>CM054057.1:276786283-278123290 GCA_028641055.1 Alopecurus myosuroides | reverse complement strand
AACAAGTTTTAAATGAATTTAAAACAAGTGTGAATTTTGTTTGAATTTTATTTGTTCAAAACATAAATTCAAATTCAAATTTGAAAAGTTTATAATTTTCTAGTTTGAAAACATATTTTGCATGTTTAAAATAATTTATTTTGAGCAAGTTATGATTTTATCAAATTTAAATGATTTAAACAAGGTTTAAATTATTTAGGCAATTTAAATTATTCAAAACATGAAACAAAATTTATATTTGAAAAGGTTATTTGAAATAGCATGGAAAACATATTTTATTTGCATTATTTGGATTAAGAATGAATTAGTTATGAATTTTAGCAAATTGCAATTGAATTATTTGAATTCAAATTTGAATTGCATTTTGAAAATTCAAAACAGAAAAAAAATGCTACCATTAGATAGAGAAATAAATTTAGACCAGTGCACATATTTTATTTTTGTTATTTGGAATTATAAAACTAAAGTTATTGTCAAATTACTTTCAGGGACCAAACTGTAAAAGAAAGGGCTTGTTTTTTAAAACAGAAAATGTTAAAACCATTTGTTACCGCACTGGAACCTACACTAGACACTGCCAGGGGGGCCCAGGGTCTCGCTGTGCTCACGTGGCTTCATAGTGGCTGACAGGGGGCCCTCCCTGTCAGCACTTGGTCGAAAAAGTGGGATTTCTCCCGGGGGAGAGCCAGGACTCGATCCTGGAACCTCTCGCTCGCGTGCGCGGTACTGAACCGGTGGGGTGTGTCGCGTTTGTTGTCAGTTAACCACGCGCGGGGAGGATATGGTGTTGTTTCATGCACTGAATTTAACTGACGAACAAATCCTTGTCAGAACTTTGACAGCTGCACAGTGGCTCAACTGCGGCGATCACCGTGTGCTCGAGTTCGAGGTGCGCGTGTGCTGCTGTGACGAGGTGTTGGATGCGTGCACGTGTGCGAGGCGGAGCTGACAGAGTACAGGGAGGAGGAGATAGACACGGTGGCGCTCACCGGGAGGTTGCCGTGGGGGAAACTCGACGGCGAGGCGACAGCGGCGTGGACGGCGGCGCTGCTACAGAAGATCTCCGGGCTCGTGCGGGTGTCCAAAAGGTTGAGGAAGAAGTGGCGGGTCGATTCCAGCAGTTGGATCACGACGAGGGGTATGACAGCGACGACGGCGAGCAAGTGTTCAGAGATGGCGCCACGGTGGCCGGAGGCGATGTCGACGATGGCGGCGGCGATCCAAGACGTTCCCGTGCCTGCTGCGGTGTCCAACACCTCGAGGAGGAAACGGGGGGTTGGTTTCTGTGTCTAGGTGGGGTGGAGGAAGGCCATGGCGATGGTGAGCTTCAAGGATTCAGAGCAGAACTCCGGCGGGTGGCGGGAGAGAGATTCAGAGGGCAAGGGAGATGAAATTCGGCGGCGGCCTCGAGGGAAACAGGAGTCTAGGGTTATAGGTCTGCGCGCTGTGCCCTAGGGGGTCTTATATAGGCCACTGGGGAGCTCCTGGCCGTCGACGGGGCACGGCTGCCGTCGTGGCGCCCCCGGATGCGCGCCGTACTTGGAACAGACGACGGGGGCGGCTGCGAAGGGGTACCGGGCCGGGCGCGGTGCGGTAAGTTGCGGGCTGGGCCGGTTAGGTTAGCTGCCGCGCGCTTTTATTTATTTTTTGAATTTTTATTTCTCCTGTTTTTTTTTTTGCAGCAAAGAAAATGGAAGAAAAAGGAGGGTTTTAATGTTAGGAAAAATTGGAAAAAAATATGGTTAGTTTAGTTTTTAACATAGCAACTAAATGCTAACCTTGCTTTCCAAAATGTTTCAAATTTAAATGTTGTTTAGTGATTGTTTGAAATTGGATGAATTTTTGGGATTAAAATTGATTATTGCAACAAGATTTTAAATAGGGTTATCACATAACTTTAATTGGAAACAAATGAGCACAAAATGTTTTGATTATTTTTATAATTTCAAATTGGTGTGCTGTTTGAATGTTTTGGTTTGAATTTGAATAAGTTGATAATTAAATGATTAATAATGAAAACAATGTTTTTATTAAGGTGACCCCTAGTGATTAAATAGAACAATTGGGATTAGAATTTGTTTGGTATTTTTATAATTTTCAAATGAAGTGCTGTTTGAAGATGGTTTGAATTTGAAAGCAATTTGGAATTACTTAATTGAAATAAAACCACCATTTTATTAGTTGATTCATTATGGAATGATTGGAAATAAAATGAGACTTTGGATTGCAATTTTGATTTGAGAAATGTTGTAACATGACAAGTATGAAACACATCATTTGAATTGGTTTGAAATTCAATTATGAAAACAGAATAAAAACAGAAGCAAAACAAATAGTAACAAATGCAAACAAGGGAATAAACATGATGACATGATGCAATACTTTAATTAAACATGAAATCAAACATTCTAAGGGATATTTTCATACTTGGGATGTTACAGCCTACGCGGGCATAGGCCGACGGCAAGGTGCCGACGGTTGCCGTCGGCGTATCGCGCGATTCCTGTAGTGAATATTTTTCTTTTATTAAAATAAGGATTTGAACAAGAATTTCTTATCTAATATAGCTCGTGATATACAAAATCACAATCTTAAGTTTTTTTTTTGAAAAAAATTCTAGTGGCACCAGTCTTATAACACCCAATCACACACAAAAAAAACATTGGTCTTCTTGTCTTAACGAAACAATACACTTCTTATGTTTGAATAAAGGGATCAGTAAATTTTTTTCTTGATAAAGGGAATTATATTAATATCGCGGAGATACAAATTACACCCGGCCTCTGCAACAACGCAATGGATGCACACATCCGAAAAACAATAAAAAGAAGAAATAAAAAGAAAAGTCCCGCTACAGAGTTACAGTCCTCGCGGTATCCGCACAACCACCACCTAAACAACAGCTGATGTCCATCTCTTCGAAAACAACGTCTCCAAGAAAAACGGTGCCAGGCACAACCAATTAAGGCCAGACCTTGGGTTTTCACCGTGAAGATAATCCTCGCTCTCAAAACAACGGCTCCAAGAAGACCAGTGCCAGGCACAACCAATTAAGGCCAGACCTTGGGCTTTCACCCTGAAAGTTAGGACTTTGGACTTCACGCATGTTGTCGCCCCCTCTTACATACGGCTGCCACGAATCTTGTAACTCCAAGCCAGTTCCCCATCGATGCAAAGACTCCAAACACCGTTGCTAGTCCTCCAATCTCACCATCGATGACTAAGCATTGTGACCGAATTCCACCGATCCAGCAATCTCCAGGCGTCGCCCATGGGAGTTCGCCAGCGGAGCCTTTCAGGTCGACACCCCGGCTTGATCAAAGAGAATCTACATCAGGATCTTCATCTTTGCGCGATGGGAAACCCAAGGACCACCTCGTTTATTCTGATGTCTTGCAGCCCCGACGCCGCGATACGACTCCCAGCAGGGAATTTGCGGGAGGGTTCCGCATCCGCCGCCACCGGGAGCCCTACCGCCAACGGTCCCTAGCACCACCGCCTCCCGCCGCCAAAGACAGAGGAGGCTGCGCCGCCCGGGAGCCAAGCCAATGGCGCCGCCACTGCCACGCGGCCGCCTCACCATGGTCGAGCCACCGTAGATCCCATCGGCGGCGCCAAAACCCCGGCTGTCCACGCAGACCCAGCCACTAGCCGCCGCCAGAAGAGCCAGGGCCGCCGCCCCGGCGTCCGTGCTCCGCCGTCCGCGCAAGCCGTCCAGGGCTGACCAACGCATCTGGTCGGAGGTCTCCCGCGGCGTTTGTGCTGAGAAGGCGAGGACCCGCCGGCCGCCGTTCACTACGCGAAGGGTTGTGCCCCCGGTGGCTTCCTCCAGCGGCGGCGGGTGGATGGGGAGGAGGGGGTGTGGGGGCAGCGGCGACTAGGGTTCCGCCCGTGCCGCCCTTGGGAGCGAGCGCGAGCGTCTGTTCAAGTTTCCTGGCGGCTCGTCAAGGGATCAGTAATTAAACTAGTAATCCATGCATACAAATATAGATGTACGTTTCATCCAATGTTTGCATTTCTACTTATAGTTGTACTGGCTAGCTACTTTTAATCTGGTATTCAGGCATAACCGCTTTAGGTTTATTCTAAAAAAAATCATAGTGTTGTATGCTTGGACTAATATACATAACTATATTTTTTTTTTTAATGCAACTCGCAAGATGTGTGCTTAGTACGACAATTTCCTGTATGTATATACTAACCAGTTTTTAATGTGAAGAATTTCTCTTGACTCGGGTGAGGGAGGGTAAGGACAACAACGTGCTTTAGGGTTTCTCAGTGCTTGTACTCCTCGCTAGGTGGTCCTAGGACCAATTAGATTATTATTATTTTACTTTTAAGGTTATTTAAACTACTATTGATGATTATTAATAAATCGACTGACCTTTTCACAAAAAGAAAGACACTGAGACCCTATGCAGGCCACTATCGTGAGAGCGTCTGCGGCATTTGTAAACATTTTTTTCCTAGAGATCTTTTTAGAATGGGAGCCTAAAGAGTTGATCGGTATAGCATCGCATGCATTAGCATATTGCATACAAAGATCAAACGAGAAGCTTTTTTCGTTAGGAGAAAAAAATCTCCTCGATGTGATCTCATGTGTGGGCGGAGGCATGTCGTGTGCATCGCATTCCCGTCTACCCGAAGGCCTTCGTCGAAAATTTCTCCTCCTTTTGGGCTCTTCACACTATGATATTTGCCTACTTCAATCCGACTTATTTTCATCTTCGGTGTGAGGAGAGACCCTGGGGCGGTCGTCCCGCTGGCCCTCCTCTAGGGCCGGGCGTAGCGGTAACCTCCCAACCCACAACTTCCCATGCGACGACGTTCGAGGAAAGCTTGACGACATTGTGTGTGAGGACGCGCATCGGACGGCGAAGAGTGGATGCATGTGAAAGAATCAGTAATGCAGGAGCTAAAGCTGCGGCCACCACTGTAACACCCGGGGGTTTTCCCAATTAGTTTTGTTTGTTTTTCTTTTGTGCATCATCATGCTTCATGCATCAGATCATATGACCTTAATTTTTTTATTATTATTTTGTGCAATATTCTAAAGGGCTCAAATCTGTTTTCTAAATCCCTAAACTAATTCTTTTTTTTTCTGAAAGATTAATAAGCAAAAGGAAAATAAGGTTTTGGGAGACAAGCCAGCCCACCAACCAAGCAGCCCAGTCCTCTCCAGTCCCCACTTCTAGCCCACCTTACCTTCTCCCTCGTACGGACAGAACACACACGCACGCAGGAGTCACCACCACCACCACCGAACCACCATGGTCCCCTCCCCCCTCTTTATCTACCCAAGGAGAACCCAGGAACCCTAGCCCCTCTCCCCTCCTCTCTTCCTTTCAGCCGCCGCCGCCACCCTCCTTTCTTCCTCCTCTGCTCCGTTCCTTCTCTGAAATTTTTCTGAACCTCCAAGAACCGAACCACCTCATCGCGGCGCCGCCTCTCCGGTCCCCCTCGTACACGAGAGCGACCACAAACAGCCGCGCCTAGTCTTCCGCTTCGTCCAGGTTCACGGGCTCAACCCGGAAGTACCAGCACGCGACAAATTTGTCCACGACGTCTTCGACGGCCGGAGGCGCTTCTTCTCCAATTCGGGCGGACACCAGCGTCTTCGAGCTTGTTCGTCTACCCCAGACCCTCGCGGTGAGCACAACTTCCGATTCCCGCCTATATCCAGCTCTTTGTCTCGCTGTACATGCCGCTGCATATCCATCTACGTACTGTCCGCCATGGACGCAAACTGCAGCTTCTTGTTGGGAGTAGCTTTGTAGCTGCTCTGCTCTACTACTTGTGCACCACTTTGCCCTCTCCCTAACACGTCCTGGCACACCACCAGATGCACGTTCAGTTTTTTTTCCGATCACGCCAGGTACATCAGCGCCTCTAGGGAGGTTCGTCATCGGTGTTCTGCAACTGAACCCGAAGGCCTGAATCTTTCCTGTTAAAAATGCAGTTAACTTCGTGCGAGCCCTTCTTGTAGGGCCAGCGCTGGTTTCAATCGTAAACATTTGAGTGGTTCAGTGGTGCTCCCACCGATCTGCTAGTTGGAGACCCGGGTTCAATTCCCCTATGATGCAGAACACTTTCTTTTTTTAGGTTTTTTTCTGAGTTTGTGTCAAATTCAGTTATGCCTCCTGGTCACGATCTTCTCAACTTAGTGACTAAATCAATCACCGATCGGAACCTAGCCTAGTGGTTCACAGCCCGATGCTTTACATGGCAGACCCAAGTTCAAATCCCAGTCCATTCTTTTATTCTGTCTAATTCTTTAATTTTTTGCCCACTCTTTTAATTCATAACTTGCAAACTGTAACTCCAACGAAAAATTGCTATATATGAGCTTTGATCACGAAACATCATAGAATTTAAATATGCCATCCATGTTCATGTTTGCATCTTGCATCTTTCCTTGTTAGTAGTGTTATGCATGTTCATCTAAATAATAAACATGGAATGTGTTGGGTACTCGATTTAATTTGTGCCCTATTCCATTTAATCTTGTGTAGCCCACTTATGAATTGTTCTCCATGCTACACAACATTTAATCTTGATGGTTAGATAAATAACTTGAATATTCTAAATTAATTGTTGGGACTCCGGTTCCACTTAAATTGGTTAAATTGCATCTCGCATGTCATGCATATAAAATAGGATCATGCTGGATCTTTTGTCGTAGTAGTAATTGTTGCATCCGGTGTTTCTTTTAGCTCTTTGCTTCTTCGCGGATAGGACGTTGAGATGATGTGAGCACCGACAAGTTCTTTGGATGTACCTCTACTTGCTGGATTCCAGGCAAGTATACTCACTTGCTACCTATGTTGCCTTTCCTCACTTGTTACCGATTGTAACACCTGGGGTGTTACCCTATTAGAGAGTGTTTGTTTTCTTTTTGGCTTGCATCATATGCATCCCATGAGCATTGCATTCTGTTTTTCAAAACAAATCAAAGTTCAAACAATTTAAACTTTCACCCCCCTGCTCAAAATTTCCAATTTCAAACTTGCAAACTAAACCACTCATTTATTTTTCAATAGTTTGAAATTGTTTTAATCAAATTGCATGTTAATAAGATTTTTCCCCTTTTGATAAAAACCCTAATGGAAAAATTAAATTTCAAATAAAATCATAGTTGATATGATCCAAAATGAGGTTTAAAAATTAAATTCTTGCAAAACAAATTTTCAATAATGGTTGCATAATGGGTTGAACTTATTAAATGGAATTTGCCTATTTCCAAAATTTCCCAAATCAAACATTGTTTGAATTTCACCTAAAACCTTTAAACCAAATTAAATATTCAAAATTGTGAAACAATGATTAACTTTTGATTTAATTATTTGTTTTGGAAAATTAACACAATTAATTCCTAACCCTAAACCCCCCCAAATTCATTTCCCTTTCCCTCTTGCACCCTTTACAAAAAAAAAGGAAAGAGAGAGTTAAAGAAAAAAATCAGCAAAATAGAAGGAGGCCGGCCCAACCTTTTCCCTAGCCCACTTCCCCTGCTGGCCCAGTACCTCTTCGAGGGGGGCACCTTCTTCCTCACGGTGATGTCATCCCTGTACGAACACAGAAACCACCGCAGGATCCTTCTCTCCCCCCTGGATGCCATGCCGTACAGGCCTTCCCCCCTCCTTAAGTATCCCCTTCCCCCCTCTGCTCTCAGAAAACCCTAGCGCCCCTCCTTCCATCGCCGTCATCCCCCTCCTCTCTGCTCGTCCTTCTCTGAACATCACTGAGACCACCCGATCACCACCACCGAGCCCCCATGGCCGCCACCTTCCCATCCCCCATGGTCACCTCGAGGGGCAACCGTTCCCGGGAATGGAACCGTCGTTCTCCCAGCTCCAAGATCTCTGAAGGCGCGGAGGCGGGAGGAGGACCGAGGCGGCGACACCGTCAAGCTCTTCCTCCGCCGCCTGTCCCTGTCGCCTTCTGCTGCTCGACCTGCCCTGCACGTCCGCCCCCTGTTCCGCCCGATACTTTCCTGCCTCGAGGTAAGCCCTCGATCCCCTTCCCTCGCCTCCTCCCAATCCCCACGGCTGCACCGCACCTCACATGCCACAGCGCCCCACGGCCCTTGAGCGATCGCTGCCGGCGATGGTCTGTTCGCCTGCAGTTCTGTTCGCTGGGTGTTCTGTTCGCGTGCAAGTTCAGAAAACCACCCGCAGCCACAGCTTATCCACCCCGCACATCCCCTTGTACCAACAACAGCACACCAGCCCAATGGTTTTGTCCCCTTTGCGCGTCCAGGAGGTGGGGGGGATCGAATCCCACCCCCTACAGAATAAAACCCCTTTTTATTTTGCAATGCCTTGGTACAGGAACTTCCAGCAAATCACACATAGGCCCCTGGTAATTAATTATAGCCCCTGCAAATTATTTTCTAAGCCCCTGGTTCCCTAAAAATGGCAGAATTGCACCCAATTTTGTAAATTGCATAAGAAATTCATCCCAACTCCAATTTTAACTTTTTAAATATGTTTTCTGTCCCAAATTGAATGTTCTATCCAAATATAAAATTTGTTTACTGTTTTGAATATTTTAAATTGGTGCAAAATTTGAAAACTTGTCAAATTCACTTAAACTTGCATAATTCATAACTTGTTCATAAAAATTCCAAATTCCACAAACTAAATATGTTTTCCAATCAATTTTTCATCTACTTTCCAAATATAAATTTTGTTTGCTGTTTTGAATAATTTAAATTGACTAAATAATTTAATACTTGTTTAATTCATTTAAATTTGATCAAATCATAACTTGCTCAAAATAAAATAATTTTGAACATGCAAAATATGTTTTCAAACCATCAAAGTGTGAACTTTTCAAATGTGAGTTTGAAATTATGTTTTGAACAAATAAAACTTCAATTAAATTCAAACTTGTTTCAAATCCATTTAAAACTTGTTTATTATTGTTTAATTCATAATTAAATTATCCTAATTCCAATTTCAATATTTGAAACATGTAATCCAACTAAAATTTGATGTTCTTTTCAAATATAAATTCTGTTATTTGTTTTGAACACTTTAACTTGATGAAAACAACAATTGCTTGTGTGACCGGTTTAAGTAACCAAACTTTCCGCACTTAACCAATAATTTCCAAACTTGTTAAACCTTATTTCAATTGGTTCTACTGTTGTTATTTTGCTGTTTTCCTCATCCATGCATCATGCTAATCCACCTTCACCTGTTGATTAGTTGGAAAACAAATAATTTAACCATAATTCATGGGCTTTTCATATGCAACTCAAATTGCATATGGGTCCATTTAAATTTGTTTATCATGTCAACTAGTTTATTCTGATGCATCTTTAATCTGTCATGCATCCATATCTAGATCATGCTGGATCTTTTGCTATAGTAGTAATTGTTGCATCCGGTGTTTGTTCGAGGTTCATTGCTTTCTTCCCGGATAGGACGTTGAGATGATGTGAGCAACGACAAGTTCTGCTACCTTGCGGGATCTCAGGCAAGTATACTCACTTGCCGCCATATGGCTGCCTTTCATCACTTGTTACCGATTCTTTCCGTTGATTCTTTTCTGCTATCCTTAGTAGTAGTTGTTTCTGTTACGAACCCATCACATGAATCCCTTAACCTTGATATTGCCTCACCTCCATACCTATAACCATTGCTTGTTGCCCGTGTCTTACTATCATGCTTAGGGTTGTTTTGCTCGAGTCTGTTACCCGTTACTTTCTGTTACTACTCTATTATGTTCTGGGGGCTCGATGTTTAAATCAATCAATCCTGTTAATGCTAATGGTAATAATAATTTGATGATAAGGCACCGGCAGGAGGCCCTTGTGGTTTTGAGGCCTGCTAGTGTCGACCCTAATAGGAAAAGGGTCTTGTCTACTGATCCATGATGAGCGCACTACCCGCATGTGGGAAGCGAGTATGGGCGCCCCCCTCAATTTGACTCGATTCGCATCTCGTCCAAATCGCCTCATTTAGTTCGGGTTTTCCATTTGCTGCATGCATGATCTTGCGAGCCCTTGGTACCCGGGTGGAACTTTCGTAGTCGGCATATAGGGGGACACGGTCTTAGAGTGCTATGAGGGTCCATTTTCTTCTGGGCTTGATTAGCCGTGCGCCCAAGGTGCTTTGGGCTTGATGCGAAGAAGAGTTGAGTTGTGTAGAGTACCCCGCTTGGTGGGAGGCATCCCATCTGGCGGGTTATTCTTGCGTGTACGGCCAAATTGGTGAACCCTGCAGGGATAATCTTCTCGAGAAGCCGTGTTTTCCGCGGTTATGGATTACTTGGTGAAAATACTGGCTAACAAGTACTCAGGACAACTTAAACATAATGATCAACCATGTTACACCCAATGATTAACAACTTGACTAGTAATAGTTTATTCACACAATAACTTGATTCACATCTAATGCAACTGTGTGAGTTATCCTCGGATTGCTTCTTCGGATAAGGGGCGAGATCCAGGATGGGTTTGTTTGGAGTTACTTTCAGTTGGTTACAATACTCGATCTTATCTTCTTTCTGTTAGCCGGAAGTGGCAGTATCTCTCTGTAGTTGGTTAGTGCAGCCTGCTGTCGCTTATTTGCAATAACCCCTTCCTTTCCGTTGATCCTAAAGTATTTGTATCTTGTGATGACTGGCTACGCCGGTATCTTGAGAGTATGGTTTATCCACTTGCCAGTACTTAACCGTACTGACCCACGAATCTTTTTTGTGGCTGCATATTCAATATTACAGTCAACAGGTTTGAAGTCTGACGACGTTAGCTTGGGAATCCCTCCGGCTTGGCCTGGGCAGGGATTGGACGCTCTCGGTTATCTTCAGGACTCTTAGTCCAATTTGTATCTTGTCCGTAGCCGGACGCTATGTTGTTTCTTCCGCTGTTATTTGGATCTTTGTAATGTATCAGTTGTATCCGTGACCCGTTTGAGTCATCTTGTATCTATCTGTTTCTGTTGTAATTGTGGAATATTCGTGAACTATTGTAATGTTATCACAAGTGGCAACCTGGAATCGGTTATTATGTGGATTTTGGCGGGAATGCTGAAATCTGCATAGTGCCCGATCTCGGGGCGTCACACCGATTCTTTCCGCTGTCTTTATGCTAGCCTAGTATTTTCGATGCTTGTGTTCCGATCCCATCACACGTTTACCCTGCTGCCACGATATTGCCTTACCTCCACACCTATAACCCTGTTGTTTGTTGGCCTGTGTCATACTAGCATGCTCAGGTTTGTTTGCGCTCTAGTCCTGTTGTCCTTTGTTCTATCACCTGTTTAGTTTGATAGTTGGGTTTCAACTTAATCAACAACATGTTAATGTTTGGGATAATAAAAATTTGATGATAAGGCACCGGCAGGAGACTCGACGTGGTTTTGAGGCCTGCTAGTGTCGAACTTAATTAGGAAAAGGGTCTTGTCCTCCGATCCATGATGAGCGCGCTAACCGCATGTGGGAAGCGTGTATGGGCGCCCCCCGCAACTTTGATTCGATTCGCATCTCGTCCAAATCGCCACACTTAGTTCGGGTTTTCCATTTGCCGCATGCATATGCAGGTGCGAACCCTTGGCGCCAGGGTGGAACTTTTGTAGTCGGCATTTAGGGAGACACGTTCTTAGAGTGCTATGAGGGTCCCCTTTTCTTCGTGGGGCTTGATTAGTCGTGCGCTCAATTGCACGTGGTTCTTTGGGCTTGATGCGAAGAAGAGTTGGGTTGTGTTGAGTGCCTCGCTTGGTGGAAGTGCATTTCCATCTGGCGGGTCATTCTTACGTGTACGGCCAAATTGGTGCATCCCTGCAGGGTTAATCTTCTCGAGAAGCCGTGTTGTCCGCGGTTATGGATGACTTGGTGAAAGTGCTGGCTAACAAGTACTCAGACAACTTACACTTAACGATGATAACTTGACTAGTAATATAAATTACCTCCACCATAAAAATGAATGTCACCTTAATCAACAGTGTGAGTTTCCTTGGGTTGCTTCCTTAGTAGGGGGTAACCCTGGATGGGTATTGTTTGGTGAGTAGTTATAGTTGGTTTTGTCAAGCTATCTTATCCCTATCTTTTAGCCGGATGTTGTAGCGCGTCTCTGTAGTTAGTTAGTGCAGCCCGCTGCCGCTTCTTTGCAATAATTCCTTCCTTCCGTCCTACCCAAAGTATTTGTATCTTGTGATGATTGGTGCTGGTATCTTGTGAGTAGAGTTTATCCACTTGCCAGTACTTAATAGTACTGACCCACGAATCCATTTCGTGGCTGCATATTCCACATTGCAGTCAACAGGTTTGAAGTCTGACGATGTTAGCTTGGGAATCCCTCCGGCTTGGCCTGGGCAGGGATTGGACGCCATCGGTTATCTTCAGGACTCTTAGTCCAATTTGTATCTTGTCCGTAGTCGAACACTATGTTGCTTCTTCCGCGGTTATTTGGATCTTTGTATTGTATCAGTTGTATCCTTGACTCGTTTGAGTCGTCTTGTATATATCTCTTCTGTTGTTGTTGCGGAATATTCGTGAACTGTTGTAATGTTATCATAAATGGCAACCTGAAATCGGTTATTATGCGGATTTGGGTGAAAATGCCGAAATCTGCATAGTGCCCGATCCCGGGGCGTCACAAATGGTATCAGAGCATGGTTCCGATTTCCAAAGTTGTTTCGATACGAATGGTTATCGAAGCAACGGGTCCGCAAAGCCTGTAGGATAACCTTGCTAACGGTCGTTGTTTCTAGAGTGTCAAAACTATTTGTGTTAAACCTATTTTGGAAACATCTTAGTAGGATGCTTATTTTCTCCTTATCTCTATTCCACTTCTCCTATCTTATTTCTTTTGGAGTCTCCCCTCTTGTCTATCTTCAAAGTTTAGAATCCTACGTGGGTGGACGTTCTCTTAGCCTTCTGACCTAATAGGTACGATCTTTGGAATGTTCTCGACGGAACGACATCGTCATCGACGAGAGTAAGAAGCTCTTGTTAGTGGCGTCGAGAAGCTGGTTAGTGGTGTCGAGGAGATCAACTTGAAGCATGAAGACTCGATAGCTCCAACTTCTTCCCTCTCGCGCGGCTGTGAGCGGATTGCGAGGGAGCAATCCCTTGTTAGTGGTGTCGTGTGTAACACCCGGGGGTTTTCCCAATTAGTTTTGTTTGTTTTTCTTTTGTGCATCATCATGCTTCATGCATCAGATCATATGACCTTAAAAAAAATTATTATTTTGTGCAATATTCTAAAGGGCTCAAATCTGTTTTCTAAATCCCTAAACCAATTCTTTTTTTTTCTGAAAGATTAATAAGCAAAAGGAAAATAAGGTTTTGGGAGACAAGCCAGCCCACCAACCAAGCAGCCCAGTCCTCTCCAGTCCCCACTTCTAGCCCACCTTACCTTCTCCCTCGTACGGACATAACACACACGCACGCAGGAGTCACCACCACCACCACCGAACCACCATGGTCCCCTCCCCCCTCTTTATCTACCCAAGGAGAACCCAGGAACCCTAGCCCCTCTCCCCTCCTCTCTTCCTTTCAGCCGCCACCGCCACCCTCCTCTCTTCCTCCTCTGCTCCGTTCCTTCTCTGAAATTTTTCTGAACCTCCAAGAACCGAACCACCTCGTTGCGGCGCCGCCTCTCCGGTCCCCCTCGTACACGAGCGCGACCACAAACAGCCGCGCCTAGTCTTCCGCTTCGTCCAGGTTCACGGGCTCAACCCGGAAGTACCAGCACGCGGCAAATTTGTCCATGACGTCTTCGACGGCCGGATGCGCTTCTTCTCCAATTCGGGCGGACACCAGCGTCTTCGAGCTTGTTCGTCTACCTCAGACCCTCGCGGTGAGCACAACTTCCGATTCCCGCCTATATCCAGCTCTTTGTCTCGTTGTACATGCCGCTGCATATCCATCTACGTACTGTCCGCCATGGACGCAAACTGCAGCTTCTTGTTGGGAGTAGCTTTGTAGCTGCTCTGCTCTACTACTTGTGCACCACTTTGCCCTCTCCCTAACACGTCCTGGCACACCACCAGATGCACGTTCAGTTTTTTTCCGATCACGCCAGGTACATCAGCGCCTCTAGGGAGGTTCGTCATCGGTGTTCTGCAACTGAACCCGAAGGCCTGAATCTTTCCTGTTAAAAATGCAGTTAACTTCGTGCGAGCCCTTCTTGTAGGGCCAGCGCTGGTTTCAATCGTAAACATTTGAGTGGTTCAGTGGCGCTCCCTTCGATCTGCTAATTGGAGACCCGGGTTCAATTCCCCTATGATGCAGAACACTTTCTTCTTTTAGGTTTTTTTCTGAGTTTGTGTCAAATTCAGTTATGCCTCCTGGTCAGGATCTTCTCAACTTAGTGACTAAGTCAATCACCAATCGGAAACTAGCCTAGTGGTTCACAGCCCGATGCTTTACATGGCATACCCAAGTTCAAATCCCAGTCCATTCTTTTCTTCTGTCTAATTCTTTAATTTTTTGCCCACTCTTTTAATTCATAACTTGCAAACTGTAACTCCAACGAAAAATTGCTATATATGAGCTTTGATCACGAAACATCATAGAATTTAAATATGCCATCCATGTTCATGTTTTCATCTTGCATCTTGCCTTGTTAGTAGTGTTATGCATGTTCATCTAAATAATAAACATGGAATGTGTTGGGTACTCGATTTAATTTGTGCCCTATTCCATTCAATCTTGTGTAGCCCACTTATGAATTGTTCTCCATGCTACACAACATTTAATCTTGATGGTTAGATAAATAACTTGAATATTCTAAATTAATTGTTGGGACTCCGGTTCCACTTAAATTGGTTAAGTTGCATCTCGCATGTCATGCATATAAAATAGGATCATGCTGGATCTTTTGCCGTAGTAGTAATTGTTGCATCCGGTGTTTCTTTTAGCTCTTTGCTTCTTCGCGGATAGGACGTTGAGATGATGTGAGCACCGACAAGTTCTTCGGATGTACCTCTACTTGCTGGATTCCAGGCAAGTATACTCACTTGCTACCTATGTTGTCTTTCCTCACTTGTTACCGATTCTTTCCGTTGTCTTTATGCTAGCCTAATATTTTCGATACTTGTGTTCCGATCCCATCACACGTTTACCCTGCTGCCACGATATTGCCTTACCTCCACACCTATAACCCTGTTGTTTGTTGGCCTGTGTCGTACTAGCATGCTCAGGTTTATTTGCGCTCTAGTCCTGTTGTCCTTTGTTCTATCACCTGTTTAGTTTGATAGTTGGGTTTCAACTTAATCAACAACATGTTAATGTTTGGGATAATAAAAATTTGATGATAAGGCACCGGCAGGAGGCCCGACGTGGTTTTGAGGCCTGCTAGTGTCGAACTTAATTAGGAAAAGGGTATTTTCCTCCGATCCATGATGAGCGCGCTAACCGCATGTGGGAAGCGTGTATGGGCGCCCCCCGCAACTTTGATTCGATTCACATCTCGTCCAAATCGCCACACTTAGTTCGGGTTTTCCATTTGCCGCATGCATATGCAGGTGCGAACCCTTGGCGCCAGGGTGGAACTTTTGTAGTTGGCATTTAGGGAGACACGTTCTTAGAGTGCTATGAGGGTCCCCTTTTCTTCGTGGGGCTTGATTAGTCGTGCGCTCAATTGCACGTGGTTCTTTGGGCTTGATGCGAAGAAGAGTTGGGTTGTGTTGAGTGCCTCGCTTGGTGAAAGTGTATTTCCATCTGGCCGGTCATTCTTACATGTACGGCCAAATTGGTGCATCCCTGCAGGGTTAATCTTCTCGAGAAGCCGTGTTGTCCGCGGTTATGGATGACTTGGTGAAAGTGCTGGCTAACAAGTACTCAGACAACTTACACTTAACGATGATAACTTGACTAGTAATATAAATTACCTCCACCATAAAAATGAATGTCACCTTAATCAACAGTGTGAGTTTCCTTGGGTTGCTTCCTTAGTAGGGGGTAACCCTGGATGGGTATTGTTTGGTGAGTAGTTATAGTTGGTTTTGTCGCGCTATCTTATCCCTTTCTTTTAGCCGGATGTTGTAGCGCGTCTCTGTAGTTAGTTAGTGCAGCCCGCTGCCGCTTCTTTGCAATAATCCCTTCCTTCCGTTCTATCCAAAGTATTTGTATCTTGTGATGATTGGTGCTGGTATCTTGTGAGTAGGGTTTATCCACTTGGCAGTACTTAATAGTACTGACCCACGAATCCATTTCGTGGCTGCATATTCCACATTGCAGTCAATAGGTTTGGAGTCTGACGACGTTAGCTTGGGAATCCCTCCGGCTTGGCCTGGGCAGGGATTGGACGCCATCGGTTATCTTCGGGACTCTTAGTCCAATTTGTATCTTGTCCGTAGTGGGACACTATGTTGTTTCTTCCGCTGTTATTTGGATCTTTGTATTGTATCAGTTGTATTCTTGACTCGTTTGAGTCGTCTTGTATATATCTCTTCTGTTGTTGTTGCGGAATATTCGTGAACTGTTGTAATGTTATCATAAATGGCAACCTGAAATCGGTTATTATGGGGATTTGGGTGAAAATGCCGAAATCTGCATAGTGCCCGATCCCGGGGCGTCACAACCACGTGCAGGAATGATCTTATGTATGTCAGTGAAATATACCATTAAGTGCAGAAGTGCAGAAGTGCACATGTCTGGATTAGTGAGACACGGTAGACCACAATACATCTTGTCAACAGTTTATTCGTGTATCCTTAGTTGATTTTCTTAGCATGCTCATCATATCTGCTACAATCTCCGTATTTTAGGCTATTTTACATGGAGTGCCGAATCGAATGCTGTGGCCCCATTATCTGGAAAAAGAGAATGTCATGGTGTGACTTGGAATCACGTCTCTGATGTCACAACTAATTGGACTAAGAGTGACAAAATGAAGACTCACACCTAATATGCTTAATTTCTTTCTCCCATGAGAGGCAACCGTGGCTACTCCACCACCCATCTAGCCTATAGCTAGCTGGTCATTTCAGCTAGCACAGGCGGTGTCGTGCTTGATGTGGCCTAGTCTTAAAGTTGGTTCACTTTTGTGTGATAATATACGTTATATGCATCGAACGGGTCCAGATTTGGAGAATGTGTGACGGTGCGGCCTAAAGATTTATTCACAGACGAAAGAGAGCGAATGATCTATGCGCCCGCACTGACCCCTAAAGCATGGAGAGAAGGAGCTTGATAACCTATTGCCACCACCCAAATACATTGTTATATATATGTCCTGGAACATATTCCGAAATTCCTCTAGAAATTTGGCCTCCGGCTAACTAGATCAGGATGTCTTGATCATCCATCTCTATAAATAGCCCCCCTCCCCTTCGACATCTTGTCAAGCCCTAACAGTAAGCCAAATTTGAGCTCTCTTGTCCCATCCCAGCTTATCAAGCTCTAGTAGTGTCCCTTTCTTTCCAATCATGTCCATGATAAATATGTCCAGGGACCCGTTGGTCGTCGGGCATATTGTTGGGGATATCGTGGACCCTTTCATGACCACTGCGTCGCTGAGGATCTTCTTCAACAACAAGGAAATGACCAACGGGTCTGAGCTCAAACCATCTCAAGTGTTCAACGTTCCAAGAGTTTATATTGGCGGCCGAGACATGAGGAATCTCTACACGCTTGTAAGTGTGGATGCATGACAATCATATATTTTGTTTTAAGACAGTTCACGTAAGATGGCGTCTATAACTAGCTGTGGTTTGGTTTTCCTGTATTTAACTTGAATTCCGAGACTCGTACTAGCTGGTGGATAAGTAATGTGTCCGCGTGGCTATATATATATATTAGTTGACCCAGCTCAGCGTATCTCCTAAAGCGTCTATAGTACACCGTGGCAATATAAAACGGAAGCATGGAATATATTTTTTGTGTTGACTCCCAGAGCTAGCCTCGAGGTGCATGCGTTCGTTAGTTAATAATCCTAGCTGATTTCTTAGGCTAGCTCTTAAAACTGTATACTCAATAAATATACAATTCGTATTTGTTACGCCTTTCATCCCTATTACATGGCGCACAAGTATTTTGAGGTTTATTTTTTTTACCATAAATTTGACCGTCAAAATATGTGTTTTGTGCTATGATAAAATTTGACACGTGTCCAATGTATTTTTGGTCAAAGTTATATCATGAAAAAAAGGGCACCATGCAAATAGGAACAGAGGGAGTAAGGTGAAGTATTTGGAGTAGTATATTTCTACCTAGCTTTGCATAAGGTAAACCCCATAAAATTGCGGAGATATGTTTGTTGTGTTTGTTGTCGCTAATGTTACTAAGAGAATCGAAAGTATACTACTCTCTCTCTGTCCAAAAATACATGGCACACACATTTTCCAAGGTTCAACTTTGATCATCATTTTAGTCAAGACAAGAGTTATGTGATGTATAAATTATATTGTTGAATTCGTATTCGAATAAAATTTCAAATGTTATAATATTTTATGACATTTCTCATGAATTAGTAGTCGAATTGATAGTCAAAGTTGAATCACGTAAAACTAGGGCATCAAGTAAGTGTGGACAAGAAAGTACTGTATGATAGCATTGGATGATTGGATGCATATTTCTGTTATGCAATCATTGTTGAAGGAGTGTATAACTTACATGTACTGACCTATCTTGTTTCTAGGTGATGGTGGATCCTGATTCACCTAGTCCCAGCAACCCTACTGAAAGAGAGAACCTTCATTGGTAAGCTCCTTTATGTATCTTTTGGCCACGAGGCTGAGTGGAAATCCACATGCCGTTTCCGGCCAGGACAAGTTCACTTTTTATGCATGCATGCCCCTCTAGAATGCTGCTCTTTGTGGTTAATTAGAGGAACATGTTATTAATACTCCCAACATATATAGTACTAATAATCACTTTCTCATGCATATATAGGTTGGTGACAGACATTCCAGAGAGTACTGATGCAAGTTTTGGTACGTGATTTAACTCTCTCAGTGCACTTCCGTGTTACTTTGGTCAAAGTTGCTCGAGATAATTAAGGTTTTAAGTTTCGGCGCCCACAAAAACCAAAGACACCGACCGTCATGTGGTTTCGATGCCAAACTCACATAAATAAACATGTTAGGATCTCATTAAAGAGAACATGATTCTACTTTGACTTTAGGGTTCAGTGAACGTGGGTCCATTATAAAGTTTCTCTAGGTTTGGATTATCAAAAAGGCATAATTATTGGCAGCAGTGTCAGCAGGATACGCATTTCTTAGGACAGTGTCAAAAGGGATATGTACAGTACTGAAAAACTTTTTCATGCACCCAAAAAATCGCTTACAAAATTAGATTTTCAGCTCAGCATGTAAAAGCACCATTTGATCGCATAGAAAGAGACACTTGTTATCGTACAAATGCTCAATTCGGTTATGTGATTTAGTCGCATTGTATCAAATGGAACACATGTTTAGTAGATAAATATATGTACATAAAGTGCAGTCACGACTCACGTATTGTACTTCCATTAACTTGTTTGCAATTTATGCAACAGGAAATGAAATAGTCGCCTACGAGAGCCCACGTCCAACTGCAGGCATCCATCGTTTCGTGTTCATCCTGTTTAGGCAGTCAATCAGGCAGACTACCTATGCACCAGGGTGGAGACCAAACTTCTGCACAAGGGACTTCGCTGCTTACTACAGTCTCGGACCGCCTGTCGCTGGGATGTACTTTAACTGCCAAAGAGAGAATGGATGTGGTGGTAGAAGGTACATTAGATAATATATATAGTTGGGGGTAACATATATAACCTCATATGTATACTTATATAGTCGTTCGCGTGTGTGTTGCTTTCCGTGTGTTTGCCTCTCCAAGGGTGGTAGTTATTGGGAGATGCGTATACTCCTGAAGCACAACTTATGTGCTTGGATATATTGATGTGTGTTGCTTATGTACGCTCTGTTGTGTGGGCATTGCATGCTAGCACAAAGATGAGAACTATATTACATAACTAGTACTCTTGTACACTAAAAGCTGCAGTGCATGTGCCCCTATTTCCCTTAGCTCTGATTCAAAAGGAGTAGAGCTAAGAATTAATAATATTCCAGAAGTTGAAAAAATACATGATCTAGGAGGTGCGAAAATGTGGTTATGATGCTGAAAGACAAACGATTGGCTTTACCATTGTATCAAGCTTGATATAGACGGAGAGTGAATAGATGGAACAGGCGGGCATATGCTTCTGGTTCATCTTTTATAAAAATGTTTATTTAAACCACTTTTTAGAAGTCAAAAAAATCTGGAAAAAAATGCATAGGTAATGCAAAACACATGAGTTTCGTATCGAATTCGTATTTACTTTGGCTCCACAAAAAAAGAGAAATTTTAGGTTCCATATAACAGTATATATGTGACATATTTTTATCCTTTCACATATTACATGTATATGTATATGTATGCTACCAATTTTTTTCGGAATTTTTGAATCTTTGGAAGATGAATTTTGTAGCTAGGAGCAAATGCCCCCGGGTTCATATGCTTATTTTCCGATATAGATGTGCTTTTCTCATGGAGTTCCCTAAACTCTCGCTCATTTATTTGATTATAACTAGTCATCAACTCATGCATCCATACTAGCTATCATGAAACATATTTGATATGGATGTTCAATATGCACGTCAAATTGAGAAGTTCACAGATATTTATCTTTCTGGACTTCTAGTACAAAATCAGTCCCTTTTATCCATCGTTCTTTATTATTTGACTTAATATATCCCTATTATTATCTTTATCTAATAATAAAAGCGTTAAGTCTTCCTTGGTGAGGTATTAGCACTAGCCATACATAAACTTGCACGGTGAAACTACTTAGTACAACAACTTGAAAAAGTGGATGGACTAGTAAACAAACTTGAATAGTTGGAGCAAATTCATACAAAACCAATCAAAGCGTGACATTTGGCAGCCAGAATTTTTCAGAAACCCCCCTAAAACTACACAGTATAGCAGGGGATGTTCTTACAGGTGGACCCCACGTGTCAGAGAGAAAGAAATAATCAAAATTCTATATGCGGTGAGAGGATTCTTACCCAAGACCTTGATGGTGCGAACCCTTTTCTGTAGCCACAAAGCCAACAATAGCTTGGTGTCCAAGTGAGGTACTACTTCTTTTTATTATGTGCTCTGTAGTGTGTACACTTGGCTGCAGTACGGATACTGCCTACATGTTCTGTATATTGTATATACCACATGTTGAACTCTAGTATTTTATACATGATATGTAAACTATGTACATGTACCTACTATGTATAAAACTTACTTGTATAGCATGTATATGATGTACACTATCCCCGTATATTATGTATAAAATATTGTAGTATTATGGAGCTAAATATTATTGTATTATACTACAGATAGTAAGTATAGAATGGAATTTTATACATAGTATGTTTGTAATAGCTCCAGGTTATAATCTATGGCATTGAAAATTTGTATTTATAATATGGTATATGTATAATACAATATTATACGATGTACGTTGCTTCGTGAAATCATAAATATTATAGTACGTATACGACGTCCATGTATTATAGTATGTATAATTCTTATCGTAGAAATATACAATTGACCTGTATGGTATGTATACGATATTTTATACATAACATATAGGAATACTGTATATTATATACATGCTATACGGGTAAGTTTTATGTATAATATACAGGGACATGCACATAGTTTACATATTATGTATAAAATATTGTAGAAGGATGAGACTGGCGGAATATGATGGATGTATTATTGAGCCTCATGGGCGAGTATATATTGGGTACAAACTTGGAGGACAAGAAGCCTCATAGAGATAGAGTAGGAGATTGATACAAATCCTAAACTACCAAAGATACGTACACCTAATATATCTCTAACATCCCCCCGCAGTCGTAGCGGTAGCGTTGCGAACAACAGGAGCGTCGCGGACGGTCAGACTGGAGAGAAACCAAAGTAGAATCAAGTGGGCTGACATCGTGGACGGTGTCGCGGCGCTGGAGCTTGGACCGTAGAGGAAGCTGATGAGTGCTCAAGGCGAGATGATAGCCCTTTGTGCCGAGGTCGAGGTAGCCGAGAGCGTAGGGTGGTGTAGCCGTGGTCGAGGTAGCCGTGCGAGGATCGCCGAGGTCGATGTCGAGTCGGGGTAGCCGGTGTCGAGGTAGTCGCCGTGGAGCCGCGGGGCGCAAGGAGGCGCCAAGTTAGACATAGGCGCACTGGTGTTGAAGCAGTGGTACGCCGGGAAGAAGACGGTATGGACAAGGCGTCGCGCCGGGTTTGCCAAGCCCGTGGACGCGTCGTGGACGAAGGCACGCGCCAGTGTTGCCAGCACCGGGCATGCGTAGAAGGACGAAGTCGATGTTGATGAGGCGTCGCACCAGGCTTGCCAGGCCCGGGGACACGTCGTGGACGAAGGCTCGACGACGGTTGCAGCGCCAGTCGGCGTGGGGGTAGAAGGTGCCGATGTCAACCACGGTTGTCGGAGCAGAGGAAGTGGTCGAGGAAGAGGACGGCGATGCGTAGAAGGACGAAGTCGATGTTGACGAGGCGTCGCACCAGGGTTGCCGGGCCCGGGGACACGTCGTGGACGAAGGCTCGACGACAGTTGCAGCGCCAGTCGGCGTGGGGGTAGAAGGTGCCGATGTCAACCACGGTTGTCGGAGCAGAGGAAGAGGTGGACGACGATGTAGTCGGCGGAACCAAAGGCAGCCCATGGGCGGGCCATGTCGGTTGCCGTTAGGAGCGACACGGCGGCGGTAGCCCGCGAAGGGCCACGGCGGTCACATGTAGAAGCGCGGCGGCGATGCTCGTAGTAGGCAAGGAAGAACCCAACAACTCGAAAAAGACCACGTGCAGACGGTTGCGTTCCCGCGCCTAGGGAGGCAGCGCGGCGCATACCACGAAGAGGTCAACGCGCGGGGACGGCGGAGTGGACCGCACGTCGTGGCGCTACGGCTCGAAGAGCGACGCAGCGGCGACGTGTGTGTCGGGGCGACGGCGGAAAGACCTCGGGGCGGCGACCTGGACCGCGTGTGCTGCGGCGCTATAGCCCGAAGGGGTGACGCAGCGGCAGCACGCCGTCAGGGCAACCGCGGCAACGGCCTCGTGGCGGCGGGCACCGCGTGCTGTGGCACTACGTACGGCCCGAAGGGACGACGCAGCGGCAGCGCACCGCCAGTGAACCGCTGGAACAGCTCGGGGCGACGGCGGGGACGGTGTGATGCAGCGCTACGGCCCAGAGGAGCGACGCAGCGGCGACGCGCGGGGTGATGCAGCCGCGGTGAGAACCACGGGGCGGCGGCGCTATGGCCCGATGGGGCGACGTAGCGGCAGCCCGTTTGCTCGATCGGTGATAGACGCACACTCAGGAACGGTCTTCAAGGAAACCTGCGGAGGCGCACGCAGACGACTGTACGGGTCGGCCACGCAGCCTGGATGGAACGGATCGCGGGCGGGCGGGTGATCAATCCGCTTGCTCGCGAGGTGGAGGATGCGCCGCTCAGCACGATGATGATGACGTAAGGCTGGGTAGTGGAGGCCGAGCGGCGAACGCAGCGTCGTGCCTGAGTGGCCAAGGCAGCTCCCTGCGTGAGGCAGCCACGGTGAAGGCGGGGTAGTGGAGGAGTCCCGATCGGAGCAGGGGCGATGACGACCGACACAAAGCGACGGGCGGGTAGACGGAGCAGGGCCGTTAAGGCCGCCGCATCGCGCCGAAGCCGCCGAGGCGGCGAAGAGGCCACATGGATGGCCGTTATGGCCTCCGCGTGGCGTGTGACTCCGCCGTGTCGGTGAAGAGGCCGGTAGTCGCGCCGGTGTCGGTGTAGAGGCGCGTGAGGGTCGACGGTGGCGGCGGGCGACGCAAACCGATCTGGAATCGGAAAACCAAAAAAGAAAACGCCGGCCAAGCGACCGACGGAGAGAAAGACGCTCTAGGGCAGCCAATCCACGGGACCGGCGGACGAACCCTAGGTACCGGGCGGCGCGGCCCCCGGCGACGATCATAGATCCGTCCCGGGGGCGGCGCGAGGCGGAAGCGGCGGCGGCGGCTAGGGTTAGATCGTGTTTAGGCTGATACCATGTAGAAGGATGAGATTGGCGGAATATGATGGATGTATTATTGAGCCTCATGGGCGAGTATATATTGGGTACAAACTTGGAGGGCAAGAAGCCTCGTAGAGATAGAGTAGGAGATTGATACAAATCCTAAACTATCAAAGATACGTACACCTAATATATCTCTAACAAATATTAGAGTTTAGCACGTGGTATATACAGTATAAACAGAAAACATGTATACAGTATCCATAATACGTATAAATATAGTAGTGTGCAGTAAAGTATACACACCGCAGAAAGAAGTATAAAAGGATGTAGTGCCCGCTATCAACACTAACGAATCTATGTCCTTGTGGCTACAGAGGTTGGTCTACACAAACATGGTCGTGGGTTCAAATCCCCACAAACAGATGCAATTTTGATTATTTATTTCCCGCTGACATGTGAAGCCCACCTGTAAGAACATCTCCTGAATTGTTTTGTACCTATTTGATATATTGTGTAGTTTTATGGAGGTTTCTGAAAAATTCTAGCTGCCAAATGTCACGCTTTGATTGGTTTTGTATGAATTTGCTCCAACTATGCAAGTTCGTGTACCAGTCCACCCACTTTTTTAAGTTGTTGTACTAAATAGTTCCCACCGTGCAAGTTTATGTATGGCTAGTGCTAATACCTCTTCCTTGGTTGGTTACTTGGTCAGTCGGTCCGTCATTAAAACTGCCCCCAAAGTTGACATAAATTACCCACCATACCACCAGTAATCTTACCTAATCTATACCTTTATTTTTTTTAGGATTTCTTCCACCAAATTTTGGTACGTTTTTTGTCTGTCCGGTTATCTTGGTTTGGTCGTACGTCGTCCGTGGCGTGTACGTCGCCCCGTCCTGTTCCCTTCTGTCCGTGTTGCAGTTGGATCAGAGTTCGTGTTCTTCCGCGCGTATTCCCTTAATCTGATCGTCCATATATAATATACATCATCATCCCTCCCTATATAAGAAAATCAGATCAACAAGAGGGCAAATTGCCGCCTTAGCGAAATCGTCGCCTCCGCGGACTCCACCATCGCGGCACGTGCAAGGCCAGCCCTGATGTCGAGGCACTGGAGGTCTCTCCGCGATTCCTCTTCCACGGTCTACCAGGCGAATCCAGGAACTCCCTTTAATCTCGATAAAGGGATGTTTGCCCTCTTACTCTGCTTGGCCTATCCATGTTGCATGGGCCGCCGGTGGCGTGCGGAGATCTGAGCTCCCGTTCTGTAGTCCTAGCCCCTGGTCGCTGGCGCCATCCTCTCCCTGCTTTAGGATTGCCATGGTGGATGCTCTAGGCCTCACTCTGTCGTGAACATGTGCTACCAGGATGCCCTCTTCGAGCCACAGAATCAATTTTTTATGGTGTCTACACCAGCCATGGTCCTGCGGTGCCTCACGAGCTCGATGCCCACGCGGTCCTTCTCGCCGTGGCTAGATCTCAGAGCTAGCGGATTTGGGACCGATCATGTCCTCGCGGTCGATGCGTACTGGCCTACTGGGAGGCTGATGTTGTTCTGCCGCTCTAGGTCTTGTCCCCGCAGCCGACGCTTACTGGCATCCCGACCTGTCCTCTTTGTTATGTTTCTCCAGATTATTGTTGAAAGATGTTTCGAGTGCAGTTCTAGCTTGCCAATATCTTTCTGCAGTTGTAGTAGTCCCAAGGCGCACTAGGCTTCCTCGAACCATCCTCCAATCAGTACAGTGGCGCACCAGCTGCAGCGACATACTGACAATCCAAATCTTACCTTCATTAATAGTTTCTCTCTGAGCAGCAGCCCTCTGGCCAACTCTCACGGCAATTCAAGTTGTTCTTTGGCAGGTGCAGAAATTGCATCTCTAACGGTTTGCGAAATAGTTTGTGGAAACGCAAACTGACTGCCTGATGGTTCAGTAGGTATCGTTGTGGGCAATCCGTTCAGTCAAAACTAAGCTAGCAAGGATTGGATGTCCAGCAGCCGAGCAATGCATGGTGAATACTACCACTGATGCACAGGTCAAATCGTCTTAATTTGTTTCTAAATGACAGATTCTTAAGTTAATTCTTTTGCACTATTAAACAGTTCAAACTAAAATTAGAGCCCCTCTCTCTTAGGATTTGAACTGAGAATGCAACATCGATTTCTTAGATTGTTGAGATTTTATCGTTTCACGCCCACGTTGTTCAAAATGTCAACATGGAGATAGCTGTCGGCAGGTCCAAATGGTAGCTACGCGGAGTATGATCTCCCTATCATGGTGTCGGCAACCATGAACATTGTCAGTTGTGTGTCACCGGTCGCGCAACTTTGTCGGCGAAAGTTATATGCATATATTTTTTTCTCTCCCGTTGCAACGCACGGGCATATTTGCTAGTCATATATAAAGCAATGAGGGCTCCATTGAATTAGAAGATCTTCAAAACACAAGACTAGCAGAGTATGAAAAATACAAGATTAAAATGTGTTGTAGTCTTGACTCCTACGTGATTGAAAAACTACTGATTAGCACCAAATAGTGGTTGACATACCACGGAGAAACAAAGAACATTACCAAAATATTTAAATGGATTTTTTTTGGAAAAAGGGGGAAGCACCTTGACCTCTCCATCAAAGTAATACATACACCCTTTTATTATTATTATTAAAGTTCAAAGTGCAACAAGGTTTACATCTCACAGGTCACAAAGGGTCGATGTCGGGGGGGGGGGGCTACCCCCGAGTAGGGGCAAGGTTGGTAAGAAAAGGTGTTTGAAGTACTGCTTACCGAGTTGGTGTGTGCCGGATAGAATAATACTGAGCAGATTGGCTACCGAGTTAGAGCTACTCGGTAGGAAGGACAAGAAGCCAAGGTGAAGATATGAGTGCTTGACTGGATCATCCGAGTAGCACTTGGAGGGTCCGGATAAGGCATGATACTGCTCTACTCGGAGGGAAAGTCAATGGAGCCGTTGTGGTTCCGTATAATCAGTGAGAGTACGGCGTGCGGTTCAACTTACTAGGCATGATGATGCGTATGCATACGCTGGTACAGTGCGCTGTATGGGTGCGGCCACGTCCTGTCTCTGACAAGAGGGACATGACATGTCAGCGAGACCGCGAAGACTTTCGGCTACTGTCAGCGGAGAAGCGGAGGCGTGCGCTACTGCACAGTGTGTAGCCACCTAAGCTGTACTATTAGTTGGTGGCCACCAATATATAAGGTGGCCTCCTCCCTCCTGCGTGAGGGTCGATTCTTTGGTAGCTGATATTCTGAGAGAAGTGCTGGAGGTTTAGAGAGAGAGATAGCAATAGAGCCCCATCGTCCTTGAGCTCCTTGAGCTTGAGGAGTTCTTGTACTCGGTCACCACATATACACAGAGAAAGACAGGAGTAGGGGTGTTACCTCCACACGAGGGCCCCGAACCTGGGTAGATCTTGTTGTTTGCAGTGTAGTGAGCGCGCCAGCCAGGCGTGCGATCCCTCCCCGGATACCCACAGTGTCGATCGGCCCCAAACTTAAGCCATCCTATGGCATCTGTCTTTACACATCCACGACAGTCGAAAAAAGTATCAAACACCTAAAGAGACAAAAAAAAAATCAAGACATGAACGCATCAACATATGATCTTGTTATCAAATCGCCAGCATCATCGGTTATATAAATCATGTGCTTCTAGACAGCTGCACCCAAGCTTTAAATGGATAAATATTCTTCCACAATTTAGTGCAAATAAATTCTTAGAAAGGATTTGGATCAGCTAGCACACACAGAAACAGTTGCAAGGATTCAAGTCCTCCAAACATATTGTTAATTCCTTTGAACTAAATGAGCCCTCAAACACTACCACCATATATCAATACTAGGCGAAAAGCGCGCTTCGCCGCACCGTCTGCACCTCGTCCTGCATAATGTGGCCAGATGGTTGAATTCACTGGATTTTTTGTTTGTCACATTGTTGTGTGTAACATGCTTATCTTTCCTAATTTTTTTCTTAACGGGACTGGATTACAGCATCAGAGGTAAAAACGAAACCAACCAGAGGCACGAACAGACCTTTTCTAACTCTGTCTTAAGACAATCAATTATACAACAACACATGTAAGGGAATACCCACGAGAGGTAGCAACCAAACCCCCGGGAGAGGACCCAACCATTAGCCACCAAAGCCGCAGCAAGACCGACAAAGATAAAACTTCTTAAGGATAAAACTTAAGGATCTGAAAATAGATACCCTCATCCCCCAGATAGTAAAGTGAGACACACAGACACCAACAACATAGTTTCTACCAAAAACTCAATACTCCAACATCTAGACTGTCAAGGTTTGTTCACCAGATCCTGAGACACGTTGCCAAAAAAACATCTCAACAGAAGATTCATCTTCTCCAGACGGTACTTTGCAATCCAGAACCTGAAATAGACCGACAAAAGAATGAGCATCTAAGATTAAAAAACAGAAGAGAGGAAAAAAATGGTCAGGCGCAGTGAAAACCTTTTCTTGCCACCACATTTGTCTTTGGAACACCTGTACCCAGAGCCTTCCTCTTCCACCTTCCAGTCGCACTCATGGCACGACAAAAACCAGCATTCTTGATTGGGTTGCATGCCATCGACCATTGTTTTACACCTAAACTTCCTACGGTCTGAAACCCATGCCGAGCATGTATACACCATGATGCACAAACCTATATGAATAACATACACTGACTGTCACAACCTGCGGCTTTATTACAAACAGCTCTGCTACAGTAAAAAAATCAAGGTTGTTTATTCTCAAAATGCCACCCTGTCCCGCTAATAAGCTCAATCGGCTGCATAGATCGAACCAACCTGCATAACATCAAAGCGTCCTCTCAGAACCTATATATGTAATTTAGACAAAATAACAAGCGCATAATTCCTTAATCGTTTAGAAGATCCTAATTACTACAAGAAATTGGAGAGAAAACCGTGTAACATGTTAATGAGCAAGACCACTGTTACATATTGGGTGTAGTTGAAACTATACACAACCTAACGATATTTTCTTTTAGCTATAGAGAGCCAGACAAATACAGATCACTGCACACTGCATTCATATGCAGCAAAAACGATTAGATTACCATACTTCCATCATGCACTACACCAAGAAAACCGAAAACAAAACGGTTAAGAAAGAAAAGACCACCCCAGCTTTCACCATAGAAGACTCAAATCTTCTGCTACACGACACAATCAACATGCGTATGCTGGTATATGCTGCACAAAAAATAACATCATATATGCAATTAACTCTTAACTCTTGCAGTTGTGTTTTTTCCTTCTGCACGGTGAGCCCTCCTTCCAAAGTGCACCATACAACTTTTAGTTTATCAAATCAAAGCAATCTATATAGATATAGTATGCATCTCTAAGCACCAGAATGGACACCGGTTGTGAAGAAAGATAAAAAGAACATCTAAGTGCAGTTTATTCGGAAAAAACAACTACTGCACAAATCTACTCCCTGGCCTACCAGTATCATGACTAAATTTATCTCCTAATTCAGAAAACCAAGCAGCAAGGCATTTATATAGAGCAATTACAGCCGGTCCTAAGTTTAGGACAAGTGCTAAACGCATTTTCAGAGATAGTCTTGTGTTCACTTGTTAAAATAGTATGTAGATATATACATGTGCTCTCTAATATATATGTACTTTGTTTTAGTTCGCAGAACACATGCATCAACTATGAGATAACGATTCTAGGTGAGCGGTTGTTTTATAAGTATGGTGTAACTCAAGAGGTGCCACTGTAACTGTCAAAAACCACTGCCCTGCTAGCAATGTGAACATATATATTCAGCTTCCTAAAAGCAAAACTAAATAAGAATTGATTACGTACTTCTCACTTTGAATATTACCGACAATTTCAGAAGGCTGCGCCTGTTCTTATCTAAAACTATTCTCTAACCGTCCAGGAAATTCCGCTCATAACTTTGACGCGTGGACATGGAACCACAACACCCGACACCAAACTCCACCAGTGACAGATACTGCTGCAGCAGGGGCTGCGAAGCAGCAGCACTACGTCGGCCTACAGTTTAGAGCAATACTACAACGACATTACTACATGTTTAATACTTGTGATCCCTTTGTATTTGTCTGCAAATCATAAATCCTATTCCGAGCATATCTCAACTATAGCAACGTAGAGAAAATTTAAGTTGTACCTTCTACAACTAAAGACAAAAGGATCATTCGGTAGCATGAAGGTGACATGAAACTTGTTAAGCATGAAAGAGTGCAGCACGCCGTGCAGGTTCTGACTTAAAATCCATAGGATTGGGTCAGAATGATTTTTTAAATATTCTTGCTTATAATACATTATATAGAAACTGGAAAAACAATAGATGACATTTTGTAGATAGTTTGAGAAAACGAATGATAAAGATAAAGAAACATCCTATTTGTACATTTCAGAAGCTCAACAACGTTTATCTGTTATTTCCATCCATGTAGAGCTCATGGCTCACGTCCAATTTTTGCTTTCCCTATCACCTCATCGTTTCTATACATGCAGTTCATTAAATGTGAGCTGACGATGTTGATAATCAAAATTTCATAGAAACATTTTCTGTCAGTAAATGGGGCAGAAATGAGAATGAATTGTTTTTCCTCAAAATTCCAAGTAAAAAAACATGCTTGAAATCATCAGATGTTTGTACACGATGAAGAGCACGTTTCCACTGCCAAAATCTAAATTTCGACAAAAAAGCCATGTGTATTAGTTCAAGGTGCAGATAAACTGGTCTATAAATTTTGGAGAAGAAACCATGTAAAAAGGTTAGAAAGGTCGATAAAAAGTAATCCTTCATCAAGTAAAAATTCCAAGTAAAAAAACATGCGTGAAATCATCAGAGGTTTGTACACGATGAAGAGCACGTTTCCACCGCCAAAATCTAAATTTCGACAAAAAAGCCATGTGTATTAGTTCAAGGTGCAGATAAACTGGTCTATAAATTTTGGAGAAGAAACCATGTAAAAAGGTTAGAAAGGTCGATAAAAAGTAATCCTTCATCAAATATTAGATTTAAAATTCTGCTATGGTTCAAGGGAAAGACATAGTTTCAACATTACAACTACATCAAATGCTTGGCTGGGGACGTATGCTTCACTGAGAAGTTCATAATATCTTTTAATCATATCACTTTCTAGTTGTCCACCCATTTCTAGAGTTGATGAAGACTACTACAGGAGCGATCGGCGCGGCATGGCAGGCGCCATAATCTCGATCGTAAGAGTAGAAAAATAAATGTTGGGATCAATCCAAGAAGCTGACTGAGTGCATCCGTCAATTGGGATGGTGGAAGATGATGGCATGTAGGATGAAGCGAGATTGCCGAGATGGGACATGTAGAACATAATGTTGTTGGGATGCTCTTATGTTCTGGAAACATGGAATCCCATCAATTGCTAAATTACCTTCATGATTTAGTGTGAACTACTACTACTACTTAACAGGTTCACAAACTAAGAGGTACCAAGTGGTGTCTGCAACTTCTATCACGCTGAGCACATAGTGCAGGCAGGCATTCTGAAGTATTTCCCCTTTTCATTCATGATAAGACACAAACGTTGATCGCAGAGTATTGCAAATTAATTAAACACACAGATTCAGAAAAGAAACGAACACCTCAAGCATCCATTCCATCTTATAGGGAAACTGCTAATTTTCATTTGCTAGTACATGGAACAGGTAGTACCACGTCATAGTCAGGGACGTACTATCAATTTGATAAGTAAGGAATTAAAGGGTTGTGAGGAAGAGGCAGGTGCAGGGCATGTGTACCTAATTTCCGCTAAAGATGGTGATGACGGAGGAGGACCTTGTCCCCCGAGCTTGAATACGGAGGATGTGCGCCTAGTGGATCATGGATTCCAGCGTCGCCTTCTTTGATGGTAATCTAGAGCAGGGACTTCAGCTTCTCCAGGACGTCCTCAATGACCACATGGCGAGGTCCCCCACCTTACTCCCTCGTTGTGGCCACCTCCAGTGCAACTTTTCAAGGCAGATAGAACAGAGACAAGGCGAGGCATAACCGTCAACTGCACGGGGACACGTCGTCTCCGACGATAACTTCGGTAGGTACTGAAAGAGCGAGTGGGGAGGATGAGTTGGTGGCGGCCATGAATGCTACCTCTGCCGGAACATGGATACCTCCTGTCGAGCCAGCGATTGATGTAGGGAAGGCGCGGCGGCGACGGATTGTATACTTGTACGGTGGAGGACCAAAGCCCCGACCCCGTGTCGCCCCGTCTGTGGCGACCCGGGAGAGCAAACCTAGCACCCCGGCGGCGGCTTCCCCATCCTCCTCCTCCGCCACTTCCGCCGGCCCCTTGCCGCGGTGGCGGGGGCTCCCACCGCTCGCAAATGGTGGCATTGGGGAGTTTCTTTTCCTCGCGCGATGGCGGCAGCTCCCGGCGGGCTTGGCGGCACGGTGGCGCTGCAGCGCTGTTGCGGCGGCGCGGTTTGCAGATGCACGGTGGTGCGGGAACCGGCTGGTGGCCTCGGGGAGAGCTCCGCTTGGCTCCGTTTCCTCTTCCCTACGGGGGACGCCGGACGGATTTTGGCCGACGCGGCAAGCTCTAGGGCGACCGTGGAGGCCGGGGCGGCGGCCCCGGGTTGCAGATCGGTGGTGGCAGCCCTCACTGGTGCGGAGGGTTCTTGTTCAATCTGCCGGCGGCAGCCGGTGGTTGGCGGTGGCAGCGGTCACGGTGGCAGCCGTCTATGATTTGCTCTCTAGGGATTCCATGGCCAAGAATCAGGTGGTGGCGGACAACCCTAGTTGTGGAGGAGGGGGGTCGGCCGCATTGTGGAGCAGCGATTCGTCCCGGTTCTCCGTCGTTAGTCAAAGGTCAAAGCGGTGCGCCTAAGCGGTGAAAATGGGCCCACATCCAGAGACACAGTGCGTGGCAGAATCGCTGAGAGCGCTCCCAGCCCATGGAGCTTACAGCTTAAAGGAACTTTTATTACGGTTGTTATACTTGATTTCTGGCCTATTAACTGAATTTAGGCCTATAGGTTTTGTAAGTATGCAACTCCAGTTCTTACAAAATTTTCTTGACAATGCTTCCACCATTAAGTGGTTAATGTCAGTTTTTTTATCAATTGTCGGGTATGAATATTAACTTTGATAAGTGTGATTTAGTGCCTATCAACATTGAACTTTCTGAAGTGCTTGACTTGCTCGGGTTGCGGACTTACTAACTTGCCTTTAACTATTTGAGTGTACCTCTACACTATAGTAAGTTGAGGAAAGAGGATATTAAACCCATTTTGGATGTGACAATTAATAGAGCTGGAGGATGGAGAGGGAAACTTATGGTTTATACGGGCATGCTAGAGCTGGTTAGATCATGTTTCGAGACTCGGGAGTATACCTTTTTATTTAATGTCGGTTATTTTTTCGGCAATGGAGCAGGCCGGGTACCAAAGAAATGAGAAATATGCTGATGCTGGAGGAGTTGGATCTCGGTTGGGGACACGTGTGCTGCAGCCAAGTGACGCAAGATACAAACTGGACAGGATCGACCAGTCCGAGGAGATGGAGCTGCAAGGCCCATCGGGACCACTTTGCTTTGGTCCCATAATCAAGAATGAACCGGTCGTGCAAAAGTTCTAGCTGGCAAGAGGAAGCAAAACCTATGATGGGAGCACCAAGCCGGAAGACTGGCTGAACGACTATGTCACTACCGTCCACATTGCCGGTGGTAACCGCAGATGGGCGGTGAGATACGTGCCCCAGATGTTGGAGGGCCCAGCCCGCATTTGGCTCAACAACCTGCCGAGAGACATCATAAATTGCTGGCTTGATTTCTCGGAGGCCTTCATCAGCAACTTCACTAGCACCTACAAGAGGCCAAACCGGCCATAACAGCTCTCTGCGTGCAAACAGAGGGAAGAGGAGACTGGCCGAGAGTACCTGACTCGGTGGAGAACACTGAGGAACACCTGTGAGGGTGTAAATGAGTCTCAGGCTATTGCCTGGTTTGCTCAAGGCTGCCGACATGGCAGCATGCTGTGGCAAAAATTGCAGAGGGAGAGGCCAAGTACGCTCGCCGAGACCATCAAGATTGCTGATATGTACGCACTCGGTGATCTAACTCAGCCTCTGCTCGACTCGTTTGAGCCGAGAAGGAGAAACCAAGGCCATGACGGTGGTAGGCGGAATGATCGCCAAGACTTCCGGAACAAGAGACGCGATGACAGGCCGGATATCCGCTATGGCTCGGATCATGTAGCCAGGGTTGATCCGGATCAACCTGATGCAGGCAGCAGCCAGAGGCAAAAGAACAGTGGGCCCAGTATGGGCAAAACCAGAATCATGGCCAGAACTACAAGAAGCAGTACAATGATCCCAACCAGCCCGGAGATGCTCCTCAGAGGTTCACCTTTGAGATGATGAGGGATGGGCCGTGCATCTACCACACTCGGCATACGAGTAGGCCGGCAAACCATACTTCCCGACATTGCAGCTGGTGGGACCGGATCAAAAGTGAGGGCTTTGGCCAGTTGCCTCCTCCTCCTCCTCTGCCACTTTCGGGGGCCAATGTGCAGCCTATCCGGACAGCTGCTCCCAGGCATGCGAGAATCAGAGGCGGGAGAACGTGAACCAAGTGGCGCAGGGGGCCAACAACAACAACACCCACAACAACTACAACAACTACTACAGTCGCAACAACAACCACGACAACAACTTCAACCGGAACAACAACAACAACAACAACAATGATGACAATGCCGGCAGCGGAGGCCGAAACCAGTATCAAGAGCACCACCAGACCTACATGATGTTCACTACTGAGCCGGATGACAAGCAAAGCCTGCACATGCGGGTGATGAAGGTGAACGTCGTTATGCCGGCAGTGCCAGATTACATGCATTGGTGCGACCAAGACATTGTCTGGTCCCGGGTTGATCATTCCAAGATTATGCCTCCCCGGGTAGCTATGCATTGGTGGTGGACCCAACCTTCATTGGGCCCAAGATCAATGTGAAGTTCAGCAAGGTGCTGATCGACAACGGTAGAAGCATCAACATTCTGTACCGCGACACCATGGAGAAGCTCGGTTATTCCGAGAACATGCTGCTGCCTAGCCGGACTACCTTTCATGGCATCGTACCCGACGTATCTTGTGCTCCTATCGGCCGGGTTTGGATTGATGTGCTCTTTGGCACCAGGGAGAACTGCCGGACTGAGTGCTTGTAGTTCGAGGTAGTTGATCTCTAGAGCCCCTACCATGCTCTAATCGGCAGACCGACTCTGTCCAAATTCATGGCCTCTACTCATGCAGCCTACTTGAAGATGAAGCTTCCCGGTCCCAATGGCATCATCACCATCTCGAATGATTACAAGCGTTCTCTGGAGTGTGCATCTGCTGGATCTCGGCTAGCCGAGTCCATGGTTATTGCGGCCGAGAATAAGAAGATACATGAGGTGGTGGCCATGGCCCAAGCAGCTCAACTCGGCATGCCCGGGATGCCCAGCTCTCAGCATGGTGCCACTTTCCAGGCCTCTCAGGAGACCAAGAAGGTGCAGATCGACACGGAGTTCCCCGAGCGTGTTGCCATCATTGGTGTCGGGTTTGGAGGAGAAATAGGAAAGCGCGCTCATCCACTTCCTCCGTGAGAATCAGGATGTCTTTGCCTGGTCCAATCAGGATCTGCCGGGTGTCCCTAGGTACTTGGTTGAGCACTCTTTACATGTGCGGCCGGATGCTAAGCCGGTGAAGCAAGCCCTGCGTATCTTTGCGGCAGAAAGAAGGAAATCCATAGGTGACGAGATATAAATGGCTGTTAGCAAGTAGATTCATCATGGAGGTACTGCATCCGGATTGGCTGGCCAATCCGGTCACGGTGGAAAAGAAGAAGGATGATCCCATGGTCGCTGTGGTTTGGCGCATGTGCATGGACTACACCGACTTGAACAAGGCCTGCCCCAAGGAACCACTCCCACTGCCCCGGATAGATCAGGTGATCGACTCCACTGTCGGGTGCGAACTTTTGTCTTTCATTGATGCCTACTATGGTTTTCACCAGATTCCAATGAACCCGGCTGATCAAATAAAGATTGCTTTCATTACCCCGTACGGGGCTTATTGCTATCGTGTCATGTGCTTTGGGTTGAGAAATGTTGTGGCCACATACCAGAGATGCATGCAGAGATGCTTGCATGAGCAGATAGGCAAAAATGCGCAAGCGTATGTGGATGACATAGTCATCAAGACCAAGCAGAAACACACACTCCTGAGTGATATTGAAGAAACATTCACGAACTTGCGAAAGCACTAGATGAAGCTGAACCCAACCAAGTGCACCTTTGGCGTTCCGACTGGGAAGTTACTCGGTTTCCTCGTGTCTAGCCGGGGTATCGAGGCCAACCCCTCCAAGATAAAAGCTATTGAGAGCATGTCTCTCCCGAGATCACTGAAAGATGTGCAGAAATTTACTGGGTGCCTGGCTTCCCTTAGCCGGTTCATTGGGAGAATGGGCGAGAAGGCCTTACCACTGTACCAGCTCATGAAGAAAAGCGACAAGTTTGTTTGGACACCACAAGCTGATGTGGCGTTCAAGGATCTCAAGACCATGCTGGGTACCACTCCGGTTATGGCTTCTCCTCCGCCTAAAGAGCCAATGCTGCTCTATATTGCAGCTACCAACCGGGTTGTGAGTGTGGTGGTAGTAGTGGAGCGAGAAGAGGAGGGCAAGTCAGTGCAAAGGCTGGTTTATTACCTAAGTGAGGTGATCTCCATCTCAAAGCAAAATTATCCTCACTACCAGAAGGTGACATATGGAGTCTATATGGCTGCCAAGAAGCTCAAGCACTATTTCCAAGAGCATCCGATTACAGTTGTGAGCACTGCTCCCATCTCGGAAATTATGGGCAACAAGGATGCAAGCGGCCGGGTAGCCAAGTGGGCGATTGAGATAGCCGCTTATACCCCGATGTATGCAATAAGAGAAGCCATCAAATCTCAAGCCCTGGCGGATTTCTTTGTTGATTGGGCCGAAATGCGGTATGAGCCTCCCCTACCAGAAACAAATTTCTGGCGGATGCATTTCGATGGCTCCAAGGTGAAAGAGGGACTCGGTGCCGATGTTGTACTCACCTCGCCCAAGCGGGATCAGCTCAAGTATGTTCTGCAAATCCATTTTGTGGTGCCCAACAATGTGGCCGAATATGAGGCCCTGGTCCATGGACTGAAGGTGTCCAAGGAAATTGGTGTCCGCCGGATAATATGCTATGGCGACTCGGATCTGGTGGTCCAGCAAGCCTCGGAGACTTGGGACGCATTGGATGCCAATATGGAGTCTTATCGGTTCCTTGTCCAAAACATGTCCGGATTCTTAGATGGGTGTGAATTCCACCACATTCACTGGGCTGAGAATGATGATGCTGATGCTCTGTCCAAATTGGGCTCTTCTCGGCAGTTCATCCCGCCAGGAATTTCTCTGCAGCATTTGAGGAAACCATCCATCAAGCCTTCACCCGAGTCGGATTCGATATTCGTCCCAACAATGCCGGAATCAGAAGTTGTTCCCATGGAGATTGATGAGGGGATCATGAAGGAGAACCCGGGGACTGCTTCTCTCAACCCGGGGACTGTCGCATTCATCTCGGGGATTATTTCTCAGTACTCAGGGACTCGGGGACTCGTTTCCAACTCGGAGCAAGTCATGTCAGCTGATCCAATGGAGGTGGATGAGCCAGTATTTCCTACTCGGGAGATACCGAGTTGGGATCAACCCATATTATCCTTTCTGGCGGATGGCACTCTGCCAAATGACGAGATCTCGGCCAGGCAAATACAGAGAAGCTCCAAGGGCTACACCATCATCAATAAGGAACTGTACAAGAGGAGTGCCACGGGCGTGCTCCAGCGCCGTGTCGAGCCGGAAGAGGGAGAAGAAATTCTCAGAGAGATACATCAGGGGGAATGTGGGCACCACGCCTCATCTCGGGCTTTGGTGAAGAAAGCTTTCTGGCATGGATTCTATTGGCTCACTGCCTTGCAGCAAGCAGAAAATATAGTGAGAAAATGCAATGGGTGCCAGCAATATGCAAGCAAGATACACATGTCGGCTTCCGATTTAAAGACAATCCCCATCACCTGGCCATTCGCAGTTTGGTGCTTGGACATGGTGGGACCTTTCAAGCCATCTCGGGGCAACATGACTCACATCCTGGTCATGGTGGACAAATTTACCAAGTGGATTGAGGTGAAGCCAATCCGGAAGTGTGATGGAAACACATTAGTATCATTCTTGAAGGACATTATCCTGAGATACGGCTACCCGCATGGGATCATCTCGGATAATGGAACAAATTTCGCTGAGGGGGCCTTTGCTCAGTTCTGCAAGGAGAAGAGGATCCGGCTGGACATTTCATCAGTCGCGCATCCGGAATCAAATGGGCAAGTTGAAAGAGCTAATGGCATGGTCATATCCGGAATAAAGCTAAGGTTGATCGAGCCATTGCAGCGAACCCCTGGATGTTGGTTGGACGAGTTGCCGGCGGTGTTGTGGAGTCTAAGGACTACCCCTAACCGATCAACCGGATACACACCATTCTTTCTGGTATATGGAGCAGAGGCCGTGTTGCCCACTGACCTTAAGCATGAATCACCGAGAATAACCCTCTATACTAAGGCAGAGGCAAGAGAAGCCCGAGAAGATGATGTTGATTTGCTAGAAGAAGCAATAGAATTAACCTTGTCGAGATCAGTTGTATATCAACAGAATCTGAGACGCTATCATAGCCGGAAAGTAAGCCCAAGGGATTTCCAAGAAGGAGATTTAGTGCTTAGGCTGGTGCAACGCACGTCCGGGATGCACAAGCTTTCCCCTCCGTGGGAAGGGCCTTCTATTGTGAGCAAGGCTCTGCACAATGATGCGTACTATCTCATTGATGCACAGGCACCACAGAAGAACATGGCAGATAAATCCGGAGAGGAAACTAAGCGCCCCTGGAATGTAGCTCTACTCCGCCGTTTCCATTCTTGAAAAGCATTGTGTGTATCTCCTTACCGAGTTGAAATCCAAGTCGGCACTCCGAGTAGGAACTCGGGGACTTCCTGTGCCTAACTTGCCTTGTGGTATTTACTTCTTACTTTGCTGTGTCGGTTAATCATCTCGGATTTTCATGCGTATGTCTAGTAATGTGTTTAAACCTAAGGGCCAACTCTTCGACTTTGCTGCTGTCTGCAACCCGGCTTCATGGCAAGCAAGAGAACAAACCAAGGGTCAATGAGCACACGAAAAACTACTAAGGAAAGAAAGAGTTGATCAACCGAGTTGGCTCGCATTTTTTTGTCTGTTTTTTCGGCTAAGTACTAGGCAGTTTTAATTTTGATCTCAAAGTTATGAAGTATTATAAACTCAGTTTTCCAAATCTTGTGACTCGACTACCAAAAAGCCAAAAGTGGCAGGCAAGAGGAAAGACTAAAAAAGCCAGTGGATAAGAAAACCAACTCGGGGACTCGGAATTAACGCAATCCGGCATTCAACCAGTCTTGCTAAGAACTTAAATAAAACTGAGTAGCAAAAACACTGAAATAGTAGTTTGATACAATTGCACCCGGCATACCGGGGATCTGATGAAATGTTTAAGACTGAAATACAGATAATTAGACCGCGACCAAAGGAGTTGCACCAGCTTCAGGACCTGCCGGGTTGGAGGACTCGGTGGAGGGCTCGGAGGCAGCAGTCAAAGTCGGAGACTCGGTGGCGATGTTCTCGGTTGGGGCTCTAGGGCGCTCAACTCGGGAACAGGCTCCGAGATGACCATCTCGGTGGTGACGATCTTGGAGTCTGCGCCTAGCTCTTGCTCGTCCTGGATCTCCTCATTCACCTCCTCGGAGTCGTCCTCAACCTCAGCTTCTTCGTCGTCATTGCTTCCCTCGTCGCCCGACTCCTAGTGGCCAAAGTCTCCTTCATCACCCGCCTCCCAGTGGCCAAAATCTCCCGCGCTGCCTTCCCAGGGGACATGGCCTCCCTCGTCGCTGTCATCGCTGCTGTCCTCATCGTCCTTGGCTTCGATGTCGGTGTCGGGCTTAGTGTCGGGCTCGGTGGGGCCATCCACAAATTCCTTTCTGTCAGCATAGGAGGCCAACCTATAAGCCGTCTCCTGGCGGATCCGGACAGAGTCTTCGTATTTGGTCCACCGTGATCCATTCCGGAACTTCTTGAGCTTGCTGAGATCAAGATTTTTGTACCAGGAAAGCACGAAGTGCAGAGCCTCGTCTACGCCGGCTCGAGCTGCTGAGGCGCGCCATTTCTTGAGCTCCTCCTTGACATAATTCAGCTTGGTAGACAGCTCATGGACAGTCCTGGGAGGCTCAACGTCCGGCCAGAAAAGCTTGTGTAGCCTCGTCACGGTGGAGACCAAGTTGCTTACCAAACCCTTGAGGGGCAGAACCCGGGCTCTGATGTCCTTGACCTGGTCCTCCATGGTGACCATCTCGGTGACATCAAAACCAATGTATGCCCGCCGCTCCCTGGCTCTCTCAACAGCCCTCTCAGCACCCATGTCAAAGTCAGGGGATGTCCCTGGAAAGCAAGACGTCCGGGTTAGGGCAAGAAAGGAAATGGATAGAGGAAACCGGATAGAGGAAACCAGATAGAGCAAGTTAAAGGAAAATCGAGACTTACAACGCAATTCGATAGTGAGGTCCTTGAGCCTGCGAAGCCACTTATCAGCATTGGCCTCATGCTTTTCCAGCAAGAGGCGGGAGCTGCTCAACATCGTGTCAAGTGCGGTGTTCTGCTCTTTGAGGATGTCAATCTCCCCATATAGCACAAGCTTCTCGGTGGAGGTGGTGTTCTCCAAGTCGGCCTTTTCCTTCCCTTTCTGCAGCGCCACCTTCAGAGCATCATCCAGCTCCAACTTAAGTTTGGCCACTTCGTCCTTCTCGGCCTTAAGCTCTGCCTGGAGCCGGGAGGTGTTGTCATTAATCTGCTGATGCACCTCGGCCATGGAGAGGCACTCCTGATGTTTCTCAACAAAGGATTGGTGCTCAGCTGCAAAGAAAACCAGTCCGGTTAGCAGCTTAGAGGAAAGATACAAACCGAGTAAGAAAGAAGAGAGTAGCAGGAAACTTACTCTCCAAGGCCGTGATTTTGCTCTGTGCCAATTCGGCTAGCACAGTGCAATCCTGGTGCTTCTCAGCGAAGACCTGGTGCTCATCTGCATAGAAAGCAAAGTCAACCAGAAAAAAGAAAAAAGCATAAACACAAAACGCATCGATGGAAGATATGGCACTTACTCTCCAGTGCAGAAATCGTGGTGACAGAGTCCGTTAGCTGCTTCTCCAAGATAGCAGTAAGAGAGAAAACAGAAACTGAGTTAGAAAACTGGTGCAAAAGAAGCATATGCAGTAACTCGGCAAGAATAAATTACTCTTGTTCCCCGGCTCCTCCTGCAGATTTTGGACCTGCTCCTTGGCATCTCGGTGGCCCCGGAGAAGCTTTTGGAAGATCAAAGCGCGGGACTCGGTGCATGTCTGAAGCAAAAAAGAAACAAGTTAGTTGGAAGATTTGACCCGCGTAGACTTCAACTCGGTCGATTATTGCCTACTCAGCCCAAATCTCGGGGACTTGATGGTGTACGATTTCGGATAAAAAACAAAACTTACTCGGGAAGTGACCTCGGCATCTTCTGTAGCGACGCGCAGGCAGTACATTTTGTGCGCCAAGGTGCTGCTAGAGGATGAAACCAGCTTGGAGACGTGGCCGACATCGGCCTGGTTCCAGGACCTCCGGTAGTGGTCCAACGACCCTGCTTCTTCCCATCAAATTCTTAATCGATGAAGCCGATCCGGTCCAGGGTGGTGTCAATATCAGCCTGCAGCTCTACGGCAAGCTCCTGGCGGGCCACGAGTTGAGTGTCGGTGTTGATGGCAATGGTGTCGGGCTTCGCCTTCACCCCGGTCGCCTTCTTCCCGGTCTTTTTCTTCTGTTGCGCCTGCTGTGCCTGCTGCAGCTTCTACCAGTGCACGAGAACTTTCACAGGTCCCATTGCTAGGATGCTACTTGTTCCAGCTACTGCACCCTGGGATGGTGCCAACTTGGCCTACTGCCGGGTGCGAGGAGTTTCCCTTGGTGGGCCCGCTGGTCTTCTTGGTGGCGGCGGCTTGGTGATGCTGCTGCTGCTGGATCCGTCGCTGTGGGGGCCGAGCTGGTGGTTGTTGCTGCGGGTAGGATTGGGCATGTGGCCATTGCTGCTGAGCTGGTTGCTGCCTCTGCTGTCTCGGTGGTGGATGTGGCTGCTGCTACTTCGAGAGGGGAAGTTCTTCTCGGAGGGGTTGGTGGTGTAGCTATGGTGGGAACTGGAGAAACTTGCTGATGCGTCACAACTTCTGGATGCTGCTCCGGCTGTTGCTCGTCCTGCTGCTCTGGTTGCTGTTGCTCTGGTGGGTGTTCTTGGTGGGGCTCGGGGGTCAACTCCGGCTGCCCCGGAGTCTCCTCAATATCCATCTCGGTGCCCGTGTTGTCCGCGCCGAGATCTTGGTCTTCTCGGTCCGTGGAGGGCATCTCGGCGTGGGTGTCCGTGTCCTCGGGGTCAAGGTCGACAACGTTGCGGGCTCTACTCGGTCCCGCGGGCGCATCAGGGGCGTCGGCGTCAAGAGGATCGCTAGAGAAAGAGAGAAACAGAGGGGTAAAGAAAGTCCAAAGGCAGAGCATCTCGGTCGAAAAAGGCAAAGGAAGAAAAAAATATGCAAACATAAAGCATCTCGGAGGAGCGTACCCGTCAGCTGTAGGTCGCACATTCCTTTTGCGCTTCACCGTGGTCTTGACGCCTTTGTTCTCGGACCTCTTCTGCCTCTTGTTGGATGGAGGCTCGACGGTGCCGCTTCCGGACCGCTTTCTCAGCTGTGCAGGGGCAGCGATGGACACGGGCTCCATCTCGACCACCTCTTATTCTTCCAGGTCGGCTGGGAACGAAAAAAGAGAATGCACTAATGAGACCGAGAAGGAATTGGATACCTCCAAAAGAGTATAGTTATCACTACTATCACCTTCATCGTCCTCAGACCAGTCCCGGATCGAGGATGGGACTCTCTTGACCAGGAGGAATAGCGAGTGGAATCGGGAGCGTGTCCTGGTTGTCATACTGGTCCTCATCATCTTCGGTCCGGTCGGGCTTCCATTTATCCGAGAGGACCGACGAGTCCTCCACACTTTGACGAGAGAAGTGTTGTACATGCAAAACAATAAGAATAAGATACTAAGTGAACTCGGATGATACCGAGATGGACTCTACTCGGTAGAGCATGCGAAACAATAAGCATATGAAACTAAGTGAACTCGGATAATACCGAGATGTACTCTACTCGGCAAGACACGCGAAACATAAAGCATAAGGAGCTAAATAAATTAGGAAGACACCGAGATGGGAGCAACTCGGTAGGATAAAGAAAACTTACTCGGGGCGCCAGCCTATCTCGGCCGTAGGGCTCGAACCCCCAGTTCCAAGTCTCTGTGAGGGTAGCCTTGGTGATGGACTTGGCCCAGAGGGCCACCTCTTCCTTGTTGAGCTTGAAAGTAGTTGTGCGCGTGCAATCACGGGGCCGCCCATGAAACACATATTGTGGGCCCCGAGCTGCAGAGGCAGAACCCGGCGGCTCACCCAGGTGGCGATCAGGTCATCAGATCGGAGCCCTTCCTTGATGAGCTGCTTCAATCGATGGTCGGCGGCGTTCACCTCGGGCACGGTCTTCTTTGGATTGTACCCCTAGTTTGTCATGGCAGTGGGGGGATTAATCCGGTAATGAGGAAGCCGGATAAGGTCAACCGGCTCGGCGCCCTCCTCCGGGCGGGATTCTTCACATAGAAAAATCCTCTCTGCCACTTGCGGCAGGTGTCAAGCCCCCGAACCCGGGGGTACTCGATAGTGTTCCTATACACTATCATGGCTGCGCCGCACTGAGTCATGAATTTGGGAGCGTGGGGATTGGCTTTGTTGGGGAGAACGTTTTGGCAGAAGTGGAAGTATTTGGCCCAAATATCTACGGTGGGGTAGATACCGAGATACGCTTTCGAGAAGGAAACAAAAGTGGAGAGCATAGTGATGGCATTAGCGGGGAGGTGATGAGGTTGCAAACCAAAGTGACGCAGGAACCTCCGCATGAAGTCGGAGGCAGGGAGGCTGAATCCTCGCTTGAAGTGGGTGAGGAAGATGACGTATTCGCCCTATCCGGGCTGCGGCTCCACCTCGTTGCCTGGAGGCCGGCAGATGACACCCGGCGGCACTCGCCGAGTGTTGACGAGCCACTGAATGTCAGTGGCTGTCATATCAGAGCCTTCCCAGTCCTCGCGGGTGGAGGCAGGCCCCTCGAGATCCATGTCGTGGACGGGCTCGAGTGCCATCGAAGCAGATCCGGATGCAGGCGTCTCGGAGTTGCGCGCCGGTGCAAGGAGTGGATCAGGCCGCAGAGGTCGAAGGAGGGACGCGGCGGCACGGAGAACAAACGCCGTGGCGTTTTTCCGGCTGTGAAGAACTTGAAGAAGAACTGCGGGAGAAGAAGCCATGTGGGGACGACCGATCTCGAGGAGACCACGCGGTGCAGTGAAGATCCCGGTGCGCGAAGGCGCTTCGGTGAGCGGTGGCACACGATGGTGAACTGGTTCTCTCTGCACGCGGTGGTGCACAAGGGTGCACGGCGGAGCGGTGCGCTCTGTGGGGGTGAGAGCAAGAATTAGAAGAGGAAACGAATATCAAAGGAACTGAGGCGATGTGTGGTGCGGGGGTACTTATACCCTCAGAGCGCAGTAACTTCCCCGGATTTGTTGCGGTAATGATTGTGGGGTCATGGAGTTACTGCGTCCAAAATAAACGCACACAACGAATTAATGGCGCGTAACGGGCGCAGTTAATCCCATGTCACACGACGTGGGCACTTGAGTACCTGTCTGCGAGAGGACACGACGGCGAGTGAGCCAGAGGTACAGTGACTCACGTGGGCGGGGCGAATGCGTTGCGACCGCGCAGGAACCGAGGCGACGCGGGCAGCAGCGCTGCTCCACGTGGTGAATCTTACACGCGAAGGTAACTAGGCGCACTGGTTTGAGCGGCAAAGTCCAGGGGAAATTGGTTAAGGGCTGGGATCTCGGCAAAATCCAAAGCAGCGTAGTCTACTCGGCTGGTATAGAAAAACTTCATCAAGGAGTAATAGATCAAATTAAAGTTCGGATTGTAACTTGACCGAGATGAGGTGCATCTCGGTTAGAAATTTGCAAAGAGATTGGTTTAAGCTGCATGGCCCAATGTCCGAGTTCACCGGACCATACCAGCTTCGGGGACTAATGTTGGGGGGCTACCCCCGAGTAGGGGCAAGGTTGGTAAGAAAAGGTGTTTGAGGTACTGCTTACCGAGTTGGGTCGTACCGAGTTGGTACGTGCCGGATAGAATAATACTGAGTAGATTGGCTACCGAGTTGGAGCTACTCGGTAAGAAGGACAAGAAGCCAAGGTGAAGATATGAGTACTTGACTAGATCATCCGAGTAGCACTTGGAGGGTCCGGATAAGGCATGGTACTGCTCTACTCGGAGGGAAAGTCAATGGAGCCGTTGTGGTTCCATATAATCAGGGAGAGTACAGGCGTGTGGTTCAACTTACTAGGCATGATGATGCGTATGCATACGCTGATACAGTGCGCTGTATGGGCGAGGCCACGTCCTGTCTTTGACAAGGGGGACATGACATGTCAGCGACTAGACCGCGAAGCCTTTCGTCTACTGCCAGCGGAGAAGGGGAGGCGTGCGCTACTGCACAGTGTGTAGTCACCTAACATGTACTATTAGTTGGTGGCCGCCAGTATATAAGGTGGCCTCCCCCCTCCTGCGTGAGGGTTGATTCTTTGGTAGCTGATATTTTGAGAGAAGTACTGGAGGTTTAGAGAGAGATAGCAATAGAGCTCTATCGTCCTTTCGCTCCTTGAGCTTGAGGAGTTCTTGTACTCGGTCACCACATATACACAGAGAGAGGCAGGAGTAGGGGTGTTACCTCCACATGAGGGCCCCGAACCTGCGTATATCTTGTTGTTTGCAGTGTAGTGAGCGCGCCAGCCAGGCGTGCGATCCCTCCCCGGATACCCACAGCCCCAAATTTAAGCCATCCTATGGAATCTGTCTTTACACATCCACGACAGTCAAAAAAACTATCAAACACCTAAAGAAACAAAAAAAATCAAGACATCAGCGCATCAACATATGATCTTGTTATCAAATCGCCGGCATCATCCGTTGTATAAATCATGTGCTTCTAGACAGCTGCACCCAAGCTTTAAATGGATAAATATTCTTCCACAATTTATTGCAAATAAATTCTTAGAAAGGATTTGGATCAGCTAGCACACACAGAAACAGTTGCAAGGATTCAAGTCCTCCAAACATATTGTTAATTCCTTTGAACTAAATGAGCCCTCAAACACTACCACCATATATCAATATTTTTATTATGGTTGTTATACTTGATTTCTGGCCTACTAACTGAATTTAGGACTATAGGTTTTGTAAGTATGCAACTCCAGTTCTTACAAAATTTTCTTGACAATGCTTCCACCATTAAGTGGTTAATGTCAGTTTTTTTTATCAATTGTCGGGTATGAATATTAACTTTGATAAGTGTGATTTAGTGCCTATCAACATTGAACTTTCTGAAGTGCTTGACTTGATCGGGTTACGGACTTACTAACTTGCCTTTAACTATTTGAGTGTACCTCTACACTATAGTAAGTTGAGGAAAGAGGATATTAAACCCATTCTCGATGTGACAATTAATAGAGCTGGAGGCTGGAGAGGGAAACTTATGGTTTATGCGGGCATGCTAGAGCTGGTTAGATCATGTTTCGAGACTCGGGAGTATACCTTTTTATTTAATGTCGGTTATTTTTTCTTGCTTGGACTATTAAAGCTATTAACTCTAGTATTTCTGATTATCTTTTGGGACACCTGTGATGGGCATAAAAAGTACCATCTAGCAAATTAGGGTTTGGTTTGCTAGAAGAAATATTTTGGTGGCTTGGGAATACCTAATTTGAGATATCTAAATATTTGGTTGTTAGTGTTAGATAGATATGTACACATTTGTAGATTCCCTATTAGATAAGGGGTTCAGCGCATATTTGCCACATGTACATGTACAATATATTGTGGCCATGGCCCCGTGGAATATATGTTGCTTGTTCCTAACATGGTATCAGATTAGGTTAGGGTTTCCCGCGCACGCACAACTCGTGCTTTTTTTCACGAATTCCTCCCGTACAGGTCCCTCCGATCGGATTTCTGGCTGCCGCCTCGTACAAGCCGAAAGACCTTTGCTGTGATCGCCCCTCTCCTGCCCCTACTCAGCTGCCGACTGCCTCCCTGCACGCCCGCCACCGATCTCTCGTCCCTTGTCAGATCCCATCATCCCGGGCCGCCGACGCGGCCCATCCTCTCAAGCCGTTGTCGCCGCCAGTCGTATCGGGCTGCCATCGTTGTCCATCTCCACACTGTGACGCCCCGAGATCGGGCACTATGCAGATTTCAGCATTTCCGCCAAAATCCACATAATAACCGATTCCAGGTTGCCACTTGTGATAACATTACAACAGTTCACGAGTAATCCACAACAACAACAACAGAAAAGATATATACAAGAGGACTCAAACGAGCCAAGGATACAACTGATACAATACAAAGATCCAAATAACAGCGGAAGAAACAACATAGCGTCCGACTACGGACAAGATACAAATTGGACTAAGAGTCCTGAAGATAACCGAGAGCGTCCAATCCCTGCCCAGGCCAAGCCGGAGGGATTCCCAAGCTAACGTCGTCAGACTTCAAACCTGTTGACTGCAATGTTGAATATGCAGCCACGAAAAAGGATTCGTGGGTGGTTAAGTACTGGCAAGTGGATAAACCATACTCACAAGATACCGGCGTAACCGATCATCACTAGATACAAATACTTTGGGTTCAACAGAAAGGAAGGGATTATTGCAAATAAGCGGCAGCGGGCTGCACTAACCAACTACAGAGACTCACTACAACATCCGGCTAAAAGAGGGGGATAAGATAGCGTATCGTAACCAACTACAACTACTCAACAAACAATACCCATCCAATGTCACCCCCTACTAAGGAAGCAACCCAAGGATAACTCACACTATTGGATTAATGATGGATCAAGTTATTGTGTCAATAAGACTATTACTAGTCAAGTATCATTAGTTATGTGTAAGTTGTTCTGAGTACTTGTTAGCCAGTACTTTCACCAAGTTAACCATAACCGCGGAAAACACGGCTTCTCGAGAAGATTTACCCTGCAGGGATGCACCAATTTGACCGTACACGTAAGAATAACCCGCCAGACGGGGGATCAACCCACCAAGCGAGGTACTCAACACAACCCAACTCTTCTTCGCATCAAGCCCAAAGAACCCCGTGCAATTGAGCGCACGGCTAATCAAGCCCCACGAAGAGAAGGGGACCCTCATAGCACTCTAAGAACGTGTCTCCCTAAATGCCGACTACAAAAGTTCCACCCTGGCCTGGATTCGCAAGATCATGCATGCGGCAAATGGAAAACCCGAACTAAATGAGGCGATTTGGACGAGATCCGAATCGAATCAAATTGAGGGGGGCGCCCATACTCGCTTCCCACATGCGGTTAGTGCGCTCATCATGGATCAGTAGACAAGACCCTTTTCCTAATTAGGATCGACACTAGCAGGCCTCAAAACCACGCCGGGCCTCCTGCCGGTGCCTTATCATCAAATTATTATTACCCAAAACATTAACAGGTTGTTGATTGAATTGAAACCCAACTATCAAACTAAACAGTTGATAAGACGGACAACAAGACTTGAGCGCAAACAACACTAAGCATGCAACTACGACACGAGGGCCAACAAGGTAAACAAACAACAGTTAATAGGAAGTGGAAGGAAGACTATATCATGGCTGCAAGGTAAACATATGATAGGATCGAGACACAAGCATCGAATCAACAGGCTAGAATAAGAACAACGGAAAGAATCGGTAACAAGTGATGAAAGGCAGCCATTTGGCAGCAAGTGAGTATACTTGCCTGAGATCCAGCAAGTAGAGGTACATCCACAGAACTTGTCGTTGCTCACATCATCTCAACGTCCTATCCGCGAAGAAGCAACGAACCTCGAACAAACACCGGATGCAACAATTACTACTACGGCAAAAGATCCAGCATGATCAAGCTATGGATGCATGACAAGTTTAAAGATGCATCAAGAATAAACTAGTTGACAAGATAACATGTTTATATGGACCCATATGCAATTTGGACTGCATATGGAAAACCCATGAATTAAGGTTGAATTAAATGATCTACAACTAAACAACATGTGAAAGTGGATTAGCATGATGCATGGATGAGGAAAACAGAAAGAAAACAACCATAGGTTCAGTTTGAAATAAGGTTTGCCAAGTTTGGAATTTTATTTATTAAATTATAAAATTTTGGTTCCTTAAAGGTGTTACACAAGCATTTGTTGTTTTCACCAATTTAAATTGTTCAAAACAGATAACAAAATTTATATTTGGGAAGAACACAAAATTTTAGGTGGAAAACATGTTTCAATTATTGAAAAAGGAATTAAGATGAATTAATTATGAATTAAACAAGTTTAAACAGGATTTAATTGAATTTAATTCAAGTATGAAATCATTTGAATTTTTATTTGTTCAAATCATTAAATCAAATTCATATTTGGAAAGGTTATGCTTTTCTGGTTTGAAAACATATTTTATATGTCCAAAAAGAATTTAACTTGACCAAGTTATTAATTTAGCAGTTTTAAATGATTTAAACAAGGTTTAAATTATTTAACCAATTTTAATTATTCAAAACATGAAACAAAGTTTATATTTGAAAAGGTGGTTCAAATTGGCATGGAAAACATATTTCATATGTGACATTTGAATTAATATTGAATTAGTTATGAATTTCACCATTTAAATGATTTTATTAAAGCATTAAGTAATTGCATTAATTTTATTTATCCAAAACAGAAAACAAATGTTATAATTGGAAAGAGCATGAAATTTTGGTTGGAAAACATATTTTGTATGGGCCATTTGAAATATATTTGAATTTGTTATGGATTTAATCAAATTCAAAAAAAGAGTTATTTGAATTTGAATTTTGAAAATATTTGGAATGTTCAAAACAGTAAAAAAAATACATATTTGAAATGTTCATGATTTTTTGATGGGGATACATATTTTGTTGGTGCAATTTGGAGTTATATTGACAAAGTTATTGCATTTACAAAATTGGGGTTTATTCTGCCATTTTATGGAAAAGAAAAAAAAGAAAAAAAAGAATTAGAAGCAGAAACTTTTTACACCCGGGGAGGACTGACCCGTGCTGGCTGACAGTGGGCCAGCCGCCCAGCGTGGCGCCACAGTGGCGCGGGTGTGCAGCGAGGTGGCAGTGGGGTCGCTGACCTGTGGGCCTGGGGGCTGCGCGCGATTAAAATCACAAAAAGGGGCAGTGCGCCCGCGGGGATTCGACCCTGGGTCTCCCCCAGCGCGCGGACGGAACAGAGCCATTGTGCTACGATTCATTTGGTGATACAGGATGGAACTGACAGAGGGAATAGAAACGAACGACGGTTAACTGAATTTTATTGCAGAAAGATGCAGCCTTCAGGTGGCGGTTCAGAGAGGCAACGACGATCGCTGCGCTTGATCCCGAGCGTGACCAGATGCAGGGCGCAGAGGAGAGGAGGGCCAGGGAGGATGTTGTGGTGGCTCACCGGGGGCTGCTGGCGTTGTGGTACGGCTCGAGGACGGCGGTGACGCCCTGTTGTCGAGGAAGACGGGGTGGAGCGCGCACGGATGGACGGGGTCGACGCGATCTTGGTGCCGCTTCCCCGGGAGGCTCCGAACACGGTGCTTGGCATCAGATCGTAGAGGAAGACGAGGCACGCGTCCTGGACACGGTGGTTGGCCGTGATGCAGCGTGTACCGGTGGGGGCGTCGAGTGTGGCCAGCCATGGCGTGGCAGAGCGCGCTCGGGACGGTCTCGTTTCCCGGGGATAGAGAGGGGGATGATCGTCACCGAGGTTAGGAATCGTCGGAGTGGACCTCCGGCCACCTCCTAGACATGGAGGAAGGGTCTGAGGTGGTGGACAGCGGCGGCGCCATGGGATGGCAGTGGAGACGGCCGTGCGCGCGCGTGCTTGGGACAGAAGGTAGCAGAGGAAGTGAGAGAAAGGGGCGGCGCTATGAGGGGGAAGGAGTAGGGCTAGGGGGTCTAGGGCGAAGGGGAAGGTTATATGAGGGGCCGAGCTCGTACGGCAGGCATCGGGAGGGGGAGAGGAGCATCCTGTGGTGAGGAGATGGTGATAGTGACAGGTTCGTTCCCTCTGTACGGACAGAGGTAGAAGATGGGGTTGTGGGCTGAGGGGGATGGGCTGGGGGCTTGGGGTTGGGCCGACTGCCTTCTCCTCTAGCTGTGCTGGATTTTTTAGTTTTATTCTCTCTCTTTTTTTTGTAGAAGAAGAAAAAAGGAAGAAAGGAAGGGGATTTTTGGTGTTTGCATTTTTGTAATTTTATGGAATTACCAAAACAGCAAGATTCCAAGGTTATGTTAACACTATTTCCCAAAAATGTGAATTGGCCAAAAGGTTTAAAGTGGCTATTTGAATTTTAAATAGGATTCACAAAGATTTGATTTCTTAAACAATTTTATTTAATAAACTCAAACAATTATGAAAACATTATGGAATTTAATTGTTTGCAAGAATTTAATTTTTTTTACCCACAATTGGATCATGCCAATTATGATTGATTTGATTTGAATTTGAATTTTGCCATTTAGGGTGTTGATTTAAGTGAGTTTTGATTTAACAAGCAATTTAAATAAATTCAACTTCCAACTAGTTGAAAACAAGTTGAGGTATTTAGTTTGCAACTTTCAATTGGAAATTTTAGACATGTTTTGTAAGTTTAAATTGGTTTGGATTTTTGAGTGGTTTTAAGAACAGGATGCAATGCATATGATGCATGTGATGCAAAAAGAAAAAGAAAAGCAACCAATTCTACTTAGGGGGAACACCCCAGGTGTTACAGACGACACCACTAACAAGGGATTGCGCCCTCGCAATCCACCTGCTAACCCGGGAGGGGAAAGAAGTTCGACTATCGATTCTTCATGCTTCCAGTTGATCTCCTCGACACCACTAACAAGGGATTCTTGCTCGGAGTGACGACGATGTTCTCCCACCAGGAATCTTCCGATGATCGAACCTATTAGGTTAAAGGCTTAGAGAACGTCCACCCACGTAGGATCCTAACACTTTGAAAGATAGACAAGGGAGGAGACTCCAAAACAAATAAGATGGGAGGGGAAATAGAATAGAGATAAGGAGAAAACAAGAATCCTATTGAGATGTTTTTCCAAAATAGTTTAGCAGAAATAGTTTTTGACATTCTAGAAGCAACGACCGTTAGCGAGGTTATCCTACAGGCTTTGCGGACCCGTTGCTTCGATAAACATTCGTATCGAAACAATCTCGGGAATCGGAACCAAGGCTCTGATACCATTTGTGACGCCCCGAGATCGGGCACTATGCAGATTTCAGCATTTCCGCCAAAATCCACATAATAACCGATTCCAGGTTGCCACTTGTGATAACATTACAACAGTTCACGAGTAATCCACAACAACAACAGAAAAGATATATACAAGAGGACTCAAATGAGCCAAGGATACAACTGATACAATACAAAGATCCAAATAACAGCGGAAGAAACAACATAGCGTCCGACTACGGACAAGATACAAATTGGACTAAGAGTCCTGAAGATAACCGAGAGCGTCCAATCCCTGCCCAGGCCAAGCCGGAGGGATTCCCAAGCTAACGTCGTCAGACTTCAAACCTGTTGACTGCAATGTTGAATATGCAGCCACGAAAAAGGATTCGTGGGTCAGTACGGTTAAGTACTGGCAAGTGGATAAACCATACTCAAAAGATACCGGCGTAACCGATCATCACTAGATACAAATACTTTGGGTTCAACGGAAAGGAAGGGATTATTGCAAATAAGCGGCAGTGGGCTGCACTAACCAACTACAGAGACTCACTACAACATCCGGCTAAAAGAGGGGGGATAAGATAGCGTATCGTAACCAACTACAACTACTCAACAAACAATACCCATCCAATGTCACCCCCTACTAAGGAAGCAACCCAAGGATAACTCACACTGTTGGATTAATGATGGATCAAGTTATTGTGTCAATAAGACTATTACTAGTCAAGTATCATTAGTTAGGTGTAAGTTGTTCTGAGTACTTGTTAGCCAGTACTTTCACCAAGTTAACCATAACAGCGGAAAACACGGCTTCTCGAGAAGATTTACCCTGCAGGGATGCACCAATTTGGCCGTACACGTAAGAATAACCCGCCAGACGGGGGATCAACCCACCAAGCGAGGTACTCAACACAACCCAACTCTTCTTCGCATCAAGCCCAAAGAACCCCGTGCAATTGAGCGCACGGCTAATCAATCCCCACGAAGAGAAGGGGACCCTCATAGCACTCTAAGAACGTGTCTCCCTAAATGCCGACTACAAAAGTTCCACCCTGGCCTGGGTTCGCAAGATCATGCATGCGGCAAATGGAAAACCCGAACTAAATGAGGCGATTTGGACGAGATGCGAATCGAATCAAATTGAGGGGGGCGCCCATACTCGCTTCCCACATGCGGTTAGTGCGCTCATCATGGATCAGTAGACAAGACCCTTTTCCTAATTAGGATCGACACTAGCAGGCCTCAAAACCACGCCGGGCCTCCTGCCGGTGCCTTATCATCAAATTATTATTACCCAAAACATTAACAGGTTGTTGATTGAATTGAAACCCAACTATCAAACTAAACAGTTGATAAGACGGACAACAAGACTTGAGCGCAAACAACACTAAGCATGCAACTACGACACGAGGGCCAACAAGGTAAACACACAACAGTTAATAGGAAGTGGAAGGAAGGCTATATCATGGCTGCAAGGTAAACATATGATAGGATCGAGACACAAGCATCGAATCAACAGGCTAGAATAAGAACAACGGAAAGAATCGGTAACAAGTGATGAAAGGCAGCCATTTGGCAGCAAGTGAGTATACTTGCCTGAGATCCAGCAAGTAGAGGTACATCCACAGAACTTGTCGTTGCTCACATCATCTCAACGTCCTATCCGCGAAGAAGCAACGAACCTCGAACAAACACCGGATGCAACAATTACTACTACGGCAAAAGATCCAGCATGATCAAGCTATGGATGCATGACAAGTTTAAAGATGCATCAAGAATAAACTAGTTGACAAGATAACATGTTTAAATGGACCCATATGCAATTTGGACTGCATATGGAAAACCCATGAATTAAGGTTGAATTAAATGATCTACAACTAAACAACATGTGAAAGTGGATTAGCATGATGCATGGATGAGGAAAACATAAAGAAAACAACCATAGGTTCAGTTTGAAATAAGGTTTGCCAAGTTTGGAATTTTATTTATTAAATTATAAAATTTTGGTTCCTTAAAGGTGTTACACAAGCATTTGTTGTTTTCACCAATTTAAATTGTTCAAAACAGATAACAAAATTTATATTTGGGAAGAACACAAAATTTTAGGTGGAAAACATGTTTCAATTATTGAAAAAGGAATTAAGATGAATTAATTATGAATTAAACAAGTTTAAACAGGATTTAATTGAATTTAATTCAAGTATGAAATCATTTGAATTTTTATTTGTTCAAATCATTAAATCAAATTCATATTTGGAAAGGTTATGCTTTTCTGGTTTGAAAACATATTTTATATGTCCAAAAAGAATTTAACTTGACCAAGTTATTAATTTAGCAGTTTTAAATGATTTAAACAAGGTTTAAATTATTTAACCAATTTTAATTATTCAAAACATGAAACAAAGTTTATATTTGAAAAGGTGGTTCAAATTGGCATGGAAAACATATTTCATATGTGACATTTGAATTAATATTGAATTAGTTATGAATTTCACCATTTAAATAATTTTATTAAAGCATTAAGTAATTGCATTAATTTTATTTATCCAAAACAGAAAACAAATGTTATAATTGGAAAGAGCATGAAATTTTGGTTGGAAAACATATTTTTTATGGGCCATTTGAAATATATTTGAATTTGTTATGGATTTAATCAAATTCAAAAAAAGAGTTATTTGAATTTGAATTTTGAAAATATTTGGAATGTTCACAACAGTAAACAAAATACATATTTGAAATGTTCATGATTTTTTGATGGGGATACATATTTTGTTGGTGCAATTTGGAGTTATATTGACAAAGTTATTGCATTTACAAAATTGGGGTTTATTCTGCCATTTTATGGAAAAGAAAAAAAAAAGAAAAAAAAAGAATTAGAAGCAGAAACTTTTTACACCCGGGGAGGACTGACCCGTGCTGGCTGACAGTGGGCCAGCCGCCCAGCGTGGCGCCGCAGTGGCGCGGGTGTGCAGCGAGGTGGCAGTGGGGTCGCTGACCTGTGGGCCTGGGGGCTGCGCGCGATTAAAATCACAAAAAGGGGCAGTGCGCCCGCGGGGATTCGACCCTGGGTCTCCCCCAGCGCGCGGACGGAACAGAGCCATTGCGCTGCGATTCATTTGGTGATACAGGATGGAACTGACAGAGGGAATAGAAACGAACGACGGTTAACTGAATTTTATTGCAGAAAGATGCAGCCTTCAGGTGGCGATTCAGAGAGGCAACGACGATCGCTGCGCTTGATCGCGAGCGTGACCAGATGCAGGGCGCAGAGGAGAGGAGGGCCAGGGAGGATGTTGTGGTGGCTCACCGGGGGCTGCTGGCGTTGTGGTACGGCTCGAGGACGGCGGTGACGCCCTGTTGTCGAGGAAGACGGGGTGGAGCGCGCACGGATGGACGGGGTCGACGCGATCTTGGTGCCGCTTCCCCGGGAGGCTCCGAACACGGTGCTTGGCATCAGATCGTAGAGGAAGACGAGGCACGCGTCCTGGAGACGGTGGTTGGCCGTGATGCAGCGTGTACCGGTGGGGGCGTCGAGTGTGGCCAGCCATGGCGTGGCAGAGCGCGCTCGGGACGGTCTCGTTTCGCGGGGATAGAGAGGGGGATGATCGTCACCGAGGTTAGGAATCGTCGGAGTGGACCTCCGGCCACCTCCTAGACATGGAGGAAGGGTCTGAGGTGGTGGACAGCGGCGGCGCCATGGGATGGCAGTGGAGACGGCCGTGCGCGCGCGTGCTTGGGACAGAAGGTAGCAGAGGAAGTGAGAGAAAGGGGCGGCGCTATGAGGGGGAAGGAGTAGGGCTAGGGGGTCTAGGGCGAAGGGGAAGGTTATATGAGGGGCCGAGCTCGTACGGCAGGCATCGGGAGGGGGAGAGGAGCATCCTGTGGTGAGGAGATGGTGATAGTGATAGGTTCGTTCCCTCTGTACGGACAGAGGTAGAAGATGGGGTTGTGGGCTGAGGGGGATGGGCTGGGGGCTTGGGGTTGGGCCGACTGCCTTCTCCTCTAGCTGTGCTGGAATTTTTATTTTTATTCTCTCTCTTTTTTTTGTAGAAGAAGAAAAAAGGAAGAAAGGAAGGGGATTTTTGGTGTTTGCATTTTTGTAATTTTATGGAATTACCAAAACAGCAAGATTCCAAGGTTATGTTAACACTATTTCCCAATAATGTGAATTGGCCAAAAGGTTTAAAGTGGCTATTTGAATTTTAAATAGGATTCATAAAGATTTGATTTCTTAAACAATTTTATTTAATAAACTCAAACAATTATGAAAACATTATGGAATTTAATTGTTTGCAAGAATTTAATTTTTTTAACCCACAATTGGATCATGCCAATTATGATTGATTTGATTTGAATTTGAATTTTGCCATTTAGGGTGTTGATTTAAGGGAGTTTTGATTTAACAAGCAATTTAAATAAATTCAACTTCCAACTAGTTGAAAACAAGTTGAGGTATTTAGTTTGCAACTTTCAATTGGAAATTTTAGACATGTTTTGTAAGTTTAAATTGGTTTGGATTTTTGAGTGGTTTTAAGAACAGGATGCAATGCATATGATGCATGTGATGCAAAAAGAAAAAGAAAAGCAACCAATTCTACTTAGGGGGAACACCCCAGGTGTTACAGACGACACCACTAACAAGGGATTGCGCCCTCGCAATCCACCTGCTAACCCGGGAGGGGAAAGAAGTTCGACTATCGATTCTTCATGCTTCCAGTTGATCTCCTCGACACCACTAACAAGGGATTCTTGCTCGGAGTGACGACGATGTTCTCCCACCAGGAATCTTCCGATGATCGAACCTATTAGGTTAAAGGCTTAGAGAACGTCCACCCACGTAGGATCCTAACACTTTGAAAGATAGACAAGGGAGGAGACTCCAAAACAAATAAGATGGGAGGGGAAATAGAATAGAGATAAGGAGAAAACAAGAATCCTATTGAGATGTTTTTCCAAAATAGTTTAGCAGAAATAGTTTTTGACATTCTAGAAACAACGACCGTTAGCGAGGTTATCCTACAGGCTTTGCGGACCCGTTGCTTCGATAACCATTCGTATCGAAACAATCTCGGGAATCGGAACCAAGGCTCTGATACCATTTGTGACGCCCCGAGATCGGGCACTATGCAGATTTCAGCATTTCCGCCAAAATCCACATAATAACCGATTCCAGGTTGCCACTTGTGATAACATTACAACAGTTCACGAGTAATCCACAACAACAACAGAAAAGATATATACAAGAGGACTCAAATGAGCCAAGGATACAACTGATACAATACAAAGATCCAAATAACAGCGGAAGAAACAACATAGCGTCCGACTACGGACAAGATACAAATTGGACTAAGAGTCCTGAAGATAACCGAGAGCGTCCAATCCCTGCCCAGGCCAAGCCGGAGGGATTCCCAAGCTAACGTCGTCAGACTTCAAACCTGTTGACTGCAATGTTGAATATGCAGCCACGAAAAAGGATTCGTGGGTCAGTACGGTTAAGTACTGGCAAGTGGATAAACCATACTCACAAGATACCGGCGTAACCGATCATCACTAGATACAAATACTTTGGGTTCAACGGAAAGGAAGGGATTATTGCAAATAAGCGGCAGCGGGCTGCACTAACCAACTACAGAGACTCACTACAACATCCGGCTAAAAGAGGGGGGATAAGATAGCGTATCGTAACCAACTACAACTACTCAACAAACAATACCCATCCAATGTCACCCCCTACTAAGGAAGCAACCCAAGGATAACTCACACTGTTGGATTAATGATGGATCAAGTTATTGTGTCAATAAGACTATTACTAGTCAAGTATCATTAGTTAGGTGTAAGTTGTTCTGAGTACTTGTTAGCCAGTACTTTCACCAAGTTAACCATAACAGCGGAAAACACGGCTTCTCGAGAAGATTTACCCTGCAGGGATGCACCAATTTGGCCGTACACGTAAGAATAACCCGCCAGACGGGGGATCAACCCACCAAGCGAGGTACTCAACACAACCCAACTCTTCTTCGCATCAAGCCCAAAGAACCCCGTGCAATTGAGCGCACGGCTAATCAAGCCCCACGAAGAGAAGGGGACCCTCATAGCACTCTAAGAACGTGTCTCCCTAAATGCCGACTACAAAAGTTCCACCCTGGCCTGGGTTCGCAAGATCATGCATGCGGCAAATGGAAAACCCGAACTAAATGAGGCGATTTGGACGAGATGCGAATCGAATCAATTTGAGGGGGGCGCCCATACTCGCTTCCCACATGCGGTTAGTGCGCTCATCATGGATCAGTAGACAAGACCCTTTTCCTAATTAGGATCGACACTAGCAGGCCTCAAAACCACGCCGGGCCTCCTGCCGGTGCCTTATCATCAAATTATTATTACCCAAAACATTAACAGGTTGTTAATTGAATTGAAACCCAACTATCAAACTAAACAGTTGATAAGACGGACAACAAGACTTGAGCGCAAACAACACTAAGCATGCAACTACGACACGAGGGCCAACAAGGTAAACAAACAACAGTTAATAGGAAGTGGAAGGAAGGCTATATCATGGCTGCAAGGTAAACATATGATAGGATCGAGACACAAGCATCGAATCAACAGGCTAGAATAAGAACAACGGAAAGAATCGGTAACAAGTGATGAAAGGCAGCCATTTGGCAGCAAGTGAGTATACTTGCCTGAGATCCAGCAAGTAGAGGTACATCCACAGAACTTGTCGTTGCTCACATCATCTCAACGTCCTATCCGCGAAGAAGCAACGAACCTCGAACAAACATCGGATGCAACAATTACTACTACGGCAAAAGATCCAGCATGATCAAGCTATGGATGCATGACAAGTTTAAAGATGCATCAAGAATAAACTAGTTGACAAGATAACATGTTTAAATGGACCCATATGCAATTTGGACTGCATATGGAAAACCCATGAATTAAGGTTGAATTAAATGATCTACAACTAAACAACATGTGAAAGTGGATTAGCATGATGCATGGATGAGGAAAACAGAAAGAAAACAACCATAGGTTCAGTTTGAAATAAGGTTTACCAAGTTTGGAATTTTATTTATTAAATTATGAAATTTTGGTTCCTTAAAGGTGTTACACAAGTATTTGTTGTTTTCACCAATTTAAATTGTTCAAAACAGATAACAAAATTTATATTTGGGAAGAACATAAAATTTTAGGTGGAAAACATGTTTCAATTATTGAAAAAGGAATTAAGATGAATTAATTATGAATTAAACAAGTTTAAACAGGATTTAATTGAATTTAATTCAAGTATGAAATCATTTGAATTTTTATTTGTTCAAATCATTAAATGAAATTCATATTTGGAAAGGTTATGCTTTTCTGGTTTGAAAACATATTTTATATGTCCAAAAAGAATTTAACTTGACGAAGTTATTAATTTAGCAGTTTTAAATGATTTAAACAAGGTTTAAATTATTTAACCAATTTTAATTATTCAAAACATGAAACAAAGTTTATATTTGAAAAGGTGGTTCAAATTGGCATGGAAAACATATTTCATATGTGACATTTGAATTAATATTGAATTAGTTATGAATTTCACCATTTAAATGATTTTATTAAAGCATTAAGTAATTGCATTAATTTTATTTATCCAAAACAGAAAACAAATGTTATAATTGGAAAGAGCATGAAATTTTGGTTGGAAAACATATTTTGTATGGGCCATTTGAAATATATTTGAATTTGTTATGGATTTAATCAAATTCAAAAAAAGAGTTATTTGAATTTGAATTTTGAAAATATTTGGAATGTTCAAAACAGTAAAAAAAATACATATTTGAAATTTTCATGATTTTCTGATGGGGATACATATTTTGTTGGTGCAATTTGGAGTTAGATTGACAAAGTTATTGCATTTACAAAATTGGGGTTTATTCTGCCATTTTATGGAAAAGAAAAAAAAAGAAAAAAAAAGAATTAGAAGCAGAAACTTTTTACACCCGGGGAGGACTGACCCGTGCTGGCTGACAGTGGGCCAGCCGCCCAGCGTGGCGCCACAGTGGCGCGGGTGTGCAGCGAGGTGGCAGTGGGGTCGCTGACCTGTGGGCCTGGGGGCTGCGCGCGATTAAAATCACAAAAAGGGGCAGTGCGCCCGCGGGGATTCGACCCTGGGTCTCCCCCAGCGCGCGGACGGAACAGAGCCATTGCGCTGCGATTCATTTGGTGATACAGGATGGAACTGACAGAGGGAATAGAAACGAACGACGATTAACTGAATTTTATTGCAGAAAGATGCAGCCTTCAGGTGGCGATTCAGAGAGGCAACGACGATCGCTGCGCTTGATCGCGAGCGTGAACAGATGCAGGGCGCAGAGGAGAGGAGGGCCAGGGAGGATGTTGTGGTGGCTCACCGGGGGCTGCTGGCGTTGTGGTACGGCTCGAGGACGGCGGTGACGCCCTGTTGTCGAGGAAGACGGGGTGGAGCGCGCACGGACGGACGGGGTCGACGCGATGTTGGTGCCGCTTTCCCGGGAGGCTCCGAACACGGTGCTTGGCATCAGATCGTAGAGGAAGACGAGGCACGCGTCCTGGACACGGTGGTTTGCCGTGATGCAGCGTGTACCGGTGGGGACATCGAGTGTGGCCAGCCATGGCGTGGCAGAGCGCGCTCGGGACGGTCTCGTTTCCCGGGGATAGAGAGGGGGATGATCGTCACCGAGGTTAGGAATCGTCGGAGTGGACCTCCGGCCACCTCCTAGACATGGAGGAAGGGTCTGAGGTGGTGGACAGCGGCGGCGCCATGGGATGGCAGTGGAGACGGCCGTGCGCACGCGTGCTTGGGACAGAAGGTAGCAGAGGAAGTGAGAGAAAGGGGCGGCGCTATGAGGGGGAAGGAGTAGGGCTAGGGGGTCTAGGGCGAAGGGGAAGGTTATATGGGGTGGCCGAGCTCGTACGACAGGCATCGGGAGGGGGAGAGGAGCATCCTGTGGTGAGGAGATGGTGACAGCGACAGGTTCGTTCCCTCTGTACGGACAGAGGTAGAAGATGGGGTTGTGGGCTGAGGGGGATGGGCTGGGGGCTTGGGGTTGGGCCGACTGCCTTCTCCTCTAGCTGTGCTGGAATTTTTATTTTTATTCTCTCTCTTTTTTTTTGTAGAAGAAGAAAAAAAGGAAGAAAGGAAGGGGATTTTTGGTGTTTGCATTTTTGTAATTTTATGGAATTACCAAAACAGCAAGATTCCAAGGTTATTTTAACATTATTTCCCAAAAATGTGAATTGGCCAAAAGGTTTAAAGTGGCTATTTGAATTTTAAATAGGATTCATAAAGATTTGATTTATTAAACAATTTTATTTAATAAACTCAAACAATTATGAAAACATTATGGAATTTAATTGTTTGCAAGAATTTAATTTTTTAAACCCAAAATTGGATCATGCCAATTATGATTGATTTGATTTGAATTTGAATTTTGCCATTTAGGGTGTTGATTTAAGGGAGTTTTGATTTAACAAGCAATTTAAATAAATTCAACTTCCAACTAGTTGAAAACAAGTTGAGGTAATTAGTTTTCAACTTTCAGTTGGAAATTTTAGACATGTTTTGTAAGTTTAAATTGGTTTGGATTTTTGAGTGGTTTTAAGAACAGGATGCAATGCATATGATGCATGTGATGCAAAAAGAAAAAGAAAAGCAACCAATTCTACTTAGGGGGAACACCCCAGGTGTTACACACACCCTCTCCAACCTTGCTCTCAGGCAACCGTCGCCTCCCATCTCCAGGTCGCACTGGCCGATCGTCGCCCCCTTCAAATCGCTCGCGCCCACGAGCTTTCCTCGTTCGGCGTTGACTGACTCGTTTCCGTTCAAAAAAAAAGTCCACGTCAATGGGCTATGTCGCGACCCCTCGCTGTTCGGTGCTCTTTGATGGCATGAACTACCCTGAGTTTGATGCCTTTATGCGCATTCACGTGTGTGGTCTTCGCCTGTGGGGTGTTCTTTCCGGCGAGATCTCCTATTCGTCGTGTCCCATTGCTCCTACAGTTACGACTAAGCCGACGCCACCAGTCCTTGCTGACGATGCTTCTCACAATGTAAAGGATGCCACTAAGAGTGCGGAAGATGCCTCCATTGCTACGTATGACCAGAAGGTCCAGGAGTACTCTGACATTCTTGCGATCTATCAGCAGGACCTGACTGTTTACACTTAGTGGATGGATAATGATGCTCGTGATGCGGATGTTCTTACTGCCAGTGTTATATCCCAATTTGATTCGGAGTATATGGGCTCGGTACTAACGCTGCCATGTGGGATCACCTTCGTCGGCGTCATCAGCCATCAGGGGATGCACTTTATCTGCCTATGGTTCATCAAGAGCATGCTCTACAACAGGGTGACTCCACTATTGACCAGTTCTACACGCAGAGCTCTGCTATTTGACGTCAGCTCGACTCTCTTCGCACTGCTGTTTGTGGCACCTGCCTGTTTTGTTAGACCGTGCGCTCTGACTTGGAGTTTTGGCGCATCTATGAGTTCTTGTCACGCCTGTGTCAGAAGTTTGAGCCCCATCGTGCTCAGCTGCTTGCTTGTGGTTGTATTCCTATTTTGGAGGTGTTGTCTGAGCTTCGTGCTAAGGAGATTCGCCTCCATAGCGTTGGTTTTCTTATTTTTCCTTCTGTGTTGGCTGCCTGTGAACCTGCCCCGTCGCTTCGTGGTCCTACTTCGTCGCCTACTCCACCAGCTCCTCCGAGGTCCATTGCTCCACCAATGTTGCCCACTCCTTAGAGCCAGAGTCGTGGACAGGGTCGTGGCTTTCATCCACGATCTCATTGCACCTAATATGACATGGATGGTCACACTGAGTCTCGCTACTACATGAGGGAGAGGGATCTGTGCCAACAAAGGGCGCAATCTGGGCCTCGTCCGTCTCATGGATCATCGGGTTTGTCTACTGGATCAGCTTCTACGGTCACCTCTACCGAGTAGGGCATGATGCGGATGATCAGGCGGATGCTTTGCTACTTTGGGATCTTCTTCGACTAGTACTACTGGATATGTGACTGATTCTTCTGGCACTGCGGGAACACCATCTTCTACACAGCCAGGTACATCGTCGTGGGTTCTGGATTATGGGGCTTCTTTTCATATGACTTTCTGATTCTTCCACTCAGTCTTCTCTTTGATCTACCGATTCCCCTATCAGTGTTATCCCTGTTGATGGTACTCCTCTCCCTGTTTCTAGTTGGGGCACTCTTTCTACTTATTCCTTCTTCGTTCTTTCTATTTCTCATGTTCCTCATCTTACTATGAACTTGTTCTATGCTAGTAAACTTACCGACTTTGGTTGTTGTGTCATTCTTGACGCCGATTCTCACACTGCTCAGGATCGTCGCACCCAGGCTCTGGTTGGAGCTGGCCTTCGCCACCATGATTTTCAGGTACTTTGGGAGTTAGACTGGCTTCATGTTCCTTCCGTTGCCACCTCGCCTGCTAGTTTTCCCGCCGTCGTCGTCTTCATCACTGGTTCTTTTCAGCAGTGGCATCATCATCTTGGTCACCTTTGTGGATCTCGTCTATCGTCATTAGTTTATCGTGGTTTTCCGGGGTCTGTTTTTGGAGATGTTTCTTTATAGTGTCAGGGTTGTAGGCTAGGGAAATAGATTCAATTTCCCTATCCTATTAATGTGTTTGTATCTCAGCGTTCTTTCGACTTAGTTCACTCTGATGTTTGGGGTCCGACTCCTTTCACTTCGAAAAGAGACCATAAATACTATATCATTTTTGTAGATGGTTTATCTTGTTATACTTGGTTGTATTTTATGTCTTCTTGTAGTGAGATTCTCTCCATATATAAGCATTTTTTAAGTCATGGTTCTTACTCATTTTTCTACGCCGATTCTTCTGTTTCGTGCTAACTCTACTGGTGACTATACCTCCAAGCAGTTGTGTGGTGTCCTTACTGAGCAGTGCACGCTTGCTCAATTCTGTTGTCCCGGTGTGCATGCTCAGAATGGTGTGGCTGAGCATAAGCATCGACATCTTCTTGAGACTTCTTGTGCGATGATGATCGCTTCTTCTATCCCGTGTCATTTCTGGGCTGAGGTTGTCTCTATCTCGGCTTATCTCATTAACATCCAGCATTATGCCGCCCTTCATGGTGTTATTCCTCTTGAGTGACTTTATGATCATTCTCCTGACTACTCTATGTTGCGTTTGTTTGGTTGCATTTTCTACATTCTCCTCACTCCTCGTGAACGCACGAAACTAACCGCTCAGTCCGTTGAGTGTGTTTTTCTTGGATATAATGATGAGATAAGGGCTATCGTTGTTTGAATCATGTGACTTGTCGGATGCATAGTTCCCGGGATGTGACTTTTGATGAGTCTTGTCCTTTCTATCCGCATTCGACCTGCACTAAGGAGGATCTTTCTTTTCTTACTTTTCCTAATTCTACTCCCTTGGTTCCTCCTATTTCTTCTCCTCCTCCTCATCCTGCTGATCTGGTGTCGTCTACAACGACACTTTCCTTTCCTCCTTTGTATCCTCGTTCTTCACCCTCCTCACCGGTGTTCTCTCGCTCACTGCCTCCTCCTATTGTTCCCTCTCATCCTAATTTTTTCTTTTACTATACTCGTCATTCACGTATTGTGAAAGAGACATCTGATGCACCCTCTATTTCTGGTGCACCGTCTCAAACGACTTATTCTTTCCGTACTCAGCCTTGTACTACACCTAATTTCTATAATCCTGTCAGGTACAGTGTTACTACTATACCAGAGGCGACTACGTATCGTGAGGATGTTGTTCATCCTGAATGGCAATTTGCGATGGTTGAGGAGATTGTTGCACTTGAGCACACCTGTACATGGGAGATTGTTCCTCTCCCACCTTCTATTCGTCCTATCACCAGTAAGTGGGTCCATAAGGTGAAGACCTGCTCTTGGGTACCTTGAGCATTACAAAGCTCGCTAGTTGCTCGTGGCTTTCAGCCGGAGCATGACCGCGATTATGATAAGACTTTTGCTCTTTTTGCTCACATGACCACTATCTGGACTCTTCCTGTCGTTGCATCTGTTCGCCATTAGTCTGTATCCCAACTTGATGCTAAGAATGCCTTTCTTGATGGTGAGTTGCATGAGGAGGTCTATATGCGACCACCACCTGGTTATTCTGTTGATGATGGCATGGTCTGCCGTCTTTGCTGCTCTCTATGGCCTTAAGAAAACCCCTCGTGCATGGTTTGAGCGCTTTGATTTTGTGGTCATGTCTCCTGGATTTTCTCCTAGTGCTCATGATCTTGCGTTGTTTGTTCGATGATCTCCTCGTGGTCGCACTCTTCTTCTTCTATATGTTGATGACATGATCATCACTGGCGACGACTCTGAGTATATTGCCTTTGTTAAGACCCGTCTGAGTGAGCGGTTTCTTATGTTGGATTTTGGTCCTCTTTGTTACTTTCTTGGAATTGAGGGTTTTTTAACCTAATACTGTCGGGGAATCCCCCACAACCCCTTTTATTACCACCAACCAAAATAATTTACAATATGTACAAATATACCAAAGAGAAAAAAACAAGAATTATGGTAAGCTATCTATCCACGATGACAACACTGGGATCAGCTCTTTCTTCACCCTGTACTTAAGCAGAGTGACTTCCTATATAAAACTGTTCTTCCAACCCCTAAAGGAGGGTTTTATATTTTTGAAAATCCATCCATTCCTCTGTTTCCAAATAGTCCAGCATGTCAGGATAATAATCTCTGAAAAACAGGGTCCAACAAAATGTTTCTTAGCCAATACCATGACCTCAAACATGGTTACCAGGGACCCAGGAATTTGTATATAATTCCATATTCTTATGCTAAACTGGCAGTTGAAGAACAAATGTCTCCAATCCTCATACACTCCAAACTGACATAGCACAAAATCAAAATTATTAGTGACTTGCCATTTTCTTCTGAAAAGCATTTCCTTTGTATTTAATCTATCATGTAGTAATAACCATGCAAAAAACTTGGGCTTAGATTTGACATTTTATTTTCCAAATCCAACCAAAGAGAGCATCATTGGGTATATTTGAAAATTTGTACCTATAAATGGTACTTGATGCAAACCCTCCCTTACTTATGGAACTAGTCCACACATCCTTTTCAAAAGGATCAATTGTAAAAGACCGTAACAGTTCCTATAGTTCCTGGAATTCAGCATGAGCTTGCAATGATAAAGGCAAAGAGAAATATTGCAACCAATTATCATTGGGAACAAATTCAGAAACTGACTGAAGTTTATTGATACGTCATAAACGTATCCCTAATTTATGATGCTCCATTATCATATTATGCCAATTGCTACATGTTTCTCCCTTATTTATAGCATTTTTATATGTTTTCTAGACTAACCTATTAACAAGATGCCACAGAGCCAGTTCCCTGTTTTCTGTTGTTTTTTATTTTCAGAAAAGTTGTTCTGGAAATATTCTCGGAATTGGAAAATTGGAATCCGGGAAGTCCTATTTTCCCCGGAAGCATCCAGAAGACCGAAGAGGAACCGAAAAGGGCAGCAGGGGGCCACACCACAGGGTGGCGCGGCCCCCCTGGCCGCGCCAGCTATGGGTGGGAGGGCCCCCGGCCTCCACCGCCTTCGCCCTTTCGCCTATTTAAGCCCCCCGGATGGAAAACTCTAAACACCTGATCAAAATCCCCGAAAAAGTTCCGCAGCCGCCGTCACCGTCAACCCCAGATCAGGGGGGTTCTGAAGCTGTTTCCGGCACACTGCCGGAGAGGATATCATCACCGGAGGCTTCTTCATCACCATGCCTGCATCCGGAGTGATGCATGAGTAGTTCATCCTTGACCTACGGGTTCGTAGCTGTAGCTAGATGGTTGTATTCTCCTCATATGCCTCCATGTTTAGATCTCATGAGCTGCCTATCGGGATTTAGATTGATTATGTAATTCTCTGTGCTGTGTTTGCTGGGATCCGATGAATATTGACCTTATGCCAAGTTGATTATAGTATTTATTTGCATATGTTATTTCTGATCTTGCATGCTCTCCATTGCTTGTGGTTATTCTGGCCAAGTAATTGCTAGTGACTCCAAGAGGGAGTATTTATGCTCGATAGTGGGTTCATGCCTCCTTGTTGCCTTGCTCGAGTGACAGAAACGCGAAGGGGGAGGATGTGCTATTTCCATTAGGGAGAAAACAGCGGTGAGAGTGCCCGCGTGCATAATCATTGCTTATATTACACACTTTGTTTAATGCAATTATCTGTTGCTTGCAACTTAATACCTAAGGGGGTTCGGATGATAGCATGAGGGTGGATTATTAGTCATAGATGCAGATGGATGTCGGTCTATGTATCTTGTTGTAATGCCCGCACTAAATAACATAGTAATCTTCATGTCATATTGTGAACTATGGTGCAACCTTTATTTGTCAATTGCCCAGCTGTAATTTGTTCACCCAGCATGCTATCTTTTGTGGAGAGACACCACTAGTGAAACTACGAACCCCGGTCCATTTTCCACACTGTTAAACAAACCACAACAATTTCCTGCTCTCTTTACTTTCTGCAAGCATACATTGTTTTCCACACTATACGTCTAATCTTTGTTTTCAGCAAGACCGGTGAGATTGACAACCTCACTGTACCGTTGGGGCAAAGTATTTTGGTTGAGTTGTGTGCAGGTTCCACGTTGTTGCTGACACCGGTGAAGCGCCAGCACCACCGTCAGTGGCATCAACCTTCCAAAGATTGTCTTTCCCCTACTGGATTGATAACCCTGGTTCTTAACTAAGGGGAAAACTTCCTACCGCTGTGCTCATCACACCCTCCTCTTGGGGTATCCCAACGAGTGCAAGATCTGCACCATCAAGGACTTTTTCTGGCACCGTTGCCGGGGAGAAGGAAGTCTTCTGGCAAGGGGAGTCTCTCACTCTCAACCTCTTTATTTTTTTTATTGTCTTATTTTTATTTTTTGTCTTGTTTTGCTTCTTTATATCAAAAACACAAAAAAATTAGTTCTTATTCTAGTTGTTATTTTTTTCTTTATCATGCTTGCTATCAATGTTTGATGTCTTTGAAACTAGATCTTTTAGGCAAGGTGGGTTCACGGATGAACAACAAAAATATTATAAGGAACACCGCTTGTCACAAAAAGGGATACACTTATGGGAGAAAATTAATAAATTGGATGACTATGCTAAAAACTTGTGCTCTACTTATAATATTACTTATTGCTTTGATAAATCTTGCTGCGGTAGGAGGTATAAACACCTCCCTTTTCAATGTGAGTATAATGATAATGTTACCATATTGTAACATCCTTGTTTTGCTACAATAGGGTGGTGGTGTGTTGTTGGCATCTCATACATGCATGAAAACATGGGTTAAAATTGTGCATTTGAAAATAATAAATGAATTGACAAAAAACCACTTAAAGTGGTCACCCAAAATTTGTTTTCAAAACAAATTCAAAGATGGGAAGCAACAACATGGTGAGTTTGCAAATTTTACAAGGTTTTCAAAATGTATTGCCAAATTTTATTCTTAAAAATAGGCCCTGAAAAGAATAAAACCAGTGTTATTTTTAAAAGAAAAGGACCTAGTTGTGTTTTCCCAAAAGTTCAGGGTTTTTTTGTAATTCCTTTTTCTTTTCTGTTTCTTCCACCTCTGGCCAGAAAGCAGAGCAGCTGCGTGGCCGAGCCTCTATCGCCGGTTGCCACCTCCTGCTTGCCTCCCTCGCTGCGGATAAGCCCAGGAGACGTCTCGATCAGAGCCGCTCCTTGCAGAACCCCCTCTCCCAGCTGTCTTGCTCTCTGTCCCGCACGCGGCCGAAACCCTAGCCCTCCGGCCGTCGCTCCGCGCCGTCGTTCCGAACAACCCCGCGCTCTGCCGAGTGGCATGGGAGCTCCACCGTGCCTGCTTAGCCACCCCCGCTGAAGGAATCGAGCTAGGATGGTCCCCATCGTCATAATCGGCCTTCTTCCTCCCCTCTCGGCCGACGGCTTCCCGAGCTTGCCGCCGTCGATTCTGACGTTGCCCCGCCTCCCCGTCCACTCCGGCATGTTCACCATGAGCCGCTGCACCTCCTAGTGCTCTCCCCTTCCTTCCTCTCCCTCCGAATCAACAGGTCGCCGAGGACCGCCGCGGGCCGCCGCCGCGCAAGCTCGCCGGCGAGCTTCCAGCGACCTCTAGCTAGCGGTGCCGCCATCCCTAGGGTCCCCTCGAGCCCCTCTACGTCGTGGTGCATTTCGTTTCGCGAATTGCGCGGGAAATTCGTCGAATTCGAAGGCATCTGTGAAGAACAGGCCAGGTGATGTCACACCTGTGTCACAGTGACGTCATAATCGTGTTCTTTTTGTTTTCCAGAAAATGTTTAAATAATTACAGAATATGAGTAAAATTTGTAAATCAATAAATAATGTTTTATAATTCAAAAAAATAAAAGTGAGGTACCAAATTGATCAGAAAATAAACTCTACATGAATATGTCATTTTCACACATGTTTGCCAAAGTTGAATTTTGACCATTATTTAATGTTGTTTAATTCTTTTAAATTAGAGAAAATAAGTTTTTAATCAATAAAATTAGAAAATTAAAAGTTATATACCAAAATGCTCAAAATGACATATGCAACCTGTTTATGATGTTTTCAAACCCATTTGAGCACTTTAACCTGTACTCACTTCCGAAGTGCCCCTCCGGGGTCTATTTCGGGATAAATGCAGTAAAAATGGTTAACTGTCATATGAACCCTAGCAACCCAACAAACATGTCTAGGGCTTTATTTCAATGCATTAACTTGATCATGCATACATGTTGTGCATTGCATCGATGCCATGTGTTGATTGTTATTTCTCTTTCGGTGTTTTGCTTATGATCGGTAGAACGCGACCCTGAAGAGAAGATCGACAACGCCATGACGAATACTTGATCCTAACCGACAAGTCAAGCACTTATTCCAGAAGATCTTTATCTGGTTTTCTTAAGCAAGGCAAGCATAACCTCTTATCTGCCCATATATGGTTTCGAATGACTTTTTGACTCTCGTACAATGCATTCGATTCCAATATATCTTGTGTCAGCAGTTAGAGTTGTCCTATATTATGCATAGCCTAATTATCCTGATCCACTACTCCTAGCAGCCATAGGTTTGATTGTGTTCATCGCCAAAGCCTTAAATATGATGTGCTTAGTCATACATGCTTGTTATGTTTGCTCCATCCGGTTGATGAATCAGAGTTACGAAAGAATCTAGTATGATAGGATGTTGTGGAAAGTTAAGATAACTTGTTGAACATGACTTAAAGGTGTGGATGACGAGACCACAGAGGGTCTGTGGTGGTTGTCTCGTCCATGCCCCTAGGAGCGAGTTCTCGTCTCGAGCCAAGACTGAGCGTGCATCCACACGGGGATTGGATTCCCCTCGGTCTCAACTTGCCTAGTTTGTTCCATGAGTCGTCTTGTTCGGGCTTTCCATTTGGATTTGCGGGGATATTAAAACACTTTCAAAACTAGGATGTGGGGATGTATCGGCACTCTGCGGGTAGGTAACCGTCGAGCATTGCGCACAACGATAGAGACCCGGCAGGAGATGGCCACTCCCTATTGGCAGTCCATCTATACTCGGAGCGACTCATGGAATAGGCGAAGCAAGGGAAAGGTCGTGATCAAACTCCCTCTACCGGCACTTCCCGGACTAGTGCCAATCATGTGGCATTAAGAGTTGGTTGGTACGTGTGGTTAAAGTTGTACACCCCTGCAGGGTTAAATATTTTCGAAAAGCCGTGCCCGCGGTTAAGGACGACTTGGTGACGGATTCTGTGATCATAGACAACTTGAACGGAATTACTAAAACTTGTTGATAACGAATGAAGGATGCCTCCTCGGAGATGCCGAGAGGGGTTAACTTGTAGCATGAGTTACCGGAACAACTTGAGGTGGTGATCTTTGAAGCACGAGGTGCTGATATGATTTGGTGGATTAAAAGATGATGATATCGGTAGTTGAGTAGCTTTCTTATCTGTTTTCAAAATACTCCATGAGACGTGCTATTCCTTCCTTAGTTTAGAAAACAAAGATGGATTTACGCAAAATAACCTTCATAACTCTTCCTAAAAGAAGCAGATATATAATAGGTTAACTAAGTCTTGTTGAGTACTTCCCGTACTCATGTTTGCTTCAACTTGGTTCATGTGGAGTTCCTCAGTTCGGTGGTGTTTCAACATGGACATTGACGAGTAGTTTGGGGTTCCCAGGTAGCAGCGGGGAATCTATGGGCTGGGACGTCGCCTTATGTTGTGGCCTCTTAGGCCTTTTTGGTTCTTGTTTATTAGCAACATAATTTGTCTTCCGTTGTCTAATGTAATGTTGGGTCGTGTGACCTCTGGTTGTTAGCTACACTCTAGTAACACCTATTTAATAAAGCTTCATGTCTAGAGTGCTGCTTTGATCGGTTGTTTGTTTCGAGCTCATTGTTATACAGTTTTGGCTATGTCTGTATAGTTGTCGCATTCGAGGGGTTGTGGAGCCGATGATCCATGTCTGAGCCCGCCTGCCGATGTGATTCGGCCTGGGGCTAGGTAACCCCAGTAACCCTCGATTGTTGATGCACTTTCTAGACACATAGCATCTCTATATAGCTTTGGTCCCGTTTCCTTCAGTTTCATTCGACTCGTGGACGCTTGGTTATGCATAGTTGGTTATGACTAGCATGGACACAAGGAGTAGTAGTACCGTGGTGATCCGGCCTGCTGCTGATGAATCCGGCCTGCCTGCCATTGTTTGTTGCGGCCGGGGCTGGTAACCCTGAAGCCCTTGTGGGTCCATGTCTAGGAGCACATAACAGTATGTATATCTCTGGGTACGGGGTCGTGACAGAAAGTGGTATCAGAGCAGGACTACCGGTAGGAAAACCTTACTGTTTGGTCGATGTTGAGTCTAGTGTTTGTGAAAACTATTTTGAAACTCCAAATGGATTAAACCTTCTTAGGATTCTTTTTACTTTGTATCTGGCATCGCTCTAACTCTGGGTCGTCTTACCTATTTTGATTTGAAAAGGTTCTAGTCATTCAAAACTTAGGTGCCTTCTTTGGCAAGGACGTTGTTAACCAAGTTGACCTAGTGTTGGGTTTCTTGAGTCGTGTGTGTTCCAAAGCCCGTTTTTTCTTAAACTGGGAGATTTCCTTTCCATCCTAGTCTCTCAGAGTTGTGTGGATTCCACATTATCATGTTCTAGAGTTTCAAATCCCGAACCTCGAGATCGGCTTTGCATCTCGAATGTATTCCTTGCCTTTTGATCAGATACTTCCGGAGCTATGTATGGTTTCTGGAAGATACTTCGTAATTGCTATTCATAGTGTACTTTAAGACACTAAGAGAGTAGTTAATCCTTTCTGTTGGTTTTTAACCTTTGGAGTTGAACCGAAGGTCCCAGAATGTGCTGAATTGCGGTGAGTTGAGTCATGTGGTTTCTTAACAATGTAATGCTCACGCTATCAGTACAGGATACTGAACTTTAACCCAAGTTCTGTTTCTTTGGATCTTGAGGAAGTTGTTCCACCTCAGGGTGTTTAGGCAATTCCAACTCTCATAGCCATAGGTTTTCTTTTGAATCAAAAGAAGTCACAACAAGAGTGTTCTTCGTGATTCTCATATCTTTGGTTTGATTCAACTATACCAATCTTTCGGCATGGGTTCTACAAATGAGTAATACCTGTGCATTCAACGTGCTCTCAGGATTCTTCTGAGCACGTCTCTACTCTTTATATGCTTTCCGAACTTCGTCCATTGATTGGAAACTAACTTGCTTAGGTCTGTTGGATATTCCCATGCATTTTCTCTTGTTTTCCGTCAGAACATTTCACCTTGGGATGTCAGGAGAAATAAACTCCAGTACCTCGTTCATCTCTAGGACCAGGTCAAAGTTTTGTATTCGCAGATTGAAGAAGTTTTATCAGCTTCTAATCTGCTTCACCTTCGAGTATCGCACTCTTTTGTATCAAGAGGTCGTGCTGAGTTTCATGGCTTTGTTGATGAAGTGATGCTCTTAGACGTCTTCACTCACCCTTTCTCCAAGTTTGAATGCTTGAGAATGATGGGTCTATTCATCGACATGTGTATCAGATATTCCTAGCAATTGTTATTGCTTTGAAAAATCTAAGAAACATCTGTATCCTTCTTAGCACTACTGGTCACCCGGTCTCTGCTTAAAGTTGACTGTGTTATCAAAACCGTTCATTCTGGTGCACATTCTTGGTCAGAGATTTAGGTTCATGCCCAAGCTCTCAAGATCATATCAGCTTCTTTGAAAAGAAAGATTTCCTTCCAAACTCCGAGACATAACGGTAGGTTGTGATATTCTGGTTGTCTTTCTAGAAGTATCACCATATTTCACACGACCGTGATTTCTACACAAGGGGTAAATTGAACTACTCCTTTCTCCCAGGAACCCTGTTGGATATCCTGGACTAGTTGGTTGAGCTTAACCACCAACTTGGAGGGTTGAAAGATAAAAGCTTCGCCTAACTTGATCCTTTGTTAAGGGATGTCTAGTTTCCTTTGTGTTGAAGCAGGATAGTATCTCCTTAATGGACATGCTATATTTCCACGCTTGATTTGATTTGGGCTATCGTTAAACCAAGATCATATCCAATGTCTATCTTGATGGTGTTTTCACTCATGGTGTTTTTCCTAGGTACACCTTCATGTCCTTTAGTCTGACCAATATTTTGCCTTGATCATAGATCATATGAACCCCTCTCCTTGAAGTGTTTGATAAGGGTGTTGTTGAACCCAACGATGACATCCTTTTTTCTCCATGCTTAATGAGGTTCATGTTGAACAACTGGCATTTATGTTGGAAACTTTTGAGAACCATCTTTGTGTCATCACGAAGTTGTGTTCTGGATGATCGAAGTGGCACACTCTAGTCCATGTACTTTTGGTGAAAGTTGTTGCCATGGATCCGAGTAAAGTTTCCTTGTTTCCTTGGGAATAATCCCAAGTCGTACATGCATGTGTGGACTATTCTTGAGATGGTAGGTTGTTACCTCCATTCCTTGAAGACGTTCGCATCCACACTGTTGGAACGCGTACAGATAAACAAAACTTTTCCTACGCGATGCTTCCAAGATCTAGCCGAGGTAGAAGGTCACGATGATTACCACTAGACGCGCGGTTGCGGATTATCGGTGAAGCGCGTCGGGGCAGTGCAGTCCCACGATCCGGTCCGGCCGATCCAATCCCTCGAACGTCGAAGTGCTGAACGTACAGCACCTCTGCCGGTATCCACACGTACGAGGAGGAGCTCCGACGGCAGACTGCTAGGTCTAGTGCGACGGCTGGACTGAGTGGGGCTAGGGTTCCCAACGCATGGGAGAGTGGATTAACGTGCCCGCTGGGCAACCTCCGCCCCTCTTTATATAGCGTATGGTAATGGGCTTCACAACACTTGTGGCCCATTCCCTCTGTGAGTCCGACTGACAAAACCAGTCCATTTCTGGTTCGGGTCCAACCCGACCAATACTTGCTCCCGCTCTTAAGTGTGCGACCCTGCAGGCTCATGGCGACTTGGACACGATTGGAGTCCAACTCCCAATCGATCAATCGGTAGCGGCTCCTAGCAGAACGTGCCGACTCCCAAGTACCATTGAGTCATGACGACATACCTTTCAATGTGATATTCATCTTAGTCCCTTTTGCCTCACGATATACCTTGTCGAGCTATAGGCGATTTATCGTCATCCCTTAAATAGCTCAACTCTCTTCTCGATCCGTGATATGTGATTCATCTGACTAACTCTTAGTCAACCGACACAGTTAACACTTAACTGAGTCGCGCATGGCCATGCTTCCTGAATCATATCACTCGAGAGGGCCCAGAGAATATCTCTCCATTAGGAGGGGCAAAATCCCATCTTGATTATCCACATCACGCAGCTTGCTTCTCATTCGACCCGAACTCTGCCTTTATAGTTGCCTTGTCACAGAACAACGTTTGACAGAACCTAAGTCGGTGATCCACAACTCGGATTGTGCGACAACCTCAGGTCTAAGGATTACATTGATTGAGACATGCAAATGACGACTTGATCGTTGCATCTCAATGTGGGTCAGTCCGACTTGCTAAACTCTTTAGCCAAGTCCGTGAACGTTGGAATGGCATCACCATGCCCATGACAAGTGGAACCGTGTCATCAGCCAACACTCACATTAGTCTAGGGTGTGTGTCCAGCACAACCTTAACGACCAAGGACAATTAGTATGAACAACATGAATACATAGTTCCACAATCGAATCACATATTCAATGACATATATCAGATGTTCAAACCAAAGGACAACTTAACAACTTTATGAATACATTGGGAATTACATCATCTATGATTGCCTCTAGGGCATATTCCCAACAGTCTCCCACTTGCACTAGAGTCAATCATCTTGGCATCATATGCCTAGGCATCTAATGCCCATACCTCTCGTGTGCACCTCATGCTTAGGCTGTGGTAGCGCCTTTGTCAACGGATCTGCAATGTTTGCATCCGTGTGTACTTTGCATAACTTTATATCACCTTGTTCGACAAACTGGCGAATGAGGTGGTACTGCATGAGTATATGTTTGTTCTTCTGGTGTTGTCTAGGTTCCTTGGCCTGTGCGATAGCACCATTGTTGTCACAATATACGTCCAAAGGATTGGACGCGCCCTGAACCACACCAAGATCTATCAGGAGGTTCCTGATCCAAACAGCTTCCTTTGCCGCCTCCGAGGCAGCAATATACTCAGCCTCTGTTGTAGATGCAGACACCGTATCTTGCTTGGAACTCTTCCAGTTCACAGCTCGTCCGTTCATTACGAACACATATCCCGATTGCGAACGAGAATCATCTGAGTCGGTGAGATAACTTGCATCCGTGTAACCCTTTACACTGAATTCCTCATCACCTCCATAAACTAGGAACATTTCCTTAGTATTTCTCAAATACTTAAGGATGTTTTTAACCGCTGCCCAGTGGGCTTCGCCAGGGTCAGCCTGGTATCTGCTCGTAACACTTAGAGCATAGGAAACATCTGGCCTAGTACAATTCATGGCATACATGATGGATCCGATTGCCGAAGCATACGGAATCACACTCATCTGACTTCGCTCATCAGTCGTCGAAGGACACTGAGTCTTGCTAAGTTTTATACCATGGTACATCGGTAAGAATCCCTGCTTGGACCCTTCCATTTTGAATTTCTTCAAAACCTTGTCCAGATAAGTACTCTGACTCAATCCAATGAGCCGCCTTGATCTATCTCTATAGATCCTGATTCCTAATATGTAAGTCGCCTCACCCAAATCTTTCATTGAGAAACTCCTTTCCAATGACTCTTTGGTTTCTTGCAACATCATGACATCATTTCCAATCAGTAATATGTCATCCACATATAAGATTAGAAAGTTTACTTTGCTCCCACTAAACTTCTTGTATAAACAAGAATCATGATCACTCTTGATGAAGCCAAACGATTTGACTACCTCATCAAAGCGAATGTTCCAACTCCGAGATGCTTGCTTCAACCCATAAATGGATTTCTGAAGTTTGCATACCTTGTCAGCATTAGCCGGATCAACAAAACCTTCGGGCTGTATCATATACACGTCCTCAGTTAAATTTCCATTAAGGAAAGCCGTCTTGACATCCATCTGCCATATCTCATAGTCGAAATAGGCTGCTATGGCTAACATGATCCGAATTGATTTAAGCATCGCTACGGGCGAGAAGGTCTCGTCGTAGTCAACTCCTTGAACCTGTCGGAACCCCTTCGCGACAAGTCGTGCTTTATAGACGGAAATATTTCCATCCATATCAATTTTCTTCTTAAAGACCCATTTGCACTCGACGGGTCTTGCATCGTCAGGCAGATCAACCAAGTTCCAAACTTGGTTTTCATCCATGGACTTTAACTCGGATCTCATGGCTCCAAGCCATGACTCGGAATCAGATCCCACCATCGCTTCCGAATAAGTTGCCGGCTCATTACTGTCTAACAGTAAAACATCTCGAGCACTCTGTAATCTGGCAGATCTCCGTGGTTCAGGTGCTATTACCGGTGTAGGTACCACGACCGGCTCAGCCTCCAAGGCCATTGCCGACTCGCCCCTAGCTGGTTCCTCTCGAATTTCTTCAAGTTGCACCGTGCTCCCACTGACTTCCCGACTGAGAAACTCTTTCTCAAGGAAGACACCATTCTGAGCGACAAACACTTTGCCCTCTTCCCGGTTGTAGAAGTAGTACCCCAAGGTTTCCCTCGGATACCCCACGAAAATACACTTATCCGACTTGGGCGTGAGCTTGTCCGACTGAAGTCGCTTGACAAATACCTCACAACCCCAAATCTTAAGAAAAGACAAACTTGGCTTTTTGCCCGTCCACATCTCATGGGGTGTCTTCTCTACTGACTTTGATGGTACTCTGTTTAGTGTGAAAGCTGCAGTTTCTAGACAATAACCCCAAAATGATAAAGGTAGATCTGTCCGACTCATCATTGATCGTACCATGTCCAACAAGGTCCGATTTCTCCGTTCCGATACACCGTTTCTCTGCGGTGTACCCGGCGGAGTGAGTTGAGGAACTATTCCACAACTCTTTAGATGGTCATCAAACTCATGGCTCATGTACTCGCCCCCACGGTCTGACCGTAGAAACTTTATTTTCTTGCCGAGTTGATTTTGTACCTCACTCTGGAATTCCTTGAACTTTTCAAAGGCTTCCGACTTGTGTTTCATTAAATAGATATATCCATACCGACTCAAATCATCAGTGAAGGTAATGAAGTACTCATAACCACCTCTAGCTGTCGTGCTCATTGGTCCACATACATCACTATGTATTAGTTCGAACAAGTCGGACGCCCTTTCACAACTCCTTGCAAAAGGTGTCTTGGTCATCTTGCCTAGTAGGCATGATTCGCATGTCTCGAATGACTCTAAGTCAAACGAAGTTAGAAGTCCATCATCTCAAGCAGCAATGATAGTTGGTGTTTTCCTCAAGGGTATTGAATTAGGTCTTTTTAGAATCCGGCATGGTTGATGTTGTGGTTGACACAATTAGCCGGAAGGCCTAATGTCATATCTCTTTGAATCCGCAAGAACAACCACTCCCCGCGAGAGTTCTTGTGTGGCTCACTCTAACAAGTTTCCCTCCCTGTTCTTCCAAAACGGAGTTTTACATTCACTTGATGACCTATAGAAGGCTTTTCATGAGCCTGTTGTCGGTATCTAAAACATCAAGGGTAACTTGGAAGTTGATCTTTCCAATATCTCTCTGTTGAACCTCCAAAACCTTTGTCTTAACGGAAACAAGTTCACCATGAAAACATCTCGTGTTGTTTTGAACCGCCTTTGATCAGTTCCCTTTCTCAAGTTGGTTCTACTTGAAGTTTTGTTAATCTCATACATTGTGTGAATTTGTCAGTTACTTCAGCCCTGGAGCCCTAACCATGTGGTAGATGTACTAATACGTCCATAACCCACAATAGGAAAGAGATTTTCTATTTTATTTCGGTGTTTCAATCCCCATTGGTTACTCATCTTTATGGTATGACCAAGAATTCCTCCTTAATTACGGTGTTCCAACATCCTTTGGTTACTCATATTCTGCAGTGAAGTAACATCCTGATTCTTGACAAAGTTCTACACAAATTTTATGGAATGAAAGTTCCATTATCTTCCGTGTCCAGTCTGAAGAGTGAACATGATCCTGTATCAAATTTTCTCCGATGCACGATTACAGTGTTTTCCCGTGTTCTCCCTCGTCTACGGATATTACGTTGTGGTATCCAAGACCATTCTCTCCATTTTGGTATTCTGTTTGAAGAAACCTCTACGTCACAAGTTGTCCAACCTTTCTTTTCCAAAAGGATTTAAAATCTTGTGCAAAGCTCATATTCTAAATCCTTTCAAGAACCATCGTCCAAAAACTTGAAACCTTCTCTTATTCCCTCTGTTACCTTGATGTGTTTCATGCATGTTAACTCAAAAAGTTCTTTACGAACATTCCTGTAATGAGTTGGCCATGAGATACTCGATCTTCGTGAAGATCAGTTCCTAAGAGTTTTCACTCCCACCTAAGGTGTAACCACTGGATATCTTCGCAAGTGCTACGGATCAACTCCTTCACGAAGAGAATCGTAAGGTTCAAGAAGATCGTTCAAAACCTTTGTTCCTTCTTTCTTTCTCCTTCAGGAATCTTGGGACGAGATTCTTGTAAGGGGGGTAGATTTGTAACATCCCTGTTTTGCTACAATAGGGTGGTGGTGTGTTGTTGGCATCTCATACATGCATGAAAACATGGGTTAAAATTGTGCATTTGAAAATAATAAATGAATTGACCAAAAACCACTTAAAGTGGTCACCCAAAATTTGGTTTCAAAACATATTCAAAGTTGGGAAGCAAAGACATGGTGAGTTTGCAAATTTTCCAAGGTTTTCAAAATGTATTTTTGCCAAAATTTATTCTTACAAATAGGCCTTAAAAAGAATAAAACCAGTGTTGTTTCTAAAAGAAAAGGACCTAGTTGTGTTTTCCCAACAGTTCAGGGGGTTTTTGTAATTCCTTTTTCTTTTCTGTTTCTTCTACCTCTGGCCAGAAAGCAAAGCGGCTGCGTGGCCGAGACTCCATCGCCGGTTGCCACCTCCTGCTTGCCTCCCTCGCTGCGGATAAGCCCAGGAGACGCCCCGATCAGAGCCGCTCCTCGCAGAACCCCCTCTCCCAGCTCTCTTGCTCTCTGTCCCGCATGCGACCGAAACCCTAGCCCTTCGGCCATCGCTTCGCGCCGTCGTTCCGAACAACCCCGCGCTGTGCCGAGTGTCCTGGGAGCTCCGCCGTGCCTGCTTAGCCACCCTCGCTGAAGGAATTGAGCTAGGATGGTCCCCATCGCCGGAATCAGCCTTCTTCCTCCCCTCCGGCCGGAGGCTTCCCGAGCATGTCGCCGTCGATTCCGACGCTGCCCCGCCTCCCCCGTCCACTCCGACATGTTCACGGTGAGCCGCTGCACCTCCTGGTGCTCTCCCCTTCCTTCGTCTCCCTCCGAATCAATGGGTCACCGAGGACCACCGTGGGCGGCCGCCGCGCAAGCTCGCCGGCGAGCTTTCGACGACCTCTAGCTAGCGGCACCGCCATCCCTAGGGTCCCCTCGAGCCCCCTCTACGTCGTGGTGCATCTCGTTTCGCGAATTGCGCGCGAAATTCGTAGAATTTGAAGGCATCTGTGAAGAATAGGCCAGGTGATGTCACGCCTGTGTCATAGTGACGTCATAATCGTGTTGTTTTTGTTTTCCAGAAAATGTTTAAATGATTAAAGAATATGAGTAAAATTGTAAATCAATAAATAATGTTTTATAATTCAAAAAAAAAGTGAGGTACAAAATTGAACAGAAAAATAAACTCTACATGAATATGTCATTTTCACACATGTTTGCCAATGTTGAATTTTGACAATTATTTAATGTGTTTAATTTTTTTAAATTAGAGAAAATAAGTTTTTAATCAATAAAATTAGAAAATTAAAAGTTATATACCAAAATGCTCAAAATGACAAATGCAACCTGTTTATGATATTTTCAAACCCATTTGAGCACTTTAACCTGTACTCACTTCCAGAGTTGCCCGAAGTGCCCCTCCCGGGTCAATTTCGGGATAAATTCAGTAAAAATGGTTAACTGTCATATGAACCCTAACAACCCAACAAACATGTCTAGGGCTTTATTTTAATGCATTAACTTGATCATGCATACATATTGTGCATTGCATCGATTCCATGTGTTGATTGCTATTTCTCTTTCGGTGATTTGCTTCTGATCGGTAGAACGCGACCCCGAAGAGAAGATCGACAATGCCATAACGAATACTTGATCCTAACCGACAAGTCAATCACTTATTCCAGAAGATCTTTATCTGGTTTTCTTAAGCAAGGCAAGCATAACCTCTTATCTGCCCATATATGGTTTCGAAAGACTTTTTGACTCTCGTACAATGCATTCGATTCCAATATATCTTGTGTCAGTAGTTAGAGTTGTCCTATATTATGCATAGCCTAATTATCCTGATCCACTACTCCTAGCAGCCATAGGTTTGATTGTGTTCATCGCCAAAGCCTTAAATATGATGTGCTTAGTCATACATGCTTGTTATCTTTGCTCCATCCGGTTGATGAATCAAAGTTATGAAAGAATCTAGTATGATAGGATGTTGTGGAAAGTTAAGATAACTTGTTGAACATGACTTAAAGGTGTGGATGACGAGACCACAGAGGGTCTGTGGTGGTTGTCTCGTTCATGCCCCTAGGAGAGAGTTCTCGTCTTCGAGCCAAGACTGAGCGTGCATCCACACGGGGATTGGATTCCCCTCGGTCTCAACTTGCCTAGTTTGTTCCATGAGTCGCCTAGTTCGGGCTTTCCATTTGGATTTGCGGGATATTAAAACACTTTCAAAACTAGGATGTGGGGATGTATCAGCGCTCTACGGGTAGGTAACCGTCGAGCATTGCACACAACGATAGAGACCCGGCAGGAGATGGCCACTCCCTATTGGCGGTCCATCTCTACCCGGAGCGACTCATGGAATAGGCGAAGCAAGGGAAAGGTCGTGGTCAACCTCCCTCTGCCGGCACTTCCCGGACTAGTGCCAATCATGTGGCATTAAGAGTTGGTTGGTACGTGTGGTTAAAGTTGTACACCCCTGTAGGGTTAAATCTTTTCGAAAAGCCGTGTCCACGGTTAAGGACGACTTGGTGACGGATTCTGTGATCATAGACAACTTGAACGGAAGGACTAAAACTTGTTGATAACGAATGAAGGATGCCTCCTCAGAGATGCCGAGAGGGGTTACCTTGTAGAATGAGTTACCGGGACAACTTGAGGTGGTGATCTTTGAAGCACGAGGTGCTGATATGATTTGGTGGATTAAAATATGATGATATCAGTAGTTGAGTAGCTTTCTCATCTATTTTCAAAATACTCCATGAGACGTGCTATTCCTTCCTCAATTTGGAAAACAAAGATGGCTTTACGCAAAATAACCTTCATAAATATTCCTAAAAGAAGCAGATATATAATAGGTTAACTAAGTATTGTTGAGTACCTCCCGTACTCATGTTTGCTTCAACTTGGTTCAGGTGGAGTTCCTCAGTTTGGTGGTGTTTCAACATGGACATCGATGAGTAGTTTGGGGTTCCCAGGTAACAGCCTGGAATCTATGGGCTGGGACGTCGCCTTATGTTGCGGCCTCTCACTACCAAATTCCGCGCGATCAGGGACGTTTCAATAACGTTCTGGATGGGCTCCAAAACGTCGCTAAGGGCAATCCGCGACGGTTTGCGCGACGGAATGAAAACGTATCAGATCGACTGTCGCGGACGATTCCGCGACGTTTATATGAACACTAAACCGTTAAGGATATCCGCAACGTACAACAAATCGTCACCACCAGTTGGGCCGTCCGGACTAGGACCAATAAGCATTAACGTTTTTATTTCATCGTTATGAGGCGACACGTGGCAAACGAATTTCTAACAGCCGTTATCGTAATCAGCTGACGTGGCTAAACTTTTAGTCACCATAAGCAAAACGTGGGGATCTTTTTTTTACGTCACCAGTCTTGACCAATGAGGCGAAACCATGTGGACCAATCGAAATACGCCACATGGAAGCAAAATGGTTCCACGTTGCCTTCTTCTGGGACGAAATCTGTTCGTCCCGGGCTACCCAGCGACGTTTTTTTCCATCGCGATTCTCGACTAATCAGGCGATAGCATGTGGACCAATCAAAATACGCCACATGGAAACAAAATAGCGCCACGTCGCCTTCTTCTGGGATGAAATCTGCTCGTCGCGGACTACCCAACACCTTTTTTCGTCGCTAAACTCGTGGCACGTGCACCAACCAAATGGTGCCACGCAACATCTTTTCCATGACGTTTTTGTCGTCTCGGGTTTGGATGATGTCATTAAACGTGCCGGGGACGTTATTTTACGTTTTCTAATCGCCCACTCATAGTACGCCACGTGGGCTTGGCATACATCGTCACGTGTCGGTATTTGCCTTGACGGATTTTTATGTTACGTTACTATGATGTCGGTTTTGGTGCTATTTGGATGGTTACATCATCATTATAATTGCCAATTGCACACAGGAAGAAAATAAACCACATAACATGCATCAAATACTTAATTTTTCTCACAGAATATCAAACTAACATACAGAACCACAGTTTCAAGGACCACGGATCTGCTCAGCCAGCATCTCAAGTAGGGCAACTCCTTCTAGTTGAGATTTCTTTAGCGCAGCTTGTTGCTTCTGAATGTCTTCCATATCAACTACAAACTTCAGCCTCGGTTGCTCGGATTCTGCTTTCTCCGTCCTCATATCAGCAATTGTTGTGCTCACATTCACATCAAGTTGTGGTTCAGGCTCAGACTGTGAAAGATTGATTTCACTCGTGCCTTCTTTGAGAAAGTATGCTTTCAACTCTTCGGCATGCCAACTTCACTATCATCCTCGTCCTCAACCTCTGAAGCAGATCGAGACATCACCCTTTTCTTGCTTGCCTATCAAGTATGCAAAGAAAATAGATGAAAATAACAGATGACAAGAATGTACAGAACATAGATGAAACTAGCAGATGACAAGCATGTACAAAAAAATGATGAAAACTAGCAGATTATAGTCAAACAACGGTGTGCGTCATGAACTAGAAGATGAGAAGCATAGATGAAACAGCAGATGAGAAGCATAGATGAAACATCAGGTGTCAAGCATGTGAGGAAGATAGATGAAAATAACAGATGCCAAGCATGTATAAAAATTGATGAAAATTAGCAGATTATAGTCAAACAACGGTGTGTGTCATGAACTAGCTGATGAGAAGCATAGATGAAACAGAAGGTGCCAAGCATGTGAGGAAGATAGATGAAAATAGCAGATGACAAGCATGTACAAAAAATTGACGAAAACTAGCATATTATAATCAACCAATTGTGTGTGTAATGAACTAGCAGATTAGAAGCATAGATGGAATAGCATGTGTCAAGCATGTGAGGAAGATAGATGGAAACCATGTTGAAATGACAACGATAGCCTTAATTACTATAAGTGCGTTTCACTGCCTTAATTAGCTTGCCAAAACTTCTTATAGTATGGAATAGAGGAAGTAGCACAAAATATATGGCGCCACATTGATCAAACAGTTCAACACAAGATAAGAAAGTTGCACCCTAGTTGTTGCGATATCATGAAAGAATGTTGAGCTACCGGGTTAGGGAATAAACTGCAGCTCATTGTCCACGTTGGATTGTGATTGATATGACACGACTCCTTCAGTGGCATCTGATTCCTCTTCAACATCATACATAGGCATGTACTTACATCCAGAGTCTTGCTTCTTGGTCTTTTTTGGGGGGGGATACAATAGGGCATGAAAGAAAACTTGCTGGCTTTACGCCCAGTTCTTGCATCTTTGCATTGTTTGCCATGATAGTTCTAGCACACTCTTCTTCAATGGGGTGTAGTGGCGATCCTAACATGAATAAAGAACTAAAATTAAAGTAAAAATATATCACTTCATAAGAACCTAATACAATATAAATAATTAAGCCACTCATCTTGTAAGAACAGTCCAGTGCAAGTAATATAAATTTTAATCCTAACTAAGACTGATAGGATCACAAGCAAAGTGACATTAAACCTAATACGTAGTATACAAGCTAGACTGCTACAAACGAGCAAAGTTTTACCAAGCAAGAAGGGCCCCCTTCCTATTTCCGTTACAAGAAACCGTTTAGAGAGATTTATTGCATCAAACATTAGCAGTATAATTAGGATAATAATGAAGCATCGAACATACGATTAAACAGACAACCAATTTAGAAAGATTAACTGCATCGAACATAAGTAGGATAATAAGAAAGCATCAAACATACGATTAAATAAAAAAAGCAATTTAGAGAGAATAGTTGCCTGCATCTTTAGGGTCTTCTGTCTTGCTGTGTTTCTCGCCTTCAATCTTCACTCATTTCAGCGTGCTTGCAGACATTGACGGTGATGTTGCGGCGAGGTTGGAGATGAGGTGGCAGATCTGGATGTACGGCGAGGTCGGTGGCGAGGTGGCTGACCGACAAACACGGCGTCGAGGTGGCTGACCGGCGAGCACGGCGCGAGGTGGAAGATAACGTACGGAGAAGTTGAAGACGATGTGGCAGACAGGCGAGCACAACGGCGAGGTGGCGGATCAGGACGGCGGAAAGGCCGGTGATGTGGCAGATCTGGAGGGTGATCTCCACGGCGACGAGGGAGTTCTGGCAAGCGAGCTATAAGGCGAGGTGTGAGACCGGGGGAATAGAGGATCTGTTTTGGGAGGACGGGAAGTGGATATTTCGAAATAGTGGCTTTCTCTTTCGGCGAGAGAGGGCCGATCGAGGGGATAAGGCAGGGTTTCAGAACGATTACAGAAATGCCCTCCAGGATCAAGGTTGCCAGTTGTGTGTGGGGGGGGGCTGAGAAGTAAAATATCCTTGCACGAAAATATTTGGGCGGGCTGTCCTGGCACGAATTTTTCGGAGCGACGCGAAATTTTGGCGAAACTGCGGGAAACTTTTCTAGCCGTCCGATGTTGATGGGTGGCTTACAAAAATTGAGCATTTATGCAATTATTTAGTACTAAAAATTGTGAAAAAATCCCGAAAGTATTTTACCTAAAATCCTGGAAAGGTTCAATATGTGCAATACTACTACATGTTGATTGGTGGCTTGAACTTTGCTAGCCATTTGATGCTAGTCAACTTTTTTGTCTACACCTATCACCGGTGTCGGAAGGGGGTAGACCACTGTTCTTTTTTGCTTGGTTCTGTTAAGTTAGGCCATAGTTACATGGATAACCCAAATCTAGATCTACTTGTAATAATATTCCCTCAAAAGACGGAACTGTCGTTCTGGCACCTCTACATGAGCCGGAAGGGGGTTGAAAATTGGAACCGATTTCTTGGTTTTGTTATGTTAGGCATAAGGAACACCCAAGACAATGGTAGCGCCCACCTCTTGGCAAGATTTCCCCAATTCCAACAGATCCGGGACTTTCGGGCTCTAAGTAGTCCTCGCACATGCTGAGAGAATCCGACGCTGGTGAAGTGCGCCCTAACACAGAGAGCCAGGGAATCTTGCGCATCTAAGACCCATCACACACTCTAACACACATGGTATGGCATACGCTGGGATTTGGTGGAATTCGGATGATCCGGAGCCCCCTCTCCGAAGAAACCATAGCCCCGCTGTGAAAAAAGACAAAATTGCCGTTCTGGCCCCTCTACGTGAGCCGGAAGGGGATAGAAAAGTGGAACCAATTGCTTGGTTCTGTTAGGTTAGGCCCGTTGAAAACCCAACACAATTGTAGGTCCTACCTCTTGGCAAGATTCCCCCAGTTCCGTCAGATCTGGGAGTTTCGGGTTCTAAGTAGTCCTCGAACTCGCTAGAGAGAATCTGACGACCCATGCCACACTATAACACACGTGGTATGACATACCATGGGATTTGGTGGCATTCAAACGATCTTGAGCCCCCTCTCCTGAGAAACCATAGCCCCGATAAGGAAAAAGACGGAATTGTCGTTGTGGCCCCTCTATGTGAGCCGGGAGGGGGTAACAAAGTGGAACCAATTGCTTGGTTGTGTTAGGTTAGGCCCAAGGAACACCCAAGACAATGATTGGGCCCACCGATTGGCAAGATTACCCCAGTTCCGTCAGTTCCGGGAGTTTCGGGCTAATCCTGGAACCGGCGGAGAGAATATGACGCCGGTGGAGCCCTAAATCAGCGAGGGAATGTTGGCCATCCAAGATCTATGACACACTCTAACACACATGGTATGTCATAAAATGGGGTAGTGGCATTCAGATGATCCGGAGCCCCCTCTCCGCAGAAATCATAGCCCCGATGTGGAAAAAAACGGAACTGCCGTTCTGGCCACTCTACGTGAGCCGGAAAGGGGTAGAAAAGTGGAACCAATTGCTTGTTTGTGTTAGGTTAGGCCCAAGGAACACACAAGACAATGTTGGGCCCATCTGTTGGCAATATTCCCCTAGTTTCGTCGGTTTCGGGAGTTTCGGGCTCTAAGTAGTCCATGAGCCCGCCAGAGTGAATCCGACGTCGGTGAAGCCCTAACAGAATGGGAGAGAGGGAATCTTGGGAATACAAGACCCGTGACACACTATAACACACATGGTATGGCGTACCTTGGTATTTGGTGGCATTCAGACGATCTAGAGGCCCCTCTCCGGAGAAACCATGGCCCCGCTGGGGGAAAATAAGGAATTGTCGTTCTAGCCCCTCTACGTTAGGCGGAAGGGGGTAGTAAAGTGGAACCAACTGCTTGGTTATATTAGTTTAGGCCCAAGTAACACCCAAGACAAGGGTAGGGACCACCTCTTGGCAAGATTCCCGCCATTCCGTGAGATCTGGGAGTTTCGGGCTCTAAGTAGTCCTGGGACCCGTGAAAGAGAATGTGGCGGCGGTGAAGCCATAACACAAAGAGTGAGGGAATCTTGGGCATCCAAGACCCATTCCACAATATAACACATATGGTTTGGCATACCCTATGATAGGGTGGGAATTCATACGCTCCGGAGCCCCTCTCCGGAGAAACCCTAGGTCAGCTAGAGAAAAAGAAGAAACGGTCCGTCTGGCCCTCTACGTGAGCCGGAAAGAGGTAGCAAAGTGGAACTAATTGTTTGGTTGTGTTATTTTAGGCCCAAGTAACACCAAATAAAATGGTATGACCCACCTCTTGGCAAGATTCCCCCTGTTCCGTCAAATCCGGGAGTTTCAGGCTCTAAATAGTTTTGGAACCCGCTAGAGAGAATCCGACGCCGACGAAGGCCTAACACACAAAGAGAGGGAATCTTGGGCATCCAAGACCCATGACACACTATAACACACATGGTATGGCATACCATGGGATTTTGTGGTATTCAGACGATCTAGAGCCCCTCTCCGAAGAAACCCTAGCCCCGCTGGGAAAACAAACGGAACTGCCGTTCTGGCCCCTCTACGTGAGCCGGAAGGGGGTAGCAAAGTGGAACCAACTACTTGGTTGTGTTATTTTAGGCCCAATGAACACCCAAGATAATGGTAGGGCCCACCTCTTGGCAAGATTCCCTGAGTTCCGTCAGCTCTGGGAGTTTCGGGCTCTAGGTAGTCCTGGAACCCGCCAGAGAGAATCCGACGCCGGTGAAGCCATAACACGCTTGGGAATCCAAGACCCATGAAACACTCTAACACACATGGTATGTAATACCATGGGATTTTGTGGCATTCAGACGATCCGGAGGCCTCTCTCTGGAGAAACCATAGCCCCGCTAGGGAAAAAGACGGAACTGCCATTCTGGCCCCTCTACGTGAGCCGGAAGGGGGTAGAAAAGTGGAACAAACTTCTTGGTTGTGTTAGTTTAGGCCCAATGAACACCCAAGATAATGGTAGGGCCCACCTCTTGGCAAGATTCCCCGAGTTCCGTTAGCTCCGAGAGTTTCGGGCTCTAAGTAGTCCTGGAACCCTCCAGAGAGAATCTGACGCTGGTGAAGCACTAACATAGAGAGAGAGGGAATATTGGGCATCCAAGACCCACAACACACTATAACACACATGGTATGGAATACTATGGGATTTGGTGGTATTCAGACGATCTGAAGGCCTCTCCGGAGAAACCATGCATAGCCCCGCTGGGAAAAAAGACGGAACTGTCGTTCTGGCCCCTCTACGTTAGGCGGAAGGGGGTAGCAAAGTGGAACCAACTGCTTGGTTGTATTAGGTTAGGCCCAAGTAACACCCAAAAAAATGGTAGGGCCCACCTCTTGGCAAGATTCCCCCAGTTCCGTCAGATCCTGGAGTTTTAGGCTCTAAGTAATCCTGGAACACGCCAGAGAGAATCTGACGCCGGTGAAGCCCTAACACAGAGAGAGCGAGTGAATCTTGGTAATACAAGACCCATTCCACACTCTAACACACATGTTATGCCATACCATGGGATTTGGTGGCATTCAGACGATCTGGAGCCCCCTCTCCAGAGAAACCATAGCCCCGTTGGGAAAAAGACGGAACTGCCGTTTTGGCCCCTCTACGTGAGCCGGAAAGGGGTAGGAAAGTGGAAAAAAATATACTTGGTTGTGTTAGGTTATGCCCAAGTAACACCCAATAAAATGGTAGGTCCCACCTCTTGGCAAGATTCCCCCCGTTCCGTGAGATCCGGGAGTTTCAGGCTCTAAGTAGAACCCGCGAAAGAGAATCTGACGCCGGTGAAGCCATAACACAGGGAGTAAGGGAATCTTGGGAATCCAATACCCATGAAACACTCTAACATACAAGGTATGGCATACCGTGGGATTTGGTGGCATTCAGACGGTCCGGAGGCCCCTCTCCAGAGAAACCATAGCCCCGCTGGAAAAAAGACAGAACTACCGTTCTGGCCCATCTACATGAGCCGGAATGGGGTAACAAAGCGGGACCAATTGATTGGTTGTGTTAGGTGAGGCCCAAGAAACACCCAAGACAATGGTAGGTCCCACCTCTTGGCAATTTTCCCCCCATTCCGTGAGATCTGGAAGTTTCGGGCTCTAAGTAGTCCTGGTACCCGTGAAAGAGAATGTGGCGCCAGTGAAGCCATAACACAAAGAGTGAGGGAATCTTGGGAATCCAAGACCCATTCCACAATATAACACACATGGTTTGGCATACCCTAGGATTTCGTGGTAATTCAGACGCTCCGGAGCCCCCTCCCTGGAGAAACCCTAGGTATGCTGGAGAAAAGGAAGAAACTATCGGTCTGGCCCTACGTGAGCCGGAAAGGGGTAGAAAAGTGGAACTAATTGGTTGGTTGTGTTATTGTAGGCCCAAGTAACACAAACTAAAATGGTAGGACCCACCTCTTGGCAAGACCCCCCTTGTTCCGCTAGATCCGGGGGTTTCGGGCTCTAAATAGTTTTTGGAACCCGCTAGAGAGAATCCGACGTCGGCGAAGGCGTAACACACAAAGAGAGGGAATATTGGGAATCCAAGACCCATGACATACTATAACACACATTGTACGGAATACCCTGGGATTTGGTGGTATTCAGACGATCCAGAGCCCCTCTCCGGAGTAACCCTAGCCCCGCTGGGAAAAAAGACGGAACTGCCGTCTGGCCCCTGTACCTGAGCCCGAAGGGGGTAGCAAAGTGGAACGAACTTCTTGGTTGTGTTAGGTTAGGCCCAATGAACACCCAAGACAATGGTAGGGCCCACCTCTTGGCAGGATTCCCGCTGTTTCGTCACATCCGGGAGTTTCGGGCTCTGAGTAGCCTTGAACCCGCTAGAGAAAAACCAACGCCGGTGAAGCCATAACACACCGAGTGAGGGAATGTTGGGCATCCAAGACCCATGGAACACTCTAACACACATGGTATGTCATACCATGGTATTTGGTGGCATTCACACGATCCGGAGCCCCCTCTCCGGAGAAAACCATAGCCCCGCTAGGGAAAAAGACGGAACTGCCGTTCTGGCCCCTCTACGTGAGCCGGAAGAGGGGTTGCAAAGTGGAACCAACTGCTTGGTTCTGTTATGTTAGGCCCAGCGAACACCCAAGACAATGGTAGGGCCCACCTCTTGGCAATATTCCCCGAGTTCCGTCAGTTCCGGGAGTTTCAGGCTCTAAGTAGTCACGGAACCCGCCAGAGAGAATCCGACGCCGGTGACGCCCTAACACAGAGAGAGAGGGAATCTTGGGCATCCAAGACCCACGACACACTATAACACACATGGTATGGAACACCATGGGATTTGGTGGCATTCAGGCGATCTGGAGGCCCTTCTCCGGAGAAACCATGCATAGCCACGCTGGGAAAAAAGACGGAACTGCCGTTCTGGCCCCTCTACGTTAGGCGGAAGGGGGTACGTAGCAAAGTGGAACCAACTGCTTGGTTGTGTTAGGTTAGGCCAAGTTAGAAGAACTGGTCGAGCTAGGGGTTCTTCCCCCCCAAGAGGATATCCAGTGGAGGGTGCCGGGTGACGAGACCCGGCCTACACCGGCAAAGGATGAGGTAATATGTTTTGTGGAGCACGTGACCCGGGGCTTCCGTCCTCCGGGTCACCCTTTCTTTCGTGACATTTTGAGCCACTATGGCCTTCGTATATTTGACATAGGGCCTAACTCTGTGTTAAATATCTCCCACTTCATCGTCCTTTCCGAGTCATACTTGTGCACTCCGCCAAGTTTGGCTCTTTTCGTCGAGCTTTTCCAGTGCAAACCGTGCCGCGAAAGCGGTGACGGGGCACTTCTCGCTTGCGGCGGGGTCTCTATCCAGCGCCGCAAGAATTCTCTGATGCCACCTCTTACCCTCAACTCCCACGTCAAACATTGGCAGCTCTCATACTTTTACTGCCGAGACACTTCCCCACCCGGCCAAAAGAAACTGCCGGGTTACTCAGAGGGCCTTCTTGACATCTCCGAGAATTTTAATGCCTTTGCCCCTGACTTGGACAGGGAGGCGATTCAACCTTTGTTAGCCAAAATCACTGTTCTTTCGGCCCAAGGTCTCATTGGGCTTAACCTGGTGAAAACTTGGGTCGATTTCCGGATCCAGCCTAACTCCATCCGCACAAAGTTAATGTGCGAATATACGGGGCACACCACAGACCCGCTCCGGTACTCTACCAACAGCTTTGCACCCGGCGACACCAATAAAACTATCAAGAGCTTTCTGACAGAGAAGCTGGAGGTAATCCGGAATATAACCGGATTAGAGCCCTTCACACTCGAGAACCCGGCTCCCGTGGTAAAAACCCGGTTCTCATGTTTTCACCTTTATTCTTTCCACTTGATACAGCTGATAACCCTTGCTCTTATGTCTTCATCTCAGGCCGATGATGATTTCTGGAAGATTGAAACTCCTCCTAACTCCGAAAATCCAGAGGAGCAAGAGGATGGCGCTAACTCGGATGAAGGTACGTTCCGAACTTCACTTAGTTCCTTTGAGTTCGTCGTGTCCCGTTCTTCATTTTCCAACTGTGACCTTGATAACTTCCAGAGCAAAAGGACAAGGACGAAGAAGAAGAAACTGACGGCAAGGTAGAATCCGCCAGTGATGAGGAAGAAGTGGAGCCAACAATCAAAGTCGGATCTAAGAGAAAACCCCGAGGGGTCGTATTCAAGGTTTCATATCGCCTCCTTGTATTCAATTCGTATTCCTTTGATGATATACATGAACTAACTTGACGTTATTCCACTGGCCATATTTGAAGGAGTCGCCCATGACCAAGCGCAGAGCGACTCGAAATTACCCGGGTGATGGTGCTCTTAACCCGGGTATTCCATTGTCTCCGGCTCGGCGCGCTGGTATTTACCTTATCCTTTCTTGGACGAAACAATCTTCCTGAACCATTCCCTTACGAAATCTCGCTTGATACTTTTCAGTTTCGTCCGGGTCCAGCAGCGAATTCCCTTCGGACTTTGTGGTGAATCCCGGGTAAAGTTCCTTTCCTGACGTTCTATCACATTTTCATCACCCTTTCCTGGTTGTACACTAACTGCTCACTCATACTATCTATAGGGCCACGGTCATTATTAGCGACCAAGAGGATATGGAGACCGATGACCCGGGTAAGGGGAACCCGACTGATAATACGGCAGCCGCAGCTGGCGGCGAAGGACAAGTGTCACCGATGAACCCGGCCAGTCAAGGAGCCGGGTATCCGATAGCCTCGCATGCAAGCGAGAAGGAAAAAGCTGCAACTTTGGGTGCGGGGGGGGAGCACCAGACTCCGACATTCGGATGACCCGGATGCCGTCTCCCGCTAAGAAGAAAACTCCTTCTCCGAGTTTCCGAGACCCCGGATCCTCTAACACGGGTAATGATACTTTTGACCAGCTGATGAGCACTCTCCTCACTATGAAGACCTCAGAGAGCAATATTCTAGAGCGCATGGCCGCAGAGCGCCAGGTAACAACACTTGATATCTCGCAGTATACACTTAGTCCCCAAGTTCCGAGCATAACTTTGTTGAAGTTGTGCTTGGTACTTTATGAAATATTCGGCTTGCCATGATACCCGACTGATACTTGTGCTCCTTGTTCTTTACAGGCACAGATGACCCGGTCTGATGAAATTTTGCTCAAGACCGAACAACTTCTTCTTGCCGAGGTAAAGCGGAGAGAAGCCCTTGAGGCTGACGTGGAAACCTTGAAGAAGGATGTTTCTAAATACAAGAAGAAGTACAATACTGCTCAAACCGCACTGAAGAAATTATCGGACCAGGTTACCGATACCTATCGCATCTTGCTTAGTAAGTTTTTGCTGCCGACTGACTTCATGCCTTTACTTTATTACATGATACTCGGGATTACTGATACGTCCTTCCTTTGTTTCAACTGCAGGTGCCAACCTTGCGGCCCCAGAGGAGGATGCCATTGCAAAGGCTAAAACTTTAAAGACTGTGCTCCGGACTTTCTTTGCCGGCACGAAGTTTATACTGGACGCCGTGAAGTGGCCTACTGAGGTATATCCGGGTGAAGAAAATCTTATCCAAGCCTGCTCCACCGTGCCTGCCTGGATTGAAATCTGGAAACGCTCGGCATGCCGGATTGGTATGACCCGGGCCTTTACCCTGGCCAAGGCTTATTTTCCGAAGCTTGATCCGGCAAAGGTAATATCCGGGTTTCCAGAATTCAAAGCTGATGGCTCCAAGTTTGTACCCAAGGACTTCAAGGCCATACAGTCCGCAGTCCGTCATTCGGCCACCACTTTGGCCGATAGTATGGATCTGAACACAATTATGAGTGCGTACGATGCTGAAGGCAAAATCGTGACGGAGGACGCACCCCCGCCCTTTGATAGTTTGGAGAAATGGGCTGCTGACTCGGCCAGGAAGAGGGAAGAAACTGCGAAGAGAGATGCCGAGTTAGGATCAGTGCCAACCACCTCTACACCAGCTGTCCTTCCGCCTGTCCGTCCTGACGCGAAGAATCCGGGTGATGATGCCGGGAGAGCTAAAGAGCAAGTCCAGGAGCAAGACCCGGAGGGCAAGGGCAAAGATGTGGACCCTACTCAGGAAGCCGAATAGGCAAATGCCATCAAAATACTTCGATCATCTGATGCTTTTATTCAAAACAAGTATTCTTTTGACGGTGCGCCTGTGCACCCTTGATACTAGTGTCGCAATTTGTAACGCACTTTAATTCCGTGATACAATTCGTGCCTTTCTAGGCCTTTTGATGAACTTGATACTTGTCTATTTTTGAACTTATTCTTCATATCCAACTTTCTTTTCATTTCTTTTTATTCCCCTCTTTATTTCCGAGTATCGTGAGTTTTGACAGGTGGACTTTTCTTTAAGTCCCCAAGTCCCCACGACTCGGACATTGGGGTCTTTCGAGCTTAGCGACGAAACAACTTGATTCTGTTTCGAAACCCACAGTCCCCAAGGCCCGAATTTCCGAGTCTGTGGTGTGTGGTCTTTTCGAAGAGAACAAACTTGTTGTTGCTAAGCCGAAACCCGGAGTTGTTTCATATAGATAATGAAGTTACGCTTGATAAACGTTGAGTTTCCAGCTATTAGCCTTGTACTCTGCATAACTTGTGGTTTAGATGACCCTTTTGACTATCTTGTACTGTAAGCCGGCTTTCGCGTGGATACCATGTTGTTACATCTATACGAAAACAGGGTCAGACAAGTCCCATTGGGCTTCATGGCTGATTGTAATCGTAAGCGAGCAAATCATGCCACTTTAGTGCGAGTCACATCGAGCTTAAGTAAGAAAAGTCAAGAAAATTTGGCTCCTTTGTCCGGTTATAAGATTGCAGCCGTACTCGTTTGCGAGTAATCGGCCCTTATAACTCATAGGCATCAAGGCCGGGTCTTTGGGTTTGTGGCTGTGCTATTCAAGCAATCAGCCCCCAAGACCTATATATATTCAACATACTTGATGATACTGATGTATTGATAACAATGGATACTACTTACCTGTAACCGAAGTAAAGATCGTATCAAAATAGGACTTGATAACCATCTCTTTATTGATACGAGAAAGTTTGGATCAGCAGGCCGCCTCATTAAAAACCTTCCAGTCCCCTTAGGTACCCTGGGTAGGATAAGAGCGCGTCTGAAACCTGCTGCCCGTTACATTGTTTTAGTTCTTCTTGGGAACCGGTCCCAGACTGACGTGGTCGATACACATTCTCCATTTGTTAGACTTTTTCATGATGAGTACCGGGTTTACTACCCAACCCGGGTGAGGCGTTTCCATAACGCGGCTGGCTGTGAGCGGCCGTGCAATTTCTTCTCCTATGCCAGATTGTTTGGAGGAATCATCCTTGATAAAAGCCACCATCTTAGCATCTTGTGCTGCCTTGGACTTTGCTCTTTCGCCTTCAGTGCTCGGCCTTTTTGATGTGGTTCTGTCCTCCGGGCCTGCTTGAGACCGGTAATGCTTGAGTTCCTCTTTTCTACAGGCTTGCTCGGCCATTGCTGCATCTCCTTCATCGCATTCAGCTGCTATATCTCGATTTCCATGTATGGTAATGGTCTGCTTAGGACCCGGGATTTTTAGCTGTAGATACACATAACACGGCCTTGCCATGAATTTAGCATAAGCCGGCCTTCCGAATAGCGCGTGATAAGGACTGCGCAACTTAACCACCTCGAAAGTAAGCCACTCAACTCGATAATTGTCCTTTGATTCCCCAAAAGCTACCTCCAATGCGATTTTTCCCTCGGGGCACGCTGAATGACCCGGTACTATGCCATAAAAAACTGTCGTACTTTTTTGGAGCTGAGATTCCTTGAGACCCATGCGTAGAAAGGTTTCCCAGTACAGGATATTGATGCTGCTTCCTCCATCCATCAGGACCTTTTTCAGCTCGTACCCATTGACCTGTGGTGCAACTACCAATGCTAAGACTCCCGGGTGTTCTATTCTTTCCGGGTGATCTCTTCTGCTCCATGTTACATCCTGTTCTGACCACCTCAAATATCTCGGGACAGCCGAAGAAACTGAGTTGACCGCTTGCTTCAGTATCTTTTTGTCCTTGTTAGAACCTCCTGTGGTATGCACGTGATATTGACCCAACTGTTTGGGGTTAGCTTGGAAACCTCCAGCTCCTCCTTGATTGTTTCCCTGATTTCTTGCTGCCGGGTTACCGGCTGGGGGTGGGCCGTTGCCCGGGTTTCCTCCTGGACCCGGTCCTCCTCCCCGACCCGCACCTCGCATGGCTCTGTTCACTTCCTCGTTCTTCCATCTCTGTAGGTCGGCGCATTGCTCCAAGGAGTGGTTAGCCGGCCTACCGTTCCTGCTGTGCTTCGGGCACGCCATTCTAAAGATGTCCCAATTGTTACTCGGCCTCGGCGGCCCTTGATAGTTTCCTCCATTGTGGTTTCCAGTGTTAAAATTTCCTTCTGCCCTGGGTCTCGAAGACCCGGCTTCCATGTTGGCGACAAACTCGGAGCCTCCTTCAAACGGGCGCTTGTTCTGGCTATTTCCATTGTTACCCGGTGCTGATTCATTGCCGGTTCTTCCACTATTACCTGTGTTTGCTTTTGCTTTTTTATCGTCAGTTTCCTCTTCCGTAGTGTCCGTTGCGGCATGTTTGTTGCATGCATCCATCAGTTCTCCCATTGTAACCTCCGAAGCATTCCGACTAGATTTCATGCGAGTTAACTTTTGTACTAAAGGTGTGTACTTGCAGGTCTTTGCCATAGCTTGTAGCGCATCCTTGGGCTGAATATCTGTAGATGAATGAAGTATTTCCAAAACCCTGCGCACCCAGCTGCGCGCCGATTCTCCCTTCTTCTGAACACATCGCTCTAGGTCATCAATAGTGAATAACTTTCTGCACGTCCCGTGAAAGTGCTTGATAAACGCAGTTTTCAATTCTTCCCATGACTTGATAGATCCTTCCGGTAGATTGGTGAACCATAACTTTGCTGCTCCCTCTGACATCATTAGATACATGAATGTGGCTTGAAGATTCTCGGACGCATTGCGAATCGACATGGCCATCTCATAACTGCTCAACCATGTTTCCGGATCCATAGTCGGCTCGTAATTCACTACTTTACCCGGTTCTTTGAACTTTTCTGGGTAAGGCTCAGCCCTGATGCTATCTGAAAGACACTTAGGTCCTGCAAGAATGGTCGAAGCTGGTCTTACTCGGGAAACGTGTGATCCTGCAGGGGGTACAGCTGGACGCGGTACTGCTGGTATCCCATGTACCGCAGACCCGGCCACGGCTCTCCTGGCTCTGGAACTGTCCACGATGGCCTGTGCTGCTGATGCTGCTGGTACTGCCTGAATGTGTGGAGGAGGCGGCATTTGCTGCTGCTCTTCCCTCCGCCGTGCCGAACTTGTTTGGATGTTGCCAGCGTTACCTTGCTGTTGGCTGACATATGGTGTCCCATGCATTCCACTTCTGTGATCCGGGTAATTAACATGTTGCGCCACCGCGGTGCGCAGCATATCTATCGCCCGCCGGGTCTCCTCTGCGTGGGGTGACTCTCTCACGGGGATTTGATTTAGTGCAAGCGTTGCCGCGTACACGTTGTCCATGGGATTGTTGTAATGACCCGCTGGTGTGTGAAAACGTGATGGTGGTGGTGGTGGTGGCGGTGGTACAGTATTGCCGGTAGTAACTCCAGTCTGTGGTGCGGGTAACCCGGCCTGCGTGTCTACCGGTTGTACTCCTCCGGTTGTCGGCTGAGGGGCGGTTCCTTGATTTGCCGCTGGAATCGGCTGATCCTGAGGCATGATAAATAGTGCGGCCGGGTTTATGACTCCTCCCAATGCTGGAAATCTGGTTTGGTGCCTTTGATGTATTCTAGTCGTTTCCTCTCGGAGCCGGGTTTCCAGTGCATCCAGCTCGCGCTGTCGTGTGGCCATCCCTTGTCTTTCTGCTTCTACTTGCCTCCTCTGCTGCTCCAATGCACGACGGGCTACATCCAAATCCCTAACACGTTCCGCCGCGTTCTCTGGAGTGATAACTGTGGCAAGAACTGTCGGATCTAGGATCAGATTGTTGTCGAACAAGGCCGGATGTTGTGGATTGGAAGGACCCGCTCCTGGTGTCTGGTTTGCTAGGAATCCAAACGTGTTCGCGTGTAACTCGTTTTCTGGCGCTTGACTGGTAACCGATGCCGACTCTCCGTCAACCTGGGCCAAAACCGTGTTCCCGTTAGCCGGCCCTTGCTGCCGGGTTAATGCTTGTGCTGTCCTGGCCGCGGCCGCGGTTACGCTCTCTTGGTTGAGATTGGTCGCGGGAGCCGTGTAAACCGCAACTCGGCGTATGATGCTTGGCGCAAATTCATGTTGTTCCTCTTCGTTGTTATTCTCCTCATACCGGTTCTCCAGCAGATCCAGGATGGACTCGGTATCATCCTCTCTTTCGACCCGGTCACGCGGGGTCCATGCCGGTTCCTCCGGCTGTTCCCACTTCGCGATGGGTTCTTCTATCGGATATGTCGTTCCAACTGATTCTTCTCCATCTGATTGGATATAAGTGGCCTCCCCTGACACAGAATCAGATCCAAAATTGTCAGGGATCGAACCGGAAGTACATACCATACCGATGAAGACGCTGATCCAGCCGATTGTCACGACGGATCCGGATTCGAGGTGATCCGACTCTGGCCCCCAGCCGGAATCGTCCACCGTCTTCTCTCCTTTGTGGTCGATGTAGATCTCGCCGACGACAAGATTCTCCATGTTCTTCCGAGCTTCTCCGTGATGTAAACACCTTTGGACGCAGGCCCCACGGTGGGCGCCAACTGTCGTGGGATAATCATGGCAGACGTTACCGGGGGTAACTGATCTTGGGGCAAGACGACACAGGCGTTTGGGAGAGGGTTTAGCTCAGAGGAAAACATGATGAAACTCGATCTGATAGCCGGCAATCAAGTCGCCGAGTCTCCCAACTCTCGTGTTACACTGGATGCTCGATACCAAGCGATATTGCTAGGGCTCTCAGATCTCTCTCAACTAATCCTAGGGGTCGGTTTATAAAGCACCCGTACCCCCGGCTTGTCCTCCAAGGCGCACCCTGAATCCTACACGGACACCGCATACAAACCCTAACTTTCCTTTACCGTAACCCACAATCCGGGTTACGAGGCCTACAAACTTGGGCCTTCCAGAAGTTTCTTTATCCTTAGCCGGATCTTGCGCAGCGTCCTGTGGGCCGGGTTATACCTTGGAGTTGGCCTACCGGGTTATTATCCCTCCATCAGTAGTCCCCAGAATAGCTTGGGCTTCACGAATCCTTCCTTGAAGCGCTTGTTATTCCCTGCAAAAACATCAGATGCACAAATGCATGAAGGCCGGGTTAAAGCGCTTTGATAAATAGCTAGGCCCAACTCCATGGTGGCCATATAGTAACCCGGCTTCTCTCCAAACACTTAGCTTTTCGGGTCTAAGCCCTGATAAAAATGTCAAGATCCTGTACTTTACTCGATAATTGATCTTGATATTATGAAGAATATCTCCTTCCTATTTCAATCCGGATACCTCGCGCAATATTTAAAGTGTATCTCGCAAAATTCAAACAGATAGCCGTTACTCCATAACTTCCGGCTCCCACCCGTTGAACTGGGCTTATCCACTCACGCTATTATAAATTGGCTCTTAGGGGTAACCCTAACCCCAACAGCTCATTTCTCCCCCCCCCCATTCTTCTTCCTTTCTTCCTCAGTGCTCTAGCTCACAGAGCGCCACCACGGAAACCTCGCGGGCATCACCGGAGCCTATCTGCCGCCGGCTACGCTCCGCCACGGTGCGCTCTGCACCACCGCCCAGATCCGCCGCCGGACCCCCGACCTGCCCGCCGGGAATCGCAAAGGGGCACCAGGCTTGTGCCATTTGCCTCCGTCGAGCTTCACTGCAATCCCCTCCAGTAAGCCTCTCTCATCCATTAACTGGCCTCCGCGATTTCTTGATTTTCTTCAAATTAGATCTAAGTCAACTCGCCGGTCCTTTTCCTGGTCACGCCGAATTAGGTTGCTCGTATTCATTCTAGCTCATCCAATGAATTGGATATAGACTTTATTTCGCTTTCCTACCGCCCATAGTCGTTAATTTTACCACAAATCTAGAAACGGAGTCTCCAATCTGGGCTCGGGCCGCCCAAATTTTCCGCCCTTGTCTCCGTCACCCGGAAAATCCTCCCTTTTCCGGTTCTTTTTATTCGCAATAGGTGCCTGTGCAACCATCCATCGCCCTCAAAGGCTCTTTCAATGCATAGGCCTCCATAACTTTTATTATGATGCTTGATACCCGGATAGTTTGAACCTTACTCTGCAGATTGATACCCGGATAATATGCAACTTCCATGTTGTCTCGATATCACTCGCCGATACTCGGCCAGCTCACGGTTTCTGAGTCTTATTCCTCACACTCTTCTACCTTGTGCTTTGCAGGTCAAACCCATGGCTCCCAAGAAACAGGGAAAGCAGCCGACCAAGGCCAAGACCACCAACTCCATATCCGCCAACTGGGCGCGATCTACGGTCACCAAGGCCAAGTTAGAAGAACTGGTCGAGCTAGGGGTTCTTCCCCCCCAAGAGGATATCCAGTGGAGGGTGCCGGGTGACGAGACCCGGCCTACACCGGCAAAGGATGAGGTAATATGTTTTGTGGAGCACGTGACCCAGGGCTTCCGTCCTCCGGGTCACCCTTTCTTTCGTGACATTTTGAGCCACTATGGCCTTCGTATATTTGACATAGGGCCTAACTCTGTGTTAAATATCTCCCACTTCATCGTCCTTTCCGAGTCATACTTGTGCACTCCGCCAAGTTTGGCTCTTTTCGTCGAGCTTTTCCAGTGCAAACTGTGCCGCGAAAGCGGTGACGGGGCACTTCTCGCTTGCGGCGGGGTCTCTATCCAGCGCCGCAAGAATTCTCTGATGCCACCTCTTACCCTCAACTCCCACGTCAAACATTGGCAGCTCTCATACTTTTACTGCCGAGACACTTCCCCACCCGGCCAAAAGAAACTGCCGGGTTACTCAGAGGGCCTTCTTGACATCTCCGAGAATTTTAATGCCTTTGCCCCTGACTCGGACAGGGAGGCGATTCAACCTTTGTTAGCCAAAATCACTGTTCTTTCGGCCCAAGGTCTCATTGGGCTTAACCTGGTGAAAACTTGGGTCGATTTCCGGATCCAGCCTAACTCCATCCGCACAAAGTTAATGTGCGAATATACGGGGCACACCACAGACCCGCTCCGGTACTCTACCAACAGCTTTGCACCCGGCGACACCAATAAAACTATCAAGAGATTTCTGACAGAGAAGGTGGAGGTAATCCGGAATATAACCGGATTAGAGCCCTTCACACTCGAGAACCCGGCCCCCGTGGTAAAAACCTGGTTCTCATGTTTTCACCTTTATTCTTTCCACTTGATACAGCTGATAACCCTTGCTCTTATGTCTTCATCTCAGGCCGATGATGATTTCTGGAAGATTGAAACTCCTCCTAACTCCGAAAATCCAGAGGAGCAAGAGGATGGCGCTAACTCGGATGAAGGTACGTTCCGAACTTCACTTAGTTCCTTTGAGTTCGTCGTGTCCCGTTCTTCATTTTCCAACTGTGACCTTGATAACTTCCAGAGCAAGAGGACAAGGACGAAGAAGAAGAAACTGACGGCAAGGTAGAATCCGCCAGTGATGAGGAGGAAGTGGAGCCGACAATCAAAGTCGGATCTATCAGAAAACCCCGAGGGGTCGTCTTCAAGGTTTCATATCGCCTCCTTGTATTCAATTCGTATTCCTTTGATGATATACATGAACTAACTTGACGTTATTCCACTGGCCATATTTGAAGGAGTCGCCCATGACCAAGCGCATAGCGACTCGAAATTACCCGGGTGATGGTGCTCTTAACCCGGGTATTCCATTGTCTCCGGCTCGGCGCGCTGGTATTTACCTTATCCTTTCTCGGACGAAACAATCTTCCTGAACCATTCCCTTACGAAATCTCGCTTGATACTTTTCAGTTTCGTCTGGGTCCAGCAGCGAATTCCCTTCGGACTTTGCGGTGAATCCCGGGTAAAGTTCCTTTCCTGACGTTCTATCACATTTTCATCACCCTTTCCTGGTTGTACACTAACTGCTCACTCATACTATCTATAGGGCCACGGTCATTATTAGCGACCAAGAGGATATGGAGACCGATGACCCGGGTAAGGGGAACCCGACTGATAATACGGCAGCCGCAGCTGGCGGCGAAGGACAAGTGTCACCGATGAACCCGGCTAGTCAAGGAGCCGGGTATCCGATAGCCTCGCATGCAAGCGAGAAGGAAAAAGCTGCAACTTTGGGTGCGGGGGGAGGAGCACCAGACTCCGACATTCGGATGACCCGGATGCCGTCTCCCGCTAAGAAGAAAACTCCTTCTCCGAGTTTCCGAGACCCCGGATCCTCTAACACAGGTAATGATACTTTTGACCAGCTGATGAGCACTCTCCTCACTATGAAGACCTCAGAGAGCAATATTCTAGAGCGCATGGCCGCAGAGCGCCAGGTAACAACACTTGATATCTCGCAGTATACACTTAGTCCCCAAGTTCCGAGCATAACTTTGTTGAAGTTGTGCTTGGTACTTTATGCAATATTCGGCTTTCCATGATACCCGACTGATACTTGTGCTCCTTGTTCTTTACAGGCACAGATGACCCGGTCTGATGAAATTTTGCTCAAGACCGAACAACTTCTTCTTGCCGAGGTAAAGCGGAGAGAAGCCCTTGAGGCTGACGTGGAAACCTTGAAGAAGGATGTTTCTAAATACAAGAAGAAGTACAATACTGCTCAAACCGCACTGAAGAAATTATCGGACCAGGTTACCGATACCTATCGCATCTTGCTTAGTAAGTTTTTGCTGCCGACTGACTTCATGCCTTTACTTTATTACATGATACTCGGGATTACTGATACGTCCTTCCTTTGTTTCAACTGCAGGTGCCAACCTTGCGGCCCCAGAGGAGGATGCCATTGCAAAGGCTAAAACTTTAAAGACTATGCTCCGGACTTTCTTTGCCGGCACGAAGTTTATACTGGACGCCGTGAAGTGGCCTACTGAGGTATATCCGGGTGAAGAAAATCTTATCCAAGCCTGCTCCACCGTGCCTGCCTGGATTGAAATCTGGAAACGCTCGGCATGCCGGATTGGTATGACCCGGGCCTTTACCCTGGCCAAGGCTTATTTTCCGAAGCTTGATCCGGCAAAGGTAATATCCGGGTTTCCAGAATTCAAAGCTGATGGCTCCAAGTTTCTACCCAAGGACTTCAAGGCCATACAGTCCGCAGTGCGTCATTCGGCCACCACTTTGGCCGATAGTATGGATCTGAACATAATTATGAGTGCGTACGATGCTGAAGGCAAAATCGTGACGGAGGACGCACCCCTGCCCTTTGATATTTTGGAGAAATGGGCGGCTGACTCGGCCAGGAAGAGGGAAGAAACTGCGAAGAGAGAGGCCGAGTTAGGATCAGTGCCAACCACCTCTACACCAGCTGTCCTTCCGCCTGTCCGTCCTGACGCGAAGAATCCGGGTGATGATGCCGGGAGAGCTAAAGAGCAAGTCCAGGAGCAAGACCCGGAGGGCAAGGGCAAAGATGTGGACCCTACTCAGGAAGCCGAATAGGCAAATGCCATCAAAATACTTCGATCATCTGATGCTTTTATTCAAAACAAGTATTCTTTTGACGGTGCGCCTGTGCACCCTTGATACTGGTGTCGCAATTTGTAACGCACTTTAATTCCGTGATACACTTCGTGCCTTTCTAGGCCTTTTGATGAACTTGATACTTGTCTATTTTTGAACTTATTCTTGATATCCAACTTTCTTTTCATTTCTTTTTATTCCCCTCTTTATTTCCGAGTATCGTGAGTTTTGACAGGTGGACTTTTCTTTAAGTCCCCAAGTCCCCACGACTCGGACATTGGGGTCTTTCGAGCTTAGCGACGAAACAACTTGATTCTGTTTCGAAACCCACAGTCCCCAAGGCCCGAATTTCCGAGTCTGTGGTGTGTGCTCTTTTCGAAGAGAACAAACTTGTTGTTGCTAAGCCAAAACCCGGAGTTGTTTCATATAGATAATGAAGTTACGCTTGATAAACGTTGAGTTTCCAGCTATTAGCCTTGTACTCTGCATAACTTGTGGTTTAGATGACCCTTTTGACTATCTTGTACTGTAAGCCGGCTTTCGCGTGGATACCATGTTGTTACATCTATACGAAAACAGGGTCAGACAAGTCCCATTGGGCTTCATGGCTGATTGTACTCGTAAGCGAGCAAATCATGCCACTTTAGTGCGAGTCACATCGAGCTTAAGTAAGAAAAGTCAAGAAAATTTGGCTCCTTTGTCTGGTTATAAGATTGCAGCCGTACTCGTTTGCGAGTAATCGGCCCTTATAACTCATAGGCATCAAGGCCGGGTCTTTGGGTTTGTGGCTGTGCTATTCAAGCAATCAGCCCCCAAGACCTATATATATTCAACATACTTGATGATACTGATGTATTGATAGCAATGGATACTACTTACCTGTAACCGAAGTAAAGATCGTATCAAAATAGGACTTGATAACCATCTCTTTATTGATACGAGAAAGTTTGGATCAGCAGGCCGCCTCATTAAAAACCTTTCAGTCCCCTTAGGTACCCTGGGTAGGAAAAGAGCGCGTCTGAAACCTGCTGCCCGCTACATTGTTTTAGTTCTTCTTGGGAACCGGTCCTAGACTGACGTGACCGATACACATTCTCCATTTGTTAGACTTTTTCATGATGAGTATCGGGTTTACTAGCCAACCCGGGTGAGGCGTTTCCATAACGCGGCTGGCTGTGAGCGGCCGTGCAATTTCTTCTCCTATGCCAGATTGTTTGGAGGAATCATCCTTGATAAAAGCCACCATCTTAGCATCTTGTGATGCCTTGGACTTTGCTCTTTCGCCTTCAGTGCTCGGCCTTTTTGATGTGGTTCTGTCCTCCGGGCCTGCTTGAGACCGGTAATGCTTGAGTTCCTCTTTTCTACAGGCTTGCTCGGCCATTGCTGCATCTCCTTCATCGCATTCAGCTGCTATATCTCGATTTCCATGTATGGTAATGGTCTGCTTAGGACCCGGGATTTTTAGCTATAGATACACATAACACGGCCTTGCCATGAATTTAGCATAAGCCGGCCTTCCGAATAGCGCGTGATAAGGACTGCGCAACTTAACCACCTCGAAAGTAAGCCACTCAACTCGATAATTGTCCTTTGATTCCCCAAAAGCTACCTCCAATGCGATTTTTTCCTCGGGGCACGCTGAATGACCCGGTACTATGCCATGAAAAACTGTCATACTTTTTTGGAGCTGAGATTCCTTGAGACCCATGCGTAGAAAGGTTTCCCAGTACAGGATATTGATGCTGCTTCCTCCATCCATCAGGACCTTTTTCAGCTCGTACCCATTGACCTGTGGTGAAACTACCAATGCTAAGACTCCCGGGTGTTCTATTCTTTCCGGGTGATCTCTTCTGCTCCATGTTACATCCTGTTCTGACCACCTCAAATATCTCGGGACAGCCGAAGAAACTGAGTTGACCGCTTGCTTCAGTATCTTTTTGTCCTTGTTAGAACCTCCCGTGGTATGCACGTGATATTGACCCAACTGTTTGGGGTTAGCTTGGAAACCTCCAGCTCCCCCTTGATTGTTTCCCTGATTTCTTGCTGCCGGGTTACCGGCTGGGGTGGGCCGTTGCCCGGGTTTCCTCCTGGACCCGGTCCTCCTCCCCGACCCGCACCTCGCATGGCTCTGTTCACTTCCTCGTTCTTCCATCTCTGTAGGTCGGCGCATTGCTCCAAGGAGTGGTTAGCCGGCCTACCGTTCCTGCTGTGCTTCGGGCACGCCATTCTAAAGATGTCCCAATTGTTACTCGGCCTCGGCGGCCCTTGATAGTTTCCTCCATTGTGGTTTCCAGTGTTAAAATTTCCTTCTGCCCTGGGTCTCGAAGACCCGGCTTCCGTGTTGGCGACAAACTCGGAGCCTCCTTCAAACGGGCGCTTGTTCTGGCTATTTCCGTTGTTACCCGGTGCTGATCCATTGCCGGTTCTTCCACTATTACCTGTGTTTGCTTTTGCTTTTTTATCGTCAGTTTCCTCTTCCGTAGTGTCCGTTGCGGCATGTTTGTTGCATGCATCCATCAGTTCTCCCATTGTAACCTCCGAAGCATTCCGACTAGATTTCATGCGAGTTAACTTTTGTACTAAAGGTGTGTACTTGCAGGTCTTTGCCATAGCTTGCAGCGCATCCTTGGGCTGAATATCTGTAGATGAATGAAGTATTTCCATAACCCTGCGCACCCAGCTGCGCGCCGATTCTCCCTTCTTCTGAACACATCGCTCTAGGTCATCAATAGTGAATAACTTTCTGCACGTCCCGTGAAAGTGCTTGATAAACGCAGTTTTCAATTCTTCCCATGACTTGATAGATCCTTCCGGTAGATTGGTGAACCATAACTTTGCTGCTCCCTCTGACATCATTAGATACATGAATTTGGCTTGAAGATTCTGGGACGCATTGCGAATCGACATGGCCATCTCATAACTGCTCAACCATGTTTCCGGATCCATAGTCGGCTCGTAATTCACTACTTTACCCGGTTCTTTGAACTTTTCCGGGTAAGGCTCAGCCCTGATGCTATCTGAAAGACACTTAGGTCCTCCAAGAATGGTCGAAGCTGGTCTTACTCGGGAAACGTGTGATCCTGCAGGGGGTACAGCTGGACGCGGTACTGCTGGTATCCCATGTACCGCAGACCCGGCCACGGCTCTCCTGGCTCTGGAACTGTCCACAATGGCCTGTGCTGCTGATGCTGCTGGTACTGCCTGAATGTGTGGAGGAGGCGGCATTTGCTGCTGCTCTTCCCTCCGCCGTGCCGAACTTGTTTGGATGTTGTCAGCGTTACCTTGCTGTTGGCTGACATATGGTGTCCCATGCATTCCACTTCTGTGATCCGGGTAATTAACCTGTTGCGCCACCGCGGTGCGCAGCATATCTATCGCCCGCCGGGTCTCCTCTGCGTGGGGTGACTCTCTCATGGGGATTTGATTTAGTGCAAGCGTTTCCGCGTACACGTTGTCCATGGGATTGTTGTAATGACCCGCTGGTGTGTGAAAACGTGATGGTGGTGGTGGTGGTGGCGGTGGTACAGTATTGCCGGTAGTAACTCCAGTCTGTGGTGCGGGTAACCCGGCCTGCGTGTCTACCGGTTGTACTCCTCCGGTTGTCGGCTGAGGGGCGGTTCCTTGATTTGCCGCTGGAATCGGCTGATCCTGAGGCGTGATAAATAGTGCGGCCGGGTTTATGACTCCTCCCAATGCTGGCAATCTGGTTTGGTGCCTTTGATGTATTCTAGTCGTTTCCTCTCGGAGCCGGGTTTCCAGTGCATCCAGCTCGTGCTGTCGTGTGGCCATCCCTTGTCTTTCTGCTTCTACTTGCCTCCTCTGCTGCTCCAATGCACGACGGGCTACGTCCAAATCCCTAACACGTTCCGCCGCGTTCTCTGGAGTGATAACTGTGGCAAAAACTGTCGGATCTAGGATCAGATTGTTGTCGAACAAGGCCGGATGTTGTGGATTGGAAGGACCCGCTCCTGGTATCCGGTTTGCTAGGAATCCAAACGTGTTCGCGTGTAACTCGTTTTCTGGCGCTTGACTGGTAACCGATGCCGACTCTCCGTCAACCTGGGCCAAAACTGTGTTCCCGTTAGCCGGACCTTGCTGCCGGGTTAATGCTTGTGCTGTCCCGGCCGCGGTTACGCTCTCTTGGTTGAGATTGGTCGCGGGAGCCGTGTAAACCGCAACTCGGCGTATGATGCTTGGCGCAAATTCATGCTGTTCCTCTTCGATGTTATTCTCCTCATACCGGTTCTCCAGCAGATCCAGGATGGACTCGGTATCATCCTCTCTTTCGACCCGGTCACGCGGGGTCCATGCCGGTTCCTCCGGCTGTTCCCACTTCGCGATGGGTTCTTCTGTCGGATATGTCGTTCCAACTGATTCTTCTCCATCTGATTGGATATAAGTGGCCTCCCCTGACACAGAATCAGATCCAAAATTGTCAGGGATCGAACCGGAAGTACATACCATACCGATGAAGACGCTGATCCGGCCGATTGTCACGACGGATCCGGATTCGAGGTGATCCGACTCTGGCCCCCAGCCGGAATCGTCCACCATCTTCTCTCCTTTGTGGTCGATGTAGATCTCGCCGACGACAAGATTCTCCATGTTCTTCCGAGCTTCTCCCGTGATGTAAACACCTTTGGACGCAGGCCCCACGGTGGGCGCCAACTGTCGTGGGATAATCACGGCAGACGTTACCGGGGGTAACTGATCTTGGGGCAAGACGACACAGGCGTTTTGGAGAGGGTTTAGCTCAGAGGAAAACATGATGAAACTCGATCTGATAGCCGGCAATCAAGTCGCCGAGTCTCCGATCTCAAGATATTAACTCAACTCTCGTGTTACACTGGATGCTCGATACCAAGCGATATTGCTAGGGCTCTCAGATCTCTCTCAACTAATCCTAGGGGTCGGTTTATAAAGCACACGTACCCCCTGGCTTGTCCTCCAAGGCGCTCCCTGAATCCTACACGGACACCGCATACAAACCCTAACTTTCCTTTACCGTAACCCACAATCCGGGTTACGAGGCCTACAAACTTGGGCCTTCCAGAAGTTTCTTTATCCTTAGCCGGATCTTGCGCAGCGTCCTGTGGGCCGGGTTATACCTTGGAGTTGGCCTACCGGGTTATTATCCCTCCATCACACGACACACTATAACACACATGGTATGGAATACCATGGGATTTGGTGGCATTCAGGCGATCTGGAGGCCCTTCTCCGGAGAAACCATGCATAGCCACGCTGGGAAAAAAGACGGAACTGCCGTTCTGGCCCCTCTACGTTAGGCGGAAGGGGGTACGTAGCAAAGTGGAACCAACTGCTTGGTTGTGTTAGGTTAGGCCCAAGGAACACCCAAAAAAATGGTAGGGCCCACCTCTTGGCAAGATTCCCCCAGTCCTGTCAGATTCGGGAGTTTCAGGCTCTAAGTAATCCTCGAACCCGCAAGAGAGAATCTGACGCCGGTGAAGCTCTAACACAGAGAGAGAGAATGAATCTTGGGAATACAAGACCCATGCCACACTCTAACACACATGGTATGCCATAACATGGGATTTGGTGGCATTCAGACGATCTGGAGCCCCCTCTCCAGAGAAACCATAGCCCCGTGGGAAAAAGATGGAACTGCCGTTTTGGCCCTCTACTTGAGCCGGAAAGGGGTAGCAAAGTGGAACCAATTGCTTGTTTGTGTTAGGTTAGGCCCAAGGAACACCCAAGAAAATGGTTTGGCCCACCCGTTGGCAAGATTCCCCGAGTTCCATCAGTTTAAGGAGTTTCGGGCTCTAAGTAGTCTTGGAACCCGCCAGAGAGAATCTCACGCGCCGGTGAAGCACTAACACAGAGAGAGAGAGAGAGAGAGAGAGAGAGAGAGGGAATATTGGGAATCCAAGACCCATGACACACTATACCTCTGTTAATGATATCAGCCGATATTTCGATAAATCGGCCGATTTATCGCTTACCGGTGTCTGGCCGATAAGATAAATTGGTCGATATTTCGGCCGATATTCGGATATTGTGGCCGATATTCCGATATTTCGGCCGATATCCCGATAAATTGGTCGATTTACCACTTATCGGGGGTCGACCGATAAGTTCCCGATAAGCGATATCTTGAACATTGCACTATACACACACATGGTATGGCATACCATGGTGTATTTGGTGGCATTCAGACGATCTGGAGGCCCCTCTCTAGAGAAACCATAGCCCCGCTAGAAAAAAGACGGAACTGCCGTTATGGCCCCTTTACGTGAGCCAGAAAGAGGTAGAGAAGTTGAACCAATTACTTGGTTGTGATAGGTTAGGCCCAAGTAACACCCAAGACAATGGTAGGTCCCACCTCTTGGCAAGATCCCCCCCCCCCACCCCCATTCCGTGAGATCCGGGAGTTTCAGGCTCTAAGTAGAACCTGCAAAACAGAATCTGACGCCGGTGAAGCCATAACACAGGGAGTAGGGAATCTTGGGAATCCAATACCCATGCCACACTCTAACACAGACAAGATATGGCATACCGTGGGATTTGGTGGCATTCAGACGATCCGGAGGCCCCTCTCTAGAGAAACCATAGCCCCACTGGGAAAAAGACGGAACTGCCGTTCTAGCCCCTCTACTTGAGCCGGAATGGGGTAGCAAAGCGGAACCAATTGCTTGGTTGTGTTAGGTTAGGCCCAAGTAACACCCAAGACAATGGTAGGTCCCACCTCTTGGCAAGATTCCCCCCCCATTCCGTGAGATCTGGGAGTTTTGGGCCTAATTAACACACAAAGAGAGGGAATCTTGGGCATCCAAGACCCATGACACACTATAACACACATGGTATGGCACATACCATGGGATTTGGTGGTATTCAGACAATCCAGAGCCCCTCTCCGAACAAACCCTAGCCCCGCTAGAAAAAAAAGACGGAACTGATGTTCTGGCCCGTCTACGTAGCCAGAAGGGGGTAGTAAAGTGGAAGTAATTTCTTGGTTGTGTTAGGTTAGGCCCAAGTAACACCCAAGAAAATGGTAGGGCCCACCTTTTGGCAGGATTCCCCTTGTTTCGTCACATCCGGGAGTTTCGGGCTCTGAGTAGTCCTTGAACCCGCCAGAGAGAATCCGACGCCGGTGAAGCCATAACACACCGAGTGAGGGAATGTTGGGCATCCAAGACCCATGGAACACTCTAACACACATGGTATGTCATACCATGGGATTTGGTGGAATTCAGACGATCCAGAGCCCCTTCTACGGAGAAACCATAGCCCCGCTAGGTAAAAACACGGAACTGTCGTTCTGGCCCCTCTACGTGAGCCGGAAGGGGGTAGCAAAGTGGAACCAATTGCTTGGTTGTTTTAGGTTAGGCCCAATGAGCACCCAAGACAATGGTAGGGCCCACCTCTTGGCAAGATTCCCTCGCTTCGCTGGAACATTGATCTGTTGACCAGAAGTCAACCTTTTGGTCTACCCCTATGACCAGCGTCGGTAGGGGGTAGACCTCAATACTATTTTGCTTGGTTGTGTTAGGTTATATCTAAGCTACATTAATAAACAAAATCTAGCTATACTTTTAACAATATTCCCTCCGGTTTCCCCGAATGGGGGAGCATCGACGGTTCGAGACCTATAATTGTAGTACATAACCTTCCTATGTGATGCCGGTGAAACCAGTCACACCTATGGGTAGTATACTGGCCCCTCCCCACCTCGATCCCAGCACAGGTTTATAAGTATTCTTAGTGCCCCACCATGGTTTACGTAGGATTCCGACACTTTAGAGCCCAACGCTTCACTAGAACATAGATCCGTTGACCAGAAGTCAACCTTTTGGTCTACCCCTATGACGGCGTTAGAAGGGGGGTAAAACACAATACTATTTTGCTTGGTTGTGTTAGGTTAGGTCATAACTACATTAATAACCAAAAATCTAGCTATACTTTTAACAGTATTCCCTCCGTTTTCCCCGAAAGGGGGGCATCGACGGTTTATAACTAAACTAGAGTAGTACATATATATTAGTAAGCATAGATCATTACATCATAATTAAAAATATGGCGGAAAATATAAATTAGGCCTAAACTATCCTAGACGCCGGTCCGGCCGTCCTCCTCGTCGTCGCTCGCTGCCATGCTGGCCTGGTCATCGTTTGGCGCCATGGACGGGCCAGCCTCATCGTTGTTCGCTTCCGGATCGGGATGGGCCACCTGTGCGAGACAGCGCCGCCTAGCCCTGACTTGCACCCCCATCCGGTGCAACTCCGCTACCTGCGAGCGGGCGCGCCCGCGCCTATCGTTGTGTGCGCGCGAGCAGGTAAACAGCCGCTGCAGTGCCTCTGCGTCCTCGACCCGGGCGCGGTGTGCCTGAAGCGCCTATCTTTGTGCCCGTGCGGCGTTGAACTCCTCGTGAGGCGCACTCTGGGCAGCCATGAACGAGGCGGACTCGTCCTCCCTCTGCGCGATGAGGGCCTGCTGCTCGCCTGACGCCGCATTGGCGTTGAGCTTCTCGTAAGCCTGCCGCTCGGCGTCCATGAGGGTGCGGGCATGCTCCTCCCTCCGGGCGGTCTTGATGGAAGCCTGAATGGCGGAAGCCTCGGCGGCTGCCCTCGCCTCCTCGAACCCCGATCGGACCCGGCGAAACGCTTCCTCGTTGCGCCATGTGGCGAACGAGTTGTACGCCACCACCCGGTCAGGCCACAACGGAGGGCGCTGCTCTGGTTCCTGCGCCACCTCCTGTTGTGGAAGCTCCGGCTCCTCCTCCCCATCCGCCTCCTCGTTGTACCCCCAATCGAAGGGGTCATCGCCACTCCCGTCGTCGTCTGACGGCGGATCTAGCCCACGGCGGCCGCCTGCTGGGTGAACGTCACCCACGAAGTATGGAGGCGGCGCGACATGGTATCGTCGATAGAGAGGAAGCCGCGTGGCGATGGGTGAGATTATGGCGAGGACGCGTCGGCAGTGGCTGAGCCAGGACTCAAACTCTGTGTAGTCGATGCAAAATTGTGTAGTCAAATGCACCTTTTTAAACATTTTGTCGCATACCATTGAGAAAAGTTGTGTAGTCGGTGCACGCGTCGGAACTCGCGTCCCGTCGGAGTAAATGGCGACGACCTGCAAACCGCAATGACCCTGGAGCCGCTTGGGTAGCCGGGAAGGCTGCAAACCGCGTTAATGTTAGGCGTGCGGCAGAGGCGAAGCACCATCCTGCCGCCTGGTTTAGGTCGCGTCCCGTCGTCGCAATTACGCGCGGCAGGCTAACCACCACCTGCACGACGCCGTGTGCATGTCCAAGGCGTGTGAATGGTACTTGTGTTGGCACGTACCATTTTTTGTAGTGAACTTGGCAAAGATTGGTACCACGTTTCGCAAGCAAACACGTCCCATATCGTTCTGTACGCGTACACGTATAAAACGGTATCCTCTTTTCTACACGTACGATATAGCCTTTGATATTCGCTAACTTGGTGGGGTGAGCTTTGTGGTGAATTTGGGTCACTGATTGGTGGCCCCGCGGCGTCCCTGGCCCCACTTGCCAGTGACTAAATGTCACGTCATTCTATGTTGACTAAGTCAGCCGGCACGTTCCCACCATGCATGTATGCGCACACGACATGGCGACCAGTCGAAGCGGCCTCGAAACGGCACTCTGTATATAATGCTCCTGCCGCATCGCCTCTCTCTACCCCATCCATTCTCCCCCCATTTCTAGCAAAAAAAACCCAGCCCTCCTCTTCTCTCCCAACTGCCGAGCGCACAACTGCGAGGCGGTTCCGCAGAATGGAAGGTTCGCAGCAGCAGAACGACGGTGTCATCCCTTCTGTTGTCGTCGCCGCAGGAGTCGCCCTTGGCGGTTCCAGTTCGTCGCAACCGCAGGAGCTCGTCGTCGCCGCAGCTTCGTCGGCCGGCCATGGCGATTTGAGTGCACCGCCTGCTCCTGCCGCGGTGGAGGAGCCTGCTGCTTTCCCTCTCCTGGCAGATCCGGGTGATCCCTACGGGGATTACCCTGCGTTCGACGAGGACGTCGACGACCAGGACTCTGAGGTATCTATATATGTCCTGGACGACTTAGTTTATTGTTAGAGATCCAGGGTTTGTGCATGACTGCACGCAAGTTCGGGCTTCTAGTGTTTGTAGTTGCATGTATACTTTGGTTTTTTTTTGTAAAGTTTGGGCTTCTGGTGTTTACGATTGCATCTGTTCTTTAGGGATTCGAGGTTTTTTGTATTCGGGATTAAAAGGTTTGTAGTTGGATCTGTACCTAGGGGTTCGAGGGTTTTTTCTACACGCAAGTTCAAGATTCAGAGGTCTGCTTTCATCTGTACTTACTACTTAGAGACCAAAGGGAAAAACATTGTAGAAAAATAGACATGTACTAAGACACTAAATTGACAATATAGATGTCCTGCTGTGAAACTAATAATTAACATCTATGCATGAATCTTTTTAAATGATCTTCTATATAGAGTTATGGATGATCAAATATAGATGAGAGTTGATTCAGAGGCTGTAGTTGCATCCGTACTTAGGGGTTCGCAGGTTTTTTGTATTTTAGGGATTCAAAGGTTGTAGTTGCATCTGTTCTTATGGCTTCTACTTTTTGTGTGCATGTTGGCATGCATGTGAGTTAGAGATTCTACGTTTTTTGGAGGCATTTTCAATTTGTGTAGTTATTTTGCCTCGCAGACACTCTTGACACATTATGAATTTGTTGCAAAATCACATATTGTACCCCCGTGCATGATAATTACTTGATCCAGTTTATGCATATAATTAAAGAACGATTCTTGTATGATATTTTTGATCTGGTAAGGTATAATAACATGTCCTGATTAGAATATTAATCTGTTGAATGTTATCTTAGATCATGAATGAATTCCTGATGTGTTATTATCTATTTTTGTGCATCAGTTCACCAAATATATATAGTGGAAATTGTAATGTTGTATAAAATTCGACATATTTTTCTCAACATTGATGTCCTCTTTAGGGCGCATCTGCTAAATAAGTTACTTGATGAAGTGTATGCAAATAAATGAAGAACTATTATTTCTTTATGTTTTTTGTGATCTGGTTAGGTATATTACTCTTTTGCCAATAAGATTGGGTTGCTAACTTTTGTTTTATTGCAAATTTGCAGGAAGAAGATCTGGAAGTCGGCTCGAGTGAGGACGATAGGGTTGCGAAGAGCAGATATGTCCTGAGGAAGCTGCAGGCGGGCACCATTCGGTACCGTCGTCACGGCAACTTATTCTGCCCTTTCTGTGTCAGAAAGGTAGCCAACGATCGCAACGGTATGATCCGACATGCCGTTGGTGTGGGAAATGGCTCTGAGTATCGTGCGCCCCACGTTAGGGCCAAGCACGCTGCCTACGGCGTCTTCCTGAAGAAGCTGCCTGCGCAGGATATCCTCGCAGGTCGTGCGGAAACTCCTCCTCGGCCTTTCTCCAACGAGGCCAGGAGGGCCGCGAAGGCTCAGAAGCGGGAGAAAATGTTCCGCTCCCTTACTTCAACGAGGCCAGGAGGGCCATGAAGGCTCGGAAGCGGCAGCACATGATGTAGTTGATGCTGTTGCGCTCGTTGTTGCAACTTGCCCGCTGTGTTTGTGTTATCTCTTACTTCTGGTAGTGTCGTCTGGTCTGTGCGTGGTAAGAACTTTTAAAGAACCTCGATCATGTTGGTATGTAAGAACCTAATATGTATATTATGTTAGTTTATGTTTCTTAATCCGATCATGTTTTAAGGATGTCAATAGACTTATTAGGCATGATTTAGTAATAAGTTGATGTGACAACTCATTGATCCGGTCGATCAATGAATTGTCACATCCCTTTACTACTGGATCATGCCTAATAAGCCAATAGTGTGTGGAAATGAGTTAGCCCCTCCCCCCACCACTAGGCACTGTCTTATTTTGCAATTATTTGCTAACTAAAATAAAGAAGAATCTGAAGAAGTATAATAAAAATACGATCAGATCCTAATTAAGACTCTTTTCCTTTTGATTCTTTTTTTATATTTTTTCAATCCGAAAAACAAGAATAAATTATGACTAACAGCCGCGCGCCAAATATTCATGGAATCAGCCTCACGCAGGGTCCCACTCGCCAGCGTCTACGCGCCAAATCTCCACCACACCGCACTCCTCCCCCACTCGGCTACTCCTCCACTGAAAGCGACCTCCAGAGAAAGCCTCCACTTCGCCCTCCCGCCCCAAGGGTGACTGCCACGGCTTCGCCCTCCCCCGTCCTTGGCGTCGTTCTCAAACAATGACTGGTAAGCCATGGTTCCCTCCCTTCCCCATCCTCAACCAAACGATGCGATGTAGGTTAGATGTCGGCAGATCTAGGTTTGATACCGGCGGATGTAGGTTAAATGCCGACGGATGTAGGTCACCGTTGATGTTTTAGGTTACCACCGGCCATGGATCTAGCTCACGCTACCGTTACAGGGCCCTCGGAGATCGTTTCCCCCACCCAGATGGAGATCGACCTGAACAAGGCCTCGGAGCTCGCAAAGCCCCCTGTTATTCAGATAGCCGAGGTAAATAGCATATAAATTAGTCCTGTAGCGAAATGTTCTCTTAAGATTCATCTATCTCCTTTCGCCTTCGTCGATACTTCTTTGATTTTTATTCTTTTCGTATTTGGCTATAGGACCATAGTGCAGGTTGTGACTTCTGCAGCATGTCGCGTACTGAAATTCAGAAATTGGTGCAACACTCAGTTGAGACAATTCAGAAATTGGTGCAACAGTCAGTTGAGACAATTGAATCCCATCGCCTCACTGAAATTTGCAAGCTGGCGGATGATACCAACGATGAGAAGCTAATCTATTTCGTCTGCTGCGAGGACAGGCTGGACAGGGCGATGCAAGCTTCAAAAATGCTAGCACTCGAGTTGGAACTGCGGGAGCAAAAGAGAAGCTATATGATCATGCACGGCTTGGTTACTAAGCTTGATTCTGAGCTGAAGAGTGCGAAGAAAACTTTGAAAGTAGCCGAAGAGAAGTGCGAAATGCTCCAGAGGGGAAAAGACACCCTGTTGGAGAGTGCAAAGGACACCGATGTGAAGTTGAGATACATTCTAAGTTTCTTGCAAGAGCATGGAATGAGGTAAAACTACTTTGCTCTTTAATTAGATTATGTCAACCTGCAATGCTTGCCAATGAGTATAGTTGTTATTCATTTCTTTGTTTTGTTGCATGTGCCGATGATTAAACTGTGCAATGCTAAAATCCAAAGGATTACTCTCCAGTACCTAGTAGCGTTTACACGGACATTGTTTGTTCATGCTCCCTGGTCCTGTGAGCTTAACCCTTTGGACTTTTTTTTGCAATGTATGTATGAGGCTTGCTTATTTTATGTTCATTCTCTGTTCTGTGTGCCGATGATTAAACTCTGCACCTTCTCTCGGTGAGATATTGGCACTTACCTAGTGTTGTTTACAACTACATTTGTTCTGCATCTTCCTTGGTAAGTGTTCGACAATCTCATTTATTTCTGTGTGCTTCTTTACTATGAGGCCCCTATCTAAGCTTGGTTCTCTGTCGATGATTAATATGCAGCAATGTCTCCAACGGTTGGCGTACCATAGAAAAAAGAGTTCCATATTTATGTTTGATAAGAGTGCCGATGATTAAACTGTGCAATGTTAAAATGCAGAGGGAGACTCCTCTAGACCTAGTAGCGTTTACAAGGACCTAGTAGCTTGTTTATGCGACCGGGTCTAGCGGTTTATCACCTCTGTATTTGTGTCATTTGTACACGTGAGGCAGTTTTGTCACTCATCTTTGTATGTTTGGAAGTATATCTGCTTCTTTTTTGTAGATATGCTAAACATGTATGATGCTTTTCTACTAGTGTTTCTGTGGACGCGGTTTCGGAAAGTTCCAGTGGATGATGTGAACCTCTGGATGTGGCTTCGGAATGCATGATGGCATAGGAAAATATCTGTTGGATGATGTGAAACTGTGGATGTGGCTTCGGAGTGGATGTTGACATAAAAAAAAAAGTTCTGGTTAATTGTGGACCTGTTGTTGAACATTTTGTAATACTAATTTCAGTTACTATAAATCTCCTATGCTTCGGAGTGCATGTAACCGGGATGATGGCGCGGACCAGACATCGAAGAGGGCGAGGAGGCAGTATATTAGTATTAGTACTAGGGTATCCATTGTTGCAAATGTAAAACCATGTCAATTCATTTCCATTTTGGAGTGCATTTTATAATTTAGATCTCCTATCTATTCGGTAATTTGGTTGACACTCACCACGTGGGATACCCGGTCAGCTCTCCTCTCCACTCCCAAACTGTGGATAATGCAGCGGCTCCCCCATACGGCCGTAGAACGCTCTCCTCTCTACTCCCAAACTGTCTGTCTGTGCCACACCTCTCTACTCCCCTTCGCTGTGCGCAGATCCACCGGTACCATGTCTGGCCGTCGCGAGGAGGGCCGCCAACAGCAGATCCCCAGGTACTTTCCCCGGCGCAGCGTGCAAGGCGCGGAGCGTGCGCGTGCCCGCGAGGCGTACCGGCGCGAGGTGCATCAGGCCAACTAGTCCCGTGCACCACCACCTCCGGCTCCACCCATCGCACCTTCGGACGTCAAGGAGGAAGAAAAGGAGGAGTATCTCGCCATCGAGTTCCACAACGAGGCCCTACAGTGGCCCCACATGCAGGCGGGGATTTTAGATTCCATAGAGAGTTTCGCGGCAGAAGAGCTCCGGCAAGCGAGGCTCGCCCGACATTTCACTGTCAAGCTAGAGGCCGACACCGCGGAAGCGATCCGCCATTCGATGCAGAATGAAGGTGCAGCGGCGCTGGCGGAGGCGCGGCGGCGCACCCTTGGCTAGGACGCTAGGTCCGGTGTCTATCCTTTTATTTTTGTGATTTGTTTCAGAAACGGCTTGTTCACTGTTAAATGTGATGATTTCGAAGATTATGTGCATGCTTAATTTCGAAGATTGTGTGCATGCTTATTTACCGTGGATGACAAGTGGGGTCCAGGCATCAACTAGTCGGTCGTAGCTAGTCAAAGCAGTCAAACAGGGCAGGATGTGTGGCCCCAAGAAAAATTCGCGACGTTCTACGTGACCAGGCAAGTTTCGTCGAAGGCAACTGGGCCCTTAGTGGGCTACTGGGCCGGAGACGAAAATCCGCGACGTAAAACTAGCAAAACGAGTCTGCGACGGACCAAACCAATACGTCGAGAGCAAACGCCACTTTTCAGCCATTCGCGACGGAAACGCTCGACGTTATCAAAACGTACGGCTCAAACGTTCCGGATCGCGCGGAATTTGGTAGTGTCTTAGGCCTTTTTGGTTCTTGTTGATTAGTAACATAATTTGCCTTCTGTTGTCTGATGTAATGTTGGGTCGTGTGACCTCTGGTTGTAAGCTACACTCTAGTAACACCTGTTTAATAAAGCTTCATGTATAGAGTGCTGCTTTGATCAGTTGTTGGTTTCGAGCTCATTGTTATACAGTTTTGGCTATGCATGCATAGTTGTTGCAGTCGAGGGGTTGTGGAGCCGATGATCCATGTCCGAGCCCGCCTGCCGATGTGATTCGGCCTGGGGCTAGGTAACCCCAGTAACCCTCGATTGTTGTTGAACTTTCTGGACACATAGCATCTCTGTATAGCTTTGGTCCCGTTTCCTTCAGTTTCATTCGACTCGTGGACACTTGGTTATGCATAGTTGGTTATGACTAGCATGGACACAAGGAGTAGTAGTACCGTGGTGATCCGGCCTGCGTGCCGATGAATCCGGTCTGCCTGCCGTTCTTTGTTGCGGTCGGGGCTGGTAACCCTGAAGCCCTTGTGGGTCCATGTCTAGGAACACATAATAGTATGTATATCTCTGGGTCCGGGGTCGTGACACATATCTTCTTATTTTAATGAATTATATGATGTGGAACAAATTGAAGAATTTATTGCTTGGAAGGGTGCATTCGAAACTGCCTCTTTGCTTGAAAGTATTGGTGATGCACCTTATAAATATGAGATTTATGCTATACTTGAATATTGCTTTGATAATTACAAGGATTCTAATTACTACATAATGGAATATCTTAATAAATGCTCTCAACCTATGGAAGAGACAAATGCCTTGCAGGAACCTATGGAAGAAGAAACTGTTGAATCTGGAAGCTCATTGGATGAAAAAGAGGAGGAGAGTGATGATCAAGAGGAGAAAGAATGGAGCTACCCATGTCTACCTCCCAATTATAGTAACTATTTAACTCATACATTATTTGATGAAATTGATACTTGCTATACTTGTGACCTTGATACTACTATGAATGAAACTTGTGAGGATGATATTGCTACTAATATGTGTGATAATCCATGCTACTTGGATAAATCTTATGATAATGCTCTTGATGATGTATCTATGTTACTTGATGTTATAAATCGTAATGCTACTGAAAATAGGATTTCTATAATGTGTCCTATACCTTTTAAGAGTGACCAAATATCTTTTTTTGCTATTGCTAAAAGTCGGGAAAAAGAAGAGCTGATTTTAAATTTTGTTTTTGAGCTTGATATGAATTGTGTGCTTTTAGACCATGACAAACATGCTTTATGTGATAATTATGTTGTTGAGTTTGTTCATGATGCTACTGAAAATTATTATGAGAGAGGAAAATATGGTTGTAGGAATTTTCATGTTACTAAAACACCTCTCTTTTTGTTGAAAGTTTTGAAGTTGCTCTTGTTCTATCTTCCCATGATTTCTAGTTTGAGCTTCTTTAATTTATTTCGTCACTAGATTCCTATGCATAGGAAGTGGGTTAGACTTAAATTTGTTTTATACTTTCTTCTTGATGCTCCTTTTTTCTTAATTCATATTTCTTATGTGAGCATCTTCCTTTTTATGCCTAGCTGAAAGGCTTTAAAGAAAAGCGCTGTCGGGAGACAATCCATTTTATTTCTCTGTTTTCTTTCAGTTTTCCTTTGTTTCCTTTGGTGTTCTTGCACCTGGGTGTTGTCTGTTTCCTTAGCAACCCCGCTGTATCTTTTCTTTTGAGTTTTTTTGAGCCAAGTAAAGCCACTAGTGGAAAGTTGAGCCTATATTTCGAATTTCTGCGCAGGAAACAGATTTCTGTTGTCCACTGTAAATTCCGTTAAAAATCACAGAAAATTCAAAATGACCTGAGATTTTTTGTGCATAATCCTGAGTTATATACGAAACTTTTTATAGAATACCACTTTTTTATTTGAGCAACAGAATATTTTTTAAAAAATAGATCTTTACCTGCTGTCCTGTTTTTGACAGATTGCTGCCATTTATCGCATTTGCATCTTAATCTCTTTCTTTTGGTGTTCTTTTGAGAAAAATAGTTTTGAAAGAAGTTGTGACAGTAGCTAATGTGTTTTGAGTGTTAGTCTTGTGTTGAAACTGAACCATGTGGATTTATTATTTCAATTGCACTAACGTTGCTAATGAAGATTGTGAGAATTTTGATGTGAAGCAAGTTTTCAAGGGTCAAGAGAAGAGGATGATATGATGTGATCAAGAAGAGTGAAAAGGATAAGATTAGGATGCCCCGGTGGTATATCCAAGCAAATTCCAAGAATACTCAAGCTTCTATGCTTGGGGATGCCCAAGGCATCCCCTTCTTCATCAACAAATTATCAGGTCACTTTTAGTGAAACTATATTTTTATTCGGTCGCATCTTATGTGCTTTACTTGGAGCGTATTTTATTTTTGTTTTCAGTTTGCTTTTTATTTTGCTTTCAGTTTGTTTTTACTTTCATAATAAGCTTGGTTGAATCCCAGCATTCTTTTATTGGAGAGTGACACGCTCCGCTTTTTCTTGAGAATACGTTGTATTCTTAGTCTCTGTCTAGCTGCTGCATTTATTTAGCTCCTGTTTTGCATGCATCTCTTATTAGAGATGTTAGTTTTAGTAGTATTATTTGATTACTCTCATGTTTGCTTGCTGTATCATAAATAGTATTTTTGTTAAAGCATGTTTTGTATGGTGCTTGTTGGGAGAAATAAAATAAAATTATTGCTTGAAGTAGAATTTATAACAGTACTAGTAGAAGCTTGTATAGACTGGGGCTAGGACTTTTTCATGCCATGCTAAATGTTATTTTAGTTTTAAAGCCTTGTGGTTATTGGGTAGCATGATTAGCCTCAAATAGCTGAGAGTGTTTAATATGTATTGAAAGATTCATGAGTTTTTCTTGTCATAGTAAATCATCAATATATGGTATTCTCTTTCGAATGTTTTATTTGGCTTGACTTGGCGCATGCTCACACCATGTTTATGACTACAAACCAGTCCTGAATAGCCTCCATGACCACTTAGTTTTTGAACTTGTGATACTGCTTATGTTTTAATTAATGATGCTTATGTCGCTATGCATGATTATGGCTCTTATGCTCTCTTGATTTGTCGCTCCCAGTCTTTTGCTAGTCTCCACCTGTACTGAGTATGAGCTCTACTCGTGCATCCAAACTTCCTTAAGCCAAAGTTTTTCCCATAGTGTCCACCATACCTACCTACATGTGGTATTTATCTGCCATTCCAAAGTAAATTGCTCATGTGTTACCTTTAAAACCTTCAAAATAACTCCTGCTTTATGTTGCTGTTTTTTGATCATGAGGACGTAAATAGAGAACCTTTATCTCACTTGTTGATTGGATTTCACACCCTGGAATAGTGGCTTCATCCGCTTATCCAAATGATAGAAGAGCTGGAAGCGGGGGTTCCCAGCCCCAAATTAATGCATACAAATTCTCTTCACTATTTTTGCCCCTGATTTATCAGTCAAAGCATAATTGTGTAAACAAAAGAGAAAGAGGGATGACCTTCTACACCAGTTGCGTCCTTCACCATGGAAGCCGCTCTTGTGAATCCAGTTGACTTGTGACGTACTGTATTTTCTGTTTACCATTCGTTGACATTAGCATACATCTCCCAAAATATAGACATTTCCCACAAGTGTCAAACTTTTAATACCTCTGTTTAATAAAATAATAGCTCTAGCACATGAGTGATCCCTGCTTCCCTCTCCGAAGGGCCTTTCTTTTACTTTTATGTTGAGTCTCCATCTTCTAACTTTATGCACAGTTGAGAGAGCATTTTTTTCATTCTGAGTTCTATGTGAATTTGTCCCATAAGCATCAATAATTACTTCATGATGTGACATTATTTGTTCTTAAATTATTTGTTCTAGTCTTCCTCTTGAACTTTGAAGGTGTCCTGGCATTTATGTTTTGCCCCACTCTTAACGACTAGCGAAATATCACTTTGCCATGCTTTCTCTATACCTAAAACAAACGTTTACCTTTCTTTGCATTATTATTCATGATCCTTTATTTGAGTTACTTTTCGTGATGCAAAGTAATTGCTATGCTTTATTATTAAAGTTTTATTTATCATGCATGTGTTTAAAGTCTTATGATCTCAGCGTGCATATGCTTTTACATTAGATTGATCAAGTTTGTGTTAGTAGCATGTCACCTCAGAAATTATTGTTTTATCGTTTACCTACTCGAGGACGAGTAGGAACTAAGCTTGGGGATCCTTGATACGTCATAAACGTATCCCTAATTTCTGATGCTCCATGATCATATTATGCCAATTGCTACATGTTTTCTCCCTTATTTATAGCATTTTTATACGTTTTTCGGACTAACCTATTAACAAGATGCCACAGAGTCAGTTCCCTGTTTTCTGCTATTTTTTAGTTTCAGAAAAGTTGTTCTGGAAATATTCTCGGAATTGGAAAATTCGAAGCCCGGAAGTCCTATTTTCCCCGGAAGCATCGAGAAGATCGAAGAGGAACCGAAGAGGGACAGCAGAGGGGCCACACCATAGGGTGGCGCGGCCCCCCTGGCCGCGCCAGCTATAGGTGTGGGCCCCCTGGCCTCCACCGCCTTCGCCCTTTCGCCTATTTAAGCCCCCGGGATGGAATACCCTAAACACCTGATCAAAATCCCCAAAAAAATTCCGCAGCCACCGTCACCGTCAACCCCAGATCATGGGGGTTATGAAGCTGTTTCCGGCACCCTGCCAGAGAGGAGATCATCACTGGAGGCTTCTTCATCACCATGCCTGCCTCCGGAGTGATGCGTGAGTAGTTCATCCTTGGACTACGGGTTCGTAGCTGTAGCTAGATGGTTGTCTTCTCCTCATATGCCTCCATGTTTAGATCTCGTGAGCTTCCTATCATGATCGAGATTGATCTTATGTAATTCTTTGTGCTGTGTTTGCTGAGATCCGATGAATATTGACCTTATGCCAAGTTGATTATAGTCTTTATTTGCATATGTTATTTGTGATCTTGCATGCTCTCCGTTGCTAGTGGTTATTCTGGCCAAGTAATTGCTAGTGACTCCAAGAGGGAGTATTTATGCTCGATAGTGGGTTCATGCCTCCTTGTTTCCTTACTCGAGTGACATAAACGTGAAGGGGGAGGATGTGATGTTGCCATTAGGGAGAAAACAGCGGTGGGAGTGCCCGAGTGCATAATCATTGCTTACATTACACACTTTGTTTAATGCAATTATCTGTTGCTTGCAACTTAATACCTAAGGGGGTTCGGATGATAACCTGAGGGTGGATTATTAGTCATAGATGCAGATGGATGTCGGTCTATGTATCTTGTTGTAATGCCCGCACTAAATAACATAGTAATATTCATGTCATATTGTGCACTACGGTGCAACTTTATTTGTCAATTGCCCAGCTTGTAATTTGTTCACCCAACATGCTATCTTTTATGGAGAGACACCACTAGTGAAACTACGAACCCCGGTCCATTTTCCACACTGTTAAACAAACCACAACAATTTCCTGCTTTCTTTACTTTCTGCAAGCATACACTGTTTTCCACACTATACGTCTAATCTTTGTTTTCAGCCAGACCGGTGAGATTGACAACCTCACTGTACCGTTGGGGCAAAGTATTTTGGTTGATTTGTGTGCAGGTTCCACGTTGTTGCTGACACCGGTGAAGCGCCAGCACCACCGTCAGTGGCATCAACCTTCCGAAGATTCTCTTTCTCCTAGTGGATTGATAACCCTGGTTCTTAACTAAGGGGAAAACTTCCTACCGCAGTGCTCATCACACCCTCCTCTTGGGGTCTCCCAGCGAATGCAAGATCTGCACCATCATTTATCCACAGCAAAACAGAAAAGCCTTGGGAGTTTGGATTTCAGATTGAATTGCATCCAGAGATCATCCCAAAAAAGTGCAGTATTGCCACATCCAAATGCACATGAGTGAATTTTCCTGTAATCTTCACTCAAACAAAAATTCCTTTCCACCATAAAGAACCACAAGAAACAACATCATGTGGGACAACTTGATGATAATAAGCATCAATGATGAGTTGAAACCAAGGAGTATCAATTTGATTATAGAATTTATGCAGATGCTTAAGAAGAAGAGCTGCATTCTGCACTTCTAAATCAATAATGCCAAGAGCACCCTTCTTTTTTGGTTTGCAAATCATAAACCAAGCAGCTAAGGAATTGGCCTTCTCCTTGCCTTTTCTACTCCATAAACAATGTCTTCTTGCTTTATCAATAACTTCAATCACTCCAACAGGGATTACTATAGATAACATGTAATATGTTGGTAGAGAGGAAAACACATAATTGATGAGAACTAATCTATCTCCATATGACAAGAAAGATGCAGTGGCAGACAATCTTCTCTCTACTCTATCAATTAGTGGAGAGAAATCCTTTATAGATGGCTTAGTGGTTCCCATTGGAAGATCAAGATAAGTGAAAGGCATGGTCCCCAATTGGCACTAAAAAAATTGAGATAACTCCACAACTTCAGCAGCAGGAACATTAATGGGAACCATGGAGGATTTGTGAAAATTTACTTTGAGGCCAATAAAGGAGGCATAAACTTGTAAGATCTCTTTCAGAACTCTTAGTTCCTTCTTACAAGCATGCATAATTATTAAGGTATCATTAGTATATTGCACAATGGGGAAATCAGCTCTTACTGGAATTGGTGCAGAAATCAAACCATCTCTATAAGCTTTATTGACCAGACTCTGGAGAAAATCAGCCCCCTCCACAAATAAAAGAGGAGATAGAGGATCACCCACACCTCTTCTACAAACAAAATTCTTCCCTGGCACACCATTCAAGAGCACTTCGGAGGTTCCAGAAACTAAAATCTCTTTAGTCCATATGAGGAAAAGTTCAGGAAAACCTTTTGCTCTCAAAATCTGGAGAATAGCATCATGATCCAGAGTGGCAAAAGCCTTTTCAAAATCAATTTTGAGCACCACCACTTTCTTCCACCTCTGGTGGAATTGAGGTTTAATCCACCTCTGGTGGTTTCTTTATATCCCAATTACGGTATATTCATGATCTTCTTACTCGTGCCGCTCTCACTGATGAGCATACTGCTGAGACTCCCATGGAGCTCAATATTTCTCTTCTTGCTTCAGATGGTGATCCCCTCTCTAATCCGACTAGTTATCGACATTTTGTCGGGAGTCTCATCTATCTAGTTGTTACTCGTCCATATATTTCTTACCCTGTTCATATCTTGAGTCGCTTTGTTTCTGCTCCTCCTTCGGTTCACTATAGTCACCTTTTTTCGTGTTCTACGCTATCTTCGTGGGACGATCTCTCTTTTTCTATTATTTCCTCGTTCTACCTCGTTAGAGCTCCAGTCCTACTCTGATGCTACATGGGCTAGTGATCCGATGGATCGCCGGTCACTGTTTGCTTACTTTGTTTTTCTTGGTGGTTCTCTCATTGCTTGGAAGACGAAGAAGCAGACCACAGCTTCCCGTTCGAGTGTGCAGGCTGAGTTGCGAGGATGACTCTTTTGACTGCTGAGGTGACTTGGTTACGGTGGTTACTTGCAGATTTTGGTGTCTCTGTTACGACACCCACTGATCTATTTTCTGACAGTACATGTGCTATTAGCATTACACATGTCACGGTGAAGCATGAGCTTAGCAAGCATATTGGTGTTGATGCTTATTTTGTCCGTACTAGTGTACATGATCCCCAGTATATGCTTCTTTGTGAAGGCCCAGCCTAGAGCACAACATATTTTCTTTCTCTCCAAACTCGGTGTTGTAAATCCACCATGAGTTTGAAGGCAGTGTTAGAGAGATATGTACATATTTGTAAATTCCCTATTAGATAGGGAGTTTCCTGCATATTTGTCACATGTACATGTACTATATATTGTGGCCTTTGCCCCCTATGGAATATATGTTGCCTATTCCTAACCTTTAGCATCCTGGACTAGAAGATATCAGGTTGATGATCATAAAATCTGGAAGTCAGCTATCGATTACAAATATAATATCAGACGTCCTAACATTTTGTACTTCTCAATAAATATGCTATCACCATTTTGGAAATGTGTTATGTGGGGCTGTAAAGCTGCTAAGATGGGATATCAAATGGCAGCTTGGGGATGAGAAATCAATCAAATTTTGGGAGAACCAATGGATGGGAGAACTAGCTTGACAATCATGTTTTGGTAAATCTATGTTATATTTAATGAATACGGGAAAACAATTAGTGAAAATTTTGGATGAGGGTCAACTAAAATTAAGCTTTAGGCGCAACTTTGATCAATACTCATTTCTAGATGGGAAGAACTGGTTGCTCTACTATCTAAAACTAAGACAAATTATATGGAAACTGAATTCATCTTGTATGATGTACAATCCTTATATGTTGTAGTGAATTTTAGAGGAAGCACAACGGGTAGCTCATCATCAATCGACTGGGATAAATGTGAGCTGCTGACCACGGGTAAGGGCATCTCTAGAAGAGAAGACCTACCTGTGTAACGCTTTTTCAATTTGGTTTTTTCCGCTTTTAAGGGCTGAAAACCACTGGCAGAACAGACCCGTAAAAGTTGACTGCAAAATCGAATATTCTCTATAGTCTTCTTCTTCCTCGCATATTCTCTAGTCTTCTTCTTCCTCGCAACACAACCATGCATTCTCCAATTCCCTCCGCCAACTTAGGCATGTTTATGATCGAATCCATCGCATCGCTTCGTTCCTCCACCAGATAAGATAGAAATGCTGGGTTACAGATGGGAGTTGTGATGTCTGCCCCGCACTGGAGTCGATCCATCACATAGTCTCACATTGTGCAAACGCTGATCATGTCTGGAGAAAACTGGAATTGTGTATTAACTTTGTTTTCCTGTAGTATTAGTGGTTTATATTAGCTGCATCAGTAGCTTGCTGGAGGAGGACTTTAGGTCAATTGTGGGGACCTGAAAACTGTAGTAAGTGTTGTACACTGACGTTTTGTTTCATTTGTAATAAAAATGGGACGGGAATGTAGTGTAGCTGACAGATGAAAGCATTTTTTTCCATATTGCACATTTAATGTATTCTAACATACACATGTGCAATTTTTTTAGGATTTTTAAACTTACAAATGCATTTTCAAATAAAAAGAGAGAATGATCAAAGATCTAAAACTAATCACCGCAACCGCAGGAACCTATTAGCGTCGAGACCAAGCTGTACACTGAAATACCAATTGTCCGTATTATGTATAGGCACTGCCACCGACAGTGTGCATTAGGGTGATTTTCCTAAACCAGTGTGGAGTAGTTTATAACACAGATTCTTCCAAACATATTTATAGTTCATGAAACCGCTCAGGTATCGATTACTTCTGATACAGAACTGTCACCAGCTATTTCTTTTCGTCACCCCCAAACTCTGTAGAATTCCCATTCCAGAAAACATTTCTATCATCAGAAGGACCTTGTTCTTCACTGCTGAGAGTATGAATATTGCCACCAAACTGTTGGGGCCGCCTTCTCAAAGTATTTCCAGAGCTATGAGTACCTGCTTGTTGGCTCCCATTACTGCGAAGAAGTTGGGACTCAGAAGCTGCCTCCGTTCCAGGAGGATTCCAGGAACCAGAATTTTGTCCTGTACCAGAGATGTAAACATAATTTCACTGGTCAAAAATGAGGACTTGCAGAACTTCAATACCCAACTCATATGGATTCCAGGCTCTCCAATCACAATCACTTCAAATAGACTAACAAGGAAATATCAGCAGAAGAATCTACGGAAATAAGGAAACATACTCTTACGCTGCGAGCCTTCATTTCCCAGTTGCTCAGGATTTGATGGAGTGGGATTTCCCCTCAAGTAGGACAATGGATTCACGTATGATAAGGCTGTTCCCAGAAAGCCAAAATATCCCCGACCACCTGAATGGTCTGAATCCACAATGTGGTCCAAATCACTGGATGATAATGAAGATTGGTGCCTTGCCACCTTAACAGTTGGAACAACAACAAGTGCCTGGCGGGTTTCAATACCCAACTCATACAATGAGGATTCCATATCTGAACAAGAATTTGATGATCAGTTAGATCCTAGAGTCTCATATAAAATCATAACATGGATGTTTGTAAAAAAAATTGTAATGCAATCTCAGGACAAGCAAAACAGAGCGCAACCATACCCGAAACACCTTCTTCAGATTTTACATCATTAGATGCAAATGCCAATGGGGTTAAGTTAACCTCAAAGAGGGGGATTTTTCTTCTGAAGTCTGTATCAAAAGACTACTTATCTGAACTAATAGCTAGAAAATAGTTCAAGCACCTATTGACAACTTATGGACTAAAATGAAAGGCTTTACTTTCAAGCTATCCTTCATGTGAAATACATGGTGCATCAGAATGTGTGGCTGTGTGCAACCGAACTTTAAGAAAATAAATGGTTTAACACTCTTTAACAATATACAAGTCCTGGTAATTCATCAGGGGACTCCTGGTGAAGCTAAACTTCAAGAAAACTTGTGTGTTTTTAAGGCATGAAAAAAAAGGAGTATTAATGTTGCCGCATGCTTGTAAATTTGATGCTAGATTCTCTCTTCGCCCTAATTTATTCACCCTCTTCGCGGGGTATTTATACATGGCTATCAACAAGACACATCATTTCTCATCATTACAGAATAAATAATGCCATAACACGCTACTAACACCTTGTTTGGGTCTCAAGAATTGAATCTGATTCAGCCAATTAGATCACAAAATTTTGATAGGATTTGAATAGATTGTAAAAGAGTCCAATTCCAATATTTATGTTTGGATGTCACATGGAAATGTAAGTTATTCATTATGAATTTTGTTGTTGTTTAGAATTTGTATGTTCACAAATAAAAATTTACTCGAATCAACTGAAATTTGAACCATTGTTGACGTGCAGACGAGGTGCTGTGAGCTTATCAGTAGACCAAACTGTACATTTATGTCCTGTCCATGCTTTCGTAAAACTTCTGTACTTAAAATTTCAACCCCGTGTTCACACAACAAAATTAAATGGGTAGTGTCTGCCGAAGGACAGCTTTGATATTATTGGCAGATCAATTCATGCATGTGGATGACACGTGCTTGTATAGGTGGCTTTCATAAAGCTTCGATATTTAAATTTTCAAGCTCGTGTTCACACCATAAAATTTTCATTAGATTATCTGAAATTTTCAGAGATGACTTAATGCATAAAGGAGCGAATTTGTGCGTTTTGGTGGGTCCATGTGTACATGAGTGTGTGGGAACTACTAATTCCATGTGATTCTTTGCTCATAGCAAAGAATTAGTTAATTCATATTCTAACTCTCTGGGATTGGGCTTGGAATTTATGGTTCCAATTCCTGTGGCAGCCAAAGGCTTATGTTCCAGGAAGCCAGTTCCAGAATTCCAGGTCCAGTTCCTTGAAGCCAAACGATGTGTAAATTCATGAAACTGTCAGCTTTAGAACTTTCTAAAAGTTGTGCAGTTCAAAATGTGAACTAACAAAAAAGGAATAAATGGACTACTAGTTTACAAATAAACATTGCTAAGAGTAAGATTAAAAAGGATGGTGATTTATCTCTGCCGCGTTGAGCATTATAAATATAGATATGGCATGTACAGTGTTCCATCTTGAGCTTTAGGGTGGAGCTACAAATGCCAAATGATCCAAAGCAGACCATCTGGAGTAGGCCGCTCATCCTCTGTGGTATCCTAAACCAACTTGTGCCATTGGTAGTACGAATCACATTTTATGCAACATGCCAGCACACTTTTTTATTATGTAGAGCTTAATCCATAGATTTTATTCGAGCAGACAGTTGCTTCTTATTTGCAGCTAGTTAACGACACATAACATGGAACAAGCCCTCGCACCCATGCAGAAATTAAAGACTGTGAGTAGTTCTCTCGTAGTAGAGATTGGAGAGGAATTAGTCTCTCTTCAAGATGCAGGATAAAACAACTCTTTATACAATATATAGGTGCAGGGCAAAGATTCAGTACCTTGTTCCGTGAACACTTTTCTTGGATAAAATATCGCAAGATTATATGATCCAATCCCACTACCTTTGTTTTCATCCACAAAATTCTTCACCTTCCTTAAAACATCTTCTTTTGTCAATTTAATCTGCAGGCTAGGTCCATTAGGTATACGAATGACCAGCTGAATATCATCTTTGTTTGCAGAATCCGTGGTCACTTCAACAGCGCTGCTAGTAGTTGCCTTATCTTGTTCCACAGGCAACTCTGAAGAAGTACTTCTAGCAGTGGTTATGCTAGCAGGAACTGTAGTGCTACTCCCACCCACCTTATTCTTTCCTTTTAGCGACCGTGTACTACCTGTTTGATTTGGATCTGTGCAACTGTCCATTTTTGAGCTCTCTGAAAAATCTGGCAACACAGTCTTAGGTGCTGCTGGATCCAACTTTTCCTCAGTGGTTACATTGCATGGAGCTGAATCTGATTTTGAGCTTTCATCTGTCTTGGTAAGTTCCTGGTACAGATACAAGCAGTAAGTTATCCCTTCTCTTTTCATGCGCTACACCAAGCAAATTTTCTTAAAACTGAATTGTAGCAGACTAAGGACATCAGTGAAAAACTTACAGCATGGCTTATGCTACTAGGTGGCTGTGCTGCCAGATTGGTAGAATTAGTAAGTCCACAGGCTGCAGATGACTCTGAAGATTGACTTGATGAATTAGAACGATTTTCTGAAGTAGATGAACTTTCTGGAACAGGCATAGTGGTAGAAGCGGTATTCGCGGGATCAGCCATTCTCGAGGCAAGTGATGCTGTTAACAAGGTTGCCGCTGTCTCCTACAAAAATCCACAATAGCTTGTATTTAGCAAAGCTATCGCACCAGTGACAAAGCTGTGAAGAATATCCTAAACACAGGTCATATGGTAACAGGTAACAAAATCATAATATTTCATACAAAGAGGAAGACAACTCTCATTTATTTTCTCGAATATATATTTACCCGCAAATCAATCAGAAAGGTCAGATTAATGAAACGGTACACAAGTATAAATCTTAAACATACAAGAATATAACTTAACACTTTGTGTTGTTTATTGAACCAAAGCATCTCAAAGTGATCACTCATGAGTTTGATTGAATTTTAATAAAAGAGTCGCCTACCCTTGGATTGATTAATATACTTTCTCTGACCCATGCGCATGAACATTAATCGAACTCCATATTTGTACCACACAGTTTTATTTATAGCCATATGCTTACAAGGTCAGATCATTTGACATGTGGCAGAGTTGAATTAAACTTATGAAAACAAGAACTGTTTGATCAAACCAAAAGAAACTAGAAGAGGCAACTTTGCATAGCCTCGCTGAGATAAATGCATTGTAGCTTAAAGCAGATGATGTACCACTTTGTGCAGCTGTAGAGACTTAAGAATTAAGATTTTGCTATGACCTGCACGAGCCGATTACAGCAGCTATAGCATGTTGTGGCATGGCAATTCAACACAAATGCATTTCTATGTTCCATACAATCACTTTTTTCCAACTTCTAGTCGTCTTGCAACTGATTTTTGTATTGTTACCCTAAGACTTGACACAGGGACAATATTAAGTATAATTCTTAAAAAGGATGAGTTGTTTTACTTAGATATTGATTGATTAACACCAGATTAATTCAATTATATGGGAGCATGCCGCAACTGCCATTTCTTCACTATCCTATCAGCTATGAAAACACTAGTTTGACTCGCTATTTAAACCGTTGGTTCCAATACTGCTCACGTGATCTAGAAACCGAGGGAATCATCATCTCATTGTAGAGTTGGTGTCCAAAAGTGTTAAGGTCCATAAGATTTCAATTTATCGTGAAAGATCTTTCCTACTTATAAAGATTAGAGTTGGTGGTCGTCCGTTCACCCTTTTCCTAGCCTTCTTCATCTTGACACTGACAAGTGCGGCCATACAAACCTACGAGCATAGCAGCAAACTACCGTCTCCACTCCATCCCTAATAAATGAAAATATAAAGGTGGATTAATTTATAACTTGAGTAAACTATCTTTCATGTTTTTTTTTTAGTTTTGTAGTGTAGCATGGGCCTCTTGCTAGTTAATTTGATTATCCCAAGTAGCATTAGTACTGTGTGTTATGAAGTGAGCTTCTGTATTGAGTCGGGGCCAACAGGCCAGAACATGTACATAAGGGAAATAAGCAAAGAAGCCCCCATAAGGGAAATAAGCAAAGAAGCCCCTATACAATATGCTAACTACACACACAGCTAACACCCCTGCTCTAACACCCCCCCTCAAACTCAAGGGGGATCTTGGACACTGAGTTTGGACAGGAAAAAGCTGTGTTGTGACCGTGTCTGAGCTTTCGTCAGAAAATCAGCAACTTGAAGCTCCGAGGGAACATACTGAAGAACAACAGTCCTCTCTTGCACCTGAGAACGCATGTAGAAGGCATCAACACCAATGTGCTTGGTGAGCTCATGTTTTACCGGATCACGGGCAATGCTGAGTGCCCCAGTGCTGTCAGAGAGCAAAGGAGTTGGTGCAGCGGTGGAAACACCAAAATCCTGAAGAAGCCACCGTAGCCATGTGATCTCAGCTGTCACCGACGCCATAGCTCGCAGCTCAGCCTCAGCACTGGAGCGAGATACAGCAGTCTGCTTCTTGGTCTTCCAGGCAATCAGAGAGGGGCCAAGAAAAACACAATAGGCAGAGAGAGAGCGGCGATCGGTGTGATCGCTAGCCCAGGTCGCATCACAGTAGGCCTGAAGCTGAAGAGGGTTGGAGCTAGGGAAGAATAGGCGCCGAGTCACGGTCCCACGAAGGTAACGAAGAACACGAAGAAGGTGACTGTAGTGAAGTTGAGTGGGAGCAGAGATAAACTGACTTAGAATGTGGACAGCATAAGAAATGTCAGGGCGAGTGATACCTAGATAGACAAGGCTCCCAACAAGATGACGGTAACGAGTGGGATCTGCAAGGGGTTCACCCTCATCAGGACGAAGATGAAGACCAAGTTCCATAGGAGTGTCAGCTGTGCACTTATCAGTGAGGCAGGCACGAGTTAGAAGATCTTGGATGTATTTTTCTTGAGAGAGAGAAATGCCCTCGGGGGAAGAAATGATCTCAAGTCCAAGAAAATAGCGAAGGGAACCCAAATCCGTCATCAAGAATTGCTCATGGAGACGTTTCTTCACAAAATCAATGAATTGGTGGTCATCCCCTGTGATAATCATGTCATCAACATAGAGGAGCAGAAGGGTGCGACCACGAGGAGAAGTGTGAATAAACAGAGCAGGATCATGAGCACTAGCAGAGAACCCCACCCCTGTGATGACTGAGGAGAAACGCTCAAACCAGGCACGGGGAGCTTGTTTCAGCCCATAAAGAGAACGCCGAAGGCGGCAGACAGTGCCATCAGATACAGGATAACCAGGAGGTGGCTGCATGTAAACAACTTCCCGAAGCTCACCATTCAGGAAGGCATTCTTGACATCCAATTGAGAAATGGACCACTGCCGGGCAGCAGCAACAGCCAAAAGAGCGCGAACAGTCGTCATGTGAGCAACAGGAGCAAAGGTCTCATCATAATCACGACCATACTCCTGCTGGAAGCCACGTGCAACAAGACGAGCTTTGAGGCGCTCAAGAGAACCATCTGAACGGGTCTTAACCTTGTAGACCCACTTGCAAGTGATGGGTCTAACACCTACAGGGAGGGGTACAAGGTCCCAAGTGTGCGTCCGCTCAAGAGCAGCAAGCTCTTCTACCATGGCATGCTGCCATTCAGGCTGAGTAGATGCCTCACGGTACGTAGATGGCTCAATAATAGTGGTAGCAGCAGCAACGTGGAAGGCAAAAGGCTTGAGAGTGTTGCGGTCACGCAGATTATATCGAGAAGCAAGGGGAGTAGGTGCCCCGGAAGGAACCGGACCCAACAAGGAAGGAGTGGAAGTGGAAGGTGGCACATCAGGGGGAGAGGGGTGTCGAGAACGACGGGAGTAGGTAAAGGGGAATGGAGAGATAGTTAACGGCTCAACCAAGGTAGGGGAGCCTGGAACGGAAACCTCATCCTCTGTAGGCTGAATCTCAGGAGCAGGCACGGGTGAGGGGTGAGGAGTGGACCTAATAGGTGCGGGTGAAAGTGGAGAATCAGGTAGTGCCAAGAAAGAGAGAGGCTCAACTAACGACTCTGTGGTTGCAGTAGAGGAATGACAAGGGTAGAAAGAGCGAGATTCATCAAAAGTGACATCTTTGGAGATCCTCACACGCCGAGCAATAGGATCCCAGCAACGGTAACCCTTGTGCTCTAAACTGTAGCCGAGGAAAACACATTCAACGGATTGAGCAGTCAATTTGGTGCGTTCATGACGATGGAGAAGAACATAACAAGCACAACCAAAAAGACGCAGACCACTATAATCAGCTGGACCATCACCTAGATGATCAACTGGTATCCCCCCTTGGAGAGCAACAGAAGGCTGAATGTTAATGAGATATACGGCAGTAGAGACAGCCTCAGCCCAGAATTGTGGGGGAACAGCAGAAGATAAAAGAAGAGCTCGAGCAGTCTCAAGGATGTGGCGATGTTTGCGTTCAGCCACCCCATTTTGAGCATGGGCACCAGGACATGAATACTGAGGAAGGGTGCCCTGTTCAGCAAGAAAACCACGAATGGCACGAGATAGATACTCGCCAGCCGAATCAGCACGAAAAACACGAATGGATGAATCATACTGAGTGCGAACCATGGTAGCAAAAGATTTGTAAATTTGAAGCACTTGACTGCGAGATGACATAAAGTAGATCCAAGTGTAGCGAGAAAAGTCATCAATGAAAATTATATAATATTTGTGACCCCCTTTCGAAACAAAGGGGGCAGGACCCCATACATCAGAGTGGACAAGTTCAAAAGGTCGTTGAGAAACTGAAATACTAGAGGGGTAGGGGAGTTGTATTTGCTTGCCAAGCTTACAACCTTTACAACTTAGTGAACTGTCACCTGAAACAGACCCTAGAACACCACTCCTAACCAAAGAAGACAAACGAGAGCCACAAATGTGACCCAATCGATGATGCCACTGAGCGAAGGAAGTGGTGGAGGTGACAGCTGAAGCAAAAGGGTTGGTGATGTCCGACTGGCTAGAGGACGCAGCGGAAGGAAGGCGCAGCCAGTCGAGCTCCCAAAGGCGCTGAGAGTCATGGCGCCGAGGACCGATCCCAACCAGAGTCCCCGTACGACGATCCTGAACACAACAAGAGTCAGAATCCAAAATAACACGACACCCCAAGTCGGTGAGTTGACCAGCAGACATAAGTTGCATAGTCAGTTTTGGAACATGAGAAACGGCAGGGACATGAAAAGAAGATGTTGAAAGAGTCCCTTGTGCTGCAACAGGAAGAGAAGTGCCATCTGCAGTCTGAACCGTAAGTGGAGAGGGTACAGAGCTGACAGCACTAAGGTGATGAGTGTGTGGTGTCATGTGAAATGAGGCCCCAGAATCAAGAATCCAAGGCAAAGTTGTACCTGAAGAAGATTGGGGCGGTGGACTAGACGTCTGACCAGCGGAACCAGCAGAACCTGAGGGTGCCGAAGCAGCAAGCCGGCGCAGCAAGGTGAGCATCTCCTGGTGAACCTTCTCAAGAGAGCCCTCACGAGAATCAGAGGATCCTCCCGGGTCCTTATGAGGACGGCCACCACGGCGATTCTGTTTCTTCCTCTTTATGCAATCCATGATCATGTGACCGTCCTGCTTGCAGTAGGTGCAGAAGGCTCTAGTGGAGGCCCCTGCAACCGGTGCTTGCGGCGGTGGCGATATGCGTGCAGCCAGGACTGCTGAAGAGGACGGTAACATGGCCGTGCTGCGTAGACGCAACTCCTCAGAGCGCACCTCGGCGAGAGCCTCCAGAGTAGAGAGCCGAGGATGGCGTGCCAAGAGCTGGGCACGACTCTGCTCGAACTCCTGTCGGAGGCGAGTGAGGAAGTCGTAGAGGCGGCGGACCTCCAGCTTAGCTTGTTGCCGCACACAACACTGACATGTACGACACACATCAGCTCCAAGAGAGTCCAATTGGCGCCACACCGCCGACAGCTCCTTGTAGAAGTCATCAACAGTGGCATCTCCCTGTTGTAGTTGTTGCTCTTGACGAATAACAGAGAGATACATGGCATCCCCACTAGGCTCGTACCGACGACGAAGGTGGTCCCACATCTGATGAGCAGTTGTAAGGGCCACCACATCCATGGTGAGATCAACATCCATGCTAGACACCAAGATAGAAGAGGCCCGAGCATCATCATCTGTCCATTGCTTGTACAAGTGGAGCTGATTTTGGTACCCTTCAGTGGCCTCCTCAAAGGCATCCAGCACCTCACGTTGCTTGGTATCATCGGCATCAGCAGGGAAAACCACCTCAGCAGGAGGAGTGGGCAGCGAAGGACATGCCAGATCACCTGTGAGGTACTCCCAGACCCGCTGGGCCCTCGTGTGAAGCTTCATGTGCTGCACCCAGTCCCTGTAGTTCTGTCCGTTGAAGATAACAGGACATCGGGGGACTGGTACAGCACCGATGGTGGTGGAAGGCGCCATTTCAGCAGAGGCTTGAAGAAAACGAGCAGCAGCAGCCAGACTGGGACAACTACGGCGGCCGGAAGGACAGCGGCGGCCTGAAAGGACGGGGGCGGCCGGAAAGGAAGGGGGCGGCCGGAAAGGACGGCAGCAGGCAGCGGCGGCCTGGAATGGAGGGGGCGGCGGCAGCCTGGAAGAAGCCTAAAGAAGGGGGGAGAAGCTCGATGGAGAGAGGGTGCAGCGGCGGCGACCGGCGACGGCGGCGGCGGCGGCGGCGGCAGGGAAACCTAGCCCGTGCTCTGATACCATGTTATGAAGTGAGCTTCTGTATTGAGTCGGGGCCAACAGGCCAGAACATGTACATAAGGGAAATAAGCAAAGAAGCCCCCATAAGGGAAATAAGCAAAGAAGCCCCTATACAATATGCTAACTACACACACAGCTAACACCCCTGCTCTAACACTGTGGACATCATAGTAGTTGCTCATTATAGTTACACCTCTTTTGAGGAGCCCCACTTAGAAAGAGCACACATAACGGGGAAGTCAAGTGAAGTTCCAGACATGGGATATACACACACACAAAAATGTGCGTATTGTTCCAGTCAGAAGGGCAGAGTGGTACATGACTTAACTCTCAAGTGAACTCGGCTACCCAAAGTGATCCAAAATGCAAGTATGGAAATGAATGTAACTGGAAATAACTACGGAACAGGCTTGCAGTAAACTAATGATCCTTATTTTCAAAAATTTATACCTGCAGGTGAAGGGCAGCCCAAGCTTTCTCGATGCTTTCTTTAAGATCTTCAGGGCTAATATACCCTTCTGCGAAAAGATTCAATTAAGCACTGGTCCAAAACAGACGCTTAATGAAAGACAGTTTCCTCACATAAAATTGTAAGTATTGATCTATTCATACCATGATTCCACAGCATAGCACCATTCAGTCCAACGACAGATACACTTGGGATAGACTTCTGTGGATCTGGTTGAGAAAAAGTCAAGGGCAAAACTACACAGGCAAATTAGAACATGATTATAGACATGAGGAAACAGCATATTCTTCATTACCCTGCAAGACCTGTTCCATGTTTGCTAAGGCGGGTACAACACCCATTCATATAAATAAATCCGACTGATCACAAGAAGGGTGTGAATTTTAGACAGGTTCATTTTTGTGTTGGCAAGATCCGCATCGTGGGATTGTACGGTACAATGTTGGTTGGACTAGAATCGTACATTGTGATTCCGAAATTATATTAGTCTAGAGTAGAATGTAAATCAGATTCTATGTAGGATCGGGATCAGAACGATCTCATTGGATGATACAACATGGTTAGATCACAACAGGATGACAACAATACATGGATCATACGACATATCTGTGATAATTAATAAGAACAGATGGGGAGCTCAAGAAATACTATGGTTCATTTCTCCAAATCCCACTAACATGGTTAGATCATGACAGGATGACAAAATTACGTGGATAATACGACATATCTGCGATAATCAATAAGAACAGATGTGCTGTTGATCCAGCGGCTAATCCAGAGCAATCATCAGCATAGTATCTTTTTCTCGAACACGCGTTGGATGAAGAATGTCAACAAGGTGCATAGTACATCCGAAACAAACCAAAAAGCAGATTAGAAGGATGCCGATGCATCAAAAGGAAAATGTATGCGTATAAGGATACAGATAGCTGAAAATTGCAACGCATCAACACTGCCATGTTTTAGTTGCAAGAATATGCAACATCTGCTAATCACTTCAGCCACCTGCAAATACAAACATAAGTGGTTGCGTGAAATTTTTTGCTAATGCAATATGTTACTATCACCAAAGAAAATGATCGCTTGTGCAACAAAGGAAGTTTGAAGAAACTCACATGTTCATCAACAAATGTAGACTGTTCCAACCTACTTGAGGTCTCATCATCACCTGAAATGAAGGAATAAATTATTATCAATAGGATGGACTATTTTCAGATATATTAAACTGATACTAGAATATCAGTCTGGAGATAGTATATTTTCCTTAAGCAGAACAACCATGGAAATTGCCAATCATTTTCGGGCTATCAGAAAGTACTACATAGATAACATGGCTACAAGAGTTTTTCTTTTTAGGGTTACAAGAGTAAAATATGACAGCAAACTCACCTGATATGTAGATTACAAAGAGTTTTTTCTCCCTTCTTGATTGATTAATTGCCTCTGGAATTGAACCTTTGTATGTCAAGGAATCAATTGTCTTATCCATCTACAGTTAGAGAAGAAAAGTGTATCACCACATGGACATGTAATCATGTCTACATACCAAGTATAGATTAGGAAAGAAGATTTGATTACATTATTCAAAGGAAATTTTAGTTTCGAATTGTCTCTTAAATTTAGTGATGTCAACATAACTAGAGATTTTGTAAAAACTTTCCTGTCCTTTTGCTATCCACTTGAGCAACTACAAAATCTCTGCTATGCATAAGGCAATTGCCTAGTTGGTCATTCAGTTACGTCTACCCAGTAATGTAACAACAAAAGTGTTCACATGGAACTAAATGAATAACCTCCAAACACAAGTCAAAAAAAAAAATCTCCAGATTCGCTACAAGTAAGATGAAAAAGGTCTGACTCGTGTTCCCACAGCCTAAGCCGCCTAAATGTTCATTTCCACCCAGTCGAATGATACATACAAGAGCAATGAGGTCACAAAGAATCGTAAAAAAAAAACACTGACACGTAGGTGGTACACGAAGGCCAGCCAGGCCAAATATGTGCAGTAAACTAATCGAGGAAAGCACGGAGTGAGATAATAACTAAAGGTAAAACAGATACATAGCTCGAGAATTCGGCGAAATAAGCAGACGGTATTATCAAGATCGACCATGAACTCCAACGAAACTAGCTGCGTCGAGCACATGACAAGCTATCCGAATCGCGTCAAGCACATGACTACCAATTCGTGGTTATATCTAACCTAATAGCCGAACTACACCCTTTGCCCCATGAACAGATTGCTGAAAACTTTCGGAAAGAAGTGTGGAAGGCTGAAAGATTTGTCGAGAATTCAGCGGGGGGGTAGTACTGAGCAATTTGACTTACAGCAAAGGCCGATCCGGATCCCAAGCCCGGGGGGAGGGGAAGATCGAAGGACGAGTGGGGCGGCGGAGTAGGCAATGAGCAGAGGTCGATGGTGGACAGCCGACTGACAGAGGGGAGGGATCGGATGGAAGATGAGGGCCCTGTAGACGCCGGCACCGAGACGAACCCGATTGAGGTCGAGGAGACGTCTACCTTTTTTTTTCAGAGAGCAGTTTTTTTTTTTTTGAGAGATTGTCAGAGAGCAATTGTGCTGTGCTGTGTTGTCTAGGTAGACCTGAGCCGGGTTCTGGATGGGCCTTGATTCTTCTGGACGTAGGCCCAACTGTTGAGCAAAGTTGTTTAACTTGAGTTACGGAGTAGAGTCAGCAAGCTCTCGCCAATCCCTCACACTAGGGTTATGACCTCTCGCGTTGAGAATTCACCGATATCCTATCTCCGGGCGGATCGCGACAGACTCAGGCTGATCAAGGGGGAGTCTGGTACTCTTTCCCGGTCTTGGTCGCGCGGTGTTCGCTCTTGGGAAATTGGGACCTCACTTTTCCCTGGGTTCTAGGGCTGTGATCTACATCGGGTTGACAATGGCCGGCGCTTCGGGGGCTGGTGGCAAGGCTGATCCCGAGTTGGAGAAGATGATGGCAGAGCTTGGCCTCAACGAAGGGGACATGGATGATGTGCTGGTGGATGAGGAGGGACTGATTCCGCCGGAGGCGACGCGGTGGATGGCACTTGTCCGTGTTCATACGGAGCAGGAATTCAGCCATTATTGGTTCGGCAAGAACATGAGATCAACGTGGTATCTGGCAAAGGAAGTCCGGATCAGGCCTCTAGAGAGCAATCTCTTTGTTCTGCAATTTCAGTGTCTCGGGGACTGGGAGAAGGTCACGGAGGGCGGACCTTGGACGTTCAGGAACAAAACTGTGTTGCTGGCCCCGTATGATGGCTTATCCAAGCCGACGTCGACCGAGTTGAATAAGGTGAAAATTTGGATCCAAATACAGGATCTGCCGGATGGATTCCGGTCTTTGGTCCCATCTTTGGCTGCTAAGGTTGGAGAGTTCCTTGTAGAAGAGCCACCATCCATGGACTTCGCGGGAAACTACTTCAGGGCTAGGGTAAATTTGGATGTGACTAAGCCTCTGAAACCTGCTGTCTCTTTCATTCGCCAAGGGCAGATGCATCTCTTCAGGGTGAAATACGAGAGATTGTCGGACTGGTGCGCCGTTTGTGGCATGCTCGGGCACCTTTACAAGGAACATGGAGATGGAGTTCATGCTCCGTCTACCTTGTTCTTTAAGGACCTACGGGTTGGAAATTTTTGGCGCCCAAGCAGTCGAGGGGGTGGCCGGACTGGTGGTAGAGGTACAGGTCGAGGTGGCCATAATGGGGGCAGAGACACCAGCGGGAAGGAGGAGGATATGGACTACGATCTATCTGCTGAAGATGAGACTGCGGCTGAGAACGATGAAGGCACCAAGAAGAGAACTAAAGATGGCGAGCAGCCCTCGAGTAACCTGCTGCTTGGAGGGACAAATTTGGGGGGCTTTAAGCCCGCCTCCGAAGAGGGGCCCTAAGAGGGTGAAGAAAGATGGTCAAGAAGACGACTCAGCTGAGACAGAAGATTTGGGATCGGCGGGCCTCCAAGGGGGCGCCGCCGGGAGCAATGAGTATCATGAGTTTAAACTGTTGCGGTGTCGGCAACAACGCGACATTTCGCGAGCTCCGGGAGCTCGCTAGTAGACATGCCCCATCTATTTTATGCATTGTAGAAACTCAAATAAGCAAGTCTCGAGCTGAGAACCTAGCTTCTACACTAGGTTTTGATCGAGGCTATGCAGTAGGTAGTAGTGGTAGAAGTGGTGGTCTTGGTGTATTTTGGAATGATTCAATAAAGATGGATGTTTTGGGTTACTCACAGTACCATATTGATGCTTCAGTTGAAGGTGTTGGAGGGATTAAATGGAGAATGACTTGTATCTATCGTGAAGCGCAGACTAATGAGAGGCATAAGACATGGGATCTTATGAAAGATATTTGCACTACAAGCACGCTCCCTTGGCTATGCATTGGGGATTTCAACGAGGTTCTCCGGTATGAAGAGTTTGAGGGGGTGGGGCAGCGTTGTGCCAGCCAGGTTTATGGCTTTAGAGAGGAAGTGGATGTCTGTGGTCTAATGGACCTTGGGTACAATGTCCACTTCTGGACTTTCGAAAAGAAAGTGGCAGGAGGTTCTTACACTCGTGTCAGGTTGGATCGTGCTCTTGGTTCGGCAGATTGGGGGGGCTCAGTTCCCATGCGCGGTGGTGACATATTTGACTGCGGCTACATCGGATCATTGTCCTATCCTACTCTGGTTAACTGATGATGAAGTTGAGCGTACACACCGTCAGAAGCAATTTCGTTTTGAGGTAATGTGGGAGTCACATCCTGGTTTGAAAGACACTGTAGGATCTGCATGGCAACGGTCAGAGGAGGAAGCTAACGTGAATGATGTGAAGCAAAAGCTTGCTTCTCTATCTTCAGTCTTGCAAAGGTGGAATGCTGAGACGTTTGGTACTGTTAGATGTGAAATAAAAAAGCTAAACAGAGACTTGGAAGAGTTGCAAAGTGCCCTCGACGAGTTGGACCATCACACGCTGAACTGAAAACTTCCGAGCGTCTACTCGAACTTTACCACCGCGAGGAGGTAATGTGGCGCCAGCGCTCCCGGGTGGAATGGTTGTCTGCTGGAGACAAAAATACTAAGTTTTTTCACCAACGTGCTAGTGCCAGGCTGTAACATCCCAGTTTTTGATACATTAGGGTGTGTGGTGTGTGTTCATCTCATACATGCATGGAAACAAAATTTGAAACCAATTTAAACCAATTTAAGTTATGAATTTAAATGGTTTCAGAAAATTCCACAAAAAGTACTTAATTTGGGTCCCAAAACTTTGTTCTGAAAAATAATTCAAATACACCAACCAAAAACATGGTGAGTTTGCAAATTTGACAAGGTTTCCAAAAAGTATTTTTGCCAAATTTTTACTTTGCAAAAAGGCCCTCAAACATTCAAATTATTTTGCTGTTTTGGGGCAGACAAGGACCTCTTTACAAATTCCTGAAGTTCCTGGGGGGTTTTGCAATTTGTGCTTTGTCTTCTTCCACCGGACAGAAGGCAAGCAACCTCCTGCGTGGCCTCCGTCGATGCATCCTCGTCACCTCTCTGTCTCCCTGCTTGCTTGAGCAGATGAGGTGCAAGGAAGCCGTGCACCTCTTCCCTCCTCACGCCCTCTCTCTCTTTGTTTTCCAGTGACGAAGAAGAACAGAACCTAACCCTAGCTGTACTGTTGCCTCCGGCCGCCGCCGCGTGCCGTTGACTCCGGCCAGCTCCGGCCGAATTGAGCGAACCAGGAGAACCGCGAGAGCATCCTCTGTCATCTCGAGAGCGCACGGGAGCCGGGATGGCCTACATCGCCGGAATTCCATCCTCTTCCTCACCTCCGGCCGCCGGCCTCCTCCGCTTGTCGCCGTTGTTTTAGGCCACCCTGAGCCTCGCCGTCCGTTTCATCACCTCCACGGTGAGATTCTCCACACGCCAGTGCCCTCCGTTCGGCCCCTCTCCCTCTGTAACCGCCGGTCGCCGCGCAACCGTGGCCGCCGCCGCGCCGCCGCTCGCCGGCGCAACTCCGGCAACCATCCGGAAGCGCTGCCACCACCAATCGGTTCCCCTCGACCTCCTCTCCCTCCTGGTATAGTTTGTTCTGTCGATTGCTTGCGAATTCATTCGAATTTGGATCGAATCTGTGAAGAACAGGGTAACGTGATGTCATGGTGACATCAGCCTGATGTCATAATCCCCTATTTAAGTAATTCCAGAAAATGCCTTAAACTTGAATAATTAATATCTCCCAAAATATAGCTCAGAAAAATAAATGTGAGGTACCAATTTGATCAGAAAAATAAACTCTACCGGAATATGTCATTTTCATATATGTTTGAGAAAGTCCAAAAAATGGCTTTATTTAATGTTGTTTATTCATTTAAAAATAGAAAAATAAGTTTTTATTCACCAAAATTTAGAAAATTAAAAGTTATATACCAAAATGCTCAAAATGACAAATGCAACATGTTTATGATGTTTTGAAACTAATTTGAGCAACTAAAATGGTACTCACTTCCATAATCGTCCGAATTGCCCCTCCGGGGTCCATTCCGGGCTAATTCCAGAAAAACTGCATAACTGGCATATGAACCCTAGCAACCCTATCTACATGTTTAGGGCTTTATTTCAGCGCATTAACCTGCTCATGCATACATGTTGCGCATTGCATCGATGCCATGTGTTGATTGTTATTCTTCTTTCCGGTGTTTGTTCCCCTCGGTAGAACGTGACTCCGAAGAGAAGGCCAGCAATCCAACGACGAATACTTGATCCTAACCGACAAGTCAAGCACTTATTCCTGGAGACTTTATCTGGTTTTCTTATAACCAAGGCAAGCATAACCTCTTATCTGCTCATATATGATTTCAAAGTGATTTGAATCTCGTACTTTGCATTCGGTTCCAAACTATTTGATGTCAGTGGATAGAGTTCTCCTATATACTGCATAACCTAGATATCCTGATCCACTTCACCTAGCAGCTATAGGTTTGTTTGTGCGCGCTCCGCTAAACCTTGTGAGTCTTGCTTAGCCATGCCTAGTTGATGATTCTGGTCAATGCGTGAATCTACCATGTCAGGTGTTTATGATTTGAGTTACCTTTGATAACTTGACTAATCACGGCGTGGATGTGAGGCCACAATGGGTTGTGGCGTTTTGTCCTGTTCATGCCCCTAGGAGCGAGTTCTCGCCTTCGAGCCAAGACTGAGTGTACAGCCACACGTGGGCCGATGAACCCCGCCCGGCTGACTAACTTGTTTAACCTTATCCATGAGCCACGTAGTTTGAGCTTTCCATCTGCGTGTGAGTCGGAAAATGTTTTGGAGAAAATTAGGTCGTGACCGGGACAAGTGATGGACGTACACGGATCTTGTTCCCGACTCACAGAACAGGTGCCGTCAGGAGGTGGCCAACTCCCTGTTGACGGGGTGGCCCTGTTTGGGTTGACTCATGGATATGGTTCGACAAGGTAAAGGCTGGGAATCGACCACCCTCTGCCGGCACTTCCCGGATTAGTGCCAACCCGGTGGCACTAAGAGTCGGTTGGTACGTGTGGGTAAAGTTGTACACCCCTGCAGGGTTAAATCTTTTCGAAAAGCCGTGTCTGCGGTTAAAGACGACTTGGTGACGGATTCTGTGATCATAGATAACTTAAACGGAATGACTAAAACTTGCTGACAACGATTGAAGGATGCCTCCTCAGAGATGCCGAGAGGGGTTACCTTGTAGCATGAGGTAGTGTGGAACAACTGGAGGAGGTGATCTTTGAAGCACGAGGTGCTGAAATGTTTTGGTGGATTAAAAGATGATGATATCAGTAGTTGAGTAGCTTTCTCATCTGTTTTCAAAATACTCTACGAGACGTGCTATTCCTTCCTCAACTTGGAAAACAAAGATGGCTTTACGCAAAATAACCTTCATAAAACCTTTCTGAAGATAGCAGATATATAATAGGTTAACTAAGTCTTGTTGAGTACCTCCCGTACTCAGGTTTGCTTAATTTTGGTTCAGGAGAAGATCTCACATCGGTGGTGATTCAACGTGGACATCGACGAGTAGTTTGGGGTTCCCAGGTAGCAGCCTGGAATCTATGGGCTGGGACGTCGCCTTATGTTGCGGCCTCTTAGGCCTTTTTGGTTCTTGTTGATTAGCAACATAATTTGCCTTCCGTTGTCTGATGTAATGTTGGGTCGTGTGACCTCTGTTTGTAAGCTATACTCTAGTAACACATGTTTAATAAAGCTTCATGTTTAGAGTACTGCTTTGATCGGTTGTTGGTTCCGAGCTCATTGTTATACAGTTTTGGCTATGCCTGCATAGTTGTCGCAGTCGAGGGGTTGTGGAGCCGATGATCCATGTCCGAGCCCGCCTGTCGATTTGATCGGCCTGGGGCGAGGTAACCCCAGAAACCCTCGATTGTTGTTGCACTTTCTGGACACATAGCAGCTCTGTATAACTTCGGTCTCGTTCCTTCAGTTTCATCCGACTCGTGGACGCTTGGGTATGCATGATTGGTTATGACTAGCGTGGGTACAAGGAGTAGTAGACCGGGGATCCGGACTACGTGCCGATGAATCCGGTCTGCCTGCCGTTGTTTGTTGCGGCCGGGGCTGGTAACCCTGAAGCCCTTGTGAGTCCATGGCTAGGAGCACATAACAGTATGTATATCTCTGGGTCCGGGGTCTGACAAGTCATGGTATCAGAGCAGGACTGCCTGTAGGAAAACCTTACTGCTTGGTCGATGTTGAGTCTAGTGTTTGTGAAAACTATTTGAAAACTCCAAACGGATTGTGAAAAACCTTCTTAGGATTCTTTTTACTCCTTATCTGGTATCGCTCTAAACTCTGGGTCACCTTACCTGTTTTGATTTGAAAAGGTTTTGCTATCCCTTCTAGTCATTCAAAACCTAGGTGCCTTCTCTGGCAAGGACGTCTTTTACCCAAGTTGACCTAGTTATGAGTTTCCAGAGTCGTGTGTGTTCCATATTCCGTTATCTCTTAATCTGGGAGATTTCCTTTCCATTCCAATCTCTCAGAGTTGTCCGGATTCCACATTCTTACATGTTTCAAAGTTCTAAATCCTGAACCTCGAGATCTGCTTTCATCTCGAATGTATCCGTTATCCTCTGCTCAAGTTCTTCCGGAGCTATCGTCGTTCTTTGAAAGATACTCCGTGATTGCTACTCATAGTGACCTTTAAGGCACTAAAATAGTAGTTACTCCTTTCGTTGTGGTCTTGCCCCTTGAGCTTGAACCGAAGGTCCCGGAATGTGCTGGATTGAAGGGTGTTGAATTATGTGGTCTTAACCATGTGATGTATATGCTACCAGCACAGGATGCTGACCTTTAACCCAAGTTTCGTTTTCTTTAGATCTTGAGAAATTTGTTCTACCTCAGGATGGCTAGGTAATCTCAGATCCAATAGCCGTAGGCCTTCCTCTGGAACCAAAAGGAATCATAACAAGAGTGTTCTTTATGATTCCCATATCCGTGTTCTTGATTCAGCTATACCTCTCCTTTAGCATGGGTTTTACAACTGAGTACTACCCTGTGCAATCAACGTGATCTCTGGATTCTCCGGAGCATGTTCCTACCCTCCAGTTTGCCTAAAATCTCCGTCCGTTGTTTGGAAACCAAGTTGCATAGGTATGTTGGATTCTTCCAATGCAGTTCCTCTTGAGTTCCGTCAGAATGTTCCACCTTGTAATGTCAGGAGAAACAAACTCCAGTACCTCGTTCATCTTAAGAACCAGTTCAAAGTTTGTAATCCATAGAATAAAGAAGTTTCACTACCTTCTATTCTGTTCTACCTTTGAGTATCACACTCTTCTATATCAAGAGGTTGTGTTGAATTTCATGGCCTCATTGATGAAGTGATGCTCTTACACATTTCCACTCACTCTTAGTCCAAGCTTGAATGCTCGAGAAGGTTGAGTGAGTTCCGATGTATGCCTCAGATATTCCTAGCAATTCCTATCGCTTCGAAAAATCTAAGAACCATATGTATCCTTCTTAGCACTATTGGTCACCCGGCCTCTATATAAAGTTGATCGTGTTACCAAATCCGTTTATTCCGATGCACATTCTTGGTCAAAGAGTTAGGTTCATGCCGAAGCTCTCAAGATCACATCAGTTGCTTTGAAAAGCAAGAATTCCTTTCGAACTCCAAGGCATACCGGTGGTTGTGATATTCTGGTTGTCTTTCTAGAAGTATCACCAGGTTTGTTACCTGACCGTGATGTCTAAACGAGGGGTAGTTTGAACTACTCCTTCCTCCAAGAAAGCTATGCTGGATACCCTGGACAAGTAGGTTGAGCTTAAACAACAACTTGGAGAGTTGAAAGGCAAAAGCTCTGCCTAACTTGATCCTCTGTTAAGGGATGTCTAGTTCTCCTCATGTTGAAGCAGGATAGTATCTCTGTAGTGGACATGCTACCACTCTACCTTTGATTTGATTTGGGCTATCAACAGATCAAGTCCAGCTCTAAGGACTATCTTGACGGTGTTTTCACTCATGGTGTTTTGCCCGAGTACACCTTCATGTCCTCTGGTCTGAGCAATATTTTGCCTTGTTCATGTACCATATAAACCCTTCTCCTTGGAGTGTTTGATAAGTGTGTTGTCGAGCCCATCGATGACATTTCTAATCGTCCAAGTTGCAAGAGGTTCATGTTGAAAACTTGGCAACAATGTTGGAAACTTTCGAGAACCATCTTTGTGTCATCACGAAGATGTGTTCTGGATGTTCGAAGTGACTTTCTCTGGTCCATGTGCTTATGGTGAAAATTGTCGCCATGGATTCGAGAAAATTTTCCTTGTTCCTTCGGGAATAATTCCAAGTTAGTCATGCTTGTGTGGACTATTCTTGATATGGCAGGTTGTTACCTCCATTCACTTGAAGAAGTTTGTATCCACACCAAGCCAGTAATTGACTATTCGTGAAAGAGAAGAAGTCCAAAAACTTCGTTATCTTTGCAATCGTTTTTCCCAATAAGGACTCTGATGTGTTTCATTGCAAGTAAACAATGCAGGTGCAACCGTCTTTCGCAAGTTGCTAATACATGAGTTCTACAATCTCACTCATTCTCTTGAGTGTGACATCATAGCCCATGTCTTGAGAATCTAGTAAATGTATCTCGTTGATAACCGGTGCAACCTCTTATCAAACATATTGAGTCTGAGTTATCAACCCACTAACCAGAGCTGAATCTCAAGCAGCAAGAACGGTTGGTGTTTCCTTAAGGGTGTTGAACCAGGTCCATTTGAAAATCCGGCATGGTTGATGTTGTGGTTGACACAATTAGCCATAAGGCCTAATGTCATATCTCTTTGAGTCCGTAAGAACAACCACTCTCCGTGAGGATTCTTGTGCGACTCATTCCAACAAGTTTTCCTTCTCGTTCTTCCAAACCGGAGTTTTACATTGACTTGGACCTATAGAAGGCTTATCATGAGCCTGCTGTTGGTATCTAGAACATCCAGGGTAACTTGGAAGTTGATCTTTCCGTTGAACCTCCAAAAACTTTGTTTCAGTGGAAACAAGTTCATCATGAGACCATCCAGTGGTGTTTTGTAACCGCCTTTGATCAGTTTCCTTTTTCAAGTTGTTGGTACTTGAAGTTCTGTTCATCTCACACATTGTGTGAATTTGTCAGTTACTTCAGCCCTGGGATCTTAACCATGTGGTAAACGTATTGCTACGTCCAAATCCACCATAGGAAAGAGATTCCCTATCCCTTATGGTGTTTCAACCCTCGTTGGTTACCCATCCTTATGGGGTGATCAATAATTCTTCCCTAATTACGATGTTCCAACATTCCGTGGTTACCCGTATTCTGTAGTGAAGTAACATCCCGATCTTTGACAAAGTTTTCGACAAACTTTAACGGAATGAAAGTTCCTTCATCTATTGTGTCCACTTCGAAGAGTGAACATGATCTTGTATCAAATTCTCTCAGACTCACGATTACAGTGTTTTCTCGTGATTTCCCTCGTCTACGGATATTATGTCGTGGTATCCAAGACCATCCTTTTCATCTTGGTTGTCTGTTTGAAGAAACCTCGATATCATAAGTTGTCCAACCTTTCTTTTTCAAAAGGATTTAAAATCTTGTGCAAAGCTCATATTCTAAATCCTTTCAAGACCAATCGTCCGAACACTTGAAACCATCTTATTTTCCCTCCGTTATCTTGATGTGTTTCATGCACGATAACTCAACCGTTCTTTATGAACATCCCTTCCATGAGTTACCCATGGGATACTCGATCTTCATGAAGATCATTTCCTAAGAGTTTCCCTCTTACCTAAGGTGTATCCGTTCAATACTTCAAGATGCTACGGATCAACCTCTTCAAGAAGAGAACCGTAAGGTTCAAGAAGATCGTTCAAAACCGGTGTTCCTTCTTTCTTCTCCTTCGGGAATCTCGGGACGAGATTCTTGTAAGGGGGGTAGATTTGTAACATCCAAGTTTTTGATACATTAGGGTGTGTGGTGTGTGTTCATCTCATACATGCATGGAAACAAAATTTGAAACCAATTTAAACCAATTTAAGTTATGAATTTAAATGGTTTCAAAAAATTCCACAAAAAGTACTTAATTTGGGTCCCAGAACTTTGTTCTGAAAAATAATTCAAATACACCAACCAAAAACATGGTGAGTTTGCAAATTTGACAAGGTTTCCAAAAAGTATTTTTGCCAAATTTTTACTTTGCAAAAAGGCCCTCAAACATTCAAATTCTTTTGCTGTTTTGGGGCAGACAAGGACCTCTTTACAAATTCCTGAAGTTCCTGGGGGGTTTTGCAATTTGTGCTTTGTCTTCTTCCACCGGACAGAAGGCAAGCAACCTCCTGCGTGGCCTCCGTCGATGCATCCTCGTCACCTCTCTGTCTCCCTGCTTGCTTGAGCAGATGAGGTGCAAGGAAGCCGTGCACCTCTTCCCTCCTCACGCCCTCTCTCTCTCTGTTTTCCAGTGACGAAGAAGAACAGAACCTAACCCTAGCTGTACTGTTGCCTCCGGCCGCCGCCGCGTGCCGTTGACTCCGGCCAGCTCCGGCCGAATTGAGCGAACCAGGAGAACCGCGAGAGCATCCTCTGTCATCTCGAGAGCGCACGGGAGCCGGGATGGCCTACATCGCCGGAATTCCATCCTCTTCGTCACCTCCGGCCGCCGGCCTCCTCCGCTTGTCGCCGTTGTTTTAGGCCACCCTGAGCCTCGCCGTCCGTTTCATCACCTCCACGGTGAGATTCTCCACACGCCAGTGCCCTCCGTTCGGCCCCTCTCCCTCTGTAACCGCCGGTCGCCGCGCAACCGTGGCCGCCGCTGCTCGCCGGCGCAACTCCGGCAACCATCCGGAAGCGCTGCCACCACCAATCGGTTCCCCTCGACCTCCTCTCCCTCCTGGTATAGTTTGTTCTGTCGATTGCTTGCGAATTCATTCGAATTTGGATCGAATCTGTGAAGAACAGGGTAACGTGATGTCATGGTGACATCAGCCTGATGTCATAATCCCCTATTTAAGTAATTCCAGAAAATGCCTTAAACTTGAATAATTAATATCTCCCAAAATATAGCTCAGAAAAATAAATGTGATGTACCAATTTGATCAGAAAAATAAACTCTACCGGAATATGTCATTTTCATATATGTTTGAGAAAGTCCAAAAAATGGCTTTATTTAATGTTGTTTATTCATTTAAAAATAGAAAAATAAGTTTTTATTCACCAAAATTTAGAAAATTAAAAGTTATATACCAAAATGCTCAAAATGACAAATGCAACATGTTTATGATGTTTTGAAACTAATTTGAGCAACTAAAATGGTACTCACTTCCATAATCGTCCGAATTGCCCCTCCGGGGTCCATTCCGGGCTAATTCCAGAAAAACTGCATAACTGGCATATGAACCCTAGCAACCCTATCTACATGTTTAGGGCTTTATTTCAGCGCATTAACCTGCTCATGCATACATGTTGCGCATTGCATCGATGCCATGTGTTGATTGTTATTCTTCTTTCCGGTGTTTGTTCCTCTCGGTAGAACGTGATTCCGAAGAGAAGGCCAGCAATCCAACGACGAATACTTGATCCTAACCGACAAGTCAAGAACTTATTCCTGAAGACTTTATCTGGTTTTCTTATAACCAAGGCAAGCATAACCTCTTATCTGCTCATATATGATTTCAAAGTGATTTGAATCTCGTACTTTGCATTCGGTTCCAAACTATTTGATGTCAGTGGATACAGTTCTCCTATATACTGCATAACCTAGATATCCTGATCCACTTCACCTAGCAGCTATAGGTTTGTTTGTGCGCGCTCCGCTAAACCTTGTGAGTCTTGCTTAGCCATGCCTAGTTGATGATTCTGGTCAATGCGTGAATCTACCATGTCAGGTGTTTATGATTTGAGTTACCTTTGATAACTTGACTAATCACGGCGTGGATGTGAGGCCACAATGGGTTGTGGCGTTTTGTCCTGTTCATGCCCCTAGGAGCGAGTTCTCGCCTTCGAGCCAAGACTGAGCGTACAGCCACACGTGGGCCGATGAACCCCGCCCGGCTGACTAACTTGTTTAACCTTATCCATGAGCCACGTAGTTTGAGCTTTCCATCTGCGTGTGAGTCGGAAAATGTTTTGGAGAAAATTAGGTCGTGACCGGGACAAGTGATGGACGTACACGGATCTTGTTCCCGACTCACAGAACAGGTGCCGTCAGGAGGTGGCCAACTCCCTGTTGACGGGGTGGCCCTGTTTGGGTTGACTCATGGATATGGTTCGACAAGGTAAAGGCTGGGAATCGACCACCCTCTGCCGGCACTTCCCGGACTAGTGCCAACCCGGTGGCACTAAGAGTCGGTTGGTACGTGTGGGTAAAGTTGTACACCCCTGCAGGGTTAAATCTTTTCGAAAAGCCGTGTCTGCGGTTAAAGACGACTTGGTGACGGATTCTGTGATCATAGATAACTTAAACGGAATGACTAAAACTTGCTGACAACGATTGAAGGATGCCTCCTCGGAGATGCCGAGAGGGGTTACCTTGTAGCATGAGGTAGTGTGGAACAACTGGAGGAGGTGATCTTTGAAGCACGAGGTGCTGAAATGTTTTGGTGGATTAAAAGATGATGATATCAGTAGTTGAGTAGCTTTCTCATCTGTTTTCAAAATACTCTACGAGACGTGCTATTCCTTCCTCAACTTGGAAAACAAAGATGGCTTTACGCAAAATAACCTTCATAAAACCTTTCTGAAGATAGCAGATATATAATAGGTTAACTAAGTCTTGTTGAGTACCTCCCGTACTCAGGTTTGCTTAATTTTGGTTCAGGAGAAGATCTCACATCGGTGGTGATTCAACGTGGACATCGACGAGTAGTTTGGGGTTCCCAGGTAGCAGCCTGGAATCTATGGGCTGGGACGTCGCCTTATGTTGCGGCCTCTTAGGCCTTTTTGGTTCTTGTTGATTAGCAACATAATTTGCCTTCCGTTGTCTGATGTAATGTTGGGTTGTGTTGTTTGTAAGCTATACTCTAGTAACGCATGTTTAATAAAGCTTCATGTTTAGAGTACTGCTTTGATCGGTTGTTGGTTCCGAGCTCATTGTTATACAGTTTTGGCTATGCCTGCATAGTTGTCGCAGTCGAGGGGTTGTGGAGCCGATGATCCATGTCCGAGCCCGCCTGTCGATTTGATCGGCCTGGGGCGAGGTAACCCCAGAAACCCTCGATTGTTGTTGCACTTTCTGGACACATAGCAGCTCTGTATAACTTCGGTCCCGTTCCTTCAGTTTCATCCGACTCGTGGACGCTTGGGTATGCATGATTGGTTATGACTAGCATGGGTACAAGGAGTAGTAGACCGGGGATCCGGACTACGTGCCGATGAATCCGGTCTGCCTGCCGTTGTTTGTTGCGGCCGGGGCTGGTAACCCTGAAGCCCTTGTGAGTCCATGGCTAGGAGCACATAACAGTATGTATATCTCTGGGTCCGGGGTCTGACACAGGCGACGGAAAAATCTGGTTAAATCTTTAACTAACCGAGCTGGCTCCTTAACGGAGGATAGAGGAGAGATGGAGAGCCTCACGTCTGCCTTCTACAAGGACCTCTACAGATCAGTAGGAGTGAAAGACATGAGCAAGGTCTTGGATCATGTGGCAAGGAAAGTGTCGGATAATATGAATGCGGCGCTTACCGCACCATACACAGGAGATGATGTTAAGAAGGCTCTATTCCAAATGTTCCCTGCCAAGGCACCGAGCCCCGACGGTTTTCCTGCTCATTTTTTTCAGAGGCACTAGGAGGTGTGTAGCCGGGATGTTACGAGTGCAGCACTCAAGATTGTGAAGGGGAGGAGAGTGCAAGGTCTATAAATGACACTATCCTAGTCCTTATCCCTAAGGTACCGAGTCCGACCCTTCTCTCACAATTTCGTCCCATAAGTCTTTGCAACGTCTTGTATAAGATTGCATCCAAGGTGGTGGCGAACCGCCTCAAATTGGTGATGCCCGATATAATCTCCGAGGAACAGTCAGCTTTTGTCCAGGGGAGATTCATTACTGACAATATTATTTCGGCATATGAGTATTTGCATTTTATGAAGAGAAGCAGAACTAAGAGAGATTGTTATAGTGCTCTTAAGCTGGACATGATAAAAGCTTATGACAGGGTGGAGTGGGAATATCTTGAGGGAATCATGTTGAAGCTAGGTTTTGATCATGGTTGGGTATCTATTATCATGGGCATGGTTCGGTCAATTTCTTTCTCAGTTTTGTTTAATGGAAGAAGGCTAGAGGAATTTAGCCCCACGAGGGGCATTCGACAGGGGGATCCTATTTCACCCTATCTTTTCTTGTTAGCAGCAGAGGGACTTTCGTGCCTCTTAAAATCAAGTTCTCGGTCGTCGCAATTGAGTGGGATTAAGGTGGCTCCTTCAGCGCCCCCGGTAAACCACCTTCTGTTTGCGGATGACAGCCTGCTGTTTTTCAAGGAGAGTATACAGGGAGCAGAGGAGGTTTCAAACCTGTTGGAGACATATTGCCGAGCTTCATGCCAGCAAATAAACACTAGCAAGTCTTCTATATTTTTCAATAAGGGATGTCCAATACCTTCTCGTGAGGCGGTTAAAAATATATTGCAAGCGACCAACGAAACTCTTAATGAAAAATATCTTGGCATGCCCTCGGATGTAGGGTGCTCAAAGAATGGCACGTTCAAGTATCTGAAGGATGGGGTGTGGAATAAGGTTAAAGGTTGGCTAGAAAAAATTCTGTCGGCAGGAGGAAAGGATGTCTTAAGAAAATCCGTTGCGCAGGCAATTCCTGTTTACTCAATGGGTTGTTTCCGGTTGCCGCAAGGCTTGTGTGAACATATCAATTCCATTATCCGAAAGTTCTTTTGGGGATCCAAAGATGGCCAGCGAAAACCTCATTGGGTATCATGGGAGGTGATGTCTAGATCAAAATTCATGGGGGAGGGGGGTTTGGGCTTCCGAGATCTGGAACTGTTCAATCTCGCTTTGCTTGCCAAACAAGCTTGGAGAATTATTCAAGAACCTTTATCTCTCAGTGCAAGAATTCTCCGGTCAGTTTACTACCCCAATGGAAATATTCTCAATGCGGAACTTGGTTCTCACCCATCTCATGTTTGGAGAGCCATCCTAGATGGTAGGGATACCCTTGCCCAGGGGATTATCCGGAGAGTGGGAGATGGTAGCACAATTGAAATATGGAAATACAACTGGTTACTGTAACATCCCAGTGTTTGGGAGGTTATAAGGATCTAAATTTAATATGTGCATTTGCAAAACATGCATCTAAAAGTACGGGAAATTTTGGCGCGAAAGTTTAAACAAAGCAAAGTGACCAAAGTTTCACTTGACATGATGAAATAGGTCTAGTTCATCTAGTCAAGAGTACATTTGGAGTGATCTTTATAACATAGTATCTTTACAAACCAAACCATCTGATTAGACAAACCATAGTTGGTTATGACCAACACTAACTCTCAACAACCTTAACCACATGTCTATAAGTGACCTTGGATTATTCCTTAGGCATCTACAACCCAAAGAGGGGTGAGTACCCAAAACACACAACTGATAATCATACTTCCACCAATAAGTAATACACAATTGAACCATCTCATTAATAGAGGTGTTATATCCTCTCAAACAATAACTCTTTAAGATATCAATCATTCACACCACATCTTTCCAAATTATTTAGTAACTACTAAGTTAACCTTCACAAGTAAATAACAAAGGTTTAATAGAATACAAATGATACCCATAAGTCTTAACTCAAAACCCACTAGTGGGAAATGACATAATAATTGTATTAACATATTTATCGAATATATACATATCTCATCCATCATAACAGAAGTACCTAAATGAAGAAATAATCTTCTTAACCTACTGTTAAAACTTTGATCATCACATATGATATTTTCAAAACTCTACATCCGCATTATGTTTACAAAATAAGAGGATGAAATAAAATCAAGACACCTGAGAAAAAAAACTATCAATTATGACATAAGTCATTAAACCCAATAACCTTCTTATGCTCATTGTATTAAACATCTTATACAAGTGAGCATATGAAATCTCAACACCTCAATGAATCATTTGATCAAATTATGATCTTAAATCATCATCCCAAAAACACTCTATATTCCCAACCACATCAATAATCAACAAATCAAGTATCCCTGGATACAAGTAATGAATAACAACAAGATATAACCTCCATTAGAAGAATTGAATTAAAAGCTAAGTAAAACTAATCATGTATGAGACAAGTACCTACCTTATGGGAAATAAATTAAGAAGTTTATGGAAGGATAACAAAAGCATGAACTAACTCTTAATCTAGATCTTGTTATGTTCCCTAGAAAATTTTATCTTGTTTCCCAATCTTCTCCAAGACAATATGCAAGAGAAGCCACCACAAGAAAGGAGGAACTACCACAAGTAGATTCATAAAAGGATTATCTAGGATGTCTTAGAAGTGCTAGCTCAATCTATCCTGAAGAATTTGGAAAATCATACACCAAGATCAATTCTTATTTATCTATCTAGAAACAATGTGGTATTCTAATGTTGGTGTTATATAGAAGTAGTTTGGTAACAAGTTTGCAACCTTGTTAACAAATCACTTTTGTAGGCTCTAACAATTGAGTGTCATATACAAATAAACATAAGGTTTGATAACCCGGTATCTATCAGCCATTTGTATATGAAAAGTAATTTGAGGGCAAGCCTTGCAAACTTGTCAACAAATTCTTCTTATATGCATAGGGAAAATGGATGTATAAAATACACTTACATTCTGTTATATATAAAACCATGATCCATAAAAGGAATAGAATAACAAGAAAAAATTAATAAACCACATTATAACTTGAACCACACATACAAGTTATAAGTAAGGAAGAAACAAAGTTAAGGAAGAAAACAAGCAACATGTTGAAATCCAAGTGTTTGATGTTATATAAGAATAATTTGATTGCAAGGTCAATCAACCTTGTGAACAAAATATTCATGTAAGCATTAAAACAACTGAGTTTCAATAATCTATTTTTCATCATAATTGAATACACCATAAAAATGAAAGGGTTATGGAATCAAATGAATTATTTTCATCAGGGGCTACAATTTACTGCTGAAGTTAGTATCTGGGAACCACTCCATATATCCTATCAGGTCTAGTGGTGAATTTCTTAAGATCAAGAGACCATCAAGGGATGATATTACTTGCAAAGGACCAAGGCAATGTCTGGAGGCTAGTGGTAACTAGAGAGAAGAACATCAAGCAACAGAAGACCACAGGAAGCAACACTGCATCAGAAAGGGAGCATAAGAATTTATCTAGTGAGTCATTAGGATATAATAGAGAATCATTAACCTCTGTCAAGATCATCAGAGATGAGGAACTCATAATAATATCTTTATTGGAAACAACTATCAAGTATGGGATAATAACAAGCCTTTATATCCACATGTCTTGATACGTGGAGGCAGATGAAAACAAGCTTAAAACCTTGTTTTCCAAATCCTTTTCACATGTAAGACTAACAGATGATAACAAAAACTCATATATATATAACCATGTAAATGATTACATGTTTTAAAACAACATTAGATATTATCTACAATTGAAACCCATGTGGAAAACAAGTAAATCAGATTCCAAAACCACACATGTTTTCCATTTGATCAAGTACCGAAAACAGCAAACATAGAATGCACAAACCTCAGTAAAATGTCAACCAAACTTGCTAGGAGTTTCAATTAGGAAATAACAAAGCCTCATAAGAGAAAATAAGTTCATTACCTAATAAAATAATTTAGTATGTCATGGGATACAATTCTCTATTAAGTGAACTTCATTTCCATACACAGAAACAATACCAAGTAATGTTACCAAATCATTTTCTAAAATAATTTGTATCCAAGAAGGTCCAATAAGAACACACCACTTGGTGAACCATATGTGTGTGGTGTGATTATGATATTCATGCCTAAAATAAATTTTAAGACATTTAATAAATTAAATAGAGGGAAAACAACAAAAATCACTTAGTCTAGCACCCTAAATAAAAAAATACAAATATTGCTCCAATTAACTAAAACAAAACATGGTGAGATTGCAAATTTGATGAGCTTTCCAAATATATTTTTTAATAATTTTTATCTTCACAGATAGGTCCAGAAAACAGGGGTTTCTTCTCAGTTTTCTTAAACAGAAGGACCTAGCTGTAAGTAATAAAAACTTCTAGGGGGTTTTCTTGGAAATGTTTAAAAAAATTGTTTCTTCAACCTCTGGTCAGAAGGCCAGAGGCGTGCGACTGCCTCCGATGTCGGGTGCCACCTCCTCCTCGCCGCTGTTCCGCGAGGATAAAGCCTAGAAGGCGTCTACACCTCGCACCCCCTCGCTCATGCCCTCGCACTCGCTTGCTCTCTCTCTGTGTTGAACCGAACCAAACCCTAACCCTAGTTCATCGGGTTGCCGTCGATTGCCGGAGTTGGGGTTCACGGGGAGCAGCGTGGAACATCTCTGGAGCTTCCTCATCGTTGTAGCATCATCCTCAACCAACCTCGTTTGCAGGCAAGCCCGGAGTAGGAGGAATCAGGCCTTCTTCTTCAAGTCCGACCGCCGGCCAATCCTGGACGCCGCCGGCGACTGGGACCTTCCAGAGCCTTCTCCTTTGTTTCTCTGCAACCGCGGTGAGCTCCTGAGCACGCTCATGGTTTTCGATTCGGCAATAGCCTTCAATTTCATCATCGGCATCATGCACCGCCGACAACCGCCGCGGCCATGGTCGCCGGCGCTACTCCGGTGATCATATGGTCCAATCGCGGTCACCCACACACTCCCCTTGATCTCCTCTATCTCCTAGTACCAATCTCGGGGTCTAATTCGAATCCAATATCCCGATTGGACTCCAACAGAGAAGAAATCCTCTGGGATGATGCGGTCATGACGTCAGCATGACTTCATGGACGAATTTATTTTCCTTTTTATTTAATTTTTGAATAAAAATTAAACCTGACAGGTGGACCCCACCTGTCAATTTAAATAGGGCAGAAATAAGTAAAAAATAATAATTCAATAACTATCAAAATAATTACCAGAAAAATATGAAAAAAATATGGAAATGTTTAGAAAAATATAATCTAAATATTTATCAACTTTTCAAAGATATTTACTAAAGTTTGAAATTAAATATTTTCTTTAATTAAATTAAATCATTTAAAATTGAGAAAAATAATAAATAATTCATAAAATCAGAAAAATACAAGTTATATACCAAAATGCTCCAAATGACATACACAAGTCATCTATGATATTTTCAAAGTCATTTGACCAAGTTTTATGTGTGCAATGTTTTGCCTAATCAATTAATTCATTTAAAATTAATAAAAAATAACTTATTCTAATATTTTCAGAAAAACATAAAATGTTATATCAAATTGAAGAGGAAAGCATTTCCAATTCAAATATGACAAACATAAAACCTTTTGCTTAAGTTATAAACTTGTTTCTAAAAGTTTAATGAAATTCAATAGTGTTCCATTACAATCAGAAAACAATTACCACAACAGTATTTCCATTATTAATAAAACCCCTATGATTTCACACCAACTAAACCTATCATCACATAGTCATTAGCAAGTATGTGATGATAGAGTTAGTTGTATTAGTTCCCCATTTTCAAATAAACTTGATGTCAATAGCTCTACACTTTAGAACATAAAATCAAATGTGTTTATTATCTTTTCAGTAGTTGTTTCCCATATAATAGTGTTCTCAAGTTTGATCATGTGATAACTATTTATAACCTAAACATTAACAAATGTGTGTTAAGTAAAAGTGAAACACATGTGAGTCTAAAACAAGTAATAACAACATCACCACAAGTAACAAAACAACTCACCTAAAACTTGTGTGATTAAGATATTGTATCAAACGTGGCTTACACTTGTAAGCTGGGGTATTTTCCAGGGTGTTTCACGATGCATCTCATTACTATGCATGTATCATCCTTACCATTGTTTTCTGTAATCCTTACTAGGACTACTTCGCTATCTTTCAGATGTCGGGATTTTCTACGCAACCCTCGAACCTCGAAGACCTGGATTATTATTATTATTTCAATCTCAGGCAAGTTCATCACTTGCTCATGTCCTTTGAACTATCTCATAACAACTACTTTCAAAACCCTATAGTAATACCACCACCGCTCAAAAGAATGCATGATCCTATTTTTTATAATAATATGACTAATTGAATGACTACCCGAGTGGTAGTGTTCTGTTTGGTGGGCGGATGGAACCATGGTAAGATGAATAGGTCTAAGGAAGGTTCCATCTGCATGGGAAAGTATTACCTAGGATTAACCACAACTGCCGTCAGGATTCTTGCGCCGTAAATTCGCGTTGACCATGGATCTTCTATGGGGGGAGTAAGTCAGCCGTGATACTTTTCTTGTTCGCATGTCAACGGGCTGCCAGAGACGTACGCTGTAGGTTCTACGGGACTGCATGCACATGGGTGGGATCCCTTAATTCCTACGGACTCTGTGGGTCTATGATGGTCTGCCAGGGGCGCGTAGATATCCATCGTGAGTGGTGGAATCAGGCGTTCAACCTGCTGGCAGAAATGGGTGGGCATGCGTTGTGCGGAGAAGCACGGTTTGGCTTGGACCAACAACCGGGCCCCACACCTGAGTGGGAGTGGACAGGATCTCGAGCCTGGTTGTGCAACATGGTCTTGGTCGTCCATGGGTAAAGTAACGCACCTCTGCAGAGTGTAAAAGGATGTGGCATGTTACCCCTTGTTCCGAGAAGGAGCTGCGAACGCCGCAGGAAAGGCAACTCCATGAAAGTTCTAATCCTGTGAAGATCTGGCGGGCATAGTCTTCAGAATTAAAAGCAACCTCTTGAAGAAAGATTTACAAAAAACCTTGCATTAGCTTAAGACTCTTTTGAGTCTAAAGCTGTAGTTAGTGCATCAAACTATTCCCTATATATCATGAACTTGCTGAGTAATGCTCGTTACTCATTCGTTCCCGTTTGACCCCCTGCTTAGAGTGGAAGTGACGAAGATATGGATCCTGGACCCTGCGGGTAAGGACACCCCCTCTCAGGCCCAAAGTCAAGGCCCAAAAGGAAGCGCCCTTGAAGTACTCTAGAAGGCCCATGTGAAGCCCACCCGCATCAGCTTGCGGGTTAAGTTAGGAAACTTGTAACCGACCCAGCTAGGGTTTGAGTCCTTTCCGGGTAGAACTCAAGACCTAGCCATCTATATAAGGCCAGGAGAGCCCCCAAGGAGAGGACCAAGTAATACCGCACGACCAAAAAGCCTCGGAACTCGAGATCTACTCTTGATTCGAGCAACCTGTAACCGATCTAATCATCCAATACAGATCAACAGAAGGCAGGATTAAGGGTTTTACGTCTTCGAGGGCCCCGAACCTGGGTAAATCTCGCCCCCTGTCAAGCCGACGATTTCACCAGCGCTCATGACTTCTCCTAGTCGAAACCCGATAGGGTCACCTGAGGGATTTGTGGAGTCAGAGATTCGACAATTGGCGCCGACCGTGGGGAGCGCGGGCGCTGGATCACCGGCATCTTCGGCTTCATCGACATCCAACTCCCGTTGGAAACCATCGACTACGGCTCCGAACAATCCTGTACGGATCGGATCCATCATAGTCACGCCTCACTCGCCGGAATCACGCCCGGTGTTCGAGGACCTGGAGAAGAGCGTCACGCTGACGTTCGGGAGCTTCAACTTCATGGCAAACAGAGACGGGATCCTCCACTTTTCGGATGAATCTGAACCTGAGTCTGGAGCCGTCAACTCGCGCTTCCCTATGGAGAAAAGTGGCGAGTCCATTCGCTTCAACACAGTCGACTATCACACCCTCTCGACAGAGAAACCATCTCGGGTACGGGAAGCTTTCCGATCTACGCCTAGGACGCACGAGCCACAACTGGCCCAAGTCTGCATGGCAGGATCGGAACAGCCCTCAGAAACCGAATTCAGCGCAACCGAGCGCGATATAATCGGTGTTTCGCGGGAGGCCTGGAAAAGGGCCAAGGAGGCCATGCGGCGGAGTCAGCCACCCGCGGCAGGAGCCTCACAAGAAGACCTAACCGCCTACCACTACCACCTAGTAAGAGCGGCCTCAAACATCAAAGAAGCCCGGGCAGATCTAGCCCGTCGCAGAAGAGCGGCGGACGAATCAAGCCTGCGGCGAGTCGAACAGTCCCTCGCACCCTCGGTTGGTACCCGACCCGCGAGGAAGGGACACGCAACATCGTCAAGGGGCCACGAATCCGTGACCGCGACCGACAGGTCGACCACGTCTTCCTTCATGAGGGTCGACGATGACGGCAACGTCTACCCGCAAACCCCAGCTGCCGCGATCCTAGCCGCAGCGACTTACATGCAGATGAACCAACCGACAGAAAGCGACCCTCGGGTGGAACAGTACAAACAAATTCGCAAAGGACTAGGATTGGCGGCCGCAAGGCTCGCTTCTCACGATCGCAAGAAGACCGAAGAAGAATTGGAGAAGGAGCGACAGGAGAAGAACAAGGATAAAGAAACGCCCCGCAGGCATAGAAGTCCATCCCCGAGAAAAGACAAATCGCCACGACGTGGTCGGGGAAAAGAAGCCCACCGCCGCGGCGATAGTCGAAGCAGCAGCGACGACAGCCCGAGAGACAAAAGCTCGCGGCGCCACAGCAGCCGCTTGAGAAAGCGAAGCAAAGAACCAAGGAAAGACAACGACCGCGACCGGTCCGAATACGACGCGCGATCAGATCTCGCCCAAAAGAAGGTGGATAAGGCGAGAGCTTCACGGTATCGCGAGCGCTCCTCATCTAGGTCCTCGGACGACGAAACCTATGGAGCACTCTGTTTCGCTCGCAGCATCCGTGAAGCACCTCTACCCAAGAGGTTCAAGCTCAGCACGGAGGTGACAAAATACGACGGCTCACTCGAGCCCTCCCAGTGGTTAAGCGACTACCTCACGGCAGTAAAATGCCAACGTGGGAACAAGAACACAGCCATGCAATACCTCAATTTGCATCTTACAGGCGCGGCCCGTAGTTGGCTGGAGAGAAGACCCAAATCTTGCTACGCATCGTGGGACGACCTGCACCGCGATTTCTGCAAAAATTTCCAGTCGACGTACAAGAGGCCAGCCACAATCGAAGAGTTACGAGCATGCAAACAGAAGAGTGGCGAATCCACACGAGAATATATCCAGCGGTGGACCACACTCAGGAACACCGCAGGAACCATCTCGGAAGAGGTAGCGATTGAGGCCTTCGCCAAAGGGGCGAGAAGAACTGCATTTCGAGAAGAGCTAGGCAGAGCTGCGCCCAAAACCATTGGGGAGCTAATGATTATAGCCGAAAAATGGGCTAACAGAGAAGACGCGGTGCGCAATGAAAGAGCATCGTCGCCCGCACACGAGGACGACCGCCATGGACGAAGAAGGAGAAGGAAATACTACGACCACGAGGACAGGGAGGAATTAGTGGCGGCAGAATTCACGCGAAACCGCGACTCTGGTCGCCGTGGAAGTCGCGAGTGGAAACCAAAAGCAGAAGAAAAATCCCCCGAGGAGGATCTCGATGCATACTGCTCACTACACCTGTTTACAGATAAGCGCACGGGCAAAACTAAGGCAACACACCTTCTCAAGGATTGCCGAAAGTTTCTTGACATCTCGGATGCTCTCGTGAGGAAAAGATTTGCATCCACCCAAAACTACCCGCCGCTGCCAGGAGGAGGACAACAATTCCAGCCGCCTCCACCACCACCTCCACCAGCAAACCCAAACATGGCGCTAGCCGCACTACCTGCGCCACCACCACAAAACAATGGAGCCAATGCATACCCGAACCCGGCAGGACAACTCGCGATGATACAGAAGGTATGCCCCTCTCGCAGAGCTCAAAAGACTAACACGAGGAAACTATGCATGGCAGTGCAGACACCGCCAACAAAGACCGAGTACCTGAAGATGGCAGATCAGCCCATCACGTTCTCGAAAAAAGACCATCCACCACAAGTCTATCGACCAGAACACGCCGCCCTCGTCATCCAGGCTCAAATCGGAAATTACGACCTGGCCCGCGTGTTCATGGACGGCGGCAGTGGCATCAACATTATCTACGCGGATACACTCTGTCGAATGAACAAGAACCTGGACGGCCTAACGGAATCAGAAACATCCTTCCACGGGATAGTTCCGGGCAAGGCAATCCGTCCACTCGGAACAATCAACTTAGAAGTTGTACTGGGCTCTCCAAGCAACTACAGAAGGGAATTCCTGGACTTCGAAGTCGTCGACTGGCCCTCACAGTACCACGCCATCCTTGGCCGAACAACGTTCGCCAGATTCATGGCAGTACCACATTACGCGTACCTGAAACTCAAGCTACCCGGCGAATACGGTGTGATCACCATCGACGGAGACATCCAGAAGTCAGACAAGTGTGACATAGAATTCAATGAGATCGCGGAATCTTTCGGGATGCAAGAAGAACTTCAAGAGCTGGCAAAAACCACGGACCACTCCGTCATGCCCCTCACGAAGAAAAACGCGCATGAACTGGAATTCAGTGCCAACAGCGACACCCGCAAGCACCAAGTGCACCCGACGGATTCTGCCAAGACCGCGATGGTTTCCACAACCCTCTCGCCAGCATAGGAAGGCGCGCTCGTCAAACTCCTCCGTGAGTACTGGGAAATTTTTGCCTGGCAGCCCTCAGATATGCCAGGAATACCCAGGGAGTTTGCCGAGCACTCACTCGAAGTCTTTCCTAATGCCAAACCCATCAAACAGACGACTCGACGATTCTCAGAACCCAAGCAGAAGGGGCTTGGAGAAGAAATAAACAGACTGCTAGCCGCCAACTTTATTAGGGAGATCAAGATATCCACCTGGTTGGCAAACCCGGTGTTGGTCCCCAAGAAGAACACGGATATCCTTCGGGTGTGCATCGACTACACATCGCTGAATAAGCACTGCCCCAAGGACAACTTTCCTCTACCACGAATCGACCAGATCGTGGACTCTACGGCAGGCTGCCAACGCCTCTCCTTCCTGGACGCCTATTCGGGATACAATCAGATCCGAATGAAAAGGGAAGACGAAGAGAAGACGGCATTCATCACACCCCACGGTGTCTACTGCTACACGACAATGCCCTTCGGGCTGAAGAACGCAGGCGCAACATATCAGCGCTGCATGCAAAGATGCCTCGCCAATCTCATTGGCAAAAACGTACAAGTGTACGTCGACGACATCGTCATCAAAACTCGAGTAGAGGACACACTCCTCGAGGACATCAGAGAAACGTTCGACGCCCTTAATGCATATCGGATCAAGCTCAATCCGACCAAATGCGTTTTCGGCGTCCCTGCAGGAAAACTCCTCGGGTACCTGGTATCCGCCAGAGGCATTGAAGCCAACCCGGAGAAAATACAAGCCATCCTGACTATGAAGGAGCCAACCAATCTACGCGGAGTCCAGCAGCTCGCAGGACGACTAGCCGCCCTAAGCAGGTTCATCGCACTATTGGGAGAGCAAGCGTTACCCTTCTACAAATTACTAAAGAAGACGGACAAATTTGAGTGGACACCCGAAGCTAAACAAGCGTTCGCAGACCTGAAGCGATCGTTGCAAAGCAGGCGCGTCCTTGCAACACCGCAAGAAAGGGAGCCGCTTCTACTGTACCTAGCCGCTACAAACCAGGTCATCAGCACAGCAATCGTGGTCGAACGACCTGAAGACGGCAAAGCGTACGGAGAGGGGGTGTCCTTACCCGCAGGGTCCAGGATCCATATCTTCGTCAGTAGCCCCCGAGCGTGTGCTTGACTGGGACTTTTCCAGTCGAGTAGACGGTCAAACCCTCCTTATTTTATGGAGGACCGCCCTGACAGTCATTGTTTTCCAAAGGGTGTGTTCCCTGTATCATGGGTCTTCACGCTCGAGTATCGAGCAATATAAGTGCCTGTTTTTACGGCTTTTTTCACAGAAGGAATGTGGCACAGTAGCTTGGCTCTCCCGAGAGATCAGGGCCAATTAATTGCGACTAGGGCAAAAACATTCCTGGCATACTCAGATTCGAGACCTCCGACTCGAACCCGATAAGGTGATTGTTGCGACTGGGCCGTTGTGGACTTATCGAATCGAACTTAACCTATGGGGGTACCCGGCGCGTCCGCTAGGATTTTTCTTCGTGTTGTTGACACGGAATTATACCGGAGGACGCAGCTTTCGAGTGCGATTCCAGGCCCAAAAGAGAGATCTTTTCGGGTCTTACCTTCATATTCGAAGAATATGGCATCCGGATGTGCCTAGTCGGCTGAACAATCCAGGTTCTTATGATGTAAAATTATCATGTGTAGGAGAGGTAGGTTTTTTCTACCCGATTGATTTGTTTGAGCTCCATACGAAAGAAATTTCGTGCTGGAAGAAAAACTAAGCCCATATGAAAGAGTTTTCATGTTCGGGATGCTGTGCCCATACGAAAGAGTTTTCGTGCATAGGGTATTTTTCTCTTGTTCGAAGAGGTTTTGCTTTATGAACTGTTCATGGAAAAGTTGCTTTTATCCGAAGGAATTGATATTCGTACGAAGATAATTTCGCGTTTGAACTTCCAATCGAAAAGATCTTGGTTTTGAATGACGAATGCCATGACGTCATGGCGCACTCCTCTTCTCCCGATGGGACGTGACGGAGTGGCAGCAGATGGTGGCCCACCTGGTCAGCTTTTTGACCGGGAAACGAGACGTTGTTCCCGGTTTTTACGCGAGACGCGCAGTAAATGCGCACGATCTTCTGTTAAGATCGTGGCACGAAACAGCGCTGGCCGCCGCTTCGTTTCATCTTCACGCGTGGCGGCCGTGATAGGCGCCACGTAGCGCATCGTACGGCTGAGATCGTCTTGCTCCGTGTATAAATACGGGTGTTAGCGCTACGGTAAAACTTTCCCAGCTCTCTGTCTTCATCTTCTTCCTTGCGCCCACCTTCGTCTTCCTCGCGCTCGAGCTCGTGTTGCAAGCAATGGCGGGCGGAAAAAGACGCGGTGCTGCCGGCTCTGCATCCGGCGAACCTTCCGCGCAACCCGCGCCCCGCGCCAGCGACTGGCGCTCCCCCAACACCACCGCGAAAAGCATCAAGGAGATGCAGCGGGAGGGGTTGCTGCCGGCGGAAACGGAGAAGCGAGTCCGTCTCGGAAAAAAGGAAGAGGTACCCAATCCTCAATCGAACGAGCGCGTGGTCTTTGTGGACCACGTGACTCGAGGCCTTTCTTTTCCCCTTCATCCCTTCTTCCTCGGGTTGCTGTGTGTCTATGGCATACAGCTTCACGATCTTCCCCCGAACGCGGTGCAGCACATTTCGTGCTTCATCGTGTTCTGCGAATGCTATCTCGGCATTCGCCCGCACTGGGCGCTTTGGAAGGCGCTCTTCAAAGTCCGGATCTTCCGCGAGAGATCGCGGGTGGAGTCCGAGCTCGGCGAACCGCTTCGCACGGGCGGCTTCGGGATCCAAACTCGACAAGAAGGCAGCTACTTCAACATGCATTTCGTCGACTCCGCTCAAAGCTGGCGGAAGAGGTGGTTCTACGTCACCGACAACAGCTCGGGTGGGATTGTGGAGTTCCACCCGTTCGCTGTTCTGACAAGGCGGAAGTCCTGGGGGCACAAGATGTCAGCCGAAGAGACTCAGACCGTTGCGCCTTTACTCGCAAGAGTAGCTGCTCTCCGGGACCAGACCGCGGGAGTCGTGCTCAACGGGATGCATCTGGGGAGCATCTTTTTGAAGCGCAGGATCCAGCCACTTCAACAAAGGCCCTCCGCTATGTGGGAGTATCAAGGCTCAGAGGACCCCAGCCGAGTAAGCCGCGAGGAACTTTCGAATGTAGAATTCGAGAAGAAAATCGCGGGTATCACTCGACTGAAGGTGGGGGAGAAATTCCCCGATTGCTCAGTTGAAGCCTTCGCCGCTTCAAACCCTCCCCCAGCCGAGGTTAGTTTCTTCCTTTTCGTCTTTGAGTTGTTCCCTTTTTTGTTCTGAGTCCTAGTCGATAAGGTTTTTCTCGTCTTCTTCTTGCCTTTGCAGAGCCTAGCTATGGCGGACTGCTACCCGCCAGTTGCGGGGGAGGCTGCCTCAGAGCAAGTGTCGAGTCATCAAGACGGCGCGATTGACACCAGCGTCGCCAACGCCTCTTCGAGTTCAGAACACGATTCTTCGGATGACGTTGAAGACTCGAATGGCGCTCCGACGAAACGTCGTCGGGTAGATGAGGACGAAGCTACTTCCAAGGATAAATCCTTGGAAGCATCGCCCAATCAAGCTCCTGTCCATGCGACTCCACTTCGCTCCCTTGCTCCTTCGCCTTCGTTCCCAGTGATGACGCCCGCTTGGAACGCGGACTTGCTGGATGACGACGAGGATGACGAGTAAGTGCTTCTTCCTTAATCTTGGTCGAACATTTTCCGTGCTTCAATATCGATTGTTTCTATCTTTCGGTGCAGTCTGCAGACGATCAGTCCTCGCAGGTACGCCGCTGCCGTTCCTCCCGAAAAGAGGAATAAGGCAAAGGATGCGGGTGAAACTCCCACCGCGGGCACCGTCCAAAATTCTCCCAGAGCAGCCCCCGAAGCCGCGACGGTGGTACGTGAAGCCCCCAGCTTTGCCGCCAGGACTTCTGCTTCTAAGGAAGTGACGGATAGCTCCGCGGATCCGCTCTCTCGTGCCACCGGCCAGGTAAACTTCATCTTCCATCTTCAAAAATTTTTATCGGGTGCACGACAGTGCTCCCGATGGGAGTAGCCCCCGAGGCTGTAGTGGATCACATGCTATCGGCCACAGGCTCAAAGTCTAGTTTAATTCTTCTTCATGATTTCATTTTTATCGGGTGCACGGCAGTGCTCCCGATGGGAGTAGCCCCCGAGGCTGTAGTCGATTGTAAATAATCGGGTACAGACTCTAATTTAATCCTTTTAACTCTTTTGTCTTCGTGCTTTTGCAGTCGCTTATTGATTCTCTTGCGGCGATTGGTCGCCACGTCGTTCTCGCCGAGTCGGATTGCGAGTCGCTTCGAGCGGACCGTAGCCGACTTCGGACTGAAAACGTCCTTCTCAAGGGTAAGCTTAATCATCTCCCTGTCTTCAGTACTCCGTACATTCTTGAGTTTTGATAAGCATCTCTTTGCAGCTCGACTTGAATTTGCAGAATCCGAAAAGGTCAAACTCTCTGAGCAGGTAACTGCTCGGGAGGCTGACCTGACGGCCATTCGACAAGAGCTAGAGGCTTCCCGCATGCAATCAGAAGATTTTGGTCGACAGCTTGCGGATGCGCGGAAGTCCTTGAAGGAGTTAGAGAAAGCTGGCAGTAAGGACGACAACGACATTGTCGGGTTCCTCCGTCCCCTTGCTGAGCGTTTCGCGGGTAAGTGTGTTGGGCTCTTGCGACTTTGATTCTTCATTTCGCTATACTTTGCTAACTATTTTTTTTTCTTTTGCAGGTCTTCTGGATGTTCCTCTAGAGATCCCTGGACTCCAGGGGGTGGATGTGGTAACCGACACACTTGCCCAGCTTAAAAGGCACGCTGATGGAGTTCTCTCCATGATCAATGATGCTACTCAAGTGCTGGTGCAACTGCACGGTCGCCTCCTCGCCAACGCCACTCCTGCACCCGCGCTAGATGATCTGTTGAAGGTCTTCTCAGAAGGCAAACTTCTGGATGCCTTCGCGGTCGCACAGGCGGAGTCTGGTGCGAAGACCGCGATACAATTTGCTTTGGCGCATGAGAAGCCTTCTCTCCAGCCAACTACAAAGAAAAATCCTAGCGGACGCGCCGGGTACCCCCATAGGTTAAGTTCGATTCGATAAGTCCACAACGGCCCAGTCGTAACAATCACCTTATCGGGTTCGAGTCGGAGGTCTCGAATCTGAGTAGGCCAGGAATGTTTTTGCCCTAGTCGCAATTAATTGGCCCTGATATCTCGGGAGAGCCAAGCTACTGTGCCACATTCCTTCTGTGAAAAAAGCCGTAAAAACAGGCACTTATATTGCTCGATACTCGAGCGTGAAGACCCATGATACAGGGAACACACCCTTTGGAAAACAATGACTGTCAGGGCGGTCCTCCATAAAATAAGGAGGGTTTGACCGTCTACTCGACTGGAAAAGTCCCAGTCAAGCACACGCTCGGGGGCTACTGACGAAGATATGGATCCTGGACCCTGCGGGTAAGGACACCCCCTCTCAGGCCCAAGGTCAAGGCCCAAAAGGAAGCGCCCTTGAAGTACTCTAGAAGGCCCATGTGAAGCCCACCCGCATCAGCTTGCGGGTTAAGTTAGGAAACTTGTAACCGGCCCAGCTAGGGTTAGAGTCCTTTCCGGGTAGAACTCGAGACCTGGCCATCTATATAAGGCCAGGAGAGCCCCCAAGGAGAGGACCAAGTAATACCGCACGACCAAAAAGCCTCGGAACTCGAGATCTACTCTCGATTCGAGCAACCTGTAACCGATCTAATCATCCAATACAGATCAACAGAAGGCAGGAGTAAGGGTTTTAACCTCTTCGAGGGCCCCGAACCTGGGTAAATCTCGCCCCCTGTCAAGCCGACGATTTCACCAGCGCTCATGACTTCTCCTAGTCGAAACCCCGATAGGGTCACATGAGGGATTTGTGGATTCAGAGATTCGACAAATTGGCGCCTGACCGTGGGGAGCGGGGCGCTGGATCACCGCATCTTCGTCATCAGCGACATCCAACTCCCGTTGGAAACATCGACTACGGCTCCGAACCATCCTGTACGGATCGGATCCGTCATAGTCGCGCCTCACTCGCCGGAATCACGCCCGGTGTTCAAGGACCTGGAGAAGAGCGTCACCCTGACGTTCGGGAGCTTCAACTTCATGGCAAACAGAGACGGGATCCTCCACTTTTCGGATGAATCTGAACCTGAGTCTGGAGCCGTCAACTCGCGCTTCCCTATGGAGAAAAGTGGCGAGTCCATTCGCTTCAACACAGTCGACTATCACACCCTCTCGACAGAGGAACCATCTCGGGTACGGGAAGCTTTCCGATCTACGCCTAGGACGCACGAGCCACGACTGGCCCAAGTCTGCATGGCAGGATCGGAACAGCCCTCGGAAACCGAATTCAGCGCAACCGAGCGCGATATAATCGGCGTTTCGCGGGAGGCCTGGAAAAGGGCCAAGGAGGCCATGCGGCGGAGTCAGCCACCCGCGGCAGGAGCCTCACAAGAAGACCTAACCGCCTACCACTACCACCTAGTAAGAGCGGCCTCAAACATCAAAGAAGCCCGGGCAGATCTAGCCCGTCGCAGAAGAGCGGCGGACGAATCAAGCCTGCGGCGAGTCGAACAGTCCCTCGCACCCTCGGTTGGTACCCGACCCGCGAGGAAGGGACATGCAACATCGTCAAGGGGCCACGAATCCGTGACCGCGACCGACAGGTCGACCACGTCTTCCTTCATGAGGGTCGACGATGACGGCAACGTTTACCCGCAAACCCCAGCTGCCGCGATCCTAGCCGCAGCGATTTACATGCAGATGAACCAATCGACGGAAAGCGACCCTCGGGTGGAACAGTACAAACAAATTCGCAAAGGACTAGGATTGGCGGCCGCAAGGCTCGCTTCTCACGATCGCAAGAAGACCGAAGAAGAATTGGAGAAGGAGCGACAGGAGAAGAACAAGGATAAAGAAACGCCCCGCAGGCATAGAAGTCCATCCCCGAGAAAAGACAAATCGCCACGACGTGGTCGGGGAAAAGAAGCCCGCCGCCGCGGCGATAGTCGAAGCAGCAACGACGACAGCCCGAGAGACAAAAGCTCGCGGCGCCACAGCAGCCGCTCGAGAAAGCGAAGCAAAGAACCAAGGAAAGACAACGACCGCGACCGGTCCGAATACGACGCGCGATCAGATCTCGCCCAAAAGAAGGTGGATAGGGCGAGAGCTTCACGGTATCGCGAGCGCTCCTCATCCAGGTCCTCGGACGATGAAACCTGTGGAGCACTCTGTTTCGCTCGCAGCATCCGTGAAGCACCTCTACCCAAGAGGTTCAAGCTCAGCACGGAGGTGACAAAATACGACGGCTCACTCGAGCCCTCCCAGTGGTTAAGCGACTACCTCACGGCAGTAAAATGCCAACGTGGGAACAAGAACACAGCCATGCAATACCTCAATTTGCATCTTACAGGCGCGGCCCGTAGTTGGCTGGAGAGAAGACCCAAATCTTGCTACGCATCGTGGGACGACCTGCACCGCGATTTCTGCAAAAATTTCGAGTCGACGTACAAGAGGCCAGCCACAATCGAAGAGTTACGAGCATGCAAACAGAAGAGTGGCGAATCCACACGCGAATATATCCAGCGGTGGACCACACTCAGGAACACCGCAGGAACCATCTCGGAAGAGGTAGCGATTGAGGCCTTCGCCAAAGGGGCAAGAAGAACCGCGTTTCGAGAAGAGCTAGGCAGAGCTGCGCCCAAAACCATTGGGGAGCTAATGATTATAGCCAAAAAATGGGCTAACGGAGAAGACGCGGTGCGCAATGAAAGAGCATCGTCGCCCGCACACGAAGACGACCGCCATGGACGAAGAAAGAGAAGGAAATACTACGAACACGAGGACAGGGAGGAATTGGTGGCGGCAGAATTCACGCGAAACCGCGACTCTGGTCGCCGTGGAAGTCGCGAATGGAAACCAAAGGCAGAAGAAAAATCCCCCGAGGAGGATCTCGATGCATACTGCTCGCTACACCTGTTTACAGATAAGCGCACGGGCAAAACTAAGGCAACACACCTTCTCAAGGATTGCCGAAAGTTTCTTGACATCTCGGATGCTCTCGCGAGGAAAAGATTTGCATCCACCCAAAACTACCCGCCGCTGCCAGGGGGAGGAGGACAATTCCAGCCGCCTCCACCACCACCTCCACCAGCAAATCCAAACATGGCGCTAGCCGCACTACCTGCGCCACCACCACAAAACAATGGAGCCAATGCATACCCGAACCCGGCAGGACAACTCGCGATGATACAGAAGGTATGCCCCTCTCGTAGAGCTCAAAAGACTAACACGAGGAAACTATGTATGGCAGTGCAGACACCGCCAACAAAGACCGAGTACCTGAAGATGGCAGATCAGCCCATCACGTTCTCGAAGAAAGACCATCCATCACAAGTCTATCGACCAGGACACGCCGCCCTCGTCATCCAGGCTCAAATCGGAAATTACGACCTGGCCCGCGTGTTCATGGACGGTGGCAGTGGCATCAACATCATCTACGCGGATACACTCCGTCGAATGAACAAGAACCTGGACGGCCTAACGGAATCAGAAACATCCTTCCACGGGATAGTTCCGGGCAAGGCAATCCGTCCACTCGGAACAATCAACTTAGAAGTTGTACTGGGCTCTCCAAGCAACTACAGAAGGGAATTCCTGGACTTCGAAGTCGTCGACTGGCCCTCACAGTACCACGCCATCCTTGGCCGAACAGCGTTCGCCAGATTCATGGCAGTACCACACTACGCGTACCTGAAACTCAAGCTACCCGGCGAATACGGTGTGATCACCATCGACGGAGACTTCCAGAAGTCAGACAAGTGTGACATAGAATTCAATGAGATCGCGAAATCTTTCGGGATGCAAGAAGAACTTCAAGAGCTGGCAAAAACCACGGACCACTCCGTTATGCCCCTCACGAAGAAAAACGCGCCTGAACTGGAATTCAGCGCCAACAGCGACACAAGCAAGCACCAAGTGCACCCGACGGATTCTGCCAAGACCGCGATGATTTCCACAACCCTCTCGCCAGCATAGGAAGGCGCGCTCGTCAAACTCCTCCGTGAGTACTGGGAAATTTTTGCCTAGCAGCCCTCAGATATGCCAGGAATACCCAGGGAGTTTGCCGAGCACTCACTCGAAGTCTTTCCTAATGCCAAACCCATCAAACAGACGACTCGACGATTCTCAGAACCCAAGCAGAAGGCGCTTGGAGAAGAAATAAACAGACTGCTAGCCGCCAACTTTATTAGGGAGATTAAGATATCCACCTGGTTGGCAAACCCGGTGCTGGTCCCCAAGAAGAACACGGATATCCTTCGGGTGTGCATCGACTACACATCGCTGAATAAGCACTGCCCCAAGGACAACTTTCCTCTACCACGAATCGACCAGATCGTGGACTCTACGGCAGGCTGCCAACGCCTCTCCTTCCTGGATGCCTATTCGGGATACAATCAGATCCGACTGAAAAGGGAAGACGAAGAGAAGACGGCATTCATCACACCCCACGGTGTCTACTGCTACACGACAATGCCCTTCGGGCTGAAGAACGCAGGCGCAACATATCAGCGCTGCATGCAAAGATGCCTCGCCAATCTCATCGGCAAAAACGTACAAGTGTACCTCGACGACATCGTCATCAAAACTCGAGTAGAGGACACACTCCTCGAGGACATCAGAGAAACGTTCGACGCCCTTAATGCATATCGGATCAAGCTCAATCCGACCAAATGCGTTTTCGGCGTCCCTGCAGGAAAACTCCTCGGGTACCTGGTATCCGCCAGAGGCATTGAAGCCAACCCGGAGAAAATACAAGCCATCCTGACTATGAAGGAGCCAACCAATCTACGCGGAGTCCAGCAGCTCGCAGGACGACTAGCCGCCCTAAGCAGGTTCATCGCACGATTGGGAGAGCAAGCGTTACCCTTCTACAAATTACTAAAGAAGACGGACAAATTCGAGTGGACACCCGAAGCTAAACAAGCGTTCGCAGACCTGAAGCGACCGTTGCAAAGCAGACGCGTCCTTGCAACACCGCAAGAAAGGTAGCCGCTTCTACTGTACCTAGCCGCTACAAACCAGGTCATCAGCACAGCAATCGTGGTCGAACGACCTGAAGACGGCAAAGCGTACGGAGTCCAACGACCAACGTACTCTGGAGCCTGCGCACAACTCCTAATCGATCAACGAAGTACACGCCATTCTTCATGGTATACGGGGCAGAAGCAGTCCTTCCCGAGGACGTTCGATTCAGCGCCCCACGAGTTGTAGCCTACAGCGAAGAAACTTCCAACAGGGCGCTCGCAGAAGATATGGATGCACTCGACGAAATGCGAGACATCGCACTCGCAAGATCCGCGGTATATCAGCAATCCTTGCGCAACTATCACAGTCGCCGCATACGCCACAGAGCATTCGCGGTTGGGGACCTGGTGCTGCGGCTCAAACAGAAGGAAGGACACAAGCTCGAGCCACCTTGGGAAGGACCCTTCATTATACACGAAGTCATCCCAGGCGGAGCCTACAGGCTAAAGAATCCGGCGACCGGAGGGATCTACTCCAATCCGTGGAACATTGCACACCTCCGCAAATTTTATCCATAGGTTTACTTGTTATCAGAACAAAAATAAGGCTATACTAGCCAGTCCTGTAGTTCGAATACATGGCTTCTCAGTCATTGCAATAAAGACATGATTCCTTCATCATATTCACTCGAAGCTTCTCGTTCTTTACATGCTACAAGTTACAGGTACACACCCCTTAAAACACACGGGGGCTACCCTACAACTAAGCATCACAAAGAAACATCATCAAATCCAAGGTTATACACCTTACAACAGTTTTTTTACAAACTATAAACAGATTACAGGATATTTACATCCGGCAATCAGTCAAAGCGCTGAGCATTCTCAGTCGCCAAAACTCTATCTACCTCTTCAGAGGTCATTCGGATAATCTTCTCCGCTGCAGGACGTACATCATCATAGTACGGCGAGATATCCTCGATTGCATAATCTGGGCGCCGAGCAACGGAGTTAACATCTATCTCAGGATGCCATATGCGGACAAAAGAGAGAGCTACAACCGCGCCGCACGTCATCTGATTGCGCACACACGCGCGAACTTCTCCTTCACGTCCAAACAAACTGAGAAGATAACCCCAGTCTTCGGGACCTTTTTCAAGTGGGTAAAATGCAGCGTTCATCGCAACCAAGACCTCGTGAAAAGAACTCATGAGAATTCTCGCCTGGAGGACTCGAAATTTCAAGGTGGCCATCACAAAACCCCGACTGCGATCAGACCAAAAATTGTTTGCATGAGGTTTGGAGCTACTAGCCTCTTGAAGGATATGATTTTCTACCCACTGCTTTTCTTCCCTGTCATCCGGATTAACGACTGAAGAGCAAAAACACACTCAGTCAGATAAGGAAACAAGGAAGAAACAGGCACGGGGGCTGCACTACTTACAAAGCAAGTCCCTTGCGACTACAGCCAACTCATCCATCAGAAATCGTTCGCGTTCAGCTGCCAATTTCTGCTTGGACTTCGCCACATCGGCTATCCCGTGCATAGCTTTTAGCTTGCGCTCACCCTCCTGGACCTTATCACGAAGGCCCGCAAAAGTGCCAACAGCGGCAACAAGTGGATTTACTGGAGTACCACATCCACCCGAAGTTTCCGCGGCAAACCCAGTAGCCTGGAAGAATAAAACGAAAGAAGTAAGATGCCCTACTCGAGTCAATTCTAGTCGCATATCTGACAAACGCTCGGGGGCTACTCCCATCGGGAGACAATGCACAAACAAAGGGAATGAATTGCAAGATGAATTCTTTGATTAAAGACAACAAAGGTACGGGAATACATCCCAAGGTTCATTACATTCAAGGAGACAAAAGAAAAACTATGAAGCTACATTGGTGCTCCCGCTGGCAGCAGTCGCCCCTCCCCGCAGTCGAGCAAAAATCTCAGACAGCTTCCGAGCAAGAATAGCGGCTTGCTCGCCAAAACGAGAGAGCCGTACCTTTTTGCCCGTGGAGGGGTCGACTGGAAGAGATGTGTACGCTTCCTCCAAACCTTCGACTCCGTGCGCCAAAGCAAATTGTATCGCGGTCTTCGCACCAGACTCCGCCTGTGCGACCGCGAAGGCATCCAGAAGTTTGCCTTCTGAGAAGACCTTCAACAGATCATCTAGCGCGGGTGCAGGAGTGGCGTTGGCGAGGAGGCGACCGTGCAGTTGCACCAGCACTTGAGTAGCATCATTGATCATGGAGAGAACTCCATCAGCGTGCCTTTTAAGATGGGCAAGTGTGTCGGTTACCACATCCACCCGCTGGAGTCCAGGGATCTCTAGAGGAACATCCAGAAGACCTGCAAAAGAAGAAAAAAATACTTAGCAAAGTACAGCGAAATGTAGAATCAAAGTCGCAAAATCCCAACACACTTACCCGCGAAACGCACGGCGAGGGGACGGAGGAACCCGACAATGTCGTTGTCGGCCTTACTGCCAGCTTTCTCTAACTCCTTCAAGGACTTCCGCGCATCCGCAAGCTGTCGACCAAAATCTTCTGATTGCATGCGGGAAGCCTCTAGCTCTTGTCGAATGGCCGTCAGGTCAGCCTCCCGAGCAGTTACCTGCTCAGAGAGTTTGACCTTTTCGGATTCTGCAAATTCAAGTCGAGCTGCAAAGAGGTGCTTATCAAAACTCAAGAATGTACGGAATACTGAAGACAGGGAGATGATAAAGCTTACCCTTAAGAAGGACGTTTTCAGTCTGAAGTCGGCTACGGTCCGCTCGAAGCGACTCGCAATCCGACTCGGCGAGAACGACGCGGCGACCAATCGCCGCAAGAGAATCAATAAGCGACTGCAAAAGCACGAAGACGAAAGAGTTAAAAGGATTAAATTGGATTCTGTATCCGATTATTTACAATCGACTACAGCCTGGGGGCTACTCCCATCGGGAGCACTGCCGTGCACCCGATAAAAATGAAATCATGAAGAAGAATTAAACCAGACTTTGAGCCTGTGGCCGATCGCATGCGATCGACTACAGCCTCGGGGGCTACTCCCATCGGGAGCACTGTCGTGCACCCGATAAATTTTTTTTGAAGATAGAAGATGAAGTTTACCTGGCCGGTGGCACGAGAGAGCGGATCCGCGGAGCTATCCGTCACTTCCTTAGAAGCAGAAGTCCTGGCGGCAAAGCTGGGGGCTTCACGTACCACCGTCGCGGCTTCGGGGGCTGCTCTGGGGGAATTTTGGACGGTGCCCGCGGTGGGAGTTTCACCCGCATCCTTTGCCTTATTCCTCTTTTCGGGAGGAACGGCAGCGGCGTACCTGCGAGGACTGATCGTCTGCAGACTGCACCAAAAAATAGAAACAATCGATATTGAAGCACGGAAAATGTTCGACCAAGATTAAGGAAGAAGCACTTACTCGTCATCCTCGTCGTCATCCAGCAAGTCCGCGTTCCAAGTGGGCGTCATCACTGGGAACGAAGGCGAAGGAGCAAGGGAGCAAAGTGGAGTCGCATGGATAGGAGCTTGACTGGGCGATGCTTCCAAGGATTTATCCTTGGAAGTAGCTTCGTCCTCATCTACCCGACGATGTTTCGTAGGAGCGCCATTCGAGTCTTTAACATCATCCGAAGAATCGTGTTCTGAACTCGAAGAGGCGTTGGCGACGCTGGTGTCAATCGCGCCGTCTTGATGACTCGACACTTGCTCTGAGGCAGCCTCCCCCGCAGCTGGCGGGTAGCAGTCCGCCATAGCTAGGCTCTGCGAAGACAAGAAGAAGACGAGAAAAACCTTATCGACTAGGACTCAGAACAAAAAGGGAACAACTCAAAGACGAAAAGGAAGAAACTAACCTCGGCTGGGGGAGGGTTTGAAGCGGCGAAGGCTTCAACTGAGCAATCGGGGAATTTCTCCCCCACCTTCAGTCGAGTGATACCCGCGATTTTCTTATCGAATTCTACATTCGAAAGCTCCTCGCGGCTTACTCGGCTGGGGTCCTCTGAGCCTTGATACTCCCACATAGCGGAGGGCCTTTGTTGAAGTGGCTGGATCCCGCGCTTCAAAAAGATGCTCGCCAGATGCATCCCGTTGAGCACGACTCCCGCGGTCTGATCCCGGAGAGCAGCTACTCTTGCGAGTAAAGGCGCAACGGTCTCAGTCTCCTCGGCTGACATCTTGTGCCCCCAGGACTTTCGCCTTGTCAGAACAGCGAACGGGTGGAACTCCACAATCCCACCCGAGCTGTTGTCGGTGACGTAGAACCACCTCTTCCGCCAGCTTTGAGCGGAGTCGACGAAATGCATGTTGAAGTAGCTGCCTTCTTGTCGAGCTTGGATCCCGAAGCCGCCCCGAAGCGGTTCGCCGAGCTCGGACTCCACCCGCGATCTCTCGCGGAAGATCCGGACTTTGAAGAGCGCCTTCCAAAGCGCCCAGTGCGGGCGAATGCCGAGATAGCATTCGCAGAACACGATGAAGCACGAAATGTGCTGCACCGCGTTCGGGGGAAGATCGTGAAGCTGTATGCCATAGACACACAGCAACCCGAGGAAGAAGGGATGAAGGGGAAAAGAAAGGCCTCGAGTCACGTGGTCCACAAAGACCACGCGCTCGTTCGATTGAGGATTGGGTACCTCTTCCTTTTTTCCGAGACATACTCGCTTCTCCGTCTCCGCCGGCAGCAACCCCTCCCGCTGCATCTCCTTGATGCTTTTCGCGGTGGTGTTGGGGGAGCGCCAGTCGCTGGCGCGGGGCGCGGGTTGCGCGGAAGGTTCGCCGGATGCAGAGCCGGCAGCACCGCGTCTTTTTCCGCCAGCCATTGCTTGCAGCACGAGCTCGAGCGCGAGGAAGACGAAGGTGGGCGCAAGGAAGAAGATGAAGACAGAGAGCTGGGAAAGTTTTACCGTAGCGCTAACACCCGTATTTATACACGGAGCGAGACGATCTCAGCCATACGATGCGCTACGTGGCGCCTATCACGGCCGCCACGCGTGAAGATGAAACAAAGCGGCGGCCAGCGCTGTTTCGTGCCACGATCTTAACAGAAGATCGTGCGCATTTACTGCGCGTCTCGCGTAAAAACCGGGAACGACGTCTCGTTTCCCGGTCAAAAAGCTGACCAGGTGGGCCACCATCTGCTGCCACTCCGTCACGTCCCATCAGGAGAAGAGGAGTGCGCCATGACGTCATGGCATTCGTCATTCAAAACCAAGATCTTTTCGATTGGAAGTTCAAACGCGAAATTATCTTCGTACGAATATCAATTCCTTCGGATAAAAGCAACTTTTCCATGAACAGTTCATAAAGCAAAACCTCTTCGAACAAGAGAAAAATACCCTATGCACGAAAACTCTTTCGTATGGGCACAGCATCCCGAACATGAAAACTCTTTCATATGGGCTTAGCTTTTCTTCCAGCACGAAATTTCTTTCGTATGGAGCTCAAACAAATCAATCGGGTAGAAAGAACCTACCTCTCCTACACATGATAATTTTACATCATAAGAACCTGGATTGTTCAACCGACTAGGCACATCCGGATGCCATATTCTTCGAATATGAAGGTAAGACCCGAAAAGATCTCTCTTTTGGGCCTGGAATCGCACTCGAAAGCTGCGTCCTCCGGTATAATTCCGTGTCAACAACACGAAGAAAAATCCTAGCGGACGCGCCGGGTACCCCCATAGGTTAAGTTCGATTCGATAAGTCCACAACGGCCCAGTCGCAACAATCACCTTATCGGGTTCGAGTCGGAGGTCTCGAATCTGAGTAGGCCAGGAATGTTTTTGCCCTAGTCGCAATTAATTGGCCCTGATCTCTCGGGAGAGCCAAGCTACTGTGCCACATCCTTCTGTGAAAAAAGCCGTAAAAACAGGCACTTATATTGCTCGATACTCGAGCGTGAAGACCCATGATACAGGGAACACACCCTTTGGAAAACAATGACTGTCAGGGCGGTCCTCCATAAAATAAGGAGGGTTTGACCGTCTACTCGACTGGAAAAGTCCCAGTCAAGCACACGCTCGGGGGCTACTGACGAAGATATGGATCCTGGACCCTGCGGGTAAGGACACCCGGCAGCTAGGGTCGGCTTATCGGATGCTTGCAACTACTAAAATGAGGAGAGGGATGGCTTCATGGAGCTACTGGCTCGTCTAGCTCGGATGTGGAGCAGAAAAGTTGGCTGTCCCTTTGTAAGCTAACAGTTCCGGCAAAACTCAAATTTTTTATTTGGCGATTGGCCCGCCGGTCACTACCCTCGGCAGATTTGTTGCATCATCGCCACATGGCCACGACAAGCTTTTGCTCGCTGTGTGGAGCGGAGGATTCTTGGCGTCATTCTCTAATTGACTGTCTAATGGCTAGATGTATTTGGGCCCTAGCCGATGAAGAACTTGTTGAACATCTCAGTTCAACTAGTGAGCCAAATGCTAAGTCATGGTTGTTTACTATGGATGATACACTATCTAAAAAGGATTTCACTAGGCTGGTTGTTACACTATGGGCGATATGGACGGCGCGGAGGAAGGCAATCCACGAGAATTCTTTCCAAAGCCCATTGTCAACACACTTGTTCATTCAGTCCTATATTGATGGGCTCAATTCTGTTGATGCAAGGTCTGTTCCCAGCTAGACCCGGCAGCTAGGAGGTGTTCCCCAAACGCTACGCACAGCTAGACCTAATGTATGGGTTCCGCCACCATTGGGCTTAGCAAAGATCAATGTTGATGGAGCTTTTAGCCGTAATGGTACGTTCTGTGCTGCTAGTGCTATTTGTCGAGATGACAAAGGCAACTTTCTAGGCGCATCGGCCATGGTCTTTAAAGGCTTGAAGGATCCAGGGGTCCTTGAATCAAAGGCAAACCGGGAAGCTTTGAGTCTTGCCAACGACCTTCAGATTCAATACCTCCAAGTGACCTCGGACTGTAAAGTTGTTACTGAAGATATCAAATCTGGGACATTAAGAGCATGTCTAACAGGCCCCGTATCACGCGAGCGCCCCGTAAAATTCCGGCGGCATACGGGGTGCGGGCCAAAACGGCCTTCTAGCACGCCCCGTATGCGGCCTGGCCCTTACAAAAATTATACGGGGCCTGCTCCACCGCCCCCTCCGCCCCGTACTTATAGTGGGTGAGGGTTGGGGTGGGGGTCCAACCCCCCACCCGCAACCCTAGCTCCGCCGCGCGCCGCCGCAGCTCCGGCGAGAAATTACGCGCGCGCCGCCGCCGCATTCCATCCGCCTCCACCGCGATGAGCTCCCCCGACGGTTCCGGCTCCTCCACCGCCCGCTCCAAGCGCCGCCGCGAGCCGGAGACGCTCGAGGAGGCGTGGCGGCTCCACTGCAAACATTCCGTTGCAGGGAGCCGCCGCGGCGTCTGGAAGTACGTGGCGTGGCTGGAGGCCATGCCGGAGACTCTGAAGGACTACGCCCCGGGCGGGAGATACTACACCGATGACCCGCCGCCGCAGCCGATGAGCGGCCCCAAATTCGCGAAATGGCGCGCGGAGTGGGAGCTGCACCAGCAGTGCAAGCGCGGCGGCGACGGCGCAAGCGGCAGCGGAGGAGGAGGCGCGGCGACAGCGCAGGAGGAGTTACCGGCGACAGAGGAGGAGGAGGAGGCCGCCTTCGCGGCGGCGGTCGAGCTTTCGAAGATGGAAGCAGAGGCCGCGGCGCGGGCGGAAGCGGAGGAGGAGGCGAAGGCCGTCGCCGACGTCGAGCAGTTCAAGGCGATGGAGGCTTCCGGCCTCGTCGTCTTCCTAGACTAGATTAGGTTAGGAGTTCATGTTCGAGCAGTTCATGTAGCAATGGTGATCTTCTGATGAATGAAATCGAGTTTATCTTCTCTCCCGCGTAGTTCGAATTCAAACATACGGGGCGGAGATAGGGGGACTGCTAGACGAACTTCTAAATCTTAGCACGGATTTTCCTAGATTTCCTGTACAGGGCCCCCTACACGCGATTTAGGGGGCGAAATTTTAAGGGTCCTGTTAGACATGCTCTAAGTATCTATAGTCCAATAGTGATAGAGATTAGAAACCGAGCATGCTCTTTTCAAGTTTGTAATTTTGTCAAGTTTGTAATTTTGTCTGAGAGTCTCGGTCGAGCAATTTTGAGGCTAATAATCTTCCTAAGTTTGCTTCGTCGCTGGGATAGGGCGCCATGTTTGGCTCGGATTACCCCACGACGTTGAAAAAAAGTAACGGAGTAGAAGAATACCGCTATTCGTCGTCGTTGACCCGACGAACCCTTTACGAGTACGAAATGTCCTACGCCCACACAAGTACACGCCAGCCCCATATCCACACCCACGCCCAAATGTCCGCACCGAGGCGCCTCGCCGTGCTCCACTCCCACCTCCGGCTTGACGGTCCGGCGCCGCCCGCCGACAGAGGCGAGAATGAGCTGACGGCGGGGCAGGAGGCAGTGGTCTCTACCGCTCCGTGCGCCGCCGCCGGCGACGACAGCCGCGGCGCGGCGGCCAGTCGGGTAGGGGATGGGGAGCTGGAGACCTGCGTGTTCTGCCGGATCATACGCGGCGAGGCGCCGGCTTTCAAGGTGCGTCGGGCTCTCTCTTCCTCTTACAAATTTTGTTTTTCTTGCTGTCTCCATGGATGGGGTTCGTGGGTCCTTACTGTTGAACGGTTCCGACGCTTGTTCCGGATTACCCCGTAGTACATAGGAACTCTGTTCACGCATGCAAAATTCGTAGTATCTCACAGCTTACCATGTTTTGTGTGGACTGTACGGACCAATAGTTAACAGCCTTATGATATGTGTATTTTGCAGGTCTACGAAGACGATGTATGCCTGTGCATACTGGATTCTCATCCATTGGCTCTTGGGTAAATTGATTCGTTTTTGTACTCATTTTTTTCCCATTTTTTACAGTTGGAACTTCTTCGCATACGTTACATTGGAGGATAGTAAGCATTTCCATTTTGTAGAAATACTTGTCATTGCTTGTAAGAATTGTTTATCGCCTTGATTTTAGGGATTACATGAGTATATTATGTTGATTGATACCTTTCTTGGTATCTCTTAGGGGATATTGATTTTAATTTTTTTTATTACGACTTTAGAACTGGAAAAATCTAGGGCAGTACAATTTTTTGTGCGGGTGCATGATACAACTTTTCTGATGCTGAACATGACTTATGCTAGTAGTTAGTATTTTATCCGAATCACTAAGGACTTAAGCCATTTAATTTTGTAGAGTATGAATACAAGTGTTTCAGAACAGAAGGAAACCTTTTCTGAATCGATCTGCTTAACCAAGTTTGCAGGCTCATTTTGCAGCCATAGACATAATTTATGAACTATTTTCATCCATCAGTGATCACACTTATATGATTTTGTGCTCCAACTTTCCATTTGATGGAATTTCTAGGAATTACAATTATAATGTTCAATATGAATGCACCCATTGTACCATATCCAGAGTTAATTTCCAATTTGTAGTGTTAATTTTTTTTCTACAAAATGCACACCCATTTGTATGTATTTGGCAGATCTTTGAACTAAATTTAAATCTACGGAAAGAGTAGGGGGGAATGTGAACAAGCGTGAGTCAGTGAAATACATTTATATTCGTCTCTCTCCATACAGTACCTTCATACTTTTAACTGCTAGATTATGAAAAACGAAGGATTATATCCAATTTTCTTGCCCAAGAAACACTGGTAAGAAAATAGTGACCGTATTTTCCTACCAAAGTAGGTTTTGGCAATAAGTTGGTTGGGTGGAAGGAACATATCTTAGTACATAACCCATTTGCTTGTTTTGTCTTAAGATAAAATTCAATTAGCAATGCTAAGCTTACTAACTGCACAGGTTATTTGCTTTGATTTTTCTCTCTTTGATCAACATTCATTTTACTTGTCTTGCTATAGTTAGTCATATTCTTGTTAAGAAGTATTAGTATAGGTATAGGAGTCCAGTCCGTATTAGTCTAACTTGTTCTGATAACATGTTATGAATATGCAACTTGTCTATATTGGCATATATATATATTACATATGACTTAGGATAGAAGTAATCTAGACTAATACAGACTGGACTCCTATAACTATACTAGAAAAAAAGATGATAATCCAGAATCCGCGTCTTGGAAGTGTCGTTGCAGCATGAAGAGTCTTCAAAACCTGTAGAGTGGAGAGCGAATAGAGTCGATCGAACAATGAGACCGACAGAGACCGATATTCGATCAAGAGAAGAGCATGTTACAACCGTTCATAGCACAAGAAGCCAACGACATAAGAAGTCCAACGGCGAAAGAATGCGCGTAGAGCCGTAGATTAATGACAATGCGAAATGAGGCCACAAAAATCCCATAGAAAGGACCAGGACCGAGAAAAAGAGGCCACAAAAATCCTACAGAAAGGACAAGGACCGAGAAAAAGAGGCCACAAAAATCCTATAGAAAGGACCAGGACCGAGATAAGGAGGTCACAAAAATCCTATAAAAGGGCCAGGACCGGTAAGAGGCTGACAAGTAAAAGTATGGTGGACTCTCATGACATAAGAAACAAAAATAAACAACGGATTTGGCGGACGCAGCGGAAAACAGAGGTAGAAAGACCACATGCAAGATAGAGCCGGAAACACACTCGAAAATCACTGGAGAATGAGAAAGAGAGACGGTGTCCCGCGACGAGATTTTTATTATTATTATTTTTATCTCACGATCGGATATAGGAAAATAGCATCTGAACTGGAATCAGGCAGCGCACAAGCGCCCGATGGAACCAGCCAGCAGAGAGATCGCATGAGGCCTTGGAGTGCGGCGGCCAGCAGATGCGCAGAGGACTGACGGCAGTGGCCGGCAGATGAGGACAGGCGGAGCACCAGCCAGCAGAGAGATTGCATGAGGCCCTGGAGTGCGGCGGCACACGAGCAAGGGGCGGCGGCCAGCAGATGCACAGAGGACTGACGGCGGTGGCCTGCAGATGAGGACAGGCGGAGAAGGCGACGGCCGCCTACGGAGTGGCAGGACGTATGGCAGGCCGGGAAACTCCCGTGGGGAACAGCTCTTGGAGACTAGCGGTGGCCAGGAGATCGAGCTCGCACACAGATCTGCAGGGCGATGGCCGGCTGGGAGTAGCGGCCATGGCGTCGTCCGCGTCGGAGTAGAGAGCGATCAGGAGAAGAAGAGGCAGACGCGAGCAGGACAGCGACATGCAAAACAGCTCGATCTGGAATCGATGTACTCACGAATCACACGGAAGCAAACGAGGAGGAGAGAGCGAAAATCGACCATGGACATAGGAGACCACACAAACGGATCGGAGACCCAAAAAATCGATCTGTGGGGAAGACGATCAACGAACAGCAGATGGAAGAGGGCGGCGACCTTCAGCACATAGAAAATCGAGTCGGAAAAAACAAGAGAAGGCCGACCGAAAGCAACCGAAGAGGAAAAGGTGGATCGAGATACAGGACGAGTTCCACATCCAAAAAAAAAACCCTAGCTAACCCTAGCTGGCTAGCTCTGATACCATGTTATGAATATGCAACTTGTCTATATTGATAGCCCATGGGGCATACATTACATATGACTCGGGATAGAAGTAATCTAGACTAATACAACCCGGACTCCTATACCTATACTAATACTCCTTAACAAGTCTTACCTTGTTTAGTAAAATAGGTTCAACCTACTCATTTGTGTATTGTTGATTTTATTTGTTTCCTTACCATATTCAAAATCTGCAGGCATTCCTTGATAATTCCAAAACGCCATTTTTCATCACTAGAGGCCACCCCACCTTCTGTAAGTTCTTGGCTATCCTTATTGACATTTTTTCTACCAAAATTGTTGTTTCTGGGACTGGAAACTCAGCAAAAAAAAATAACCCTGTTTGGTAGTTGATTTCCTTTTGATATTTTCTTCGCAAGTAATATGCAGTTACGTCAATCATGCCCGTTTTCTAATTTTGAATTGTCCATTTAAGTGGGCCCATTGATTGAAAAAAAAACTCTCCTTGCAAAATTTAGCAGAACAAAAATTGTATCATATGCCGTACCCACATAGGCTCTCTGCTTATGCATTTAACCAATCAATGCTACAGTGTTATGTTTATTTCATGAGCTGATAACTGTTCCCTTGGATTAATCACTGATGAACGTCTTCTGAGTTTAATTCTTGTCTTTGAGCCAGGTCGTAGCAGCCATGTGTTCCAAAGTACCTTTTCTTAGCAATGCAATTATGAAGGCTACTCACTGTGGTAGGTAGATTATAACCTTTTTTTGTTTTACTTATTTTTTAGAATTTTTTTCTTGATGAAACTGTCTATAAACTCAAGATGGCCAGTAGACCTAAAGTGTCATGGTTTGTGTATAGCCCAATGCAATAAATTTTTCACGACTTATGATCAGTCTCTTCCACATAATTTTCCCCACATATTGTTATTTGGGATACATTCAAACGGACCTTTGAAGGCTGGTGATTTCTCAAAAAGAACACTTAAAAGTTATTTTCTGCATTAGTCACAAACATGCATGTTATTAGCAATGCCTAAGTACCTCCAAAACCAGTTCATCTGTTGACTGGCTGAACTAGTGCCAAAATTCAATCTTTCCACAGTAGATGACACAAATCGTGTAATATGTTTACTTTTTGCAATATGATGTTTCGTATTGTGCGCATTTGTAACATGAGTATGTGACTGGTTAATTAAGCACACTAACAATTGCATGGATTTGTTGTGATACGTCTAAGGATGCCATTTGTCATCTACTCCCTCTGGCCCAAATTAGTTGACTTTCATTTGTCTAAATATAGATGTATCTAGACATATTTTAGTGTATACATACATCTATATTTGGAAAAATAGAAGTCAAGTATTTTTGGATGGAGGGAGTATATCGTTAGCTCATTGATTTGATTCTATTGTCTTGGAATTCAGATTCGTTCAACATGGTGGTCAATAATGGAGCCGCTGCGGGACAAGTTATTTTCCATGTGTGTAATAATATCTCAATCCTGAAAACATGTGTAGGCTTTATTTTGTATGTCATGGTTTTCCATTAGTGCACCGTGCTCACTTCTACATGATTCCTCTGCACCTTGGTGCCTAGTTATTTATTGATTCATCTCATGCTCTCTACCATCTACAGACCCATTTCCATATAATTCCCCGTAGATCTGGTGACAAGTTGTGGCCCACAGAGGTACGCTGTTCACATTTCTATATTTCTGTCTTCAAAACCCTCCAGCCATAAGTTATGTCTGTTGGTGGCAAGACAACTCGTCTTATTATCTACTGATATCCTTCCTCGCAATTAAATATAACAGAGCTTTAGAAGGAGCTCCATTGAGCCTTCTACTGAAACCTCGAGTCTTATTAGCTGCATCAAGGAGCAACTTGATTCTTCTCCCGAATACTGTAAAAACTGAATCATCTTCACCGCCAAAGGCGCAATGCAAGCTGCTTCAGTTGTCCGGTCAAGTACATAATATGCAATTCGTGGCATATCCCAGGAAATTCATCTGTCTAACAAAATTGAAGTGTCATGTTGGGAGTTGAGATTGGTCGATATATCCGAAGCATTGTGTACTGTAGCTTTGTATAAAATATTGCAACCGAGCTAAATAAGTCAGCCGGCTATATAAAACTGCCATGTCACCAAGAGACAACATTACGGACCACTTATACAATGGTGTTGGCTATAAGTTGGTTATTAGGCTAGATGTTTTTCTTTTATTTCTCTCGTTATCTTTTCTCTCATTTATTCTTTTTACCTAGAAGCATGTGTAGAGGTTGGCTTTTGTACGAGAGCTCACTTGTTTTTTTCATTGTCTCTCTCGGCATAAGCAAAAATGACTTGTAAGCTGGCTTGTAGCCCGCTATTGTACTTGCAACATGGCTGTCTAGGTGGCACGCTAGACATTTGTCTTCACATTTATAGATAGGACCCTAAAATATTTATAAAACACATCTAATACCCTAATAAACTTGTCGAGTTGTGTTCGCATTGTGAAAGGAGAATGAAGATAGGTAGAGCAGTGACGTAGTCATATCTGTGGAGGGAAAATCCTCATGAAAGTCGTCCCAATAGACACCACCCGTCGGGTTCGATGGGATCCGAGAAAGAAGCTGAATCGACGAGGACGCACATGACCTGTGAACTATAATTTTCGCATGGTCTTTGAATTTCTCATTGTTGGAGATATTGTGCTGAATACTTGTTTTATGTGGTGATAGTGTGACCTTTTTTTTTTGAGAATTTGATAGTGTGATCTATGTGTGTATATTCCTAGGAAATTATATGGTGATATTTTCTACAATTCGGGCCAAATGAACATTCAGCACACTAAAGTAAATGGGCCAAAAACTTAGTTGGCTGGGACAGCCCACTTCTTTATGCCATAATTTGTGTAGAAATAAAATCCATGTTGGCAGCCACGGTTTTGCCGTGTCGATCTAAATGGGTGATCGAGAATCTGACGTGACGCTATATGATAATTATTCATCACAGAGCCTTAGGGCTGGGTGGACCTAGGGCCCCTACGTAGCTGTCAAGGATTGTCGTGGGACGGTGTTCCAAAACATCATGTTTTCCATCTACGGCGATTGTTGTGTGAAGGTTTAAAAAACCGTCCATCTCTGAAGGTTTTTGGTGCATCTTTGATGATTCAGACCGTCATGGAGCCATGGAGCCAACAGCGATCATGGCCAGGGCTAATCCAGTTGTGGCAGTGGGTAGGCAGCACATACCCCTGTGAAGACTAGGTTTTCGAACCTCGGCGCCATGGAGTGTGCAAACACGGTCACCAGGGGGAGCAAGAGAGGGTGTTGGGCTGTTAGTTACTCGCTCTTTTACACAATATATAAACCACTTTAGCAAGCTAGTTTAGACCAGGAGAGGATTTTAAAACTGAGAAAGCATGTTTTGTTGCGTGCATCATACGATGTAAGCATCGGATTGTATTTTCTTCCATCGCTGACAAAGAAGTGCGTACATACAAAGATGTTGTCACATGCATACTAACATAAGGGCATCTTTAACAGTTTGTTGGTTAGCTTGTTGGTAAAATTGGACACGTCATCAACCAACAACACATCTTACAACCAGTCCAATGGTTGTATGTAGTTTGGCCAATAGGAGGTGAGAGAATGTGCAAGACCTCTCTCTATTCTACCTCGGAGCTTGTGCAAGAGTTGTTGGTTAATCTACATACAACTTCACTCTCTCACATCATTTATTTTATGACACATCATAAAAAATCATATGTGGCAAAATCTACCAACGTCTATCTTACAACTATTGGAGATGCCCTAAGAGGCGGTGGGGTGGGAACGGGGCATTATGGGGTGTGTGGTCCTGGACGGAGGCCGGTGCTCAATGATGGTGGACGTCTATAGGAGCAAGCTCGGCAACGCCGATTTAGAGGAGATTTGCGGCGCGCGGCCGGATAGGGGAGGGGAGGAGGTGGATCCTCCTCTTTGGATCATAATTCTACCATGTATAGGGTTTTACCCCTTTTATATATCCCATGTAAGCCGCCGGTTTGGGATAAGTCAAAAGTTGTAAATTCCTGGCTTTTATAACCCGCACCCGATATAGTGAAGTTTTGCTGGCCTGCGCCCTTGGTTTGTTCTCTTCCTCCTTGGAAGGATTTTCCATGTTAAATTCTTGTGTCCCCTGTCGTGTTTGATATCTTTGTTCACCATGTTATGTTACTATCGTTTATAACAGATCAGGCCGAAGGGGCCGCGGGGGTGACTGATTTGGCCGGAGAGGAGCGTCGATGGCAGCAGAGCATGCGGGCGGCAGCAATGCGTGAAGGTTCAGCCGGGTGGCTGGCTGCGAGCGTGCATGGAATTTTAGGGCACGACCGGATGTGATGTATATTTCTGTCACCTCTGTCCCTTTTACATGCGATGTAATTTTTTTGCCAAACTTTTACATCACCGCCTGCTGTTGGAGACACATTTTTTGGCCCTCGTGATGTAAAAAATGGTTAAACGCTATTTTTAGCCACCTATTGGAAATGCCCTCGTGATGTAAGCATCGGATTGTATTTTCTTTCATCGTTGATAAGAAGTGCGTACATAAAAGAAAGTTGTCACGTGCATACTAACACGAGCGAGGCTTGTGAGAGCGCCAAGCATGGCATGAGAGCTAGGCACCATGAAAGGGTATCTTTCTCTCTCAATGTAAAGTAAAGAATTGAAGGCTGCATACTTTATACATACAAATGTAGCTACATGCCCCTTCACATGTAACGTGCGGACAGTGAACCTGCTACAGCTAGAGGAAAACGGAGAAAAGACAGAATCATCGCACAACGTATATGTTGCTGGTAAGGCTATGGCGCAATTGCATATGTCCAGTCTCTTGTTCTTTTGTTAGTGGTCGCCATTTGTCATTTTCTGGCCGCAAAGAGATAAACTGATCTAAGGCATGATGCCAAGCCGTCTGCTTGTTCGTTTCAACAAATGTCAACAGAGGAATCTGATCATACTTACAAGTGGATTCATGCACTTATTCGGTAGTACTCACTCCTCCGTTCCATAACGTAAGTTGTTTAGGTGTTTTACATGTTGTCTAGATTCGGATTTAAATGAATGAACGCGTATACTAAAATGTGTCTAGATACATGTGTGCATGTATGAATGTGGAAAAGGTCTAAAACATCTTATATTGTGAACAGAGGGAGTACATTTGTGTGTTGAGACCAGAGAGAGATGATGTGTACGTAGGAATAGGCTCTGCAGCTCTTTCCGGTGCCTTCCAAACAAATATAGATCCTTCATTTCTGTACATCCAACCAGAGATGGAGCCACGACTTTGATATAACATTGCTTGAATCGAATTTGTATTCGGACAAGCGATAAGTTCTTCGATCGACATTACATGGATACTCTCTCATATCATGTACGCCTGATATTAGCTCTCGGAAATATAGAGTTGACATGCTTCACCTTGCTTCTATTACAAGAGGGAGTTCCCAAACCTGTTGGCGCAGTTTTTGAAATCTCACTCATATGGTGTGTTTTCTCATTAACCTGGTCGGTTAGACTTGCATTTTCTGCAGTAGCATTTGAGGTTGAAACCACCGGTTTGCAATTTTAAAATATTGATGGTCTTTTCCAATAATGACTTGTGCAATTTTACTTTTTCAGTTAGTACAATACAAAGCAAATACATAATTTTTAATTAATCAGACAAAAACTATAATTAGTGTGAATATAATTTAACTGCAACCATATACCTTACCTTAGAGGTCACGGGGTCAGATTAGCACATAGACAACGGATGTGCCATGTAGTGAGACATGAGACCGGAGGCTCTTAGAAGATTGGCTATTTGCGCATTGCAGGCTCCATAGCCAATATAGCCGCAACACACAAGATCTAGATGTCTTTCGCATAAACCGATGGTGACGCTCGATGGAGCGTGAAACACTAGCATGGTCTGGACTAGGAGTCCATGATACCGATTACTGTCACATGCTGCTATGTTTTTCCATGGAGGTTGATGATTTGTGGGTGATTCAATTGATTGTGGAGTTGTGCCGCCATGGCAGCCGGGGTGGCCGATGGCGTACTTAAGGTATGTTTTCGATGGGAGGTAGGTGAAGTTGGTGATATTTGTGGAGCAGCCTCCGAAAATGATGGATGCGACGGTAACATGATGACATGTATCAGTTTGTATGGTGTTGGTCGGCTGTTGTTACTGTGTGGGTGGAGAGAAGATGGAATGTGGGTCGGTCGTGGTCGGGAAGCCTCGTTCTCGGCCTGATCTAGCAGTCCTCCCATTTCCAGGCACCCTTGTTGGCCGATAAGACTTCATGTGGACATTGGCTTTGTCAACTGAAAACCTTGCCCGATAGTTGCCAGTGCTAACCACAACAATTCCTTTCGGTGTCGCTTTACTTCTTGGAGGCGTCGCCTTAGGTACATGTCGCTCTGTCCTTAGGATCTAGGTGAAAGCATTTGGTCCGTTCTCTAGACCAAGCGGTCGCGGCGCTTTTGTGTTGCTCCCTGCTTGGATGTGTTGCCTCGGGAAGCTAGGGTCTACCTGCAGGGTGTGGCCGGTTGGTTTTCTTTGGTGGTTCTTTCTCGTCGTGGACTACCCATGTGGGTGGTCATGCTCACATGTCTCTCCGATCCTGCAATCGTGCCGTCTGTTCTCAATTATTGCTCTAGGTTGAGCTTCACCAACTTTCTAGGGTAGAGAGCTTTTCGAGTTAGAGGGCGCAGGGTTCGCTATTTCAAAGTGGAGACAGTTAGTGTAGCAACGACATAAAGCCTCTCTAGTAGTAGACATGGACATGGCTTCTTCAATGCCTCGTCTTATCTGACATCAAGATCTTGCATTTTCTTGTCCTTTCTATCAAACGATTGTTATGCCTTACAAGGTTTTAGAGTAGTTTCAAGTGGCACGCCTTGTTTATCTTTTGTTTGTTTGTTTGTTTCCATTATGTCTTGTAAGCTAATTTCTTTGACACCTTGTACTATCTTTCGTTGTCTGTAACTTTATATTAATTTAAAGACACGTTTAGGGTTTGGCGTTATCATATTTTCTTTATAACTAATGTGTGTATTGATTGATGGATCTGTTGATCTGTTGACATTGTGATGCGGTCCATTCTTTTTTCGTGTGCTGCTTGGTCTATTTTAACAGGTATTGTGGGAACTTACAATCGGAGTTAGTTTTCTTTGCTGATGGTCAGGTAGTAATTGAGATAAGCACTAAACTAAAAATGGTCCCCGCTATAAATTTGGGGACGGGGTCATGGAGCCATGAGTTGTGGCAAACCCGTGATCACAAGCCTAGGCTATTGGAATTAAACGTGGCATGTGTGGAGTGTATGGAATAATTTCTAATTTGTCATTGCGAAAATGGCCATGCGGGTCTTTCTATTTTTATCCCCTTGTTTTTGTTTCTTTCATTTTTCTCGGTCTGAGTTCCTTGTTTTTGCTTTCTTTCAATTTTTAGTTTGTCGAGCGGTACATTATGCGTTCTTTCGGCACCTTCTTCTTATACAAAAAGTGTGTGTTCAAGAAAGAAACATGGCCATACACCATTATATGACCACGCGCCACGTCGTGTGTTCACACATCCACCAACCCCTATCCTACCACTACATGACCACGCCCCCGCAACGTGACTTCACACGTCAGACCTAATACTACCATCCTTTTCAGTCTCACTGGCGTCACATTAGCAGTACGCAGCCACCAAACCCTCCCCCTCCCCCTCCCCCTCCCCCCCCCCTCCGCCGCCGCCGCCACCAACGAAAAAGAACGAAGCTTTCCACTTCCTCACGCACAAGCGATGAGAGGTAGAAAGGAGCACCAAGGGCAGGAGAAGATGGGGGGACAAGGTATGCCTCCGGAGGAGGAGTCTCCGAACCAAATCATGCATAGTATTTTTGGCGACGAATCCGAGGGAGAGGCGGAAGATGAAGCAAACGATGGCGATGAGGCCATTGGTGTGAAGGGCAACAATCACGGGGTTGGTGATGAGGCCAACCAGAACCACAACTTCCACAATCTTCCTGCCCGTGCCGCCAGAGAACCCGCATACAAGGCTAACAACTGCCACCATGGCCACCGATTGGTAAATTTGTCCCCATCACATTGGCTTGTTAATGTTCGGTATTGATGGTTAGGATTTATGATTGGAGGGGCACGTATGAGCTCTGGCCTTCGAGGAAATTTAGACGTTTCTAGAAATGTGTGTGCTTACTTATTTTAGTGTTTGTTTAGGTTGGGGGATTTCATAACTTATTGAAAATGTTAGGATACATAGAGATTTCATATCTAAGCTAAGTGGGAATATTGATGGGTTCTGGATTCGGGAGTAATTGCTGCTATTCTAACGAGAACTCATTGATGTGTTGTCGGTTGTTCTATATGGCTATCAGAGAGAACTTTTTGTGCAAACACCGTGCCATTGATTCTGATCTATCAATTCTCATGTCATTAATATATGCGGAGATAGGAGCTTATGTTATAGAGCACTTAAAGAGACTGTAATGGCATTTGGTCCATGTGGCACTTGGATGGAAATGTAACTATGAATTGCAGTTGGGACCAATTTTCCTTAGAACAGGCTTCTGGAGCACATTTGCTCCAACTAAATGTATTCTTTTCTAGCTTTCTTGATGATGTATTGTTCATTTTAATTGTTTGGTATGCTAGGATTTTACAAACTCTTGGTCTACATGTGCTGCATTTATTTTGTATAGCTTGTGAAATCCTTCTAATGTGTGGCAATATGCATGGGATTTATCCAGGAAGAAGAAAATGCTAAAAGCCAGGGATCTGCTGGGTTGGCCAATGGAAGTGTGGGTGAAGCTTGCCGTGGTGTACTTGGCTATCCGTACATGCGAGAAAATGTGGAAGTCATGAAGAGTGAAGAGGAAGGCTATCAGCAGAGACTAGAAACAAGTAGAGCAAGGGTTATTGCCTCTGAATTCAAGGGGTCTAAAGATAATTACAATGCTGATGAATATCGTGAAGACAATGACGTCCACCGAAAAAGAAAATCAGGGTAATAAAATTAGCTAATTTTTTGTTGTATATTTAATAGATTGCATGTCACAATGGTCGATTCAAGTGGTAAATATCTTCTTGAATTAAAATAATACTTATTCTTAAGTATCTAGTTTGACAATCTTCTTGTTAACGGAGTAAGAGTTTCCATCTAATCTTGCAACAGGTCAAAAGAGGATGTTAAATCCTATGGAGTTTTTCGTGATGTTTTTGGTGAGAGCGATGAAGATGAAATCGCCCCATATGGTGGTCAAGATGATACTGAAAATGATAATGTGAGATGACATAGAACTCACTTTTCTTTTTGTGTAAAAGATCACCGTATCAATGTTAGTTCATGAGTATTTACATGTGTAGCTCAATATGACTGGAGCGGTATATATTCTAACTATGTAGTCATACCGTACATGGTTTCTATATCATATACCATGGTATCATGACAATGAAATACCTGTAGGGGACCCCAACAGACAAAGCTATTTATTATAGTTACTTATTTATATATAAATGTCAGCACTAGGATTTGTAAATAGGTGGTGGAGTCATGTCACCACGGTCCACTACGGTGCTACCCCACAAAGATTTGGTTCCCCAAAGTTGCCATTTTCGTTTGCCTTTATTTATTGGACACTTACAAATAAACTATGCTTGGAAAGTAACATTTTTTCTTATGGTAGATCATTATGTCCCATGTGTTTTGGTTGCATGCATTATATGGAAGATCTATGCTTTTGTTAGGTCTTTAACCATTTAATATGGTAGATCTATGCTTTTAACTGTTAGCTCTTTTAACCATTTATATGGTAGACCTATGATTTTAACGGTTAGATCTTACATTCCTTTTATAGGTATGGCCTGCCAAGGATGAAGGACACTATGGGAATATTTTACAAGGAAAGGACATAGTTCCTGGCAAAAATACATATCATGAATCAGCTAAAATTGTTAAAAGAGAGTCCAAACAGTGTCCAGTTGGTCCTCCGCTTTCTTTGGTGGTTCCACACATGCCACCACCGGGTCAACCTGATAGAGTGAGTTTCTCTAATATTTAGGCGCATAGTTTTCTACATAGTTGTCATGTGGTATCAACATAGGATATTTAAGATGAATGTTTATTATTTCCAATTTTTATCTTCTGTGGTGGTCATTGGGGGTGTATGTCCAAAGTTACTATAGACGACAGTTTGTGAACAAATGTGATATTGGTTTAAGCTGATAGTGTATAATGGAAAATGTCCAATACTTTCGGTGATTGTTGCATGGTCCTCTATTACAAGGTTCTCATAGCTTGATAGCTATCATTAATTAATTTTTTGTAAGTCTGTGAGTTTTTATCTTTTGTTTTGCAACGAATAAAAATATAGATCCCATATTCAACTTTGATTTTCACTTTTGTAGATGAATGTGATCAAGGTATCAAATGTCGTGGGGTTTGATCCAAAACCTTTTAATCCTGAAACCTATTTGGAAGAGGATGCATTTATAGATGAATCTGAGGGACGGAAGAGAAATCATTCGAATGTTGTCCGTTGGAGAATGGTCAAGAATGCTGATGGCACTGAACATGTGAGTTTAGTCTTTCCCTCTAGCAGTAAAATGTTATTTTAGTCTTCCCCAATGTTAGTTGCCATATTTCAAATCCAAATTCTTTCTCAGAAGCCATGCCACATTTGTCATCTATAGGTAGAATCTACCTCCATATAGGAACAAGTGAATTATGCTTACTCTCTCTACACATACGGCTATTTATTATTTTATTTTGCCACCGAGTGCTGGGCAATGAGCATTTGCAGTTTTACACCTTTTTCCTAATCTACATTGGAAAATTATTTCCTCTCATGTTCTATTTTTGTTCTTTGAGTATATGTGGTAAGAGTTAAGAACAAAGTTTCTCATTTCTCACCTGGTGACCTATTCATGTTTTCATGTCACTATGATAGTTTTATTTTCTCTCATTGTTGAAGCTTCATGCATTCCTCTGTTGCAGCCTGAAAGCAATGCACGCTTTGTGAAGTGGAAAGATGGAAGCATGCAACTGCTGATTGGAGATGAGGCTTTTGATGTAACTGTAGATGAGTTAACTCATCCTACCCACTTGTTTATGAATAAGGAAAAGGTAAAAATAATCATCTATCCACTTCCTAGTTCCTACGTCACCCTCATTATGTGTTTGTTCGCCTGTACCATTATCTCGTCACTATAATTCACACACTCCTTCGTATCAGGGACTTCTACAATCACAAGGAAAGCTTTTACAAAAGATGAGATTTATGCCTTCCTTGCTGTCTTCAAAATCTCAGCGCTCATTAATAGACCCTGTTGATTCTAAAAATAAGAAAACAAATAAGATGAAAACATGGTACGAAAAAAAAGATCCCGAGAAAGTGAAGCAAGAGATGGAAAGAGTAAGTTGAAGTTTTGATATTCCTCCAAAATTCTGTTACTTAGTTCAGTCATATATTAAAGGGACCCTATATATAAACCTTAGTTATGTGCACGTGCTATATGTTCATGTGTTTACCTTCCTAATTGGGTTCTAAAGTGAAACGATTTGCCAGTTACTTGTTCAGTTTCTCTCTTGTTGTGCTTTGTTTTATTTTTGTCTCATGGAATAACTCTATAGCTTCTCATGGTTTCCACAAGGTACTTTAAATAATAAGTATCCACACTAACTTAATAGGGAGAAGAACTGTAATCTAAGTTATGTGGCATGTTGGGATATTATCATCATGATTTTGTTGTGGAACCGACCTTTAAAGTGATTTTTTAGTTTATAGTTCATTAAGAACCATCTTAAAGTATTAAAACTTAATACATGTAGATAATATAGAAGAATTATTGTGAATGCTTGTCTATGTAACTAATCCCTATGTTCCTAAATAAGTGTACATTTAGTTTTGTTCTAAGTCAAGCTATTCTAATTTTGACCAACTTTATAGACAAAAGTAGCAATATCTATGGCATAAAATTAGTATGTTATGAAATTACTTTTCAATATGGATCTAGTGATATTAATTTGGTGTTGTAATGTTGCTAGTTTTTCTATAAAGTTGATCAAACTAAAGTAAGTTTGACTTAAGACAAAGATAAAAGTACAATTATTTTGGGATAAAGGGAGTAGAGCACTTAATCTTATCTTACATATGTATATGTGCCTATTTATTAAATTCATTACAACATATATGCATAGGGTAATTTGTTGCTATTCAATCTTGTTCAACACCACACAATGATAAATGATCTATTTAATGCATCCAATTTAGTTTTCATTCAAAGTTGTACAATCATGTGAACTGAATAAGAAAGGATGATGAATGTTGTCTGCTTGCATGCGAGAGACGATAAGGTTCACCTTTTCTTGTAGATTCAGATGCACACTTGAGTTATGTGGGTTAGGATGTTTGACCTTGCTATTTATGTTTTATGCACACTATTTACCTTCTTATGGAAACAAGTTATGATAGTATTGCATCTATTCAAGTTATCGATGTGGTTTCACTATCTTCCGAATGTTTTATCAATTATTTGAAAAAGTAAAGCAAACTGCAAGCATTAAGAGATGATGCATGTACCCTGCCTAGGGTATATGACTATGAGAATATAGTTGCATTGGAATGTTTTAGATGCACGTGTAGCTGTGTACTATCCATGTCACTAGTTTACAGATTTGGGCGTGTGACAAACTTAAGCAATATACTCTGGTTTGTTTCTTTCCCCCACTCGTTTGAAAGAGAAAACATAATTTTCTCTTATGTTAGAAAATTAAGTAAACATTGATATGACAATACATGGAAAAATGGTCGAGTGAGCAGTAATAAATATCAACCATTTGTTTTCTCAATCATGAACTTTGCAGTATATAGGTTGGTTAGGAGATTTTTTTTATGGAACAACATGGTCTACAAGCTACATTACATGTGAAATGCGTCCTTTTGAACACAACTTTAGTAAATCCTTTTCATTGTTTACTATATGCATTAATTGGCATACAATGTGTTTTTTGGTCATAGGTCCAAAACTAGTTATCTCTTTCTTTCAAATTTGTCAGATGGGGACCCTTTAGCACTTCATCATTTTTGAACTTTAGATTGCATCCTTACAGATCTTGTCATATAAGGTTAGAGTTTGATATAGTCAGCGGCATGGAAATTCCGGCTCTTACAATTTTTTGCATCACTTATTATATTGTTAGTATAGTTAGCTTTTATCAACGAGTATCTATAATGTTGTTGTTTATTCCATGTATTAAACATGTGTAGACACCATCGTGATGTTTCCTTTTACTCCTCTGTTACAAAATTTCTCCTTCTTACTGACAACAAATTACACAGGCTGAAGAAGAAAATATCCGAGCTCGTGCAATTCTTAAAAAGGAAAGAGAAAAGGTGAATCGTAAATATACCCAACCTCGCAGGGAAAAGCAGAATCTTACTCCAGGATTTTTGGAAGAAGCGCTACATAAGGTTGATTTTTTTTCTTTATAAGTGTTTATTTACATTTATCTTCAAAGACTCAACAATATGCAATGTTAATTTTCTGACATTTTCACAGAAAGAAACAATACTAAGTTGGTACAACTCATCTATATGCTTATTCATAAGCAGTATCTACTTCCATTTCATTAGTTTACTCAACTCAGTTGACACTTTGTTGAAGAAATTATTTTACACCTAGCTATATGTATTACATTGTTTGTAGTATTATATGATTTGAAGAACATTTTGACACACTCTAGCAATGATATTAACATTTCCAAAGTATAAAAATATTCGTTTTATGGATTCTAGTAACTCATCCAAGGATGTATTTTCCACGGACTAATTACCTTTTTTGTTTATAATTTTATATTTTAGCGGCTTAGTATATCTTTGTTTCTAATAGTCAAGTGTCTCAAGAATTTTCTGAAAGAGGTCTTTCTCTTTTTCCTGGGCTTTCAGAATGGAACACATGGCTCTAAGTGTAACCCTCATGGAAGGGTGGCACACACTGGTTTTAAGCATGACTTGGAGCTTGAAGCAATGTCCGAGAGATGTATATATGATGCAAAGGTGAGTCACGTGTCTTCTTTTCTAGAAATATGTAAGGTGATGCGACCTATTTATCTTTATTGTTTGTAAATTCAGTCAAACATTAAGGTGTTCCCGATAACCATTATGACCTCATTCTTGTTTGTCAACTCATCAGGTCTATCGGTCTTCTGGCTATGAAAGGAATGAATTAGAGTATGAAACAGAACTCATGGATATAGAGAGATCAACAACATATGGAAGGGAAAATGAGCTGAATGAAAAGAACGGATATGATCAAGACCTAGAAGAAGCCTTAGGTTTTGATTCTATGTCAAATGAAGAGATTGAGGTGAGAGACTACTTATCTATTGAGTTCGCTTTAAACTCTTGTTTAGATGTATATAACATGAATATGCAGAGTAACCTGAAAAAGTCTAGTCAAATGAATTGCAAAAGATAATTGTGCCACATAATTAAAGGAATCTAGTTTGGAATGTTGCATCATTTGATAGTTATCAAGTCTGACAATATTTTTTTTTGTTTGGTATCTATGATAGTACAATGGAATTAATATCTATTACCAATTTACCGTTAGGATTATACAAGCTTATATCTAAAATGACTCTGTTTCCATGATATTATCAGTGAACAAGCTTCTATTGAAATTGAAACGAGAACTTTGAAATGATTAGCAACATAAGCAGTCGTGTTATAGATGTTGCATTATAGATTTCTATGCTCTGGTCTTTGTGGGGAAGGTTACTTATCACATGTTAGTCTTGTATAGTTTCTACTTGACACATCTTGTAGAAGCAGTGTAAATCAATGCACTTTCTTTTCGTATGGTTGATTTTATTCACACTATTAGGTTGACGTATATATTGGTTACTTGTCCGTTGAAAACTAGAATACCTTTGCCCACCAAAATTTTGTTGTTGTGTGGATTTTTTCTCTTGCAAATAGATAACATTGCAATTTTATTTTACTCTAGCTCTGAGAATTTATGTTAAGCTTTCTTCTTTAGCATCATTCTCTCCAACTTGTTTCAGTCGCAAGAAGTAGAGAATAAGAGGGAGCCAAGGAAGCGCCGCAAGGTGATTTATTCTCATGATGAATCTCCTCCACCAAGGAAACGACCTCTCAGCTGTGGAAAGGTGGTTGTTTCTGACAGTGACGATGAGTGAGAAAAACTTCTAGGACGAGATAGAACAATCTCCGTGCATGTGCATGGATGTGGCCGACACATAGAACGATCGCTATATGAAACTTTCATATGGAGTTTACAGTCTAGTAAATTCCTCGTTTCTTTTCCCAATCTGCGACGATAAAAGTTGGACCTATGCAAGAATGGTGTAAGCGTAAAACTTTGTTCTCACATTGGAAGTTGACACCCCTTCACAAAGCATGTTTCCGTTTTCCCATCCTTCTTCTGTTTGCCAAAGGTGTTGATCAAGCTATGCAAAAGTTTCTGGCTCATACTGTACCGGTAATATTCTGGTGCAAGGTCCAGGCACTATAACAAGAATGTCAAAGGGATTCAAGAGAATCCGAACCCTGAGAGGAGCAAAATGCCTCCAAACTTGATAATATGCAATGGTTTCGCCGTTAGGGTGAGGTTTTTCTAAGGAAAGTTGTGGGATGCCTTTAGGCTAGATCATACCCAACTTTTGCAAGTTTGATTGCCTCTTTATAGTACAACTCTCTACGACAAAAAAAAGAAGATAAATAAATGAATAAAAATAAGATGATGTTTTCTTGATTGGTTGTTTTATGTAGGGATAACAATTTGCCTCGGCTTTCCAATGACCAGAACTATTTTATGTGTATAAAACTCGTGAACATATTAGTTCCGTAATTTGAAGGTCATTAGCACAAAAATTCACATAGGGCATGATTTGTCCCTTCAAGAAACTCATAGAATGTTTGGCTCCACTGGCGGAGCTACGCTATAGGCATCCACCCCCCTCAAGCCATGGAATTTTACCGAAAGAGGCCCATCGAAATGGGCCGTCCCCTCCCCCCCCATATTTGAAAACAAGTTTGTGGTGGACTTTTAAGCCCATTCCTTCTTGAAAGGTACAAATGTTTTGTAATAAAATACATGTAGACGTGTTATAAAGATATGTATATTTTTAGACTTCGCAAAAAAAGAGCGAACATATAACATAAATTTGTGGCCCAAAGAAGACAAAAAAAAACTCTATTTTTCTCCATATGTCTTATTTGTGTAGGTGATACCCGAAAAGATAGGTTGATGGAAAAAATGCGTATAAGTTACATATCTTTGTGTAAACATGTATTTATTTTCACTTTTGAATGTTTTTGAAAATGGTACTCTAGAGCTCGGGAGTTATTTCCACTTTTCGCCTGCAATAATGTCCGCCGTGTAGTGCGTTCGAATCTCCCAACATCTTGATGTTATGCTTCAAGAGCGTGCATGCACTTTTCATTTGGAGAAAGTGACTGCGTGGTTCAAATTTGGTGTTTTAGACGTACTCTCAACTCCATCAATCATTCGTGGATACAGATACAAGATTGCTTAGGAGCAAAGGAGATCCTAAAATTCGTCGTTCCAAACATGGAAACCTAGCTAGAACCCCACTCTTTCTAATGTGATTGGTTAGCTGGAAAATGAATGCATAGTTTATCTCCATTCCTTGTACATGTCCAAACCTCTGCGTCATGGATATCTGACAGCTCCTATTGTGAACCCTATTTCCCTTTCTCGAGGCCGCTCCATCACAGATGTAGCTTCCTACACGCCTGCATCCATAATCCACATGCACATACCATCAACCCATACCTACCCTGGGTATGTCCTTAGTAGGAGCAAGTTTACAACAAGCTGGACTTTCTTGCTTTGGGAGACATCATGTTGGTCTTGAATTTGTCGTGTGTCTCGTCCGGGCCATCTGTCAGACCCCGGACCCAGAGATATACAAACTGTCATGTGCTCCTAGAAATGGACCTCACAAGGGCTTCGGGGTTACCAGCCCCGGCCGCAACAAACAACGGCAGGCAGACCGGATTCATCGGCACGTAGTCCAGATCCCCGGTCTACTACTCCTTGTGTCCGTGCTAGTCATAACCAGACATGCATACCCAAGCGTCCACGAGTCGGATGAAACTGAGGGAACGGGACCAAAGTTATACAGAGCTGCTATGTGTCCAGAAAGTGCAACAACAATCGAGGGTTACTGGGGTTACCTCGCCCCAGGCCGGATATCTCCGGCAGGCGGGCTCGGACATGGATCATCGGCTCCACAACCCCTCGACTGCGACAACTATGCAGGCATAGCCAAAACTGTATAACAACGGGCTCGAGACCAACAATCGATCAAAGCAGCACTATAGACATGAAAGTTGTATTAAACAAGGCATACTAGAGTAGCTTACACACAGAGGTTACATGACCAACATAGGTCAAGCAACCCAACATTACAACAAGCAGCGAAAGCAAAGATGTTGCTATACAACAAGAGCAAAAGGACTAAGAGTCCGAAACATAAACAACGTAGCCAAACCCATACTACAGATACCAGGCTGCTGCCTGGGAACTCCTAACTACTAGTCGACGTCGAGGTAGAACCCCTCTTCAGCTGCATCACCGAAGTCTGAAACAAAACAACAACGAGGAAAGGTTGAGTACAAAAGGTACTCAGCAAGACTTCGCTTTTAAGGTTCTTTGCGTAAAGCCAACTTTGTTTTCCGAAGTTGAGGAAGAAAAGCACGTGTAATAGAGCATTTCTAAAACAGAGGAGGAATCTACTCAACTACTGAGATCATTATGTTCTTCAGTCCACCAAGTACTTTCTCATCCCCAGACTACCTTATGCTACAAGAATCACCCCTCTCGACGTAGTCGAGGAGGCATCCTTCATTCATTGCCAGCAAGTTTTAGTCATTCCGTTAGAGTTGTCTATGACCCCGTGACTTTCACCAAGTTGTCCATAACCGTGGACACGGCTTTCCGAAAGATTTATCCCTGCAGGGTGGTACACTTTACCCACACGTATCGACCGACTCTTAATGCCACGCGGTAACGCTCCTCTCTAAGAGCGCGGCAGAGTGTGGTCGACCACGGCCTTTACCTTGCTTAACCCTTTCCATGAGTCAACCCAAACAGGGCCACCCCGTCAACAGGGAGTTGGCCACCTCCTGACGGCACCTGTTCTGTGAGTCGGGACAAGATCCGTGTACGTCCATCACTGGTCCCGGTCACGCCCTAGTTTTCTCCAAAACCTTTTATGACACACCCGCAAATGGAAAACTCGAACTATGTGACCCATGGAGGTGATCAAAAAGTTAGTTAGCCGAGCGCGGTCAGTTAGGCCCCGCGTGTGGTTGCACGCTCAGTCTTGGCTTCCGCGGCGAGACCTTAATTCCTAGGGTTGGCGAGTACGGAACGAATAACCACTACCCAAGTGGCCTCCCGTGCTAGCCTTAGACAGTTTCATATGCTTAGTACTCACAAATATAACAACATACAAGGTTATCGAAGTGATCCAAATCATCAACCGGATGAAGTAGATCAGAACACTAAGCATGGCTAAGCATAACACACAAGGCTCTACGATACTCAAACAACCCTAGTCATACTAGGAGGGTAAACAAGTATGAAGGTGACATGTGAGGGGGAGGGTCATGCAGTGGATAGGTTAACTCTAACAGACTCAAACCAAGTTGAATCGAGTGCATGAGTAAGAGGTTGAAAGACTCAAAACATGGGGTAGCCATGAGGTGGTGCTTGCCTTGCTCGTCGAAAGTAGAGCTTGGGTTGTCGTAGAAAGCTGGGTCGACCTCCAGATCTCGATCTACCGATAGCGAGCAACACCGGAAAGAAGGCAAACAATCAATACTTGACGACAGTGCAATGCACAATATGTATGCATGAGTAAAACAATGCAATTGAAATGAAGCTTAAGGAATGGAACAGGAAGCTAGGGTTTCGCGCCGTGAACGACGAACACCGGAGGGGGAGAAAACCCTATAACTGGAGATGTGACCAAGCTAAGATGCTCAAATGACCTTGTGAACCTCATAGTTGGATTGCATTTGTTTCACTGATCAAAATGGTATATTACACTTATTTTTCTATTTTTATTGAATAAAAACTTTATTTTCAATATTTAATTGAATTAAATGTATGCTATAAAAGTGGTCTCATTTTAAACTTGGTTAACATGTATGAAAATGGTATGGATAAATAGCTCTCATTTTTCTGAACACATACATATTTTTTTCACAATTTTAGGAGTTATGAAATAAAAGTTATTGAATTTCCAAAATTATATTTATTTCTGTTTTTCTATTTTTCTCTGCGGGGCCCACTGCACAGTTCGAAAAAGGACAGGGAGTGCCACTTGGCACGCCACGTGGGCAGGTGATGTCACAGTGACATCACCGTGACCTCACTGTGGTGGCCGGCCGGTGACAGCTGCCCTCGCCGGCGGCGATTCCGGCGGCCCCCGGATGCGAGGTTGGGCTCACTGGAAGCGCCTCGACGGGGCGGACGTGAGGGAGGCGGCGCCGCCCCAAAAAGGTCACCGGCGACGAGGGAAATGGCGGCGAGCGGCGGCGGGGCTATCGGGCTCCGGCGGCTTCGTCTATTCCGAGCGGGAGGGACTCAACGGAGGGGGTAGGGAGATGGGTAGGCTCACCAGGAGCACGAGGAGAAGCTCGGCGGGGCCGGAGGTGAGCGGGGATGGCGGCGCGGTGGAGAAATTGCCGGCGTCCGGAGAGGAGAACGGCGGCTCGATTCGCGGCCGTTAGGCCATCCCGGCAACCGTGCCTGCTCGAGGCAGGGGAGGGGGACGGTGCGGTTCCAAAGAGCTCGTCGGGGAGGCCGGGGAGAGAGCGGAGCGGCGGCGGTGGCGGATCGACGGCGACGGCCGGTTTCGGGTGGGAGAGAGAGAAGCAGAGGGAGAGGGACAGCGAGTGGGGGGGGGGGTCTCTGCGAGCGTTCACGATGTGGACGTCTCCTTGAGGCCCTCGGGGCCTCCACGTCGACAGCGAGGGGAGCAGGAGGTGGCGCGGCGGCGGTTGCCCTCCTGTCACCGGACAGGAGGAAGACGACAGGAACATCTTCGAAAAAACCCCCTGGGAGAAATGAGGGATTTACAAAGAAGTCCCTGGGAATTTTAAAACAGATCCAAAACAGAAATTTGAGGGCCTTTTTGTGAAGCAAAAATTGCACAAAAATAGTCATTGGAAAGCTCTTCAAATTTTCCATCTTTCTAGCACAAGGTTGGATCATTTTGAAAAACTTTGCAGAACAACTTTGTTTGAAACCAGTTTAAGTGATTTTCTGGTAATTCTCTGATTAAATTTTAAAAGCGAAAATTTGGTCCATTTTTCATGCATGCATGCCATGTACACAACACCTCTCTTTATTACACAAAAAGTAGGGCTGTTACAAGTCTACCCCCCTTACAAGAATCTCGTCCCGAGATTCCTAGGTTTTAGAAAAGAAGTCGGGGTACTTGGATCGCAAACGATCTTCTCGTTCCCAGGTTGCTTCGTTCTCGGAATGATGCGACCACTGAACTTTGAGGAACTTGATAGTTTGGCTACGAGTTCTTCGTTCGGCCTCATCGAGGATACGGACATGAACCTCTTTGTAAGAGAGATCATCCTTGAGTTTGATGGTTTCGTGGTCCACACCACGAACAGGATCTTTGAAGCAACGTTTGAGTTGCGAGACATGGAATACATCATGGACATCCGGAAATCCTGGAGGCAACTGCAGCTGATATGAGACTTGACCTCGTTTTCCAATGATAGGGAAAGGACCGATATAATGAGGAGCCAGTTTGCCTTTGATTCCGAACCGTTTTCCACCTTTCAGAGGTGTGACTCGAAGATAAGCTTTCTCGCCAATCTCATAATGAACATCTTGGTGATGACGATCATAATAGCTTTTCTGGAGAGATTGAGCTGTTTTCAGTCGTTCACGAATGATGCGAACGATTTCTTCCGCTTCCTTGAGTACATCCGGGCCGAATAACGATCTTTCACCGGTTTCAGACCAATTCAGCGGAGTTCGGCATTTACGGCCGTACAGAACTTCAAAAGGAGCCTTGCCCAAGCTAGCTTGATAACTGTTGTTATAAGTGAACTCGGCAAATGGAAGAAACTTCTCCCAATCCTTACCAAACGATATAACACAAGCTCGGAGCATGTCCTCAAGAATCTGGTTAACTCTCTCAGTTTGACCACCGATTTGTGGATGGTAGGCGGTGCTGAAGGATAGACAAGTTCCCATGGCCTTTTGAAGACTCTCCCAGAATCTGGAGACAAACAAACTGCCTCTGTCTGAGACAATCCTTTTTGGGACTCCATGAAGGCTGACTATTCGTGAGATATATAAATCTGCCAGATCGGAGACTCGAATAGTCTCACGAACAGGAAGGAAATGGGCAACCTTTGACAGACGATCAATCACTACCCATATAGCATTGTGCCCCTTTTTGGTATTGGGAAGGCCGGTGATGAAGTCCATACCAATCTCATCCCACTTCCATTCAGGAATAGGCAGGGGTTGAAGAACACCGGCTGGTCTTTGATGTTCTGCCTTCACACGACGACAGACGTCGCATTCAGCAACATATTGAGCGATTTCTCGCTTCATCCGGGTCCACCAGAATTTTGGATGAAGATCCTGATACATTTTGGTACTACCAGGATGGATAGAAAGAGGTGTGTCATGAGCCTCTTGGAGTATTAGATTTCTCAGATTTCGGTTCTTGGGTACAACCAGACGGTTTTTGAAGTAGACAATGCCTTGATCATCGACAGAGAAACACTTAGCAGCCCCGCTAGCAATGTTCTTCTTAATCTTAGCAATGCCTAGGTTGTTCTTCTGAACATCTTTTATTTGATCTTCGAGAGAAGGTTTTATTTCCAAATTGGCCAGATATCCAGAAGGAACAACTTCAAGATTCAGCTTGGAGAACTCCTCATGAAGAGAAGGCTGGGCTTCCTGTATCATCAAGTTGTTACAATAAGACTTCCGACTTAGCGCGTCAGCAACGACATTTGCTTTGCCGGGTTGGTAGTTAAGACCCAAGTCAAAGTCCTTGAATACCTCCAACCATCTTCTCTGTCTGAGATTCAGATCCGGTTGGGTGAACAGATATTTCAGACTCTGATGATCTGAGTATAACTCACATCGGTTGCCAAGAAGATAATGACGCCATTGCTTGAGAGCATGGACCACAGCTGCTAGCTCAAGATCATGGGTTGGATAGTTGTGCTCATGTGGTTTCAGTTGACGAGAACCATAAGCCACCACATGATCTTCTTGCATTAACACACAACCGAGTCCTTGTTGAGAGGCATCGCAGAAGATGACGAAATCCTTGCTCATATCAGGAAGAACAAGCACAGGAGCGGTAGTCAGTTTGGTTTTCAGAGTTTGGAAACTTTCCTCTGCTTTTTCTGACCACTCGAACTTTTTGCTTTTCTTAAGAAGTTTAGTCATAGGTTTAGCAATTTTGGAGAAGTTCTCGATGAAACGACGGTAATAACCTGCCAGTCCGAGAAAACTCCGAACATCCTTGACTGACTTAGGTGTTTCCCAGTCCAGAATGGTTTGGATCTTATCTGGAATAACGGCAACACCTTCAGCAGACACTACGTGTCCGAGATAGACGAGTTCTTTTAACCAGAACTCACACTTGGAGAATTTGGCATATAGCTTGTGCTCATGAAGTTTGGATAACACCAAACGCAGGTGTTCAGAATGATCATCTTCGGTTTTGGAATAGACTAGGATGTCGTCGATGTAGACCACGACGAACTTATCAAGATACTCCATGAATACCGAGTTCATAAGCCTCATGAAGGTAGCTGGAGCATTAGTAAGACCAAAAGACATGACGGTGTAATCGTAAAGACCATAACGAGTAGTGAACGCCATTTTGGGAATGTCCTCCTTTCTGATCTTTATTTGATGGTATCCTGATCGCAGGTCCATCTTAGAGAAGACAGTTGCACCAGCTAACTGATCAAAGAGGTCATTGATTCTTGGAAGAGGGTACTTGTTTTTGATGGTCACTGCATTCAGCGGCCGATAATCAACAACCAAACGTGGAACATTGGTATCCCGCTTCTTGACAAAGATAGTGGGACAACCCCAAGAAGATGTGCTAGGTTGGATGAAACCCTTTTCTTCTAACTCCTCAATTTGGCGTTTCAATTCAACCAACTCCTCTGGGGCCATACGGTAAGGTCTTTTAGACATAGGAGCGGTACCAGGGACTAACTCAATGACAAATTCCACACTTCGATCAGGTGGCATGCCAGGTAACTCTTCAGGAAACACATCAGGGAAATCACTGACTACAAGTAACTCATGAATCTCAGGAGGGTAATCACCTTGCATGAAGTACAGCTGCAGTTCAGGAGAAAGTCGTGTGCGTGCTGAAGGAGGAATGGTGAACTCAGACCAATAGTCGATGATGGCACCAGAAGGATGTTTCAAGGTGAGGCATTTTGTTGCACAATCCAAAACAGCTCCATATTTAGCAAGCCAATCCATGCCCAGTATGACATCAAGGTCAGTGGATTTTAGGGCAATGAAGGTTGCAGGGAATTGTAAGGATCCCACCTCAACCATGAGCTCTGGCGTAACCATGGTGGTTTGCCAGTTGCAACCAGGGGAGTTTACCATTAACGGTTTTTGCAACTTTTCGAAAGGTATCCCATGCATTTTAGCAAACCCTTCTGACATGAATGTATGCGATGCTCCAGAATCAAATAAGGCTAAAGCCGAAATTGAGTTGACACGAATCGTACCCAGTAAGACGCTTGGATCGTCCTGAGCATCCTCGGCAGTTACATAGTTCAGACGACCACGTCCAGCACCAGCAGGCTTTGCCATTTTCTTAGGAGGAGGAGCTGCACGTCCAGCATGATTCTGAGGGCACTCCCTCGAGAAGTGACCAGGCTGGCCACAGCGGTAGCACACGTTGCTGGGAGGAGCGGCAACTGGAGGACGAGAACCTTGTCCACCACCGTAGGTTGATGTAGCGGGTGGGGCAGGTGGACGAGGAGCATATCCAGATGGCCTTGGCTGGAACAGAGCCCTGGGGACAACACTGTATGGAATGAACACACAGCGCTTCCTCTTCTGACCAGAGGGTGATGCACGGGAATCTCCAGCACTCTTCTTCATAGCAGTATCCATCTCCTTTTTGCCACGTTCAAGAGTGATGGCCTGGTTATAGAGTTCCTGGAAACTCCGGAACTTGAAGGGCAGAAGCTCGTAACGAACAGTTGGGTTCAGGCCCTTACGGAACAGATCCTGCTTGTCCTCGTCATTAGTGACATCACGAGGAGCATAGCGAGCCAGACGAGTGAACACACGACCATAGGCCTCGATACCCATACTGCCCTGAGTAAGATCAAGGAACTCCTTTCTTTTACCGTCCATAACTGCCTTCGGGATATAAGCCTCACGGAAAGCAGTGCGGAACTCTGCCCAGGTGACCTCATGATCGGGCGCCTGCAACGCCAGAAAGCCTTCCCACCAAGCACCAGCAGCACCTTCAAGCTTATAGGTGGCGAAGTTCACGCGGTCACGTTCCTGGACACGGAGAGCAGTGAACTTGCGCTCCATTGTGCGAAGACAATCATCGGCATCGAGAGGCTCAGTGGAGTCAGCAAAGTATGGTGGCTGAGCCTTAAGGAAATCCACGAGTGTAACGCCGGCAGCACGGCGTTCAGTGTTCTGGGCCACACGCTCCAGAAGTTGTTCGTTCCTCAGACGGTTAGTTTCGATGCTTTGCAGCACCTGCGCCATTGTGGGTGGCGGCGGAGGTGTTGGCTCAGGAGGAGGGTTGTTACGGCCACGAGTACCACTCGACATCCTGAGTAAAAGGAAGAAGAATCATGAATAACACATCCATGGAAAGGATACAATGGATCGACATGTAATAATTCCAACGGAACAACGAGATACATGCCAAAATGTAGTGGAACAGAATGAATGAACATGAAGTGTATCATTTCATCAACATGGAGACAACATATTACAACATTTATTGAAACCAGTCGAAGTACAAACCATACATAGTGGCGGTACAAGCTCACAAGCTTAAGTACATACAACTCTGAAAGAAAGTACGGTAGATACACATCACCGAAGTTCTGCTCCTATACATTATTTTTCTACAACTTCGGGTTTCGAGTACATGAAAGCAAACATTACTCTAGCTGGAACCGACAACGGTCTCAGTATCCTCCGAAGTCGAAAGGAAGTGGAACCGGAGCACCAGGGTAGCGATGAACAGACTCGTCCTGCGGTCCGTGGAGAGATTGTGGTACACCACGCACCATCCTAGGCCTCCTGAGGCGTCCACGAGGGGGAACATCACCTCCAACATCTGGAGACGCAACCGAGGAAGGAACAAGTACAGCTGGAAGCTCTATCTCAGAGGCCTGAACAATACCACTCTCAACGAATGGACTCACTCTGGCTGTCACAGTCCTGAGACTAGCTGCAAGGGTGTTAACTAGTGCACTAAGCTCACGCTCACGACGAGCATAAGCAGCAAGAAGATCAGAAGTGCACCTAAGTGTAAGATCTTCCTCCAGGGAGGAATCAGCAAAGGTGTGAGTGTAACATCCCTCAAGAGTAGCATCAGAACCAGGGCAGTAACGAAAAGAGCTATGCTCGTGATCTGGATAGTGGTAACGAAGCTCATTAAGACAGTGACGTGCAGCATCCTGCACAGCCATCTCAATGGTGAAACCAATACCCTCAGCATAGTGCTCAGCAGGAAAGATGGTGCCATCTAGCTGTGGAAGACGAACACCACACAAGTACTGGGTCTGGTGGAAGTCACAGTACTCCTCATACACGGTGTACACAGGATACCAAGGGGCTCCTATGTTTGCACAGGCCGAGGCTAAGAGATGAGGAAAACCTGGAACTCCAAGGCATAGTGTATGTTGAACAACCTGACCAGAAGGCATCTGAAACAAAGAAATTTTCAAGATGTCAAAAGACATGAAGAAATGACTTGAATTTAGAATGATAACAACCTGAGACATAGTACTCGGAAGAAAAACACCCAACGGTTTTACTCCTAACTTTTGATACAACAACAAGGAAACAAAACACAAAAACAAATGAGATACGATGACTCAGAGTTAGAGAGATACCAGGTAAGGAGCAAAAAGAATCCTAAGAGGGTTTTCATAACTCATTTTGTCTTTTCAAAGTAGTTTTCACAAGTTCTAGACTCAACATCGACCAACGGTAAGGGTTTCCTACAGGCAGTCATGCTCTGATACCAAGACCTGTCAGACCCCGGACCCAGAGATATACAAACTGTCATGTGCTCCTAGCAATGGACCTCACAAGGGCTTCGGGGTTACCAGCCCCGGCCGCAACAAACAACGGCAGGCAGACCGGATTCATCGGCACGTAGTCCGGATCCCCGGTCTACTACTCCTTGTGTCCGTGCTAGTCATAACCAGACATGCATACCCAAGCGTCCACGAGTCGGATGAAACTGAGGGAACGGGTCCAAAGTTATACAGAGCTGCTATGTGTCCAGAAAGTGCAACAACAATCGAGGGTTACTGGGGTTACCTCGCCCCAGGCCGGATATCTCCGGCAGGCGGGCTCGGACATGGATCATCGGCTCCACAACCCCTCGACTGCGACAACTATGCAGGCATAGCCAAAACTGTATAACAACAGGCTCGAGACCAACAATCGATCAAAGCAGCACTCTAGACATGAAAGTTGTATTAAACAAGGCATACTAGAGTAGCTTACACACATAGGTTACATGACCAACATAGGTCAAGCAACCCAACATTACAACAAGCAGCGAAAGCAAAGATGTTGCTATACAACAAGAGCAAAAGGACTAAGAGTCCGAAACATAAACAACGTAGCCAAACCCATACTACAGATACCAGGCTGCTGCCTAGGAACTCCTAACTACTCGTCGACGTCGAGGTAGAACCCCTCTTCAGCTACATCACCGAAGTATGAAACAAAACAACAACGAGGCAAGGTTGAGTACAAAAGGTACTCAGCAAGACTTGGCTTTTAAGGTTCTTTGCGTAAAGCCAACTTTGTTTTCCGAAGTTGAGGAAGAAAAGCACGTGTAATAGAGCATTTCTAAAACAGAGGAGGAATCTACTCAACTACTGAGATCATTATGTTCTTCAGTCCACCAAGTACTTTCTCATCCCCAGACTACCTTATGCTACAAGAATCACCCCTCTCGACGTAGTCGAGGAGGCATCCTTCATTCATTGCCAGCAAGTTTTAGTCATTCTGTTAGAGTTGTCTATGACCCCGTGACTTTCACCAAGTTGTCCATAACCGTGGACACGGCTTTCCGAAAGATTTATCCCTGCAGGGTGGTACACTTTACCCACACGTATCGACCGACTCTTAATGCCACGCGGTAACGCTCCTCTCTAAGAGCGCGACAGAGTGTGGTCGACCACGGCCTTTACCTTGCTTAACCCTTTCCATGAGTCAACCCAAACAGGGCCACCCCGTCAACAGGGAGTTGGCCACCTCCTGACGGCACCTGTTCTGTGAGTCGGGACAAGATCCGTGTACGTCCATCACTGGTCCCGGTCACGCCCTAGTTTTCTCCAAAACCTTTTATGACACACCCTCAAATGGAAAACTCGAACTATGTGACCCATGGAGGTGATCAAACAAGTTAGTTAGCCGAGCGCGGTCAGTTAGGCCCCGCGTGTGGTTGCACGCTCAGTCTTGGCTTCCGCGGCGAGACCTTAATTCCTAGGGTTGGCGAGTACGGAACGAATAACCACTACCCAAGTGGCCTCCCGTGCTAGCCTTAGACAGTTTCATATGCTCAGTACTCACAAATATAACAACATACAAGGTTATCGAAGTGATCCAAATCATCAACCGGATGAAGTAGATCAGAACACTAAGCATGGCTAAGCATAACACACAAGGCTCTACGATACTCAAACAACCCTAGTCATACTAGGAGGGTAAACAGGTATGAAGGTGACATGTGAGGGGGAGGGTCATGCAGTGGATAGGTTAACTCTAACAGACTCAAACCAAGTTGAATCGAGTGCATGAGTAAGAGGTTGAAAGACTCAAAACATGGGGTAGCCATGAGGTGGTGCTTGCCTTGCTCGTCGAAAGTAGAGCTTGGGTTGTCGTAGAAAGCTGGGTCGACCTCCGGATCTCGATCTACCAATAGCGAGCAACACCGGAAAGAAGGCAAACAATCAATACTTGACGACAGTGCAATGCACAATATGTATGCATGAGTAAAACAATGCAATTGAAATGAAGCTTAAGGAATGGAACATGAAGCTAGGGTTTCGCGCCGTGAACGACGAACACCGGAGGGAGAGAAAACCCTATAACTGGAGATGTGACCAAGCTAAGATGCTCAAATGACCTTGTGAACCTCATAGTTGGATTGCATTTGTTTCACTGATCAAAATGGTACATTACACTTATTTTTCTATTTTTATTGAATAAAAACTTTATTTTCAATATTTAATTGAATTAAATGTATGCTATAAAAGTGGTCTCATTTTAAACTTGGTTAACATGTATGAAAATGGTATGGATAAATAGCTCTCATTTTTTTGAACACATACATATTTTTTTCACAATTTTAGGAGTTATGAAATAAAAGTTATTGAATTTCCAAAATTATATTTATTTCTGTTTTTCTATTTTTCTCTGCGGGGCCCACTGCACAGTTCGAAAAAGGACAGGGAGTGCCACTTGGCACGCCACGTGGGCAGGTGATGTCACAGTGACATCACCGTGACCTCACTGTGGTGGCCGGCCGGTGACAGCTGCCCTCGCCGGCGGCGATTCCGGCGGCCCCCGGATGCGAGGTTGGGCTCCCTGGAAGCGCCTCGACGGGGCGGACGTGAGGGAGGCGGCGCCGCCCCAAAAAGGTCACCGGCGACGAGGGAAATGGCGGCGAGCGGCGGCGGGGCTATCGGGCTCCGGCGGCTTCGTCTATTCCGAGCGGGAGGGACTCAACGGAGGGGGTAGGGAGATGGGTAGGCTCACCAGGAGCACGAGGAGAAGCTCGGCGGGGCCGGAGGTGGGCGGGGATGGCGGCGCGGTGGAGAAATTGCCGGCGGCCGGAGAGGAGAACGGCGGCTCGATTCGCGGCCGTTAGGCCATCCCGGCAGCCGTGCCTGCTCGAGGCGGGGGAGGGGGACGGTGCGGTTCCAAAGAGCTCGTCGGGGAGGCCGGGGAGAGAGCGGAGCGGCGGCGGTGGCGGATCGACGGCGACGGCCGGTTTGGGTGGGAGAGAGAGAAGCAGAGGGAGAGGGACATCGAGTGGGGGGGGTCTCTGCGAGCGTTCACGATGTGGACGTCTCCTTGAGGCCCTCGGGGCCTCCACGTCGACAGCGAGGGGAGCAGGAGGTGGCGCGGCGGCGGTTGCCCTCCTGTCACCGGACAGGAGGAAGACGACAGGAACATCTTCGAAAAACCCCCTGGGAGAAATGAGGGATTTACAAAGAAGTCCCTGGGAATTTTAAAACAGATCCAAAACAGAAATTTGAGGGCCTTTTTGTGAAGCAAAAATTGCACAAAAATAGTAGTTGGAAAGCTCTTCAAATTTGCCATATTTCTAGCACAAGGTTGGATCATTTTGAAAAACTTTGCAGAACAACTTTGTTTGAAACCAGTTTAAGTGATTTTCTGGTAATTCTCTGATTAAATTTTAAAAGCGAAAATTTGGTCCATTTTTCATGCATGCATGCCATGTACACAACACCTCTCTTTATTACACAAAAAGTAGGGCTGTTACACCATCTATGACTTATAAGCGCTGACAGAGTTCCAACAAAATTGTTGAAGATGCCAAATACATTATGTAAATGCATGTGTTGTTTGGGGGGAGGCGAATGACTATTATTTTTTACATCTAAGCCCTTCCTAAAAATATTTATTTCACAAACTAGTTCAAAGTTGGGGGGAGGAGACCGACTAATAAAATATTCACAAACTAGTACAAAGTTGGCGGACGGGGCGAGGGAACCCCCACTAGCAGGAAAAAGTCTCTCTGCAATGTGTGGAAAACAGTTAACAGTAGCGTTCTCCCACACGCTGCTAATATCCCGCTGCTGCTACTTTTAGAGGCAGCGTGTGGTTCACACACGCTGCAGATATCAGAAGGTTGCCCAGCGGTGCACACGCTTCAGGTATATCAGAAGCGTGTACTATTACTCTACAGGGAATAAAAAAAATACAACGTACAAAACAGGTTTGCGCAGCAAAATAATACATATATACAGTTCTAATCAATAATCAAGTCTTGCATAATCTAGATCAGAATAACGGTTCTACATATATACGTGCATACGGAAACCGGATATTACATTGATAACAAGATAGCATGATATATAGAAACTCTTGAAATCCTTCCAATCTTCTGGCGTGATAGCAAGAAAATGTTCTTGTACCGTGGTGAATTCGATGTTAAGATACTTTCTGCGCAACTTCATCTTCCAATCACAGAAGCCTCTTGAGAACTTGATGAGGGCGACTTGGTTCACAAGGTTTACGCATTTCTTGTAGTTGTCGCAACTTGGCGGGAATTTGTACCTTTCGTGCAGCTTTAGGAGGAGCAGATTGTGCAAACCATTTTGGTCAGCACTGCCGAGACTATGCTCGTTGATGTTGCATTCTTCACGAACAATGCCGCCAGAGAGTTGTTGTATGCCCGTACGGCGTGTAGCGGGCTAGCAGGAACACCACATTATTCTTCCACCCTGGTAATCTCAACCCTTTTAGCCATCTACATAGAAAACAACTTGTCGTAACCACAATCAACACATAAAAATAAATTATAAGAAACATACATTTAAATATATCATAAAACACGTCCATTTAAATAAAGCTAAATTTGCAACAATAGTAACTCAATTGTTAATTAGGATATCATTAATCAATGATATTCTAACATTCATCAATGGGTGTATGAAGGATAATGCAACATTGGCTACAGTTTGTTCTACATGAATCCAAATACTTCTCGTTGGTCTTAATCCTAGATCACAGGAATTAGATCCCCTCACCGAGCAACTTCTATGATCGGCAATGCAACATTCTCCTTATACCAAGATGGTCCAACATTAATCGATGGTATCCTCACATTAATTAATGAAAGATAATGCAACATAATCAATGCAACATCCTCTTTACACCCGTTAATGTTAATTAGGGAATCATTAATATTGAGCCCGAGAGCGCTCGCCGGTGGTAGGTTTGCCCCTATCAGTTTATTCTACTAGTGCCCTGCCTTGTACTAAGCTCCGCTACTGTTTATAGGACATAATTGATGGTTCTATATGTAATATTTTTATGACTTTTCATGAGTTTTCTTCATTACGAGGATGAATAAAATGAGCATTGGAAATTAAAATGACCCACTTTATAGCAAAGTTCACAAATAAAAGGATAGAGGGCACAAACTTTTTCACCAAGATCATCTAGAGCCCTATCCCACATTCTAGTTTTTTCATTCCTATGATGGATACAATATTCTTCTTCAATTTGATTCTTTTCACAAGGTCTGAGTGCTCCACAAAAATTAACATGCTTATAAGAAATAGTACTTTCAGAAGTTTGAGCCTGTTTATTGCAATCATCAATAACAATTTCATTTTCCATGCAAGTGTCTTTAAAAGGTTCATGATATATGTACCAATTTTCTTTAGGAATATTAAGATAAGAAGCAAAGGATCTATACCAACCAACACCTATTTGAGGATCAAGACCATATTTAGCATTAAGCTCATGAAAATCAGCAGTTTCAGCAAAAGTCTTAATGCAATCATACTCATAGTTTATACCTGATTCTTTAACTTTGTTGTTATTCCAATATTCACTATTGATTCGAATTATCTCAAGAATATCCCACTTAGCTTCAATCTTCTTACTACAAAAAGAACCCTCTGAACAGGCATCTAGATAATCCTTCCAATGTCCTGAAATCCTTGCATAAAAATTCGTAACAATTATTTTCTCAGGAAGCTCATGGTTAGCACATTTGAGTATTAATGTTTTCAGTCTTCCCCATGCTTGGGCAATGCTTTCTCCATCACGAGGCAAAAAATTATAAATGTAATTCCTATATAAATATAGTTCATGAGAAGGATAAAATTTAGAGTAAAAGAGAGATTCAAGTTCCTTCCACTCCAAATGATGAGGATCATCTAGTAGTTCATACCACTCCCTTGATTTGTCCTTAAGTGACAAAGGTAATATCCTCCTCTTAACTTGGTCCGTTGAGATACCTCCACACTTGAATAACTCGCATAATTCATGCATAAAGTGTAAATGATCACTAGATGGACAGTTCCATCTCCAAAATAACGATTATCCATGACAAGTTCAACAATTTTCTTGGGTATTTTAAAAGGAATGCTTTCAGTAGGAGGATTTAAAATATCACAAGAATCATTAGGTTTATCACAAATGGGAGATAAAGTATCATCAGAGCAAATTTTCTCCTCTAAAGCTGGAAAACTAAACAGATCGTAAAAACTAGCTTCCCAAACTTAGACTTTTCCCTAGCATTAGGAATGATGGGGTGCAAATAATTAAGGAAAATAACATTGCTATCACTATTATGCAAACAAACTTCCATAGGTTTTTTAATTTTCTCTTCAAAAGCATCATTCCTAATTCAAGATAAATATTATAAAGTTCTCTCATATTTTTGTTGTTTTCCATTAAGCCTAACTAGTGAAAACAAGAAACAAAAAGATAAAATTGCAGAATCTAAAGGAAATAACTCCGAGCACTCACACCCGAGGATGTGAGTACCTTTTACTTTACCTCCCCGACAGTGGAGCCAGAAAAGATCTTGATGGCGTGTAGTTGACGGGAGGCTTCTTGTTGATGATGACTTCGAAATCCACGACAACGGCGCCAGAAAAGAGCTTGATGTCTACGCACGCTTCTATTCTTGTAGACAGTGTTGGGCCTTCAATTGTAGAGGTTTGTAGAACAGCAGCAAGTTTCCCTTAAGTGGATCACCCAAGGTTTATCGAACTCAGGGAGGTAGAGGTCAAATATATCCCTCTCAAGCAACCCTGCAATCAAGATACAATAAGTCTCTTGTGTCCCCAACACACCTAACACAATTGTGAATTGTATAGGTGCACTAGTTCGGCGAAGAGAGAGTAAAATGCAAGTAATATGGATGATAATAAGTGATAATAGCAATCTGAAATAAACATGGCAGCAAGCAAACATTTTGCAGAACAGGCGGAAAACGGTGTTTCAATGCTTGTAAATAAGGCCTAGGGATCCTACTTTCACTAGTGGACACTCTCAACAATGATCACATAATTGAATAACTAAATATCTTCTCTCCACTATGCAACTCTTAACCACTCCCCGGTCGAATAACAACACCAATCCATGCGTAGGGCTTTAACAGGACTCCTCAGAGTAAGCACTTTCCAAACTAAGTAACCCCCGTGCTATCACCATGGGACCCATATGGTTCTACGCAAACACCACAATTTCATAGGGTTATCCAACACAAAATATAAATATAATGCTAAACCACACGATGCACACACTGTCACCTTTACACCGTGATCAAAGTGTTTACGGAGATCTCATAACAAATAACGAACACTAATCATTGTTTAGGGCTGCAAAAAGCATTCCTTAAAGTAAGCATTCCCATGTCTACTTAACCCCACGCTGTCACTATGAGCTCCCTAGATGGTACTAGACAAACACCACAATTCATATAGGAGACACACACGATGTGCACACTGTCACTTTCACACCGCGGGACAAGGTGGCTCCAAAGCTCATACTAATAAAACACTTGATTAGCAAAAGATGAAGAGTAACATCTATGAATTCAACTAGATTACAAAGCTCACGATCACATATAGATCACACCATGGGAGAGAGAGATGAACCACATAGCTACCGGTAGAGCTCTCGGCCTCGGGGTAGAACTACTCCCTCCTCATCATAGGAGACAGCAACAGTGATGGAGATGGCGGTGGAGTCGATGGAGATAGTTCCGGGGGAACTTCCCCGTCCCGGCAAGGTGCCAGAATAGAGATATGTCCCCCAAAACTTGTCGGTGGCAGCGGCGCAGCTACGGATGTATTTTGTGGAAAAGGTCGATGTGTTTAGGGTTTTCCATCGGAGGGAAATAAATAGGTGAAAGGGCAAAGGCGGTGGAGCCCTAGGGGCCCCACACCACCCCTGGCGCGGCAAAGGGGGGCGCCACCCCCATGGTGTGGGCCCCCTGGTGCCCGTCTTCGACTCCTCTTCATTCTTCTGGATGCTTCCGGGGAAATAGGAGCTTCGGGATTTGTGGGGTCCAATTCCGAGAATATTTCCAGAACAACTTTTCTGAAATAAAAAACAGCAGAAAACAGGGAACTAGCACTTGGCATCTTGTTAATAGGTTAGTCCCGGAAAACGTGTAAAAATGCTATAAAGAAGGGAGAAAACATGTAGCAATTGGCATAATATCATCATGGAGCATCAGAAATTATAGATACGTTGGAGGCGTATCAGTCGTCATCAAGCTGTATGTGTGACCGAGTGTGGAAATGCTGCTAGATTGCAGCGCTCTTCTTCGCGGTCTTGAGATTGATGTGAGTTCGACTACATCACCAACAAGATTCGATCTCGTAACGCTTTGTGTCTTTGAGGGTATGATCTCCTTAAGACTTTCTCTATGCCCGTTGAATTTATCTCCTAGATTAGATCTTGGCCCTTCAGGTATCTCTCGCGTAGGAATTTTTTTGTTTTCTATGCAACGAACCCTTCACATCTGTGGCACATATCTCACCGCCCAACGGCAATTACCACCAGCGATGTGCACAATAGTGAGATAATCACTCAACTAGTTTTCTGGCTTGGTGATGCCGTCATAAGTTCTCGTACCCCGAGCTAGCTAGAATTTTGGGTCTGTTGGCTCCCTCATGATCCGGGGACCAAAGCAAAGTGGTCCCGGAGGGCCTTGCTCTTTCATCATCTCCGACAGTGTCAAGCTTGTACCGGGTATCATTCGCCAGCAGCACTTGGGGCCCTAATCGAGCAGCGAGCACTCCAGCATCTACCAGCCGCTCATATCTCGGGTAACCATCTCTCTCCATTGCCTAATAACCGTCATCATATCGATCTTGGCGTCCGACACCAGGCTGTTGTTGAGCCAGGTTTGGTGCTAGATGCCGAGAATGGACATTCCGGTTGGGATTGTCCACAGTCGGCTGAACTCGGGCCGCACCTTGTCCACCTTGAACGACATGAGCACGACCGACATTGCCCTGTACAGCGAATTTTTTTTTGGAGTCGTCCGAGTCATAGACCTACATCTGCTTGTGCTTTCTGGAATTCACACTCCCTAGACGTCCTCCGCCGAGATGCGGAGAAGAAGCCTGTCCACTAGATTTTCCTCCTCCGGAATGAACCACCTGTGATGTAGCCACACCCGGATTCTCCTTCTGGAATGCCTCATTTTTCATGTTAGCTGCACGCACAAGCTCATTAACTGGGTCATGCTGCCTAGTATGAGCTTCACTGGATAAGTTGGATAACTCAGATGCTGTTGTCTCTACAGCTCTAAGGTTCTTAGCAGGAGAGTTATACTTGGGTTTACCAGCAGAAACAATACTAGCAGTTCTACTAGTTCTAGCATTTGCATCCTTAGCTGACTCGGCATTGAGGCCCTTGCCTCTGTTTCACATAGCATCTAGGCGACCAGGATTATCACCAAAAGGGGTAAAACCATGAGCTCAACATCCCTCAACATAGCCTGCCGTTGCTCCTCCAGCTGGGCCTGACTAGTGTCGGATCCGTACCGGTAGCCACTGGTATAGTCAATTTCACGATGACGTCCTGGAAGGGATCCGGCCTTGGGGTTGCAGTAGAGGGGCCTACATAACCCGGCTGGTTCTCGAGCCTCTCCAACGGCCTGTGTGGCGCCCGAGTTAACTCGGCACCGGCATCAGCATCACCGGCCGCAACTTTTCCCACTACATCAGCAGGAGAGGTCACCATCACTTCCATGTTGTCTGTGAGGTGATCGATACGCCGGTCGCGGACCGCGCAGACTGCAGGAGGATCCGTAGCCACGAGTACCTTCTCCGGGTACCCGCGGATGACCTTGGTGGCAACGTAGAACAGATGAGCACCGAATCCTATGATGGAGCCGCCCGTGGGTATCGCCTTGACGATGAAATCGCTGGCGTTGTCGGTGACGAAATCGAACGAGCCGAAACTATGGAGAAGGCCACAAACCACGCGCTCGCCCAAAGGAAGAGTGGATATAGTCCGGATAGAAACCCCAGCCAACGTTGCTGCTGACCCCACGGTCGGCACCAACTGTCGTGGTGGTGTCACGGCAGATGCCATGAGCTGGCTTGAGTTAGGGGCCGATGGAAGTTGTATGTCCCGTCTCCATCGTCCCTCGCGCAGGAGGAGTGTGGCCACCTTATATACTGGTGGCCACCGACAGGGCGTACAGGGTTAGGCAGAGAACACTATGCCGTATCACACGCCTGCTAACACGATGCCGAAAGTCTCCTCCTCCGTATGCGTTGCGTGTCTTATCCCCTATGTCAGAGAGAGGACGTGGCCTCCTCCATACCGCTGTGTTGTGCCCATGTACGCTCTTCATCATTCGTCTTGTAAGTCGAACCGCACGCCTATACTTGATACGTCTCAAACGTAACTATAATTTTCGATGCTCCATGCTTGTTTTCTATCCAATACCTTTATGTTCACATGTTTTCTTTCGTTTATTGGACGTTTTCATGGACTAACCAATTGACAAGATGCCATAGATCCAGTTCATGTTTTCTGTTGTTTTCTATTTCAGAAAAATTATTCTGGAAATATTCCGGAATTGGACGAAACAAAAGCCAAAAGTCTTAGAATTCCCGACAGATCAACGGAGTACAAAGGAGACCCGGAGGGGGGGCCTTGAGCCACCACACCATAGGCTCGTGCGTGTGGCCCCCTAGCTGCGCCAACTGGTGGTGTGAACCCCTCGGGCTCCCATCCCCATCGCCCTTTCGAATATAAAGTCCCCCCGAGGCATAAACCCTAGAGATATCGGCCCCTTCCATGAAAAGTTCTATAGCTCCACCGCCGCCGCTGACAAGTTTCAGAGGACAGAAATCTCTGTTCCGGCACCCTGCTGGGATGGGGAAGCGCCCTAGGAGCCATCCATTGACTCTACTGCCATCTTCATCGCCGTTGCTGACTCCCATGATGAGGAGGGAGTAGTTCTCCCCCGGGGCTGAGGGCTCTACCGGTAGCTATGTGTTTCATCTTTCTCTCCCATGGTGCAATCTTTATGTGATCATGGGTTTGGTAATCTAGTTGAATAAGTAGATGTTACTCTTCATTTGTTATGCTACTCAAGTGGTTTTGTTATGAGATCTCCGTAGACACTTTGATCACGGTGTAAAGGTGACAGTGTGTGCACCGTGTGGTTTAGCATAATATTTATATTTTGTGTTGGATGACCCTATGAAATTGTGGTGTTTGTCTGGAACCATCTAGGTCTCATGGTGATAGCGTGGGGGTTACCTGGATGGGGTAATGCGAACTCTAAGGAGTGCTTTTTGCAGCCCTACACAATGATTGGTGTTCGTTATCCAACCGGAGATTGGTTCAGAGTAGCGTAGTGAAGAGAGATATTTATCCATTCAATTATGTTATTATTGTTGAGAGTGTTCACTGGTGAAAGTATGATCCATATGCCTGGTTTCCGAGCATTGAAACACCGTTTTCAACCAGTTCTGCTACATGTTTGCTTGCTGCCATTTTTATTTCAGATTGCTATTATCACATGTAATCATCCGTATTACTTGTATTTTACTCTCTCTTCGCTGAACTAGTCCAGATATACAACTGACAATTGTATTAGGTGTGTTGGGGACACAAGCGACTTCTTGTATCGTAATTGTAGGGTTGCTTGAGAGGGATATCTTTGACCTCTACCTCCCTGAGTTCGATAAACCTTCGGTAATCCACTTGAGGGAAACTTGCTGTTGTTCTACAAACCTCTGCACTTGGAGGCCCAATACTATCTACAAGAATAGAGCGTGCGTAGACATCAAGCGCTTTTCTGGAGCCATTGCTGGGGAGATAAGGTAAAAGATACTCACATCCTCGGGCGTGAGTGCTCGAAGTTATTTCCTTTAGATTCTGCAATTATATCTATTTGTTTCTTGTTTCCACTTGTTAGGTTTATTTTTACTTGTTCCTTGTTATTATTTTTACTAGTTAGGATTAAAGAAAAAAATATGAGAGAGCGTTATAATCTTTATCTTGAATTAGGACATGATGCTTTTGAGGAGAAAATTAAAAAACCTATGGGATTTTTTTTGCACAATAGTGATAGCAATGTTATTAGCATTAATTCTTTGAATACATTATTTCTAATGCTAGGGAAAAGTCTAATCTTAGGGAGCTAGTTCTTATGATATTTTTGGTTCCCGAGCTTTAGAGGAGAAAATTTGCTCTCATGATACTTTATCTCCCATATGTGATTAATCTAATGATGCTTGTGATATTTTAAATCCTCCTACTGAAAGTATTAATTTTAAAATACCTATAAAAACTGTTGAACGTGTCATGAATAACTGCTAGTTTGGAGATGGTACTGTCCATCCTAGTGATCATTTACTCTTTATACATGAATTATGCGAGTTGTTCAAGTGTGCATATATTTCAATGGACCAAGTGAAGAGGAGACTATTCTCTTTTTCACTTAGGACAACGCAAGGGAGTGGTATGAGCTACTAGATGATCCTCATCATTTAGACTAGAAGGAGCTTGAATCTCTATTCTACTCTAAATTTTATTATTATCATGAACTGTATTTAGGTAGGAATTACATTTATAATTTTTTTCCTCGTGATGTAGAAAGAAGTTTTAAGCTTGGGGAAGACTGAAAACATTAATACTCAAATGTCCTAAGCATGAGCTTCCTAAGTAAATAGTTGTTACTAATTTTTGTGCAAGGCTTTCAGGACATTATAGGGATTATCTAGATACTTGTTGAGAGGGTTCTTTATCAAGTAAGATGGTTGAAACTAAATGGGATCTTCTTGAAACAATTCAAAACAATAATGAAGATTTGAATAATGATAAAGGTAAAGAATCAGGTATAACTATGAGTATGATTGAATTATGACTTTTGCCGAAACTGCTGATTTTCAAGAGCTTAGTGCTAAATATGGTCTTGATCCTCAAATGATTGTTGGTTGGTATAAATCCTTTGCTTCTTATATTAATGTTCCTAAAGAAAATTGGGACATATATCCTGAACCTTTTAAAGACACTTGCGTGAAAATGAAATTGTTATTGATGATTGCAATGAACAAGCTCAAATTTCTGAAAGTACAATATCTTAGAATCATGTTAATTTTTGTGGAGCACTTAGACCTTGTGAAAAGAATCAAATCAAAGTTGAATATTGTATCCATCACAGGAATGAAAAAACCAGAACGTGGTACGGAGCTTTAGATGCTATTGGTGAAAAAGTTTGTGCCCTCTTTCCTTTTATTTGTGAACTTTGCTATAAAGTGGGTCATTTCAATTTTCAATGCTCAAGCCGTATTAATGACCTTTCGAATCCAATGAGTACTGCAAGTATGTATTGTGATGACATGATCACACCTAATAAGCATGATGAACTTACATTATTTTTAGGGTGTGAAGAGTTATCAAGAAAAACTTCTTTGGTAGATATGAGTGCTTTTGATATGAATAGTGTCATGCATGGTTGTCATCTTTATTGTGTTAATAATTGCCACGCAAATAATTACATACAAAATATTATAAAAGATGAAACTTTACCAAGATATGATAGGACTGATATGAGTTTTGATATTATTAATGAAGAGGAGGAATCCTCCAAAGTTCTTTCTATTTTTTCTGACAATAAACTAGGGTATGTGGAGAAGCTCCCTTTTAAGCCTCTCCCTCCTAACGAGGGGAAGAAGAGGAGGAAGAAGAATAAGATGAGTAAAAGGAGAGAGGTAACATTATCTCCCCCTAAGCATGTTGCTCCTATTATAGTTTTTGCTGATGATTCTGAACTCGATGATTTTCCTATGCCGGTCATTTATGAAAGTGACCATGATTGGGAGAAACACACTACTTTTGATATTGAAAATATCTTTGGTACCAATTCTGAAAATGATTATAATAATTATTGTACTATTAGTACCATCCATGTTCTTTCCAATGATGCTATAGAGAGCTCTGATCTTGTGGATGATGTGTTTGAAAATCCTTTTTGTACTGATGATTACATGTTTGATACATCTCTTTCTAGTAAAAAATTATGATATGTTTACAAATGAATGCACTTGGGAAGATAACTATTCTATTTCTTATGATGATACTATGCCTCCAGTCTTTGATAACTATTATAAAAGCTGCTATAACATAGGCTATGATTACAATTATCCTTATGAAACTTTTCATAGTTATGGAGGGATTACCCAAAACTATCTCCCTAATATACAACTTGTCTATCATGTTGGAGTTCTTTATGATCATTACAATGATGAACATGATATTTTCAGTCCACCTACTATTGAGGAGAAAGTTAATTATGATTATAATATGCCTATTATATTTTATGATTATGGTGATGAGAATAATAATGATAGCTATTTTGTTGAATTTGCTCCCACTATTATTAATGAGAATGACTATGCTTATGTGGAGAGTAATAATTCTTTAATGCATGTGGCTCATGATAAGAATGTTTGATGTGATAGTTATACGGTTAATTTTATTCATGATGCTACTGAAAGTTATTATGAGAGAGGGAAACATAGTTCTATGTATCTCAATAATATTAAGTTTCCCCTCTTTATGTTAAAAGTTTTGAATTCACACTTACTTTGTCTTCCTATGCTAGCCACTTTGTGCTTTGTTGACTTGTTCTTCTACAAGATTAGTTTTCATAGGAAGTGGGTTAGACTTAAACTTGTTTTATATTTTCTACTTGATTCTCTATTTTGCATCAATTAATATTTCTCATATGAGCATCTTCTCAAATTATCATGCCTAGCTAAAAGGCTTTAAAGAAAAACACTTGTTGGGAGATAACCCATGTTTTTTTTTCTTTGTTTTTCTCTGTTTTCTTTGAGCCAAGGTGTTGTATACTTCTGTAGCAACTCCTTTGTATCTTTATTTTTATGTACTAGTTGTGCCAAGTAAATTTTCTAGCGAAAGTTGGTGTAAGTTTTGGATTTCTGCGAGGAAACAGATTTCTGCTGTCCACCGTATAAAATATCATAATTCACAGAAATATCAAAATTACCTGCACATTTTTGTGCATATTCCTCAGCTAATTCCAAAAAAAAAATCGTTCTTTACGTTTTTCGGTTTGAGCAACTTAAGTGCCCCGAAAAAATTTGTCTTTACCGGCTGTTCTGGTTTTGACAGATTCTGCCTTTTTTACTTGCATTCTCTCTTTTACTATGTCGAGTGGATTTCTTTGCTTCACGAAACATCAATGGCTATAGCTAATGTTTAAAACTATTAATAACGCTTGTGTCCATGCATAACACGTGAATTTTTAATTGTGCACTAACCCTCTAATGCGAATTACTTTGAGTGTGGTGTGAAGGAAGTTTTCAATGGTCAAGAGAACAAGGTCATATAATGTGATCGAGAAGAGTGTAAAGCCAAATCTTGGGGATGCCCCCGTGGTTCATCCCAGCAAATTCTAAGAAGACTCAAGCATCTAAGCTTGGGGATTCCCAAGGCATCCCCTTCTTCATAAGCAATTTATCAGGTCACTTCAAGTGGAAGTATACTTTTATTCGATCACATAATATGCACTTTACTTGGAGCGTATGCTTGTTAATATTTCGCTTTCTTTTGTTTTCTTATATTTTACTTGCTGCAATAAAATTAGTTAGAACCTATCATTATTGTGTGGGAGAGAGACACGCTCTGTTTTCATTACTTAGAACACTCTAGTTTTCAATCTTATTGTTCTCTGAGTGTTCACCTTTTGCTAGTACTGCGTTTAGCCCTTGTTTTCCGCTCGAATTTTTTCCAGAGCTTGTTAGTTTTCTTCAGTTGTATATGATTATCTCTTTGGTCTTTGATGAATATTATCTATGAGAGTTGTTTCAAACAAGTTAATTGGTGTTGGGGAAGAGTAAAATATTTCATGCTTATAACGGTGCAAAAAGGAGCTTGTTTAGACTATGACTAGACTTTATCATGTTAGATATTATTTTAATTCTATTCTTAGTAGTTATCATTGTAGCATGACTTGTCTCAAATAGCTGAGAGTGTTTAATGTTCCATTGAAAGAACCATGAGTTGTTTGTATCACATTGAAGCATAAATTTGTGGTATTCTCCTTTGAATGCTTTATTTGGTTGACTTGGCGCATGCTTACACCATGTTTATGACTACAAACCAGTCACTTGTAGCCTGTATGATCATTTAGTTTTTGACTTGTAATACCCTTTATGCTTTGATTAATAATGTTTTTGTCTCTATGCATGATTATGGCCATTATTGCTTTCTTGATTTGTCGCTCACAGTCTTTTGCTAGCCTCCACATGTACTGATTATGAGCTCTATTCGTGCATCCAACTCCCAAAAACCAAAGTTTGCCAAATGTGCCCACCAAACCTACCAACATGTGGTATTTAACCGTCACTCCAAGAAAATTTCCCATATGCTACCTTTAAACTTTCAAAATTATTCCTGTTTTGTGCCTATTTTTAGCTCATGAGGAAGTAGTAGTTGGGTTTGTTGTCTTCCATACTATTTAAGTACCCTAACTTGCATGCTTCATATGCTCGTAATTAATTTTGCAAAGAGCTGGTTAGACCATTATATCATCAAAAAGCTAAACTAATAAATAGGCACTCCTCCATGGTATTATATTGTTGGCAAGCACCCGAGGATTCGGTTAGCCATGGTTTGCGAAAGCAAGGTGGGGAGGAGTGTCATACTATATAAAGTGCATGCTATAAGTGCCCAATATAAATAATTCGGAACCGCTCTCAACTTGTTTAGTATGAAAGATGACAATAACTCTATTACCATTCGTTGACATAAGCATACACCTATCTAAAAAATTGTTTTCAATACGTTTGTTTAATAAAATAAAAAGCTCTAGCACATGAGTTAATCCCTGCTTCCCTCTGCGAAGGGCCTTTCTTTTACGTTTATGTTGAGCCTCCGTCTTCTAACTTTATGCACGATTAAGAGAGTGTAGTTGCCATTCTGAGTTTAATGTGCATTTGTCCCAAAGATTATTATTGATTGATTCATGCCATGTTATTACTTGCTCTCAAACTATTTGTTTCTATTCACCACTTGAACTTTGAAGGTGTCCTGGAATTTATGTTTTGCTCCACTCTTAAGGACAATCTGAATACTACTTTTCTATGCTTTCTTATTGTTCGAAACAAACATATAACTTTTCAAATGCATTATTATTCATGATCTTCTGTTTGTGTTACTTTTCACGCTGCAACATGATTGCAAAGTTTCATTGTTAAAAATATATCTATCATGCCTATGTTTAGAGTACTATGATCTCAGATTTACAAATGCTTTTACAAATATGATGATTAAGATTATTTTGGTAGCTTGTCACCTAGAAATATATTTTGTTATCAGTTACCTACTGAATAAAGAGCAGGAGCTAAGCTTGGGGATGCTTGATACGTCTCAAACGTATCTATAATTTTTGATGCTCCATGCTTGTTTTGTATCCAGTACCTTTATGTTTTCACATGTTTTCCTTCATTTTCCAGACGTTTTCAGGGACTAACTGTAACATCCCTGATTTTTGGAAAGTGCAAAAATCAATTTTTTTAGACTTTTTGTTTTCTATTAAAGCAATCCACCAAAAACAAATAAAACCCAAACACAAAGGAAATAATATTGTTATTCCAATGTTATAGAAATTAAAAATCCATTAATGCCTATGTTTTCCACAATCCCTAAACCTCTTTCAACTAAGTCTCATAATTCAAAGTGATAGTTTTTCCTTAGCAAACCCTATTATATAAAATGTTTCCAACTCAAATAATACCTCATGACATTCAAAACTTGAGGTTTACAAACCCCAATGATATTTCCACCATCATTAATTGTTTTATGAATTTGAAAATAGTCATGTGACTACAAAATGTTTTATTCAACTTTAAAGAGTGATAAATGGTTTTCACAATTTTCCATTTTGAGAAATGGACTTGTAAGAAACATACTTTCAAATGGTTAAGTATCAAAATTTCTATTTTCCTAATTATTCACTGTAATTATTTTTCTATTATAAAAATGACATAAGTTGCTATTAGAGTTTACCTCTATTTTAAAATATAAAACTATGGAAAATAAGTTGTAATGACTTTTAAAAATAAGTTTTCAACATTTAGTATGTCACTGAAATTTTATTTGACACATAACTATATTTTATATTTTTCTAAATTAAAAATCACATTAAGCTTCTATTAGGGAAGTATTCAAAATTCCAAATTCAAAAATAAAAGTATGTTGAAAAGTTTACAAAAAATGGTACTGTTAGAAAGTATTTGAAATAATATGATTTTAGAATTTTATTTCATGTTAATTGGATTTATAAAACAGAAGGTATAAAATAAATGAGAAAACAGGTTTTAAAAAGAAAAGAAAATCATTGATGACGTCATCAATGACGTCACCCTTTCTTCTTCCTTCTGTAACCGAAGAATTCCCGAAACTGCCGTTTTTCAATGTCCTTGATTCCGCGGGAATTAATCCCCGATTAATTGCCCCGACCTTTCCTCCTTATAGCCCTTCTCTCCCTCTTCATTTCCCCTCTCCTCTCCCTCTGGAGCGTGCCTCCTAGTCACCATTATTGCTCACCGGAGTTAATCTCGGCCGCCGCCGTATTTCGTCTCCTCCGGCACGGTGAGACCTCCTCTGAGCCCGAGAACCCCCTCCGTTTGTTTCCCTTTTCGTCGCGCCCTACCCTCATGCCTTTTTCAAATTTTTGCCGCAGCAAAGAGACCACGACAACGACAACCGAAGCTCGCCGGAGCTCTCCCGCCACCATCTACTTGACGTAGTCCATCCCGGAAGCGTGCGAGCACGCCGTGGTCACCATCGACCTCGTGGTGCTTCTCTGCATCTTCCCGTCGTCTTCCCGAGCCACGGGAGCCACTGGATCTCCGCCACCATCGAGGAAACTGCATCGCCGGCCGCCCCGTGGCCATTTCCGGTGACAAATCCGGCAAGGTACAACCCTAGCCCTCGCCAGCCTTTAGATCTGAATCGGGCGGCTCGCAGTAGGTCACTTATTCGAACCGGTATTGGCGAATCAGGAAAGGCCGCGTGGCGCCCAGTCAGCCGTGCGCCGATAGCTTATCCACCGCTCGGCGCAGCGTGTAACCGGGCCAGGCCCAGCTATTATCTGTCGCCCAGCGCAGCACATAGCAACCCATTTTCTGTTTTTCGTTCGGAATAGAAAATAGAATAGCAGTTTTGCAGATTAGTCCTTGTATCTTGTAATCATCATAACTTTTGATCCATAAGGCCAAATTTAGCAATCTTGGAATTTTTGAAATCCCCATAATATGTAGAATCTTTTAGCACTGTTAAAATTCAAATTTTAAAACTTAAATTGGTTCAAATTTAAATATGTGTGTTTGATAAATTTTGGCATAATTCAAATTCTACAAATCCAAAAATTGCAAATAAAATATATTTGGAAACCTTAGGATGTGTACTTTCATATCCGCTGTTAAAAAATAATTTTTGAACAAGTTAGTGTAGAAAATAGAATTAAGTAGTATATTTAAGTATTTTTGGCATAGATTTAATTCTATAAATAATTAGAATATGTTCCCTTAAGAAAATTTGGTCCTTTTGGCAACCTTAATCCATAGAAACCAGTGCCATAGAATGTGGACACATATGAGCCATACCCATGTTTTTCAGGCCAAGTTATCACACACATGTTTCACACCATATTAAAAATGACTTAGGAAATATTTTGCCTAAGTGGTTCTATGAGTGTATTGCTATATGAAACAAAGGCTAAGTCCTTAGTGAAGTTTCAACTTATACTTAGCCAACAAATGAACCTAAAAACACTAGTACAGATGTTTCCATCAACTTCTTGTCTCCCCATGCTTGCTTCAAGATTTCACCAAGTTGGGATTTGTGAGAACCATGAAGTGCAATGGAGGACTTAACCATCTAGAGATTTTTCAACATGAAGATAGAAGACCAATGAAGGACTTAGCAAATAAAACAAACTTCAGAAGCATCTCCAATAAGTGGAAGCACTTAGAAGAAAACAAGAGAAACTTCCAGAAGACTAACCCCCTTTCTCTCTAAGTCTTTTTCCTTCCCTTTTCTATTCTTATACTTTCAACTTGGTGGCAACAGTAAGAGCTACAAGGAAGATCAAAGAAGAAGTTTTGAAGAGAAGACTTGGACTCCACAACTAGAAGCAACTCAAAGAAGTACAAGTGTATGAAGAAAATCAAGGAGAAGACATCTACCCCTCTCTTTCTATCCTTTCTATTTGCTTTCTTTCTAATTGACTTAGTGGTATTTGTGCCCATCCCATACCAAAACTAAGTAGTGAAGTGAAAGCCATGAAGATTTATCGAGTTCAAGAGAAGCTTCATAACAGGGAGGAAACTACAATAGAAGCATGAAGATGATCTTCAAGAAGACAAGCCTGTGAAGACTTGGAGCCATCCACACAAGTTGAAGAATAACAAGTTGTTTTTGTCCAGCCCTTGACCCAAATGGAAAATACCAAGACTTTAACTTGTTATATCCTTTGTTATGAAGTTAGTTGAACCTTGTCCTAGCCAACTTGGTCCAACTCCTTTGTTATGTTATTTTCTCTGTTTACTTTCTCCACTTTTGTGTATGATTGCTAGGATGCTTGTTTATTTTGTTATTGTGTTATCAATGAATAGATTGTACGGAGAGAAACGCTCTTTTGTGAAGAGAGTGTGATTCCTTCACCAACTTCAACAAGGCAAGTAACACACCATCAACTACCCATTATTTTCTATATGCATTAGTTGATTTTTGAGTAGTATGCATGATAAGAAATTTTACTAAGTTATGTTATGCTATGCTATTATACTAGTAGTGTGTAGCCATCTCTTTTACCCTTGTTATTTTGATAGCCTTAGAACTTAGTAGATGCTATGCAATGTTAAAAATTGTTTTACTAGATGTTGAGGAAAAATTCTAAGTATAACTAATAAATAAACCACCTGGGTGGAAGTAGTAAGACTGGTTTATGTTGAGTGTTGCCTCAGGGCCCTTATCTAAGGGTTATTCCACTTGAGGTTGTCACTTGCGGATGGCCACCCAGGAACAAAGAGATTACTATGTCCTTCTAAGTTTAGTAGCTTCCCGTGCAGCCTTTTGACATATGGGCTCTGTCTTGATCAACTAAGTTGTGAGGGTTCAGCCCAGGCTTGACAAGCATATGTAGCATAATTATAGGTGGAACGGGTCTTGCCAGTGGGTTGAACTCCTTCTTCTGAAAGATCTCGTCTCAATTCTCTCCTTTCCATGATGCACTCCGGGTGTATAGGATGTTTGGGCTAATTGAAGACAAAGGCTGAAAGTGTACAAACTCTGCAGAGTAAACAAACTAAGATCCTAGCCGTGTCCCCGGTTATGGACAACTATGAGCAGCTGGACAAGGATTGACGGAAGAATCTCATCACCAATTTCAATAAGTAAAATTTTGACCAAGTGAACAGTATTATGGTGCTTGGATCTTAATCCAATGTTGCCACCCTTTGAAAAGAAAAGTTTGTTTTACAAAAGTGATAGGAGAAAACTGGCTTTATGCAGAACTTAGCCAAAACTCCACTCAGCCAAATAAGCATGTAGTAATAGTCTTGCCATTTATATCCACCATAGTGTTACTTGCCAATACATTAAATTGTATTGACTCTCTTGTGGTTGCATATTCCATATTGCAGATGTTTCTGAAGACGAATGAGGATTTTGTTTAGGATCTCGAGACTATCGCCAACATGTTTTGCCTGTGGCACATGAAGAAGATGGGCTCAATGTTGAACTATGTTTTCCGCTGTATTTCTTTGTTTTCTGCTAGTCTTCTAAGACTATGCAAGTTGTAATTCCTATTTTGTAAAGTCTGGATCATGCGATGTAATAGAATTTGATGCATTTGCATGATATTTCATTTTGTACTGTGGTGCTAGCAATTGATCCAGGGACTAGCACAATAACACAGATGTTCTTACATTATTTAAATGTGGGAACGCTACACTAACCTATTGACAATATACCACAGAGCTAGTTCCTGTTTTCTACTGTTTTTTATTTCAGAAAAGTTGTTCTAGAAATATTCTCGGAATTGGACGAAACAAAATCAAAAAATCTTAGAATCCCCGACACGTCTACAGAGTCCAAAGGAGACACAGAAGGGGCCCTGGATCCACCACACCATAGGCTCGCGCGGGTGTCCCCCTGGCCGCGCCAGCTAGTGGTGTGGGCCCCTCGGACGCCCACCGCCATCGCCCTTTCGCCTATAAAGCCCCCGAGGCCTAAACACTAAAGATATCGGCCCCTTCCATGAAAAGTTCCGTAGCTCCACCGCTGCCACCGACAAGTTTTGGGGACAGAAATCTCTGTTCCGGCACTCTGCCGGGACGGGGAAGTGCCCCCGGAGCCATCTCCATCGACTCCACCGCCATCTTCATCGCGGTTGCTGGGTTCCATGATGAGGAGGAGTAGTTCTCCCCGGGGCCGAGGGCTCTACCAATAACTATGTGTTTCATCTCTCTCTCCCATGGTGTGATGTTTATGTGATCATGATCTTTGTAATCTAGTTGAATAAGTAGATGTTACTCTTCATCTGTTATTCTACTCAAGTGGTTTTGTTATGAGATCTCCGTAGGCACTTTGGTCACGATGTAAAGGTGACAGTGTGTGCACCGTGTGGTTTAGCATGATATTTATATTTTGTGTTGGATGACCCTTTAAAAGTGTGGTGTTTGTCTGGAACCATCTAGATCTCATGGTGATAGTGTGGGGGTTACCTAGATGGGAAAATGCAAACTCTAAGGAGTGCTTTTTGCAGCCCTACGCAATGATTGGTGTTTGTTATCCGACTGGAGATTGGTTCAGAGTAGCGTAGTGAAGAGAGATATTTATGCATTCAATTATGTTATTATTGTTGAGAGTGTTCACTAGTGAAAGTATGATCCCTAGGTCTTGTTTCTAAGCATTGAAACACCGTTTTCAACCAGTTCTGCTACATGTTTGTTTGTTGCCATTTTTATTTCACATTGCTATTATCACTTATAATCATCCGTAGTACTTTTATTTCACTCTCTCTTCGTCGAACTAGTGCACCTATACAACTGACAATTGTATTAGGTGTGTTGGGGACACAAGAGACTTCTAGTATCATAATTGCAGGGTTGCTTGAGAGGGATATCTTTGACCTCTTGAGTTCGATAAACCTTGGGTGATCTACTTGAGGGAAACTTGCTGCTGTTCTATAAACATCTGCATTTGGAGGCCCAAGCCTATCTACAAGATTAGAAGTGTGCGTAAACATCAGTACTCTCCCGTGATCTTCGGGGTTCACCTACTGAAAGAGCATTTTCGGAATCCCTAAGTTTCGTGTGTTTATTAACAACATAAATGAGATCTAACCGTGTGTTGAATGTTTAAAGGTACAAATATTACTTACACAAAGTGGTTTTGAAAAGAGATGGTGAAGGAGAAAAAGATCGAGGGTTGTTTTCACGGTCAAAGTATAGGTTACTGTTGCCATCCGGAATGATTCTGGAATGGCCGCAAAAACCTCTTTTATGATCCGGATTCATTCCGGGTGATTCCGGGATCCAGATCCATTCTGATTCATTCCGACTTTGCCGTGAAAACGTCTGTTACAGTCGTGCTATTCCAGGTTTATTTTGACATGAACGCAAAAACCTCTCCTAGGATCCGGAATGCCCCAGATTGTTCCGGACACCCGAATTCATTCGGGATGAGCCGGATTCATTCCGTATTGCATGTCGACCGCAGGAAAAATGGCTAGTTTCTTGGTGAACCTATAAATAGAAGACCGCTTCTTCTCCAAAGAGCTAGCTCATCCAGAATTGAATGCTGCATTGATTGAGCTCACCCACCAAGATAGATCTCCCATTTCCTCCACCCAAACTTTTTGAAACTTGGAGGATTGAAGGAAAAGTTTTGGATCTACATCTTCACCAACCCGTTCTTCATTTCCTCCCTCATTCACTTTAGGGGAACTAGTCTAGGGTTTCCATTGAATGGAGAACCTAGACCTCTTTCTACTCTTGGTGATTCTAGGTGTTGGGAGCCCCTGATACGTCATAAATGTATCTACAATTTCTGATGTTCCATGTTGTTTTCATGTTATTTGATACATGTTTTCTATACACTTTATGTCATGTTTATAAATTTTTCGGGACTAACCTATTGACAGGATGCCACAAAGCCAGTTCCCAGTTTTCTGCCGTTTTTAGTTTCAGAAAAGTTGTTCTGGAAATATTCTCGGAATTGGAAAATTCGAAGCCCGGAAGTCTTAGAATCCCGAAGGTTCCGCGGAGTCCCGAAGAGGTCCAGAGTGACGCCACAAGGGGGTCACACCATAGGGCGACATGCCCTCTGGCCGCGCCTCGGGGTGGCGTAACATCCCTACTTTGCTGTAATATGTTGTTGAGTGTTGTGTACATGGAATACATGCATGAAAATCCTCGTTAAAAATTTGCATTTGAAAATAACATGTGAAATGATAAAAAAAATCACTTAATTTGGCAAGTCACAAAGTTGTTCTAAAAAGTTTTACAAATTGAACAAACCAAGTGATGAAAATGTGGAATTTTTGTAGAGCTTTCCAAACAAAAATTTTGTGTAATTTTTACTTTTCAAAAAGGCCCTCAAATATTCAATTTATTTCTGTTTTCAACCCAGAAAAGGACCTAGTTGCAATTTAGGGAAATTCCAGGGGGTTATGGGGAATTTTTTTTATTTCCCCTTTCTTCAACCTCTGCCAGAAGGACAGAGGACGGTGTCGAGGTGGCCTCTCCGCCTCCTTCTTCCAGCGCACCAGGGAGGATGAGGGCGCCTAGGGGCCGTCCGGATCGACTCCTCCTCGCATAACCCCCCTCTCTTGAGTTCTCTGTCTCTGGTACCGAACCCGACCGAAACCCTAACTCCGGCCAAATCTCCCTACGCCGCCGCTCCGGCCACTCTCGAGCTTCCCCGAGCATCTCTCCCGCACCGCAGTCTCCCCTGCACTTCCACGCCAAATGAGACGAGCCGGGATGTCCTAACGCGCGCGGATTTCGCCATCTCCTCCAACTCCGGCCGCCGACATCCACTGCACGGCGCCGCTGTTCCCGACCTTCGTCGGCCCTGCCGTTTGCTCCGTTGAGTTCCTGGTGAGCTAAGCTCCCTCATGGTTCCCTCCTCTCTCTCTCTCTCTCTCTCTCTCTCTCTCTCTCTCTCTCTCTCTCTCTCTCTCTCTCTCTCTCTCTCTAGTGCTCGAATTTGGTTCCACCGTCGTGTCCCGAGGTTGCCGCCGTGGTTCGTGTTCGCTAGAAAGCCTCCGGTGGCCTTTCCGGGGAGGCAACCCCTATATGGTAGATCACGTCGGGGCGCACCCCACACACCCCCGCACACCGGCCAAATTCGCCGCCGACGAGCTCACCCGAGCCGGGCCGACCACCGCTAAAGTGGGAGTGACATCATCGTGACGCCACCTGGCGACGTGCCCCTTTTTAAATATATAAAATAAAAAGAAAATATATGACACGTGGTCCCCACTTTAATACAAATTACAGAAATGATATAATTTTATAAATTAAATAACTTTTAATCTGTTATTCCAAAAATCATGAAAAAATAAGCAAAATGTTCAGAAAAATGAACTCTACCTGTTTATGCTATTTTCAAACATGTTTGACAAATTTCAAAATGAGGCACTATTTGAATTTGAATTAAATCCATTTAAAATTATAAAAATAAAGTTTTATTTCAATAAATTCAGAAAATTAAGTGTAATATACCAAAATGATCAGAAAGACAAATGCAACTCGGATATGGGGTTTTCAAAGTCATTTGAGCAACTTATTTGTGACACACCTCTAACTAAAAGAATTTGACTAAGTTGATCATTCTTTCATAACTTAAAAACCCTAGCAACATGTTCTATTTTGTTAAGGCTTACATCCATTGCATTATTTGATCATGCATACATATTGTGCATAGCACGGATACCATGTATTGAATGCTTGTTTTCTTTCTGGTGTTTTATCGTTATCGATAGACCCCGACCTGGAGGTTGATCCAGTCTACTACGACGACCTCGATTCCACCTTCGACGAGCAAGGCAAGCACAGCCTCATGGCTAAACCCATGTTTTGAGTGTTTGAAACTTATTACTCATGCATGCGATTCAACTAAGTTTTGGGTCTTAGTTAGAGTTATCATATCCAATGCATGATCCCCTTTTTGTCGCCTACATACATGTTTTCCCTCTTAGTATGACTAGGGTTGTTTGAGTAACGCTAGAGCCTTGTGTGTTATATGCTTAGTCTTATGATCTGCTTCATCCGGTTGATGAATATTGTCCATGCGTGAATCTAGTATGACAGGTGATTATGTTTTGATGTGAATTGGATAACCTGATTAACAAGGCATTGATGTTGAGGCCACTCTGGGTTGTGTTTTTTTGTCTCGCTCATGCCCCTAGGTGCGAGTTATCGCTTCGAAGCCAAGACTAAGCGTGCAGCCACACGCAGGCCAATATTTTAAATTTTGATCCCACTATTTTGGAGATTGATATGAATTGTGTGATTTTAGATTATGACAAATATGCTTTGTGTGATAGTTATATTGTTAAGTTTGTTTATGATGCTACTAAAAATTATTATGATAGAGAAATATATGGTTGTAGAAATTTTCATATTACTAAAACATCTCTCTTTATGTTGAAAGTTTTGAAGTTGTTCTTGTTTTCCCCTCATAAGCTAGTTTCTTTGTGCTTCTTTGATTTATTTATTTACAAGATTCCTATGAATAGGAAGTGGGTTAGACGTAAATGTGTTTAATATTTTCTTGTTTATGCTCTCCTTTGCTTCAATTCATATTTCTTATGTGAGCATCTTTGAAATCACTAAGCCCATCTTAATGGCTTTAAAGAAAGAGATCTTGAGAGACAACCCTTGCTATGTTTTCTTTCAGTTTTAATTTTTTCTCCTTTCACTTTTGAGTTTTTCTATCTACTTTATTGGTAGGGAACATGAATTATTAAAAAAATTAGTTTTACTTGTTATCTAATACTTTCAAAAAAGAGAAGTGAATAAGAAGGTGGGCATTGATGAAATAGGGGTCGACCTTGAACATGTGTGTTCATGCCTATAGAAACAATGTAAATCTTCTCATGGAAGATTCTAAGCTAAAAATATATGTTTTCTGTGTTTTATTCCATTATATCATAAAAATAAGGCCCCTTAAAATAAATGCCTAGCTAAAAGGCGTTAAAGAAAAGCGCTTCTGGGAGGCAACCCACTTCTGTTTTCCTTCGTTATCCTTTTTTTTTCTTCTGTTTTATTTTGTTATTTTGTGTCTTTGAAGTTGTTACCTATGTAGAAACTTCTCGTTATCCTTTTTATTTCTTTTTTGTGCCAAGAGTAACCTCTAATTGAGAGGTAGTGCGACTTGGGAAAGTTGCTGTTCTGAAACAGATTTCTGGGATGTTACCAAAAAATTCATATCTATCAGCCAGAATGTCGGATTGCTTTGAAAACTGTAGACACATCCCTAGGTTGTTATCTAACTTTCATAATTTTCCCACTTTTTATTTGAGTAACATATGATTTTCGAAAAAAATCATCTTCACCAACTGATCTGTTTTGACAGATTTCTGTTTATATTTGCATTGGCGTCTTAATCTCTTTCTTTTTGTGTTCTTTTGAGAGGAAAAGCTTTAACATAAGTTGTGACATAGTAGCTGATGTTTTAATTTAAATGTGAGACTTTTTTTGAAACTGAACCAAGTAGATTTTTTTATTATACTAACGTTGCTAATGAAGATTGTGAGGAAGTTTTAGGTGGAGGAAGTTTTCAAGTGTATGGAGAGAACAATTAGTGATGAGATGAAGGATGGACAAAAGCTCAAGCTTGGGTATTCCCATGTCACCCCAATAAATATCCAAGAAGTGCAAGCGTGAAATCTTGGGGATGCCCAAGGCATCCCCTTCTTCATCAATAAAAATATGAGGTTTCTTCCAAAACACTATTTTTTATTGCTTCACATAATATGTGTTATTCTTGGAGCGTGTTTTTATTTTTATTTCTGTTTGGCTTTGTTTTCTTTATTTAATGAATGGTTGTATCCTAGCATATTTTAGTCTGGAGAGAGATACGTTCTGTTTTCATTGCCTAGAACACTCTAGTTTTCATGCTTATTGTTCCGTGAGTGTTCGGTTTTTCTAGTGCTGCGTTTAGCCCTTGTTTTTCACTCGAATTTTGTTCAGATCTTGTTGGCTTGCTTCATTTATATTTGATTAAATCTCTGGTATTTTATTTTATTTTCTTTGGGATTTGTTTCAAATAAGTTGATTGGTGTTGGAGAAAACTGTTTCCTGCTTATAGTGGTGCAATAGGAAGCTTGTTTTTCCTGTGGCATTTCATGTTATATGTTATTTGAATTGTGTGCTTAGTTATTTATGATGTATCATGACTAGTCTCAAATATATGAGAATGCTTAATATGCCATTGAATTTTATCACGTGTTGTTCTCTCATATTGAAGCATGGTATTGTGGTATTTCTCCTTTGAATTTTTTCACGTGTTGCCTGGATTTACTTGGCGCATGCTCACACCATGTTATGACTAAAAAAAATGTCACTTCTAGCCTTTATGATCATTTGGTTTTTGACTTTTAATATCACTTCATGCTTTGATTAATGATGTTTTGTCTCTATGCATGATTATGGTCGTTATTGATCTCTTAGTTGGTCGCTCCCCCGGTCTTTTACTAGCCTTCACATGTATTGAGTATGAGCTCTACTCGTGCATCAAACTCCCCAAAACTAGAGTATGCCAAACGTGTCCACCATATCTACTTATATGCGGTATTTTACTTCCACTCCAAGTAAAATTTCTCGTGTGCTACCTTTAAACCTTCAAAATTATAACACGTTTTGTGTTCTTGTTTTATATCATGAGGAAGTTGTTTAAAGTTTATTATGGTTTGTATAAAGAAAAGTTCTTCTTCCTTCTTTCAACCAATGAGTGTGGAATTTGTGCTCATCTAAGTTTGCAGAGAGCTGGTGCCAATTAATATAACAAAAGTCACTTCCCCGTGGTTTGATGAAAGCTGGTGGGTACCCATGAAGACGGCTAGCCCTGGTGTGTGAAAGAAAGGTGGGGGAAGTACCAAACTAATAAAAACTTTGCTTGACATGGATTATGATAAGTTTTTCATTAACATTCGTTGACATAGACATACACCTCTCTCAAAATTGTTTTCAATATCTCTGTTTTATCAAATAAAAAGCTCCAGCACATGAGTAATCCCTGCTTCCCTCTGCAAAGGGACTTTCTTTTATTTTTATTATGAGTCTTCATCTTTTCACTTTATGCACCATTTAAGAGAGCATAGTTTTCATTCTGAGTATAATGTGCATAGTCCCAAAATTTATTGTTGATTGATTCATGATTGTGGTATTGCTTGCTCTCAACTAATTTTATCTAGTCACCATTTAAACTTTGAAGGTGTCCTGGAATTTATGTTTTCCTACCACACGAAGGAGTAGCTGGATACCAATTTATAATTTTTTTCGTTATGATTGAAACGACCGTATCACTTTCAATGTTTCATTATTCATTTTCTTTTGTTTGTGTTTCTTTTCATGTGCAACATGGTTGCCAAGTTTACACTAGTTGAACTGATATTTATCAAGCATATGTTAAAGTAATTTGATCTCACCTTTGCAATGTTTTTACTTAACGTTGATCAAGATTTTTGTTGGCTTCATGTAACCTCAAAATTTATGTTGTTATCACTTACCTACTCGAGGACGAGCAGGAGTTAAGCTTGGAGATGCTGATACGTCCCAAACCTATCTATAATGTTTGATGCTCCATGCTTGTTTTCTACATGTTTTACCTTGTTTTTTTATCATTTATTGGACTAAACTATTAACAAGATGCCCTAGTGCCAGTTTCTGGTGTATCGGTGCATTGCAGAAATAGGTCAAAAATCAAAGTGCTCGGATTGGGCTGATTTTTTTTTTGAATTTTTTACTCCTTGAAAAACTCCAGGAGACAGAAGGGAAGCCCAATATGAGGCCCACTGCCTCAAGGGAGGCACTGGACGTGGCCTCCCCCATGCCCGCGCCTGGTGGGCCCCTGGAGGCGCTATGCACTGCCTCAAGTCGCCCTTTGGAATATAATATACGTCTGACCTAAAAACGATGGAGCAGTCGACGATTTTTGTAGAAACACATATGAGCTCCACCGCCATCGAAAACTCTACTTTGGGGGACATAAGTTCTTGTTTTGACACCCTTCCTGGACGGGGAAATGCCCCGGTGCCATCTCCATCGATCGTTCTTCCTCCAGGATGCTTCGTGAGTAGTTCCCCCAGGGACTACAGGTTCGTAGCTATAGCTAGGTGGTACTCTCTCTCTTGTTACTCAATACAATGTTCTCACTTGAGATCCATATGATGTAATTGGTGTTGTGTTTGTTGGGATATGATGAATTGTACATTATGATTAATTGTTGAGTTGATAAATTAGCGATTGCCGCAACTTTGCTATTCCGAATGCTTGTTACTAGTGTACCAGTAGCATGATTTCAGATCTGAACCCTTTATGTTTGCATGAATATATTTGTTTTTTGGATCCTACCTACAAGTTGTATGCACCTATTATAGTTTGGAACCCGAGACCCCAAGGCGACATGGTTGGGATATACGGAGGGGAAGGGCTATAGTTTGAGGATTACATGTGTTCACTAAGTGATAATGCTTTGTTCCAGTGCTTGGTAGAACAAGCACCTTAATTACCATAAGTTCCTTATTTGGCCCCGCAACAAGGGGATGGTTGGACAAGTGATGTTGTACGAATTCTCGTAGTGAGTGGATACAACTATATACGAAACACATGGATACGTATGATTTACTAGTTGAATAAATCTTTCATAAGTTTGTCTCAATTTTAGTCAATTGGCAAACTGTAATTTGTTCACCCAACTTCAGTTTTATTGCTCCGGGAGTTACCTCTAGAGAAACTACGAACCCCGGTCCATATTTTACTATTATTTCTACTATTTTTACATGCTTTTACTACTTGTTTCCTTACTGGTTAGTTTATTACAGATTACGCAAATCACTTTCCACACTCCCTATTTCACCGTTTTCACTATCTTTTCGCTGAACCAAAGCATCTATACAATTGCCATTGTATTAGGTGTGTTGAGGATGCAAGAGAAACATCACAACACCACACTCCATCCATTGTTTTCTTGCACCTTTTGTTACTAATATCATTTTCTAAGTGCTTCTCAGGTGTGGCTAAATTGACAACTCAACTGCTAAGTCTTATAAGTATTATTTGGCTCCTCTTCCATCGAACCAATAAATTGGGTTACACTTATCATCGAAGACTGTTGCGATCCCTTACACTTGTGGGTCGTCAGGGAGGCGAAGAACGGAGGGAGAACACGAAGAACACACGCAAAACACACACAATAACTTGGGGGGGGTAGCCTTGAATCGTACCAACAACCTATCAACCCGTTGATGAATCCTTTCTCTCATCGATGGATCAACTCGACCAATAGAATCAGAAGGGGAGAGAGTGCTAGGTAGAATCTCCTTTCGAGAGATTGGCAAACGCAAGGTAGAATCGAGATGGGGAGAGTCCGTGAGGTAGAATCACCCAGTCGAGAGACTTCATGTAAGGAGAGGCCTTGATACGGTCCAATAGGTACATGTATGGAGTAGCCTTGGTAATTTCCCACAAGGGAGTTCGTGGGAGCAAGAAGCTAAAGTATTAATTCATCTCTAACCCTAGGAGGAGCAGTAAGGGCCCTACTTATAGTACCATGGCGAAAGGTTAGGTGAAAGTGGGTGGGCGTAGGTGGATACACGGCCAAGGGCCAACTCCTGCACGTAGGCATGTCACTTACCCCGGAGACTTTGGTCTATGGGGGTGGAGACTCCGGTCTGGAAACGGGCGGAGACTCTTCATGGTAGGGGTAGAGACTCTGGTCCTGGAGCTAGGGGGTACGAAGACTCCGGTCTCGGTGGGGGTGGAGACTCCGTTCTGGGGGCTAAGACCGGACATTCCCGTATTACTCCGGTCATACTCCGGACCCCTATACTGCATGACATGCCAGTTTGCATCACTAGGTGTAACATCCCTGATTTTTTGGAAAAAATCACAAAGATTTGAAACTTTTTGTTTTTATGTTTAAACAAGTCACCAAAAACCAAATAAAAGGAGGAAAGAAAAGAAAACAATATGTAATTTGAATAAACCATCCAAATTGCCCTAATTCCATAAACCACTGAAATCTTTTCAAACTCAACCACCATTGTGAAAATGATTATGATAATTAAAAAAACAGATATTTACTATCTCTAATATTTTCTTCTTGTCTCCAAGAAATTATGTCACTAATATTATTAACCTCAAATGGATAAAAGTTGGTTATTTGTTTTCCAAGTATTATGTCAATCAACAAAACAATAAGGTGTTATATAAATTATTGTGTGATAAAAACAAGTAAAGTACTTTGGAAAACACAATGTTTTCAATTGGGAAATCAACATCTTTATTTGAGAAAACCCCATAAATTTTTATTAAACCCCAATTCAAATAAATAATGAAAAGTTTCTATTAAGTGACTATTGATGTTTTCATCATATATTAAAATTATAAAAAGATGAAAACATTTTGAAATGGTGTTGGAAATTAGTATTTGATCTTTATAAAACCACTGAAATTTTATCAACTTCATTTCTATCTTATTTTGACTTTTTTCCATTTAATTGGAATAAAATGGCATTTATGAATTCTTTTGAATTTGTAATTTGAAAAATTCAAAACATGAAAACCCCACAAAAGTGGTACCGTCGGAAAGTATTTAGAATAATATGAATTTATATTTTTGTTTCATGTTAATTCGATTTGTTAAACAAAAGATATAAAATAAAGAAGAAAACAGGAAAAAACAAAACTTTGCTGACGTCATGGGTGACGTCACCTTGTCTTCATTCTGTGGAAACTGAATAACGGCAGTTTCTCCCGAATTGAATCCCTTGATTGCGGGACAATTAAGCCATATCAATTCTGTCCGAGCCATTCCTTTTAATCCCCTCTCTCCCCTCTTCATTTCCCCTATCGTCCGCCCTCTCTCTCGCCACCAAGCCACTGTAATAGCTCGTCGGAGTTCTTCGTTTCCGCCGCCGTGCATCGTCGATTCCGGCCAGGTGAGACCCAGCGGGAGCTAGGGACCAGCTCCATTCTATTACCCGTAACCTATCACACCCATTGATGCCCGTGGTTCATACTTCTATGCCCAGGGAACGCCGCCCCGTGCTCGCCGGAGTTGCGCCGCCTCGGATCTTCATCGCGCGACCTCAGGAGGCCACTCCAACTATCGCCGAGGACACCGTCGAATTCTCCGTGTTGAACTTCCCCCCTGGACCCCTTTGACGTGCCCGGAACCCCCTGGATCATCGCCGCCGTCAACTTCCGCGCCGCCGGCCGCCGTCGCTCCATTTTCCGGTGACCTGAGTCCTCCCCGTCGGTGAGACCATTTTTCCTTTAGATCTCGTCTGTTGGAGTCAGATCCAAGCGCTAGGATAGAATCTCTTAACCGAAGAGGTATCAGCGAATCGCAGAGCGCCACGTCGGCAACGAGTTAAGTAAGAAATCTGTCGCCTAGAGCAGCGCACAGCAGGCCCAAGACCACTCCGTGTCTGCCGCACCACGCGGCAAATAGCCAAATCTGAGCCCAGCTACGTTCTGTTATTTTTTTCGAATAATATTTGAGTGGCCATTTTGCAGTTTAGTCCCTAGAACTTTCAACCATCATATCTTTTTATCCATAAGTCTAAATTTATCAAACTAGACTTTTTGAAATCCCCTGGATGTGTAGAATCTTTTAGAACTGTTCAAATTAAAAATTTATAAACTTAAATTGGTTCAAATTTAAATATGCGTGTTTGATGAATTGTGGCATAATTCAAATTCTACAAATCCAAAAATTGCAAATAAAATATATTTGGAAACCCTAGGATGTGTACTTTCATACCCTCTGTCCCAAAATAATTTTTCATCAAATTAAAATTGAATTTAGAATTAAGTTGTCTATTTGAGTATTTTTTACATAGAATTATTTCTATAAATAATTAGAATATGTTCCCTTAGGAAAAATTGCTCCATTTTGTAACCTTGAACCAGAGACATCAGTGCCAAACCATTTTGGACACCCTTGGACCATGAACATGAGTATTTGACCAACAACCCAACATAGTGATACATCCATTTTCACCATGTCTTAGGAATTGTTTTCAACTGCTATTCTTTGATGTTGTGGCTATTTGGAGCCAAGCCAAGTCCTTAAAATGTGTCAATCACATATAGTACCAAGTAGTGAACCTTAGTTTTCTATATACTTCTCCACTCCCCCATTCTTGCTTCAAGAATTCACCAAGTCAGCAAATGGAGATCAAGACTCAAGCACAAGAACGAACTCCATCTTCAACTTGGTGGCAACATGAAGAGCTACAAGGAAGATAAATGAAGACGTTTTGAAGAAAATACTTGGACTACACAACTATAAGAAACTCAAGAAAGTACAAGTGTATGAAGAAAGTCAAGGAGAAGACATCTACCTCTCTCTTTCTATCCTTTATATTTCTTTCTTTTCAAATTGACTTAGTGGTACACTCACATGTGATCAAGATCAACCCTTAGTATGACCATACCATACCTAGACCAACTAGTGAGAAAGCCATGAAGAATCCATCAAGACTAAGAGAAGAAACCATCTCATGGAACAAGACTATAGTAGAGGCATGAAGATGAACTTCAAGAAAACAAGCATGTGAAGACTTGGAGCCATCCACACAAGTTGAAGAAATACCAAGTTGTTTTTGCCCAACCATTGATCCAAATGGAAAATCCCAAGACTTTATCTTGTTTTATCTATTGTTAATAAGTTAGTTTAACCTAGCCATACCCTAAACCAAAATGGAAAGACTAACTTAGAGTACTCAAATGTTTTGATGAAAAGAGCTAAGTGTTACACATTGTTATGTGTTACTTTAGTTGAAATAGTAGATCACCCTTAGTGAATCTTGGAACTTCCTCGACAAGTATGGTTAAAATATAGTTAGTTTTCTACAAACTAAATCTAGTCCATCCCAAGTAAACCCTTGGAACTTCCTTACCAAGTATTGAACTCAAACCTTGACCTTTCCCTAGCCAACTTGGTTAAACCCCTTTTGTTATGTAAATTGTTTTGTATGTTTTCTTCCCTTGTATGTTGTTTGGTAGAATGTTTGTTTATATTGTTATTGTGTTTTCAATGAATAGATTGTACGGAGAGCAACGATCTTTTGTGAATAGAGTGTGATACCTTCACCAACTTCAACAAGGCAAGTAACACACCATTCAACTACCCATTATTTTCTATATGCATTAGTTGATTTTGAGTAGTATGCATGCTAGGAAATTTTACTAAGTGATATTATGCTATGCTATATCCTAGTAGTGTGTAGCCATCCTTATACCTTGTTATTTTTAAGCCTTGGTACTTAGTTGATGCTTATCCTTGCTACAAAAAAAAAATTGCTTGATGTTGTGGAAAAATTCTAAGTAGCAACTCCAATGAATCACCTGGGTGGATTGGTAATGCGGGGCTGTTGATAGTTGAGTGTCTCCCCGAGGGGAGTTCACTTGAAGGAATGCCACCCAGGAACAAAGTGATTATGATGTTCCCCAAGTTTAGATTGCTTCCAGTGCATCCTTTAGTCATATGGGCTATGTGTTGATTAACTAAGTTGCGAGGGTTCATCCTGGGCTTGATAAGCAGATGTAGCATAATTAAAGGTGGAACGGGTCTTGCCATTAGGTTGAATTCTTGCTTCTGAAAGATCTCGTCTCAATCTTCTCCTTTCCTTAATGCACTCAGAATGTATAGGATGTTTGGGCTGATTTGAGTCTGAAGGTGAAAGTGCACAAGCTCTGTAGAGTCAACAAACTAAGATCTTAGCCGTGTCCCCAGTTATGGAAAACTATGAGCAACTGGACAAGGAAGGACGGAAGAATCACATCACCATTTTCAATAATTAAAATTTTGACCAAGTGAACAGTAGTTGTGGTGTGGTGCTTGGATTTCAGTCCAATGATGCCACCCTCTGAAAAGAAAAGTTTTCTTTTACAAAAGAGATAGGAGAAAACTTGCTTTATGCAAACTTAGCCAAAAACTCCACCAAGCCAAATATGCATGTAGTATTAGTCTTGCCATTTATATCCACCATAGTGTTAGTTGCATATACATTAAATTGTATTGACTCCCTTGTGGCTACATATTCCATATTGTAGACGATTCTGAAGACGAGTGAGGATTTCGTTTAGAATCTCGAGACTATCGCTAACATGTTTTGCCTGTGGCACATGAAGAAGATGGGCTCAATGTTGTACTATGTTTTGTGCTGTACTTCTTTGTTTTCTGCTAGTCTTCTAAGACTATGCAAGTTGTAATCCTATTTTGTAAATACTGGATCATGCGATGTAATAGAATTTGATGCATTTGCATGACATTTCATTTTGTACTGTGGTGCTAGCAATTGATCCAGGGACTAGCACAATAACACAGGTATTCCATCTTTATTAAAAGTTGGGATGCTACACTAGGCGATCGAGGGCAGGCCGGATACTTCGGGGTCGGGAAGGCCAAAGACTCCGGTCTTGACAGTTGATCCGGTCTTCGGGATCTGCTTTTCCGAACACTTTTGCTATTGTTTTCTTCTAAACTTATGAGTTTTAGATGCAACTAACACGGAATAACACTGTTTTCAGCAGAATTACTTTGATGTCTGGTTTTTGTGGAGAAAAATGGCCTTTCGAGAAATTGCCCAGAAAAGATCCCAAAGACATTATTTCACCCAAAGCCCCCAGGGCCAGAAGGAGACGTGGAGGGGGGCAAGGAGGGGCCCACACCACCCTTGAGCTCCCCCTAGGTCGTGCCTCCAGGTGGTGTGGTGGCCCCAGGCACCCCCTCGGACTCCCCTTTCGACTACTTATTCCCCTTAACCTAAAACATCAAAGGGTTCGTCATATTTTAGAGAAACACACCCGAGCGCCGCCGCCGCCTCGAAACCCAATTCGGGGATCAAAAGTTCCTGTTTTGGCACCCTGCTGGGACGGGGATACGAAGAACATCATCGCCATCGTCACCGCCACCACTTCTCCATCAACCATCGATGATTCCCCCATCCATGTGTGAGTAATCTTTGCTGTAGGCTGAGAGGGATGTAAGGGATTGGATGATATCGTTCATGTAATGATGCCAGATTGTTAGGGCATAGTGCCTAGTATCCGTTGTTAGTGCTATATACCGTTGTTGCAACTTGTTATGCTTAATGCTTGTCACTAGGGCCCGAGTGCCATGATCTTAGATCTGAACATGTTACTGTTTCATGATTATAATTTTGTTTATTGATCATATTTGCAAGTTGTTTAAACACATTGTTGCCCGGAACCCGAGGCCCCAAAGTGACAATAATTGGGACAACCGGAGGGGATGGCTGCGAAGTGAGGATCACATGTGTTCACGGAGTGTTAATGCTTTGCTCTGTTGCTTTATTAAAAGGAGCACCTTATTTACCAGTAGTTTCCCTTGATGCCTCGCTGCAAATGTGCTTGTAGGACAAAAGATGTTGTGCAAGTTTCTCATTGCGAGCATGTGTGACTAAATTGGAACAGATGCCTATGGTTTTCCTAGAACTTGGACGCTTTATTATTATCTATCTGCAATGCCCATGTTATTATTATATGAACTATCGTATGCATGCAACGCTCGTTCATCCATTCCCTATGCCTACAGTATTTGAATCCTGTTGTTTTCCACAATCGCTATTGTTGTTACTATTTTACTCCTCCGGTAATTTTACTACTGTTGATGTTATAAAACTATTACCACTGATAAATTGTTGCGAGCAAGTCTACTTTCAGGTGCAGCTGAATTGACAACTCATTTGTTAAGTCTTATAAATATTCTTTGGCTCCCCTTGTGTCGAATCAATAAATTTGGGTTTTCCTTCCCTCGAAGACTATCACGATCCCTTATACTAGTGGGTCATCAAGACTATTTTCTGGAGCCGTTGCCGGGGAGCATAGCTTTATTTATTTGCTCACTTGAACATGATATTCTTCGCTGCAAGCTTTTCATCATGGGAAAAACTCGTGATGGGAAGGTCCCCATATTACTATCCACTACAAGGAGAGGTACAACTCTGAACACCTCTGTTGATCTTGATTCACCATCTGTAACGAGTAAGATTCTTACACCACCACATGCTACACACACTTCTACTTCTGCTGAGTCTGAAAATGCTTCTGATACTTTTGATGATGCTTCTACTAAGCTTGATGATACTGGTTCACTAGGTCCTTTCCTAGATGCTACAATTTCTAGATATAAACAAATTGAAAACACTGAAATTCATGTTGAAAATGTTGGTACACCTGTTAATTCACCTGAGTCTGGAGAAATTCCTAGTGATGATCTTGAGGAAACCTACATTGAACTTAATGATAATTTTATTGAAAAAGTGCAAGCTACTACTAGTGCAAGTGATCTTAAGAGTCTTCTTGCAAGACATGTTGTTAAATATAAATCTTCTCTGGACGCTAGGTTTGCTACATTTCCCATATACATTAAATAAAAGGATTATGATTTATCTTTAGATATATCTTACATATCTATTGTTGATAAAGAACCTTTTTGTGGTACTGAAAGTAAAAGTGCTATGGAACACATGAATGAGCTTTCATCTTTGAGTAGTTTATTCTCTGATGATATTATGAAACACACTTATTTTGTTGCTAAGATTTTTGCTTTCTCATTGAAAGATAAAGCCAAAACTTGGTTTAATAATTTGTCACCTGGATCTATTGATAGTCCTATGGGTTTGGTTAATGCCTTCTTTCAAAAATATTTTCCTGCTAGTGCTTAACAAGCTGCTTTGCAGAATATATTTAACTTTAAGAAAATTGAAGAAGAAAAATTGCCTGAATCTTGGTCAAGGTTTTGTTCTTTAATAAGAGCTAGCCCTGTAAATCCATTACCTAAAAATGAGCTCTTAAATATATTTTATAATGGACGAACTGTCAATCTCACTACCAAATTCCGCGCGGTCTGGAACGTTCCAATAACGTTGAGGATGGGCAATCCGCGACGGTTTACGCGACGGAGTGAGAACGTTCCTGATCGACTGTCACGGATGATTCTGCGACGATTAAATGAACACTAATCCGACCGTCGCGAGCTACTGGCCGGCACAGCACAAGTCCCAACAAGGAGCGACATATTTTTCGTCGCAGCGTGTGCACACGTGGCATTGTACTTTCCGTTACCCGTTACGGGCGCCGCTGACGTCAGTTATACCGTTCCTGACGTCATCATTTTCTTGACGTTTTGAAACATCGCGATTGGAAATACCGTTACCTTGCTTTTTGACGTCATCGATCCCGCTTTATGACGTCATAATACGTGCGACGTTTATTTTCTCGTCGCGGATTCAAGCACTATAGATGTGCCACGTGGCGCTACCATAAAGTTCCACGTATACGCTTATTATCGACGAATTTATAACGTTGCCCAACGGTCATACTTTTTAGTTCGTCGTAAGACGTCGCGAATCATTTGCGAGCACGTGGACCAACATGGCATGGCCACGTCGAAACGTATCCGTGACGTGATTTTCCGTCGCAAATTTCATCCAATAAGGTGTCGTCTCGTGGACCTACCATATAGTACCACGTGTTCTCGTATCCGTAACGGATCGCATCCGTCGCCAGGTGCTCTGGTGACGTCATCGTGGATCGACGTTTTTTCTCGTCGTGGTTCGAAAGGCCGTTTAGCCGGTGCGGACGAATTTTAAATTCTAGCACTGCTAGTTTTCACAGAAAAGCACACGCAAAAACATGCAGCAAATAAGACTGGTTACAGCCTCACAAGGGCCACCCGCAGAGGCATCAAAGGCCATCTGCAATAGTTCACAACCTCACAAGGGCCACCAGCAGAGGCATCGAATGCCATCTGCCATAGTTCACAGCCTCACAAGGGGCACAAAAGAGCTCACCAAGGGCACCTACCAAAAAGCCACCAAAATACATCACGAAGAGAAACAGTTTCATATCAACTACCCAGTTCGCCAGCCGCAGGGTTGTGTTGGGGCGTAGAAAGTGTCCTACCCAGTAGCTCCTGAAGAATGGCATTGGATCTATGTTGAGCCTGGGTATTCTCTACAGATTGCTTTCGAATGTCATCCAGTTCTTGTTGGCGGGCGATCCTGTCTGCATCAGCCTGATCCCTGGCTGCCTTCAGCTCCATGACAAGTTCCTGCTTCGTGCTTATCTCACGGTTAAGCTGACGCTGGAGCTCATGCTTTGTTGCTCTAAATCGGGTGGTTGTCACGCCTATGTTCTTTAGGAACGTAGGCTTTCGCTGGCCCTGCCCGAGCACCTCAGCGACAGCTTCGGCGGCAGACAGAGGTGGCCTGACAGTGCCCCCCGGCAAAGCTGGCGCCATCTTTGCTTCCATTTGAGTCTAAAAAGCATGCAAAAGGACAAGATGAGATAGCAGCTGAACTAGCTCATAAGGAACATTGATATGAAATATAAGATGACAAGCATACATAAGCTAGCAGATGACAAGCAATTAAACACGCATGTACATTACTAGCGACAAGCGTAGATAAATTAGTTGACGACAAGGATGTACAAAACATAGTTGGAAACCATGCTGAAATGACAACACGCTTAAGTGCATATTTTAACAGACGTATCTGGTTATGCTGGAATGACAAGGGATCTGCATGTACAAGCATATATGCAACAACAGCCGAACTAGCTTTTTTTGTAGATAAAAGGCATTTTATTGCCCAGCTTTGACTTAACAAAGCTCAGAGTTCGCACAGAGTTGATTACACGCGCTGCGGCATACATCTTAGCCAAAGTAGCTTTTAGGGGACATAGATGATGGAAAAACAGGCATCCGAGGAACATAGATGAAAATAGCACACGACAAGCATGTACAGAACATAGATTAAAATAGCAGATGACAAGCAAGTTAAAGCATGCGTGTACATGAACTAGCAGATGACAAGCAAGTTAAAGCATGCATGTACATGAACTAGAAGATGACAATCATGGGTGAAATAGCTGATGACAGAAGTTTGCAGCAGAATTCACAAAGGGAAGGTGCCCTACAAGAATCTATTGAGGTAAAATGTTGATTACAGAGATGTGAAGAATTCTGGGGGGCTTACAATTGCTTTTTTCACAGGCGAAGGGTATGTTCCATCCACCTTGTTTATGTGCGTAGCTTTGAACAGTTGAACTGCATCTTGATCCTTGTCGCAATAAATCTCATAGCTCCAAGAACCCGTATGAGAAGGGTACATGACACAACCTCTGCTTGCTGCAGCTTTCAGACAGGCCGTCTACACAAACAAAGTATGAAGTATTAGCAACAATCATGGTTATAGAATTGATGCAATAGCAGTTCGAGTGAGCAAAGACACAGACCTGTTTCTTGGCTGAGCCCCAGCTGGCTAGTAAAGCTTTCCATTCAGCATCTCCAACCTTCTCTATTGGTGGAGCTTTAGGCAAAACCTTACTCTTGTCTTTGACTCTGTCCCAATACTCCTTCTTCAGAACATGACGCATGTGCTTTGTACGGCTCTGGAGATGCATTTCAAGAGAGGACACGATATTGGGGTCATCGAGGTCCATCAGAAACTTTGACTGAAACAAAAGAAATAGCATACTTCAGTTTTATGAACAGCAGCGGACAGAACTGGAATCAAGAGTTACAAAACTTACAGCCACATGGCCAGCAAAGGCTTTAAATATGTCGGGCCTTTTCTTGTACTGCTTCCAATGGAGTAAGACGGGGACAACCTCCTTGACTGCAATTGAACATGCAGTGGTATACATGGCACTAATCTTATCGTCAGCGGGCCTATTACATCCAGGAGGAATAACTATTCTGATCCCCTTTCCTCTGGATATACTGTCCAGCCCCTTTCCCATGTTTATTCCCCTTTCAACCCCACCTCCACCACTTATAGTGATGTCTCCAGGTTGATTATCTAAAAAAATGTGGCCGCGCTAGAGTTAGTGTTCTGCATTTCGGTTTTAATTCTGGAAATGGATAGCACAGTTCTGCAACATGTTACCTTCCTAGCACAAGCGATGCCGATCTTCAGACCATAGGTCAGAAACCAGTGCCTCGGAGTTGGCATCTACCTCCTCGACTTGGGAACCTTGCCCCTCGTGTTGGAATGGTGGGAACTCTACTTGGGAACCTGGCAGCTGGACAACGAGAAGATCCTGCCTGTACTGGGTGTGTGTCTCCTCGCGGTGGTCAGCTGCATCCTTGTATTGGGCAGCTTCCAGATGGCCATGGGCAACTGTCTGCTTGTTTTGGGCAGATTCCTGTTGGCCAAGTTGGGGAGCTTCCTACTAGACTTGGGGAGCTTCCTGCAGACTTGGGGAGCTTCCAGCTCGAGCGGGGCGGCTGCCTTCTCGGTCACCACAGCTACCACCTTGGTTTGGACCGCAGCTGGCTGCTTGTGTTCGACATCTGCCATCTTGTCATTGCCAGATGGCTTCTTGGGGGCTTAGATGGCTTCTTGTTCGCGGGTGGTGGTGGCCTGACTGGATCTGTGGGCTATTTCTGCAAGCTCGCACTCCTTGTTCGACTTGTTCTGGGTGCGGAAACTGCCGGTGCAATCTTCTGGATATTTTTATCTCTTGTCGGAGTAACAGGTGATGTGTTGTCAGATTTGTCAGCATGGACATGCTTCTTGCCAGTCAAGGAGTTGCCACCTGGAGGCATCTGCCCCCTACCGGATGTCGTCTTGACTTTGAGTTTCCTAGCCTGCACAGTTCACATGTACAGATCAATGGGGATGGTAGCACAACATATATGTAAATGCAGTAATTAGGCCACCAGTCCACACGAGATAAGTAAGTAGCACCTTCACTCCTGAGCAATCATGAAAGGGTGTTGAGCTAGAAGGTAAGCGTTCAGCTTCTTCAGTGAAGTCTTCCTCCCCTCGAGGATCATACTTGGATCCAGAGCTTTCCTTCTTGCTCTTTTTAGGGGAGAGTACGGTCGGGCTTGCAAGAGCACGTGCTAGTATACTACCCAGACGCGGATGGTTTCTCAGGACATTATTGATCCGTGTTTTGTCAATGGATTTTACTGGTGATTCTAACATAAATCAAGAGCTCAACGTAAGCTACAAACATCACACTAGATACTATAAGAACCCATTAAAGCTACAGAGTAAGATTTGGGTTTCTTTCATGGAGTGATGTTCTAACATATAGTGCTGGTGTTGATTGTTCTGTACTACTCCCTCTGTTCACTTTTATAAGGCACGCTACTTACCATTTCAATTTTAACAACATACATAGTAAAATAAGTGCATCTATGTACAAAATAAGCAAATTTTGACCATAGTAACTCATCAAACATAAAGAAGCACATAACAGGCAATTTTTACGATATCAGGAACTAAAACATAAACAAAAATGTGCGGGGAATAAACATCAAACAGGCTAAAATAATTATCTCGAGGTCGCCTCAGGATTTAGGTGCTTTTTCTTACTTCTTGCCATGACTAAAACCATCTCTCCAGGAGTCAAGGTGGCAGGCCTTGACGAGATAGTTGCCTTGAGGTTAGTGACGAGGTGGCAGACCTCGACGAGGAAGTTGCCGCGAGGTTAGTTAGGCGGTGGCAGACCTAGATGTAAGGCGAGGTTGGTGACGAGGTGGCCGAACTGCGAGCTGGACAGCGAGGTGGCAGATCTTGACGGCGACCTGGGCGGCAAGGTGGCAGAGCTGGCGGCGAGGCGGCGATGTGGCAGATCTGGCGGCGAGGTGTAAGATCTGGACGGCGACCTGAACGACGAGATGGCAGAACTGGACGGCGAGGTGGAAAAGCTGGGCGGCGACCGGCGAGTTACACGGCGAGGTGGAAGACCCGCACGGGGGAATGTTAGACCGGGACGGAGCTACGCGGCGAGGTGGGAGAGCGGGACAGAAAGCTACGCGGCAACGTGTGGGAGCGGGACGGAAAGCTACACAGTGAGGACGCGAGGTGGGAGAGCTACGCGACGAGGTTGGAAGAGAGGAAAGAGGGAAACTTCGTCAATGGAAATTGAGGGGGCGGGGGGATTTCGTTGAGAGGCCGCGGGTGAGTAGAGGAAGTTGCGAAATTTTGCAAGAGGCATCGCGCGCGCTGTGGGGGAGGCGCCAAAGTTTGATCCATAATTTGGGGTGGGTGCGGCACGAAAATTCTGCGCGCGTGAGTTCGTGTGGGCGTGGACAGAAACATTGCTGGCCGTCGGATGCATGATGGGTGACTTAAACAAATTGACAATCTATGCAATTGGTTATCAAATGACTATGTAACTAAATGACTATGTAATTAAAAGTGGGGAATGTCAGAATCCCGCCTAGGACTAACAATATGTAACCCTATCATATCTATACAAATATTATGTGAGGTCCCCCCCCCTCGTTCCGACAAATCCGAGACTTTCGGGCTCTAAGTAGTCCTAGAGCGGCCCGCCAAAGAGAATCTGACGTCGGTGAAGCCGTAACAAAGAGAGTGAGGGAATCTTGGGAATGCAATACACATGCCACACTCTAACACACGTCGTATGGAATACCATGGGATTTGGTGGCATTTAGACGCTCTGGAGCCCCTCTCCGGACAAACCCTAGCCCCGTTGGGGAAAAAGGCGAACTGCCCTTCTAGCCCCTCTACGTGATCCGGAAGGGGGTAGCAAAGTGGAACCAATTGCTTGGTTGTATTATGTTAGGCCCAAGGAACACCCAAGACAATGGTAGAGCCCACCTCTTGGCGATATTCCCCTGTTCTGACATATCCGGGAGTTTCGGGCTCTAAGTAGTCATGGAACCCGCTAAAGAAAATCTGACGCCGGTGAAGCCCTAACACGGAAAGTGAGGGAATCTTTGGCATACAAGACCCATGACACGCTCTAACACACATGGTATGTCCTACCATGTGATTTGGTGGCATTCATACGCTCCGGAGCCCCTCTCCGGAGAAACCCTAGCCCCGTTGGGGGAAAGACAAAACTGCAGTTCTGGCCCCTCTACGTGAGGCGGAAGGGTACCAAAGTGGAACCAATTTCTTGGTTGTGTTAGGTTAGGCCCAAGTAACACCCAAAGAAATGGTAGGGCCCACCCTATTGGAAAGATTCACCCCACCCACCCCCTCCGTTCCGTTAGATCAGGGAGTTTTGGGCTCTAATGTAGTCATGGAACCCGCTAGAGAGAGAATCTGATGACGGTGAGCCCTAATACGGAGAGTGAGGGGATCTTGGGAATCCAAGACCCATGACACACTCTAGCTAACACTAATGGTATGGCGCATACCATGTGTTGTGGTAGCATTCAGATGCTCTGGAGCCCCTATGCGGAGAAACCCTAGCCCCGTTGGGGGAAAAGGCGGAGCTGCCGTTCTGGCCCCTCTACGTGAGCCGGAAGGGGTAGCAAAGTGGAACCAATTGCTTTGTTGTGTAAGGTAAGTCGCAAGTAACACCCAATACAATGGTAGGTCCCACCTCTTGGCAAGATTCCCCTCGTTCCGATAGATCCGGGAGTTTCGGGCTCTAAGTAGTCCTGGAACCCACGAGAGAGAATCTGACGCCGGTGAAGCCCTAACACAAATAGTGATGGAATATTAGGCATCCAAGACCCATGCTATACTCTAACATACATGTTAAGTCATACCATTTGTTGTGGTGGCATTCAGACGCTCCGGAGCCCCTCTCCGGAGAAACCCTAGCCACACGCTGGGGAAAAAAGACGGAACAGTCGTTCTCTCCTCTCTACGTACATGAGCCGGAAGGGGGTAGCTAAGTGGAACCAATTGCTTGGTTGTGTTAGGTTAGGCCCAAGGAACACCCAATACAATGGTAGATCCCACCAATTGGCAAGATTCCCCATGTTCTGTCAGATTTGGGAGTTTTGGGCTCTAATTAGTCCTGAAGCCCACCAAAGAGAATCTGACGCCGGTGAAGCCCTAACACGTAGATAGAGGAAATACTGGGAATCCTAGACACATGACACACACACATTGTATGGCATACCATGGGATCGGATTTGGTGGCATTCAGACGCTCCGGAGTCCCTCTTCGGAGAAACCCTAGCCCCGGTGGGGAAAAGGACGGAACTGCCGTTCTGGCCCCTCTACGTGAGCCGGAAGGGGGTAGAAAGGTGGAACAAATTGCTTGGTTGTGTTATATTAGGCCCAAGGAACACCCAATTCAATGGTAGGTCAACCCTCTTGGCAAGATTTCCCCCGTTCTGTCAGGTCCGGGAGTTTCGGGCTCTAAGTAGTCGTGGAACTCGCTAGAGAGAATCTGACGCCGGTGAAGCCCTAACACAGAGAGTGAGAGAATGTTTGGCATACAAGACCCATGCCACACTCTAACACATATGGTATGGCATACCATGTGCTATGGTGGCATTCATACGCTCCTTATTCCCTCTCTGGGGAAACCCTATCCCCGTTGGGGAAAAAGACGGAACCGCCGTTCTGGCCTCTCCGCGCGCGTACATGAGCCGGAAGGGGGTAGCAAAGTGGAACCGATTTCTTGGTTGTGTTATATTAGGTCCAAGGAACACCAAAGTCAATGGTAGGGGACACCTCTTGGCAAGATTTCCCCCGTTCCGCCTGATCCGGGAGTTTCGGCTCTAAGTAGTCCTGGAACCCGCCAGAGAGAACCCGACGCCGATGAAGCCCTAACAAAGAGAATGAGGGAATCTTGGTCATCCAAGACACTTTCCGCACTCCATATCACACATGGTATGGAAAAAAACATGGTATGGCATACCATGTGCTGGCATTCGAACGCTCCAATCCCCTCTTCGCAGAAACCATAGCCCCTTGGGGAAAAAGACGGAACTGTCGTTCTGGCCCCTCTACGTAAGCCGGATGTGGGTAGCAAGGTGGAAGAAATTGCTTGATTGTGTTATATTAGGCCCAAGTAACACCCCAGTCAATGGTAGGGCCAACCTCTTGGCAAGATTTTCCTCGTTCTGTCAGATCCGGGAGTTTTAGGCTCTAAGTAGTCGTGGAAAACCCGCTAGAGAGAATCCGACGCCGGTGAAGCCCTAACACAGAGCGTGAGGGAATGTTTGGCATCCAAGTCCCATGCCACACTCTAACACATATGGTATAGCATACCATGTGCTGTGGTGGCATTCATACGCTCCAGAGTCCCTCTCCGGGGAAACCCTAGCCCGTTGGGGAAAAAGATGTTGCCGCCGTTCTGGCCTCTCCGCGTACATGAGCCGGAAGGGGGTAGCAAAGTGGAACCGATTGCTTGATTGTGTTATTTTAGTTCCTAGAACACCAAAGTCAATGGTAGGGGCCACCTACTGGCAAGATTTCCCCCGTTCCACCAGATCCGGGAGTTTCGGCTCTAAGTAGTCCTGGAACCTGCCAGAGAGAATCCGACCCCGATGAAGCACTAACAAAGAGAGTGAGGGAATCTTGGTGATCCAAGAAACTTGCCACACTCTATATAACACATGGTATGGCAACACACATGGTATGGAATACGATGTGCTCGCATTCAGACACTCCGGAGCCCCTCTTCGGATAAACCATAACCCCTTGGGGAAAAAGACGGAACTGCAGTTCTGGCCCCTCTATGTGAGCCGGAAGGGGGTAGCAATGTGGAACCAATTGTTTGGTTATGTTATATTAGGCCCAAGGAACACCCAATTAATTGGTAGGGCCAAACTCTTGGCAAGATTTCCTACGTTCTGTCAGGTCCGGGAGTTTCAGGCTCTAAGTAGTCGTGGAACTCGCTAGAGAGAATTCGACGCCGGTGAAGCCCTAACATAGAGAGTGAGGGAATGTTTGGCATCCAAGACACATGCCACACTCTAACACATATAGTATGGCATACCATGTGCTGTGGTGGCATTCATACGCTCCGGATTCCCTCTCTGAGGAAACCGTAGCCCCGTTGGGGAAAAGACGGAACCGCCGTTCTGGCCTCTCCGCGCGCGTACATGAGCCAGTAGGGGGTAGCAAAGTGGAACCGATTGCTTGGTTGTGTTATGTTATGTCCAAGGAACACCAAAGACAATGTTAGGGCCCACCTCTTGGAAAGATTCCCCCCGTTCCGTCGGATCCGGGAGTTTCGACTCTAAGTAGTCCTGGAACCCGCCAGAGAGAATCCGACGCTGGTGAAGCCCTAACACAGAGAGTGAGGGAATCTTGGTCATCCAAGAAACTTTCCACACTCTATACCACATATGGTATGGAAACACACATGGTATGGTATACCATGTGCTATGGTGGCATTGAGACGCGCGCTCCTAGAGCCCCTCTTCGGAGAAACCTTATCTAGCCCCTTGGGAAAAAAGATAGAACTGCCGTTCTGGCCCCTCTACGTGAGCCGGAAGGGGGTAGCAATGTGGAACCAATTGTTTGGTTGTGTTATATTAGGCCCAAGGAACACCCAAGTAAATTTTAGGGCCAACCTCTTGGCAAGATTTCCCCCGTTCTGTCAGGTCCGGGAGTTTCGGGCTCTAAGTAGTCGTGGAACTCGCTAAAGAGAATCCGACGCCGGTGAAGCCCTAACATAGAGAGTGAGGGAATGTTTGGCATCCAAGACCCCTGCCACACTCTAACACATATGGTATGGCATACCATGTTCTGTGGTGGAGTTCATACGCTCTGGAGTCCCTCTCTGGGGAAACCCTAGCCCCGTTGGGGAAAAAGACGGAACCGCCGTTATGGCCACTCTGCGCGTACATGAGACGGAAGGGGGTAGCAAAGTGGAACCGATTTATTGGTTGTGTTAGGTTAGGTCAAAGGAACACCAAAGTCAATGGTAGGGCCCACCTCTTGGAAAATTCCCCCCGTTCCGTCGGATCCGGGAGTTTCGACTCTAAGTAGTCCTAGAACCCGTGAGAGAGAATCCGACGCCGATGAAGCCCTAACACAGAGAGTGAGGGAATCTTGGTTATACAAGACACTTGCCACACTCTATATCACATATGGTATGGCAACACACATGGTATGGCATAACATGTGTTGTGGTGTCATTCAGACGCGCGCTCCAGAGCCCCTCTTCGGAGAAACCTTAATAAGCCCCTTGGGAAAAGACGGAACTGTCGTTCTGGCCCCTCTACGCGAGACAGAAGGGGGTAGCATGGTGGAACCAATTTCTTGGTTGTGTTTTATTAGTACCAAGGAACACCCAAGTCAATTGTAGGGCCAACATCTTGGCAAGATTTCCCCCGTTCTGTCAGATCAGGAAGTTTCGGGCTCTAAGTAGTCGTGGAACCCGCTAGAGAGAATTCGACGCTGGTGAAGCCCTAACACAGGGAGTGAGGGAATATTTGGAATCCAAGACACATGAAACACTCTAACACATATGGTATCACATACCATGTGCTGTGGTGGCATTCATATGCTCCGGAGTCCCTCTCCGGGGAAACCATAGCCCCGTTGGAGAAAAAGACGAACCGCCGTTCTACCTCTCCGCGTACATGAGCCGGAAGGGGGTAGCAAAGTGGAACCGATTGATTGGTTGTGTTATGTTAGGTCAAAGGAACACCAAAGTCAATGGTAGGAGCCACCTCTTTGGAAGATTTGCCCCATTCCGCCAGATCTGGGAGTTTCGGCTCTAAGTAGTCCTGGAACCCGCCAGAGAGAACCCGACGCCGATGAAGCCCTAACAAAGAGAATGAGGGAATCTTGGTCATCCAAGACACTTGCCAGACTCCATATGACATGTGGTATGGCAACACACATGGTAGGGTATACCATGTGCGTGCATTCAGACGCTCCGGAGCCCCTCTTTGGAGAAACCATAGCCCCTTGGAGAAACAGACGGAACTGCCGTTCTGGCCCCTCTACGTGAGCCGTAAGGGGGTAGAACGGTGGAAACAATTGCTTGGATGTGTGATATTAGGCCCAAGTAACACCCAAGTCAATGGTAGGGCCAACCTATTGGCAAGATTTCCCCCGTTCAGATCCGGGAGTTTCGTGCTCTAAGTAGTCGTGGAACCCGCTAGAGAGAATCCGCCGCCGGTGAAGCCCTAACACAAAGGGTGAGTGAATATATGGCATCCAAGACCCATGACACACCCTAACACACATGATATCGCATACAATGTGACGCGGTGGCATTCAGACGCTCCAGAGCCCCTCTCCGGAAAAACCCTAGTCCCTTGGCATACCATGTGCTGTTCTTTCGAATGTCGTCGATGTACGTACCCCTCGAGTGTGCCTACATGCCAACACAAGTTGAACGTGCCAAGCTGCCAATACAACGTATAGTTCATGCTGAAAAGGTGGGGTTATCCGACGTGTGGGAGGAGTGAATGCAGTTTGTCGTCTCCACTTCCACACGCGTGTCAGTAGTGAAGTTGCAACTGAGTTAATATCGCCACTTTCACACGCCTGCATTTTATCTCTTCTTCCCCCTCTCGTTCCCCACGCCGAAATCAGTTCGCTTCCTCCTCTGTTTCTCACCAAGATGTCGTCTTCATCGATCTCCCCTGCGTTTTAAGAATAGGAGGACCGAGGATTACCTAGCAGCCGGGTATTTGTTTCAACGTACTTTTTGATTACACCTTTTGGATTATTTCATGCAACTTCTTACAAAAGTTCCTACAGGTTCGGTTGTTCCACTGAGAGACCTGGTTCAGTCATGGACCACACTTTCCTTTCGAGGGAGCTTCTAGATGCCAGGGACACCATGGGGCAGATCGAAATCCGGAACCAGGACATAGCCAGGACCGCGAAAGAGATCTTCGCGAATTCCAAGCGGGAGATGAAATATTATGCACTCGAGCTGGAGCAGAAGCAGAGAGCTTTTAGGACTGCTAAAACCATGGGTGAGATTCTGCCGATCGACCATGACTTGGGTAGGAAGATGGGACAACTCTGGAAAAAGATTCAGATGCAAGACCAGGAAGCTGATCTCATCCGCAGCGAGATCGAAGTGCTGGCCAAGGAAGCAGGGGAGCCCGGCCAGATCTAAATCGATTTGCTCCTGCGTGAGCGTGTTTGGGGCTTGTCCCAGGTAGTATTTGTGTTACGATTTTATTTCAGTTTAATTAAGACTATGTGTGTACTGCCATCCAATGTTGAAGTTTGTGACCGAACATATATTGAAGTACTTCCCTCTGTTCACATCTAGTTTGCCTTCTTGGCAAGTTTTGTTTTTTGAACGTACAAAAAATTCCAAGGAGAGGCTACCACGAGTTAAATTAGAAAGAAGCCAACTCTACACGCAGCTTGCTTGCATGCATTGGTCGTGGATGCATCCCATGAGACGTGGGATCCAGCTGTCAATGACTCAAAGTCAAGGAAAAGTCCGGCCAGAGGTTAGTCAGAGAATCCGCGCCGGTTGTGCACGTACACACAACGAATATGACCTACGTGGCAACGCACGTACGCTGTGTACGTGCCAACGTACCGCTGCGTGCGTGGGTTCGTGGGTGGATTCCTCGTCTTCTCCCCCCTCTTCGTCTCCCCCACCCCGCTCTATTTAGGGGTTTCTCCTCCCTCCGCTCATTTGTGCATTTCTTCCCTCAGAAACCAGCAGTTCTTCTCCTCAAAGCAAAATCAGTTGTCCCACCGCCGCTCGTTCAGCCTTTCTGCTCGTCCCACCGACGATGTCGTCTTCTGCTACAACAAGGTATTTGTTTCAATACGATTTGTTTCAACAGTTCTTCTTCCTTCATTTAGATTCCACCTTTTCAATTCCTTTGGATTTATTTCAACATCTGGTTCCCCTTCATGCAGCGCCGGTGTCCAGTGTCCGCACCGGATCGCCTTTGCTGTTGGGGCCGGTGGGCCTCGTCGATTCGCTCAATACCCATTTGGCAGAACTGGACGAGGAGTTAGAGAATCTGGAAGAGGAGTGTAGGGAGAATGGTTGCAAGGCTAAAGAAGCTATTGCCTGCTATCAGGAGGTAGAAAGGGAGGCGTCGGAAATATGCTGTGAGCTGAATGAGAAGCTGATGCATAACATCGACCTACTGAGCACGGTCTCATTCCTCGAAAAGAAGACTGAGCTGAAAGACAGGGAAATTGTTCTCCTCCGCAGGGAACTCGAACTGGCCAAGAAAGGGGCGTTCCTCCCAGAGCGAGGCTTCAAATTAAGCTCCATTGCTCCTGCGTGAGCTTGTTTGGGGCTTGTCCCAGGTTACCTGCTATCCATTTCTTTCAGTTTAAGACCTGTTGTGTGTGCACTAGCAAGTTTATCGCAGATTTGTGTCGAACTATATTTAAGTTGTGTTTACTAATTTTATAGTTTATCTCAATAATTTGTTTCTTAAGAATGCTCAGGAATATTGGGAGTACGTTTGAAAGTAAACACTACAAAGGAGATAGTTTGCAACAACGGTTCTCATGAGATAGTTTAGTAGGACAACATAAGACAACATTTCTAGTACAACTACAAGGTTATATGAGATAGTTTTGGTAGGACAACAAAAGACAACATTTCTGGTACTACTATACATCTATACACGAGGAATATACATGCTAATTAATTAAACAATTTAACACAAGTTCTGACCACCAAACTAGCTGATAAAACAACAACAAAGTTTGTTATCATTCTCTAAAATTACTCAGAAGTTCTCACCAACTACACTGCCAAGTTCACTGCCCCCATTGTCCTCCTGTGATTCGACGTCGCCGTCCGCATCGTCACTGACCACCTCTACGACCAGCCTGATATAGTCCTTCGTCGCCTTTACCTTTATGACGATGAGATCATCTATATGCAATCACGATTGAATAACGAATTCAGACCAGCCCTCAGCGAACTTGAAGTAATAAGGTTCTTCTTCTTCATCAATGTGATATGAACCCAACACTTCGTTGTCCCCACCAGCTTTCATGCATATACAAGATTGCCCGTCTCTTGGAAGTATATACCCATTTATGCATTTCAAAGGGACATCCTGAGCAAAGTACATTTAAGACTGATATCAGAAATGCATAGATAGGTAAATGACATTTTTTCTCAAATTAAGCAGAAAAAGAATGATCATGTAATTAACTAACCAACTCATTAACTTCTCCTTGATCCTGCACCCTGTGCACAAAGAACTGAGGGACTATAATGTGCTCCCCATTTTCCAGGTCCATCTTATTCTGCTTGTAAAAAGCCCAGGTTATCGCATTCATTTCAGAACCACTGACCTCAAATGGGTAATCAAATAGGATCTTATGTAGTGTCATATTGCAAGATGATACGGTAGGACGACACTCTGATCGCAAAGGGAAAAACACCTGAATGTGCAATTACATAACCAAGGCCATCTTGGAAAGTTTGAAACATATATATTAACTAGCTAGTAAATTAATGTGTAAGGAAAACAAGCCAACGTGCAATTACATACCAGGGTCTAGAACCCAAGCTTTGACCTCATTATTTGCATTAGCTACTCGAACGTCAAACATACCGAATAGATCATCATAATCAAACATCACAAGATTGTTCGGTTGAATGTCAGAAGCTTGACAAAATGTTGTCCAAAATGGTCCACATATATAAGTCATTCCAGGCCCACGTTCCACGTAGAAGGGGTATTCATTGACATTGCAGACAATCCATGCCTTATGTGGACCAACAACAAATTTCTCTATACGCTTATGGAAAGAACAAGGCATATCCTACATAGTACACATATATACAATTTAATAGAATAAGCACACATATATTCGTCAACAAATCAAAAGCTCAGGAACAACATAATTGTAGTGTCAAGGATACTTACTGCCACTTGATGATAAAATTATTTGGACACCCTCATCATCACTCTAAAATTCAATAATGGCAGTTCACTGCCGGCGAGACACATGTCAGGTTCATGAAAACAGAACTGACATAGGTTTTGAGCCATTCCTGATTTTTAAACACAAAAAAGCGTATTAATTAGAACAGAATCCATGAGACAACTACACAAATAACAGCACTAATGATCTGCATAAATACTACCTAGGCAAGTGACGATTGGTCAAGATAATCAGTCCTAAATTTGGCAATTAATTAGGAAAGACCAACAATTCTTAATAGTAAGAGCATGCATTGGCTTAATTAAATGGAGCATTGGCTAAATTGCATGCAGATTGGGGAGAGGAAGTGGGTGGGAGGGTCTCTAGAAGATCATTAATGCTAATTGTGCCTAACTCTTGATATTATTTGGTTTTGGAAAAGTGACTAATAAACCGAGATGGAGTATAATTTTAGTACTAAATCAGCACAATCTGCAGAAACCCCTGCAAAATACTAGTACTAATTAGTACTCCCCTCCATTCTGGTAGCCTTTGTAGCAAACTAGTTTATGGAACAAAGGTAGTAGTACTACTTATACTGTTCATCCGCCATGGCCGGCAAAAAAAACCCAAGCAGATTCAAACCGATGATGACCACCGATGAAGAGGGTGCTTACCGATGATGAAGAGCGTCGTCGCTGGTGTTCTGCTGACCCTTTGTGTCGTCGCCGATGATGACCCCAGCGGCGGATTCGGCCACACGTACCGATGCGTGCATGCACACGAAAATGTGAGATTCACTTGCCTCGCGCTCGCCATGCACGCGGAGGAAAAAGAAAGGAGAAGGGAAATGGAAGAACCTCGCGGCTTGTGAAGAAGAACAGCGGCGGTTGCTGCGACGGCGGAGGTTATCTCCCCTGGAGAAAAACGACAGGGGTTTTCTCTCACTGGAAGGGGACAGAGTGCTATCTCTCCGCGTTTGTTCGGCTATTAACTGAAGCGGAGAATAAAGTCCAACAAAAATCAACCTATGGCATACATATGGGGCCAAAGGGAACACGTGGAGAACCCACGAAAATCCCGTTGCCGCCTTGCCAGCATGCGGAGCTAGAGGGGCTTGCATGTGGGACCCATCACTAGATCCAGTTCTCTCCACCCTTGGCTATGGTGGCGGCGGCGACGGCGTACGGTTCTCTCCACGGAGCTCACCCCTTCCGTCCTTTTTTCTGGGGCTGTGCAAGCCGCTAGAGGCTCATCCTGCCACCCCCACCACCGCCCCCCTCGCCGGCTGTCGTCTCCTCGCCCGCCCTCCACGGCTTACGTCACCGATGCTCCCCTTCCGGCCGCATTCCCCGTGCACGCCTGTACTTTTCGACTAGTTGGGGCTCCCCTTCCGGCCGCCTCCGCAAGCCAAGGTAAAAAACCCTCCCATCCTTGTGCTACTTGCTAAGAAAGTAAGAATACCTAGAACTGTTAATTGTTCTGCCAATTGATTAGTTTGCTCATGGTCTATTATTAGTTTATTCATGGTTAGTGATTTGATGTTCGTTAAACTTGATTAGTTTGTTCTGCAAATTGAGTAGCCTGTTATAAAAAAATGAGTACCCCTTTCAGACAGATCCAATAATAGCTTGTTTATCTCTTTAACAGATGGATAGTCGTTGGATTTCAAGTGGTAGACCATGGACCCCTCCATATGTTGATGGAATCAAAGAGTTCTTAAGTTTAGTCAAGGAGAGAAACAGTGATAATTGTCGTGTTCGATGCCCATGCACGAGGTTCCTAAATATGAAGATGCAACATTTTGGAGTGATGACCCGGCACTTACAGGTCCACAAATTTTCCAATACCTACCTTCGGTGGATACATCATGGAGAGCCAAGTGATGTCATGATTATTGAAGATCCTAGACATAATGATTGCAATGGTGGTGATGAGGATGATAATGCTGGTCATGGGAATCATAATATGGATATGGATGACGAAGATGAGGCAGATAGAGAAGCTGATGAAATGGAAGCAATGTTGAAAGACCTCACGAGAGCAACAACCCATGAAGGAACAGAAACTAAGGTCGAATGTGGGTATGATAAAGTATTTGACAAATTGTTGGCAGAGTCGTAGCGTCCGCTTTACCCGGGAAATAAACACGTCGATAGGCTGGCATTAATGATAAAGCTACTTCATCACAAATCATATTATCAGGTCAGCAACGCTGCTTTTGATGCTTGGATGCGTATATTTGCCAAGGCACTTGCGGACGGCAATACACTGCCCAAATCATATAGAGAAGCAAACGCTTATATGAAGGAGTTGGGTCTTTCATATGACAGCATACACGTGTGCCCAAACAACTGCATACTTTTCAGAGGGGATTATGCTGATAAGGACAACTGCCCATAGTGTCAAGCATTGAGGTGGAAGTATCCGGAGAGAAAGAGATCAGCTCTTAAAGTGTTGCGTTATTTTCCTTTGGCACCGAGGCTGAAGAGATTGTTTGCTTCAAGGAAAACATCGGAGAACATGCAGTGGCATGCGTTAAAGAGGAAGCCTGAAAAGGACATATTGACTCATCCGGCTGATGGTGCAGCGTGGAAGGCTTTCAACGATGAATTCAAAACATTTGCGGACGATCCTAGAAATATAAGGCTCGGCATTGCCTCTAATGAATTCAATCCCTATGGAACCATGACCACAAGCTACAACATGTGGCCTGTGTTTGCCGTGTCGTACAATCATTCACCAGAGGAGTTCAGTGATCCATCATACTACATGCTTTGCTTGCTAATCCCTGGCAAAACAAGTCCTGGAAAGGACCTTGATCTTTTCATTCAGCCGTTGCTTGAAGATTTGCAGGACCTTTGGAAGGGTGTGCGGACTTATGATTCATTTTCTAGGGAAATGTTTGATCTTCGTGTTGCGGTACTCTGGTGCATACACGACTACCCAGCTTGTGGCACTATGTCTGGGTGTACCACTCAAGGCTATGCTGCATGCCTGCATTGTGACAAAGATCCTCTCTCCATGCCCATAACCAACAAATTGTGCAACATTAGGTACCATCGTTTCCTCCCCCATGACCACTTGTGGCGGGGAAAGACAGACCTTCGAGGTAAAAATTTCGTCAAGAACGAGCGGCCAGAATCATTTACTGATAAAGAGTTAGAAGCTGAGCTGGAGAAGGTTGGATTTCTAAAACCAGGAATTGGTCCTCAGAGCATCAGCAAGAAGAGGAAGCGTGGAAAACCTACACCGATCTGGAAGCGTAGGCTTGGTTGGTGGGACTTGACTTACTGGCCAAAGTTGAAACTTCGGCATAATCTCGACGTGATGCACATCGAAAAGAACATCTTAGACAGCATCCTTGGCACCGTCCTTGAACTGGAAGGGAAGAATAAGGACTCCGTCAATGCCAGGAAGAATCTTCATAACCTTGGCATTAGAAAAAAATGCAGCTAGATCCACCGGTAATGCCCCCGGTCGTGGACCCGAATAGATATAAATGTGTAATGACATATGGAAGCTATAACCTAAACAAAGATGCGAAAACAAAGCTATGCCAGTTTCTATTTGACTGTACATATCCAGATGGTTTTTGTTCCAACATGTCCAAGGGTGTCAACGTACAAACACGCAAGATCTCGGGACATAAAACCCATGACTGCCACATCCTGTTGCAGGGAACATCATCTGCTGGGCTGCGGGGATTATTGAAAGACGATGTGTCGTGGTAATATCATGGAAGATGCCATAGGATGGCTACAGTGTTGGGGCCGATGGACGCTGGAGGTATCCAGGGAGGGATCGCACGGTGAGTAGCCGTGCGTAAGGTATCTCTAGCACTGCAAACAACAAGATCTACCCAGGTTCAGGGCCCTCGTTTGGAGGTAACACCCCTACTCCTGCCTCTCTCTCTATATGTGTGATCTCCGAGTAGCCACAGTACAAAGTATGTCCTTGGCCGAGTAGCCACTCGGCAGTTCTCTCTAGCTCTAGTGCTGGTTCTTGCAATAAAATGCGAAGTGAAGCAACGTCCCTCACGCAGGAGGGGGCAGGGCACCTTATATAGTGGTGCCCAGCCGAATAAAGAAAGACTATAAGGTACACTTGATGGGACATGCCCACTTCAGGACAGCGCACGCCTCCGGCTTCTTGCTGACACGGGTGCGGGAAGTCGTTGCGTCGTTCCGGAGATGGGACCTGTCCACCTTGTCAGTGAGATAGGGTAGGCCCCTAGACCTGTCATGTCCCCTCTGTCAGTGACAGGACTTGACAGGCACCTACCACACTGTAGCCACGCCCTAGCGTGGATAATCACGCGCTCCGTAAGTTGAACCGCACGCCGGTACGGACGCAGGATACGCGGGATCCCTTGTCAGAACGGCTCCTCTGACTTCTGGCCCGAGTAGGAACGCAGTCCCTCTACCCTGGACCACTTGACCGCTATCCGGACGAATATGAACTTGCTCAATATCTTCTCTTGGTCTTCAATACTTATGACCGGATAGAGACTACCGGGTAGGAGGGTACCGGGTAGCCACCAACCCGGCCAACAGTACACCTATCCTTGCCTTTGACCACTTGCCTTACCCCTACTCGGGGGTAAGCCCCCGATATTAGTCCCCGAAGCTGGTAGAGTCCTGCAAACTTGTTCACTGGGCCCTGCCAACTTAAACCAAATTGTCTTCTTGAATTAGCAATGCTGAGTTGCACTCCAACTTGAACCAGTAACTCCTTCTCGAATCTCTTCAACTGTGGTTGCGAGATAACCTTCCTGGTAGCTGAGTAGAGCAATTTCTCTCATGGGTTGCCGAGTAAAATAACTTAGTGAAATTTCAAACGCGATCCGGCTGAATCGGACCAAATCCACCTCTCCGTGTAGCTACTGGGCACGTGTCAAACCCCTGTGCCTCCGATGCCTCGGTGCCAGGGACACGGCAGGCCACGCGCCAGTCTCTGCAACCTGGGCCCACGGCCCGTTAGGTCACGTCAACCGTACTCGAGAGCCCACGATCCGGACGTGGGATTAACTGCGCCCGTTACGCGCGCGTTTTGCGCTGTGTGCGTTTCCTAACGGTCGCTTAATCCACGCCATACGATCATTGCCCACGATCGATGCCACGATCAATCCACCGGTAACGGCAACTCGAGGGGGAGGGATAAATACCCCCACGACGTTCCCTTCTCCTCTTTCCCGTTCCTCCCAATCTCACGCCTCCTCGCCTCTCCGCCGCCGTCGAGCACATCGCCACCGCAAGCACTCGCTGTGCCGCCGCTCCACGCATCGCGAGAGAGACAAAGAGAAGAGCCTCCACTCAACTCCGTTGATTCCAATCTCCTACAAGTACTTCCGCCTCCATGGCTCCGCGCGGAGACGAGGATGCCGCGGCCTGAGCCGGTTGAAAAGGCTCAGATGTGACGGCGGAAGACTGCCAATGGCTAGCCAACACGCTCCGCATCCCTCCCGGCGTCGTCTGCAGACCTGCAGGTACCGAGATCATCCCAAAACCCGACAAGGACGAGTACGTCGTCTTTCTCTCCCATTTCAAACGTGGCTTCGGCCTCCCCATCTCCGATTTTCTTTCCGAATTTCTCAACCACTTTGGCCTCCATCCGCATCACCTTCCACCAAACTCCATCCTCATGCTGTCCATACACGCCGTCGTGTGTGAGGCCTTCTTAGGCGTCTACTCGACAATCCACACATGGGCCAGATACTTTTTCTTCCGAAAACAAAGTGTTCCCGATCCTGGGAACACCGAGAATGCTCGCGCGATGACCCTGACGGGTAGCGCCATGATGTTGTAGCGCAAGAACGGGCACCACCCGAGTGTCAAGGGATTGGAAACTGTGCGCAAGTGGCAGCGCTGTTTCCTATATGTGAAGAATGTTGCTGCCGAAGAGGGGAAGCCTATCGAGGACCGGATAGGGCTCCAAAAATTCAAGAATGCACTGCCCACCGGGCAGCACTGAGGCTACGAACCCAAGAAGACCATCCAAGATGTCCTCCAGGTTGAGCGACGCCTGACCGAGTTGATCTCGGAAGGGTTTCTTCAGGACGATCCCATCGCGTGCTGGATATCACCTCGAGTACTCCCGCTCCAGAATCGGTCACACAAGATGTGCCACATGGGAGGACCCCGTGACTGCACAAGGACAACGACATTCGAGCTCAGCAAGGCTGAGGTGGCTATCTGGGCTAGGTCCATCATGCAGACCTTGCTCTCTGACAACTGGGCGTACGGCTTCCTGCCGTATAGCCGCCTCAAGCCCGTTGAACAGGTTAGTGTTATGTGCTTCATGTTTGCACCTTGATACCGAGTAGGTAGTTTCTCAGCTTTGTATGGTTAATCTTTGCATGCTGCACCAAGTAGGTCATCACACTTATCCTTTTGGCTCTATATGCTTTGTGTTTGCATGCCGTGCCGGGTAGGATTACTCAGCCTAATATGCTTCGTGTTTGCATGTTGTCCCGAGTAGAAATCCTTAGCTGAGTATGCTTTTTGTTTGCATGCTATCCCGAGTAGAAATCCTTAGCTGAATATGCTTTGTGTTTGCATGCTACCCCGAGTAGAAATACTTAGCCGAGAACCCAACTCACAGCGCTTCATTTTTGCCTTAACACCACATCGATCGCCAGCTAGAAGAAGACAATAAGATCTTCGAGGACAACTGGTCCAAGGACCGAGAAGAGGACGATGCGACCGCCTACGACACCCAAGACACCCTTTGCATCCCTCATGCCAATCAACCTGGTAAGTCCCGAGTTGACGCGACTATTCGGGATTGGTCCAAAGATGACGAAGGTGATTGAGTTCACCTCTCTACTCACTAGTAGCGCACTTTGATTCCCTTCTCTGTTTCTGAATTCTTTTCTTCTTCTACTCTACAGAGGAGCCTGAGCTGGACGATGATGATGAGCCCCTGGAGGTTAATCCTCTATCCATGGCCGCTCTCAATACTCGGAAGAGGGTGGGTAGTGGCGCCCAGGAACCCCCTTCCAAGAGACCCAAGAACAAAACAGCCGTGCCCAAGACCGGCGCTTTCAAAAAGAGGAAGGCCCCTACCCGCAAGGGGTAAGTGTTCCTCCGAGTAACCTTAAATTGTTGCTGCTTCTTGTTGCATCATTCCCTTGAGTCCCTTCTCTACTTTCTGACTTTGTACTACTCTTACTTCTAGTGCGGCTCTTGATGCTGATGCCGCTACCTCGGCCGCTCCTCATACACACACAACTACGCCCCGAGAAGAAACTGTTCATCTCTCGGATGATGACGAAGATCAAAGGCCACTGGGAAGGGCGCGTGCGTCCTCCCCAGTCGATGACGAACAAGATGCTGGCGCCGAGAACGACGGTGCCATGGTAGAAATAGACCTTACCACCGAGAAGTCACCGCCTGACGTGCGGGCAACTGCTCGGGAAGCTGCCAATGACGAGACGTCGTCGTCTCCCCCAGCTGCATCAGCTGGGGAAAACACTGAGCATGCTGCCGAGCAGCAAGGAGACGATGCCGCCCTGGAGCGGCCAGACGCCAACCCCGAGCAGCAGCAAGACAACAACGCTGCAGCTCAAAACGATCCCGCGGCCGGGCCGCGGGTAGAAGACAACATAAACGCAAGGCCAAACCCCGCTACAGAGCAGCGGGTAGAAGAAGACGTGGTAGAGCTCACCCACCAAGACCAAGTGCAACCAGATGCTGCACCGGGTAGCCGGTCACTAGTGCCGCCAACTCAACAGGTGACTCCGCCCCGCGCACCAACTCCCCCACCAACTCAGTCAGCACCGCCACCTCCTCAGCCAACTCCCCAAGCGCCACGAACTACTTCTCGGCCAGACCCTACTCCAAGCCCCAGGAAAATCATTAAGTCTGGAACCGAGGCCACCCGAATACAGCCGAAGCGCACTGCTTCGCAGGGTGGGCAGCACATGCCGCCCCCCAAACCGCAGGGCAAGACTTCCGGGAAGCAGGTGAAGAGCACCCATCTCACACTTGTTCCCTCTGGTTCGAACACCAACTCGGCTGCCTCCGGGGTTACCACTGTTCCTGACGAAAAGCGGAGCGCTGCCTTCCCCGAGTACATGATGACCCTGTCGCAGCAGTACAAAATCCCACTATCCAAGGGAGAGAAGCGACTAGCTGTTCTTAAGGAAGGCCAAGCTGTGGGAACGACCTCCAAGTCCAAGGGGAAGAAGGCAGCTACTCCTGATCTCTTTTCGCGCGGCGAAGAAGATGACGAAATCGAAGGAGAAGGCCTCACTGCCATCCTGGACCGAGTTGGCTTCGTCGATCAGGCCTGGAACAGCCAGATACATGGCAACCCAAAATGGAATGGTATGGAGCTGGGCGAGATCGACCACTACCGCCTCGACTGGAACAAAGTCGATGTTGGTTCTGTTGCTATGACACTTGCCAGCCCTGCCTGCACTCTTGCCGGGAAACTCTTTGTTATGCGCAAGAACATTGAGGACATTGAGCAGGGCTACGTGGTAAGAGTTTCTTCTCCTTCTTGCATTCTCCGAGTTGCCGGTTTCTCCTTTCTCTTCTCGTTTTCTCTTTTCCTCTTAGTCATTCCCCAGTCCCCGAGATTCGGGCCGAGTAGTTGAAGACTCAACCGAGTTGACATCTACTCGGGGCAAATCTCCCAAGAGACTCACACTTTTTATCTTCTTCTCTGCAGAATAGCGTCCAGAAAAGGACTAGGGTTTTCCGCCGTGTGCTCTGGAACCACCGCATCGCTAAGGATCGTATCACGGCTCTTGAAGCCGAGAAGAAAGACAGCGAGGCGATGGAGAAAATGACCCTGGACCGCACCCTCCAGATCTCGGAAGTTGAAGGTAAGATTTCAGCTTCTCAGTTTGTGCGTTTTGTGTTTACGCCCGTGTTTGCTTTTTGCTTCATCTTATTTTACTCTGCAGGCAAGCTCAAGGACTTGATGGACAGGCACCCGGACTGCGAGGTCTTTGCTGCCTCTGCCCAAAGCAAGATCCAAACTCTGGAAGGTGAGCCTTTTTCCCTTTTCTCTGCAATTGTGTCTTTTCACTTATCTGGTTACTCTGCTGACAATGTTGTTCTTCTCGCAGAAGAGTATAAGAAATTTTGGGAAGCAGCACCTGAACTGCCTTATGCCTGCCGAGGTGCAGCAGCAGTTGGAAACCCGAGAAGCAGAGATCGAGAAAGAGCGCACCACCGAGAGGGCAGAGTATGAGAAGATGCAGGTCGACTTGAAGGCTGCCCTCGAGGATGCCATCAACCAAGCTGCCGAGAAGGACGAGATTAAGAAGACCGCCAAGGCCAGAGAGAAAACGCTCGAGATGGAAATCTCGATGCTGAAGGAACACAACCGGCAACTCGTTGTCCAGATCGCAGATTTACGCCGCATCGAAGACAGGCACATCTCGGACGAGAATGACTGGAAGATCAAGCTGGGGCAATTGCTGGTTGAGATGGAATGTGAGTTGCCGCTCCTCCTTTCTTCTTCTTTGTTTTACTTCTTCTCGGTCTTGCTTCTTCTCTGTTCTGCTTCTGACTCAACCTAGTTCCTTATGAAGATATCTTCCCGGAACTCCGCTCCGTTGGCGTGCTCGCCATGGAGAAGGCGCGACAGGCCAAGGCTGCCGCCGGTCTACCCATTGGCAATACTTCCACCATCAACGACTACCTTCTCAGCATCAAGACGTAGATCCGCTCCCTCAAAGTCATGGGCACCTCCATGGTGTCCACTGGTATCAAGCTTCACAAGATTTTCTGGCCTGAGAAGGAGGTCCTGGAGACTTTCCGTGAGATTGCTGACCATCTGGACAAGGTCAAGGTAGAGCTCAAGAAGTAGCGGGCTTCCGCAGCTCGGGCAGGAGCTAACGAGCTGCTGCACTTCGTCTAGAGTTGGTATGAGAACCTGGACCTCCAAAAGATCCGCGAGCACCGAGAAGACTCCAAGTGGACCAAGGAACCAGATTGCATTGCTCGCCGCAAGGAGATAGCCTATGAGCTTGCATCTTACACCGACACAGGCGTCTACATCGACGGCCTCCCCGAGCCGGATACCGAGCCAGAAGATGATGATGAGGAGGACGGTGATGAAGACGATGACAACGAGGAGGGTGCCGAGATGCGGGAGCCGAGCAGAGGAGACCAAGGAGGCTGAGGAACCCGAGCAGCAGGGCAACGCGGAGGAATCCGAGTTGACTGCCAACGCGGGTGTCGTGCAGCCGCAGCCCGCCACTCAGGAGGCCACTATCACCAGCGAGATGGTGATCCAGCAGCCAGCTCCCGAGTTGGGCGCGACTGGTGTCTACCCGATGCCCATCTCCCAGTCTACTCCAGCAACGGACCCCATCTCCATGGCCACCGCAACCTCCGATCAGACTGCCTCCGTCAACACTGATGCTGACAACACGGGCTCCACTGCCGTGTAATTCCTGCAAAACTTTTATCTCCAAACTCTTATCAGATCCCCGGGATGCCGGGTGCATATGTAACCATAACAATTATGTTCGTTGCTACTCAGTTTTTATTTTAGTTGAAGTTTTTAGCAACTCTGGCTCAATGCCGAGTTGCGTTATTATGAAAGTCCCCGAGTTGCATTTTTTATCCACTCTCTCTTTTCGTCTCAGCTCTTACCTGCCACTTGTGGCTTTTTTGGTAGTCGAGTCACAAGATTTCAAAGTTTGAGTTTCAAATACTTAGCCACTTAGAAAAATTCATAGTAACGATGCCCACCACTTAGCCGAAAAAAGACAACAAATACAGAGAAGAACACCCTACTCGGTTGCTACACCTCTCTTCTCCTTAGCAATTTTTCGTGTGTTCATTGACCTTTGGCTTGTTCTCTTGCTTGCCATGAAGCCAGGGTGCGGACAGCAGCAGATTCGAAGAGTTGGCCCTTAGGTTTAAACACATTACTAAATATACTTAGAAAATTCTAAGTAGAGCAACCGAGTAGATAAAGTAAATCAGAGCAGAACAACACAGAACAAATTTGGACAAGTGCAGTCCCCGAGTTTGAATTCGGAGTGCCTACTAGAATTTTAACTCGGTTGAGGAGATACATACAAATTTTTGCTCATGAATGAAAATGGCGGAGTAGAGCTACATTCCAGGGGCGCTTAGCTTCCTCTCCAGCTCTATCCGGCCTGTTCTTCTGGGGTGCCTGTGCGTCAACTAGATAGTAGGCATCATTGTGTAGAGCCTTGCTCACAATGAAAGGCCCTTCCCACGGAGGGGATAGCTTGTGCATCCCGGCCGTGCGCTGCACGAGCCTAAGGACCATGTCTCCTTCTCGGAAAACCCTCGGGTTCACTTCCCGCTGTGATAACGCCTCAAGTTTTGCTGATACACAGCTGAACGTGACAGAGTTAACTCTCTTGCTTCTTCTAGCAGGTCAACATCATTTTCTCGAGCTTCTCTCGCCTCCGCCTCAGTGTAGAGGGTTACTCGGGGCGAGTCATGCTCTAGGTCAGTGGGAAACATGGCCTCAGCTCTATATACCAGGAAAAATGGTGTGTATCCGGTTAGTCGGTTAGGGGTAGTCCTTAGACTCCACAACACCGCCGGCAACTCGTCCAGCCAACACCCAGGTGTTTTCAGAAATGGCTCAATCGGCCTTGGCTTTATGCCGGATAGCACCATGCCATTTGCTCTTTCAACTTGCCCATTGGAGGCCGGATGCGCAACAGATGGAACATCTAGTCGGATCCGCTTCTCCTTGCAGAATATCGCAAAAGCACCCTCAGTAAAGTTTGTGCCATTATCAGTGATGATGCTGTGCGGGTAGCCGTATCTCAGGATCACATCCTTCAGAAAACTCACAGCCGTGGCTCCATCGCACTTCCGAATAGGCTTGACCTCGATCCACTTGGTGAACTTGTCAACCATGACTAAGATGTGAGTCATGTTGCCTCTAGCTGGCTTGAAAGGACCCACCATATCCAAACACCAAACAGCAAATGGCCAAGTAATGGGAATGGTCTTCAACTCGGAAGCTGGCATATGAATCTTACTTGCAAACCTCTGGCAGCCGTTGCACTTTCTCACTATGTCTTCAGCTTGCTTCAAGGCAGTGAGCCAAAAGAAGCCATGCCGAAAAGCCTTGTTGACTATAGCCCGAGAAGAGGCGTGATGCCCGCATTCCCCCTGATGTATCTCCACGAGAATTTCTTCTCCTTCCTCTGGCTCAACGCAACGTTGCAGCACACCAGCAGGACTCCTTCTGTGCAGCACTTTGTTGAAAATAGTATAGCCCTTGGATCTTCTCTGTATCTGCCTAGCTGTAACCTCATCACTCGGCAAGGTTCCATCCGTTAGAAAGCATAATATGGGCAGAGCCCAACTCGGTGTCTCCCGCGTGGGAAACACTGGTTCGTCCACTTCCATTGGATCAGACACCAATACCTCTTCTGAGTTGGAGACGAGTCCCCGAGTCCCCGAGCACTCGGCAAGGACCCCCTCGATGAAGGCGACAGTCACCGGGTTGAAAGGAGCAGTCCCCGGGTTGAAGATGACATTCCCCGGGTTCTCTTTTGCAGCCTCCCAGTCAATATCCATTGGAACGGCTTCCTCGCCTTGCAGAGAAGGAACAAAGATAGACTCCGAGTTGGGGGGTGGCTTGATTGATGGCTTCCTCAAAGGCTCCAAGGCAATCCCAGCCGGGATAAACTGCCGAGAAGACCCCAACTTGGATAAATCATCAGCTGCGTCATTCTCTGCTTGGTGTATATGTTGGTACTCACATCCTTCAAAGAAGCCAGTCATGGTTTGCACCAGTTACCGATATGATGCCATGTTGGCATCCAGAGCATCCCAGGTGCCGGATATGATGGAGGGATGATAACCCGGTAAGCCAACACCAAGGTGTAACTCGGCCCAATGGACGCTGCGCAAGATCCGGCTAAGGATGAAGGAGTTTTTGGAAGGCCCAAGTTCGTAGGCCTCGTAACCCGGATTGTGGGTTACGGTAAGGAAAGTTAGGGTTTTGTACGTAGTGTCCGGGTAGGATTCAGGGTGCGCCTTGGAGGGCAAGCCAGGGGGTTCGGGTGCTTTATAAACCGGCCCCTAAGTTAGGTTAAGGGGGATCCAAGAGTTCTAGCAATATCGCTTGATATCGAGCATCCAGTGTAACACGAGAGTTGAGTTAATATATTGAGATCGAGACTCGGCGACTTGATTGCCGGCTACCAGATCGAGTTCCATCATGTTTTCCTCTGAGCTAAACCCTCTCCCAAACGCCTGCGTCGTCTTGCCCCAAGATCAGTTACCCCCGGTAACGTCTGCCGTGATTATCCCACGACAGTTGGCGCCCACCGTGGGGCCTGCGTCCAAAGGTGTTTACATCACGGGAGAAGCTCGGAAGAGCATGGAGAATCTAGTCATCGGCGAGATCTACACCGACCACGAAGGAGAGAAGATGGTGGACGATTCTGGCTGGGGACCAGAGTCGGATCACCTCGAATCCGGATCTATTGTGACAATCGGCCAAATCAGCATCTTCATCAGTATGGTACGTACACTTGGTTTAAAAGGACAATATCATGTGCATACTACAGGAACTTCTAATAAGGACAAGAAGATACTGAAGCAAGCCGTGAACTCGGTTTCCTCGGCCGTTCCGAGATATCTGAGGTGGTCAGAGCAAGATGTAACATGGAGCAGAAGGGATCCCCCGGAAAGGATAGAACACCCGGGAGTCTTAGCATTGGTAGTCGCACCGCAGGTCAATGGTTATGAGTTGAAGAAGGTCCTGATGGACGGTGGAAGTAGCATCAATATACTGTATTGGGAAACCTTTCTACGCATGGGTCTCAAGGAGTCTCAGCTACAAAAAAGTTCAACAATTTTTCATGGGATAGTGCCGGGTCACTCAGCGTGCCCCGAGGGAAAAATCGCATTGGAGGTAGCTTTTGTGGAATCAAAGGATAATTATCGAGTTGAGTGGCTCACTTTTGAGGTGGTCAAATTGCGCAGTCCTTATCACGCGCTATTCGGAAGGCCGGCTTATGCTAAATTCATGGCTAGGCCGTGTTACGTGTATCTACAGCTGAAAATCCCGGGTCCTAAACAAACCATCACCATACATGGAAGCCGGGATATAGCGGCTGAGTGCGATGAAGGAGATTCGGTAATGGCCGAGCAGGCTTGCAGAAAAGAGGAACTCAAGTATTATCGGTCTCAAGTAGACCCAGATGACAGAACAGCGTTGAAAAGGCCGAATACTGAAGATGAGAGAGCAAAATTCAAGGCAGCGCAGGATACCAAGATGATAGCTTTTGTTGAAGGTGATCCCTCTAAGCAATTTACTATAGGGTCTAACTTGGACAGCGAGCAGGAGAAAGCACTTGTGGAGTTTATTCGTTCCAACGCGGACGTATTCGCCTGGACGCCCAGCGATATGCCGGGTATCCCCACAGAATTGGCAGAACACAGTTTGCATGTAGACCCTAAGTCCAGGCCCGTGAAGCAGGGCCTGCGGAAGATGAATGAGGAAAGAAGGAAAGCTATAGGAGAAGAAATCGCACGGCTACTGACAGCCGGCTTCATTATGGAAGTATTTCACCCGGATTGGTTAGCAAACCCGGTCCTCGTGATGAAAAAGACCAATGAGTGGAGGATGTGCATCGATTTTACGAGCCTCAACAAGCATTGCCCAAAGGATCCGTTTGCACTACCAAGGATAGATCAGATCATAGATGCAGTAGCTGGAAGTGACCTATTATGTTTTCTGGACGCATATTCCGGGTATCATCAGATTAAGCTCAAGAGGGAGGATTGGGAGAAAACATCATTTATAACCCCTTTTGGGGCTTTTTGTTACAAAACCATGACGTTTGGATTGAAGAACGCTGGCGCAACTTATCAACGGTGTATACAGAAGTGCTTTGAGGATCAAATTGGACGCAACGTCCATGCTTATGTGGATGATGTGGTTATCAAGACCAGGAAGGCAGAGACATTTATCGACGATCTGAAGGAGACGTTCAAAAACTTGAGGAGGTATCAGATGAAACTTAACCCGACGAAGTGTGTATTTGGAGTTCCAGCTGGGGAATTACTCGGCTTTATCGTTTCCGAGAGAGGAATTGAGGCAAACCCAGATAAAATAAAAAGCTATCCAGAATCTGAAAAAGCCGGAAAATTTGAAACATGTTCAAAAGCTCACGGGCTGCGTAGCAGCCTTGAGCCGATTTATATCCAGACTCGGAGAAAAAGCAATACCCTTGTACCGGCTCTTGAGGAAATCCGATAAATTCGTGTGGGATCAAGAGGCGGATGAGGCGTTCGAGGCACTAAAGAAGCAGTTATCTGAAGCACCAGTCCTAGCGGCCCCGGGTCCTAAAGAGCCCATGCTGCTATATGTAGCAGCGGGCCCCCGAGCCATTAGTGCAGTAGTGGTTGTGGAGCGTAAAGAGGATGGGAAAGGTTACCCGGTCCAGAGACCGGTTTATTACGTCAGTGAGGTATTATCAGAGGCAAAGCAACGCTATCCGCATTGGCAGAAGCTGGTTTTTGGGGTCTTTATGGCCAGCCGGAAACTGAAGCCGTATTTCCAGGAACACCCCATAACAGTGGTAAGTTCGATACCAATGTCGGATATCATCAGAAACTCGGATGCGACAGGAAGAATAGCCAAATGGGCGATAGAGATGGGGGATTATCACATCAACTACGAGCCCAGGTCGGCAATTAAGTCTCAGGCTTTGGTTGATTTCGTTAATGACTGGACACACACAGGCATGGCCACCTTTGCTCCAAACTCCGAATCTTGGATCATGCACTTCGATGGATCCAAGCAATATGAGGGATCAGGAGCTGGAGTAGTGTTAACGTCACCCAAAGGAGACAAATTGAGTTACGTGCTACAGATTCACTTTGATTGTTCCAACAACGTGGCCGAGTATGAGGCCCTATTGCACGGATTAAAGGTAGCCAAGGAGATGAACATTAAGAGGATACGATGCTTTGGAGATTCGGACCTTGTGGTACAGCAGGTATCAGGAACTTGGGATAGAAAGGACGCAACTATGGCAGCATACCGCAGAGAGGTTGATAGGGTTGCAGGATGTTTCTCCGGGTATGAGGTAGAACACATAGACAGAAGAAAGAATGAGGCAGCAGACGCCCTCGCTAGACTCGGCTCGCGCAGAGAGCCGGTTCCACCCAACGTCTTCCTGGATGAATTATGGCGACCATCAGTTAAAACCGAGTCTGAAGAAGAACTGGCAAATCAAGACCCGGAGTTGGAGCTCGTGGCCACCGTACGCGCTGTTCCCGAGTGGACAGAACCGTTTCTGGCCTACCTATCACGAGGCGAGTTACCACAGCAGGAGGTGTTAGCAAGGCAAATTTCGAGGCGAGCAAAGGGATATTCTATCATCAATGGGGAGTTATACAAGAGAAGTGCAGCAGGAGTCTTTTTGCGCTGTGTAGCACCAGAAGAAGGCCGACAGATTCTTAAGGAAATCCATGAAGGTGATTGTGGGCATCATGCATCCACAAGATCCCTCGTGGCCAAAGCTTATCGACACGGATTTTTCTGGCTCACGGCTCTAGCAGATGCGGAGCGCTTGGTGGCAAGGTGTGACGGATGTCAAAGGTACGCTCGCCAAACCCACGTGCCGGCTATGGAATTGCGGACTATTCCGTTAACCTGGCCGTTCGCTGTTTGGGGTATGGACATGGTTGGTCCCTTCCACATGTCACCTTGCAAGAAGACACATCTTTTGGTGGCCATTGATAAGTTTACCAAATGGGTTGAGGTTATGCCAGTCACCAATTGTGAAGCAGTTACATCAGTCAAATTCCTGAAGAGAATTATCTATCGGTTCGGGTATCCCCACAACATAATTACCGACAATGGAACCAACATGTCCCTTGGCGCGATGGAGAAGTTTTGTGGCAACAATGGAATCCGGCTTGACGTAGCATCAGTGGCTCATCCGCAGGCCAATGGACAAGTGGAGAGGGCAAACCAGGAGTTACTTCGTGGACTAAAACCACGACTGCGAGTCCCTTGCATTAGGGCTGCGGGTGCATGGGTCGAAGAACTACCTTCCGTGGTTTGGGGCATCAACACTACACCTAACAGATCTACTCAGATGACACCATTCTTCATGGTTTATGGTGCGGAAGTGGTGCTGCCGAGTGATATTATTCATGATTCACCCCGAGTATCAGCTTACGTCGAAGTAGAGAACGAGAAGACCCGGCAGGATGCCGTGGATATGTTAGAAGAACAAAGGGAACAAGCCCTAGAAAGATCAGCCATATATCAGCAAGATTTACGGAGGTATCATAGCCGGCGCGTGAAAACCCAGGTCTTCCAGGAAGGAGACTTGGTCTTGCGTCTGGTACAGTCAAGCAAAGGGAAACACAAGTTATCACCACCATGGGAAGGGCCGTTTATCATAAGCCGGAATTTGCACAACGGATCGTATTACTTGATAGACGCAAGGGAAGAGTCGGCTACGGTTAATGACACCGCTCATCCCACTTCGTCTATGCAGGAAAGAGACAGACCATGGAACGTGGCTCAGCTACGTCCTTACTATACTTAGTATAGACTATATTGGCAAGTGGAGTTGCACGATGTAACAGGCAGCAGGTTTTCAGACGCACTCTTTTCCTATCCAGGGCACCCTTGGGGACTGGATGGGTTTTTAATGAGGCGGCCTGCTGACCTAACTTTCGCATATCAAGTAAAGAGGTGGTTATTCTTACGTTCTTCACTCTCCGTATGTTGCGTATATATAGGTCTTGGGGGCTGATTGCTTGAATAGCACAGTTACAAACTCAATGACCCGGCCTTGATGCCTATGAGTTATAAGGGCCGATTACTCGCAAACGGGTACGGCTGCAATCTTATAACCGGACAAAGGAGCCAAATTTTCTTGACTTTTCTTACTTAAGCTCGATGTGACTCGCACTAAAGTGGCATGATTTGCTCGCTTACGATTACAATCAGCCATGAAGCCCAATGGGACTTGCCTGACCCTGTTTTCGTATAGATGTAACAACATGGTATCCACGCGAAAGCCGGCTTATAGTACAAGATTGTCAAAAGGGTCATCTAAACCACAAGTTATGCAGAGTACAGGGCTAATAGCCGGAAACTCAATGTTTATCAAGCATAACTTCAATACCTATGTGAAACGGCTCTGGGTTTGGGCTTAACAGCAAACAACTTGTTCTATTGAAAGGACTACACATCCCAGACTCGGCATTTTTGGTCTTAAGGGCTGGGGATTTCGAAAAAGGAAAAGTTGTTCAGTTGCTAAAAGCTCAAAAAACCCAAACATCCGAGTTTTGGGGTCTTGGGGACTTAGAGAAAAGTCCGCTTGTCAAAATCCATGAAACTCGGAAACCGAGTCTCACATAAGGAATCATAAAGAAAGTCGGATATCAAGAATGAGTGGGCTCAAAGATGGATAAATATAAAATCATCCCAACATTCAAAAGAGGCACAAAGCGTATCAAGAACTTAAAGTGCATTACAAATTTTGGTACCAGCATCAATGGTTCACAGGCGCATCATCAAGAAATAATTGTTTAAACGGCCTATTGACCGACTGAGGCATATGGCACAGCATCAGGTCACAAGTATCACTCGGTATTCTGGGCTGCGGCATCCATCTTCTCCTTGCCCTTGTTATTGCTATTGGTGGCAGCAGCACCCGGATCAGCAGCATTGCCGGCTCGCGCAGGAGGAGGGACGACTGGTGTGGAAGTAGCAGGCGCAGAGTCGGCTTCAGCCTTCTTTTTTGCAGCTTCCTCCCTCAACTTGGCGGCTTCCTCCTTCCATCGGGCTAGCATATCATATGGCTTGGGAAGATCCGACTTAATCGCTTCACCATCAGCACCATAGGAAGGGACAATGGAGTTGAGCTCCAAGCTGTCAGCAATCATGCTTGCCGAGTAACGGAATTCTTTTTGGACGGCCTTGAAATCCTTCGGGGGAAATTTGGACCCATCTCGGTTGAATTCTGGAAATCCGACCATCAGCTTGGCCAGCTCTAGCTTAGGAAAGTAAGCTTTAGCCAGGGATAGCCCCCGGGTTACCCCAACCCGGCAAGACGAACGCTTCCAATGCCAAATCCACTCGGGAATGGTAGAGCAAGCGTCCAGCATCCTCTTCAGGGTGACGTGCCCAACACCCGGCCAACGTAGTTCTTCAAGGATCCATTTGGTTCCGGCACATAGTTGCCGGATAACGCTCTTGATGGTCTTCAGCCTGGCAATATCATCTTCTTCCGGCATTACTTCATCCGGACCTGCAGAAAGAAATGAAAACACGAGTAAGGAAACCCGGCTATGTATCATACGGATGACCCGGATTATGAATATTATGCTAAGAGGAATACCAATCAAGGCGCGATACGTATCAGCAATATGGACAGAAAGATTCACTAGATTATCTTCGGCTGCATGAGCCCTTCTCCTATACTTTCTCATGATCTTCCCACTCCTCCTGGCCTCAGCCTCGGCCTCCTCACGCAGAGCCACCTCCTTCTCAATACGCTTGGTGGCCTTAGCCAATTTTTTCTCAGACTGGGTCACGAAGTCCTGAGTGGAGATACAGGGATAAATTAGTCGGAAATACTGTGAAATTCTAGGCAAATTATCAAGAAATTCACCCGGAACTTGGGGACTAGATAAGGATACAAGCAATGTTATTCGAGTTTACCTCATGTTTTGCTATCAAAGCTTCCAGGATATTCTCTTCCTTGGCCCTTAAGGTGTGAAGGGCATCAAGCATCTGAGGGAATGTCATGTCTTCAGGCTTGGTGCCGGAAGAACCGGCAGCTTGATCCTCTGGATGAAGAGTTTTTCCTGGCTTTGGGGTCGAGACCCGGACCGTCTGGTTCTCCGGGTTTGGGGAACCCGTCCTCGTCTCTTGGATCTCAATCTCTTCATCCACGTCTTCAGACGATTTTGGAGACCCGGCTTCTTGTCGGGCCGGGTCATTAAAAGGATCTTGTTCTTGGACGTCTTCAGCCTCATCACCGGCTGCGGCGTCCGCATTGTCAGTTGGTTCCTCCGTCCTCTGGTTATCTGTTTCCATGTTCTCCTGGTCACTAACTGTGACTTGAGCGCTAAAGAAAGATGAGAAGAGGCAGTTAGCAATAGTGATTGAAAATTGTCAGGTATCAAAGGATGTCATATAGCAAAAACTTACCCGGTATTTACGGCGTAATCCGGCGGGAGCTCGCTGCTGGAAGCAGACGAAGATGTCAAAGGGACCGATAGCGGAACCCGGAATTGCCCGGCACGTGGATGGTTAGGAGAAGGGTGGCGCCGAGGAGAATTGGAAGGACGAGGCGGAGGAGCACTGGCATGATGGACGGGGGGAGGTGGAGATGCCCGGGTTAAGGGTATCCTCACCCGGGGAACTCCGAGTTACTCTGCGCTTGGCTGGAAGAGAATCCTTCAAGTATGACGAGTTCGATAATTGATGGTTAAGTTGCCGCATGGCATCGAAGGAGTAAGGTTCAGAAGATATGGAAGAGAAAGGAACCTTGGACACTGCCCCTCTGGCCTTCCTCTTGGCCCCAACTGTTGCTTCTTGATCAGATTCGGTAGCCTCCGGGTCATCCTCGTCCTTCTCATCTTCGTCCTCCAGTCCTGCGAACCGAGTATGCATCCGTGGGAAAAAGTTAAATGGGAGGAAAATGGTGCAAGTAAAGATAATACAAGATCCGGGAAAATACCTTCATCACCGTCAGCCGGCTCATCTTCTTCTTCCGGGTCTCTGGAAGGGGGGAGGTTTCAACTGTCCAGAAAGGATCATTGGCCTGAGACAGAAAGATGAAAGTAAGAACTAGGAGCAGTATCGAGTCAAGATGAGGAAATAAACTTATGAGTATCGGGTCTTACCGCTGGAGCCGGGTTTTCCCGAGTAAACGGAGGTAACCCGGCGATGTTCTTTATCACCTCCAGCTTCTCCGTCAAGAAGCCCTTGATGGTTTTGTTGGTATCCCCGGCTGCAAAGCTCTTGGTGGAATATCGGAGTGCGTCTGTGGTGTGCCCCGAGTATTCGCACATCAATTTGGTGCGGATAGAATTGGGTTGGATCCGGAAGTCGACCCAAGTTTTTACTAAGTTGAGCCCAAGAAGGCCTTGGGCTGAGAGAACGGCTATCTTAGCTAGCAAAGGTATGATTGCCTCCCTGTCCGAATCAGTGGCGAAAGCGTTGAAATTCTCGGAAGTATTGAGGAGCCCCTCCGAGTAACCCGGCAGCCTCTTCTCGCCGGGTGGAGAGGTGTCGTGGCAGTAGAATAAGGATAATTGCCAGTGTTTAACATGGGAGTTCAGATTAAGGGTTGGCACCGGGGAGTTTTTGCGGCGTTGGATGGATACCCCACCGCAAGTGAGAAGTTCTCCGTCACCGCTTTCGCGGCACGGCTTGCACTGGAAAAGTTCAATAAAAAGAGTCAAACTTGGCGGAGTGCACAAGTACGACTCGGATAGGACTATGAAGTGAGTAATATTCAACATAGAGTTAGGCCCTATGTCAAATATCCTGAGGCCGTAATGGTTCAGGACCTCACGAAAGAAAGGGTGACCCGGAGGACGGAATCCCCGGGTCACGTGCTCTAGGAAACAGATTACCTCGCCGTCGGTGGGTGTGGGCCGGGTCTCGTCACCCGACGCCCTCCAGTGAATGTCCTTCTGAGGAGGGAGAACCCCCAACTCGGCCAGCTCTTCCAGCTTGGCCTTTGTGACTGTGGATCGCCCTCAATTGGCGGATATGGATTGGGTTGTCTTCGCCTGGGCCGGCTGTTTCCCTTGCCTTTTGGGAGCCATGGGATCAACCTGCAAAACACGAGGAAAAAAGATACAGGAAATGAAACTCGGAAATATTGGGTTACCCGAATATATGCACGAAGTATCGAGAAGATATGAAAACTAAGAATTATCCGGGTGTCACGCCATGAGGTGAAGATTGCAAGGTATCCGGGTATCAAGTGCAATTATAGAAATTATTGGTTACTTACGTATTGAAAGGTGTTTGAGGAAGACGGATGATTGCCCATGTATCTACTGCAAGCAAAAGAACCGGAAAAGAAGGATTTTCCGGGTATCAATGACATGCGCGGAAAATTGGGATGAAATGGATCTAGATTGGAAAACTTGTGGATGATTCTATGAAGAAATTGGTGACTAATAGTGATAGGGGAATGGCGTGTGATCATTAATCAGGCTACTGGAGTAGTTAGTAAGCATCTGAGCAATTCTAACCGGCGCGACAAGAAAAATTTCCCGCGGGTTGACCTAGATCCAATCTAGAGGAAATCGGAAAATTGCGGGAGTGAATTAGTGGATACGAAGAACTTACTCTAGTAACGACGTGATTGGAATGTCTCTTCAAAGCTCCCGGCGGGCAAAGTGAGGGCGTAGCGGCGGAGCTCAGCGGCGGCGCGGGGGGGGGGGTTTGAAGACGAACACAGCCGGCGGTGATCTTGCTCTAGTAACGAGCTCGGGATTCCCTTGGTAGTGCTGCGCGAGCGCAAGATGCGAGGAAGGAGAAGGGGTTGAAGTGAGCCGTTGGGATTAGGTTTACCCCTAAGTGCCTATTTATAAGGGTGCGGGCGGATAAAACCCAGTTCAACGGGTGGGAGCCGGGGATTCCGGGATAACGGCTACCTGCATGAATTTCGCGATATATGCTTTAAGTGTTGACCGAGATATCCGGACAGAGATAAGAAGGAGATCTTCTCCGCAACATTAGGGGCAGTTATCGAGTAAAGAGAACCAGATCTTTAAACATTCTTATCAGGGTGTTGACCCGGAAAAGCTGAGCAAAGGACATGGAGAAAGCCGGGTTATTATATGGCCACCTTGGAGTTAGGCCTAGCTGTTTATTAAAGCAATTTAACCCGGCCTCCATTGAATTTGTAAGCTAGATAATTTTGCAAGGAATAGCGTGCACTTCAAAGAGAATCTCGTGAAGTCCAAGCTATTCTGGGGACTACTAATGGAGGGATGATAACCCGGTAAGCCAACACCAAGGTGTAACTCGGCCCAATGGACGCTGCGCAAGATCCGGCTAAGGATGAAGGAGTTTTTGGAAGGCCCAAGTTCGTAGGCCTCGTAACCCGGATTGTGGGTTACGGTAAGGAAAGTTAGGGTTTTGTACGTAGTGTCCGGGTAGGATTCAGGGTGCGCCTTGGAGGGCAAGCCAGGGGGTTCGGGTGCTTTATAAACCGGTCCCTAAGTTAGGTTAAGGGGGATCCAAGAGTTCTAGCAATATCGCTTGATATCGAGCATCCAGTGTAACACGAGAGTTGAGTTAATATATTGAGATCGGAGACTCGGCGACTTGATTGCCGGCTACCAGATCGAGTTCCATCATGTTTTCCTCTGAGCTAAACCCTCTCCCAAACGCATGCGTCGTCTTGCCCCAAGATCAGTTACCCCCGGTAACGTCTGCCGTGATTATCCCACGACAGGATACCTGCTGCACCACCAAATCCGAGTCGCCGTACCAGATGATGTGTTGCACGCCAACCTCCTTGGCTACCTTCAAGACATGTACCACGGCCTCATACTCGGCCACATTGTTAGATGCCTTGAAATGAATCTGCAGCACGTACTTGAGTTGATCCCGCTTGGGTGACGTAATCACTACGCCAGCACCAAGGCCTTCTTTCACTTTGGAGCCATCAAAATGCATCTTCCAGTAGTTGGTTTCCGGCAAGGGAGGCTCATACTGCACCTCAGCCCAATCCACTAGAAAATCCGCCAGAATCTGCGACTTGATGGCTTCTCTTCTCGCGTACAGAGGAGCGTACGCGGCTAGCTCGATCGCCCACTTGGCTACTCTGCCACTTGCTTCCTTGTTACCCATAATATCCGAGATGGGAGCAGAGCTCACCACTGTGATGGGATGCTCCTGGAAATATTGCTTCAGCTTCTTGGTGCCCAGGTACACGTCGTAAGTCATCTTCTAGTAATGCGGGTAGTTCTGCTTGGAGCTGGATAGCACCTCACTGAGATAGTACACTGGCCGCTGCACAGTCTTGCCTTCCTCTTCTCTTTCCACCACAATCACCACACTGACTACTCGGTTGGTTGCTGCAATGTACAGCAACATTGGCTCCTTGGGTAGCGGACTAGTCAGGATGGGAGCGCTACCCAGCATGGCTTTCAACTCCTTGAATGCTACATCAGCTTGTGGTGTCCAGACAAACTTGTCGCTCTTCTTCATCAATTGATAAAGAGGCAAAGCCTTCTCGCCCATTCTGTGCAGGAAGCGGCTCAGAGAACCAGGCATCCGGTGAACTTTTGCACATCCTTCAGGGATCTCGGCAAAGACATGCTCTCTATAGCTTTTATCTTTGAAGGATTGGCTTTAATGCCCCGGCTGGATACCAAGAAGCCGAGTAGCTTGCCAGCCGGGACGCCAAAGGTGCATTTAGTCGGATTCAACTTCATCTTGTACTTGCGCAAGTTGGCAAATGTTTCCTCAATATCACTAAGCAGAGTATGTGTTTTATTCATTTTGATGACAATGTCATCTACGTACACCTGCACATTTTTGCCAATTTGATCATGCAAGCATTTCTGCGTGCATCTCTGATAGGTAGCCCCCGCATTCCGCAACCCAAAGCACATGACACGATAGCAATAAGCCCCGTACGGGGTAATAAAGGCAGTCTTTATTTGATCATCCGGCTTGAGAGCTATCTGATAAAAACCAGAGTAGGCATCTATGAAATACAAAAGCTCACAACCAGCAGTGGAATCGATCACCTGATCTATGCGGGGTAGCACTAATGGATCCTTGGGGCAGGACTTGTTCAGGTCGTTGTAGTCCACGCACATGCGCCACGCGGTGTCGGCCTTGGGGTCCTCCTTCTTCTTTTCAACCATAATCGGCTTGGCTAGCCAGTCCGGGTGCAATACCTCCATGATAAAGTTTCTTATCAGCAATGATGGGGGGATGGTAACCCGGTAGGCTCATTCCTAGGTGAAACCCGGCCCGAAGGGAACCGCACAAGACACGGCCCAAGGTGGAGGAGTTTCTAGAAGGCCCAAGGGGGAGCGTGGGTCTTGCAACCCGTACCTTGAGGATCACGATTAGTAAACTTAGGGTTGTGTGCGGTTTCCGGGTAGGATTCTGGGTATGCCTTGTATAGGAAGCCAGAGAGCCGGGTAATATATAAACCGGCTCCCAGGGCAGAGGAGAAGAGAGAGTTTTTTACCCGATAATCAAGTATCCTTGTAATACGAGAGCTGATAGTTGTAACCCTAGATCGGAGACTCGGTGACATTGCAGGCCGAGCTACCAGGTCATCTGATAACATGATTTTCCCTGAGCTAAACCCTCTCCCAAACACTAGAGTCGATTTGCCCCAAAGTAAGTTACCCCAGGTAACGTCTGCCGTGATTATCCCATGACAGTTGGCGCCCACCGTGGGGCCTACGTCCAAGGGTGTTTACATCACGGGAGAAGCTCAGGAAAGCATGAAGAACCTCGTCATCGGCGAGATCATCACCAACCCTGAAGGAGAGAAGATGGTGGACGACTTTGGTTGGGGACCAGAGTCGGATCTGTTGGAAACCGGATCTGCCGTCACGATCGGCCGGGTCAACGTCTTCATCGGTATGGTACGTGCATCCGGTTCTGTTCCTAATGATATTGAATATGATACTGTGTCAGGAAAAGCGACCTGCTTTCAGTCGATGGATAAGAATCGGTTGGGACAGCCGATCCAGAAGAAGAGCCCACCACGAAGAGGGAACAGCCAGAGGAGCCGGCATGGACCCCGCGTGGCCGGGTCATAAGAGAAGATGATACCGAGTCTATCCTGCACCTGCTTGAAGACCGGTACGAGGAAGATAGTTGTGACGAAGAGGAATACGAATCTTCACCAGGCATCGCGCGCCGGGTCGCGGTCTACACAGCCCCTGCAATCAATCTTAATCAGGGGGATGTGTCGACGGCCGCGGTCGGTGCGGCGCGAGCGCTGGCCCAACAGCAGGCACCGGTTGACGGAAACCCGGTTATAGCCCGGGTCGATGGAGACTCGGCCCCCGTTACCAGTCATACCGGAGAAAGCAAACGGCAAAGGAACAGGTTTGGGTTCACAGCAAACAGAACACCGGGTGCGGGAGCCTCGGTTCCGCGAAATCCGGCTCTGTTCAACAATAACCTAATCTTAGATCCCACAGTGTTAGCGACGGTGATAACCCCAGAAAACGCGGCGGCACGTGCCCGAGATCTGGATGTGGCTCGCCGTGCGTTGGACCAACAGAGGAGAGATATCGAAGCCGAGAAACAAGGGATGGCCGCGCGCCAGCGCGAGTTGGAAGAACTGGAGAATCGCCTTCAAACTCAGTCGACCAGGATTTACAATCAGAGGCACCAGACGAGATTACCAGCAACCGGTGGGAATTTACAGCCAGCTACATTGTTCGTTACCCCTCAGGATCAACCAATCCCGGTGGTGAATCAAGAAACCGGATATCAAGCTCCAACCCTGGGAGGACAGTTGGCAAACGTGCAGGCCGGGTTACCCACGTTGCAAACTGGGATCGCTGTTGGCAATACCGCACCACCACCGCGATTTCATACTCCACCGGGTCACTTCAATAATCCCATGGATAACGTATATGCAGCAACATTGGCACTTGATCGCATCCCCGTAGTAGAGTCACCCCATGCAGTGGAGACCTGGCGGGCGATAGACCTGTTACGCACAGCAGTAGCTCAACAGGCCAATTACCCGGATAACAGGAGTGGCATGCATGGAACACCATACGTTAGACGACAGAATGGGAATACCGGTTATATTCAGTCAAATTCGGCACGGCGGAGGGCAGAGCAGCAGCAAATGCCATCTCCTCCCCATAGACCGGCCACGCCCGCAGCATTAGCAGCGCAAGCCATTGTGGACAGTTCTCGAGCCAGGCGTGCATCGGCCGGGTCTGCGGTAAGAGGGTCGGTAGCGGTTGCACCCCCCGTCGCGCCCGCTGCAGGATCGCACGTTTCCCGAGTGAGGCCAGTACCGACAAATCTCGCCGGGCCGAAGTGTTTATCGGATGCTATCAGGGTCGAGCCTTACCCGGATAAATTCAAGGAACCGGGTAAAGTGGTTAACTATGAGCCGACCATGGATCCAGAGACCTGGTTGAGCAGTTACGAGATGGTTATGTCGATTCGCAACGCATCCGAGAATCTCCAAGCCAAGTTTATGTACCTTATGATGTCCGAAGGAGCAGCAAAGTTGTGGTTCAATAACCTGCCTGAAAAATCCATCAATTCATGGAGTGAACTGAAAACTGCCTTCATCAAACACTTTCATGGGACGTGCAGAAAGCTATTCACGATTGACGATTTAGAGCGCTGTGTCCAGAAGAAGGGAGAGTCGGCGCGCAGCTGGGTGCGCCGGGTCATGGAAATTCTGCACTCTTCCACTGATATCCAGCCAAAAGATGCGTTGCAAGCTATGGCGAAAATGTGCAAGTATTTACCCTTGGTGCAAAAGCTGACACGCATGAAGTCTAGTCGGAACGCGTCGAAGGTTACAATGGGATAATTGATGGACGCTTGCAACAAGCACGCTGCCACAGACACAACAGAGGAGGATGCTGATGACACAAAAGCAAAAGCCAACGCAAACAACAACGGACGACCCGGCAATGGGGCTGTACCGGGTAATAACGGAGGAAGTAATGGAAATAACCAGCACAAACGCCCATATGAAGGAAACTCTGAGTTTGTTGCTAATACAGAAGCCGGGTTTGCGAGACCCAGGGCAGAGGGAAATTTCAACGGAGGAAACTTCAATGGAGGAAACTACCAAGGACCACCGAGGCCGGCTAACCATATAGAGGCCTTCAGGATGCCCTGTCCGCGTCATAGCAAGAATGGCAGGCCGGCTAATCATTCATTGGAGCAGTGCGTGGATTTACAGAGATGGAAGAACGAGGAAATACATAAGGCCCTGCGAGGTGCAGGCCGGGGAGGAGGACCGGGTGGAAACCCGGGCAACGGGCCACCCCCCGCTGGCAACGCAGGAGGTGGCAATCCGGGTAATAATCAAGGAGGTGCTGGGGGCTTCCAAGCCAATCCAAAACAGTTAGGACAGTACCACGTTCACACTACCGGGACTTCTAACAAAGATAGAAAGATACTTAAAAGGGTCGTAAACTCGGTTTCTTCAGGTGTTCCGAGATACTTGAGATGGTCACATCAAGAGGTAACATGGAGCAGAAGGGATCACCCGGAAACAATAGAACATCCGGGTGTGTTAGCTTTGGTGGTTGCACCACAGGTCAATGGTTACGAGCTGAAAAAGGTTTTGATGGATGTGGAAGTAGCATCAATATCTTGTATTGGGAAACCTTCCTACGCATGTGGCTCAAGGAGTCTCAGCTGCAGAAAAGTTCCACAGTTTTCCATGGAATTGTGCCGGGTCACTCGGCGTGCCCCGAGGGAAAGATAACACTATAAGTCGCCTTTGGAGAATCCAAGGATAATTTCCGAGTGGAATGGCTCACGTTTGAGGTGGTAAAATTGCGCAGTCCTTATCACGCGCTGTTCGGAAGGCCGGCTTACGCCAAGTTCATGGCCAGGCCGTGTTACGTATACTTACAGCTAAAGATCCTGGGTCCTAAGCAGACTATCACTATACATGGGAACCGGGCTGTGGCAGCAGAATGTGACGAAGGAGATGCGGCAATGGCAGAACAGGCTTGCAGGAAGGAAGAGCTCAAGTATTACCGGTCTCAAGTAGACCCGGAAGATAGAACTGCTTTGAATAGACCGAATACGGAGGACGAGAGAGCAAAGTTTAAAGCGGACCAGGACACCAAGATGGTGGCTTTTGTCGAGGGTGATCCCTCCAAACAATTTGCCATAGGTTCCAACTTAGACAACAATCAAGAAGAAGCACTTATCGAGTTTATTCGCGAGAATCAGGACGTTTTCGCTTGGACGCCCAGTGACATGTCGGGTATCCGACCGAGTTATCTGAGCACAGTTTGCACGTTGATCCCAGGTCCCGGCCTGTGTAGCAGGGTCTGAGAAAAATGAATGAGGAAAGGAGAAAGGCTATAGGAGCGGAGATAGCTCGGCTACTTGCAGCCGGCTTTATTATGGAGGCTTTTCACCCGGAATGGTTGGCAAATCCGGTTCTAGTGATGAAAAAGAACAATGAGTGGAGAATGTGCATCGACTATACGAGTCTCAACAAGCATTGCCCAAAGGATCCATTTGCCCTTCCGAGAATAGACCAGATCATTGACGCAGTGGCAGGTTGTGACTTATTATGTTTCCTGGATGCTTATTCCGGGTATCACCAAGTAAAGCTCAAAAAGGAGGATTGGGAGAAAACATCGTTCATAACCCCCTTTGGCGCTTTTTGTTATAAGACCATGACCTTTGGGTTGAAAAACACTGGCGCAACGTATCAGCGGTGCATCCAGAAGTGTTTTGAGGATCAAATTGGGCGCAACGTTCATGCCTATGTGGATGATGTGGTGATTAAAACAAGGAATGCTGAAACTTTCATAGATGACCTAAAGGAAACCTTCAAGAACCTGAGGAGATACCAGATGAAGCTCAACCCGACTAAGTGCGTGTTTGGGGTGCCTGCGGGAAAGTTACTCGGCTTTATCGTTTCTGAGAGAGGAATTGAGGCAAACCCGGAAAAAATCAAGGCCATCCAGAGCCTGAAAAAGCCGGAAGGCCTGAAGCACGTTCAGAAGCTCACAGGATGCGTGGCAGCATTAAGCCGGTTTATATCTAGGCTTGGATAAAAAGCAATACCTCTATACCGACTCTTGACGAAAACCGAATAATTTGTATGGGACCAAGAGGCGGATGAGGCATTTGAAGCTCTGAAAAAGCAGTTATCCGAGGCACCGATTCTGGCAGCGCCGGGTCCCAAAGAGCCCATGTTATTATACATCGCGGCCGGGCCTCAAGCGGTTAGCGCAGTGGTTGTGGTTGAGCGCAAGGAAGATGGAAAGGATCATCCGGTACAAAGGACGGTTTACTACGTGAGTGAGGTCTTATCGGAAGCAAAGCAGCGTCACCCGCATTGGCAAAAGCTAGTTTTTGGGGTCTTCATGGCCAGCCGGAAATTGAAGCCGTACTTTCAGGAACACCCCATAACGGTGGTTAGCTCTATACCCATGGCAGATATTATCAGAAATTCAGATGCGACAGGCAGAATAGCCAAATGGGCCATTGAGATGGGAGATTATCACATCAACTACAAGCCTCGGTCTGCAATCAAGTCCCAGGCTCTAGCTTATTTTATCAATGATTGGACTCACACAAGCATGCCCACAATGATGCCAAGTTCCGAGTCTTGGGTGATGCACTTTGATGGTTCTAAGCAATACGAGGGATCAGGAGATGGGGTGGTACTTACGTCACCAAAAGGAGACAAGTTGAGTTATGTGTTGCAAATTCACTTTGATTGCTCCAACAATGTGGCCGAGTATGAGGCCCTATTACACGGACTGCGAGTTGCAAAGGAGATGAATATCAGGCGAATAAGGTGCTATGGAGACTCGGATCTCGTGGTACATCAAGTCTCTGGAACCTGGGATAGAAAGGATGCAACAATGGCAGCGTATCGCAGAGAGTTAGACAGGGTGGCCGGGTCTTTTTCCGGGTATGAGGTAGAACACATTGACAGGCGAAAGAACGAGGCAGCAGATGCACTCGCAAGACTCGGTTCGCACCGAGAGCCGGTCCCGCCTAACGTTTTTCTGGACGAGTTGTGGCGGCCTTCCGTCAAAACCGAGTCTGAGGAAGAGGTGGCCAACCAAGACCCGAATTTGGAGCTTGTTGCCGCTGTACGCGCTATTCCCGAGTGGACGGAGCCGTTTCTGGCCTACTTGTCACGGGGCGAGTTACCGCCGCATGAAGTTTTAGCCAGGCAAATCCTGAGTCGAGCAAACGGTTATTCTATCATCAATGGAGAGTTGTATAAAAGAAGTGTTGCAGGAGTCTTTTTGTGTTGTGTGACACCAGAGGAGGGCCGACAGATTTTGAGGGAGATCCATGAAGGTGATTGTGGGCATCATGCCTCCACAAGATCCCTTGTGGCTAAAGCATATCGACACGGTTTCTTCTGGCTCACGGCTTTGGCGGATGCGGAGCGCCTGGTGGCAAGGTGTGATGGATGTCAAAGGTATGCTCGCCAAACCCATGTGCCGGCTATGGAGTTGCGAACAATCCCGCTGACCTGGCCGTTTGCAGTTTGGGGTATGGATATGGTGGCCCCTTTCACATGTCGCCTTGCAAAAAGACTCATCTTTTGGTGGCTATCGTTAAGTTTACTAAGTGGGTTGAATTTATGCCAGTCACCAATTGTGAAGCAGTCACAGCAGTCAAGTTCCTGAAAAGGATCATCTATCGGTTTGGATACCCTCATAGCATAATAACAGATAACGGAACCAACATGTCCTTAGGCGAGATGGAGAAGTTTTGTGGGAACAATGGCATCCGCCTTGACGTAGCCTCAGTAGCCCATCCACAAGCTAATGGACAGGTGGAGAGGGCAAACCAGGAGTTGCTTCATGGGTTGAAACCACGGCTACGAGTCCCATGCCTCAGAGCTGCCGGAGCGTGGGTTGAGGAGTTACCATCAGTGGTTTGGGGAATTAACATTACACCTAACAGATCTACCCAGATGACTCCGTTTTATGGTATATGGTGCAGAGGCAGTCCTGCCGAGTAAAATTATTCATGACTCGCCCCGAGTGGCGGCTTATGTTGAGGTGGAGAACGAGAAGACCCGGCAGGATGCCGTGGACATGTTAGAAGAGCACAGGGAGCAAGCTTTGGAGAGATCAGCTATATATCAACAAGATTTGAGGCGATACCACAGTCAGCGAGTCAAAACCCGGGTCTTCCAAGAAGGAGACCCGGTATTACGCCTAGTACAGTCAAAGGAAGGAAAGCACAAGTTATCTCCACCATGGGAAGGCCCGTTCGTCATAAGCCGGAATTTGCACAATGTACTACTTAATAGACGCAAGGGAAGAGTCGGATACTATCAATGACACCACCCATACCACTTCATCTATGCAAGAGCGGGAAAGACCATGGAATGCGGCTCAGCTACGTCCCTACTACACTTAGCATAGGCTAGGTTTACAAGTTGAATTGCATGATGTAACAGGCAGCAGGTTTCAGACGCGCTCTTTTCCCATCGAGGGTACCTAAGGGGACTGGAGGGTTTTTAATGAGGCGGCTTGCTGACCTAACTTTTCTCATATCAATAAAGAGATGGTTAAACTATGATATTGTTCTCTTTTTATTTCTTTCTGTTAGTTTGTTCTTAATTTTTCTGTTTTACTTTATTCCATATCAGGTAAGTACTTATTGTTTAGTTATAACGCACTAGGTTTAAAATTTCATAGGTTGCATATATAGGTCTTGGGGGCTGATTGCTTGAATAGCACAGCTATAATCTCAAGACCCGGCCACGATGCCATTAAGTTATAAGGACCGATTACTTGCATAAGTACGGTTACAATCTTATAACTGGACAATAGAGCCAAACTTTCTTGATTTCTCTTGTTTAAGCTTGATGTGACTCGCAATAATGTGGCGTGTCTTGCTGACAATAATCACAATCAGTCATGATGCCCACTGGGACTTGCCTGACCCTGTTTTTATACAGTTATAGCAGCACCGAATATCCACGCGAAAGCCGGCTTACAACAAAGAGGATCAAAAGGGTCATCCAAACCACAAGTTATGCGGAGTAAAAGGCTACAGCCGGAAACTCACAATGTATTAAGCATAGCTTCAAAATTTATATGGGTAGCTATACATTTTGGGCTCTGGCAAAAACAGGCAGTTTGTTCTTAAAAACTACAAGTCCCTAGACTCGGAAATTTGGGTCTTGGGGACTTGGGATTTGAGAAAAGCAACAAACTGTTTAGCTATCGAGCTTAAAACCCAAAAATCCGGGTCTTGGGGACTTGGGGACTTGAGAAGCAAGAATCCAATCAGTCAAAAATCCTGAGACCCGGAAACCGAGTCTCATTAATGTGGAAAAAGAGGAAAGATCAGAAAAGCGGCAAAACGCTTAAGAACTGAGAAAAGCATATCGAAGTGTGTCGTGGGATAATCACGGCAGACGTTACCGGGGGTAACTGATCTTGGGGCAAGACGACACAGGCGTTTGGGAGAGGGTTTAGCTCAGAGGAAAGCATGGTGCAATTCGATCTGGTAGCCGGCAATCAAAGTCGCCGAGTCTCCGATCTCGATATAACAACTCAACTCTAGGATTACACTAGATGCTCGATACCAAGCGCTATATCTAGGGTTCTTAGATCTCTGTCTAAAGCTAGACCTGGGGGTCGGTTTATAAAGCACCCGTACCCCCTGGCTTATTCCCCAAGGCGCACCCTCGATCCTACCCGGACACGGCGCACAAACCCTAGCTTTCCTTTACAATAACCCACAATCCGGGTTGCTGGGCCTACAAACTTGGGCCTCCACAAGCTTCCCTATCCTTAGCCGGATCCTGCGCACCGTCCTTTGGGCCGGGTTACTCCTTGGAGTTTGGCCTACCGGGTTACCATCCCCCCGTCAGTAGTCCCCAGAATAGCCTGGGCTTCATGGATCCTCCTTGAAGCGCTCGCTATTCCCTGCAAAGATATCAAACATACAGGCATATAGAGGCCGGGTTAAGATGCTCTGATATTCAGCTAGGCCTTACTCCAGGGCGGCCATGTAGTAACCCGGGTTTTTCCCCCAAACACCTTTAATTTTCCAGGTCTAAACCCTAATTCCATACTCGATAATCGATCCTGATATCACGGGATGGATTCCCTTCTCTCTTTTATCCAGATGCCTTGCTCAATATTTGGCGCATATCTCGCAGAAACTTAAATAAATAGCCGTTTACCTCCGCAACTCCCGGCCCCCACTCATCGAACCGGGCTTACCCACTTATACTATAAATAAGCTCCTTGGGGGTAACCCGAACCCTAACGGCTCATTTCCCCCCATTCCGCTTCCTTTCTCCTTCTAAGCTCACTCTCACTGAGCACCACCACGGAAATCCCGCGCGCATCACCGGAGCCCATCGGCCGGAGGCTACGCTCCGCCACGACTCGCCCCGCGCCGCCGCCAAGATCCGCCGGCGAATCCCCATCCGGCCCGTCAAGGACCGCGAAGGGACACCAGGCTTGCGCCATCTGCCTCCGCAAAGCCTCACTCAGATCTCCTCCGGTAAGCCACTTGCGTCCATTAATTCGCCCTTGCACTTTTTGATTTCACCTTAGATTAGATCCAAATCGACCCGCCAACGATTCCTCGGCCATGCCGAATTAAGTTGCTAACATTCTTTCCAGCTCGCATAATAGATAAGTTATGGATTCCAATCCATTCTCCTACTACCTGCAAGTACTAATTTCGCCACAAATCCGAAGATAAGATTCCCAATCTGGGCCCGATCCACTCAAAATTTCCGCCTTGGCCTCAATCACCCGGCCGGACTTCCCCTTTTCAGTTCCTTTTATTCGCGTTGAGTGCCTATACGGCCATCCATCGTCCCCAAAAAACCCCTTCAACACTTAGATCCCCATAATTTTCGTCATAATACTTGATACCCGGACAATTTCGAACTTTACTCGGTGAGCTAACACCCGGGTTACACGCAATTTTTCATGTCTCAATATTACCCCACCGATACTCGGCCGGTCTCACAACTTCCGGGTCTTAGTCCTCTTATCCTTTTACTTTGTACTTTGCAGGTCAACCACATGGCTCCCAAAAAGCAGGGGAAAACTCCAACCAAAGTTAAAGCCGCCAACTCCATATCCGCCAACTCGGCGCGGTCTACAGTCACCAAATCCAAGTTGGAGGAGCTAGTGGAGCTGGGAGTCCTTCCTCCTCAAGAGGATATCCAATGGAGAGTGCCGGGTAAAGAGACCCGGCCCACCCCGACAAAAGGCGAGGTAATTTGCTTTGTGGAACACGTGACCCGGGGCTTCCGCCCACCGGGTCACCCCTTTTTCCGTGACGTTTTGAATCATTACGGTCTTCGCGTCTTTGATATCGGGCCTAATTCTGTTCTAAACATCTCCCACTTCATAGTCCTTTCCGAATCATACTTGTGCACTTCGCCAAGTCTAGCTCTTTTCATCGATCTTTTTCAATGCAAACCGTGCCGCGAGAGCGGTGACGGGGCGCTTCTCGCTTGCGGCGGGGTTTCCATCCAGCGCCGCAAGAATTCTCTGATGCCACCCCTCACCCTTAATTCCCATGTCAAGCACTGGCAGCTCTCCTACTTTTACTGCCAAGACACCTCCCCACCCGGCCAAAGGAAGCTGCCGGGTTACTCAGAGGGTCTTCTTGACATCTCTGATAAATTTAGTGCCTTTGCCCCTGACTCGGACAGGGAGGCAATTCAACCTCTTCTAGCCAAAATCACCACTCTCACAGCCCAAGGCCTCATCGGGCTCAACCTGGTGAAGACTTGGGTAGATTTCCGGATTCAACCCAACTCCATCCGCACAAAGTTAATGTGCGAGTATTCAGGGCAATCTACAGACCCGCTCTGGTACTCCAACAACATCTTCGCAGCTGGCGATACTCATAAAACCATCAAGGGCTTTCTGACCGAAAAGCTCGAGGTAATCCGGAACATATCCGGGTTAGAGCCCTTCACGCTTGAGAACCCAGCCCCCAAGGTGAAAACCCGACTTTGATGCCTTTACCTTTGCTCTTTCTACTCAATGCAGTTAATAACCCTTATGCTAACACTTTTCAGGCTGATGATGATTTTTGGAAAACCAATGCCTCCCCTAGCTCCGAAAGTCCAGAGGAGCAAGAAACTGTTAACTCGGACGAAGGTACTCTCCGGATTTTATTTGGTTCCCTTGAACTCACCATAACCCCTTCATTTCCAACCATAACTTTGATGATATCCAGAACAAGAAGATGACGAGGAAGAAAACTCCGATGGCAAAGTAGAATCCGCCAGCGACGAGGAAGAACTGGAGCCGACAGTCAAGGTCGGATCCAAAAGAAAGACTCAAGAGGCCACCTCCAAGGTTTCATATCTCCTCCTCGCATTCAACTCGCATTACTTTAATGATATACTTGAGCTACCTTGACGTTATCCCACTGGCCGTTCTTGAAGGAGTCGCCCGTAACCAAGCGTAGGTCAACTCGAAATCACCCGGGTGATGATGCCCTTAACCCGGGTATTTCATCGACCCCCCCCCCCCGCGGCGGGCTGGTAATTACCCTATCTTTTCTGGGTCAAAACATTCTCTTTAAACCATTCCCATATGACATCTAACTTGATAATTTCCAGCTTCTCCCGAGTCCAGCGATGGATTTCCTTGTGACTTTGCGGTGAACACCGGGTAAGATCCCCTTCCTGATGTTCCACCATATTTCATCACCCTTTCTTGACTGTGTATTTAGCTGCTTACTGACAACATCTTATAGGGCCACGGTCGTTATCAGCGATCAAGAGGAAACGGGGACCGAGGTCCCGGGTAAGGGGAGCCCGGCTGATAAGACTACAGCCGCGTCCAGCGGCGAAAAACAAGCGTCGCCGCCAAACCCGGACACGCAAGGAGCCGAGTATCCAATTGCTTCCCATGCAAGCAAGAAGAACAAAACCACCGTCTTGGGTGCAGAAGAAGGAGCGTCGGATTCCGACACACAAATGACCCGGGTTCCGCCTCCTACTAAGAAGAAAGCTCCTTCCCGGAATTTCCAAGGCCCCGGGTCTTCTGATACGAGTAAAGACACTTTCGATCAATTGATGAACACTCCCCTCACTATGAAGACTTCGGAGAGCCAGATCTTGGAGCGCATGGCTGCAGAGCACCAGGTAAGGACACTTTGTATCTCATATTGCATACCTAGTCCCCAAGTTCCAAGTATGACTTGCAAAAGTGATGCTTGGTACTTTACGCCACATTCAGCTTTCCATACAATCCAACTAATACTTGCATTCCTTGCTACTTACAGGCACAGATAACCCGGTCTGATGAAACTTTACTGAAGACCGAACAACTTCTTCTTGCCGAGATAAAACGAAGGGAAATCCTTGAGGATGACATGAAAACCTTGAAGAAAGATGTTTCCAAATACAAGAAGAAGTGCAATGCCGCTCAGACCGCACTGAAGAAACTATCGGACCAGGTCTCCGATACTTATCAGATCTTGCTCAGTAAGTTTTGCGCTGTCGATTGGCTTCATGTCTTTGCTTTATTATAACAGACTCGGGATTACTGATACGCTCTTTCTTTTGTTACGACTGCAGGTGCCAACCTTGCGGCCCCAGAGGAAAATGCCATTGTCAAGGCTAGAACCCTCAAGACTGTGCTCCGGACTTTCTTTGCCGGCACAAAATTTATATTGGATGCTGTGAAGTGGCCTACGGAAGTATATCCGGGTGAAGAGAATCTCGTTCAAGCCTGCTCGACTGTGCCTGGCTGGATTGAAATCTGGAAACGCTCATCATGCCGGATTGGAATGACACAGGCTTTTACTCTGGCCAAGGCTTTCTTTCCAAAGCTTGACCCGGCAAAGGTAACATCCGGGTTTCCCGAATTCAAGGCTGACGGTTCCAAATTTACACCCAAGGATTTCAAAGCCATACAAGCCGCAGTGCGCCCCTCAGCTACCACTTTGGCCGATAGCTGGATCTAAATACGATTATGAGTGCATACGACGCTGATGGCAAAGTTATTACGGAGGAAGCGCCCCCGCCTTTTGATATCTTGGAGAAGTGGGTTTCTAGCTCGGCCAGGAAGAGGGAGGCGACTGCGAAGAGAGAGGCCGAGTTAGGATCAGGCCCGTCTGCCTCTACACCAGCCGTCCCTCCACCAGTCCGCCCTGATGCAATGAGTCCGGGTAAGGGTGCCGGGAAGACTAAGCAGCAAACCCAGGATTCAGACCCGGAAGGCCGTACTCAGGAGGCCGAATAGGGCCGTACTATCATAATACCTTGTAATGCTTTGTATTCACACTGTTATGCTTTTGATGGTGCGCCTGTGCACCCCTGATACTGACGCCGTACCTTGTAACGTACTTTTTAGTCCGTGATATACTTTGCGGCTTTCCTGGCCTTTTGATAACCGTATTGCTTGCCTATTCTTTGAACTTTTTCTCGATACCCGATTCTCTATTTTGGCTCCCTTCGTAAGACTCGGTTTTCCGAGTACCAGGGGCTTTGATACGTGAACTTTTTCTTTAAGTCCCCAAGACTCGGATGGTGAGGTTTTTCGAACTGCGATAGCCAAGTAATTTGTTTCTGTTTCGAAGTCCCCAGTCCCCAGGACCCAAAGTCCGAGTCATGGGGGTGTGGCCTTTCTCAGAGAACAAATTATTTTTTACCGAGTCGCAAGCCTAAAGCCATTCCGTGTGAATACTGAAGTTATGCTTGATAGTTGTTGAGTTTCCGGCTTTTAGCCTTGTACTCTGCATAAACTTGTGGTTTAGATGACCCTTTTGACTATCTTGTACTGTAAGCCGGCTTTCGCGTGGATACCATGTTGTTACATCCATACGAGAACAGTGTCAGGCAAGTCCCATTGGGCTTCATGGCTGATTGTAATCGTAAGCGAACGAATCATGCCACTTTAGTGCGAGTCACATCGAGCTTAAGTAAGAAAAGTCAAGAAAATTTGGCTCCTTTGTCCAGTTATAAGATTGCAGCCGTACTCGTTTGCGAATAATCGGCCCTTATAACTTATAGGCATCAAGGCCGGGTCTTTTGGGTTGCTAGCTGGGCTACTTGAGCCGCCAGCCCCCGAGACCTGTATATACTCAACATTCTTAATGATACGGAAATACTGATGCCACGTGGATACTACTTACTTGTAATCGGGCTGTAACGAAATAGGACTTGATAACCATCTCTTTATTGCTGCGAGAAAGTTTGGATCAGCAGGCCGCCTCATTAAAAACCTTCCAGTCCCCTTAGGTACCCTGGGTAGGAAAAGAGCGCGTCTGAAACCTGCTGCCCGTTACATTGTTTAGTTCTTCGTGGACACCGATCCCGAACTGGCGTGACCGGTGCACATTCTCCACACGTTAGACTTTTTCATGACGAGTACCGGGTTTGCTAGCCAACCCGGGTAAGGTGTTTCCATGACATGGCCGGTTGTGAGTGATCGTGCAGCTTCTTCTTCTGTGGCGGATTGTTTGGAGGGGTCATCCTTGACAAAAGCCACCATTTTAGCATCTTGTGTTACCTTGGATTTTGCTCGTTCGCCTTCAGTACTCGGCCTTTTTGATGTGGCTCTACCCTCCGGGTCTGCTTGAGACTGGTACTGCTTGAGTTCTTCTTTTCTACAGGCCTGCTCGGCCATTGCTGCATCTCCTTCGTCGCATTCAGCTGCTATGTCTCGATTTCCATGTATGGTAATGGTCTTCTTGGGACCCGGGATTTTTAGCTGTAGATATACGTAACACGGCCTAGCCATGAATTTGGCGTAAGCCGGCCTTCCAAATAACGCGTGATAAGGGCTGCGCAATTTGACTACCTCAAAGGTAAGCCACTCAATTCGATAGTTATCCTTTGACTCTCCAAAGGCTACCTCCAATGCGATTTTTCCCTCGGGGCATGCCGAATGACCCGGCACTATCCCATGAAAAACTGTTGAGCTTTTTTGCAGCTGAGATTCCTTGAGACCCATGCGTAGGAAGGTTTCCCAATACAGTATATTGATGCTGCTTCCACCATCCATTAAAACCTTTTTCAGTTCGTACCCATTGACTTGCGGTGCGACTACTAGTGCCAAGACTCCTGGGTGCTCCACTCTTTCTGGGTGATCCCTTCTGCTCCATGTTACCTCCTGTTCTGACCATCTCAAGTACCTCGGGACAGCTAACGAAACTGAGTTGACCGCTTGCTTCAGTATCTTTTTGTCCTTGTTAGAGCCTCCTGTGGTATGCACATGATACTGACCCAATTGTTTGGGGTTAGCCTGGAAACCTCCTGCCCCCCCTTGGTTATTACCTTGATTTCCAGCCGCCGGATCACCGGCTGGGGGTGGGCCGTTGCCCGGGTTTGCCCCTGGACCCGGTCCTCCTCCCCGTCCTGCACCTCGCATAGCTCTGTGCACTTCCTCATTCTTCCATCTTTGTAAATCGGCGCACTGTTCTAGGGAGTGGTTAGCTGGCCTGCCATTCCTGCTGTGCTTCGGGCATGCCATCCTGAATATGTCCCAATTGTTACCCGGCCTTGGCGGACCTTGATAGTTTCCTCCATTGTGGTTACCTCCGTTGAAATTTCCTTCTGCTCTGGGCCTCGAAGACCCGGCTTCTGTGTTGGCGACAAACTCGGAGCCTCCTTCGAACGGGCGCTTGTTCTGGCTATTTCCGTTATTACCTGATGCTGATCCATTGCAGGTTCTTCCGTTATTGCTTGTGTTTGCTTTTACCTTCTTGTCATCAGCTTCCTCTTCTGTAGTATCTGTCGCAGCGTGTTTGTTGCACGCATCCATCAATTCTCCCATTGTAACTTCCGATGCATTTCGACTAGACTTCATGCGAGTTAACTTTTGCACTAAAGGTATATACTTGCATGTTTTTGCCATGGCCTGTAGTGCATCCTTGGGCTGGATATCCGTGGATGAGTGAAGTATCTCCATAACCCGGCGCACCCAACTACGCGCCGATTCTCCCTTCTTCTGGACGCATCGCTCTAGATCATCAATAGTGAATAATTTCCTGCAGGTCCCGTGAAAGTGCTTGACAAACGCGGTCTTCAATTCCTCCCAGGACTTGATCGATCCTTCCGGCAAATTGGTGAACCACAACTTTGCTGCTCCTTCCGACATCATCAGGTACATGAACTTGGCTTGGAGGTTCTCGGACGCGTTGCGAATTGACATTGCCACCTCGTAACTTCTTAGCCATGTTTCGGGATCCATAGTTGGCTCATAATTCACTACTTTCCCTGGCTCTTTGAATTTTTCCGGGTAAGGTTCAGCTCTGATACTGTCCGAGAGACACTTAGGCCCCGCAAGAACGGTTGAGGCCGGCCTTGCTCTAGAAACGTGTGATACCGGGGGGGCGCGGCTGGGCGCGATGCTGCGGGAAGTCCATGCGCTGCAGACCCGGCCGCGGCCCTCCGAGCCCTAGAACTGTCCACGACGGCCTGTGCTGCTGATGCTGCCTGAGCGCGGGGAGGAGGCGGCATTTGCTGCTGCTCTTCCCTCCGTCGCGCTGAACTTGTTTGGATATTCCCTTGCTGTTGACTGACGTATGGCGTCCCGTGCATACCGCTTCTGTGATCCGGATAATTGGCTTGCTGTGCCACCGCAGTGTGCAACAGATCGATGGCTTGCCGAGTCTTCTCTGCATGGGGCGACTCTCCCACAGGGATTTGATTCAACGCGAGTGTCGCTGCATATACATTGTCCATGGGGTTATTGTAGTGGCCGGCTGGTGTGCGGAATCGTGATGGTGGCGGTGGTGGTAGATCGTTGCCGGTTGTGACTCTAGTTTGTGGTGGGGGTAACCCGGTCCGCTCATTCGCCGGATGTGTCGCTGCTGTCACCTGTTGGGGTGCAGTTCCCTGGTTCACCACTGGTATCGGCTGGTCCTGAGGTGTAACAAATAAATTAGCCGGATTAATAACCCCGCCCATTGCTGGTAACCTGGTGTGGTGCCTTTGATGTATTCTAGACGCTTCCTCTCGGAGCCGGGTTTCCAACGCATCTAGCTCACGCTGCCGCGTGGCCATCCCTTGCTTTTCTGCCTCTACCTGGCTTCTTTGCTGTTCCAGCGCACGACGAGCCACATCCAGATCCCTGACGCGTTCCGCTGCGTTTTCCGGAGTGATAACCGTTGCGAGAACCATGGGGTCTAGAATCAGATTATTATCGAATAAGGCCGGGTGGCGCGGGTTCGAAGGACGCGCGCCTGGTGTCCGGTTTTCTAAGAATCCGAACGTATTTGCATGCAACTCTTCATCCGCTGCTCTGCTGGTTACTGATGCCGACTCTCCATCAACCCGGGCCAAGACCGGGTCTCCGTTAGCCGCGCCCTGTCGCTGGGCCACTGCCTGAGCCGCCCCGACTGAGGCCGCGGTTGCGTTTCCTTGGTTGAGATTGGCCGCGGGGGCCGCATAGACTGCAACTCGGCGTACGATATCCGGTGTAAATTCATGCTGTTCTTCCTCACCGTTCTCCTCATACCGGTTTTCCAGTAGATCCAGGATAGACCCGGTATCATCTTCTCTTTCGGCCCGGTCGCGTGGGGTCCATGCCGGCTCCTCCGGCTGTTCCCACTCCGCGATGGGTTCTTCTGCCGGATGTGTCGTTCCAATCGATTCTTCATCATCTGATCGGATAGACGTGGCTTTTCCTGGCATAGAATCAGATCCAACGTTGTCAGGGATCGAATTGGAAGCACATACCATACCAATGAAGACGCTGATCCGGCCGATTGTCACGACGGATCCGGATTCGAGGTGATTCGACTCCGGCCCCCAGCCGGAATCGTCCACCATCTTTTCTCCTTCGTGTTCGATGTAGATTTCGCCGATGACAAGATTCTCCATGCCCTTCCGAGCTTCTCCCGTGATGTAAACACCTTTGGACGCAGGCCCCACGGTGGGCGCCAACTGTCGTGGGATAATCACGGCAGACGTTACCGGGGGTAACTGATCTTGGGGCAAGACGACACAGGCGTTTGGGAGAGGGTTTAGCTCAGAGGAAAGCATGGTGCAATTCGATCTGGTAGCCGGCAATCAAAGTCGCCGAGTCTCCGATCTCGATATAACAACTCAACTCTAGGATTACACTAGATGCTCGATACCAAGCGCTATATCTAGGGTTCTTAGATCTCTGTCTAAAGCTAGACCTGGGGGTCGGTTTATAAAGCACCCGTACCCCCTGGCTTATTCCCCAAGGCGCACCCTGGATCCTACCCGGACACGGCGCACAAACCCTAGCTTTCCTTTACAATAACCCACAATCCGGGTTGCTGGGCCTACAAACTTGGGCCTCCACAAGCTTCCCTATCCTTAGCCGGATCCTGCTCACCGTCCTTTGGGCCGGGTTACTCCTTGGAGTTTGGCCTACCGGGTTACCATCCCCCCGTCAAAGTGGATGGCCAAAAGGGCCATCAAAGCCATTAAAGGTTAAGCGTGTTACAAACCGAGGAAATAGTATCAAAAGTGCACATGCGCACTATTAAACAAATAATTGTATCAGGCATATTACAAACATGCCTATTGGCCGAATAAGTGTTTGTGAGCGAAAAATTATAAAAATTCACTCGGCATCCATAGCCGAGCCTTCAGCAGCAGTCTTGGTAGCCGGGTCTTCAGTGTTTTCTTCAGCAGCAGTCTTGGTAGCCGGGTCTTCAGCGTTTCCTTCTGTAGCCTTCCCCGCCTCCGTATCCGGATCAACCACGGTATCAGCGCGAGCTGGAGGAGGGATGACTGGAGTAGATGACGCTGGCACAGAGCCGGCCTCGGCCTTCCTCTTGGCAACTTCCTCCTTCCACCGGGCTAGCATATCGAAGGGAACAGGGAAATCAGAAGGTACCGGCTTATCTTCAGCGTTGTACTGAGGGGTCAGCTTGGTCACGTCAAGTTTATCAGCTATCAAGGTTCCCGAGTGACGTATCTGAGTATGGATAGCCTTGAAGTCCTTTGCCGAGAATCTAGAGCCGTCTCTGTTGAATTCGGGGAACCCATTTACCAGCGTTGCCGGCTCAAGCTTGGGAAAGTAGGATTTGGCCAACGCAAGGCCACGGATCACCCCAACCCGGCACGCCGAGCGCTTCCAGTGGTCGATCCAAGCAGGGACCGTTGAGCACGCATCGAGCATGTGGGATACACCGCCATAACCACCAGGCCACCTAATGGCTTCAAGGGTCCATCTGGTCCCCGTAGAAAATTGTCGGATCATGGCCTTCAAGGTCTTGAATTTCTCTATATCATCTTCATCATCAGCTTTGTCACCCGGACCTGCAGAATAAAAGGAAAGGTAAAGTGGTAAGGTCCGGGTCATAGATCGTATCAAGTGAGAAACCCGAGTCTTAGTCAGGAAGTTAAGTTCTTTTACCAAGTATGGAGCTGTAAGTATCAGCAACAGAGCTCGATAATTTCTTCAGCAAATTCTCAATATGGTGGAGCTTTTTCTTGTACTTCTTGCAGTCCTTGGAAAGGTCCTTCACCTCGACCTCCAGCTCCTCTCGAAGTTTGGTCTCAACTCAGAGGAGTTCGTTGGTTTTTGCCAACATCTCCTCCGACCGGGTCACATAAGCCTGAAAAAATAGATAAGGAGATATTAGTCGGTTGCAGCATAATAACCGAGTATGGATGGATATATAGCTATGGAAGTACTGAGTGAGCTATGTATAGTTCACCCGGAACTTGGGGACTAGATGAGTATGTAAGCAATATCGGTGAAGATACCTGATGCTCAGCAGCTAGGGACTCGAGGATGTCTCTTTCATTGGTCTTCAGGGAGAAAAGTTCATCTAGCATCCCTTCAAAGTCAAGGCCACTCAGATTTGGCCTGGAGGAGCTTGGGTTCTGGTTACCCAGTGGCGGGGTCCTTTCCTGCTTCAGCGAGTCGACTCTGGTTGCCTGAGTGTCGGGAGCAGGGGAACCCCTCTGTGTTCCCAGAAACTCGACATCAGCGTCAGCTGATTGATGCGTTGGTAGGGGAAACTCGGCTTCTTGGTCAATCGGGTCTTCCAGCTTTTCTTCTTCTTCACCACCAGCTGTGGGCTCCACAACGTTCTTCGGGTTTTCCATAGTCGGATTATCAATGTGCATATCCTCCGGGTCACTAAGGGTGACCTTGGCTCTGAGAAAGAAAATAAAAAAGTTAGTAAGCAATAGACGGAAGACAAGGAAAATAAACGTATATTGGCTAATAAGGGTAGCGAGTTACCGGTATTCACGACGAAGTCGGCTGGGAGACTGTTGCTGGACCCGGAAGATGCTGATAAAGAATCGGAAAGTGAGACCCGGATTTGTCCGGCTAAGGGATGATTTGGAGATGGAAATTTTCGAGGTATATGGGATTTATAAGTTGGGGGAGTACCGGCTCGGCGAGCGGGTGACATAGGGATACCCGGGTGAAGGGGATCGTCACCCAGAGATGTTCGGGTTGCCCGTCATTTGGCCGGAGTTGATTCCTTCAGAGATGATGAACTGGTTAGATGTTTGTTAAGTTCGCACATATTGGCGTAGGAGTATGGATTGGAGGTCATAGAAGAATAAGGCACCTTGAAAACAACCCTCCCGGTCCTCCTCTTGGCCCCAACCTCAACCTCCGGCTCAGCTTCGCTTTCTTCCGATTTAGTGTCGTCCTTGTCCTCTAGCGCTGGTGAATGAGGAACATTGTCGGAAGGAGGAGAATTTTGGTCCAATAAGCTAACGAAGTAATTATTAAGATGTCAGACCCCGAACCCAGAGATATACAAACTGTCATGTGCTCCTAGCAATGGACTCACAAGGGCTTCAGGGTTACCAGCCCCGGCCGCAACAAACAACGGCAGGCAGACCGGATCCCCGGTCTACTACTCCTTGTGTCCATGCTAGTCATAACCAGATATGTATACCCAAGCATCCACGAGTCGGATGAAACTGAAGGAACGGGACCAAAGTTATACAGAGCTGCTATGTGTCCAGAAAGTGCAACAACAATCGAGGGTTACTGGGGTTACCTCGCCCCAGGCCGATCACATCGACAGGCGGGTTCGGACATGGATCATCGGCTCCACAACCCCTCGATTGCGACAACTATGTAGGCATAGCCAAAACTGTATAACAATGAGATCGAAACCAACAACCGATCAAAGCAACACTCTAGACATGAAACTTTAATAAACAGGTGTTACTAGAGTATAGCTTACAAGCAGAGGTCACACGACCCAACATTACATCAGACAACGGAAGGAAAATTATGTTGCTAATCAACAAGAACCCAAAAAGGCCTAAGAGGCCGCAACATAAGGCGACGTCCCAGCCCATAGATTCCGGGCTGCTACCTAGGAACCCCGAACTACTCGTCGATGTCCACGTTGAAACACCACCGAACTGAGGAACTCCACCTGAACCAAGTTGAAGCAAACATGAGTACGGGAGGTACTCAACAAGACTTAGTTAACCTATTATATATCTGCTATCTTCAGAAAGGGTTTTATGAAGGTTATTTGTGTAAAGCCATCTTTGTTTTCCAAGTTGAGGAAGAAACAGCACGCCTCATAGAGTATTTTGAAAACAGATGAGAAAGCTACTCAATTACTGATATCATCATCTTTTAATCCACCAAATCATTTCAGCACCTCGTGCTCCAAAGATCACCTCCTCCAGTTGTTCCACTACCTCATGCTACAAGGTAACCCCTCTCGGCATCTCCGAGGAGGCATCCTTCATTCGTTATCAACAAGTTTTAATCATTCCGTTTAAGTTGTCTATGATCACAGAATCCGTCACCAAGTCGTCTTTAACCGCAGACACGGATTTTCGAAAAGATTTAACCCTGCAGGGGTGTACAACTTTACCCACACGTACCAACCGACTCTTAGTGCCACCAGGGTTAGCACTAGTCCGGGAAGTGCCGGCAGAGGGTGGTCGATTCCCGGCCTTTACCTTGTCGAACTATATCCATGAGTCAACCCAAACAGGGCCACCCCGTCAACAGGGAGTTGGCCACCTCCTGACGGCACCTGTTCTGTGAGTCCGGAACAAGATCCGTGTACGTCCATCACTTGTCCCGGTCACGACCTAGTTTTCTCCAAAACATTTTCCGACTCACACGCAGATGGAAAGCTCAAACTACGTGGCTCATGGATAAGGTTAAACAAGTTAGTTAGCCGAGCGGGGTTCATCGGCCCACGTGTGGCTGTACGCTCAGTCTTCGCTCGAAGGCGAGAACTCACTCCTAGGGGCGTGAACAGGACAAAAACCCACAACCCATTGTGGCCTGACATCCATGCCGTGATTAGTCAAGTTATCAAAGATAATTCAAATCATAAACATCTGACATAGTAGATTCACGCATTGACCAGATTCATCTACTAGGCATGGCTAAGCAAGACTCACAAGGTTTAGCGAAGCGCGCACAAACAAACCTATAGCTGCTAGGAGCAGTGGATCAGGATATCTAGGTTATGCAATATATAGGAGAACTCTATCTACTGACATCAAATAGTTTTGAACCGAATGCAAAGTACGAGATTCAAATCACTTTGAAATCATATATGAGCAGATAAGAGGTTATGCTTGCCTTGGTTATAAGAAAACCAATAGAAGTGTCTTCTCGGATAAGTGCTTGACTTGTTGGTTAGGATCAAGTATTCGTCATGGAGTTGTTGGCCTTCTCTTCGGAGTCGGATTCTATCGAGGGGGAATAACACCGAAACAAAGAAGAACAATCAACCATGGCATCGATGCAATGCGCAATATGTATGCATGAGCAAGTTAATGCATTGAAATAAAGCTCTAGACATGTTCGTTGGGTTGCTAGGGTTCGTATGGCAATTATGCAATTTTACTGAAATTAACCCGAAATAGACCCCGGAGGGGGTTTTTGGGCGATTCTGAAAGTGAGTACAATTTTAGTTGCTCAAATGGGTTTGAAAACATCATAACTAGATTGCAATTGTCATTTTGAGCGAATTGGTATATAACTTTTAATTATCTAATGTTATTGAATAAAAACTTATTTTCTATTTTTAAATGATTAAACAACATTAAATAATGTCTAAAAAACAACTTTCTCAAACATATGTGAAAATTAAATATTTGGATAGCTTACATTTTTCTGATCATTTTAGTACCTCACATTTATTTTTCTGAATTATAAAAGATTAGTTATTGATTTTACAAATTTAATCATTTTTCTGGAATTTCCTAGATTTATCAAAAAGGGCAATATTACGTCACTGTGATGTCACTGTGACATCACAGTGCTCTATTCTTCAGAGTTGCATTCGAATTTGATTAAATTCGCGCGCCAAACTCAAATTAAACTGCACCACGACGTAGAGGAACTCGAGGCGAAACTAGGGGTGGCGGAGCAATGACCATTTGGTCGCCGGAGTGTCGCCGGCGAGCAATGGCGCGGCGGCAGCCACGAAAGCACGGCGGTGGGGCGATTCAGAGGGGGAGGAAGTGATTGGAGGGGATGGGGAGCCTCACAAAGGTGTTGTGGAGCTCGTGGGATGGTCGGATGGGGCAGGGGCGGCCGGAGTCGCCGGAATCAAGCTCGTCCGCCGGCGGCCGGTCGTGAGGAAGAAGGCAATGGCGCGGCCGATTTCGGCCATCCCTGCTCACGGGGTTTGGGGTAGGAGAAAGAGAAGGCCAAGGCGGAGCCGTAGGTTGTCTCCGCTCGTCGCGGCGTGGCCGGAGACGGCGGGAGGAGCGGCGGCCGACGGGACAGTGGTTAGGGTTTCACGTTCACGTACAGAGAGAGAGAGGGAGCCATAGTGAGCCCGAGGGGACGAGTGAGGAGGAGACGCGATGAGGACGTCTCCTCTGCCCCTTATCCGAGTGCGAGCGGAGAAGGACGTGGCGCGGGCGCCGTCGGCAAGCTTCTGTCCTCCTGGCTGGAGGAAGAAGAAGACAAAAGAGGAATTTGCGAAAACCCCCTGGACGAAAAATTAAAATTAAAAAGAAGCCCCTGGCAGAAAAGAATAGCACTGTAATTTCTTGTTTTCAGGACCTTTTTGCAAAGTAAAAATTTGGCAAAAATAGGTTTTGGAAACCTTATCAAATTTCCAACCAAACCATGTTTTGTTTTGGTGTAAATGAAATATTTTACAACACAAAATTTTGAAACCCAGAATAAGTACTATCTGTGGTATTTTCTCAAAACATTTAATTTCACAGTTTAAATTGTTTCAAACATGGTTTAAATTTTTGTTTCCATGCATGTATGAGATGAACACAACACCACACACCCTAATGTAGCAAAACAGGGGGGTTACAAATCTACCCCCCCTTACAAGAATCTCGTCCTGAGATTCCCGAAGGAGAAGAAAGAAGGAACACCGGTTTTGAACGATCTTCTTGAGCCTTACGGTTCTTTTCTCGAAGAGGTTGATCCGTAGCATCGTGAAGTGTTGAACGGATACACCTAGGTAAGAAGGAAAACTCTTAGGAACTGATCTTCACGAAGATCGAGTATCTCATGGCTAACTCAGGACAAGAATGTTCATAAAGAACTTTTGAGTTAACAGGCATGAAACACATCAAGATAACAGAGTGAGTAGAAGATGGTTTCAAGTTTGCGGACGATTGGTCTTGAAAGGATTTAGATTATGAGCTTTGAACAAGACTTTAAATCCTTCTGGAAAAGAAAGGTTGGAAAGATCATGACATCGAGGTTTCTTCAAACAAAAAACCAAGATGGAAAGGATGGTTTTGGATACCACGACGTAATATCCGTAGACGAGGGAAAACACGAGAAAACACTATGGTCGTGAGACGGAGAGAAATTGATACAAGATCATGTTTACTCTTCGGGGTGGACACAGAAAAGGAACTTTCATTCCGTTAAAGTTTGTCGAAAACTTTGTCAAAGATCATGATGTTACTTTGAGACAGAGGATGAGTAACCAAAAGATGTTGGAACACCCTAATGGAGAAGGGATTCTTGGTCACACCATAAGGATGGGTAGCCAATGGGGATTGAAACACCGGAAGGAAACAAGGAGTCTCTTTCCTATGGTGGGTTATTCGTAACAATACGTATATCACATGGTTAAGACTCCATGGCTGAAGTGAGTGACAAATTCACACAATGTGTGAGATCAACAGAACTTCAAGGATAAACAACTTGTAAAAGGGAACTGATCATTGGCGGTTATGAAACACCACGAGATGTTTTTCACGATGAACTTGTTTCCATTAAGACAAAGGTTTTGGAGGTTCAATAGAGAGATATTGGAAAGATCAACTTCTAGGTTCTCCTGGATGTTCTAGATACCGATATCAGGCTTATGACAAGCCTTCTATAGGTCATCAAGTGAAGGTAAAACTCCGGTTTTGGGAGAACGTTGAGGAAAACTTGTTAAGAATAAGCCACACAAGAGTTCTCACAGAGAGTGGATGTTCTTACGGATTCAAAGAGATATGACATTAGGCCTTCCGGCTAATTGTGTCAACCACGACATCAACCATGCCGGATTTTCAAATGGACCTAGCTCAATACCCTTAAGGGAACACCAACCATCGTGGCTGCTTGAGATTCAGCGCTGGGTAGTGGGTTGATAATTGAGACTCAGTATGTATGATCGAAGAGATTGCACCGGTTACCAACGAGATACACTTACTAGATTCTCAAGACATGGACTACGATGCCACACTCAAGAGGATGAGTGAGATTGCAGAACTCATGTATTAGCAACTTGTGAAAGATGGTTGCACCTACATAGTTTACTTGCAAAGGAACACATCGGAGTCCTTGTTAGAAGGAGGTTACAGAGATAACAAAGTTTTTGGACTTCTTCTCTTTCACGAACGATCAGTCAGTGGTTGGGTGTGGATACAAAACTGGTTCAAGAAATGGAGGTAACAACCTTCCAACTCAAGAACAGTCCACACAAGCATGACTGACTTGGGGTTATTCCTGAAGGAACAAGAAAACTTTTCTCGAATCCATGTCGACAACTTTCACCATAAGCACATGGACCAGAGAAAGTCACTTCGAACATATAGAACATGAACTTTGTGATGACACAAAGTTGGTTCTCGAAAGTTTCCAACATTGTTTCCAATTGTTCAACATGAGCCTCTCGCAACTTGGAGAAAATAGGAATGTCATCGATGGGCTCGAAAACACACTTATCAAAACACTCCAAGAAGAGGGATTCATATGACATATGAACAAGGAAGAATATTGGTCAGACAAAAGGATATGAAGGTGTACTTGGGTGAAACACCATGAGTGAAAACACTGTCAAGATAATCCTTGAATCTAGACTTGATTTGACGACAACCCAAATCAAATCAAGGTTAGAAAGATAGCATGTCCATTAAGGAGATACTATCCTGCTTCAACACAAAGGAAACTAGGCATCCCTTAACGAAGGACCCAGTTAGGAGGAGCTCTTGTCTTTCAACTCTCCAAGTTGTTGTTTAAGCTCAACTAACTAGTCCGGGATATCCAGCAGAGTTCCTTGGAGAAAGGAGTAGTTCAAACTACTCCTGGTTTAGACATCACGGTCAGGTAAAACCTGGTGGTACTTCTAGAAAGACAACAAGAACATCAAAACCTACCGGTATGTCTTGGAGTTCGAAAGAGGTCTTGCTTTTCAAGGCAACTGATATGGTCTTGAGAGCTTTGGTATGAACCTAACTCTCTGACCAAGATTGTGCACCGGAATGAAAGGATCTGGTAACACGATCAACTTTAAGTAGAAACCGGGTGACCAATAGTGCTAAGTAGGATGCAGATGTATCTTGGATTTTCAAAGCAATAAGAATTGCTCAGAATATCTGATGCACACATCGAGACACACACCCAACCTTCTTGAGCATTTCAGCTTGGAGGATGGGGGAGTGGAGACGTGTAAGAGCATCACTTCATCGATGAGGCCATGAAACTCAACACAACCTCTTGATATATATGAGTGTGATACTCGAAGGTAGAACAGAACAGAAGCTAATGAAACTTCTTTATTCTGTGGATTACAAAACTTTGACCTGGTCCTAGAGATGAACGAGGTAATGGAGTTTGTTTCTCCTAACATCCCAAGGTGGAATGTTTTGACGGAACTCAAGAGGAACTGCATTGGAAGAATCCAACACACCTATGCAACTTGATTTCCAAACAATTGATGAGGTTTGGAGGTAAGCAAAGTATAGGAACGTGCTCTTGGAAAATCCTGAGATCACGTTGGAAGCACAAGGTCATACTCATTTGTATAACCCATGCTAAGACGAGAGGTATAGCAGAGTAAAAAACAAGGATATGGGAATCATAAAGAACACTCCTGTCGTGACCCTTTTGATTCCTAGAGAAAACCTATGGCTATTGAAGTTGGAATTGCCTAGCCAACCCGAGGTAAAACAGATTCTTCAGGATCCAAGGAAACAGAACTTGGGTTAAAGGTCAGCATCCTGTACTGATAGGGTGAGCATCGCATGGTTATGAAACCACATGGTTCAACCCACCACAATTCAGCACATTCCGGGACCTTCGGTTCAAGTCCAAGGGTTAGAAACCCAGGGAGAGGAGTAACTACTATCTAAGTGTCTTAAAGGATACTATGAATAGAAATCATGAAGTATCTTTCAAAAGAAAAACATAGCTCAGGAAGAACTTGAGCGGAGGATGACGGACACATTCGAGATGGAAAGCAGATCTCGGGGTTCAGGATTTAGAACTTTGAAACATGTAGGAATGTGGAATCCGGACAACTCTAAGAGATTAGGATGGGAAGGAAATCTCCCAGTTTAAGAGATAACGGAACACGGAACACACACGACTCTAGAAACTCATAACTAGGTCAACTTGGGTAAAAGATGTCCTTGCCAGAGAAGGCACCTAGGTTTTGAATGACTAGAAGAGATAGCAAAACCTTTTCAAATCAAAACAGGTAAGATGACCCAGAGTTAGAGCGATACCAGATAAGGAGTAAAAAGAATCCTAAGAAGGATTTTCACAATCATTTGAAGTTTCAAAGTAGTTTTCACAAACACTAGACTCGACATCGACCAAGCAGTAAGGTTTTCCTACAGGCAGTCCTGCTCTGATACCAAGACTTGTCAGACCTCGAACCCAGAGATATAAAAACTGTCATGTGCTCCTAGCAATGGACTCACAAAGGCTTCAGGGTTACCAGCCCCGGCCGCAACAAACAACGGCAGGCAGACCGGATTCATCGGCATGTAGTCCGGATCCCCGGTCTACTACTCCTTCTGTCCATGCTAGTCATAACCAGATATGTATGCCCAAGCATCCACGAGTCAGATGAAACTGAAGGAACGGGACCAAAGTTATACAGAGCTGCTATGTGTCCAGAAAGTGCAACAACAATCGAGGGTTACTGGGGTTACCTCGCCCCAGGCCGATCACATCGACAGGCGGGCTCGGACATGGATCATCGGCTCCACAACCCCTCGATTGCGACAACTATGCAGGCATAGCCAAAACTGTATAACAATGAGCTCGAAACCAACAACCGATCAAAGCAACACTCTAGACATGAAACTTTAATAAACAGGTGTTACTAGAGTATAGCTTACAAGCAGAGGTCACACGACCCAACATTACATCAGACAACGGAAGGAAAATTATGTTGCTAATCAACAAGAACCCAAAAAGGCCTAAGAGGCTGCACCATAAGGCGACGTCCTAGCCCATAGATTCCAGGCTGCTACCCGGGAACCCCGAACTACTCGTCGATGTCCATGTTGAAACACCACCGAACTGAGGAACTCCACCTGAACCAAGTTGAAGCAAACATGAGTACGGGAGGTACTTAACAAGACTTAGTTAACCTATTATATATCTGCTATCTTCAGAAAGGGTTTTATGAAGGTTATTTGTGTAAAGCCATCTTTGTTTTCCAAGTTGAGGAAGAAACAACACGCCTCATAGAATATTTTGAAAACAGATGAGAAAGCTACTCAACTACTGATATCATCATCTTTTAATCCGCCAAATCATTTCAGCACCTCGTGCTTCAAAGATCACCTCCTCCAGTTGTTCCACTACCTCATGCTACAAGGTAACCCCTCTCGGCATCTCCGAGGAGGCATCCTTTATTCGTTATCAACAAGTTTTAATCATTCCGTTTAAGTTGTCTATGATCACAGAATCCGTCACCAAGTCGTCTTTAACCGCAGACACGGCTTTTCGAAAAGATTTAACCCTGCAGGGGTGTACAACTTTACCCACACGTACCAACCGACTCTTAGTGCCACCAGGGTTAGCACTAGTCCGGGAAGTGCCGGCAGAGGGTGGTCGATTCCCGTCCTTTACCTTGTCGAACTATATCCATGAGTCAACCCAAACAGGGCCACCCCGTCAACAGGGAGTTGGCCACCTCCTGACGGAACCTGTTCTGTGAGTCGGGAACAAGATCTGTGTACGTCCATCACTTGTCCCGGTCACGACCTAGTTTTCTCCAAAGCATTTTCCGACTCACACGCAGATGGAAAGCTCAAACTACGTGGCTCATGGATAAGGTTAAACAAGTTAGTTAGCCGAGCGGGGTTCATCGGCCCACGTGTGGCTATACGCTCAGTCTTGGCTCGAAGGCGAGAACTCGCTCCTAGGGGCGTGAACAGGACAAAAAGCCACAACCCATTGTGGCCTGACATCCATGCCGTGATTAGTCAAGTTATCAAAGATAATTCAAATCATAAACATCTGACATAGTAGATTCACGCATTGACCAGATTCATCAACTAGGCATGGCTAAGCAAGACTCACAAGGTTTAGCGAAGCGCGCACAAACAAACCTATAGCTGCTAGGAGCAGTGGATCAGGATATCTAGGTTATGCAATATATAGGATAACTCTATCTACTGACATCAAAAAGTTTTGAACCGAATGCAAAGTACGAGATTCAAATCACTTTGAAATCATATATGAGTAGATAAGAGGTTATGCTTGCCTTGGTTATAAGAAAACCAATAGAAATGTCTTCTCGGATAAGTGCTTGACTTGTCGGTTAGGATCAAGTATTCGTCATGGAGTTGTTGGCCTTCTCTTCGGAGTCGGATACTATCGAGGGGGAATAACACCGAAACAAAGAAGAACAATCAACCATGGCATCGATGCAATGCGCAATATGTATGCATGAGCAAGTTAATGCATTGAAATAAATCCCTAGACATGTTCCTTGGGTTGCTAGGGTTCGTATGGCAATTATGCAATTTTACTGAAATTAACCCGAAATAGACCCCGGAGGGGGTTTTCGGGCGATTCTGAAAGTGAGTACAATTTTAGTTGCTCAAATGGGTTTGAAAACGTCATAAACAGATTGCATTTGTCATTTTGAGCGAATTGGTATATAACTTTTAATTTTCTAATTTTATTGAATAAAAACTTATTTTCTATTTTTAAATGATTAAACAACATTAAATAATGTCTAAAAAACAACTTTCTCAAACATGTGTGAAAATTACATATTTGGATAGCTTACATTTTTCTGATCATTTTAGTACCTCACATTTATTTTTCTGAATTATAAAAGATTAGTTATTGATTTTACAAATTTAATCATTTTTCTCGAATTTCCTGGATTTATCAAAAAGGGCAATATTACGCACTGTGATGTCACTGTGACATCACAGTGCTCTGTTCTTCAGAGTTGCATTCGAAATTGATTCAATTCGTGCGCCAAACGCAAATTAAACTGCACCACGACGTAGAGGAACTCGAGGCGAAACTAGGGGTGGCGGAGCAACGACCATTTGGTCGTCGGAGTGTCGTCGGCAAGCAATGGCGCGGCGGCGGCCACGGAAGCACGGCGGTGGGGCGATTCAGAGGGGGAGGAAGTGATTGGAGGGGATGGGGAGCCTCACAAAGGTGTTGTGGAGCTCGTGGGATGGTCGGATGGGGCAGGGGCGGCCGGAGTCGCCGGAATCAAGCTCGTCCGCCGGCGGCCGGTCGTGAGGAAGAAGGCGATGGTGCCGGCCGATTTCGGCCATCCCTGCTCACGGGGTTTGGGGTAGGAGAAAGAGGAGGCCAAGGCGGAGCCGTAGGTGGTCTCCGCTCGTCGCGGCGTGGCCGGAGACGGCGGGAGGAGCGGCGGCCGACGGGACAGTGGTTAGGGTTTCACGTTCACGTACAGAGAGAGAGAGGGAGCCAGAGTGAGCCCGAGGGGACGAGTGAGGAGGAGACGCGATGAGGACGTCTCCTCTGCCCCTTATCCGAGCGCGAGCGGAGAAGGACGTGGCGCGGGCGCCGTCGGCAAGCTTCTGTCCTCCTGACTGGAGGAAGAAGAAGACAAAAGAGGAATTTGCGAAAACCCCCTGGACGAAAAATTAAAATTAAAAAGAAGCCCCTGGCAGAAAAGAATAGCACTGTAATTGCTTGTTTTCAGGACCTTTTTGCAAAGTAAAAATTTGGCAAAAATAGGTTTTGGAAAGCTTATCAAATTTTCCAAACGAACCATGTTATTTTTTTGGTGTAAATGAAAAATTTTCCAACACAAAATTTTGAAACCCAGAATAAGTACTATCTGTGGTATTTTCTCAAAACATTTAATTTCACAGTTTAAATTGTTTCAAACATGGTTTAAATTTTTGTTTCCATGCATGTATGAGATGAACACAACACCACACACCCTAATGTAGCAAAACAGGGAGGTTACATAAGAAGAGATCCGGAATTACCCTCATCGCCATCAGTCGGCTCCTCCTCCTCCTCCTCTGAGTTTTCAGAGGGGGGAGGGGTGACTACCTTCTAGAATTTGTTAGTTTCCTGAGTAAAAAACACAGAGATAAGAGTTAGTATCTATGCATAAGAAATGTCAGTCGGAATAAAGAGTGATAACCGGTTCTTACTGGAGGAGCCGGCTTAGCGCGTGTAAAAGGGGCAAGCCCGGCTATGCTCTTGATAACGTCGACTCTCTCAGCCAAGAAAGTCTTCATGATCTTATTTACATCCGCGGCTGGGTAAGTTTTCTCCGAGTATCGGAGAGAGTCGGTGACGTGCCCGGAGTAATCGCACATAAGCTTGGGCCGAACGCTGTTTGGCTGGATCCGGCAGCTGACCCAGGTCTTTATCAGGTTAAGCCCAATATGCCCATGGTCTGAAAACACAGCGAGTTTGTGGAGAAGAGGCTTGATAGACTGTCTATCGGCCTCGGATACGAAAGAGTTCAGGTTATCAGAGAGAGAAAGTGTATTATCAGAGAAACCCGGCAAAGGCTTTTCGCCGGGTAAAGATGTGTCTCGGCAGTAGAAAAATGTCTTCTGCTAGTGCTTCACATGAGAGTGAAGACTGAGAGTCAGCATCAGAGAGTTTTTACGTCTCTGAATAGAGACCCCCCCCCCCCACAAACTAAGAGGGGCCCGTCCGTGCTCTCCCGGCAGGGTTTGCATTGGAATAATTCTAGGAATAAAGCTAAGTTTGGGGGAATGCACAAATAAGCCTCACACATGACTATGAAATGGCAGATATTTAACATGGAGTTAGGGCCGATATCGAATACCCGGAGTTTGTAGTGGTCTAGCAGATCTCGGAAGAAAGGGTGACCCGGGGGGCGGAAACCCCAGATCACGTGTTCGAGGAAAATGATTACCTCACCCGGGCCTGGTGTAGGCCGGGTCTCCTCACCCGGTGTCGTCCACTGGATATCCGGCTCGGCAGGCAGGACACCAGATTCGGCCAGCTCGTCAAGCTTGGCCTTAGTGACAGTCGATTTCGCCCAATTGGCGGAAATCGACTGACCCGGCTTTTGCTTCTCGGCCGGGTTTTTGCCCTTCAGCTTAGCGCTAGCCTTGGGAGCCATGGAGTATAGATCTAAATGAAGATAAAGTGCAAGTAAGTGAAGGTCGAGAAAATTGAAGAGTGCAACTATTTAACGCAGCGAGAAAAGGAAAGATGAACCGGCTAAGCGTTTGCGAAGGATATGGAACGGATCTAGCTAAGAACACATGGTGAAAAATCTGAGATTGGAAATTGCAAGGGTGCGCATAGCTAACGGAGAAATGATGGATAACTGCGAGTGAGATTCAAATCCAAAAATACAAGCACGAGATTGGGGGAAAGGGAACTTTAGATCTAGCGCGTGGAGAAACTTACCGGAGTGGATCTTTGGTGGAGATGCGCGGCGGCGGAGATCCGGGACGACGGCGAGCGTGGCGACGGCGATTCGCTGATGGTGGCGGTCCGTTCCGCGAGATCCGGCGGTGCAGATGGAGGTGTGCTTACGGGCGTTAACGGCGGCGACCTTGTGGGCGTTGATGGCGGTGACCGGCGGCGACCCCGCGGGAGTTGGTGTAGCTCTGGCGCGCGCGGGCTCGAGTTTGAGCTCGTGGGTGCGGATGCGGAATGAGAGGAGGAAGGAGAAGGGGAAATGGCCGTTGGGATTAGGGTTGACCCCTGGGGGCCTATTTATAGGTGCGGGGGGAGGGGGGAAAGCCCTAGGTTTGGGCGGAAAGTGAAAACATTTCAGAAGAAAATGATCCGGCCCGGATATTTGGGGATAAGTACCAAAATGTTCGTTGCGAGATATTCGGATAGAGATTGAGATAGATTACCGGCGTATTATTCGGATTAGCTGGTAGCGATACGAATGCCGGGTCTTGTCACGTTTCTTCGGAGTGTTGACCCGGGAAATTATGCACTGACTCGGGAAAAACCGGGTTATTATATGGACCGCCCATAGAGCAGGCCTAGCTACGATCAAAGCACTCTAACCCGGTATATTATGTATTTAGATGTTTATTGTTTTGCAGGGAATAGCATGCGCTTCATGGTTGATCCCGAGAAGCCCAAGCTATTCTGGGGACTACTGATGGGGGGATGGTAACCCGGTAGGCTCATGCCTAGGTGAAACCCGTCCCGAGGGAATCGCACAAGACCTGGCCCAAGGTGGAGGAGTTTCTAGAAGGCCCAAGGGGGAGCGTGGGTCTTGCAACCCGTACCTTGATGATCACGATTAGGAAACTTAGGGTTGTGTGCGGTTTCCGGGTAGGATTCTGGGTATGCCTTGTATATGAAGCCAGAGAGCCGGGTAATATATAAACCGGCTCCTAGGGCAGAGGAGAAGAGAGAGTTTTTTACCCGATAATCAAGTATCCTTGTAATACGAGAGCTGATAGTTGTAACCCTAGATCGGAGACTTGGTGACATTGCAGCCCGAGCTACCAGGTCATCTGATAACATGATTTTCCCTGAGCTAAATCCTCTCCCAAACACCAGAGTCGATTTGCCCCAAAGTAAGTTACCCCAGGTAACGTCTGCCGTGATTATCCCACGACAAGCAACTTGGTGATCTGATCACTGATAGCCTTCCTCCTCTCATCACCAAAGAGGCGCATAGCCTGCTTAACCGGCTTGGCATCAGGCCGCACATGCAGCGAGTGCTCAACCAACTCCCTCGGGACGCCCGGCAGATCCTCATTGGACCATGCAAAGACATCTCGATTCTCACGGAGGAAGTGGATGAGCTCGCTTTCCTATTTCTCTCCCAACCCGGGGCCAATGATAGCAACACGGTCTGGGAACTCAGGATCAACCTGGACCTTCTTTGTCTCTTGGGACGCCTGGAATGTAGTTCCGTACTGGGAACTCGGCATGCCAGGCGCAACGACTTGCGCTGCTTGGGCCAAAGCCACTACCTCGTGTATCTTCTTCTTCTCGGCAACAATTACCATGGACTCCGCCAGCTGGGAACTAGCAGACGCGCATTCCAAGGAACGCTTGTAATCACCTGAGATGGTGATGACTCCATTGGGACCAGGTATCTTCATCTTCAGGTAGGCAGCATGGGTAGAGGCCATGAACTTGCTGAGGGCAGGCCTACCGAGTAGAGCATGGTATGGGCTCTGAAGATCAACTACCTCGAACTGTAGGCTCTCGGTGCGGCAGTTCTCCCTGGTACCGAATAAGGCATCCACCCAGATGCGGCCGATTGGAGCACAAGATACTCCCGGCACAATGCCATGGAATGTGGTCCTGCTGGGTAGCAACATGTTCTCGGCAAGGCCGAGCTTCTCCAGTGTATTCCAGGTACATGATGTTGATGCTGATGCCGTTATCTATCAGCACCTTGCTGAACCTGACATTCTTATGAGTACCCAAGAAGGTAGGATCCACCACCAGAGCATAGCTACCCGGGTTGGGCATCAGCCTAGGATGATCAGCTGTGGACCACGTGATTTCTTGGTTGCACCAGTGCAGGTAGTGAGGCACAGCTGGGATCACAACATTACCTCCATTGCACGCCTGTGCAGTGACTGCTTGTCGGATGGCTCGGTGGTGAAGATCATGTAGCTCTCGTGGTGTTCCTGGTACTGGTTGCGGTCTCCCCAATCATTGTTGTCGTCGTTGTTGTTGTTGTTGTTGTTGTTGTTGTTGTTGTTGTTGTTGTTGTTGTTGTTGTTGTTGCGGTTGTTGTTGTTGTTGAAGTTGCGGTTGCCGTTGTTGTTGAAGTTGCGGTTGCCGTTGTTGTAGTTGTGGTTGGCTCCCTAAGCCACTTGGTTCACATTCTCCCTTCTCGAAAATACTGCAGGCCTGGGAGCAGCTGCCCGAATAGGCTGCACATTGGCATTCGCAGGTGGCAGAGGAGGAGGAGGGAGCAGCTGAACAGCGTCCTCATTCTTGATTTGGTGCCATCGGCTGCACTGCCGGGTAGTGTGGTTGGCTGGCCTACTCGGATGCCGAGTATGGAAGCTGCATGGCCCAACCTTCATGTTCTCAAAAATAAAGCTCGGAGCTGGATCCGGGTTGCCGCTACCCTGCTGGGAGCATTGTACGGCTTCTTGATGCCTTGGCCCTGATTCTGGTTTTGCCCATACTGGGCTCCAGCAGTTTTTTGCCTTTGGCTACTCCCAGCAGCCATAGTCACAGCATTCACCTACTCGGGATCATACCAAGTATCAATGCGGTCACCTCTGCGCTTGTTTCAGAAGTCATTGCGCCTGTTGCTGTCTTGGTGCTTCCTTCTCGGCTCAGGAGAATCGAGCAGAGGCTGAGTTGGGTCACCGAGTGCATACATATCTGCAATCTTGATCGTCTCGGCGAGTGTACTCGGCATCTCTCTCTACAGCTTCTGCCACAACATGCTGCCATGCCTGCAGCCCTAAGCAAACCAAGTAATGGCCTGGGCCTCATTCACACCCTCACAGGTGTTCCTCAAAGTACTCCACCGAGTAAGATACTCGCGGTCAGTCTCCTCTTCCCGCTGCTTGCAAGCGGACAGTTGCTGCGGCCTATTCGGCCTCTTGTACGTGCTGGTGAAGTTGCTGATGAAAGCTTATGAGAAGTCTAGCCAGCAGTTGATGCTATCTCGGGGCAGGTTGTTGAGCCAAGTCCGAGTAGGGCCCTCCAGCATCTGCGGAACATACCGCACAGCCCATCTCCGGTTGTCGCCTGCAATGTGCACAGCGGTAACATAGTCACTTAACCAGTCTTCCGGCTTGGTGCTGCCATCGTAACACTTGGTCCCCCTAGCCAGCTGGAAATGGTTCACGGAGGGCTCCTCCATGATGCGGCGACCGAAGCAATCTAGGCCAGGTGGCCCCCTGTTCTCGAGCTGCGCAGATCGATTGATCTGGTCCAGCTTGTACCTTGCATCACTGGGCTCCAACATGTGATCACCCAGACGGTCAGTGACATCTCTTGGGTCAGCATAGCCGGCTAGCCTCATCGCCGAGTAACCATCATCATAGCGGTTTTCCTGCACAACTGCGGGCTGCACCACCGGGTTGGCTACTGGCGCAGCCGCACGTGGTTGTGCTGCCGCTGGCTGCTGCGTCCGCCGCCGAGTAGGCTGGGCGGCAGGACGCCGAGAAGGTCCTGCATGGTCTCCCTCTTGCCTCTTGCTTTGAGCTTTATTGGCTTGATAGCCTGCTCCTGCAGTGTTGTGTTTCTGACCGGGCTGCCGCGGCATAGCGCGCTGTTTCGCGGCGACAGCCGGGTCGTACACCTGCATCTGTTTGCTTTTCCCCGAGTTCACACTCTGGTTCCTCTCACTACCAGGAAGCGGTGATGAGGCCTGATCCGTAGATCTGACCGCACGCGAGTGCACAACCTGAGAAGCGCCAGCACCCGGATTGGCTTTCCGGAACTCCTCGTTCTGCCTAGCTGCCTCTAACACTAGCTCATTGAGCCTATCCTGCTGCCTAGCGTGCGCGTCGCCAGCGAGATGCGGCAACTCAGCAGCCACTGCCTCTGCAGCCCTAAGAGTTTTGGCGGAGGTACTATAGATGGGCCTTGTAGCAGTGTCTAAACTAGCAGACTGGCTAGCAGCCCCACCAACTACTGACATCTCAGCGCCTAGCTTGCTAGGCTTCCTAACCACAGGAGTGAAGCCGTGGGCCCTGTGGTACTCATTTTGATCTAGGTTAAGCTCAAGCCTAACCTTCTCCAGCTCCAGGGACTCCGCGAGTAGCGCTTGACGCTGCGCCCTCATGGTCATGAGCTCAAGATCGGTGGGAGGCGGCATGCCCATCCGCACGGCGGATGCCGGTATCATCGTAGTCGTGGAAGGAGGCACGTAACCCGGAAGGTTGTGGGGCGCGTCGTATGGCTTGTGAACCTTTGGGCCAGCACTTGGACCAGCAGGCTCCTCGATGAATCCCGCGGTAGCGGCCGCGCCTTTCCCGGCATCGGTAGCCGGGCCTGTCATCATCAACTCCACGCTGTCCGGAGAGCAGCCAGGAGGCTTCTCGCGGGCAGCGAGTACAGCAGGAGGATCCTCCGCGACGAGCACCTCCTCCGGGAACTCGCGGATGACGATGGTGGCGACGTAGACCAGATGCGTGCCGAAGGAGAGCACCGAGCCGCCTGCCGGCATGGGTCTACCGCCGAAATCTCCGGCGTTGTCGGTGACGAAGTCGAAGGAGCCGAATCTGTGGACAAGGCCACAGACCACGCGCTCCCCCGTAGCAGAAACGAGTCCCGTCCGAATGTGAACTCCAGCCAGCGCCGCTGGTAGCCCCACGGTGGGCGCCAACTATCGTGGTGGTATCATGGCAGATGCCATAGGATGGCTAAAGTGTTGGGGCCGATGGACGCTGGAGGTATCCGGGGAGGGATCGCACGGCGAGTAGCCGTGCGTAAGGTATCTCTAGCACTGCAAACAACAAGATCTACCCAGGTTCAGGGCCCTCGTGTGGAGGTAACACCCCTACTCCTGCCTCTCTCTCTATATGTGTGATCTCCGAGTAGCCACAGTACAAAGTATGTCTCTTGGCCGAGTAGCCACTCGGCAGTTCTCTCTAGCTCTAGTGCTGGTTCTTGCAATAAAATGCGAAGTGAAGCAACGTCCCTCGCGCAGGAGGGGGCAGGGCACCTTATATAGTGGTGCCCAGCCGAATAAAGAAAGACTATAAGGTACACTTGATGGGACATGCCCACTGCGGGACAGCGCACGCCTCCGGCTTCTTGCTGACGCGGGTGCGGGAAGTCGTTGCGCCGTTCCGGAGATGGGACCTGTCCACCTTGTGAGTGAGATAGGGTAGGCCCCTAGACCTGTCATGTCCCCTCTGTCAGTGACAGGACTTGACAGGCGCCTACCACACTGTAGCCACGCCGTAGAGCGGATAATCACGCGCTCTGTAAGTTGAACCGCACGCCGGTACGAACGCAGGATACGCGGGATCCCTTGTCAGAACGGCTCCTTTGACTTCTGGCCCGAGTAGGAACGCAGTCCCTCTACCCGGACCACTTGACTGCTATCCGGACGAATACGAACTTGCTCATTATCTTCTCTTGCTCTTCAATACTTATGACCGGATATAGACTACCGGGTAGGAGGGTACCGGGTAGCCACCAACCCGGCCAACAGTACACGTATCCTTGCCTTTTACCACTTGCCTTACCCCTACTCGGGGGTAACCCCCCGACACGATGCCTATCGGGCGATAGGTGACCTAGGAAAAAATTTCAAGGACTTGGGCAGTAAAAGGTTGGAAAGAAGTGTTCTGCTCCGTCTGAAAGCTGAAATCCCAATAATCTTGTGCAGGCTTGAAAACATCTTCCCGCCGGCATTTTTTGATGTTATGGTCCACCTGGTTGTGCATTTACCTGACGACGATTTGCTCCGAGGCCCTGTGAACTGTGGGTAGATGTATCCAATCGAGAGGATGTTGTGTACTTTGAAGAGATATGTGAGGAATATGGCCCATCCAGAAGGTTCAATTGCAGAGGCGTGCATTGCCTCTGAGTGCGTGACATTTGCCTCTAGATACTTGAAAGAAGATATTGAGACAAGGTACAACCGACAACGGAGATATGAGGTTCAACAAAAAGTTGAATGAGAAGAATCATCTTGTGATGTGTTTGGCCATGGTGCGCGTTTAGTTGGAGCATATAGTGCGATCAATCATGATAGCACTGAGACCCTATCAACAGAGCTCCATAGAATGGCTTGGTATGTCCTAAACAATTGCAGCAAGGTTACAGACTATATCCAGTATGTTCCCTACGTCTGAATTTTATGTTACCCTACACATTGTATAGCCCATAGTTACCGGAGTTTAATAACTCTTCATGGTTTGCAGAAAGTTCAGGACAGAGCTGGAGGAAGAAGGGACACCTAATGTCGAAGTTAGGGTTGACCAGGAATTTCCAAGATGGTTCAAAGAGCATGCAAGTTTCCTTTTGCATTTCTCTTTGACCTTTTGCATTTCATTGCATGATTTTGACCATATTGGTTTTCTTTTTTTCCTGTGTACACAGATGATGAACAAGGCACGGGAAAGACCGAGAATTTCATGAAGATGAGTTGTTCACATTGGCACTTGGCCCACACAGCAAAGTTAAAACATATTCAGTTTGTCATGTGAACTTAGTTCGGTTTGTCATCGCTGAGCGCGAAAAAGGCAAGAAAACACAAAACAGTGGAGTCATGGCTACTGGAGATCACAGCGGGGACGCAAGAGATTTTTATGGTGTCCTCAAGGAAATCAAAGAGCTGACTTATATCTCTACCAACAAACATAAACGGACAGTTGTTCTGTTTGGCTGTGACTGGTATCATCTTGAAGCAGGCGCGGACATGCGCAGGTTTAAACTGGAAAAGTATGTTAAACTGTTCAGGAGCATCAACATTTCCAATTTGTGGTACGAGGATGATAAGTATATCATGTCAACCCAGGCACAGAAAGTGTTTTATATGCCAGACAATGTAGGGGGAGAACACTGGCGAATAGTCCAAAAATTTGAGCATAGGCGGACCTTTGATGTGTCCAAACATGAGAAGGACAAAGATGAGGAGGAAAATGATGAGGAGGAGAGTCCTAGTATTCTAGCACATCAAGATGTCGAAGTCTCTGACAATGAGGATGTTCCTGATGACCCGATATCCCATCCTCCGCCTCTGGCTACTCTGGGACACACTGACATGGCTCCCTGCATCCTCTCAGCAGATGAGATTTGGGCTATTATCAAAGATCGGAAAAAAGTGTCTCTGCAGCATAAGGAAGGTGAAGTACAAGATGGTGACACTGAATTAGAAGTCAGTGAGGTTGAAGTAGACGACACATATGCGGAGTATGACAGTGATCCGGGTGCACTGCCCGCAGATGATAGCGATGCAGACTAGTGTTGCATGCATGTGGGCAAGCTTGTGTCGAACTGATTTTGCATGCTTTGTGTGCATGCTTTTGTTGAACTGATGCGGATGCATGTTTGCATGTTGTGTGTTGAACTGTTGTGCATGCCTGCTTGCATGCTTGTGTTGAACTGATGTGCATGCGTGTGTGTATGCTTGTGTTGAACTGAAGTGCATTCTTGCATTTTCTTTGAATTTTGTTTGTTTGTGCGTGTGCGTGTGTGACTTTTAGCTATTTGACTCGTATATGTCAAAAGCATAGTATTAAACATAGAGTACATACAAGTGCTCATAAAATTGACCGCGAACATGATATTACTCAAGTGCTACCATTACCCAATTATGTTCCTTACATTGCTAATATGCCATTACTCAACTGCCATACATCATCATGCCAAGACACATTGCAAATAAAACTGAAAAAACCCAAATCATCAATAGATTGTGGCCAGAATCTTGAATCTTGCCTTCATGAGCAGGTTTTCCATCAGCGTCATCAGCACCTTCTTTGTGTACCCTTTGCCGCATCACCTGATCTAGCTTCTGCCTCAGTGCACTCATCTCTTCCTACAATGTGCTATTCTCGTCCTTCTCTCTAAACATTGTATTACGCAGTTGAAGAACCACATGTTCTGGAATTCTGTCCATTCCGGGTCATGCCATGAGAATTTTGCACAACCATAAGGAATGCCATACTTCTGCAACCAAAATAAGATAAAAGTTAACGAAAAGGACAATGCTTGGCGTCCCCCGGGGGATAGAAATTTTTCATCCCCCGGGCCCCCTGGCTGACACGTGTCCACTTTTTGTCTAATCTCGTATCTGCTCTGTGTAGCAAAAAAAACACCCCGCTTTTGCTCCTATGTAGCAAAAAACGTTTCATCACAAAAAAGAACAGGAAAAGTCAGACCTCGCCGGAGTTAGTATAGCAAAAAAAATCATGCTAGTGTAGCAAAAATTAATTTCATTACATACATCGCCGGGGGACTTTCGCCGGAGAACTCGCCAGACAACCTCATAGCAAATAATTTGTGCTATTGTAGCACAAAAATATAAATATTAGAGCAAATTTTTTCTCTATTGTAGAGAAAATACGACCTCGCCGGAGATCTCGCCGGAGTTCTTGTAGCAAAAAAATTGTAAAAAAATAGCAAAAAAAATCGGGTATGTAGCAACATTTTCGTAGCATCACCGCCGGAGTTAGTACCACCGCCACCGGCGACGGTAGCATCCACGGACACTCTTGGTAGCAGCGGCGAACAACTACAGTAGCACCACCGTACGCCTATGGTAGCACCCGCCGCGCCAATGGTGGCCATCACTGTTGTCCTCTTGCTGAGAGGTGAGATGGCCGTCCTCGGCCTGCTCTTCAACTCCGGCGACGACGGGCGCTGGGGAAATCCGAGCGGCGACGCTGCTCTAGGAGATCCCATCGAGAGCCATGGAGGTGTGGCTGCTCTAGGAATGGCCACAGTGAGGAGGTGAGCATCGGCGACAAGCTCCTGCCCGTTGGCGACGAGCTCCTGCCCGCTGACCTCCCGGTGCATCGGCGACGAGCTCCTGTCATTGGCGACGAGCTCCTGCCCGTTGACCTCCCAAGCAGCGAGGGCAAGCCGTGCCGCGTCGCGCCTGCCGCCGGCGAGCGGGTCTCACCGGGCGCGTGCGGGGTTGGAGGAGACGGACGGGACTGGAGGAGGGGGAGGATGGCGGAGGGGACCGGCGGGAGGCGAGCCGAAGGAGGTGGGGGGCCGACGGCCGGGCGACACAGCAGAAGGGGGCGAGGGGGGAGGATAAGGGTGGGTTCGGTTTTGCTCCTTCGCTAGGTGGGACGCACGGGCGGGTACGGACGATGGAAGACACCGATCCCCCGGGGGATCCTAAGCATTTTCCTAACTAAAAGAAAAATCTTGCAACCAAACTGAAACTAAAGCACGAATACCAAGCTACTTTGGCATTTCAGGAATCTTCGGCCTGGATTATGGTCGGTCCAAGAAATCCACATGGCCATCAAACCGCACATACATTTTGTTTCATTGGAGTGGTCCAAGGCCACCGGAGTGTATGGTATAGGTTTGCGGCGGCGAGGAGGAAACCCCCCTTTGTGCGACGAGCACAAACTCTCGCCGCTAACGGCCATGCTTTCCTTGCGCGCCATGTGAGACAGGGGAGATAGGGAAGAACCCTAGAATCGCCAAGGGAGAAAGAGGAGAGGGAAATTTAGCTGCGCGCCCTCGTCAGCGGCAGCGATGTGGTAACGGCGGAGGATTTACGGCAGCGGCGGCGGAGGATTTACGGCCGCGGCGGCGGAGGATTGACGGCAGTGGCTTTGTTGTGGTGTCGTCGAGTTATTTAATTGGTACGTTCAGCTGTGTCAACGGCTAAATTGGGTCCCACGGTGCACACGGCCTGAAGGTGGGGCCAGGCACCAAGGGCGTGGTCGTAGCTAGTCAAAGCATTCAAACAGGACAGGATGTGTGGCCCCAAGAAAAATTCGCGACGTTCTACGTGACCAAGCAAGTTTCTTCGAAGGCAACTGGGCTCTTAGTGGGCTACTGGGCCGGAGACAAAAATCCGCGACGTAAAACTAGCAAAAAGTCGAGCAAAACCAGCTCTGCGACGGACCAAACCAATACGTCGAGAGCAAACTCCACTTTTCAGCCATTCGCGACAGAAACGCTCGACGTTTTGAAAACGTTCCGGATCGCGCAGAATTTGGTAGTGTCTAGGACATACCTGGATAGTTGTGCTGGTTGTCTTTTCAGGAAACGGACTCCAGAAGAAGGTGAGGAATTACTGGCTAATATAGCCAAAAAAAATCATGATGATTGGACTATACGAGAGCCAACACCTACACTAACACCCAAGAAGAGGGGAATGATTGAATTAAATGATGAAGTCATGAGGGAAGCAAAGAAATCTCTTAAAGAGAGGGGTATTAAATCTGAAGATGTGAAGAATTTACCACCTATAGAAGAATTATGTAAGACAATTCCTCACCCATTCGTAGTTGAGGTACACTCTCTCCAGTATGAGAGTGCAGAATCATCTAATGGAAAACACTAGAGATATTGATAATTTGCATGGTATTATTGAGAGAACCTCTAATGATATTAAAATGCTTGTTAAACATTTTCATATGGTTCAAACTCAAATTGATCAACTTACTAAGGTGCAAAAAGATTTGCTAGCTAATGCTTCCAGAGAAAAACATGTTTGTTAAATAATTACTGGGGGTGGTATTTCTAATCACAATCCCTTGTATCCTGAATGAGATCCTAAAAGAATTGAACAATATTCTCAACAACCTAAAAGCAATAGTTCTCCTTCTAAGAAAAAGAAGAAGAAACATAAAGATGTTGTAGAATCTCCTGAACTTGCTAGATATCCTAATGGTATATCTATTTCTGATGTTGACACTGGGAGTGGTAATGATAAAAGTGATGCTTCTGATAAAGAAGAAGTTGAAGTTGAACTTGAAAAGCAAATTAAAACTACAAAGTACACCAAGGAGGATTTTATTGCTAATAAACATGGTAACGAAAGAGAACCTTGAGTACAAAAACCAATGCCTCTTCCTAATAAGAAACATAAATCAAAGGAAGAAGAACATTATAATAAATTCTGTGAGTGGATGAAACCTTTGTTTTTGCAATTTCCTTTGACTGATGCTATTAAAATGCCTCCTTATTCAAAGTATATGAAAGATATTGTCTCTAACAAAAGCAAGATTCCTAATGAGAAAATGTCCACTATGCTTGCTAATTACTCTTTTAAAGGTAAAGTTGCAAAGAAGCTTGGAGACCCTGGTATTCCTACTATTCCTTATTCCATTAAAAATAGTTATGTTAGAACTTCTCTATGTGACTTGGGAGCAGGAGTTAGTGTCATGCCTTTTTCTCTTTATAAGAGACTCACTCTAAAAAAATTAATACACACTAATATATCATTGCAAATGGCTGATAAATCTACTGCTATTCCTGTTGGTATATGTGAGAATGTTCATGTACAGGTGGCTACTAGTTGTTTGATATTAACTGACTTTGTTGTGTTGGAAATGCCTGAAGATGATAATATGTCTATTATTCTTGGGAGACCTATTCTTAACACTGCAGGGGCTGTTATTGATTGCAACCAAGGAAAAGTAACTTTTAATGTTAATGATAAAGAGCATACAGTTTATTTTCCCAAGAAGATTGATAGGATATATGGTCTAAATTCAATTTAAAATATTGAGACCATCAAGATTGGAGAATTCAATTGTCCTATTTCAATGCCACCTAAAGAATTTGAAATTATTATTATTGGGACTATGTCTATCAAAATTGAGGTAACATAATCATTTAGTGATATACAAAGTTTGCTTCATAAAAATTGTTTTGGTAATAAGACTTGATCAACCTTGTTAACAAAGTGATTTGAAATGAAGAAAACAATGTTTTCAAAAAAATCACCATGCTCACCTTTGTTTTCACCATACTACACATGTTCCCATCATTCATACTTTTGTTTTCACCATTCATACTTTTGTTTTCACAGTGATTGCTTTTGTTTTCACCACCCATAACTTTGTTTTCACTGGGTATTTATGCATTAGAATGTCTTAGAACCTCTGTAGAATTGGTTTTGGTTCTGTTTTCCAACATTCCATCATCGTTTTCTAGATTTATAATTAATTATTAAATTCTGAAAATATCTCGAAAAATTCAAAAAAAAATTATAATATTTTTTACGTTAAAAATGAGGCAAAGAGGCACCTGGGACACCCCAGGGGGACCCACCATGAAGGGACACCACAGGGTGGCGTGGCCAGCCCCTGGTGGCGCCAGCACATGGTGTGGGGGCCCTTGGCCCTCCACTAGCTCTCCTCCCTGCCAAACAGTCCTCTCTCTCACCCAAACTTGAAAACATTACTGGAACCCGAGTTCTTGTTGTTCTTCCACATGATTTTTCGATCTCTTTGCTCGGCCCACCTTTGTTGCTGAAATTTGGTGCATTCCCTCTCTGGTATGTGACTCCTCCTATTATCCAAGTAGAATTTTGTTTAGTGGAGTATTTCTTGAGTATTTTGGTACTGTAGGTGACAGGTTATGTGAGTTTGCATGTTTGATTTGAGTTTAAATAATTTAGTTTTGATGCATGTATAGCTCTTCCATAAGTCTCTATAGTAGTTTCTATCATATAGTTGCTTGAAATATATTTTTGTGATGATTGTTAAAAATTTCAGATATGGACAACTTCTACTTTAGAGAAATCTTTAGGAGTGTTGCACCTAGGAGGACAAGGCCCTCACGCTCAGCTACTCTGAGGATCTCATTGCACCGAGCATCGACGATGCGGGAGACGATGGAATTGCTCATCCATCTAGTTTTCCTTGCTATACATTTCTAAGTGGTGCGGGCATACTTGATGACTTCTTGCAGCTCGTCGATAGGGTTGGATTAACTAATTAAATGAATGATGAAAGCTCTCAATATGCAATTATAACAAAAACTTTTGTTGAGAGCTTTACCTTCCATAACTCTCAATATGAACCATCTGTTGCATTTAAAACCTATGGTAGACCCTTTTCAATGCTTTTGGAAGATTTTTGCAGCATCATAGGTATTAATACAATGGGGATAGCGAGGAAGATTCTGAAACGACCCGCTGATTTGATGGAGCTCTATCGAGGAGTTACTAATGATGATGACAGCATAGCTCAGTGATACATCTCCAACATATCTATAATTTCTGATGTTCCATGATGATATTATGCCAATTGCTACATGTTTTATCCCTTCTTTACAGCATTTTTACACGTTTTCTGGGACTAACCTATTAACAAGATGCCACAGAGCCAGTTCCCTGTTTTCTCCTATTTTTAGTTTCAGAAAAGTTGTTCTGGAAATATTCTCAGAATTGGAAAATTCGAAAGCCAGAAGTCTTAGAAGTCTCGGAAGCTTCCAGAAGTCCGGAAGAGACCCAGAGGGAGGGCACAGGGCGGCCACACCATGGGGTGGCGCGGGTCCCCCTGGCCGCGCCACCTGGTGGTGTGGGGCCACCAGAGCTCCACCGCCTTTGCCCTTTCGCCTATTTATACTCCCCCGAGAGAAAACCCTAAACATATCGACCTTTTCCACAAAATACATCCGTAGCTCCGCCGCCGCCATCGACAAGTTTCGGGGTACATATCTCTGTTCTGGCACCCTGCCGGGACGGGGAAGTGCCCCAAGAACCATCTCCATTGACTCCACCACCATCTCCATCGCCGTTGTTGTCTCCTATGATGAGGAGGGAGTAGTTCTCCCCCGAGGCTGAGGGATCTACCGGTAGTTATGTGGTTCATCTCTCTCTCCCATGGTGTGATCTATATGTGATCATGAGCTTTGTAATCTATTTGAATTCATAGATGTTACTCTTCATCTTTTTCTACTCAAGTGCTTTATTAATATGAACTATGAAGTCACCTTGTATCGCGGTGTGAAGGTGACAGTGTGCACATCGTGTGAGTCTCCTCTATGAACTGTGGTGTTTGTCTAGTACCTTCTAGGGCGCTCATAGTGACAACGTGGGGTTAACTAGACATGGGAATGCTTACTTTAAGGAATGCTTTTTGCAGCCCTACGCAATGATTAGTGTTCGTTATCCAACTGGAGAGGGTTAAGAGTAGCATAGTGAGAGAAGATATCTAGTTATTCATTTATGTGATGATTGTTGAGAGTGTCCTCTAGTGAAAGTAGGATCCCTAGGCCTTATTTCCAAGCATTGAAACACCGTTTTCCGCCTGTTCTGCTACATGTTTGCTTTCTGCCATTTTTATTTCAGATTGCTACTATCACCTATTCTCATCCATATTACTTGCATTTTACTCTCTCTTCTCCGAACTAGTGCACCTATATACCTGACAAGTATATTGGGTGTGTTGGGGACACAAGAGACTTCTTGTATCTTGATTGCAGGGTTGCTCGAGAGGGATATCTTTGATCTCTACCTCCCTGAGTTTGATAAATCTTGGGTGATCCACTTAAGGGAAACTTGCTGTCGTTCTACAAACCTCTGCACTTGGAGTCCCAACACTGTCTACAAGAATAGAAACGTGTGTAGACATCACTCAGCACGGCAAGATAAGGAGCATTCAACTTCCTTCTATCAGATACTTTACTTATTATCTTCCTACTAGTGTCCTTGGTAGGGAAAACACTAGTAATATTTCAAACTATCATCTTGCTTTTCTTGCTGCTGCACTTAACTGTAGTAATAAGTATAACCTTGGTTCTCTCATTGCTCGCTGCTTAGCTTCTAAAGGACCCATTTATGGGGGCATTATTGCTACACGTGTATTAACTACTCTAGGCCTTTCTATTGCTCCCAATGATGAATTTCTAGCTCCTTATAGACTTGATCTTGTTGCCATGAAGGCTCATCATTTTGTTACTGCTAAGTCTAGTGTTGAAGATCTAGTATATAGAGTTTTATTTACTTACGAAGATGAAAGGGAAGTTACTTTGCCGCATCCTGTTTTGTTCAAAGTTGACAGGAAGCCATGGTCGCGCTCAAAGGGGGAGCTAGACGAGCAGTTGCGCTTGCTTGAGTTCCATAAGCAGCAATGAGGCAGAATGCGCCCTCCGAGGACTACATCGCGCAGTACACCAGGCCTTCCTCGAGCTCATATCAGGAGGATGGCCCATCCTCGTCCCACTATGGGGGCGCCACTTGTTGGCCTGCTTGGGATTGATCTTGTAACATCCCAATTTTGCTAAACTAGGGTGTGTGGTGTGTGTTCATCCCATACATGCATGGAAACAAAAATTGAAACCAATTTAAACCAATTTAAGTTATGAATTTAAATGGTTTGAGAAAAATACCACAAATAGTACTTATTTTGGTTTCCAAAATCTTGTATTGGAAAATAATTCAATTTCACCAAAGAAAAACATGGCAAGGTTGGAAATTTCATAAGCTTTCCAAAAATATTTTTTGCCAAATTTTATTCTTCCAAAAAGGCCCTCAAAATCTAATGTTTTGTTCTGTTTTATAATAGAGAAGGGTTGTTTTACAATTTCCAAAACTTTCTAGGGGGTTTTGTAAAAATCGGTCTTCTTCAACCTTGGACAGTAGGATGCACCTGCGTGTCCAACCCCCCTGACGCCACCTCCTGCTCGTGTGGGTGCTTCTCTCCTCGAGTGGATAGGGGCAAGGAGACGTCGTGGACTCCTCTCTCTCCCTCTCGCAGCACCTCACTCCCTCCTCTCTCTGTATCCCTCCCGAGAACCAAACCCTAGATCCGTTCGGCCGCTGCCGATTCCGTCGATTGCCGCCGATGCAGACCTCCTCGTGGCACGCCGTTGGTACAAGGAGCTCCGTCAACGTCTCCTCTACTTCCTGCTAGAACCACGCTTGCCGGGATGGCCTCCACCGCGGGAATCGGGGCCATCTTCCCGAGCTCCGGCCGCCGATGGAGGAGCTCGATTCGTCGCCGTCCGGCCGCCCCTGCCTCCTCCGACCCCTCCAGTAGCTTCACCGCGATGAGGTGAACCTTCCCATGCCCTACCCTCCCTCTCTCGCCCTCTGGTCCGCTATCACATCGAGCTCCGCCGCCGTCCGTCCCTGGAGCTCGTCGCCGGCGAGCTCCCGTCGATCCTACCGGGCGGCGCCCCCACTTTCCGGTTCTCCTCGGTCTCCTCCATCTCGTGAGCCTCTCCGTTTCAACCAATTTGCTATGGATTGATCGATTGCTTGATCAACAGAGGAATTTTCCTCCGCATGATGTCACAGTGACACCATTGTGATGTCATAACCATGTTTCTTTTAATTTCCAGAATACGTTTACTAATAACAGAAAAATAATTAATTCTAATAAAGTAATAACTTCTCTTTTATAACTCAGAAAAATAAAATGAAAGTATGGAAATGTTCAAAAAAATGCAATCTATCTGAATATACCATTTTCACACATGTTTGACAAAGTTGAGTTTTGAACATTATTTAATGTTGTTAATTCATTTAACAATAGAAAAATAATTTTTTATTCACTAAAATTAGAAAATTAAAAGTTATATGTCAAAGTGCTCAAAATGACAAATGCAACCTCTCTATGATGTTTTAAAACCCATTTGAGATTTTAAAATTGTACCCACTTCCAGAATTGTCCGAAGTGCCCCTCCGGGGTCTATTCCGGGCAAATTTCAGAAAAACTACATAACTGACATATGAACCCTAGCAACTGTCGCACCCGGACTTCTAGAGGATACTCGCAGTTCCGTTGAATAGTAGTTGGTTCGATTACGGGGCTTACCGGCACCCGCATATCTTACGAGTAGGCCAACACCCGTATGTGTGACAACCAACCCCTATCTGTTCATCGTCTACGTAAACCATCCCATAGAAATCAGGATACTACCATTGACGTACTTCATACCATACACACATGGTACGTCAACGGCGTTTAACAGAATGATAACACAACATATCTCTAAGACACAAAAGATGGAAATAAGGTGCAAATAGCTCTCACTAGAGCAGAGATAGCAAATACAATCATCCAGAAGACACATATCCCAACATAACATCATTACATCTCAGCGGAAGCATTCAAAGGGTCTGAGTACAGACAAAATCCAATTAGGCTTAAGAAGCTGGAAACGAAAAGACGGAGCCCATCCACGATGTCTCGGATCCTGCCTGGGTCCGCTACCTACTCGTCAGCAGCCTCATCAAACTCCACGTAGTAGCCGTCACGGGGATCCTCGTAAGCGTAGTCTGCGGAAACCACAACCCCAAAGGGGTCAGTACATAAACGTACTGGCAAGCAAGACTCACAGTTCACCAAAGTGTAACCCATCAACACCAAGCACAGATGCCTTGGGTTCAACGGAAGAAAGGGGATATAAAAGATGCTGCAACTGGCTGCACTAACCAACTACAGAACATACTACAACTTCCGGCTATCAGAAAGGGGATAAGATAGCGTATCGTAACTAACCACAACTAACTCCAAACAAACCCATCCTGGATCTTGCCCCTTATCCAAAGAAGCAATCCGAGGATAAACTCACACAGTTGGATTAGTGATGGTTCAAGTTGTTGTGTCAATAAGCCTATTACTAGTCAAGTTATCGTTTGTTAGGTGTAAGTTGTTCTGAGTACTTGTTAGCCAGTACTTTCACCAAGTTAACCATAACCGCGGAAACCACGGCTTCTCGAGAAGATTTATCCCTGCAGGGGTGCACCAATTTGGCCGTACATGTAAGAATATCCCGCCAGGATGGAAATGCACTTCCACCAAGCGAGGCACTCTACACAACTCAACTCTTCTTCGCATCAAGCCCAAAGCACCACGTGCTGTGCGTGCGCGGCTAATCGAGCCCCACGAAGAAAAGGGGACCCTCATAGCAGTGGAAGACCACGCCGCCCTAAATGCCGACAACAAAAGTTCCACCCTGGCCTCGGGTTCGTACCTGCATATGCGTGCATCAAATGGAAAGCCCGAACTAAGTGTGGCGATTTGGACAAGATGCGAATCGAATCAAATTGAGGGGGGCGCCCATACACGCTTCCCACATGCGGATAGTGCGCTCATCATGGATCAGTAGACAAGACCCTTTTCCTAATTAGGGTCGACACTAGCAGGCCTCAAAACCACGCCGGGCCTCCTGCCGGTGCCTTATCAGAAAATTATTATTACCTCAAGATTTACAGGTTGTTGTTTAACATCGAGCCCCAGAACATAATAGAATATGATAACAGAAAGTAACTGGTAACAGACTCGAGCAAAAACAACCCTAAGCATGCTAGTAAGACACGGGCCCAAGCAACGGGGTTATAGGAGTGGAGGTGAGGCAATATCAGGGTTCAGGGTATCATGTGATAGGTTCGTTACAGAAACAACTATTCATAGGGCTAGCAGAAATAGACAACGGAAAGTATCGGTAACCAATGTTGAAAGGAACACAGTGGTTCATGTGAGTGATAACTTGCCTGCAAACTCAGTAGCCTGGTACTGAGCTAGATCCTCAGAAGGGGTGTCGTAAGTATCGTCTGTCTCAACGTCGTCGTCTATCCGAGAAGAAGCAAACAAACAATGCAGAAAGATAGACAATCAATATCATGGCATAATGCACAATCATGGGATGATGCATGACAATTTTATGGATGCATCAAAATAAACTAGTTGACATGGTAACACAATTTAAATGGACACATATGCAATTCTAAGTTGCATATGAAAAGCCCATCAAATAAGGTTGGAATATTTTTTTTTCACCTAATCAACAGGTGAAAGTGGATTAGTATGATGCATGGATGAGGAAAACAGAAAAAATAACAACAATAGAACCAATTTAAGATAAGGTTTACCAATTTTGGAATTTTAGTTATTAGGTTAAGGAATTTTGGTTACTTAAAGGTGTTGCACAATTATTTGCTCTTTTCACCACTTTAAATTGTGCAAAATAAATAACAAAATTCATATTTGAAAAGATCATAAAATTTTGGGTGGATTACATGTTTCAAATATTGAAAAAGGAATTAGGATGAATTTATTATGACTTAAACAAAATTAAACAAGTTTTAAATGAATTTAAAACAAGTTTGAATATTATTTGAATTTTATTTGTTCCAATCATAAATTCAAATTCATATTTGAAAAGTTTAAGTGTTTCTGGTTTGAAAACATATTTTGCATGTTCAAAAATAATTTAATTTAAGCAAGTTATGAATTTAGCAAATTTAAATGATTTAAACAAGGTTTAAATTATTTAAGCAATTTTAATTATTCAAACCATGAAACAAAATTTATATTTGAATAGGTGGTTTGAAATAGCATGGAAAACATATTTTATTGCATTATTTGGATTTAGTATGAATTAGTTATGGATTTTATCAAATTACAAATGAATTGTTTGAATTTGAATTTTGGATGCATTTGGAAAATTCAAAACAGAAAACAAGTGGTTTAATTAGATAGATAATTTAATTTGGATCAACACACATATTTTACTTTTATTATTTGGAGTTATAATTAAAAAGTTATTAGCAATTTAAATTAGAGGACCATTCTGTAATTTAAAAGGACTTAGATTAAAACAGAAAAATGCTGAAAAACGAATTGTACTCTGTAGTGGCTAGCCCTAGCCACTGACAGAGGGCCCAAGGGGCCAACGTGGCCAGCGTGTGCGCGCGTGGCAGTAAGGGCCACTGACGAGTGGCCCCCTCCTGTCAGCCGTGCGCGAAAAAGTTTGGGATAATATGCGAGCGCCAGGGCTCGATCCCAGGATGCGTACGAGCGCGCGCAACACTGCTACCAGTGGGGTGTTCGAATGTTTCTGTCAGTATACGCAACGCGAACAGTTTAAGGTTCCACCCCGTGCTTAACTGAATTTTGACAACGCGCGCGTGACTGAACCTAACAGAGAGACGACGGTGGACGGCGGCGAGCCGTGGTTGTGCTGCGCGGCCGTGTGCTGCTGGGGTGCGTGTGGGTGGTGTGCACGCTCGCATTTCAGAGAGGACAGAAAGGAGGGAGAAAGGCACGGTGGCGTGCTCACCGTGAGAGTCAGCAGGTGGTCGACGACGAGGTGCAGAACGACGCCGGAGTCGTGGAAGATGGCGGCGACGGTGTGTACTCCCTCTGCGGCTGCGGTGGTGTCGAGGGGCTCGAGGGAGAAGCGGTGGGCTCGTTCCCGTGGTTAGCGTGGGCGATGGAGGGCTGCTGCGGCGGCTGCCATGGCGGATTCAGACGGTGGCGCGCTCCGGTGAGGGGTTGCAGTGAGGAGATCGGCCGCGAGAGAGAGGAAAACGGCGGCGGCCTTGAGGGGATAGGTGGCAGGTAGGTTAGGGCTACGGCGCGGGGTTCTAGGGCTGCTTTATAGGGGCTCGGGAGCGAGGATGGCCGTCTGCTCGCGGCGGCAGCGACGTGGCACCACTCTGATCGCTGCCGTACGCAGGGAAGAAGGAGGGGAGCGCGGGCGAAACGGTACCAGGCCGTGGTGGGCTGGGCCGTGTGCTTCCCCTCCGCGCGCGCGTTTTTTCCTTTTTCTATTTTTTTTTGTGTTCTGTTTTTTTTTTTTTGCAGGAAAAGAAAATGGAAGGATTAGATGGGTTTTAGGGGTAGGAAAAATTTGGAAAAAATGTGGTTGAGTTAGTTTTCCTACCAGCAACTAATTGTCAACTTTATTTTCCAAAAATTTCAAATTTAATTTGCTGTTTGTATTTAATTCAAATTTGGAAGAAATTGCTTATTAAGTGACTATTAATGAAAACAAACTTTTTAATAGGGTGAACCCTACGGTTTAATTAGAACAATTGATTAAAGTTGTTTTGGTGATTTTCATAATTTGAAATTGGGTGCTGTTGTAACATGTGATTTGAATTTGAATTTTTTAAATGCAAATTGGAATTAATTGATTGATTAAAAGCCACCATTTAAATAGTTAAACATTATGGAATAATTGGAAACAAATAAGGGTTTGATTTGAACTTATTATTTGAAAAAGATTGTAACAGAGCAAGTATGAAATAAATGTTTGAATATTGTTTGAATTAGAATTGTGAAAACAGAGTAAAACAGAAGCAAACAAATGGAAAACAAAGTAAAACAAATGCAAACAATTCAATGAATATGATGACATGATGCAAAACTTTAATTAAACAAGAATCAAACATTCTAAATGGAAGTTTTCATACTTGGGATGTTACAAAACGTCCCCCCCCCTTGATGGAATCGCGCCCCGAGATTCCTACTGAGAAAGGAAAAGATCCGGATACTTCTTGCGAACATCCTCTTCGGTCTCCCACGTTGCCTCTTTATCGGAATGATGCGACCACTGCACTTTCAAGAACTTGGTGCTCTTGTTGTGAGTCTTACGCTCGGTCTCATCGAGAATACGAACATGATGCTCCTCATAAGAGAGATCATCTTGCAGTTCAATGGAATCATGATCAACTGCACGATCTGGATCTTTGAAACACTTCTTGAGCTGTGACACATGAAACACATCGTGCACCTTGGATAGTTTTTCTGGAAGTTCAAGACGATAGGCATTTTCAGCACGCCTTGAGAGAATGTTGAAAGGACCAATGTATCTTGGTGCAAGCTTTCCTTTCACACCGAAACGATGAGTGCCTCTGAGGGGAGTTACACGGAGATATGCCTTGTCACCAGGTGCGTAGATCATATCCCTGTGCTTGCTGTCATAGTAGCTTTTCTGACGAGACTGAGCAATCTTGAGATTTTCACGAATGATGCGAACTTTCTCCTCGTCTTCCTTAACAATGTCAGGGCCTAAGAGTGAACGTTCACCAGCTCCAGACCAATTGATTGGACTCCTGCATCTGCGGCCATAGAGAGCTTCAAATGGTGCCATGCCTAGGCTTGCCTGGAAGCTGTTGTTGTAGGAGAATTCAGCATATGGAAGGCAATCCTCCCATTTCATTCCAAAGGAGATACCACATGCTCTGAGCATATCCTCGAGAATCTGATTGACTCTTTCGACTTGCCCTTGAGACTGAGGGTGATAAGCTGTGCTGAACGGAAGTTTGGTGCCTAATGCTTCTTGAAAGCTTTTCCAGAAATGAGAAGTGAATATACTTCCACGGTCTGAGCTTATTTCCAATGGAACACCATGAAGAGGAACAATATTTGCTGTGTAGAGCTCTGCTAACTGGCTAGCTGAGATTGTTTCTTTGACAACAAAGAAGTGAGCTACTTTAGTGAGGCGATCAATGACAACGAAGATTGCATCGTTGCCCTTCTTGGACTTTGGAAAACCAGTGACGAAGTCCATTTCAATCATGTCCCACTTCCACTCAGGGATTTTCAGAGGTTGGAGTAGACCGGCTGTTTTCTGATGGACTGCCTTAACACGTTGACAAACGTCGCATTCAGAAACGTATTGAGCAATTTCACGTTTCATGCCAGGCAACCAATAGAGTGTCTTAAGATCCTGGTACATCTTTGTACTTCCAGGGTGGATGGAAAGAGGAGTTTCATGAGCCTCCTTGAGAATGACATCTTTGAGACTTTGGATTTGAGGAACTGCAATGCGTCCTTCGAAGAACATAGTTCCCTTGTCATCAATTGAGAAGGAATTGAATTTATCCTTGCCTTCTTTGATGTGCTCTACCATCTTCTTGATTTCAACATCACGAAGTTGTTCAGAATGAATCTTATCCTCGAGAGTTGGACTGGCTGTCAAGCTTGCAAGATAGCCTTGAGGAACAAGACCAAGGTTAAGCTTCTGGAATTCTTCATGAAGTGGAGGTTGGCCTTCCATGATCATGAGATTATTGCAATAGGACTTGCGACTGAGAGCATCGGCCATAACATTAGCCTTGCCTGGAGTGTAAGAAATGGTGAGATCAAAGTCTTTAATCTTTTCAATCCATATCCTTTGCCTGAGGTTTAGATCTGGTTGAGTAAAGATGTATTTCAGACTCTTATGATCGGAAAAGATTTCAGTGCGATTACCCAACAAGTATTGCCTCCATTTCTTGAGGGCAAACACAACTGCTGCAAGTTCAAGATCATGTGTGGGATAGTTTTGCTCATGTGCATTCAACTGACGTGAAGCATAAGCCACAACTTGACGTTCTTGCATAAGAACTGCACCTAGACCTTGGAGAGATGCATCGCAGAATATCTGGAAAGGTTTGGTAGTATCTGGGCCAACCAGAACTGGTGTCGGGGGGTTACCCCCGAGTAGGGTAAAGGCAAGTGGTAAAGGCAACATTCAGAAGAGAAGTTTGGTCGAGTAGCCGCCTACCCGGTACTTGCTACCCGGTCGACTGCTACTCGGTCTCACGGAAAGATGACCAGAAGGAGATATCAAGCAAGTTATATCTGTTCGAGTAGAAGAGTTGGCCCGAGTAAAACTGGCGGGAACCTACTCGGGCCAGAAGTCAAAGGAGCCGTTCTGACACGGATCCCGCGTATCCCGGGTCCGTACTTGGCACTGTTCACAACACTGTTCATCTGGGGACGGCGTGCCTGACAGCGACAGTCTGTCAGCAGGGCGTCGCAGGATAGGGGGGACCTACTCTGTGTTCGCACAGTGATAACAGACTGGTTACTTGGTTTTGCCCAACGACTTTCTGCATCAAGACAAGCTTAGAAGCCAAAGCTGTCAGCGGGAACTCGGAAAAAGGACGATGTGCACACAATGTCGACACTTGTTGTATTTGGCTGTATCCGGCAGGGCACCGGGTATATAAGGTGCCCAGCCGCCTCCAGCGCGAAGAACGAACACACACCACGTAGCGTTATTAGAACTCCGGTAGAGATTCTTGACCTAATCCTACCCGGAGAGAGAAGAGTGGCTACTCGGTAGCAAGAACATTTGTACTGTGGCTACTCGGTGAGACACCAGAATACAGAGAGAAAGGCAGGAGTAGGGGTTTTACCTCCTCACGAGGGCCCTGAACCTGGGTAGATCGTGTTGTTTGCAGTGTTTGATCTTCACCTCACGCATCTACACGTCGCGTGATCCCTCCCCGAGCACCTCCAGCGTCCTTCGTCCCCACATCTTTAGCCATCCTATGGCATCTGCCGTGACACCACCACGACAGTTGGCGCCCACCATGGGGCAACCAGCGGCGCTGGCTGGAGTTTCTGTTCGGACGGGATCTTCTTCAGCGGAGCGCGTAGTCTGTGGCCTTGTCCACAGATTCGGCTCCTTCGACTTCGTCACCGACAACACAGGCGACTTCGGCGGCAAGGCCATGCCGGAGGGCGGCACGGTGATCTCCTTCGGCGCGCACCTCGTCTACGTCGCCACCGTCATCGACCGCGACTACCGCGAGCTGGTGCATGACGCGGAGGATCCTCCTGCTGTGATCACTGCTCGCGGAAGGCATGCGCGCCGTTCTGCGGACCGCGCTGAGGTGATGGTGACCGGCTTGGCGGCAAACGCCGGCGCATCTGCCGCAGGCGCCGCGGCCGTCGTCGAGGATCTTGCTGCCTCGAGCGCTGGTGGCAGGACCCACAGGCCTTACGAGAAGGACTGCAACCTCCCTCCCTCCACCACTCCGACCATTCCCGCGTCGGCTGGGCGGAATGGCATGCCGCCTCCCACCGACCTCGAGCTCCTGAGCATGAAGGAGCAGCTCGAGCGGCAACGCCAGGAGCTGCTCGCCGAGCAGGCGGAGTTGGACAAGATCAGGCTAGAGCTTAGCTTAGATGAGCTTGAGTACAACAAGGCTCACGGCTTCACGCCAGTCACTAGGAGGGCTAGCAGAGTAGGCGCCACGCGGCGCAACCTTGGTGCCGAGATGGCGACAGTTGTAGAGGTTCCCGCTCAGTCCGCCACCGCAAACACTTCCACTAGGCCTAGATACAGCACACCCGCCAAGACACTTAGAGTTGCAGAGGCCGTGGCCGCCGAGTTGCCTCGCCTCGATGGCGACGCGCGCGTTAGGCAGCAGGAAAGGCTCAATGAGTTGGTGTTGGAGGCTGCTAGGCAGAATGAGGAGTTCCGGAAAGCCAACCTGGGTGCTGGAGCTTCGCAGGTGGTGCACTCGCACGCGGCTAGATCTAACGATCAGGCCTCATCTCCGCACCCCAGCCACGAGAAGAGCCGCAGCGGACGTTCTGGCAGAGATAGGCAAATGCAGGTGTATGACCCGGCTGCTGCCGCGAAACAGCTCGCTGTGCCGCAGCAGCCCGGGCAGGAACACAACACTGCACGAGCAGGCTCCCAAGCCCATCAAGCTCAAATCCAGGCCCGAGGTGGAGCGCGCCCAGGTCCTTCTCAGCGTCCCGCTGCTCAGCCTACTCGGCAGAGGCAGCAGCCGCGCGCAGTGGCGCCAGTCGCCAACCCGGTGGAGCAGCCTGCAGCTATGCAGGTGGACAGATATGATGACGGCTACTCGGCCATGGAGATGGCTGGCTATGATATTCTGGACCGTGTTGGCGAGCGCGTGTTGGCGCCTGGAGATGCGAGGCATCAGCTGGACCGGATCAACTTGTCAGCTCGGCTGGAGAACACGGGTCCTCCTGGCCCCGAGTGCTTTGGCCCGCGCATCATGAACGAGCCGTCCGTGAAGAACTTCCAGCTTGCAAGGGGCACCAAGAGCTACAACGGCAGCACCAAGCCGGAAGATTGGCTCAATGACTATGTCACCGCGGTTCATATCGCGAACGGCAACAGGAGATGGGCGGTGCGCTATGTCCCGCAAATGCTAGAGGGTCCAGCTGGCACTTGGCTCAACAACTTGCCCAAGAACAACATCAATTGCTGGTTGGACTTCTCGGACGCCTTCATCAGCAACTTCACAAGCACTTACAAGATGCCGAATAGGCCGTAGCAGCTGTCCGCCTGCAGGCAGCGAGAAGATGAGATGGACCGCGAGTACCTTACTCGGTGGAGCACATTGAGGAACACCTGTGAAGGTGTGAACGAGGCCCAGGCCATCACTTGGTTTGCGCAGGGTTGCAGGCATGGCAGTATGCTGTGGCAGAGGTTGCAGAGGGAGATGCCAAACACTCTGGCAGAGACCATCAAGATTGTGGATCAGTACGCACTCGGTGATCCTACTCAGCCCCTGATGGACTCCTCTGAGCCGAGAAGAAACTTCAGCAACAGCAAGCGCAACGAGTTCCGCAACAAGCGCAGGGGTGACCGAATAGATACTCGGTATGACCCTGAAGAGGTGAATGAAGTGGTTGTTGGAGCTGGGGGTAGCCAAAGGCAGAAACCTGCTGGAGCCTACGGGCAGAACCAGAACCAGGGCCAAGGCAACAAGAAACCATTCCGTGCTCCTCAGTCGGGTAGCGGCAACTCCGAGCAGCCGAGCAAGTTTGTCTTTGACGACATGAAGGATGGCCCATGCAGTTTTCACACTCACCACCCCTCAAGGCCTGCTAACCACACTACTCGGCAGTGCGAGTGGTGGGATGTGATCAAGAATGACGGCTTGCCTCCTCCTCCTCCTCTGCCAGCGGCCAATGCCAATGTGCAGCCTACTCGCGCACCCGCAGCTCGGCCGCCAGTGTTCCCGAGAAGAGAAAATGTGAACCAAGTGGCTTTAGGAGCCAACCGTCACTTCAACAATGAGAGCTACCGCAACAACAACAACAACTACAACCGCAACAACAACAGAGGCAACAACAACAACTACCAGGGCAACAACAACAACGGCAACAATGGGGGCGGAGGCTCCAACCAGTACCAAGAGCACCACGAGAGCTACATGATCTTCACCTCAGAGCCAGTCGACAAGCAATCACAGCGCAGGCGTGCCATGGAGGTCAATGCAGTGATTCCTGCTGTCCCTCACTACATGTATTGGTGTGACCAAGAGATCAGGTGGTCCCGAGTAGATCATCCCAAGGTGATGCCCAATCCGGGTAGCTACGCCTTGGTGTTGGATCCTACTTTCTTGGGTCCCGAGAAGAATGTGAGGTTCAGCAAGGTGCTAATCGACAACGGCAGCAGCATCAACATCGTGTACAAAGACACACTCGAGAAGCTTGGGCTGGCCGAGAACATGCTGCTGCCTAGCAAGACCACCTTCCATGGCATTGTGCCCGGGATCTCATGCAACCCGATTGGCCGAGTATGGATAGATGTGCTATTCGGCACCAGGGAGAACTTCCGCACAGAGCGCCTGCAGTTCGAAGTGGTTGATCATCAGAGCCCTTACCATGCTCTACTCGGCAGGCCCGCTCTGAGCAAGTTCATGGCCTCTACTCATGTTGCATATCTGAAGATGAAGATCCCTCGTCCCAATGGCATAATTACTATCTCTGGTGATTACAAGAAGACCATGGAGTGTGCCTCTGCTGGTTCCCAGTTGGCGGAGTCGATGGTGATTGCTGCCGAGAAGAAGAAGATGTATGAGGTGGTGGCCATGGCGCAATCCGCGCAAGCAGGCACGCAAGGCGTGCCGAGTACCCAACACGGGACTGCGTTCCAGGCATCTCAGGAAACCAAGAAGGTCCAGGTCGACCCCGAGTTCCCCGACCGCGTAGCCATCATTGGCTCCGGGTTGGCGGAGAAATAGGAAAGCGAGCTCATCCACTTCCTCCGTGAGAATCGGGATGTATTCGCCTGGTCCAATGAAGATTTGCCAGGAGTCCCGAGGGAGTTGGTTGAGCACTCATTACATGTGCGTCCTGACGCCAAGCCAGTGAAGCAGGCTATGCGCCGCTTCAGAGATGAGAGAAGGAAAGCCATTGGCGACCAGATCACCAAGCTGCTGATAAGCAATTTCATCATGGAGGTGCTGCATCCGGATTGGCTAGCCAACCCTGTCATGGTCGAGAAGAAGAAGGAGGATCGCAAGGCTGCCACTACATGGCGCATGTGTGTCGACTACACCGACTTGAACAAGGCATGCCCCAAGGATCCCTTCCCGCTACCTCGCATCGATCAGGTGATCGATTCCACTGCTGGTTGTGAACTGTTGTCTTTCATAGATGCCTACTCTGGTTTCCACCAGATTGCACTCAATCTTGCTGATCAAATAAAGACTGCTTTCATTACCCCGTACGGGGCTTATTGCTATCGTGTCATGTGTTTTGGCTTGAGGAATGCGGGTGCAACCTATCAGAGATGCATGCAGAAATGCTTGCACGACCAGCTCGGAAAGAATGTGCAGGTGTACGTAGATGACATTGTCATCAAAACGAATAAAACACATACTCTGCTTGCCGACTTGGAGGAAACCTTTGCTAACCTACGCAAGTACAAAATGAAGCTGAATCCGAGTAAATGCACCTTTGGTGTCCCGGCTGGCAAGCTACTCGGCTTCCTGGTGTCTAGTCGGGGCATTGAAGCCAATCCTTCAAAGATAAAAGCTATTGAGAGCATGTCTTTGCCGAGATCTCTGAAGGATGTACAGAAGTTCACTGGTTGCTTGGCATCTCTGAGCCGTTTTCTGGGCCGAATGGGCGAGAAGGCCCTGCCTCTATACCAGCTGATGAAGAAAAGTGACAAGTTCGTCTGGACTCCGCAATCGGATGTGGCATTCAATGAGCTGAAAGCGATGCTGGCTAGCGCTCCCATCTTGGCTAGTCCGCTACCCAAGGAGCCAATACTGCTATACATTGCTGCCACTAACCGAGTAGTCAGTGTGGTGATTGTGGTGGAACGAGAAGAAGAAGGCAAGAGCGTGCAGCGCCCAGTGTACTATCTCAGTGAAGTGCTGTCTAGCTCCAAGCAAAACTACCCGCACTACCAGCAGATGACCTACGGCGTGTACCTGGGCGCCAAGAAGCTAAAGCATTACTTCCAGGAGCATCCTATCACGGTTGTGAGCTCTGCTCCCATCTCGGATATCATGGGCAACAAGGAGGCGAGTGGCAGAGTAGCCAAGTGGGCAATCGAGCTGGCCGCGTATGCACCCGCGTATGCGAGAAGAGAAGCCATCAAGTCTCAGATTCTGGCGGAGTTCCTGGTGGATTGGGCCGAGGTGCAGTATGAACCTCCTGCTCCAGTTTCTAATTACTGGAAGATGCACTTTGATGGCTCGAAGGTGAAGGAAGGCCTTGGTGCTGGCGTAGTGCTTACGTCACCCAAGCGAGATCAACTCAAGTATGTGCTGCAGATTCATTCCAAGGCGTCCAACAACGTAGCAGAGTACGAGGCAGTGGTGCATGGTTTGCGAGTAGCCAAGGAGGTTGGCGTGCAGCGCATTATATGCTATGGCGATTCAGATCTGGTGGTGCAGCAAGTCTCTGGCACTTGGGATGCTCTAGATGCCAACATGGCATCATATCGCTTCCTGGTACAGTCTATGACTAGGTTCTTCGAAGGCTGTGAGTTCCAGCACATTCACCGAGCAGAGAACGAAGCGGCAGACGAGCTGTCCAAGTTGGGATCTTCTCGGCAATCCATCCCGGCGGGGGTTGCCTTGGAGCACTTGAGGAAGCCATCCATCAAGCCCTCTCCCAACTCGGAGTCCATATTTGTTCCTTCTCTGCCAAGCGAGGAATCTGATCCCATGGAGATTGACTGGGAGAATGCTGCTGGAAACCCGGGGACTGCCGCTCCCGACTCGGGGACTGCCGTCCTCTACTCGAGGACTGCCACTCCCTACCCGGGGACTGCCATTCCCTACTCGGGGACTGCCACTCCTTACTTGGGGACTGCCATTCCCTACTCGGGGACTGCCATTCCCTACTCGGGGACTACCACTCCCTACTCGGGGACTGCCACTCCTTACTCGGGGACTGCCACTCCTCACTCGGGGACTGCCACTCCTTACTCGGGGACTGCCGTCCTTAACCCGGGGACTGTCGCATTCATTGAGGAAGTCCTTGCCAATCGATCTGGGCTCCAGAGAAGCGCTCCCAACCCTAAAGAGCAACCAGAGGTGCCTGTCCCAATGGAAGTGGACGAACCAGTGTTTCCCACACGGGAGACACCGAGTTGGGCCATGCCCATATTATCCTTTCTAAAGGACGGTACTCTGCCAGAAGATGAGGTGGCCGCAAGACAGATTCAGAGAAGATCTAAGGGCTATACCATATTCCGAGATGTGCTGCACAAAAGAAGTGCCACCGGCGTGCTGCAACGCTGCGTGGAACCAGAAGAAGGAGAAGAGATTCTGATAGAGATACACCAAGGAGAATGCGGGCATCACGCCTCTTCTCGGGCATTGGTCAAGAAAGCTTTTCGGCATGGCTTTTACTGGCTCACAGCCCTGCAGCAAGCTGAAGATATCGTGAGGAAGTGCAATGGATGCCAGATGTTCGCGAGTAAGATTCACATGCCCGCTTCCGAGATGAAAACCATTCCTATCACTTGGCCGTTTGCTGTTTGGTGTTTGGACATGGTCGGACCCTTCCAGCCGGCTAGTGGTAACATGACTCACATCCTGGTTATGGTGGACAAATTCACCAAGTGGATTGAAGTGAAGCCTATTCGGAAGTGCGATGGGCCCACGGCTGTGAAATTCTTGAAGGATGTGATCCTGAGATACGGCTACCCGCACAGCATCATCACCGACAACGGCACAAACTTCGCAGAGGGGGCAATGGTGCGGTTCTGCAGAGATAAGCACATCCGACTAGATGTTGCGTCTGTTGCGCATCCAGCCTCCAATGGACAAGTGGAAAGAGCAAACGGCATGGTACTGGCAGGCATAAAGCCAAGGCTGATTGATCCACTGCTGAAAACACCTGGGTGTTGGCTAGACGAGTTGCCAGCGGTGTTGTGGAGTCTAAGGACTACCCCTAACCGGTCAACCGGCTACACACCATTCTTCTTGGTATACGGGGCTGAGGCCGTGTTGCCAATAGACCTAGAGCATGACTCCCCCCGAGTAACCCTCTACACTGAGGTGGAGGCGAGAGAAGCTCGAGAAGACGATGTTGACCTGCTTGAAGAAGCAAGAGAGCTGACTCTGTCACGTTCGGCTATCTACCAGCAAAACCTGTGGCGTTATCATAGCCGAAAGGTGAACCCAAGGGTTTTCCGAGAAGGAGACATGGTCCTTAGGCTTGTGCAGCGCACAGCCGGGATGCACAAGTTGTCTCCTCCATGGGAAGGGCCTTTCATTGTGAGCAAAGCGCTGCACAACGATGCATACTATCTTGTAGATGCGCGCCCACCACAGGCGAACAGGGCAGATAAAGCTGGAGAGGAAACCAAGCGCCCTTGGAATGTAGCTCTACTCCGTCGTTTTCATTCGTGAGCAAAGATGTGTATGTACCCTCTTATCCGAGTTGAAATTCTATTCTGCAATCTGAAATTGAACTCGGGGACTGCCCTCGTCCAAAATTGCCCTAAGTGTTTCTACTCGGCTTTACCTTTTGCCTATTCGGTTGCTCTACTTCAAAATTCAAAGGTACATTGAGTACTGTGTTTAAACCTACATGCCAACTCTTCGACTTTGCTGCTGTCCGAAACCCGGCTTCATGGCAAGCAAGAGAACAAGCAAAAGGTCCATGAGCACAAGAAAAATTACTAAGGAAAGGAAGAGTGCAGGAACCGAGTAGTGTGCTTTTACTTCTGTTCTTCGTCTTATCTTTTCGGCTAAGTGGTGGGCTGCGTTACTATGATTATTTCTAAGCGGCTAAGTATTTGCAGCTCTGCTCTTTAACTCTTGTGACTCGAATACCAAAAAAGCAACAAGTTGCGGGTAGAGCTGAGACGAAAAGAGAGAGTGAATAAGAAATGCAACTCGGGGACTCGCATGATAACGCAACCCGGCATCGAGCCCAGGCTGAACAAAATGATTAAGTCGAAAACAACAAGTGGGAATAAAAATGAGTAGCAACGGCATAAATAGTCTGATACATTTGCACCCGGCATCCCGGGGATCTGATAAGTGTTTAAGGAATAAGCTGCAGGATAAACTCAGGTCGACGTGGTGTTCTCGGTGCTGGCCTTGGTTGTTTCATCTTCAGTAGTGGCATTGGTTGTGTCCGCTTCCGGGCTGGTGTCGACAGTCTTCGCGGCTTCGTCCTCGGCGCTGGCATTGGTCGCGTCCGCCTCTGCGCTGGCATCAACAAGCTTCGCTGCTTCGTCCTCGGCGTCGTGCTCGGTGGCTACCTGGTCTGAAGTGGCCGTGGCCACTGAGACGGGCGTTGTCGCGGAGGTGGAGCCGGTGGCTAGGGCGCGAAGGTTGACGGTGTCGTCGAGGGCAGCTCCTGACGAGGTGCCGAACTCGAGCGCGGCGGTGTCGATGGACATCTTCTCGCTCTCCTCCTCCTCGTCGCTACCCGCAATGACCGCAGCTTTCCCTTTCCCGGCCTTGACACCAGGAGAATCGAAGCAGCTCAAGTCCAAATCATCCAAGTCCGTCTCCTCATCTTCGCCTTCCTCCTCGTCCTCCTCCATCTCGGTGTCGGGCTCAGTAAGGCCGTCGATGAAGGTCGCAGTGTCAGCATACTGAGCGACCTCGTGAGCGACCAACTGGCGGATAGCCACGCAGTCGGGGTCCTTCTCCCACTTGGAGTCCTGGCGCATCTCGCGGATAATCTGCATATTGAGGTTTTCGTACCAAGTGGTCATGAAGAGCAGCATCATGTCTGCACCCGCCCGAGCTCCCGAGGCGCGCCATTTCTTCAGTTCGGCCTTCACGCCGCGCAGCTTCAGGGCAAGCCCGCGGATGGTTGTTGGCGCGTCGTCCTGGGGCCAGAAGAGACCGTGGAGCTGGAAGCCAACGCGCACCAGATCGGTGCCCACGCCGGCTAGGCGCTGGAATTGCCCTTGCATGACCAGGATACTCTCTTCAATTTCTGCTCGGGTGTCCATGGGCTCGCCCTTCTCAGCGCGTGCCGCTCGGGCCTTGGCCAGGGCAGGCGCGCAAGAAGACACGATATCAGGGAAAACTTCTGCAAAAGCTATGAGAGAAGATCAGAAACGAGAAACAGAGAAGAAAGGTGCAGCCGAGTAGCAGAGAAGCAGAGAAAAGGGAGCACTTACTGTTCAAGTCATAGCGCAGCCCTTGCAGCAGATTCTTCCAAGTTTCCTCGTTGGCTAGATGCTTCTCCTCAATCAAACGGAGCTCCTCTAGCTGAGTGAAGAGGCCAGCATTGCTCTTCTTCAGCACCTCGCACTCCTGTTCGAGGGTTCTCTCCCTGGCCTTGGCTGTTGCTTCGTTCCTCTTCTTCTCGGCAAGCAGCTCCTCCTTCTCGGCTGCTAAGTCTAGGGCGTCTTTGAGCGCAGTCTGCAGCTGGGTCTGGAGAGTTTCCACCTCGGCAGTATGCTCTTTTATCAGCTCGACAGCCTGGCTGGACAGTTGCTGCTTCACCTCAGCAGGCTTGAGGCAGTCTTGATGTTCCTCGACAATTTTTTTATGATCTTCTGAGAAAAGCAAAGCACGATCAACAGAGTAGCGAAGAAAGGAATACAGAGACAAGCCGAGAAGACGGCAACGTACCTTCCAATCTCTTGATGGTGGCCTGGCCATTCTCGACGAAGGCACGGCAGTTCTCGTGCTCGTCAGACAGGGCCTTCAACTTCCCTGCAGGGTAAAATTGGTTAGCGCAAAAAGCAGAAGCGGGCGTAAACACCAAACGCAAGAACCGCGTAGCTAAAAGCGTACCTTCAACTTCAGAAAGCCTCAGGGTGTTGTTCATCACTTCCTTATCAGCTTCCTCGGCGGCTATCTTCTCTTTCTCCAAGGCGGCAATGCGCCTCTTGGCAACAGCGTGATTCCAGAGTAGCCGACGATGCAAGTCGGTCCGCTTCAGTACGCTATTCTGAGAAGCAGAAGAAAAAAGAGTCAGGCAAAGTAGGAGAGATTCAACCCGACAATGCGGCTACTCGGGAGAGTATCCGCCTACTCGGCCAGAATCTCGGGGACTGGGTGATGGATAAGGAAAAGAAGAAGAGTAGAGGAAAAGAGAAAATGCAACTCGGAGAGGATGAGTAGAAACTTACCGCGTAGGATTGCTCAAGGTCTTCGGCGTTCTTGCGGTGGACAAACATCTTGGCGGCAAGCGTAGCAGAGGTGGATGAGACAGTCATGGGTTTGTAACCCAGGTCTACCTTGTTCCAGTCAACACACATATGGTCTATGTCGCCCAGATCCGTGCCGTTCCAGTTCGTGTTGCCAAGGACCTTGCTGTCCCACTTGGCATCGATGAAGCCGACCAGATCCAGTACTTGCTCAAGGCCCTGGGACGTTACTGCCTGGTCCTGAACCCCACGTGAAGAAATGGAGAGGGATTTGTCTTGATTTGGAGCTGGGGGTCTGGAGTCCACTGCCACGGCCTTCGGCCCTTTCTGAAGAGCAAGTTTCTGTTCCTTGGAGGTGAAGCCGACCTGGTGCTGCTGGCTAACCTTCACCATGTAAGGAGGGTTGCCGGGCTGATCTGAGACAGTGGATGCAGCAGCGGCGACAACAGCCGCGCCAGGCTCACGGATAGCCAGTTGACTGGACTGGACAGTTGATGTTGGCGGCGGCATCTCGGCAGCCCGCTTCTTAGTTTTCTCCTTCTGAGCGGTTGGCTTCTCGGTGATTGGCTTCTCGGTTTTCTTCTTCTCGGCGGCTTTCTTGGCCTTCTCCTCGGCGGCCTTCTTCTCTGCGGCTTCCTGGGCGCTCTTCCTCGTAACCGGTTTGGCGGGAGAGCTGGTTGCAGTCTTGGTTTTCTGCACCAGGGAGGAGTCTGGTGCAGTGGGCGGCGCCAGTGGTGCGCTACTCGACGCGGCGTCTGGCTGAGCGCTACCCTGCACGGCGCCTGGTTGCGCGTCGCTCGGAGGGTATTGCTCCGCCTCGTCAACTACTTCTACCCGCTGCTCGGCAGCGGGATCTGGCTGTGAGGCATCCGGTTCTTCTACCCGCGGCTGGGCCGCGGGATCTTCTTGTTCAGCAGCCCCTGTCGCTGGCTGCTCTTCTTCTTCTTCCTGCCGCTCAAGGGCGGCGTCGTCATGCATCTCATGGTCTAGATCTTGGTTTTCTTCAGCCTTGGTGGCTGGAGGGGAAGGTGGCAACTCCTGGTGAGCAGCATCCTGCGCCTCCTGCTCGGCGCGGGACTGCTGCTCCTGCTCAACGTCGTGGGCGTCGGTATCCCTGTACGGAGCCTCGTCGGAGTCCTCCGCTTGCGCCTTGGCGGTGTCGTTTTCGTCGCCGTCGAGGTTGATGAGTTTATCAACATCAATGGCGGCTTTCTTCTTGGTCTTCATGGGCGCACGAGCGGCATCCGCGTCCAAGGGGGCTCTGAAGAGAAAAATCGTGTTCAGAAGTAAGAAGAGGGCAGAGGAAACAGCAAAGCAAAAGGATTGGGAATCAACCGGGAAGAACGAAGTGAACCAAAGCGTATGATCGAGAAGGAACTTACCCCTTGCGGCTAGGGATCGGTGGTTGTTTCCTCTTCACGACCTTCTTGGTCGTCTTCTCGGTGACTGGCTTCTCGGTTTTCTTCTTCTTGGCGGGGGGTTCTTGGGCGCCACTACCCGCCCGCTTGCGGGTGACAGGAGCGGCAACTGAAAGAGGTGGGACGACCAGGGCTGCATCGTCCTCGTCCTCACCTTCATCGTCGTCCTCATCCTCGCCTCCGTCCTCAGCATCGGCATCACCTGTGAAATAGAAAGGAAGAAGGGCGATTCAGAAGCAGGAAGCAGTTAGTTTGTGCAGCTTGCGATCAGACAGGATGAGTTCAATTACCTTCATCTTCGTCCTCGGTCCAGTCGCGGACGGACGCATCGACACGGTGCCTACTTGTCTGGGCGGCCTCAGGAGGATTGAGCTTGTCCGCGGTCTCGAAGGAGACCACGTCATCTTCTTCTTGGTCATCTGACCAGTTGCCCTCGAAGCGCTCACAGCTCTCAGCAAGCTGGCGGTCAAGGACCTGAAGAATAGAGAAACATCGCAGAGTGAGCCGAGTAGCGTGAAGACGCTCTATCCGACTAGGCGTGCAAACACCAAGCACAATAAGCCTAAACGGTTCGGCTAAGTGTCCTACTCGGCAAGGCGTGCAAACATCAAGCACATTAAGCCTAAGTGTTTCTCCTAAGTGTGCTACCCGACAAGGCGTGCAAACAGCAAGCATACTAAGCCTGAGCAGTTCCGCTAAGCGCCCTACTCGGCGCAGAATGCGAATGCTAGTCGCAGCAAGGAGAGGAAGCTATCTACTCGGATTGCATGTATTGGAAGCAGAATAAGAGGAACGTACCCGTGGAATCGGCTTCGTGCGGCTGTATGGGATGAAGCCATACTGCCAGTTATCTCGGAGGCCTATGGTCAGGATGGACCTTGCATGCGTGGCGACGTCCGCGTTGCTGAGCTCGAACGTAGTCGTCCGAGTACAGTCGCGAGGGCCGCCCATGTAGCACATGGGGTGGGAGCATCGTTGCAGAGGCAGCACTCGGTTGCGGATCCATCAGGCGACTGGATCGTCGCTCTTCAGCCCTTCTCCGATCAGATAGGCGAGCCGTTCCTCCATCTGAGTCAGATTCCTGCTGTTAGATGGCTCGCTCTTCCAGTTCTGCCCGGTAGGAGCTCGACTGCTCCAAGGGGGCAGATTGATGCGGTCCTCGATCTTGGAATCCTTCGTGGCGGGGATGTTCTTCACGTACAGGAAGGATTTCTGCCACTTGCGGACAGAATCCAAGCCCTTGATGCGAGGGTGATTGGTTCCCGTCCGCTGCACCATCATGGCGCTGCCGGTATCGGTTGTCCGGCTGCTGGCGGCCGCCCCGTCCTTCTTGCCTTGGCTCTGTTGGCGGAAGAAGAAATACTTCGACCACGTCTCCGTCGTGGGGCGAACGCCGAGGAAGGCTTCACACACCACGGCGTGGTAGGAGAGGAAGACAACCGCATTAGGAGGAAGGTGATGCATCTGAAGACCGTAGTGGTCGAGAAGAGAACGGAGGAAATCGGAAGCAGGGAGGCCGAATCCTCACGCGAAGTGCGCGAGGAAGACGACGTGTTCGCCCTCCCGCGGGGCCGGAACGATCTCGCCGTCGGACGGCCGGCACTGAACACCAGGAGGAACCCTCCGGGTGTTCACAAGCCACGAGCAGTCATCGACGGTGACATCGGAGCCAGCATAGCCGGCGCGAGCACTGTCGCCACGAGCCATGGCTGCGAGTAGGAAGTGGTGGAAAATTGGAAGAGTTGGGTGGATTGGATGAATCCGCGGCGGCACAAAGAGTTGCGCGGCGGCGGAGAGCTCGGCAGCGGCGGAGAAACAGAGAGGCAGAAGAGGAAAGTGCAGGGGAAGGAGAAGAGGAAGTTACCGTGGGGGTATTTGTACCGCACCACGGGTAACCGTTACAAATTGGAGTAGTGGGATCGATCGTGGCAATAAATCGTGCGGCGTGGGGTCTGTGGCCGGTTAGAAACGCACACAGCGCGGAACGCGCGCGTAACGGCCGCAATTGATCCCACGACGAGATCGTGGCTAATTACTGCGCGTGATGGGACATTACGAGGTCGTGGGCCCGCTCCGTGAAAACTGGGCGCGTGGCCTGTCAGGGTCTGGGCAGCGAGGCGTCGCGGTCCTGGATACGTGACACGTGTCCAGTTGCAGCACGGAAAGCCGGATTGTGCTCTGCGCTGCAGAGATTCGATTGAAGAAATTCTCTAAGTCTTTTTACTCGGTTACAGAGAAGGAGGCTAGCTCTATTCGGAAGAGAGGAAACTCAAGGTACTCTTCAAAGTGCTACTCGGAGGTTTTACTCGGCATATTGAGGTTCAAGGGCAAGGTTGCCAAGCTTGGTTTTAAGCTGGCAGGGCCCAGTGAACGAGTTCGCAGGGCTCTACCAGCTTCGGGGACTGCTGTCGGGGGGTTACCCCCGAGTAGGGTAAAGGCAAGTGGTAAAGGCAACAGTCAGAAGAGAAGTTTGGTCGAGTAGCCGCCTACCCGGTACTTGCTACCCGGTCGACTGCTACTCGGTCTCACGGAAAGATGACCAGAAGGAGATATCAAGCAAGTTATATCTGTTCGAGTAGAAGAGTTGGCCCGAGTAAAACTGGCGGGAACCTACTCGGGCCAGAAGTCAAAGGAGTCGTTCTGACACGGATCCCGCGTATCCCGGGTCCGTACTTGGCACTGTTCACAGCACTGTTCATCTGGGGACGGCGTGCCTGACAGCGACAGTCTGTCAGCAGGGCGTCGCAGGATAGGGGGGACCTACTCTGTGTTCGCACAGTGATAACAGACTGGTTACTTGGTTTTGCCCAACGATTTTCTGCATCAAGACAAGCTTAGAAGCCAAAGCTGTCAGCGGGAACTCGGAAGAAGGACAATGTGCACACAATGTCGACACTTGTTGTATTTGGCTGTATCCGGCAGGGCACCGGGTATATAAGGTGCCCAGCCGCCTCCTGCGCGAAGAACGAACACACACCACGTAGCGTTATTAGAACTCCGGTAGAGATTCTTGACCTAATCCTACCCGGAGAGAGAAGAGTGGCTACTCGGTAGCAAGAACATTTGTACTGTGGCTACTCGGTGAGACACCAGAATACAGAGAGAAAGGCAGGAGTAGGGTTTTTACCTCCTCACGAGGGCCCTGAACCTGGGTAGATCGTGTTGTTTGCAGTGTTTGATCTTCACCTCACGCATCTACACGTCGCGTGATCCCTCCCCGAGCACCTCCAGCGTCCTTCGTCCCCACATCTTTAGCCATCCTATGGCATCTGCCGTGACACCACCACGACAACTGGTGTAGAAGTGAGTTTAGTCTTCAGGAGATTGAAACTTTCATCACATTGTGGAGACCAAACGAACTTCTTGTCCTTCTTTGTGAGATCAGTGAGAGGTTTGGCAATCTTGGAAAAGTTTTGGACGAAACGACGGCAATAGCTAGCCAAGCCAAGAAAACTTCTGACTTGCTTCACCGTCTTAGGAGGTTTCCAATCAACAATTGCTTTAACCTTTTCTGGATCAATGGCTATGCCCTTGGCAGAGATGACATGACCAAGGTAAGCAACTTCTGGAATCCAGAACTCACATTTGGAGAACTTGGCATATAGACGATGCTCGCGAAGTTTCATGAGAGTGAGACGAAGGTGTTCTCCATGCTCTTCCTCGGATTTTGAGTAGACCAGAATGTCATCGAGATATACCACAACGAACTTGTCGAGGTATTCATGGAAGACAGAATTCATGAGTCTAGAGAACGTCGCCGGTGCATTGGTGAGACCAAAGGACATGACGGTGTATTCATATAGACCGTACCGAGTGGTGAAAGCTGTTTTTGGAATATCTTCCTTTCTGATCTTTATTTGATGGTAACCCATCCTCAAGTCCAACTTTGAGAATATTGAGGCTCCAGCAAGTTGATCAAAAAGATCATCGATACGAGGAATTGGATACTTGTTTTTGATGGTTTTCTCGTTAAGAGGACGATAGTCAACAACGAGTCTCTTTGTTTGATCCTTCTTTGCAACGAACAGAGTTGGGCAACCCCAAGCGGAGGAACTAGGTTGAATGTAACCTTTCTCCATGTACATATCGATTTGCTCCTTCAACAACTTCAGTTCAGGAGGAGCTATCTTGTATGGATGCTTAGAGATTGGAGCAGTACCTGGTTCAAGCTCGATCACGAACTCAACTGCTCTGTCCGGAGGCATCCCTGGCAACTCTTCTGGAAAGACGTCAGGGAATTCACAAACCACCGGAACATTTTCGAGTAGAGGTAGAGGTTTAGCATCGAGGGTGTATAGCTGAACAGAACTTGATTCATTTGGAGAATAGACTATCTGGCCAGAAGGGTGGAACAGAGTTATTGACTTCTGAGCACAATCAATCGTAGCTTTATTGGCCTTCAACCAATCCATGCCAAGAATGACATCAATGTCAGAATTGCCAAGCAGAATGAGAGAAGCAAGGAATATGTGACCTCCAATTAGAATCTGATTCTCATGACTGATCTTGGAAGTTTGCATAGTTGCTCCAGGGGAGTTTACTACTAGCGGGGAACCCAAACCAACAAAAGGTAGTTTAACTGCTGTCGCAAAGATCTTTGACACGAAAGAATGCGATGCTCCGGTATCAAACAACACTTTAGCTGGGTTAGAGTTAACGGGGAATGTACCGAGAACGACGTCAGTAGCTTCCTCAGCTTTGTCGACCTTGACATGATTCACCCTCGCGGTCCTCCCGACAGGCCTGTTGTTGGAGTTGAAGGCTTTAGACGGGGGAGCACGCACCATTGCCTGGTTGGTGTTGGGGCGAGGTGGTGGTGGAGGTAGCTGCCTCTGAGTGCACTTGTCAGCGTAGTGCCCCGTCTGCTTGCATTTGTAGCAAGTGACGACACGAGGTGCATCTGGCCTTGGCTGCCCCATTGAGAACCTCTGAGCCTGCATCTGAGATGGGTTGGGTGGGCGGGAAGCGAAGCCTGGAGAAGCTTGGGCATATGGAGCCCGAGTGACAGCACCATTTGGCACCCAGATGCGGCGCTTCTGCGGAGGGGTGGTCATGTTGGAGGAGGAACCACCCTCACGCGAGTGTTTTCGAGACTCCTCGAACGCCTTGCGCCCATTTTCCTCATTGAGCACGGTGTTCACGAGCTCCTCGAAGTCTTTGGCCTTGATGTTGGTGAGGGCGTACTTGAGTTCCGGGTTAAAACCTCGGCGGAACCTTGCCATCTTCTTAGCCTCAGTGGACACCTCATCACCAGCGTAACGAGCGAGGCGATTGAACTCATTCTGATAGCCAATGACGTCCAGCTTGCCCTGCTTGAGAGAGCAAAACTCCTCACGCATCCTTTCCATGAGACCATCTGGGATGTGGTGCTTCAGGAAGGCATCCTTGAAACAACCCCAGGTGATTGGGTATCCAGCTCTCATGGTCTGGTAGTTATCCCACCAGGTAGCTGCCTGACCCTTCAGTAGGTAGGTGGCATACTTGACTTTGTCTTCCTCAGCAACGTGAGCGATGTCCAGAGCTCTGGCCATCTCACGGATCCAGTCGTCAGCATCCAGAGGCTCGCGTGTTGCCACGAAAGCTCTCGGGCCCAGACTCAGAAACTCCTTGATGCTAACTCGTGGAGCATTCTGGTTGTTGTGCTTGTTAGCCTGGAACTAGGCCATCTGCGTCACGACCTGAGTCATCTGAGTCAACAGCTCCGTGATTGGCGGTGGCTCAGGCGGGTTGTTCCTTGTTGGCGGCATCCTGAATAGACATGCATTTTAGCACAACAACAGAAACAGATAGACTTGGAAACCGAAAGAGAGATTATTCCGACGCATGATTAGATAACCAACAGGTACATCATCACATGTTCAAATACATCAGAATATCCAACACACCAATACATGGTACGAAAGCCAAAGGATAACTAAATATAGCTAAGAATGGATACATCGGTACTCTCATGGTCATCACGCAGGACGGCGGTGAGTAGTACGACGAGAGGTACGGTGAGGAGCACGCCCACGAAAGTAGGTAGAACGACGATCCACATAGATCTGACGTGGTCTGAGAGCGACTCTAGGTGTGGTGAAGTACATAGCGTCGACTCCCTGTGCTCCAAAGCGAGGAATCCCAGTGTAACCAGCACCGAGGTTGAGGAGTGGACCTATGATCGGCTCGTAACCTCCAGCATCTGGCAGACGACGTCCAACTGGCTGATCGAAACGTGCAAAGCGCTCATCTCCAACAAAGTCTGTGGTGTACGTCGCCAGACGAGTCAAAGCAAGGTAGAGCTGCTCTCTGACTGAAGCCAACTCCTGAGAAAGTGTGGTGGCAACTGCGTCACTGTGCCTCACAAACTGAGCGGTGGTGTGCAGCCTGGTGTTATCATGCTCGTAGACATCCAGGTTGTCGTAGAGAGTGAAGTGAGCTCCCTCCGAAGTGATGTAACCACGGGGGATGTGGCGATAGATAGAATCGTCAAATCCCCAGTAGTCAGCACGAAGGACGGTGAGACTCACATAAGCTGCCTGCTTGATGGAGGGATAATAACCCGGTAGGCCAACTCCAAGGCGTAATCCGGCCCCAAAGGACTCTGTGCAGGATTCGGCTAAGGATAAAGAAACTTCCGGAAGGCCCAAGTTTTGTAACATCCCAAGTATGAAAACCATCCCCTTAGAATGTTTGTTGCATGTTTACTAAAGTATTGCATCATGTCATCATATTGGTTTCATGTTGTTGCATTTGTTTCTTATTTGATGCATCTGTTTTTCCCTGTTTTCCCAATTCAAATTTAAACTTTATTCAAACAATTGTTTCATACTTGCTCTGTTACAACATTTTAAATAAAAATCACAAATAAAAACAACCAATCTGTTTCATTTTATGCCATAGTGATCACTTGTTAAAATGATGGTTCTAATCAATCATTTAATTTCCAATCATATTTAAAATTCCAAATTCAAGCATCAAACAGCAACCAATTGAATCCATGCAAATTATAACACAATTTTGACCAATGGTTTATAATTTAACATAGGGGTTACCCTATTTAAAAGTTGGTTTTTATTAATGATCATGTATTATTCAAAATTCCCCACATTTGGTTTAAATACAAACAGCAAGCAAATATTCAAACTTTTTGAAAATAAAAGTTAACAACTGTTTGCAATTGGCCTAAGGAACTTCCTCTAATTTTTCCAAATTTTTCTCTAACCTAAAACCCATCTTTTCCTTCCAAATTCTTTTCAGCAAAAAAAAAACAGAAAGGAGAAATAAAAAAGTTCAAATTTTTGGCGCCAACAGCCAGGGAGAGTGGGCTGCGCCCAGCCCACTGCTCTTTTCCCTCTCCTCGCGCGCAAGCGCAGCCCAATCTTTTAACCACGTACCGGTTCGTTTTTTTCCTCGCTTCTATTCTGTCGTCATCGACATGTACGGCGGCCATCGGAGGCAGCCACGGCGGCATCGACGAGCTCCAACGGTGATCCCGCCCCCGTACTCCCTACTTATACCCCCTAGGGCTCCGCGCCACCGCCGTCTGCCCCTCGCGCCGCCGCTATTCCCCCTCGCGCCGCCGCCGTCTAACCCTAGGTCGCTATTCCCCCTCGCGCCGCCGCCGTCTGCCCCTCTCCTGGCCACCTCCCGCTCTCTGTCACCCCTCGCCGGAGATTTCTCGCCTGAATCCACCATGATCGTCGCCGCTCCTGTCCACCACTTACCTATCTAGCCACTGGAAACGAAAGCCCGCTTCTGCCTCTTCCTTTTGGACACCGGAGCATCCACGGGGAACCGCTAGGACGTCGCCGCCGTCCACGACACCGCCGCCGTCGCCTCCGTCACGCTGTCGTCACCGCCCCTCTGCTACGCCTACAACGTTGGTGAGCTCCACCAGCTACTTCCCCTCTCTCCCTCTGTGCACCCACCACGGTACCGTGCACGTACACCACCCCACTGCACCCCAGCAGATCGAGCACGGCCACCGTTTCCCCGCCGGCGAGCATCGGTTGTTTCCCTGACGAAGTTCAGTTTTCGCGCGTTTGGGTTCAGTTATCTCGCAGGGTAAGGTTATCCTCCCTGCGCCGCGGTACCTGACAGAACAAACGCAACAGCGCAGTGGCACGGTTCAGTTAGCGCGATGCGCCGCGGCCCGGGTTCGATTCCCAGGTGCCGCAACCTTTTTTGGGAATTATCCCGTATACGCGACCCCACCCGACAGCGACTCACACTGCCAGGCAAGCGTGTGCAGCGCCACGCTGGCCCCTGGCCCACGCGGCAGTGGCTGTGTGTAGCTGCAGCGCAGTAACAAAAGTTTCTGCGTTTTTCTGTTCTCAAAAATAGAACCTTTTAATTACAGATTAATCCTAAATTTTAATTGGTTAATAACTTTTAATATATAACTCTAAAAAATAAAAGTTAAATATGTTTATTGTTCTAAATTTAATTGTCTATCCAACTATGCCACTTGTGTGCTGTTTTGAAATTTCAAAATGCAATTCAAATTTGAATTCAAATAATTCAAATGCAAATTTCTAAATTCCATAACTAATTCATTCTTAATCCAATAAATGCAAATAAAATATGTTTTCAATGCTATTTTAAATAACCTATTCAACTATAAAATTTGTTTCATGGTTTTAATAATTTAAATTGCCTAAATAATTCAATACTTTTTTAATTCATTTAAATTTGATAAAATCATAACTTGTTCAATAAAAAATAATTTTGAACCTGCAAAATATCTTTTCAAACCATCAAAGTATAATCTTTTCAAATATGAGTTTGAAATTATGTTTTGAGCAAATAAAATTCAAATAAAATTCATGCTTGTTTTAAATTCATTTAAAACTTGTTAAATTTTGTTTAAGTCATAATAAATTCATCCAAATTCCTTTTTCAATATTTGAAACATGTAATCCACCCAAAATTTTATGATCTTTTCAAATATGAATTTTGTTATTTATTTTGCACAAATTACCTTGGTGAAAACAACAAATACATGTGTGTCACCTTTAAGGAACCAAAAAATTCTTTAACTTAATAAATAAAAATTCTAAATTGCTAAATCTCATTTCAAATTGGTTCTAATGTTGTTATTTTGTTGTTTTCCTCATGCATGCATCATACTAAACCACTAGCACCTGTTGATTAGTTGGAAAACAAATAATCTACCCAAAATCCATGGGCTTTTCATATGCAACTCAAAATTGCATATGTGCCCATTTAAATTGTGTTACCATGTCAATTAGGTTATTTTGATGCATCTATTAACTTGACATGCATCATCCCATGATTGTGCACTATGCCATGATATTGATTGTTTATTTTCCTGTATTGTTTGTTTGCTTCTTCTCGGATAGACGACGACGTTGAGACCGACGATCTTTACGACACCCCTTCTGAGGATCTAGCTCAGTACCCGGCTACTGGGTTTGCAGGCAAGTTATCACTCACATGAACCATTGTGTTCCTTTCAACATTGGTTACCGATACTTTCCGTTGTCTATATTTGCTAGCCCTATGTATCGTTGCTTCTGTTACGAACCTATCACATGATACCCTAAACCCTGATATTGCCACATCTCCAGTCCTAAAACCCCGTTGCTTGAGCCCGTGTCTTACTAGCCTGCTTAGGGTTGTTTTGCTCGAGTCTGTTATCAGTTACTTTATGTTATTATATTCTGTTATATTCTGGGGCTCGATGTTAAACAACAACCTGATTAATTTGAGGTAAAAAATAAATTGCTGATAAGGCACCGGCAGGAGGCCCGGCGTGGTTTTGAGGCCTGCTAGTGTCGACCCTAATAGGAAAAGGGTCTTGTCTACTGATCCATGATGAGCGCACTATCCGCATGTGGGAAGCGTGTATGGGCGCCCCCCTCAATTTGATTCGATTCGCATCTCGTCCAAATCACCACACTTAGTTCGGGCTTTCCATTTGATGCACGCATATGCAGGTACGAACCCGAGGCCAGGGTGGAACTTTTGTAGTCGACATTTAGGGCGGCGTGGTCTTCCAGTGCTATGAGGGTCCCCTTTTCTTCGTGGGGCTCGATTAGCCGCGCACTCACAGCACGTGGTGCTTTGGGCTTGATACGAAGAAGAGTTGAGTTGTGTTGAGTGCCCCGCTTGGTGGGAAAGGCCTTCCCATCTGGCGGGTTATTCTTACGTGTACGGCCAAATTGGTGCACCCCTGCAGGGATAAATCTTCTCGAGAAGCCGTGTTTTCCGCGGTTATGGTTAACTTGGTGAAAGTACTGGCTAACAAGTACTCAGAACAACTTACACCTAAATAATGATAACTTGACTAGTAATAGGCCTATTGACACAACAATTTGATCCATCATTAATCCAACTGGGTGAGTTATCCTCGGATTGCTTCTTTGGATAAGGGGCGAGATCCAGGATGGGTTTGTTTGGTGGTTAGCTATAGTTGGTTACGATACGCTATCTTATCTCTTTCTGTTACACCCGGAAGTTGTAGTATGTTCTGTAGTTGGTTAGTGCAGCCCGTTGCAGCATCTTTTATACCCTTTTCTTCCGTTGATCCCAAGGCATCTGTGCTTGGTGTTGACGGGCTACACTTTGGTGAACTGTGAGTCTTGCTTGCCAGTACGTTTATGTACTGACCCCTTTGGGGCTGTGGTTTCCGCAGACTACGCTTACGAGGATCCAGGTGACGGCTACTACGTGGAGTTTGACGAGGCTGCTGACGAGTAGTTAGCGGACCCGGGCAGGATCCGAGACATCGTGGAAGGGCTCCGTCTTTATTTCAGTTTCCGGCTTCTTAAGCCTATTTGGATTTGTCTGTACTCAGACCCCTTTGAATGCTTCCGCTGAGATGTAATGATGTTATGTTGGGACATGTGTCCTCTGGATGATTGTATTTGCTATTCTCTGCCCTAGTGAGGGACAGTTGCAACTTATTTCAATCTTTTGTGTCTTAGAGATAAGTTATGTTATCATCTTGTTCAAAGCCGTTGACGTACCATGTGTGTATGGTATGAAGTACGTCAATGGTAGTGTCCTGATTTCTACGGGATAGTTTACATCGACGGTGAATAGTAAAGATTGGTTGTCACACATAAGTGTTGGCCTACTCGTAAGAGCTGCGGGTGCCGGTAAGCCCCGTAATCCAATCAAAATATTGTTCAGTTCGTACGGTGAGTATCCTCTAGAAGTCCGGGTGCGACAAGTTTGTAGGCCTAGTAACCCGGAGTGTGGGTTACGGTAAAGGAAGGGTAGGGTTTGTATGCCGTGTCCGGGTAGGATCAGGGTGAGTCTTGGAGAACAAGCCGGGGGGTACGGGTGCTTTATAAACCGACCCCTAGGTCTAGTTGAGAGATCCAAGAACCCTAGCAATATTGCTTGATATCGAGTATCCCGTGTAACCCGAGAGTTGAGTTATTATATTAAGATCGGAGACTCGGCGACTTTGATTACCGGCTACCAGATCGATTACCATCATGTTTTCCTCTGAGCTAAACCCTCTCCCAAACGCCTGTGTCGTCTTGCCCCAAGATCAGTTACCCCCGGTAACATCTGCCGTGATTATCCCACGACAGTTGGCGCCCACCGTGGGGCCTGCGTCCAAAGGTGTTTACATCACGGGAGAAGCTCGGAAGAACATGGAGAATCTTGTCGTCGGCGAGATCTACATCGACCATAAAGGAGAAAAGACGGTGGATGATTCCGGCTGGGGGCCAGAATCGGATCACCTCGAATCCGGATCCGTCGTGACAATCGGCCGGATCAGCGTCTTCATTGGTATGGTATGTACTTCCGGTTCGATCCCTGACAATTTTGGATCTGATTCTGTGTCAGGGGAAGCCACTTCTATCCGATCAGATGATGAAGAATCGATTGGAACGACATATCCGGCGGAAGAACCCATCGCGAAGTGGGAACAGCCGGAGGAGCCGGCACGGACCCCGCGCGACCGGGTCGAAAGAGAGGATGATACCGAGTCTATCCTGGATCTGCTGGAGAACCGGTATGAGGAGAATAACGGCGAAGAAGAACAGCATGAATTTACACCAAGTATCGTACGCCGAGTTGCGGTCTACATGGCTCCCGCGGCCAATCTCAACCAAGAGAACGCAACCGCGGCAGCAGTCGGGGCGGCTCAGGCATTGGCCCAGCAGCAGGGCGCGGCTAACAGAGACCCGGTTCTGGCCCGGGTTGATGGAGAATCGGCATCAGTGACCAGCCGTGCAGCAGACGAGGAGTTGCACGCAAATACGTTCGGATTCCTGGGAAACCGGACACCAGGGGCGGGTCCTTCGAACCCGCGTCACCCGGCCTTATTCGATAATAATCTGATCCTACACCCCACGGTTCTTGCTACGGTTATCACTCCAGAAAACGCAGCGGAACGTGTCAGGGATCTGGATGTGGCTCGTCGTGCGTTGGAACAGCAAAGAAGGCAAGTAGAGGCAGAAAGGCAAGGGATGGCCACGCGGCAACATGAGCTGGATGCGCTGGAAACTCGGCTCCGAGAGGAAACATCTAAAGTACATCAAAGGCATCAAACTAGGTTACCAGCAACGGGCCGGGTTATTAATCCGGCTGCTTTATTTGTCACGCCTCAGGATCAGCCGATACCAGTGGTGAACCAGGGGACCGCACCCCAACCGGCAACAGCGGGGGCACATCCGGCAAATGAGCGGGCCGGGTTACCCCTACCACAGACTAGAGTCACAACCGGCAACGATCTACCACCACCGCCACCATCACGATTTCGCACACCAGCAGGTCACTACAATAATCCCATGGACAATGTGTATGCGGCGACACTCGCGTTAAATCAAATCCCCGTGGGAGAGTCACCCCATGCAGAGAAGACCCGGCAAGCAATCGATCTGTTGCACACTGCGGTGGCGCAGCAAGCCAATTATCCGGATCATAGAAGTGGGATGCACGGGACGCCATACGTCAGTCAACAACAAGGGAATATCCAAACAAGTTCAGCACGGCGGAGGGAAGAGCAGCAGCAAATGCCGCCTCCTCCCCGCGTTCAGGCAGCATCAGTAGCACAGGCTGTTGTGGACAGTTCCAGGGCTCGGAGGGCCGCGGCCGGGTCTGCAGCGCATGGACTACCCGCAGCGCCGCGCCCAGCCGCGCCCCCCGCTGTATCACACGTTTCTCGAGCAAGGCCGGCCTCGACCGTTCTTGCGGGACCCAAGTGTCTCTCGGACAATATCAGAGCTGAACCTTACCCGGAAAAATTCAAAGAGCCAGGAAAAGTAGTGAATTACGAGCCAACTATGGATCCAGAAACATGGCTAAGCAGTTCTGAGATGGCAATGTCGATCCGCAACGCATCCGAGAATCTCCAAGCCAAGTTCATGTACTCAATGTTCAGGATATCGCTTATCGTTAACTTATCGGTCGGCCCATGATAAGAGATATATCGGCTTATCGGCCGATAAATCGATTTTATCGGTAGACTGTTTATCGGCCATTTTTCTTGTAAATCCCAAATTGTAGCACTAAAATATGATATTCAAATATATCATATTGGCATTAAAAACTCTAAATTATGATATATAAATATATTTTATTCAATAATTCTAAAAATTCTATGATGAATGTCATCTATCATATGTTCCAGTGTTCGAAAATCGATATATCGACCGATTTATCGGCATGTCGACTGATAAACTGCTTGTAAGACCGATAAAATGGCCTGAATCATAAACTCCACCGATATTCATTTATCATATCGGTCACTACCCGATAAGCGATAAATCGGTTGATAAATCGGCATATCGGATGATATTTGGAACAGTGCATGTACTTGATGATGTCAGAAGGAGCAGCAAAGTTGTGGTTCACCAATTTGCCGGAAGGATCGATCAAGTCTTGGGAGGAATTGAAGACCGCGTTTGTCAAGCACTTTCATGGGACGTGCAGAAAATTGTTCACTATTGATGATCTAGAGCGATGCGTCCAGAAGAAGGGAGAGTCGGCACGCAGTTGGGTGCGCCGGGTTATGGAGATACTTCACTCGTCCACAGATATTCAGCCCAAGGATGCACTACAAGCTATGGCAAAAACATGCAAGTATATACCTTTAGTGCAAAAGTTAACTCGCATGAAATAAAGTCGAAATGCGTCGGAGGTTACAATGGGAGAATTGATGGATGCGTGCAACAAACACGCTGCGACAGATACTACAGAGGGGGAAGTTGATGACAAGAAGGTAAAAGCAAACACAAGTAATAGCGGAAGAACCGGCAATGGATCAGCACCGGGTAATAACGGAAATAGCCAGAACAAGCGCCCGTTTGAAGGAGGCTCCGAGTTTGTCGCCAACACAGAGGCCGGGTCTTCGAGACCCAGAGCAGAAGGAAATTTCAACGGAGGTAATCACAATGGAGGAAACTATCAAGGACCACCAAGGCCGAGTAACAACTGGGACATATTCAGAATGGCATGCCCGAAGCACAGCAGGAACGGCAGGCCAGCTAACCACTCCTTGGAGCAGTGCGCCGACTTACAAAGATGGAAAAATGAGGAAGTGAACAGAGCTATGCGAGGTGCAGGACGGGGAGGAGGACCGGGTCCAGGGGGAAACCCGGGCAACGGCCCACCCCCAGCCGGTAACCCGGCGGCTGGAAATCAAGGTAATAACCAAGGGGGGGCAGGAGGTTTCCAGGTTAACCCCAAACAATTGGGTCAATATCATGTGCATACCACAGGAGGTTCTAACAAGGACAAAAAGATACTGAAGCAAGCGGTCAACTCAGTTTCGTCGGCTGTCCCGAGATACCTGAGATGGTCAGAACAGGATGTAACATGGAGCAGAAGGGATCACCCAGAAAGAGTAGAACACCCGGGAGTCTTGGCATTAGTAGTCGCACCACAAGTCAATGGGTATGAGCTGAAGAAGGTTTTGATGGATGGTGGAAGTAGCATCAATATACTGTATTGGGAAACCTTCCTACGCATGGGCCTCAAGGAGTCCCAGCTACAAAAAAGCTCAACAACTTTTCATGGGATAGTGCCGGGTCATTCAGCGTGCCCCGAGGGAAAAATCGCATTGGAGGTAGCTTTTGGGGAGTCAAAGGATAACTATCGAGTTGAGTGGCTCACCTTTGAGGTAGTCAAATTGCGCAGTCCTTATCACGCGTTATTCGGAAGGCCGGCTTATGCCAAATTCATGGCTAGGCCGTGTTACGTGTATCTACAGATAAAAATCCCGGGTCCCAAGAAGACCATTACCATACATGGAAAAAGAGACATAGCAGCTGAATGCGATGAAGGAGACGCAGCAATGGCCGAGCAAGCCTGTAGAAAAGAAGAACTCAAGCACTATCGGTCTCAAGCAGACCCGGAGGACAGAACCACATCAAAAAGGCCGAGTACTGAAGGCGAAAGAGCAAAGTCCAAGGTAGCACAAGATACTAAAATGGTAGCTTTTATCAAGGATGACTCCCCCAAACAATCCGCTATAAGAGAAGAAACGGCACGGCCGCTTACAACCAGCCAAGTTATGGAAACACCTCACCCGGGTTGGCTAGTAAACCCGATACTCATCATGAAAAAGTCAAACATGTGGAGAATGTGTATCGGTCACGTCAGCCCGGGACCGGTGCCCAAGAAGAACTAAACAATGTAACGGGCAGCAGGTTTCAGACGCGCTCTTTTCCTACCCAGGGTACCTAAGGGGACTGGAAGGTTTTTAATGAGGCGGCCTGCTGATCCAAACTTTCTCGCATCAATAAAGAGATGGTTATCAAGTTCTATCTTGTTACAGCCTTTGCTCCGATTACAAGTAAGTAGTATCCATGTGACATCAATACATCAGTATCATCAAGAATGTTGGGTATATATAGGTCTCGGGGGCTGGTTGCGCAAGTAGCGCAGCCACAAACCCAAAGACCCGGCCTTGATGCCTATAAGTTATAAGGGCCGATTATTCGCAAACGAGTACGGCTGCAATCTTATAACTGGACAAAGGAGCCAAATTTTCTTGACTTTTCTTACTTAAGCTCGATGTGACTCGCACTAAAGTGGCATGATTTGCTCGCTTACGATTACAATCAGCCATGAAGCCCAATGGGACTTGTCTGACCCTGTTTTCGTATAGATGTAACAACATGGTATCCACGCGAAAGCCGGCTTACAGTACAAGATAGTTAAAAGGGTCATCTAAACCACAAGTTATGCAGAGTACAAGGCTAATAGCTGGAAACTAAACGTTTATCAAGCATAACTTCATTATCTATATGAAACAATTCCGGGTTTCGGCTTAGCGACAACAAGTTTGTTCTCTTCCAAAAAACCACACACCACAGACTCGGAGATTCGTGCCTTGGGGACTGTGGGTTTCGAAACAGAATCAAGCTGTTTCATCGCTAAGCTCGAAAGACCCCAACGTCCGAGTCGTGGGGACTTGGGGACTTAAAGAAAAGTCCACCTGTCAAAACCCACGGTACTCGGAAATAAAGAAGGAAATAAAAAGAAAGTCGGATATCAAGAATAAGTCCAAAAATAGGCAAGTATCAAGTTCATCAAAAAGGCCTAGAAAGGCACGAGGTGTATCACAGAATTAAAGTGCATTACAAGTTGCGACACTAGTATCAAGGGTGCACAGGCGCACCGTCAAAAGAATACTTGTTTTGAGTAAAAACATCAAATGATTGAAGTATTTTTATGGCGTTTTGCTCATTCGGCTTCCTGCGTAGAGTCCACATCGTTGCCCTTACCTTCCGGGTCTTGCTCCTGGACTTGCTTTATTCCGGAATCGTCACCCGGATTCCTTGCGGCAGGACGGACTGGTGGAGGAACAGCTGGTGTAGAGGTGGCTGGCCCTGATAACTCGGCCTCTCTCTTTGCAGTTGCTTCCCTCTTCCTAGCCGAATCAGCAGCCCATTTCTCCAAAATATCAAAAGGCGGGGGTGCTTCCTCTGTAACAATTTTGCCTTCAGCGTCGTATGAACTCATAATCGTGTTCAGATCCATACTATTGGCCAAAGTGGTGGCCGAATGACGCACTGCAGACTGTACGGCCTTGAAGTCCTTGGGTGTAAACTTGGAGCCATCCGCTTTAAATTCTGGAAACCCGGATATCATCTTTGCCGGGTCAAGCTTTGGAAAGTAAGCCTTAGCCAGGGTAAAGGCCCGGGTCATACCAATCCGGCATGACGAGCGTTTCCATATTTCAATCCAGCCGGGCACGGTGGAGCAGGCTTTGATGAGATTTTCTTCACCCGGGTATACTTCAGTAGGCCAGTTCACGGCGTCCAATATAAATTTCGTGCCGGCAAAGAACGTCCGGAGCACAGTCTTTAAAGTTTTAGCCTTTGCAAGGGCATCCTCCTCTGGGGCTGCAAGGTTCGCACCTGCAGTTGAAGCAAAGGAAGGACGTATCAGTGATCCCGAGTATCATACAATAAAGTAAAGGCACGAAGACAGTCGGCAGCAAAAACTTACTAAGCAAGATCTAATAGGTATCGGTGACCTGGTCCGATAGTTTCTTCAGTGCGGTTTGAGCAGTATTGCACTTCTTCTGGTATTTAGAAACATCCTTCTTCAAGTTTTCCACGTCATCCTCGAGGGCTTCTCTCCGCTTTACCTCGGCAAGAAGAAGTTGTTCGGTCTTGAGCAAAATTTCATCAGACCGGGTAATCTGGGCCTGTAAGTAGCAAGGAGCACAAGTATCAGTCGGATATTATGGCAAGCGGAGTATTGCGTAAAGTACCAAGCACAACTTAAGCAAGTCATGCTCGGACCATGGGGACTAGGCATGCACTACGAGATATCAAGTATTATTATCTGGTGCTCTGCGGCCATGCGCTCCAGAATATTGCTCTCTGAAGTCTTCATAGTGAGGAGAGTGTCCATCAGTTGATCAAAAGTGCCATTACCCGTATCAGAGGACCCGGGGCCTTGGAAATTCCGAGAAGGAGTCTTCTTCTTAGTGGGAGGCGGCACCCGGGTCATTCGAATGTCGGAATCCGATGCTCCTTCTCCTGCACCCAAGGTTGCAGATCTTTTCTTCTTGCTTATGTGGGAGGCGATCGGATACTCGGCTTCTTGTGTGCCCGGGTTTATTGGTGAGGCTTGTTCTTCGCCGCTAGACTCGGCTGTTGTTTTATCAGCTAGGTTTCCCTTACCCGGGTTATTGGTTGCCATATCCTCTTGGTCACTGATAACGACAGTGGCCCTATGGATAGTGAGAGTGAGCAATCAGTGTGCAATCAAGAAAGGGTGATGAAGATGCGATAGAACGTCAGAAAAGGAACTTTACCCGGGATTCACCGCAAAGTCTGAAGGAAATTCGTTGCCAGACCCGGGCAAATCTGAAAAATATCAAGTGAGATTTCGTAAGAGAATGGTTCGGAAAGATTGTTTCCTCTGACAAAGGATAAGGTAAGTACCGGTGCGCCGAGCCGGAGACGACGGAGTACCCGGGTTAAGAGCGTCATCACCCGGGTAATTCCGAGTCGCTCTGCGCTTGGTCATAGGCGACTCCTTCAAATACGGCCAGTGGAGTAATGCCAAGTTAGCTCATGTATATCACCAAAGGGAATACGAATCGAATACAAGGAGGCGATATGATACCTTGAAGACGACCCCTCGGGGTTTTCTCTTAGATCCGACTTTAATTGTCGGTTCCACTTCATCTTCATCACTGGCGGATTCCACTTTGCCGTCAGTTTCTTCTTCCTCGTCATCCTCCTCTTGTTCTGGATATCATCAAAGATAGTTAGAAAATGAAGGAGTTGCGACGAACTTAAAGGAACCAAATAAAATCCGGAGAGCACCTTCGTCCGAGTTAACGGCCTCTTCTTGCTCCTCTGGACTCTCGGAGCTAGGGGAAGTGTTGATCTTCCAAAAATCATCATCAGCCTGAAATAAAAGTATCAGTACAAAGGTTATCAACTATATCAAGTGGAAAAGGCAAGGGTAAAGACGTCAAAATTGGATCTTCACCTTGGGGGCTGGGTTCTCGAGTGTGAAGGGCTCTAATCCGGCTATGTTCCGGATTACCTCAAGTTTTTCCGTCAGAAAACCCTTGATAGTTTTATGGGTGTCACCAGCCGTGAAGCTGTTGTCAGAGTACCGGAGCGGGTCTGTGGTTTGCCCCGAATACTCGCACAATAACTTTGTGCGGATGGAATTGGGTTGAATCCGGAAATCGACCCAAGTTTTCAACAGGTTGAGCCCGATGAGACCTTGGGCCGTGAGAGTGGTGATTTTGGCTAGCAGAGGTTGAATTGCCTCCCTGTCTGAGTCAGGGGCAAAGGCACTAAATTTCTCAGAGATGTCAAGAAGGCCCTCTGAGTAACCCGGCAGTTTCTTTTGGCCGGGTGGGGAAGTGTCTTGGCAGTAAAAGTACGAGAGCTGCCAGTGCTTGACGTGGGAGTTAAGGGTAAGGGGTGGCATCAGAGAATTCTTGCGGCGCTGGATAGAAACCCCGCCGCAAGCGAGAAGTGCTCCGTCACCGCTTTCGCGGCACGGTTTGCACTGGAAAAGCTCAACGAAAAGAGCCAGACTTGGCGGAGTGCACAAGTATGACTCGGAAAGGACGATAAAGTGGGAGATATTTAACACAGAATTAGGACCTATGTCAAATACGCGAAGGCCATAGTGGCTCAGGACGTCGCGGAAGAAGGGGTGACCCGGAGGACGAAAGCCCCGAGTCACGTACTCTACAAAGCATATTACCTCATCCTTTGCCGGTGTAGGCCGGGTCTCCTTACCCGGCACCCTCCACTGGATATCCTCTTGAGGGGGAAGAATTCCTAGCTCGACCAGTTCTTCTAACTTGGCCTTGGTGACCGTAGATCGCGCCCAGTTGGCGGATATGGAGTTGGTGGTCTTGGCCTTGGTCGGTGTTTTTCCCTGCTTCTTGGGAGCCATGTGGTTGACCTGCAAAGCACGAGGTAGAAGGATACAAGGAATAAGACACGGAAACTCTGAGCAGGCCGAGTATCGGTAGATGATATCGAGACATGGAAATTGCATACTATCCGGGTGTCACTCTGCAGAGTGAGGTTCGAATTATCCGGGTATCGAGCATCGTAATAAAAGTTATGGGGGTCTATGCATTGAAAGAGCTTTTGAGGATGATGAATGGTTGCACAGGCACTTATTGCGAATAAAAAGAACCGGAAAGGGGAGGATTTTCCGGGTGACAGAGATAAGGGCGGAAACTCTGAGTGGCCCGAGCCGAGATTGGAGATTCCGTTTTTAGATTTGCGGTAAAATTAACAAATGTGGGCGGTAGGAAAACGCAATAAAGTCCATATCCCACGTATTGGGTAAGCTAGAATGAATACAAGCGATCTAATTCAGCATGACCGGGAAAGTGACCGGCGGGTTGACCTAGATCTAAGTTGAAGAAAATCAAGAAATTGCGGAGGCTACTTAACGGTTATGGGAATCTTACTGGAGGAGATTGAAGTGAAGCTCGACGGAGGCAAATCGCGCAAGATTGATGCCCCTTTGCGATTCCCGACGGGCCGGTTGGGGGCTTGGCGGCGGATCTTGGCGGCGGTGCAGAGCGAGCTGTGGTGGAGCGCAGTCGCCGACCAATAGGCTCCGGAGATGCGCGTGGGATTTCCGTGGCGGCGCTCTGTGAGATTGAGCACGGAGAAAGAAAGGAAGAGGAATGGGGGGAAGTGAGCCGTTCGGGTTAGGGTTACCCCTACGGGCATATTTATAACGGTTCATGTGGATAAGTTTGGTTCCGCGAGCGGGAACCGGGGATTTCGGAGTAACGGCTATTTGTTTGAATTTTACGAAATATGCTTTAAGTGTTGAGCGTGATATCTGGGCAGAAATAAGAAGGAGATATTCTTCATAATATCAAGGTCAATTATCGAGTAAAGTGCAGAATCTTGGCACTTTTATCAGGGTTTAGACCCGGAAAGCTAAGCCGGGTATTTGGAGAAGAGCCGGGTTACCATATGGCCATCGTGGAGTTGGGCCTAGCTACTTATCAAATCATCTTAACCCGGCCTCCATATATTTGTGAGATTGGTATTTTTGCAGGGAATAGCCAGCACTTCAAGGAAGAATCCGTGAAGCCCAAGCTATTCTGGGGACTACTGATGGAGGGATAATAACCCGATAGGCCAACTCCAAGGCGTAATCCGGCCCCAAAGGACTCTGTGCAGGATTTGGCTAAGGATAAAGAAACTTCCGGAAGGCCCAAGTTTGTAGGCCTAGTAACCCGGAGTGTGGGTTACGGTAAAGGAAGGTTAGGGTTTGTATGCCGTGTCCGGGTAGGATCAGGGTGAGTCTTGGAGAACAAGCCGGGGGGTACGGGTGCTTTATAAACCGACCCCTAGGTCTAGTTGAGAGATCCAAGAACCCTAGCAATATTGCTTGATATCGAGTATCCCGTGTAACCCGAGAGTTGAGTTATTATATTAAGATCGGAGACTCGGCGACTTTGATTGCCGGCTACCAGATCGATTACCATCATGTTTTCCTCTGAGCTAAACCCTCTCCCAAACGCCTGTGTCGTCTTGCCCCAAGATCAGTTACCCCCGGTAACATCTGCCGTGATTATCCCACGACACTGCTGCACGGCCATATCCACTGTGGAACCTACTGCCTCGTAGCGGTGGACGACGCTCATGCCATCATCTGACAGAATGTAGACGATAGCCTGGTAGTAGGTCTGGTCAAACTCTTGCTGTTGCTCGTAGACCTTGTACTCTGGTGCCCAACGGAACCCCAGATAAGTGACCATGTCTCTCAGCATCTCCGGATAACCGGCAGTGCTCTCGCAACGAGTCATCCAAACCACCTGCGGGAAGAACCTGAGATCCATCTGCAGATGATCGGGGAATTTTTGATTAGACGCCGGTAGAAGAACTGAAGTGGAAAGCAACAACAAGGTTTCAACGGACGAAAAGGATGTTGAGAAGAACAGGATATCGAAGCAACAACGAGAAACACGAGACCAAAACTCCTGAGGTACTACGGAAAACCCATCCGGGCTTCTAAAGGATCAATATCTACTGCTTAAGGGATAGAGGATTTGCTTCCGGGGCTTACACGCCTCCGTTCTCAATCATGAGTAGGCAACATGATAAATCATGTCACAACCACCTCCATTCCTATGGTCTAGTAGATATAACTATCCTAGAGAAACCAGGATTCGTGAAATCCTAACTTGAAAGTTTAGGTGAGAAAAGAAAACAACGTTGCACTTCCTTACCAGAAAAGGGAGGGTGGGTGGGGAAAGAAATAAAATGGCAGAATTCCTACTCTCACGTTTCATTTTTCCTATATAGCTACAAAAATAGTTTCTAGACTCAACTGCGACCAGTAAAAGGGATCCTACAGGCAGACAGGCTCTGATACCATTTGTCGCACCCGGACTTCTAGAGGATACTCGCAGTTCCGTTGAACAGTAGTTGGTTGGATTACGGGGCTTACCGGCACCCGCATCTCTTACGAGTAGGACAACACACGTATGTGTGACAACCAACCCCTATCTGTTCATCGTCTACGTAAACCATCCCATAGAAATCAGGATACTACCATTGACGTACTTCATACCATACACACATGGTACATCAACGGCGTTTAACAGAATGATAACACAACATATCTCTAAGACACAAAAGATGGAAATAAGGTGCAAATAGCTCTCACTAGAGCAGAGATAGCAAATACAATCATCCAGAGGACACATATCCCAACATAACATCATTACATCTCAGCGGAAGCATTCAAAGGGTCTGAGTATAGACAAAATCCAAATAGGCTTAAGAAGCCGGAAACGAAAAGACGGAGCCCATCCACGATGTCTCGGATCCTGCCCGGGTCCGCTACCTACTCGTCAGCAGCCTCGTCAAACTCCACGTAGTAGCCGTCACGGGGATCCTCGTAAGCGTAGTCTGCGGAAACCACAGCCCCAAAGGGGTCAGTACATAAACGTACTGGCAAGCAAGACTCACAGTTCACCAAAGTGTAACCCGTCAACACCAAGCACAGATGCCTTGGGTTCAACGGAAGAAAGGGGATATAAAAGATGCTGCAACTGGCTGCACTAACCAACTACAGAACATACTACAACTTCCGGCTATCAGAAAGGGGATAAGATAGCGTATCGTAACTAACCACAACTAACTCCAAACAAACCCATCCTGGATCTCGCCCCTTATCCAAAGAAGCAATCCGAGGATAAACTCACACAGTTGGATTAGTGATGGTTCAAGTTGTTGTGTCAATAAGCCTATTACTAGTCAAGTTATCATTAGTTAGGTGTAAGTTGTTCTGAGTACTTGTTAGCCAGTACTTTCACCAAGTTAACCATAACCGCGGAAAACACGGCTTCTCGAGAAGATTTATCCCTGCAGGGGTGCACCAATTTGGCCGTACATGTAAGAATATCCCGCCAGGATGGAAATGCACTTCCACCAAGCGAGGCACTCTACACAACTCAACTCTTCTTCGCATCAAGCCCAAAGCACCACAAGCTGTGCGTGCGCGGCTAATCGAGCCCCACGAAGAAAAGGGGACCCTCATAGCACTGGAAGACCACGCCGCCCTAAATGCCGACTACAAAAGTTCCACCCTGGCCTCGGGTTCGTACCTGCATATGCGTGCATCAAATGGAAAGCCCGAACTAAGTGTGGCGATTTGGACGAGATGCGAATCGAATCAAATTGAGGGGGGCGCCCATACACGCTTCCCACATGCGGATAGTGCGCTCATCATGGATCAGTAGACAAGACCCTTTTCCTAATTAGGGTCGACACTAGCAGGCCTCAAAACCATGCCGGGCCTCCTGCCGGTGCCTTATCAGAAAATTATTATTACCTCAAGATTTACAGGTTGTTGTTTAACATCGAGCCCCAGAACATAATAGAATATGATAACAGAAAGTAACTGGTAACAGACTCGAGCAAAAACAACCCTAAGCATGCTAGTAAGACACGGGCCCAAGCAACGGGGTTATAGGAGTGGAGGTGAGGCAATATCAGGGTTCAGGGTATCATGTGATAGGTTCGTTACAGAAACAACTATTCATAGGGCTAGCAGAAATAGACAACGGAAAGTATCGGTAACCAATGTTGAAAGGAACACAGTGGTTCATGTGAGTGATAACTTGCCTGCAAACTCAGTAGCCTGGTACTGAGCTAGATCCTCAGAAGGGGTGTCGTAAGTATCGTCTGTCTCAACGTCGTCGTCTATCCGAGAAGAAGCAAACAAACAATGCAGAAAGATAGACAATCAATATCATGGCATAATGCACAATCATGGGATGATGCATGACAATTTTATGGATGCATCAAAATAAACTAGTTGACATGGTAACACAATTTAAATGGACACATATGCAATTCTGAGTTGCATATGAAAAGCCCATCAAATAAGGTTGGAATATTTGTTTTTCAACTAATCAACAGGTGAAAGTGGATTAGTATGATGCATGGATGAGGAAAACAGAAAAATAACAACAATAGAACCAATTTAAGATAAGGTTTACCAATTTTGGAATTTTAGTTATTAGGTTAAGGAATTTTGGTTACTTAAAGGTGTTGCACAATTATTTGCTGTTTTCACCACTTTAAATTGTGCAAAATAAATAACAAAATTCATATTTGAAAAGATCATAAAATTTTGGGTGGATCACATGTTTCAAATATTGAAAAAGGAATTAGGATGAATTTATTATGACTTAAACAAAATTAAACAAGTTTTAAATGAATTTAAAACAAGTTTGAATATTATTTGAATTTTATTTGTTCCAATCATAAATTCAAATTCATATTTGAAAAGGTTAAGTGTTTCTGGTTTGAAAACATATTTTGCATGTTCAAAAATAATTTAATTCAAGCAAGTTATGAATTTAGCAAATTTAAATGATTTAAACAAGGTTTAAATTATTTAAGCAATTTTAATTATTCAAACCATGAAACAAAATTTATATTTGAATAGGTGGTTTGAAATAGCATTGAAAACATATTTTATTTGCATTATTTGGATTTAGTATGAATTAGTTATGGATTTTATCAAATTACAAATGAATTGTTTGAATTTGAATTTTGGATGCATTTGGAAAATTCAAAATAGAAAACAAGTGGTTTAATTAGATAGATAATTTAATTTGGATCAACACACATTTTTTACTTTTATTATTTGGAGTTATAATTTAAAAGTTATTAGCAATTTAAATTAGAGGACCATTCTGTAATTTAAAAGGACTTAGATTAAAACAGAAAAATGCTGAAAAACGAATTGTACTCTGTAGTGGCTAGCCCTAGCCACTGACAGAGGGCCCAAGGGGCCAACGTGGCCAGCGTGTGCGCGCGTGGCAGTAAGGGCCACTGACGAGTGGCCCCCTCCTGTCAGCCGTGCGCGAAAAAGTTTGGGATAATATGCGAGCGCCAGGGCTCGATCCCAGGATGCGTACGAGCGCGCGCAACGCTGCTACCAGTGGGGTGTTCGAATGTTTCTGTCAGTATACGCAACGCGGACAGTTTAAGGTTCCACCCCGTGCTTAACTGAATTTTGACAACGCGCGCGACTGAACCTGACAGAGAGACGACGGTGGACGGCGGCGAGCCGTGGTTGTGTTGTGCGGCCGCGTGCTGCTGGGGTGCGTGTGGGTGGTGTGCACGCTCGCGTTTCAGAGAGGACAGAGAGGAGGGAGAAAGGCACGGTGGCGTGCTCACCGTGAGAGTCAGCAGGTGGTCGACGGCGAGGTGCAGAACGACGACGGAGTCGTGGAAGATGGCGGCGACGGTGTGGACTCCCTCTGCGGCTGCGGTGGTGTCGAGGGGCTCGAGGGAGAAGCGGTGGGCTCGTTCCCGTGGTTAGCGTGGGCGATGGAGGGCTGCTGCAGCGGCTGCCATGGCGGATTCAGACGGTGGCGCGCTCCGGTGAGGGTTTGCAGTGAGGAGATCGGCCACTAGAGAGAGGAAAACGGCGGCGGCCTCGAGGGGATAGGTGGCAGGTAGGTTAGGGCTACGGCGCGGGGTTCTAGGGCTGCTTTATAGGGGCTCGGGAGCGAGGATGGTCGTCTGCTCGCGGCGACGGCGACGTGGCACCGCTCTGATCGCTGCCGTACGCAGGGAAGAAGGAGGGGAGCGCGGGCGAAACGGTACCAGGCCGTGGTGGGCTAGGCCGTGTGCTTCCCCTCCGCGCGCGCGTTTTTTCCTTTTTCTATTTTTTTTTTGTGTTCTGTTTTTTTTTTTTTGCAGCAAAAGAAAATGGAAGGATTAGATGGGTTTTAGGGGTAGGAAAAATTTGGAAAAAATGTGGTTGAGTTAGTTTTCTTACCAGCAACAAATTGTCAACTTTATTTCCAAAAAATTTAAATTTAATTTGCTGTTTGTATTTAATTCAAATTTGGAAGAAATTGCTTATTAAGTGACTATTAATGAAAACAAACTTTTTAATAGGGTGAACCCTATGGTTTAATTAGAACAAATGATTAAAGTTGTTTTGGTGATTTTCATAATTTTAAATTGGGTGCTGTTGTAACATGTGATTTGAATTTGAATTTTTTAAATGCAAATTGGAATTAATTGATTGATTAAAAGCCACCATTTAAATAGTTAAACATTACGGAATAATTGGAAACAAATAAGGGTTTGATTTGAACTTATTATTTGAAAAAGATTGTAACAGAGCAAGTATGAAATAAATGTTTGAATATTGTTTGAATTAGAATTGTGAAAACAGAGTAAAACAGAAGCAAACAAATGGAAAACAAAGTAAAACAAATGCAAACAATTCAATGAATATGATGACATTATGCAAAACTTTAATTAAACAAGAATCAAACATTCTAAATGGAAGTTTTCATACTTGGGATGTTATAGCAACCCAACGATCATGCTTAGGGCTTTATTTCAGTGCATTAACTTGCTCATGCATACATGTTGCGCATTGCATCTATGCCATGTGTTGATTGTTCTTCTTTGTTTCGATGATGTTTCCCCCTCGGTAGAACGTGACTCCGAAGTGAAGGCCATCAAATCCAATGGAGAATACTTGATCCTAACCGACAATTCAAGCACTTATTCCAGAAGATCTTTATTTGGTTTTCTTATTACCAAGGCAAGAATAACCTCTTATCTGCTCATATATGGTTTTCGAAGTGTTTTGGAATCTCGTATATTGCATGCGGTTCAAAGTATTTATGGTCTTAGATAGAGTTCTCCTATACTTGTTGCATCAACCAAATATCCTAATCCACTGCTCCTAACAGTTATAGGTTTCATTGTGCGCGCCTCGTTAAAGCCTGTGAGTCTTGCTTAGCCATGCCTAGTTGTGATCTGATCCATCCGGTTGATGAATCTGGTCAAATGCGTGAATCTACTTTGTCAGGTTGTTGTGATTTGAATTATCTTTGATAACTTGACTAAATAATGGCATGGATGTGAGGCCACAGTGGGTTGTGGCGTTTTGTCCTGTTCATGCCCCTAGGAGCGAGTTCTCGCCTTCGAAGCCAAGACTGAGCGTGCAACCACACGCGGGGCCTAACAGACCGCGCTCGACTAACTAACTTGTTTGGCCACGTCCATGAGTCACGTAGTTTGATCTTTCCATCTGCGTGTGAGTCAGAAAACAATTTGGAGAAAACTTAGGGCGTGACCGGGACAAGTGATGGACGTACACGGATCTTGATCCCGACTCACAGAACAAGTGCTGTCAGGAGGTGGCCAACTCCCTGTTTGACGGGGTGGCCCTGTTCGGGTTGACTCATGGATAGGGTCGAACAAGGTAAAGGTCGTGGCCAACCACCCTCTGCCGCACTCCATGGACGAGCGTACATGTGGCGTTAAGAGTCGGATGGTACATGTGGGTAAAGTGTACCCCCTGCAGGGATAAATCTCCTCGAGAAGCCGTGTCCACGGTTACGGATGACTTGGAAACGGATTCTGTGATCATAGATAACTTCAACGGAATGACTAAAACTTGTTAACCATGATTGAAGGGTGTCTCCTCAGAGATGCCGAGAGGAGTGATCCTTGTAGCATGAGATAGTGTGGGAATGAGAAGGACTTGGTGGAATACAAGAAGATGATGATCTCAGTAGTTGAGTAGGTTTCTCATATGTTTTGAAAACATTCTATGAGACGTGCTATTCTTCCTCGATTTGGAAAACAAAGATTGCTTTACGCAAATCAGTCTTCATAAAACCCTTTCTGAAGATAGCAGATATATAATAGGTTAATTAAGTCTTGTTGAGTACCTCCCGTACTCAGGTTTGCTTAATTGTGGTTCAAGTGAAGATCTCACATCGGTGGTGTTTCTACGTGGACATCGACGAGTAGTTTGGGGTTCCCAGGTAGCAGCCTGGAATCTATGGGCTGGGACGTCGCCTTATGTTGCGGCCTCTTAGGCCTTTTTGGTTCGTGTTGACTAGCAACATAATTTGACTTCCGTTGTCTGATGTAATGTTGGGTCATGTGACCTCTGTTTGTAACCTATACTCTAGTAACACATGTTTAATAAATCTTCATGTTTAGAGTGCTGCTTTGATCGGTTGTTGGTTTCGAGCTCATTGTTATACAGTTTTGGCTATGCCTGCATAGTTGTCGCAGTCGAGGGGTTGTGGAGCCGATGATCCATGTCCGAGCCCGCCTGCCGATGTGATCGGCCTGGGGCGAGGTAACCCCAGTAACCCTCGATTGTTGTTGCACTTTCTGGACACATAGCATCTCTGTATAGCTTTGGTCCCGTTTCCTTCAGTTTCATACGATTCGTGGACGCTCTGATATGCATAGTTGGTTATGACTAGCATGGATACAAGGAGTAGTAGACTGGGGATCCGGACTACGTGCCGATGAATCCAGTCTGCCTGCCGTTGTTTGTTGCGGCCGGGGATGGTAACCCTGAAGCCCTTGTGAGTCCATGGCTAGGAGCACATAACAGTATGTATATCTCTGGGTCCGGGGTCGTGACAGATCTCTACTTAGGCCAAAAGCCTAAGCTTGGGGGAGGTATACCGACATCACGCTCATCTATATATTATGTTTCTGTCGGTTCTTTGTATATCCATGTTTTCATTTCTTTCGCTTGTTTCCATTTCTTTCGCTTGTTTTCATTTCTTTCGCTTCTTTTTTTTCGTTTCTTTTGCTTCTTTCGTTTCTTTTTGTTTTTATTATTTTTTTCTTGCTTTCCAAAACACAAAATGACAAAAAATATATTTGTTGTTTCTCTTTATTTGCTTCTTTAGTTTCTTTCATTGGTTTCGCTTTACTTTCTTGTTTCGGTTTCATATTCAAAAATCCAAAAATATATGTTGTTCTTTTTTGATTTTGTAAAGTTGCTTCAGATTTCATCGGTCTTCCGTGTGTCCATTGGAGCTTGGTTATCATTTTGTATCATTCGATACACACAAGTGGAGAGCAATAATGACGAGTTACAACAATTCAAGTTGTGGTGAGAGGCTGGTATGAACTCTATTTTTTCATTTTTTTTACATATACTCATCTATGTGGACATGCTTTGTTTGTTCATGTAAGGTGTATGTTATTTAATGCATACTTAGTAGTTCGTGCTCTCTCATGTTTAGTTCCAACTTACTAATATTAAATAGCATGTCGTATAAATGTTTGCTTGCATTGTTTTATTTATAGAAGGGTATGACATTGTGGTATCTCTCTATGAATGTTTCGCTTGAATTGTCTTGGCACATGCTCACGCATGCATAAGACTGAAAACAAAAACTTAATTAAGTCTCGATGATCTATTTTGCGTGAGAGTATTTGTATCACTTTTATGCCCCCGTTAATTTTATTTTGTTGCAAGCATGATTATGACGATTATTGCTCTCTTGATTGTCGATAACAGACTATTGCTAGCTTTCACCTGTACTGTGTATGAGCTCTACTCCTGCATCCAACTCCCAAAAACCAAAGTTTTTCCAAATGTGTACACCATACCTACCTATATGTGGTATTTCACCGCCACTCCGAGTAAATTTCTCATGTGGTACCTTTAAAACCTTCAAAATTTATTCCTGTTTTGTGCCCCTGTTTTAGCTCATGAGGACGTAAATAGGGAATCTTTATCTCGCTTGTTAATTGGACTTTGCACACCAGGACTAGTGGCTTCATCCGCTTATCCAAATGATATAAGAGCTTATCCTAGGCATACGACTTGCCATCGCCGAGCATCAATTGGCCATAATACCCGACACGTGGCTTGCTCAGCAAAAAGCACGCCGACAGGCACAGGACCATCAAGATTTCATCGTGGAGCAAGTTCGCAAGCTAAAGCCGGTGCAAGCCATCCGAGAGGTTCTTCACCCGACGTGGATCTCCAACTCGGTCATCGCCCCGAAGCCGAATGGATCCAAACGGTTGTGCGTGGACTTCACAGATCTTAACCCCGCTTGCCCTAAGGATCCATTACCGCTTACACGGATCGACCAGATTGTAGATTCTATGGATGGGTGTGATCTCCTCTGTTGGACGCTTTTCTAGGTACCACTAGATCAGGATGGCTAAAGGACATGAGGAGAATACGACCTTCCTCACACCTGAAGGGTGCTTCGGCTTCACTAGCATGCCCTTCGAACTGAAGAACGTCGGGGCAACCTTCCAGCGGGCTATGAGAATCTGCTTGGGGTCCCAGATAGGACGGAACGTCGACGCTTACATCGACAACATTATTGTGAAAACCTCGAAGGGATGAGATCTCATCGAGACCTACGAGAAACCTTCGACAATCTGCGCAAGATCAACCTGAAGCTCAACCCGGACAATTGCACCTTCGGCATGCCCTCGGGAAGGATGCTCGGTTACTTAGTGTCCCACCGGGGAATCGAGGCCAACCCCGACAAGATCAAAGCCATCGAAGCCATACAAGTTCCCCGACGGGTTAAAAATGTCCAACTGATCAACGGATGCTGCACTGCACTTAGGCGCTTCATATCTCGGCTGGGCGAGCGTGCCCTGTCCCTCTTCAAGTTTCTCAAAAAGACGGGTCCCTTCTAGTGGACCTAGGAGGCCCAGACTGCGCTGGAGGACCAGAAGTGTGCTGGTGGCGCCCCGAGAAGTAGAACCCTTTTTCTTCTACATAGTTACCACAAACCAGACGTTGAGTGGCGTGCTGGTAGTGGAGCGGGACCAGATCTACCCTGAAGACAAGAAGGCTGATCTGCCGGAGGAGCTGGTAGATCCCGCCGGGTGCAACTTCCAGTGTATTATGTGAGCTCGGTGCTCCGTGATGCCTGGGAAGTGTCCTGGCAGCAAGGAAGTTGCGCCACTACTTTGAAGCACATCCGTCCACGGTGCGGTCGTCGCATCCGCTTCAGCATGTGTTGACCAACGCACATCCTTCCAGCAGGGTCGCCGAGTGGTCAGTGGAGATATCTCATTACGACATCCACTTCGACAACGACAAGACTATCAAGAGCAAGGCGTTGGCCAAGTTCCTCGCTGAATGGCTAGAGTGGACCCAAACCCCAATGGAGGAGCCGAAGACTCATTCCGCTCTTCCGGGGAAGGAAGACACCGACTGTTGGGTGATGTACTTTGACGGGGCCTTCTCCTATGAGGATGCCGAAGCCGTCATACTGATCGTCTCTCCCTATGGGAAGCACCTTAAGTATGTCGTGCGGCTGGACTTCGATCGGGGGAAGGCATCCAACAGTGTGGCGGAGTACGAGGGCCTGCTGGCCGGCCTGAGGGCGGTGGCAGGCTTGGGCATCCAGCGGCTGGTGGTGGGGGGCGACTCTCAACTCGTGATCACCCAAGTTATTAAGGAGTACAATTGTCCTCGCATGAGGGAATACGTGGAGGAGGTGCGGAAGATGGAGCTCAAGTTCAAAGGAATATCAATGGAGCATGTCCCCCGAGCTTACAACTCCATCGCTAAAGAGCTCTCCAAGATAGCGGCCCGTCGGGAGCCTATTCTGCCGGGGCGTTCGTCGGACGATTGACACAGCCAACTATCGACCGAGGGACGAGACAGGGTTCCCCGGGAGTGGCCATTCTGGAGAGGCTAGCCGGGACAGCCCTACCGGGGAGGGAGGTCTTGGCTACCTCCCCGAGGATTCCGTCTTGGGAAGAAGACATCATGAAGTTTTTTCAAGGCCGAGAACTATCAGACGATCACAGGCGGGATGAGCGCCTCGCCCGACAGGACAGGATATACGGGTTGATCGATGGAGGGAGAATGGGGTGTTGCTACGGTGCATCACCCGCGAGGAAGGGATGGAACTACTAGCTGACATCAATCGAGGGCTATTCTCTCACCACGTCGTGTCTCGGGCCCTAGCTGGGACGGCAGTGCTGTACGGCTTCTTCTGGTCTACGGCCCTGTCCGATGCTAAGCACCTGGTCAAGACCTGCGAAGCATGTTAGTTTCATGCCAAGAGCATCCACCAGCCGGCCTAGGCTCTACAAGTCATTCCCCTATCTTGGATGTTTCCTGGGCCTGTTTCCAAGAGCAAGAGGAGGGAATCGGTTCCTCTTTGTCGCCATCGACAAGTTCACTAAGTAGGGTGATGTGAAGGCCATCAGAGCGGAGACATCGGAAGCAGCGTGCAAGTTCATCCAAGGGATTGTGTGCCGGTTCAGAGTGCCTAACCGCATCATTACCGACAACGGCTCCCAATTCACAAACGGGTCTTTTCAAGACTACTGTGAGCAGCTAAGCACGAAGATATGCGTTACCTCTATTTCTCATCCAAGGAGCAATGGGAAGGCGGATCGAGCTAATGCAGAAGTATTACGTGGGCTGAAGACCAAGACTTTCCACAGGCTCACGCGCAGCTGGAAGAATTGGATCGACCACCTGTCGATTGTGTTGTGGTCGCTGAAGACCACCCCCAGCCGAGCAACCCGTGAAACCCCCTTCGCCTTGGTTTATGGACCAGAAGCAGTCCTCCCGATGGAGATCAAGAACGGATCCCCCAGATTCGAGCTTACGATGAAGGATCTCAGCATGAGGCAAGGATCGACGACGTCAACTTCCTGGAAGAGGTACGTTATCAGGCCATGGTACGATCAGCTCGGTACCAGCAGGGGTTGCACCGCTATCACAGGAGGCGGGTGCGACCCCGAGACCTTGAGATTGGATATTGCATTTTGCGAAAAAAACAGAGTACCAAGGGAAGAGACAAGTTCTCTTCCCCTTGGGAGAGCCCTTATCGGGTAGTACACGTCCTTAAGCCAGGCGTTGTGCGCCTCGTTACGGAGGAGGGAAGACCCGTAAACAACTCATGGAACATCGAGCATTTACGGAAGTACCACCTCTAGAGGTTTTAACCGTAAGGCGCAGGCAGGGCGGGTCCGCCTCCGCTATGCGAAGGGCCTGATCACTGATCAGCACAAGCATTGGCCAGCAAGCGTATCTGGGAAACCCCGAGTGTAAAACGCTGGTAGTGCCACCCTACGCAAGTGCCCTAGTGGTCCAAGTGCATTCCGTGCGTGTTCGGGCAGGGGCTCCAATATAATTTCCTCTCCCCTTGGTAAAACACCAACGTCCCGCAAGTGCTTAGCAGCACGAGTGCATTCCGTGCGTTTTCGGGCGGGGCCTCGATGTAATTTACACTCCTTCTGGGTTTCTTTCTGGAGTCTCGAGAATAAAGTCTTTTTTGGATTAATCTTGCTTTTTTTTCCCCAAATCAGATCCGAGCGGGGGTTGGTGATGGCCTAGCTGCGGACAAGCCGATGACGACTCGAAGTCTAAATGGCTCCGAGTAAGAGGCGAAAGGCCCAGACGGCCCCTTCGAACCCAAACGGTTTGGGGATAGCGGCAGAGAAGGGAAAGGAGGACATTTGTATCTTTCTTTTAAGGCCCAGACGTCCCCTTGGAACCCAGGCGGTTTTGGGGCAGTGTCTCAACGAAAAAAAGAGGAACCTTTTGTCTTTGAACACTTTCGAAGATGGGGTTTTCGTTGCGATTGTGTTTATTTGCTTCAGATCTTATTTCTAGAAAGTTATTTGTTCTTTATTGAAAGAGTTTTTTGTACCAATTAATCACCAGGAAGCCACATGGCGAGATCAAGAGAAAAAGACGAAGAAAGGCGGGGAATAAGGTGATAAGGTCCAACACCAAGCATTTAAAGAAAAATAGATACATTTAGCATGGGGGCTACTCCCCTGTGGATATGCCTCACCGGGTAGGAGTCACGCTATCTTTCCGCTCAGTGGATGGGGCCCTGCGGCATCCTCTCCGGCATCGCTGGACTCCCAAACAGAGGAGTCGTCGGAGTCGATGGAGGCGTCTGAACCGTCACAGACACGCTGAAGACAAAGGCTCTCATCCAACATATGTATGCTCCACGTTCCATCTCCGTGAAGCTTGACGACCAGCATGTAGCCTCGTAGAAGACCATGGGAAATGGAGAACTTGCACCACTGTTCATCCAAGGTCATGTGGCCAGACCCGTCGATGATGACCTCCGCCGACCAAGGGACCGAGCAGCCTTTCATCAGCAAGTTCATGCGCCGTGGCTCGCGCCCCTGCAACTTGCAGGAGAGCTTGTCCGGAAAGTGAAGGCGAGGCCCAATCCACCTTGCAGGTACACCGCGAAGGAAAAGCCTTCCATATCGGTGTACGCCCTGTGGGCCAGCGGGGATGGCGATGGTGGTGGCGGAAGCAAGGGCTTCGAAGCGGCTAGGGGATGCGATTGCAGCGCCTCGCCCTCCGCCGCATTTCCCGCTACGCCAGTGCCCCGTGGACTCTCGGGCGGGAGTCCAGTCAGGGTTATCTCCTGCGAGGCCGCGACCAATCAAGGATGTGCCTGGAGCGGGGTGGCGAAGGAGAGACGCCCTGTAGAAGAGAAACGCCAAGACCATGACTATGGGTTCGGGCAGGGACTTCGCCCCAGGGCAAGCACCTGGCCTCTGCAACCAAATAAGATTCCACCGCCTGAGGAGCAGGGATGACACTGAGGAGAAGACGCGCCATGAGGATGAAAACTACACCGACGAACCAGCTAGGACTATGGCGAGTGGGTGGTGCCGCAGGGGGAAGGGTATTTAAAATACTAGCCAGGGTTGCCAACCGGCTGGCCTTCCCCTCGCCCGGCATTAACTGCTCTCCCCGAGAAGGGGCTTCCCCTTTTCCCGGACCGTTCCCACCTCGGGCTCGTTCTAGCCATAAGGGCGTGGCCGAGCAGCCGAGGCCACAGCGCTGTCGTTTCCACGCCCGGGGACTAATGTCGATACCGCCCCCACGGGGGTGTCGGGAGTGGAGGGATAAGCGAGCCCACGTGAAAGCAAGAGCAAACGTCGGGCCAGGTGGGCCCGGCTGAAGGAGAGGATGTATCCTAGGAAGGGGCGTGTCCACCAGAGATCCACCCGGGACACGGCCGTTGGGGCCCGTGGATCCACCGCGTGGAGATCAAGCAGACTGGAAGCAAAGTAACTCAACAACATGGCAGGCGGGCAGGAGAGCCCGTGGGAGCTGTCGCCCAGAGACATACCGCTAGCACCACCTGTCTCCTATAGATGGCACATGCCCATACACTCGGAGCACATGCGACCGGTGTCGAAGAGTCGTGTCGACAAATCCCTCGGTTGATCCGATAGGGTTTTGAGTAGAGGAATGATGTACGCGCTGGTGATCTCGACGGCTAACAAGGATGCAAGATTTACCCAGGTTCGGGGCCCTCGTAGAGGTAAAACCCTTACTCCTGCTTGTGTAATCTTTATTATGGCAAGATAATCGAACGGTTACAATGGCGATGCCATGGTGGTGTGTACGGGGTGTTTCGTGTATTGTCTAGTCTAGTTGTGGCTTGTATCTTACTCTCTCCCTAGATTGGATCCCCTTTTTCTATCCTCTCTTCTGGCTTTATATATGGAGCCAGGAGGGGGTTACATGAGTCCTAGTAGACTACGTCTAGGAGTTCTTGTCTTGACACGCAAGTCTTGCGGGTGGGCTTCTGTTGGGCCTTCTAGAACCGCGGGATATCACCTGTCTTTGGGCCTAGGTCTTGGGCCTTGGACCGGGTAGGCTCACCCGATAGGTCCAGGATTCATCCCCACGTCAGTAGTCCTCGAGTGTTCGGTCGACTGAGAATCAGTCGGGTGGGCACTCAAAGTCCGTTCTTGATTTCTTTGATTGGTTATTCAGTCGCCTAGTTTTGAGGGTGTATACCCTGTGCGCAACGCGCTCATGTACTCGAGCATCGAGTGATAAATGTGCCTTGTGTTGGCGGTTAACGTAGAAGGATGTGGCTCAGTCGCTTGGCTCTCCCGAAAATTCAGGGCCAATTAATTGCATCTAGGGAAAAATGGTTCTGGCCTACACGAATTCGAGACCTCCGACTCGAATCCGGCGAGGTGATCGTTGTGACTGGGCCGTGGAGGTCTTACCGACTCGAACTTAACCTAAAGGGGTACCGGCGCGTCCGCTAGGATTTTTTTCGTGTTGTTGACACAGGAAATTTACCGGAGGACGCGGCTTGAGTGCGATTCCCGGCCCAAAAGAGAGATACTTGGGTCTTACCTTCGTATTCGAAAGAATACAACATCCGGATGTGCCTAGTCGGCCGAACGATCCAGGATAAGGATGTGTAAATACATCGTGTGGTAGAGTTGCGGGAGCCGCACACTCGCGATTTTACCTTAATCATGTTCTTGCGATTCTTCGGTTGAAGAGATCTTCCTTCTTGATCTTGTGCGAAAGAGATTTCGCGTTATGAAATTTACACGAAAGAAATTTCATCTTGATGTGCCCATACGAAAGAGATTTCGTGTCAGGGTGACTATGCGAAAGAAATATCGCGTCTTGATGTGCCCATACGAAAGAGATTTCGTGTCAGGGTGCTTATGCGAAAGAAATTTCGCGTCTTTGTTGTGCTCATACGAAAGAAATTTCGTGTCAGGGTGCTTATGCGAAAGAAATTTCGCGTTTTGATACGCATACGAAAGAAATTTCGTGTAATGGGGTGCGCAATGACGTCACCGCGCACTCGCCTGCTCCCAATGGGACGTGACGTTGTGGGGCAGGGCACGTAGGGTCCATCGTGTCAGCTTTTGACCGGAAGCGTGTCGTCGTGCGTCCGTTTTTCTGCATGACGTAATTACGCGGTGGAGATATACTCGACACGGTGGATGGAGTCGACGCGGTGGAGGTGTACTCAACACGGCGGAGGGAGTCGACGCGGTGGAGATGTACTCGACACGGTGGAGGTGTACTCGACACGGCGGACGGACTCGACGAGGAAGTCGTGGAGTTGACGAGGCGGATGGCGTCGACGCGGTGGAGGTGTACTCAACACGACGGACAGAGTCAATGAGTAAGTCGTGTAGTCGATGCGGTGGAGGTCGTGTAGTTGACACGGACGTGGCGGAGTCGCACGACGACATGGAAGTCGTGTAGTTGATGCGGACGCTCAGCCACCTAGTCCACACAAGAAGATGGACCCTAAAAGTCTTCAAGATGTTTTGATTTCGCGAATTGGCCTGCGATGCCGTATGCGTCTCGTCGAGACGGACAAGTTTGATGTTTTGCTTTTCTTCATCCGAGTTAATATGCGGTTTGTACGACCACAATAAGGATCTGGACGAAGAAATCGGACAGGACTCCTCAGGTACGCGGCCATCATGTCAGATGCTTCCGACGCGGTAGTACGTCGAGTGCGCGCGTAGCGCTTGTCGGTTTGTACGACCAGCGCTCATTGGGTGCGCGGCCAGCGCTCCCGATGGGAGTAGCCTCTAAGTCTATGTGCGATTATTTGTAATCGGGCATAGACTCAAAAATCTTCCAGCGTTGCTTATTTGATTTATCGGGTGCACGACAGTGCTCCCGATGGGAGTAGCCCCCGAGGCTATGCTCGACTCGCAGAGTCGGGAATAGGCTCAAGTTGTTCTGAAGCTAACCCCTTGTGCTTGTCTTCTGTTGGCTCGCGGAGGAGGACATGCGTCGACTCCCGGAGGAGGGTATGTGTCGACTCCGAGCGGGGGATCTATGTCAACTGTCGAATGTCGACTCCGAGCGAGCGAGGATTGTGTCGACTGTCGACTCCGAGCGGAGGATATGTGTCGACTCCGAAGTTGCAGCCGACGTTATGGTTCCTGCGTTGCAGTTGCAGCCATATAATCGGATGTGGTTAAATAATGTAGCAGTAGTGGTGTGTCTAGCAAAATGTACGGACCAAATTGTTGCTCGGGTTAATCTTGGTTGTGAACCAACAATTTATCGACTCGTAGAGTCGAGTATGACCTGTTGGTAGGCGATGATTTGACCCTACGCGACACTTTTGCATCGTACGTTGTGCCCTTTCGTTAGCCTGACAGCCACTGTCTATGCTCCTTGCCGACCTGTGAGTTGTTGCTGCAAACCGGGTCGGAGTCAAGGGTCGACGTCAGGCAGTATCAGCTACTCGGGTTATAGCGTGTAAATGTGGTAGTGTAACGCGCAGAATGACGGGTGTCGAGTATACATGTAGTTTACGGGGCGCAGCCCCCAACTGTCAGGTGTAGCTTCACATCAGATTAGAAACACATAAAAAGGTAAATTTGTCGACTCGTATGAGAGGAACTTATCTTTGTATGACACTGCCGTAGTCGACGAGGCGGTGCCGAGTGACGGGGTCGACAAATATCGCCGGAATCGATGAACCGGGTCCGGTCCCTTGTCGAGTGCGGCTGTTTCGCGCCTCAGCCCCCGAGTGTCGAGTGCGGCTGCGGCAAATTCTCGAGTGCGTCTACTTTGCAGCACAGTCCCCGAACAACGAGTGTGGCTGTGGCGAAGGACAACCCCCCGAGACGCTTAGTCGAGAGGATTCGATGTAGTGAAGTTGTACGGCGGAGTCGCGATGTTTTCTAGACGGAGTCGCGATGTTTTCCGGAAGGACCCGACGAGACGGACCGAGTCGACGCGGTGGAGTCACGATGCTTCCCGAAGGACTCGACGCAGCGGACCAAGTCGACGCGGAGGAGTCGCGATGTTTGTCCGAAGGACACGACGCGGCGGACCTAGTCGACGCGGTGGAGTCGCGATGTTCACCCTAAGGACTCGACGTAGCGGACCGAGTCGACGTGGCGAAGTTGCGATGTCCGTCTGAAGGACTCGACGCGGCAGACCGAGTCGACGCAGCGGAGTCGCAATATTTGCCCGAAGGACTCGACGCGGTGGACCGAGTCGACGCGGCGGAGTCGCTATGTTTACCCGAAGGACTCGACACGGCGGACCGAGTCGACGTGGCGGACCGAGTCAACGTGGAGGAGTCGCGATGTTTGCCGGAAGGACTCGACGCGACGGAGTTGTGATGTTTGTCTGAAGGACTCGACACGGCGGACCGAGTCGACGTGGCGGAGTCGCGATGCTTCCCGAAAGACTCGACGCGGCGGACCGAGTCGACGCGGCAGAGTCGCGATGTTTGTCCGAAGGACTCGACGCGGCAGACCGAGTCGACGCGGCAGAGTCGCGATGTTTGCCCGAAGGACTCGACGCGGCGGACCGAGTCGACGCGGCAGAGTCGCGACGTTTGTTCGAAGGACCCGACGCGGCGGAGTCGCGGTGTTTACCCGAACGACTCGATGCGGCGGACCGAGTCGACGCGGAAGAGTCGCGATGTTTACCCAAAGGACTCGACGCGGCGGACCGAGTCGACGCGGCGCAGTCGCGATGTTTGCTCGAAGGACTCGACACGGCGGACCGAGTCGACGCAGCGGAGTCGCGAGGATTTGTTGTGTGTACATGGAGGACAATGTTGATGTCGAGCCCCCGAGAACTAGTATGGAGAGTCTCCATGTTTTGTTGGTGTTGCTTGGTCTTATTGTCGACTCGCAAATTGCCGAAATAGGATCCGGATCCGCGATTCGAATTCGCGAACTCGCAGAGATCCAAAACGTCTCGCAGTGCGCGAGCCGCTGACGGAGATTTAACCGTTGGAATTGGTTCAAAAAATACAGCGTGGTGCGGGGTTGTATCCCGCAACTTTTCAACGGTGTGATCTTCGAATTTATGTCCGAGTCGACTGTGAGAATTGTTTTCCCAAAGTCGAGCGGAGTTCCGTCAGATTCTGACAGGGCTTCAGTGTTCAGGGTCATCCACGGAGATCTATCTGTCAGAATTCACCGATTCTTTTTGGAGCCAGTAGTTAATTTGATTTCTCATCTTTCCACCGAAGGAATTTTCCAGATGAGTTCCGAGTTGCCGTTGATAGGGTCTTCAATATGTATGTTACTCCTGCTCTGTAGCCTGCGCGTAAAGAACGATGTTGATGTAGATGATAAAGGCCGTGCGCGATGCCGGCGAGTACTTGATGAAGTTGAAGGATCCGAATTAGATCGAATCCATGGGGTCGAGGACCCGAAGCTTGATGTAGATGTGGCCGGCGAGACCGTAGATCCAGCACGTGTCGTTCCCACAGACGGCGCCAATTGTCGAAGAGTCGTGTCGACAAATCCCTCGGGTGATCCGGTAGGGTTTCGTGTAGAGGAATGATGTACGCGCTTGTGATCTCGACGGCTAACAAGGAGGCAAGATTTACCCAGGTTCGGGGCCTTCGTAGAGGTAAAACAATTACTCTTACTTGTCTGGTCTGTATTATGGCGAGATAATCGAACTGTTACAATGGCGATGCCATGGTGGTGTGTACGGGGTGTTCCGTGTATTGTCTAGTTTAGTTGTGGTTTGTATCTTCCTCTCTCCCTAGATTGGATCCCCTTTTTCTCTCCTCTCTCCTGGCTTTATATATGCAGCCAAGAGGGGGTTACATGAGTCCTAGTAGACTACGTATAGGAGTTCTTGTCTTGACCCGCAAGTCTTGCGGTGGGTTTCTGTTGGGCCTTCTAGAACCACGGGATATCACCTGTCTTTGGGCCTAGGTCTTGGGTCTTGGACCGGGTAGGCTCACCAGATAGGTCCAGGATTCATCCCCACGTCAACCGGACAGGCCTAGCGTCCCTTCAAATATAAAAGAAGAGGGAAAAAGGAAAGAAGAGAGAGGCATCCATACTAGAGAGCGGTCCCCGGAGACTACCCTTGCCTGGGATTGCCAGAGAACACACCCACCCCACACCCTTTTTCCACCGTGTAAACACTCATACCAACATATAATTGCAGACATGCAGGATGTAGGGATCCATCTCGCGATGGACTGAACCTGGGTAAAAGCCTTGTGTCCGTGTGTTTCATTACCGTGATTCATCTAGGAGGGAGACAGAACCTCCCCGCGCCCCACCGCCGAACAAATCAGGGAGCTGGACGTCGGTCACTCCCGTGTCCGCGCTTCGACACGCAACAGACAGCATCAGCTTGCGCATCACCTTGGCCATCTTCTCCATCTTCCTTGGGGTTATCTTGGACATCCTCCAGCACCTCTAGTGGGTCATCCCGGAGACCATGCCCGTGTACACAATGGACAAGCGCATGAGATAGCGAACCATTCACTGAATGTGCTACGTAATGTAAGAATAGGAGCGAGTTCGCCTCGATTCGAAGTGCATCGATTTGAGCTCTTGTCATGGGACCATATGGAGTGGTTGGTGGAAAGGGTTGGGCTGCATCACCTAGGGGACTAGGCCTAGATCTGTACGGCAGAGCAGTTTGCGGTGGTGTGCGAGGTGGACAAGCCGGTTCAGATCATGGAGCACGAGTGGGACTGCCAGAAGGATCTGGCAACGGTCGGAGTCATCGAAGATGGCGCCTGCCGGCGTCGGCGACACAATTCACGTCCCTGCCCAAACATCTCTGGGAAACCCTAGATCTGTTCCGGGTCGGACATTGGTGGAGCCAACCGTCGTTCTCCCCCTGACTTGTGGGACCAGTGGAAGATGGTTGGGGTTAGACCTGACTTGTGGGACCAGTGAAAAAAGAAAACCCGAGACGTGAATTAAATACCGGTGCCTTCGGTAGTCCGCTATTATTCATAGTGCTTGAATGTGCACCACGTCGGTTACATGACGTGATCGATATGTGCGTGTGCTAGCGTGCATCGTCTCATGCATAAAGCGGGTGTTATTTGAATACGTTTAGCTCTAAATCATATCCTTGTTAGGTTGACATGAATGCAAAGCAACACACGACACATTCATTCATGTGGAGCGAGCGAACCACGCACAGGCTACCCCCTACTAATTAACCTCGGCCACGAAACGGATATGCCCATGAATCGAAGCGAGACATCACCCCGCACGCAAGTTACATATCTCAGCTCGATCGTGATCTACGCATGCACCGAACTAAAAAAAAAATCTAAATCCACGCCGAAAGGAAAAGAACAACACGTCCACGCGCGGGTGCAAACATCGTATTCCCGTCTTGATTACATGCATCAGAAGGCGAGGTTAGTCTTCGCCAAGGGTAACTAGCAGTGTAGCATAGGGCTAGTGTAGAGGTGCAACACACGGAACCCCTGCGAGAGACACGTGGCTCGCCTCCATTGGCCAGGAGCGCCTATTTAGCCAAGCGCCGGAGGCGGCCCCCTCTCTTCACCCATACACTCCCCTTGTCACGTCCCTGTCCTCCTACCTCGTCTCGCCACCATGTCCTGCCAGGACGCCGGCGCGGTGGTGGTACAGACGCTGCTGCTTCTGCTGCTCACGGCGCCGTCGTTGTCCGCGCGGGCCGCCGTGCCGCCGTTCTCGTGCGGGCCGTCGTCGCCTGCCGCGACGCAGGGGAGCGGGTTCTGCGACGCGGCGCGCCCGGCGGCGGAGCGCGCGGCCGACCTGGTGGCGCGGCTCACGTTGGCGGAGAAGGTGTCGCAGCTGGGGGACGAGGCCCCGGGCGTGCCCCGGCTGGGCGTGCCGCCTTACAAGTGGTGGAACGAGGCGCTGCACGGGCTGGCGACCTCCGGCAAGGGGCTCCACTTCAACGGCGCCGTCCGCAGCGCCACCAGCTTCCCGCAGGTCAGCCTCACCGCCGCCGCCTTCGACGAGGACCTCTGGTTCCGCATCGGCCAGGTACGTACGAACACCAACGCCCCGTGAGGCGGGCCAACTGCTGCTGCAGTTTCTCTTCGCCTTTTTGTGGCATATATTAATGGTGTGCGGCAGTTTCGTTATGGAATGTTGCCGTGGATCGCTGTCGATCGGGCGCGCGCGGGCCCATGCATCATGCGCTGCATGCATGCGCGCGTGCGTCCATTCCATGCCATGCATCATGCACGAACCCTCTTCTTTCCCTGGGTTTCTTTTCTTCATCCGTGATTTGGGAACAGACAAAGTGTGTGCGGCAGCTTGTAGTCTGCAATTCTACATGTACGCTGTTTTTTTTGTTTGCAGCGTGTACAGTATGGATGCTCGTGGCGGGCCTCTGACTTTCCTGTCTTAATTATGTGCTGTCTCTCTACAATATTGCTCTAATATTTCTAAGGCTTGAGGATCCACATTGGATTTCCCCCATCAATTGGCTATATAGGTTGATTATAAGCAGATATTGGTGAATTAGGCAGGCGGAGATTGCATTTTGAGGAGAGAAAAAATCTTTCTTGTCATTGCTAGTACTCCTAATAAAATAAATATTTATGTCAAAAAAAAATTTAAAAAATATGGCCATTATTAATTCCTTTTTTAGGGAAAACACACGCTTTATTAATTCCTTATTTCGTCCACTATTTTTAGAACTACATCATACTCCTCCCTCGTTACGATCACACTACAACGACCTCACTACCAACTTGATCTCAAAAAAAAAACAATCACCAACTTCAAAAGGCGGGAACATTCTTTCCACATAAGTTGTGAATGGGATGGCAACAATTGTGGGCCACAAGGAAAGTAACAATCAACGGATAACCGGGTTCGGTGCAAAATATATTGTAGTAGTAGTACAATTTAAATTCAGCGTATAAAAACTAGCTACAAAAAAAGATACGTTAATTAATCAATAGAATTATACTGTAGATATCAGCAAAACATAATTAAACGAGAACGTGATCTTGATGTACGTCCAAAGCAAAGTCTACGAACTAGTACTATGTATAGGACAAGCTGCCGTGTACAGCTACACCGGCCGGCCGGGTGGCACCAGAAAAGTGGTAGCAAAGGGACAGCACGTGAGTACACCTAGTGTGGTTAGTGCCAACGACAGGGAGAAGAAATGAAGAATGTTTGTGCCGGAAAGAAAAAGGGACGCCTTTTGGTTCTGGTGAGCCACATGTGAGCCAAACTAGATCTGATATGATATGAGTAGATCGGGGCTTTTCCATCGTACCCAACCCTTTTGGTTAGCCCGTGGGTATGAAATGGAGAGTGCCCACAAGGCCACAAGATCATGTCATCCCGTGCTTCTTTGTTGTTAGGACTTAGGAGCCAGAGATCATGTGGTTTGATTCTGCCACCATTGATTAGTAGTATAAAGTTGGATTACTGTCTAACGTCTACGGGTTTGGTCGAATTCATGTTGGATTTCCACCATACTACTAAATGTTAGGCCGTGCTCCTAAATCACTAGTAAAGGGTTAGGCCGTATCAGTTATGAAAATGCAATCAATTGTTAGGTTAAGGAAAACTAATTGTTAGGTTTGTTCAGCAATACAGCACTAACGATATTCAGATTTACGGGCCAAGGTTACTTGACCATTTTAGTAGTTCCTATTACTAGTCCTTACGCAATACTTTGCAAAAGTTGTCACTTTGCGTGGTTACCATGCAAAGTTTGTGTTGCAAGCATGTCCTGTCACACTATCTCCTTTGCAACATTCTACCTTTATCTTTCGGTTGCCTGCCATAGACCATAGTCCATGACACTTGACAAAAATCATCTGTGTGGTACGTGTAGGCGATCGGGCGGGAGGGTCGGGCGCTGTACAACCTGGGGCAGGCGGAGGGTCTGACCATGTGGTCCCCGAACGTGAACATCTACCGTGACCCGCGGTGGGGCCGCGGGCAGGAGACACCCGGGGAGGACCCCACGACGGCGAGCCGGTACGGCGTGGCGTTCGTGAGGGGCCTGCAGGGGAACTCGACGTCGCTGCTGCAGACGTCGGCGTGCTGCAAGCACGCGACGGCGTACGACCTGGAGGACTGGAAGGGCGTGGCCCGCTACAACTTCGACGCCAAGGTGACGGCGCAGGACCTGGAGGACACCTACAACGCCCCCTTCCGGAGCTGCGTCGTCGACGGCAAGGCCAGCTGCGTCATGTGCGCCTACACCGCCATCAACGGCGTCCCCGCATGCGCCAACGCCGACCTCCTCACCAACACTGTCAAGGGAGACTGGGGTCTGGACGGGTACGTGCATTTCGAGTCACGTGCCAGCATGCAGATCGATGCAGGGTCTTCACGCGGGCCGGGGAACTGATGCGATGCGTACGTCTCTGCCTTTTTTGGTTGTTTGCACTGCAGGTACATCGCTTCCGACTGTGACGCCGTGGCCATCATGCGTGACGCGCAGCGGTACGCGCCCACGCCAGAGGACGCGGTTACACTTTCTCTCAAGGCTGGTAAGCACGATTCATAAGTTAAACTTATTGGGCTAGCTTAGTGATATTTTTTCGCAATGTTAAAAGCAAATTTCTCCACAAGTTACTGTACGCCAGAGGAACTTTCTTCAAAACGACAATGATTCAGTTCAATTCGTTTGTGTCTGACGTACGTACAGGGCTGGACATCGACTGCGGGGCCTACATGCAGCAGCACGCGGCGGCCGCGGTGCAGCAGGGGAAGATCACGGAGGACGACATCGACAAGGCGCTCAAGAACCTCTTCGCCATCCGGATGCGGCTGGGCCACTTCGACGGCGACCCCAGAGCCAGCATCTACGGAGGCCTCGGCGCCGCCGACATCTGCACCCCGGAGCACAGGAGCCTCGCCCTCGACGCCGCGCAGGACGGCATCGTGCTCCTCAAGAACGACGCCGGGATCCTCCCGCTCGACCGGGCGGCCGTCGCGTCCGCGGCCGTCATCGGCCCCAACGCCAACAACCCCGGGCTGCTCATCGGCAACTACTTCGGCCCGCCGTGCGAGTCCACCACCCCGCTCAGAGGGGTCCAGGGGTACGTCAAGGACACCAGGTTCCTCGCCGGGTGCGCCTCGGCGGCCTGCGACGTGGCCTCGACGGACCAGGCGGCCGCGCTGGCCGGCTCGTCGGACTACGTGTTCCTCTTCGTGGGGCTGAGCCAGCAGCAGGAGAGCGAAGGGAAGGACAGGACGAGCCTGCTGCTCCCCGGGCAGCAGCAGAGCCTCATCACCGCCGTCGCCGACGCGGCCAAGAGGCCCGTCATCCTGGTGCTCCTCACGGGCGGGCCGGTGGACGTGACGTTCGCCCAGACGAACCCCAAGATCGGCGCCATCCTCTGGGCCGGGTACCCCGGCCAGGCCGGCGGGCTCGCCATCGCCAGGGTGCTCTTCGGCGACCACAACCCTGGCGGGAGGCTGCCGGTCACTTGGTACCCGGAAGAGTTCACCAAGGTGCCCATGACGGACATGCGGATGCGCGCTGACCCGGCCACCGGCTACCCCGGCCGGAGCTACCGCTTCTACCAGGGACCAACTGTCTACAAGTTCGGCTACGGCCTCAGTTACTCCAGCTACTCTCGCCGGCTGGTCGGGGCTGGCGCAAGCATGCGGGCACCAAACACAGACTTACTCGCAGACCTGAACACGATGGTAACCGCGGAAGAAAGCGTCGGGAGCTACCATGTGGACCAGATCGGCGCTCAAGGATGCGACCAGCTCAAGTTCCCGGCCGAGGTAGAGGTGGAAAACCACGGCCCGATGGACGGCAAGCACTCGGTGCTCATGTTCCTCCGGTGGCCGAACGCTACTGCCGGACGGCCGGCGAAGCAGCTGATCGGGTTCAAGAGACAGCATCTCAAGGTAGGGGAGAAGGCCAGCCTCAAGTTTGACATCAGCCCGTGTGAGCATCTGAGCAGAGTAAGGGAGGATGGCAACAAGGTGATAGACATAGGGTCTCACTTCCTCATGGTTGACAAGCATGAGTTGGAGATCAGATTTGAGGCTTGAGTTTATTAGGATTGCAGGGAAGTAGTAGAGGTGACTGGATACGGTGTAATTCTCTCATTCTATAATTTATACCGCATTGTTGTTAGTATCCTTGGAAACTGAGATTTTTCTAGGGTGTACTGTAAGAGTCTCTTAGTAAGAGATGTGTTCACTGCCTCTTCAAATCAAATAAAGATAAATCTAGTTGAACAGAAACATCTCTTCCAGCATCATTGAGATGCAGTACCATCTTGTAAATTCTGATAACAGATAAGCAGACTTACGAATAACCAGACTTAAAAAACACCCAGTAAACTTATGAATAACCAGACTTTATGTACCACACTAACAGATAAACAGTTGCTTGACCATTTTAGTTTGTGAAATGCAGAACTATACAGACAGCAGAACACAGATTGCTGTACCATGATATTCTAACATAAATAAGTACAGTGGATGCAAACCAATGTAAGTGCCAACTCCTGATTGTTCATCACCGATCTCATGCAAGCACAGCTTCATATCCTCCCTGTGGTCCATAAATTTTATCATTCCTGTTGCAGATAAAAGAAGAATAAAGAATGGGCAATGCGCCTGCTAGTGCAGTTGGATCAAGTATACCCCACTTTTGCTTACCATCAACGGTTTCTTATTTAGGCCTGGCTGGGTGCCATATGTATGCAGAGGAATGAAACGGTTCCAGTATCAAAAGGACCATATTCTTTAGGAAACCGTACGTCTGGTCACAATTAGAGCTTCTTGCTTTCAGACATCCTTGAAAAGAAGTTGGAATCTAGGTATCCTCTCTGGTGGAAGTGGGCAGGACACTATCAGCTTTCCTTTCATCGCACCTCTAAATACTGCCTGCTATCGAGAGATCATCAGCGAATTGAGATGAAACATAATTGCCTAGCAATGCTGTACAGAAGCTGTAATACACCACGCCATCATCACGAATGTTGGGCAGAGACAATTGTTGCATTCTAAACATCTCACATAAAAGAAGTGTTACGAATTAGTATTGACATTGTATCAGCTAAACAGCTATACTTGGAAGGATTGCGATTGTAAGAGCTTGAAAAGCACATGAGCAATAGACTGGATTCAGAGAAGATGTTCAAATGATCCAGAAATCTTGTGCTCTACAAACAGGAAGGCTTGAACCACTTAGCATGCTAGTGCTCTTAGACAGAAAGCAAGCCTTCATTTTCTGGAACATCAAAACTTTCCAGGTGAGCTGCGAACTTATTAAACACAAAAAAGGTTTGCACGCTAACAGCTAAGGCATCAAACAACCAAACGTCACAGAACATGTGTTTAGTCACCTTTGTGGGTTTAAGAGAAGGTAGTGCATGAAACATCCAAAAGCAGCACACCTTGGTGATCCTAATGGTCTCCTAACTAGTTACTTCGACCGCCCAGAGTGAAGCATTTTAGTTTCCCTTTATCTTGAGAAGTAAAAAATGTTTAAGTAAAGCGCACCAACAGTCCTGAAACTTGTGCGCGCTGGTCACTCTGGCTCACTAGAGGTCCAATCCCAGTTTCACTGTCTTCGACTGCTTAAATATCATGTTGAACAAGTCAACATGGCATCATAGTAATCTGGGGGCACAGGTCATAGGGTACTTTTCTTGTTCGGTTGTTCCTCTCCAATCCGCTTCAATCCTTCTTCCAGTGAGGTTGAGCAATCCAAGAAACTGTTGAGAAAGCAAAGAAACTGACGCGATCACAATCCTAGGTCATCACACATCCTGCTCCAACCCTGTCTAGAAACGACTGGACTTGTGGCAATGACAGGTGAGGACGCCTGATCCTTGTCTGCCTACCATAGATGTAGCAGTGAACGACCATTCCCTGCTTAATTACGGCCTCCGCCAGCCTTCATGCCCTCTACTTGGAATCACCAAATTAGGCATCCTAGGTCTTTAATGCAACTGGTGCGCTCCTTGGAATAAGTATCCACCCCTAATTTCAGTGCCTTGGAGGATGTGCAGCCTAAGGTGTATTCTAAGCATGTAACAAAACACAGTCCTGGTGCAGTGGTAGAGAGCCCTTCACTCCATCTTGGATTTGAACCCTTAGGTTAGGGAAGACAAACAGGGAGAAAAGAGAGAACTATTCCCTTATCGGTCGATTCAATCTGTTTACACTAGTCCTTTATATTGGACAATTAACTTGATCCACAAGTTGCATCTCAATTCGAACTCAAGACTGAACCATAACTCTACCTTCCTAGTTCAACGGGCTATTCCTAATTTAACTTAATTCTTTCTAATAAACCAGACCAAATCCAACAAGGGTACTTACTACAGTACTTGATGACTTATGCCTTTTCTTAAACTTCAAACATAACTTATCCAAAGGCTACATGGATAAGCCTATCCTCTGGCACCTTGTGTACCCACGACCATAACACTCCCACACTTGTTATTCTTGGAATAGAATTCAAATTTGTATGAACATTTATCACCCCCCCCCCCCCCCCCCCTCGTTGGCGAGGGGTGGGGAAAATCGTAGACTCAGATGTGAGCCCACTACGTGAGCGGTAAGAGTGAAACAAATATTGACTCATGAATATTGTTTACAAGGTTTTTTTTAGAGAGGGGTGTACATAAGTTCGTGTACTGAGTAAGTTTGAGGAAAGTTGTAGCATGCATTTTGTTCCAACCGAAACAGAAATGGGGGTGCTGCAGTCGTTAAAAAAATATTCAGCACAAACGTAACTTAAATATTAAGGGGCTCACTAGAGATCCAATCCCAGTTTCACTGTCTTTGACTGCTTAAGTATCATGTTGAAGTCAACATGGCATCATAGTAATCTGGGGGCACAGGTCATAGGGTACTTCTCTTGTTCCTCTCCAATCTGCTTCAATCCTTCTTCCAGTGAGGTTGAGCAATCCAAGAAACTGTTGAGAAAGCCAAGAAACTGATGTGATCACAATCCTAGGTCATCATGCATCCTGCTCAAATCCTGGCTAGAAACGACTGGACTGTGTGGCAATGACAGGCGAGGACACCTGATCCTTGTCTGCCTAGCATAGATGTAGCAGTGAACGACCTGCTTAATTCAGGCCTCCATCAGCCTTCATTCCCTCTACATGGAATCACCCAATCAAGCATCCTAGGTCCTTAATGCAACTGGTGCGCTCCTTGGAATCAAGAAGTATCCACCCCTAATTCCGTGCCTTCGAGGATGTGCAGCCTAAGGCGTATTCTAAGTATGTAACAAACACAGTCCTCGTGCAGTGGTAGAGAGCCCTCCACTCCATCTTGGATTTGAACCCTTAGGTCAGCGAAGACAAAACAAGGAGGAGAGAGGGTGATGAACTATTCTCTTATTGGTTGATTCAATCAGTTTACACCAGTCCTTTATATTGGACAACTAACTTATCCACAAGTTGCATCTCAATTCGAACTCAAGACTGAACCATAACTCTACCTTCCTAGTTCAACAGGCTATTCCTAAGTTAACTTAACTCTTTCTACTACCTCCGATCCGAAAAATGTGTCGGAGGAAACGAATGTACCACACAATTACGGAGCTAAGCTGGCGACACATTTTTTTCTTCACCCCCCCCCCCCCCCCCCCCCTCCTGGTGAGGGAAATCATAGACTCGATGTATGCCCACTATGTGAGCAGTAAGAGTGAAACAAATATTGACTCATGAATACTTTTTAAAACGTTTTTTTAGAGGGGGGGATACATTGTAAGTTCGTGTACTGAGTAAGTTTGAGGAAATTTGTAGCATGCCTTTTGTTTCAATCGAAACAGAAACAGGGTACTTGCAGTCATCAAAAAAATATTCAGCACAATGCAACCTATAATAGAAGAAGTTATGCATCATGTCTTTGGGATTTTACATGGCCTTCTTTAATCTGGAATTTGAACAACTCAAATAAACAAACAAAAGTAACTTCACAGAAAAGGAAAACAGGTTTCACTACACGCAGAAAAAAAAATCTCCCTCAGCTTTCCTTTGTTAACCAAGGATGTCCTCCAATTAATGGTTTGCACTGGATTACACCAAACCGTACAAGACAACCTATCTATGATTTGCACTTCTCTATTCTCTTTACATATATTCTTGGTCATGAATTATGGACCCCATATGAACAAATACCTATAACCTGCACTAAACATAATCTGCAGTTCTCCTTTTTAGCTTGCATAGATTAACATTCATGGACCCAATATGATAATTTACCGTAACAATCATGTCAAGATTATTTGCATTCTCCATAAAACAAAATAAATTACTCCATTCACTTGATTAACTTCTAACTTCCCAGTGTCAATAGTCAAATCTGATAACAGAAGGAATGAGAAAGGTGGAGAAAATATAAGACCTTAGGCCCACTCACCTCAACTACATCAATGAAGTCTTGTTTGCTGCTGAAAGAGCCTATCCATTTTGTGTGATCAGGTGTCCTGTACATATATACATTACAACAAGTTGGTCATTTATGTTGTAGCTAGAGTATACCATGGAATATAACAAAAATAAACAGTAGTAATGAGACAGATGTTATCCCTGCCATGTCGGTCCATCCAATTCAGCATCTACTTGACCAACTCTCCTTGCCATGACAAACAAGAGTCAACTCAATGAAGTTCTATTAGGTTGGGAATGAAGCCACAGATACATTTTCACATGTGCTCTCTGAAATTTCCCATAAATCTTCCACGTAATCTACTTGAAATTCCAAGAAAGACACATAAATATTTTATGTATCTTCAGTGGAACCTTTCAAATTAAGTCAGTTGTCAGTAGTTTCAGAAGAAACTAGATGTCACTTAGATTTTTACATCATGATACATGCCTATGTGAAATCTACATGAACACAGCGTTACAAGCATTTGAAAATAAGCATACCAGCTACCAGGCATGACTTGAAATTCATAAGACACCTTGATAACTTTAGGCGGGTGTCATTCCGGTATGCACAGGTCATTTCAAACTTTGAGAGAGAAGTCTTGAGCGCATAGAGATGAAATAATATAACTATACAGTACGACAGGAATGTCCAAATAGCATCATATCAATGAAATAAAAACAAAAGGAACAGTAGCATACCCTGAATCCATCTTCATATGATGAGCATTGAAGAAAAAAATGGTTGCTGGAACCAACGTGATATCAAAGTAGTCAAGATACACTTGAATCTCCTCAGAATCCATGTCAACCAACGCTATGGTTGCAAACTTGGATATGTCCCAAGAAGATTTTGCGAGCTGTTAAAACAGCAGTAACAGGATGAGATTAACAAAAATGGCACGAACATTACAGAACTCGTAAAATCACATACTAAAAAGGATATGAATGGAAAAACTAGTCACTTCTTGCTAGCACGTTAAATCAAGTTACAAACTATCCTACCGAACGAATGAGGTGGAAGTCGCCAGGAATTGGACAGGAACACTGAGGGTATGTCCACTCATTCGTTACCTTAGATAATACTCTGTTCATGTTGTGACTATCACACATGTATACTCTCTAGATTTAACACGTTTAGCAGATGCTCTTTAGAATATACTATCGAACAGTAATCCTGTGAAAGGATAAATCATCTGAAATACATGCAAGGCAACCAAGTTTAAAATCTCATTAGCCATTAGGGGTTTTGAGAACAATGAGACCAGGGGATATAACTTCGTGACAAAGAAAACGTAAAGTGAGTAACTGCCCTCGCCATAACTTGACAAAAAAAAAACAAATGTTTAAAAAAGGGGAGTTTGCTGAAATAACACACAGCTTCATCAGGCGGAAGCTCATCATACGGCAATAGTATCGAACCTAGAAACCTTTCTCAGTGCCGAAGTCTGGACCTACCCAAGGCAATCCATGCCAAAACGGCACGAGAGACTGCTATGCATAGATGACACAAGCAGCCAAATCTCGTGCCCAGACCCTCCAAGACCTTAGGCAGACTGAACAAACTGTTCCAAGAGATCAAATTGGAGCCACCTACCAATCCAATCGCAGCGGCACAGAAGAAATTTAGCACCAGATCGGGTCCTCAGTGAGGAATCACAGACCGAGTTTGATGAGAGCTGGCGGAATCAGACGCTACGGCGGGTGATGTACTGCAGACTTACGACGTCGTCGAGCTGGAGGCAGGTGGCGTCTGCGCCGCGACCGAATCGGAGGACGAGGACCTTGTCGAGTGTGTCGCGAATGGCGGCGTCCACCTCCCGCTTCCGCCGCAGCGTCGGTAGCACCACCGACCCCATCTCGCCCCTCACCTTGCCGGATTGCGGCGTCCTCTTCCTAGGAATCAACAGACTCTCCACCGGCAAACAACGTGTGGCCTGACCGCTGGGCGCTGTGGTCCTCCACTTGCAGCGTCAAGCTGTGTCTGGGTGGGCCAGTGCACGGCCCATTTATCAATTATCACATGCCCTTTCCATCCTGAGCATCTCCAACCGGACAAGTGCAGTAACCTTTTCGCTCCTGCGACTAGGGTTTTGACTCCTGCCGGCGATCGCGACGGCGGAAGGAACAAATCTCCGGCGCTGAGCACCGCCTGTCTGTCGTCCTCGTTTTCCGCACCGCTCGGGCTGATCAAGGGGACGTCGCGCACGTCTACCCGGCCTTGGCGGGGCGAACAAGGGCGGTGGGAGGGTTGGATCACCCGGAGCGTTTTCAGGGAAACCCTAGCCATGGCGGCGAAGATCCCAAAGGAGGGAGGCTCGTCGACAACTAACACACCTGTGGATCTGCAAGAGCTGCTGAAGAAGTTGGTCTTGAAGGATGATGAGCTGGACAATGTGGTTCTGCCGAAGGAGGATTTCAACAACCTCAGGGAAGGGGCACGGTGGATGGCGGTGATCAAAGTGCACACCACAAAGCACTTTGGGAACCAGCCCTTCTTCCAGAAGATGGATGTTGCATGGAGTTTTGCGAGGCAATGGTCGATCCGGCCAGTGGAGGATAATCTATTTGTTCTGCAAGTATCATGCATGGGTGACTGGAATCGGGTCATGATGGAAGGGCCATGGATTTTTAGACAGATGGGAGTGCTGATTGAACCATATGATGGGATTGCTGAACCCAAGTCGGTCTCTCTGAACCGGATCAACCTGTGGGTGCAGATCCGGGGAATACCGCCGCTGTTCCGAAAGGAAGACATTGTTCGTGACATGGCCAGTCGCATTGGGGACGTCAAGAGCATTGATCTGTTTGCACTAGGGGCGAGCGGTACTAGTTTCGTCAGAGTAAGGTTAATGCTCGATGTCCACAAACCTCTGACTAGGGTGGTAGGTCTACACCCGGAGGGCTCGGAGAGGCTTTCTTTCCAAGTCCTCTTCGAGAAACTGCCCAAGTTCTGCGAGGTGTGTGGGCTGCTAGGCCATGACGAATTTGAGTGTGGGGATGGAGTCCACGATGACACCCTCAAGCAGTATGGGAGATGGATGGTTGCCCCGAGTGAAGACTGGCACCCGGCATCATCGGGGGTGCGAGCTAGGGCACCAGCGGGAGATCAACCGAAAGGGGGGCGGGGTGGCGCAAAACCTCGGGAGAATGGGGCTGGGTCACGCAAGCGTGCGCAGCAAGATTCGCCGATCAAAGCAGGAAACGAAAGTGGGGTGCTGATGCTGACGAACGTGTCAGAGAGAGCAGATGGGCATCCAGCAGCCAGGAAGAGTCTGGATAGCAGGTTAGCAGAAGAGGGCAAGGCCAAGGATGTGTTGTCTCCGTCGCCGGTTAAGCCAGAAACCAAGAGGGCTAAAAGGAGGGAGGGGAAAAAGATGAGGCGGGCTCCGTGATGGAGTGCCGCCAGGAGCAATGAGTTGCATCTGCTGGAACTGTCGTGGCCTGGGAAACGACGCGACAGTCCGAGAACTTCGTAATTTAACGAAGCGTTTCCACCCTACCGTGTTGTGTGTAGTAGAAACACAGATACACAAAACACGGGTTGAAGGACTAGCTAGAACGCTAGGTTTTGATAATTGCTTTGCGATTAGTAGCTCAGGGAGAAGTGGAGGTATTGCAATGTACTGGAACAATGATATTGAAGTTGAGATATTGCCGTATTCACAATATCATCTTGATGCCAGGATTACAGAAAGTAAAAGCGAACCGTGGAGACTAACATGTGTTTACGGAGAGGCACAAGTGTCCCAACGTTTCAAAACGTGGGATATGCTTAAGCACATCAAATCATCCAATCTGTTACCATGGTTGTGTATTGGGGATTTCAACGAAGTGCTCCATCAACACGAGCATGAGGGAGTGGCAGAAAGGAGTATGGCGCAGATTGCTGGCTTTAGAGAAACAGTCGACATCTGTGAGCTTGCGGACCTCGGATACGAGGGGAGACAGTGGACGTATGAGAAGCGCGTGGCAGGGGGCTCCTTTTGTCGAGTCCGTCTTGATAGAGCGCTGGCGACCCCTACGTGGAGTACACGTTTTCCTCTCGCAACTGTAACTAACTTGACAGGAGCGGCCTCAGATCATGGGCCGATTCTTCTCAGGTGGAAGGAAGCGGTGCGGCAACGGCGAGTTATGGACGAGAAAATCTTCCGTTATGAGGTAATGTGGGAGTCGCATAACCAGTTTAAACCCTTTCTTTAAGAGTCATGGAAGGCTGAAGGGATAGCGACAACGATGATAGAGTTGAAGCAGAAACTACAACGCATGTCAGACTCACTTGGTACGTGGGGGAAGGACACGTTTGGTCATGTTCAGAGGGAGATCCGTGACCTGAATATTCGCCTGGAAGCGTTGCGCGATGAACCTCTTAGACAAGAGCCATCGGAGGAGGAAAACACCATTACCCATCGCCTGATCGATCTGTATCATCGCGAGGAGGTGATGTGGAGGCAACGCGCACGTGTACAGTGGTTAGCAGAGGGAGATAAGAACACCCGGTTCTTTCACATTCGTGCGAGCCAGCGGAAGAAGAAAAACAAGATAACAAGATTAACTAGACCGGATGGCACTATCACGGAGAATGAGAGTGAGATGGAGCGGATGACGAGCAGGTTCTACGAGAACCTATACCGCTCGGAAGGAGTACAGAATTTGAGCGAGGTAATTAATGTGATCCCTACCAAGGTAACTGCCCAGATGAATGATCAGTTGCTGAAACCAGTGGTGGGGAGAGAGGTGAAGGAGGCACTCTTCCAAATGTATCCAACCAAAGCACCAGGGCCCGACGGCTTTCCTGCGCATTTCTTCCAAACTCATTGGGAGATCTGTGGCGAGGAAGTGACCCTAGCCGTTTTGCGAGTGCTAAAAGGAGAAGATGATATGAGGGATATAAACCAGACGTTTATTGTCCTCATCCCGAAAGTGGCCAGCCCGGAAGAGTTGGGGAAGTTCAGTCCAATTAGCTTATGTAACGTGATATACAAAATAGCGTCCAAGGTTCTTGCAAACAGACTGAAGGTGTGCTTGCCAGAAATTATTGCCGAGGAGCAATCAGCTTTCGTGCCAGGCAGATTGATCACGGACAACATAATCACAGCATATGAGTGCTTACACTTCATGAAGCGGAACAAAACAAAGAGACATAGGTTCTGCGCTTTGAAGCTGGATATGCAAAAAGCGTATGATCGGATTGAATGGACCTATATCGAGGCAGTCATGGTTAAACTAGGCTTCCATCGTCTTTGGATCCAGATGATAATGAGGTTAGTAACAACAGTATCGTTCCGAGTGTTATTTAATGGTGGGAAATTACAACAATTCTCGCCATCGAGGGGGATCCGCCAGGGAGATCCCATATCTCCGTACCTATTCTTGATAGCAGCAGAGGGCCTGTCGTGCCTACTAAAACACCATCCTTTATCATCAGAGCTCCATGGATTAATGGTGGCCCCGTCGGCGCCGGCGGTGAGTCACCTACTCTTTGCAGATGATAGCATGTTGCTATTCAAAGCGGATACGGAGAGTGCAAACAACATCCAGCATCTGTTGGACCTTTACTGTAGGGCGTCAGGCCAGAGGATAAACCGCGACAAGTCCTCGCTTTTCTTCAGTAAAGGATGTCCGGAAGGAGTCAGAAATAATGTGAAGGAGGCCCTAAACGTACACACAGAGACACTAAACGAGAAGTATCTCGGCATGCCATCTGATGTGGGGAGATCAACAAATGTGTCCTTCAAATACTTGAAGGATAGGATTTGGAAACGTATACAGGGATGGCTAGAGAGACTCTTGTCAGCTGGGGGCAAAGATGTTATGATCAAATCGGTAGTACAAGCACTGCCTACCTACTCTATGGCGTGTTTCAAACTACCAAGAGGACTATGCCAGAAAATCAACTCAATGGTGAGCAGTTTCTGGTGGGGTAGCCGTGATGGGGCAAGGAAGCCGAGCTGGGTATCCTGGAAGGAGATGTGCAAACCCAAGAGCATGGGAGGTTTAGGATTCAGAGATCTGGAATTATTCAACCTTGCATTACTTGCAAGGCAGGGCTGGCGTATGATTCAGCAACCCGACACTTTGAGTGCTCGTATACTCAAGGCAAGATACTATCCGGACAGGGACCTATTGCGATCAGAGGTAGGAGTATCCCCTTCTTTGGTATGGCGATCTGTTCATGAGGGAGTACAGGTGCTGAAACAAGGTCTTATTCGTCGCATCGGCAACGGGGATAGCACGGACCCGTGGAATGATAACTGGATTCCTCGCGACGGGATGCTACGCCCCATGGCATGTCTTGGAGATGATCCTCCAAGAAAGGTCTCAGAGTTCATTGATCCGAATGGATCAACGTGGCGATCTGAGAAGTTGCGGCAGTACCTTATGCCGATGGATGTGGAGATGATTACCCAAATCCCTATAAGCACAAGGAGGTTTGATGACTTCTGGGCATGGCACTATGACAGGCGAGGTAATTTCTCGGTGAAATCAGCATACCAAATGCTTGTGGCGACAAAAGACAGACGAAAAGCATGGCTAGAGGATCGACCATCTGTGTTAGATAATGGCTCGATGAAAAAGGAGTGGGATCGACTGTGGAAGGTGAAGGTCCCCTCAAAGATCCGAATTTTCCTTTGGCGTTTGGCAAAACAGTCAATTCCTACCAACGATGTTCGCCATCATAGAGGCATGGCATCGGAGGATAAGTGCCAACTCTGCGGGGCGCAGGACTCGTGGCGCCACGCTTTGTTGGAGTGCATGTTTGCAAGGTGTGTATGGGCTCTCGCAGATGAAGGAGTGACCGAGCACCTGATGGCATCGGGTGAGGCAGACGCTCGGGCATGGCTGGCGAAAATGACGAGTTCTCTGAGCAGCGAGGAGATGACAAGGGTTTTCGTGACCCTTTGGGCCATATGGCATGCACGGAGGAAAGCAATCCATGAGCATATCTTCCAAAACCCTCTTTCGGTGCACGCTTTTGTCGAGAGATTCGTTGCCGATCTAGGGTACGAGTCGAGAAGGGAGGGGGGCAACGGGATGCAGGCACATCAGCTGGGCCACGATCTTGGATCCCGCCTCCGAATGGAACCATGAAGATCAATGTTGATGCAGGCGTAAGCAAAAACACTGGCAACGGGACTGTTGCAGCGGTTGCAAGGGATGGAGCGGGGCTTTTCCTGGGAGCCTCGGCTGAGGTTTTTGCGGGAAGAACAGACGCAGAAACGCTGGAGGCCCTCGCCGTACGAGAGGGATTAGCACTTGCAAAGGACATCAATGCAAGGAGAGTTACGGTGGCGAGTGATTTTCAGAATGTCATTCGCAACATCGAGCAAGGGACGATGGGAACCTACGCGATCATTATCAAGGAGATAAGTGAAGCGAGGGCGGATTTCGAAGATTTAGCTTTCGTTCATGAAAATAGATTGTCCAATAAAGAAGCTCACGGATTAGCCAAGAGCAGCGTGAGTTCTGTTCAGGGTCGCCATGTGTGGCTGATTGAGCCCCCACTGGGCATTTGTAGCTCGTTATCGGTTGAGGAATAAAAGGAGTCGGAGGTTTTCTCAAAAAAAAAAAAAAATCTCCAACCGGACAGTGCTGGGTTCCGGATCAAATTTTTCCATCCCGAGTCCCCGTGCTAACACGTGTATCTTTCATGCGTAAATTATGTACTGGCTCTGTGTAGCAAAAATAGTCCTCGCTTTTGCTGCGTGTTGTAAAAAAAAAGTTCACCACAGAAAAATAAAAGAAAAAGACAGACCTCGCCGGAGTTACTACAGCAACAAAATTCGTGCTTGTAGCAAAAAAAATCAGTTTCGCCGAAGACATCGCCAGGGCTCGCAGGCGACCTCGCCGGATATTCTCATAGCAAAAAAATTCTACTAAAATAGCAAAAACTTAGAATAATTATAGCAAAAAAAAATGTTGTATGGTAGCAAAAAGTTCACCTCGCCGGAGATATCGCCGGAGTTTTCGTACCAAAAAATTTACACAAAAATAGCAACAGAAAAAACGAGTACGTAGCAAAAAAAAAATCGCCGCTGCTAAGCACTGCAACCGGCCTTCATTAGCATCACAACCAGCCCGTAGGAGCACCACAGTAATCCTACGGGAGCACCTCCCGTCCTCGCAGGGAGCACCCTAAGGAGGAGATGAGGAGCACCGACGATATCGCCGGAGAATTGGGGTTGTGGCGGGGCAGGCCTCGGTCGGCGGCGTCTTTTCACGAAGAAGGTTGTACAGAGCTTGCTCAGAGGCGGCGTCTCCCTCACGGAGAACGGCGGCAGCTTGCGGCGTTCTCTGGTCACCGCGCCCGGAGTGCTCAAGGAGTGCTCGCAGGCGGTGGCCTCCACGAACCACACGCCCTCGCCGGTACAGTCCACGACGATCTCCCCGGCGTCGAACACCGCGAGCCGGTCGGCGATGAGGTAGTAGCTCACGAGCACGGTGGCCAGAGCGCGTGGGGGTAGCGCTCGATCCAGGACTGCGGGAGCTCACCGCCGGGCGTGGGGGCCGACGGGGCCACCACCCGCCGCGCCAGCTCCCGTGGTGTCCGTCGCGACGAGATAAGGTGTGGATGAGAGGCATCGTAGAGGAGGGGGATAAGGTGTGAATGTGTACTCGTGAGCCCGTACCATGATGGGGCCATGTGCAGTAGCGACCCGGAGGATCATCCTCCGGCGGATCAGAAGCATTTCCCCTATGTTTATGGACACGAAGACAATCCGCGGACAAGTTTGGACACCCTACATATATTGGCCCTTCGATTACAATGTCTATTTCAAATCCTTAAATCTATGCAATACATGCATATTGGTTTTGTGCATACATACAATTTATCTATAATCCATACATGTCGACTATAGTGGCGGCTAAGATAACAATCGCCCTCAATCCTTTTTGATAGCACATGTATTGCTCTTATAATTATCTTTAACCAGGTCACACATGTATTGCTCTTATAATCATCGATGATATCAGCGAGATGTGATTCCATTTCCATCTTATTTTCTTCAAGTTTGTTCTTTTCTTGTTCTTTTTCTTGTATCCTCCTCTTCAATCTTCTTCACCGTCTTCTCCATTTTCTGGTTTGTATCTTGAGCTAGCTTAGCCTTCTCTTCGGTTTTATTTTTTTCATCGATTGTGAAGTTCAAATATTTCAAAATATTCATTTTGTCTCGGAGACAATGCTTCAACTCACCTTGAACATTGCAATGGCATATTGAATCTTAGATGATAATTATGCATAAACCAAACCAATTCAAATTGCATAATTTTGATAAAACTCAAATTTTTAGCAAAACTGAGAAATCATACTGCGTCGGAATCGGAGGAGGTAATGTATTGCCCGGGAGGGAAATCTTATCCTTGTTGGTGTCCCAGGAAACCATGGTGCGGCGGCGGCGCGCGGGAGAGCTTAGGACCATGGCGGAGGCTCGGACCATAGAGGCAACATGTGGAGATGAGCTGCGGGTCGGAGAAAATCACAAATTGGACGGCTGGACATCTGAGAAAGTCCTGTGAGAGCGACGGCGGGCCACAAAAGAGGCGGGGGCACCGGAAATGATCAGCCAAAATTCGGTGAAATGCGGTAAAATGCGGCCGCCACAGAGCTCTTCTCTAGCCAAAATCTGACCAGGAAAGGTGAGGCAGGAGTGCAGACGGCGGCAGGGGTGCCATGGAGCAGCGAGGAGATCAAAACGGTGACATATCTAGGCAAGGGGAAAGAAGTGGCAAATATGGCATGTCGGGCATAGGTTCAGTTCGATTTAAATTATTTGGGGTGGATCCAGCCTGCCTGTCTGCCGGATACGACGTGGCGGACTTGTCCAGGCAGACCCAATTTTGTCTCACGTATGCGATAGGTATGATGGTGCCGGACTTCTGGGTAGCGTAACGGGAATTTAAAAAAATTCAAGCATGCTACGCAGATACAAGTGGAAATAAATTTCAAAATCTAGTTCTCGAGATCGTGTACCAAACACCATAGTAGCGGAAGAGGTGTCGATGAAGCTTGTAGAAGATTCTCACGCACAACCATGTGGGTGAGGGTGTTGCCGACTACCCATATCCAGCACCTTGATCCAGCAGAGTGAGGGTCTCACATGTCACCCCTTTGAGCGCATGCACACATACGTCGGGACAAATTCTGCAGCGCTTCGCCGTTCAGGACTAGACGCCGTAGGTGTATATGAAGGTGGAGTTCTCAACACATGAGAGGGATAATAATTAGAAGTTAGATCTAATTGGGAAAGGACACATAAAAAACCAATTAGAAAAGCTCTAATTCAATTAGAGGAAGCTCTAATTAGACCCTCCAATTCACAGAGTGGTTTGAGAGCCAATTGTATGTTTTGCTTTGAGGGGGTGCTTTATATAGTGAGAGAATAGCAGAGACTTACCAAAAGGGAGAGGAGTCCTAGTTGTGCTAGGAGGTGGTGGTTGCACCATCAAGGAGGTGGCTGCACCACCCTCCTAGCCCAACTCGGATTGGTGAGGTCGAGTCCAAATCCACCTCCCACTCCTTCTTCTTTTTTTTCCTTTTTTCTCCTTTTCTCTCCAAATAATTCATGGAAAGTACCGAGACGATGAGTACCATTCTGTTAAGCCACTGGGGCCCACCTGGCATCCCGCAACATTAGGGTTCGGCCATAGGGAGAAATTTGCCCCCTCCCAAAACTCCTTCGGAACCACTTAACCACTATAGATAAAATCATCGATATTATCTGACGATGTTAGAAATATATTTCCGTCACCCCAAGACATCTCATGCCCCCTTGCATTTGCTCCGCAAAGCGTGCAAACTCAATTTCTATCTCAGAACAACTCCAGAATAAATTCCGGTGGTAATAGAAAATGTTTCTATTACTCTGGGACATCTAATGCCTCATTATAAATTCTCTCAAATATATAAAATATATCTATCACGCAGAAACACCGTTCTGATGATACTCCTAGTTTATCTGGACCTACCAATATACACAAAAATCAGCCCAAACTTAAGTGTATTTTCCCTACATGCTCGATAGTGTGTGGACATGAAACTGGAAAATCTTTCCTTTTCAATAATCAATAGTGGGTCCATGGACGTCCATATTTACTCCCACATGCTATACAAATAAACTACCAAACATGTTGGTTATATACAATTCTCCTATTACTCACGATACCGAAGTTACCCGAGACTATGGATACCGGTACTGTCGTGAAATAATCTTTGGTTCACTTATACCTTTGTCTTGTCTCGTTATCCAGTAAGTTGCCGAAATAGGCTTTTGCCTCGCTATATTAGTATAGCAACCACAACGGCCGAACCGATACAAAGTGATGAGGGGGAACCTCTTACAAAGAAGACAAAAAAAATAGAAAAGAAGAACAGAGAGAACCACACTTGCCACCGAGGACACTGGAACGAGCACGACACACGAGGCTCCACGACGACGCCCCCAAGAGGGTAACGACGTATCACCTCGCCGTCGTCGAGACCAGGATGGTCAAGGGTTTTCACCCGGAGCCCTAACGCGACGAAGGTAGCCACAACAGCGCCCTCAAGAGGGAAACGATACCCACAGGCATCGCCGCCATTGGCGCCGAAGCGTAGAGCTTTCGCTCGAAAAAACCTACGCACAACATCCGCGGAGTCGGATCGACCACTAACCCTGAGAATGGCCTCCGACACGATCTAGCAGATGCCGCCACCAACTCCAGGAACCCCCACCGTTTTCTTCTCGCCATCCAAATGGCCAAGGAACGAGACCATCATCGCCACCACGTCGCTTGCCGTAGAAACGCCCGTGCCGCCCACCTTCCAGGGCCGCCGCCCCGGCTTCCGTGCTTTTGATCCGAGAGACCAACCACTGACGAGGCCAACATGTAGGTGAGTGGGGCCGGCGACAGTTACAGACCAGCAAGGGAAACGACCGCAACATATAGGAGGAGACCCATCCTCCACCACTGAAAGCTCATGACTCCTCTAATGGTTTTGGTGATGATAACAACACGGGTATCCCCTCTACTAACAATGTTATTTTAGTGTCTACAGCTAGACTCTCATATGATCAATGATAATATCCTCGAAGAGATTCACATACTTTTTCTGAAGGACCATCTTTCTGCAGCCAGATTATTCAGAAAATTGAGGAGGAATATTCGGTGTATAAAGGCCGGAATATCCGGCCCCAACACCGGAATATTCTGGCTTACTCAAGGCTCTATATGGTGAAGTGCTGGATTTCTGATGCCCGCTCTCGGATGTTGGGGCGGAAATTTGCCCGGAAATTTCCGGGGCAAATATCTGGCCCTTTGGTCCTTAGCGAAATTTCATCACGTCACTGCTGCCCGCTCTCAGACACAGGGGCGGAAATTTGGCCGGAATATTCCGGGGCAAATTTCCGGCCCCTGGTCCTTAGCTGTTTTTCAAAGAAGTTGCTGCTACCCGCTTATAGTTATGGGGGCGGAAATTTGGCCAGAAAACTCCGGCCACCAGATTATTCAAAAATCCGCCCCTGGATATTTCAAATTTCCGCCCAGCTACACCGGAAATTTCCGGTCCTTACCCCGCAATATTCCGGCCCTGGAGAACAGCAACGGTCAGATCTTGGAGGAGGCTATAAATAGTTGTCTTCTTCCTCTAGACAGCCAGTTCGTCCATTCCTCTCTCTCCTTTGTTGTTCAAGAGGTCAAAACGCCCCGATCTCCCTCCTCCTCCAACCAAACTCGATGCCCATCAAGGATCTCATGGAGGAGGCCTATATCTACCTTTCTACCAAGCCAAAAATTGTTTTCCCATACCATACCCCTTGCGATCTTGTAATCTCTTGGTTGCTTTGTCATCCTAGAGAAACCCTACTGCTTGTAGCTTCCACCTTGTAGCAAGAAGCTTCGGATAGTTGAGAGCCTCCATCTCACTTGTGGAGTAGCCTCAACCCCCTTGTAAAGGTTTGGTCAACGTCTTCAAGTCGACCTCATAGTGGAAACGAGGATCTCCCTCACCGGAGAAACTCAAGGAGAACAAGGTGTGCACAACCGTGCTATTGAGGAGTGCCTAGGTGGCTCCCCGCCTATCCAACGTAGACGTACTTTTTTGAAGAAGGAACTAAGGGAAACATATCCTTGTCTCCGTGTTTTTCATTTGTGGTTATCTTCTGCCTTGCATTTACTTCTGTTGCATTCTTGTTGCTTATCACATAGGGTGTCTACCTAGTTGCACATCTAGATAACCAAGTTTTTTACTTGCTAAAGCCCATCTAAAAGTGAAAAAGGATTAAATTTGTAGGCCAACAGATATGATCGGGCTCTTATATCGGGCTTAACCGCCTAAGAGTATCATGGCCAACAGAGATGATCCAAAATCCCCAAAATGGCCGAGACTATAGCTAACCTAGAGACAACGGTTGTGACCATTCAAACCCAATTGTACAAGGTTAGATCTAGTGTTGGCTCGGAGGTTTATTCCATCAAGAGGATGTTGGAGAACATGATGGGTAAAACCTAAGGGGGACACGGATTCTCCCCATGTCTCCGATGCGGATAGTTCGGAAGAGGAAACTCTTCTCGATGATACCGAGATCGAAGACAACATTGCCAAAGCTAAGGCGAAAGCCACACAAAAGGCTAAGGCAAAGGAGAATTTCGGAGGCTCCAAGTCTCAAACGGCTAATGGTTCGGGGTCCAACTCAAAAGTTCCACCACCTCAAAATTATGACTCCATCCATCCAATAGTTTCAATGCCACACATTCTTAATGTTGGACTTCCTCCCATGCTTAACACTAATGAATTCTCTTCTTGGAAGTTTGAAATGGAGTCACATATTTCCGGCTCTTGCACCGCCTTGTGGAGGAGTGTGATTCATGGGTTTCATCCCCATGACCCAAGCAACTTGACTCCTAGGGAGGATGTGGAATCTCAACTCAAAAAGACCGCCCTTGTCATCATTCAAAAGGCTCTTACAAGGGAGCATCTCACTCACATTCGAGGTTGCAAGACCGCCAAGGAAGCATGGGACAAGCTTGATACTTTGTTTCAAGGCAATGCTAGTATCCAATCATCCAAGTATGATGTGTCCATTGACAAGTCCGAGAACTTTGTTATGCAAGAGGATGAGTCCCCCGAGGAGATATATAGGAGAGTTGTCACCCTCGCCAATCAATTGAGGGACTTTGGAAAAGAAGAGATATCCGATGAGTGGATAAAGAGGAAGTTCATCAAAGCTATTACACCTTTCGAGAAGAACCTCTCCACTAGCATACGGACAAGAGCGGACTACAATTCCCTCAACTCCATTGGTGTTCTTAGTGAATTCATCGCCATATCCCTATTGCACAAGAGTGCGGATGATGCTCTCACTTGCTCAAGAGGAATGGGAAAGTCATCCAATCTTGCATTGAAGTCAAAGGCAATGACTCGAGTTGAAGAAGTTGAAGATGAGGATGATGATGAGGAAGACTATGAGGACACTTACACCGGCGCTCATAAGTGCATTGCCCTTGCTATGCACGGATATTGGAAGAGATGGGAAGCTCACAAGGCTGGCTCTCCAAGACCTCCACAAAACAAGAACTACAAGAAGAAGGGGGAGCAACCAACGACATGCTACAATTGTGGAAGTGAAAATCATTTCGTAAAGGAGTTCCCTTTTGATCCAAGAGAAGAAAATGAAGGCAAGCTAGTCCAAAAGAACAAGGCCAAGGCTCCACAAAACAAGAAGTTCGCTAGAAGAGTGCCAAGGGCTCTTTACGTTCAAGAAGGGACGGTGTTGGAAACCTATATCTCCGGAGATGAAGAATAAGATGAAGTTGTAGGTGTGGCCCATGTTGTCATAGCTACCACCTCATCTCCATCGGTCTCTCTATTTGAATCCCCCAATGAGATTGCAGCTATCTGACCTACATGTCTTATGGCAAAAGGCACTTAGGTATGCTCTCCCAACTGCAAGACCATTGTCACTAACCCTCCTTCATTATTGGATTGTGTTGGAAATATTTGTGAGGAGGATAGTGAGGCAAAGGAGCTAGGAACTTGGTTAGCTAGCCTCAAAGGTGAGACTAAGGAGAAAGTGAATGCCCTTTTGCGCCAACTTGATGATGCTAACTCTCTTGTAGATGAAAAAGAGGAAATTACCATGACCTTGGAAAGCCATGGAGGTCACTCTTGCAATGATAAAGAGCTTGAAAAGGATCTTGAAAATGAGTGTTCCATTAGAGCTTCCCTTGAGGAGAAATTATCTAGTCTTGAAGAGACTTTTGCTATGAGTGTCTCTAAGCTTAGGAAAGATAATGAACAATCTCTTGCTCTTGTTAAAACACTTGAAAATGAAGAGTTGAAGCTAGGAATTTCTCACGAGGAACTTGTTGCTCGTCATGAAAAACTAGAAAAGGAGTTCACGTCTCTTAAAGAAATTCATGACAAGCTAACCAAATCTCGTGACAATCTTCTAGCTCAACAATCAAATAAGAAAGTCATGTCCTCTTCGTCTACTAGAATTAGTACTTTGCCTAGCAATTCTTGTGGTGCAAATAATCTTGTAGGAAGTGAGAAGACTCTCAATGAGGTGATTCCTCAAAGAGTCAAGAATGGAAAGGAGGGACTTGGTTATGTAGCTAAGTCAAAGAAGAAGTACAAGAAGAACAAGAAGAAGGTCACCTCTCCCTCAGAAGGAGTGAAATTTGTGAAAGAGGGAGAGGTGGTCAAAGACAAGGATGCCAACACCATTGTGGGTGGTGAGACCTCTAGGGGGAGCACCACTCATAATGACTTTGCCGGCAAATATAATCCATCTTATGTTCTTATGAAATCTAGAGATGGTCATTGTATGCTAAATATGTTGGTACTTCTTATGGTGATGGTTATAATTGGACTATTTCCAAAGACCCTTGTTGCTAACAAAATATGACCCATTCAACGATGGGTACCTAAATCAAGACACTAATCTATTGTACGGAAGTGCTTCCGGGACGAGCAAATGGATGGTGGATAGTGGTTCATCCCAACATATGACCGGAAGCAAGGACGCAATGAGTGAACTTAATCCTCCATTACCTCATCTCAATTGCATCACTATTGGTGATAACTCCGAGCTAAAGGTATTGGGACGAGGCAAGGTAGCTATCTCAAATGATTTATCAATTGAGAATGTTCTCCTAGTCGAGTCCCTTGGTTACAAACTCATCTCGGTTCTTCAACAAAAGTGGTTTTACCTCGTTCTTTAATAAAGAGAATGTGATTGTTGTAGGGTTCGTTGCATAGAAAAAAATTCCTACGCGAGAGACACCCGAAAGGCCAAGATCTAATCTAGGAGATGAAGTGCAACGGGGAGAAAGAGAGTCTTAGGAAACATACCCTCAAAAATACAAGGCGTTACGAGATCAAATCTCGTTGTTGGCGTAGTCGTACTCACACCGATCCCGAGAGAGAGAAGATGTGCACCGCAATCCGGAGGTGCCTCCGTGATCGGTCACACGTATGGTTGATGACGACCTCCGTTCCCTCGATCCAGCGGGGTAGCGGAAGTAGAGGATCACTCGGAACTCCAGCAGCACGACAGCGTGGTGGTGGTGAAGAATCCCACGGTTAGGGCTTCGCCAAGCCGGAGACCATGGAATGGAGCAGCGGGTGGAGAGGAAGTGAGGTGGGCAAGTGTGTGTGTGAGAGAGGGATATCATGCCCTCTATTTATAGGAGAGGGGGGAGGCAGCCCAAGTGGGGTGCGGCCAGCCCTTGGTGGTGCCCCCACCTCTTCCCTCGTCATGTGAGTGGACACTCCACTCACATCCACTCATCCTTCCTTTATTCCCACTTAGAAAATCCAAGAGTTTTTCTTTAATAAACAAATAAAAAAAATTATTTCTTTATTTCAGCATTTGTTAATTCTGTTAAAAAACATTTTCATATAGCACCTCGAATCATTTGTTAATTCTATTAACAACCATTCGACAAAAAACCCCTTGAACTATTTCAATTTTCCCCGAAATAATTTCGGTGCTGCTCAAAACATTCTTCGTTATTCCGTATCCTCTCAAATGCGTCATTGAACCTTAAGTGTGTCACCCTACGGTTCGCGAATAACATAGACATGATAGAGACTCCTCTCCAATCAATAATCAACACCGGGATCTGGAGATCCGTGATGACTCCTATATATTCGACGATGACTCTCGTGATCGTGTGAACCATCAACATCGTGACTATTCCCTTTGTCTCGCGATATTTTACTTGTCCGAGATTCGATCATTGGTATCAACCATACCTTGTTCGATCTCGTTACCGACAAGTACTCTTTTCTCGTTTCTGTGATATGACATCCTTGTGACCTAGTCACGTGCTTGCAACCGGCGTCGATGTGATATCACCGAGAGGGCCCAGAGTATATCTATCCGTCATTTGGATGGTCAAATCCCACTCTTTATCCATGATCCTCAACTAATACTTTTCGAATACCTAACTGAACCTTTATAGTCACCCTGTTATGGTGTGACGTTTGATGACATCAAAGCACCCTTCCGGTAACAGTGATTTACATGATCTCGTGATCTAAGGAATAAGTTACTTCGTACGCAAGATATAACAATATAAAATAAATGACTTAATCGTATTGTTATCTTGATATTGGGTCTATGTTCGTCACATCATTCTTCTAATGACATGACCCTATTATTAACAACATCCAATGTTCATGATCAGGAAACCTTGATCATCTATTAATCAACGAGCTAGTTAAAAGAGAGGCTTTACTAGGAACCATTGTTTGTTTATTAAACACACATGTATCAAAGTTTCCGGTTAATACAATTCTAGCATGAGAAATAAACATTTATCATAAACAAGGAAAAAAGATAATAACCACTTTATTATTGCCTCTCGAGCATATTCCCTTCAATTGTCACTTGGGAGACGACTCTTAAAGTAGCCTTTATTGGGCATGTCGAGAACGGCGTGTATGTAGTGGACTTCTCTAAAGGAGACACGTGTGCCGCGACATGCCTAATGGCTAAAGTTGATGTGGGTTGGCTATGGCATCGCCGGTTAGCTCACACCAATATGAGGACGTTGCATGACCTTCAAAGTGGCAATCATGTTCTAGGACTAACGAATGCTAAGTTTGCCAAAGATCGTGTGTGTAGCTCTTGCGTTCTTGGAAAGCAACATGGAGAAGCTCACCCCACCAAGACCAACATCACCACCTCAAGAATCCTCGAGCTCATTCATTTGGGCCTATTTGGTCCCCTATCATATGATAGTCTTAGAGGCAATAAGTATTGATTGGTGATTGTGGATGACTATTCAAGATATTGTTGGGTGTACTTCTTCAAAAGGAAGACTGAGACTCAAAAGAGGGTCATCGAGTTCATCACTTTGGTAGAGCCCCAACACAATACGAGCATTATGGCGATACAGAGTGATAATGGCTCCGAGTTCAAGAACTACACCGTGGAGGGATTTCTTAGCGAGGAGGGGATTGCTCATCAATATTCCACTCCCTATACCCCTCAACAAAATGGTGTGGCGGAGAGGAATAACCGGACACTAATGGATACTGCAAGGACCATGATTGCGGAATTCTCTTCTCCATACGACTTTTGGGCCGAGGCCGTCTCCACCGCTTGCCATGCTAGCAACCGGTTGTATCTCCGCAAGATCCTGAACAAGACCCCTAATGAGATTCTCACGGGCAAGAAGCTGGATGTTTCATACTTCAAGGTCTGTGGTTGCAAGTGCTTGATTCGTAAGATAGGTAAATGTTTGTAAAAATTCGAGACCAAGTCATATGAGGGTATTTTTTTTGGTTATGCCACAAACTCTCACGCCTATAGAGTCTACAACAAGTCCACCGGACAAGTTGAAGAAGCTATAGACGTGGTGTTTGATGAGGATAATGGATCCCAAGGGGGCCATATAGATCATGGTGTTGTAGGAGATGCAATTCCTCCCATCGTCATAAGAAGAATGGGGATTGGTGAAATAATACCCATTGAGGGTTACCGGATGACGGAGGGAGAAGGATTATGCTCTACTCAAGTGGAGCCATTGACTACACCCATTGATACACAAGCTACCCAATAAGATGCACCAAGCCCTCAAGCTACGAATCAAGGCCAAGCTAATGATCAAGATCATTCCATCGATCAAGACCAAGCTAACACTCAAGGCCAAGCTCATAATCAAGTCCAAGCTCACAATTAAGGACAAGGACAAGACACTCATGTTGGTGATAGAACCCAACACATAAGAGATCCATATCCCATTGATGATCAAGATCAAGGAAGATATGGACCTGACTCCGATGATGAAGGTGATGATCAGTCCATATCCAAGGAGTCTTTGGAGGAGTTTCTAGCGCGTAGGGCAAAGAGAAGGCTAGAGAATCTTGCTTGTGCCGGTCACACGGAGGACATGATTCTTGGACAAGTTCATGGAAGGGTAGTCACAAGAAGACAATTGGCAGATTTTAGAAAGGCTCATGCTTTCGTCTCTCACATTGATCCCAAGAAGGTCTATGAAGTGCTTGAAGATCAAGATTGGCGTGAAGCTATGCATGATGAGCTCAACAACTTCGAGCGTAATAAGGTGTGGAAGTTAGTGCCAAGACCCAAGGATTGCAAGAACTTCATCGGCACCAAGTGGATCTTCAAGAACAATCTAGATAAAGATGGCATCATCATTCGAAACAAGGCGAGATTTGTGGCTCAAGGCTTTTCTCAAGTCGAAGGTGTCGATTTCGGTGAAACTTTCGCTCCCGTAGCTCGTCTTGAATCAATTCATATCTTGCTTGCATATGCTTCTCATCATAATTTCAAACTACAACAAATGGATGTTAAAAGTGCTTTCTTAAATGTTCCTATCCATGAGTTTGTATATGTCAAGCAACCTCCGGGTTTCGAGGATCGCAACCACCCCGATTATGTCTACAAACTCGATAAGGCGCTCTATGAACATAAACAAGCTCCACGTGCATGGTACGAGCATCTTAAAGAGTTTCTAGTGGATCATGGGTTTGATGTTGGTATAATCGATCCCACCCTTTTCACCAAAAAGGTTGGAGGGGGCTTGTTCATATGCCAACTCTATGTGGATGATATCATTTTTGGTTCTACTAACACCGCATTCAATGATGAGTTTTGCAAGCTTATGACGGATAAATTCGAGATGTCTATGATGGGAGATTTGGAGTATTTTCTTGTCTTTGAGATCAAGCAACACCCCTAAGGCACCTTCATCAAGCAAGCCAAGTATACTCAAGACATGCTCAAACGATTCAACATGCATGATGCCAAGCCTATGAAAACTCCCATGTCCGCGACTATTGACTTGAAACCCGACCTGAATGGTAAAGAGGTAGATCAAAAGGTATATCGCTCCATGATTGGCTCTTTGCTCTACCTTTGTGCATCTAGACCCGATATCATGTATAGCGTAGGTAAATTTGCAAGGTTTCAAGCCTCTCCGAGGCAAAGTCATTTTGAAGCGGTTAAGCGCATCTTTCTCTATTTAGTTCATACCCCAAACTTCAGTCTTTGGTATCCAAAGGGTTCAAGATTTCAGCTCATTGGGTATTCGGATGCGGATTATGCGGACGAGAAGACGGATAGAAAGTCTACATCCGGAGGTTGTCAATTTCTTGGTCGCTCTTTGGTATGTTGGTCTTCCAAGAAGCAAAATTGCATCGCCCTCTCCACCACTGAGGCCAAATATATCTCCACGGCAAGTTGTTGTTCTCAATTTCTATGGATACGACAAACTTTGCGAGACTATGGTATCGACTTCGACAAGGTCCCACTCTTGTGCGACAATGAGAGTGCTATCAAGCTCGCCTACGATCTCGTTCTTCACTCCAAGACAAAGCACATTGAAATTCGACATCACTTTATTCGGGATCATGTTGAGAAGGGCGATATTGATCTCTCCTATGTGCCAACCAAGGATCAACTTGCGGATATCTTCACGAAGGCCCTTGATGAACCAAGTTTTGGGGGTTTGAGGAATGAACTAAATGTGATCGATGCATCTAACTTCACTTGAACCCTTGCATAGATAACTTCACTACACATGTTATCTAGGTTTAGATGTAGGCATGGACATAGGGGGAGCGTATTTCAACTCATGAACCAACACTCATCCTATCATGCGCAAAACAATCAAAACTTCATGCATATCTAGTCATTATGTGACTTATTGTGCTTTACCGGGAGTCATGCTTTTGGGCCCAAGATATATCTTCGCGGCTCCTTGGTATACACTCAAACACGGTGGCTCCAGCCACCAACATTTCTTTCTTTGTTATGTTGTGTGTCTCTTTTGCTCTTTTTTCGTTTTTGTGTTTACCGTTGTTTTTGTTTTTCTCATTTTTGGAGGCTCATATCTTATCTCTTGTATTGCCAAAACTCTATGTGTGGGAACCCCAGAAATTCCGGCCCCATGATACTTGTCTTGAAAATTTCCCTCATTTCCTCTGTGCCAGCTCGCAGATGGCACTCCGGAAATTTGGGCGAAAATTTCCGGGACAAATATCCGGGGACCAGAATATTCCGTGTCTTGCCCGGAAATTTCCGGGTTTCAAGATTTCCCCTGGAAACTCATCCCCAATCCGCTATGCCCCCTCGCAGAAGGTACCCCGGATATTTGGGGCGGAATTTCCGGGTGAAATCTCCGGCCCCCGGAGTTTCCAGCCTTTACACTGAAATATTTCGGGGAAAGTGGTTGGCGCCTATAAATAGGCGACAGGAGGCGCTCTCCCAGATTCATTCCCCCCTCGCCTCCATTTCCTGCCCAACCGCAGCCGCCGCCTCAGAGCTCTCTGGGAGGCCCCGTCACCTCCCTTCTTCGTCTTTCGGCCTCCCTTTGCGGATCAAGAGACCGCACATCCGTGCCCATCCATGGATCCCAGTATGTGTCATGTTTTCTCCGCAATCTAGGGTTCCTCGGTCGATTAGATCTCGATAGATTGGATCCCCCAAGAGTTTAGGGTTGGAACTCCCCTTTATCAGTCCAGTTTATCACTTGTTGTTCCTCCCTTTGCACTCCCATTTTGGTTTAGATTCATTGCAGGCCTGGATTCATAGCCCTAATACGATTTTTCCAGGGCCGGAATTTCCGCCCCCCGGAAATTTCCTCAAGGGCCGGAATTTCCGGCCTGCTCTGAATCTTTTTCAGAGATCCTTTTATTCCATTCCACAAGATATGAGGCCCATTTTTGATGTTTTGTTGCTTTTCTTTGCGTCTTCTTTCGCTTTTCTCGTAGATGGTTTAAGCTCTAGGCCCGCCAAGGTGACTATCTCTCACAAGCGGTGGCGCAACTTTAGGGCGAATGCAGATGGAGCGTATGTTGATGAGGCCGTGACTCATCAGCGTTAACGTGATGACCAGCGGGAGTATGAGAATCAGCGCAATGTCGACAGGGCTGCTCGTCGCGCGGCCAAGGAACAGGGCAAGACAGCTCTCAATCTAGCCACCATGCTAGTCTCTTAGTTCAAGGCATGGTGCGCCAAGGCCTGGTACACTGAGGGTCCTTAGGACCCAACTCTTGATTCTTGCTTCTGGCATGTTGAGCAGGAGACTCTGTTCGAGCAAATCTACACTGTGATATGCAAGCCCGTCTGCCCAATGAAATACATCAACTTTTCCTATTTCGGCAACTCTGTCAATCTTGCTGAGCTCCTTGGACTATGCCATCTCATGGAGACCCAATGCTCCTACAACACCACCTTCATCCAGCAGTTCTTCGCCACCCTGGTTTTTGATGAGTCTGAGGAGATTGGCATGTCCTGGATGTCTGGCCCTTACTTTCTTACTTCCACTTTCCATGATTTTTCTGCTGAGCTCGGGTATCCATTCGCTGGCTTCAATGTCCCTCAGGGTGCTCGCATGCACATTCATGACATGGAGTATGAGAAGAACAAGTTGGTCGAGTTGTATGGTCCTCGTGGTGTTGTGGGCTCTGCCAAGGGCCTCTATGCTATCTATGACATCCTTCTGTGCATGTTCCAGGAGACCATTGCCCCCAGTGGTGGCAACAATGATGAGATCCTTGGCGGTTTGGTGAACCTCATGCACTATGCCTTCCTCACTTTCACCGAGGGCAATCTCGAGGATACTGAGCGCCACAAGATTCATGTGATGGACTTCATCTTCAATGAGATCCACTATGCTCTCTTCCACCGCAAGGTGCCACCTTATGCACCATACATCATGAAGCTCATCAAGTCCAAGTATCCTGCTGAACTCCGTGATGATCTTGAGTTGGACTGTGAGACGCACAAGGATGTGAAACTGTACAAGAAGAGCGCCCACACTACGCAAGCTGCACATGATGTTGGTGCCACTGGTCAGGGCCACCGTGATCCTAGCATGAGGCAGCCTCCTTCAGGTACCAAGAAGCGCTTCTGGATCGTTCCTGCCATTGAGAAGGTGATGTGCATGAATGTTTGCATCCACAAGGAGAACTACAATGCCTATGTAGAGCGCTGCAACATCCAGGAGAATCAACGCACCATCATGACTGCTCTCAACATTCCCAATGTTCCTGCTCCTCTTCCTGCCAGGGTTCCTTACCGCAACTGGAACAACCATGATGTAGACTGGGTTCTGGATGTTGCTGATGATGAGGGCATCGCCACCGCTAGCGAGGAAGAAGACTCCGCGGAGCACGCCGAGCATGATGACACCCAGGCTTAGAGCTTGTTCCTTGGGACGTAGTGTCATGTTCTCTCTTTTTGGTATCCCGATGCCAAAGGGGAGAAGATCTAGAGATCGCGGGGATTTGCTAGGGTGGGTTCCTCGTTTTATCGTTTCTTTATCTCTCGTGCGTTTTTCGAACTTTGTTTCACTCGTTCTCGTTATTCGTGGATTCGTATTTGTGAACTCATATTATTGGGAGGCATGTCTCCTAGTTATGCTTATCTGTGATGTTTATTTCATATCACATTATTAGATTATCTCTATGCAAATACCCGTGTTGTCACCACTCACCAAAAAGGGGGAGATTGAAAGCTCATGACTCCTCTAATGGTTTTGGTGATGATAACAACACGGTTATCCCCTCTACTAACAATGTTGTTTTAGTGTCTACAGCTAGACTCTCATATGATCAACGATAATATCCTCGAAGAGATTCACATAGTTTTTCTGAAGGACCATCTTTCTGCAGCCGGATTATTCAGAAAATTGGGGTGGAATATCCGGTGTATAAAGGCCGGAATATCCGGCCCCATCACCGGAATATTCCGGCTTACTCAAGGCTCTATATGGTGAAGTGCTAGATTTCTGATGCCCGCTCTCGGATGATGGGGCGGAAATTTGCCCGGAAATTTCTGGGGCAAATGTCCGGCCCCTTGATCCTTAGCGAAATTTCATCACGTCGATGCTGCCCGCTCTCAGACACAGGGGCGGAAATTTGGCTGGAATATTCCGAGGCAAATTTCTGGAATTTGGTCCTTAGCAGTCTTTTGAAGAAGTTGATGCTGCCCGCTTACAGTTATGGGGCGGAAATTTGGCCGGAAAATTCCGGCCACCGGATTATTCAAAAATCCGCCCCCCCGGATATTTCAAATTTCCGCCTAGCTACACCGAAAATTTCCGGTCCTTAGCCCGGAATATTCCGGCCCTGGAGAGAAGCAACGGTCGGATCTTGGAGGAGGTTATAAATAGATGTCTTCTTCCTCTGGACAACCAGTTCGTCCATTCCTCTCTCTCATCCATTGTTCAAGAGCTCAAAACGCCCCGATCTCCCTCCTAATCCAACCAAACTCGATGCCCTTCAAGGATCTCATGGAGAAGGCCTAGATCTACCTTTCTACCAAGCCAACAATTGTTTTCCCATACCATACCCCTTGGGATCTTGTAATCTCTTGGTTGCTTTGTCATCCTAGAGAAACCCTAGTGCTTCTAGCTTCCACCTTGTAGCGAGAAGCTTCGGATTGTTGAGAGCTTCCATCTCACTTTATCCTCTTGTAAAGGTTTGGTCAACGCCTTCAAGTTGACTCATAGTGGAAACGAGAATCTCCCTCACCGGAGAAGCTCAAGGAGAACAAGGTGTGCACAACCGTGCTATTGAGGAGTGCCTAGGTGGCTCCCCACCTCTCCAATGTAGACGTACTTCTTTCAAGAAGGAACTACGGGAAACATATCATTGTCTCCGTGTTTTTCACTTGTGGTTATCTTGTGCCTTGCATTTAATTCTGTTGCATTCTTGTTGCTTATCACATAGGGTGTCTACCTAGTTACACATCTAGATAACCAAGTTGTTTACTTGCTAAAGCCATCTAAAAGTGAAAAAGGATTAAAATTTGTAGGTCACCTATTCACCCCCCTCTCGTTGACCACTGTGTACTTTCAACCGCCTCAGGCGGTCACCGGCAGGACATAGTAGCAGGGTCAGTCAGGTCCACATCAACCCATAGGGCCAGATCGGTCCCGACCATCCCCGCCGTCGTGCTACAGTGCCAAAGTCGCATATGTGCTCTAGCCGCTAGGGTCCCCGTCGTGCGCACCGTCCAAGGGCCGTAGAACCCTGATCGAGCCCAGGGCCTGGATATAGACCGAGCAGCCTAGCCCCACCACCGCACGGGCATCACCTGCCACTGCCGTTGTGCTGTCCCCAACAGCTTCCGTCATGCAGCCCTCACCACACGAGGACTTGGTCCACCACCGGAGGGAAGGAGAAGCCCCGCTCGAGAAGCCCTAGCGTCAGAAGCAACGCTACCTCCCTACCACGCGGAATCGCGACAGGGTCACCACACCGACAAAGCCCCTGCCGAGCTCGTAGCCCCGACGAGCCGCCTCGGCCCGCACCATCTCCGCCACGCAGGGGAGAGAAGAAGCCCCCCTCAAGCGCCCGGGCTTAGTGTTGAGGGAATGGGTAAGGGGTAGCCTTACCTACCTCCCACATAAACTGGAAAATGTTCCGGTTTTTCCAAGTGTTACTATCCGGTTTACACTTAAAGGGAGAGGGATATGAAGTAGCCAGCTGGACTGAGAAGACCCGGATCACCCTAAGCGTGATCCGGATTACTGAGGAGCCGGCCTGTGTGCCAGGTTAGAAGACCCGGAGGCCCAAGACCTAAGGAGCAGCCCAAGGCCGGATGGAGCGCTAGGGCCTTGGGGATAAACCGGATGAAGCTTCTAGAAGCCGGAGTGATCTAGGACTCCGATAACGGGAATAACCCGGATACCTCTGTAACCCGGAGGTCTCGTCCTCTATATAAGGCGAGACCCTGGGACGTAGAAAGACAAGTTCTAAGTCAATAGCAAGGTAGATCGAGACATCGAAAGCCGGAATCGCCCTTTGTAATCGATGTCGCACCCGGACTTCTAGAGGATACTCGCAGTTCCGTTGAACAGTAGTGGATTGGATTACGGGGCTTACCGGCACCCGCATCTCTTACGAGTAGGCCAACACACGTATGTGTGACAACCAACCCCTATCTGTTCATCGTCTACGTAAACCATCCCATAGAAATCAGGATACTACCATTGACGTACTTCATACCATACACACAGGGTACGTCAACGGCGTTTAACAAAATGATAACACAACATATCTCTAAGACACAAAAGATGGAAATAAGTTGCAAATAGCTCTCACTAGAGCAGAGATAGCAAATACAATCATCCAGAGGACACATGTCCCAACAATTCATCATTACCTCACAGCGGAAGCATTCAACAGGTCTGAGTACAGACAAATCCAAATAGGCTTAAGAAGCCGGGAATGAAAGGAAAACGGAGCCCATCCACGAAGTCTCGGATCCTGCCCGGGTCCGCTATCTACTCGTCATGCAGCCTCGTCGAACTCCACGTAGTAGCCACCATGGGGATCCTCGGAAACGTAGTCTGCGGAAACCACAACCCCAAAGGGGGTCAGTACATAAACGTACTGGCAAGCAAGACTCACAGTTCACCAAAGTGTAGCCCGTCAACACCAAGCACAGATGCTTTGGGTTCAACGGAAGAAAGGGTGATACAAAAGATGCGGCAGCGGGCTGCACTAACCAACTACAGAAACATACTACAACTTCCGGCTATCAGAAAGGGGTTAAGATAGCGTATCGTAACCATCTACAACTAACTCCAAACAAACCCATCCTGGATCTTGCCCCTTATCCAAAGAAGCAATCCGAGGATAACTCACACAGTTGGATTAATGACGGGTCAGGTTATTGTGTCAATAAACCTATTACTAGTCAAGTTATTATGGTTAGGTGTAAGTTGTCTGGGTACTTGTTAGCCAGTACTTTCACCAAGTCGTCACATAACCGCGGACAACACAGCTTCTCGAGAAGATTCAACCCTGCAGGGTGTGCTCCAGTACCCGTACACACTCAAGCCACCAACTAAAACTCAGGTTGGCTTGACACGACTCGAACCATCTCTACAGTCTGTCCTAGGAGCCACAGAGCTATAAGGTCCCAGCCACGCAGCCGAATACTCAGCGGAAGTGTGCAAAACTCCCGCAGGACGCAACACCCCGGAAATACAGGCCTCGCCCTATATGTGTGCGTCATCATCATCAGTAACCATGGGAGCGACCCATTCATGCGTATGAGCCAAATGGAACACCCGAACTAAGTGTGGCTCTTCGGACAAACTGTGGATCAGATCAAAGTCGAGGGGGGTTCCATACCACCACCCGGATGCGGTGAGCACGCTCATCATGGATCAGTAGACAAGACCCTTTTCCTAATTAGGGTCGACACTAGTAGGCCTCAAAACCACGCCGGGCCTCCTGCCGGTGCCTTATCATCAAATTATTATTACCCCAGACATTAACAGGTTGATTGTTCAACATCGAGCCCCAGAACATAATGAAATATGATATCAGAAAGGTAACGGACAACAGACTCGAGCAAAAACAACCCTAAGCATGCTAGTAAGACACGGGCAACAAGCAAAGGGGTTATAGGTGTGGGGGTGAGGGATAACATGTGATAGGATCGAACAGAAGCAACGATTCATAGGGCTAGCAGAATAGACAACGGAAAGTATCGGTATCCAATGTTGAAAGGAACACAATGGTTCATGTGAGTGAATACTTGCCTGCAAACTCAGCAGCCTGGTACTGAGCTAAATCCTCAGAAGGGGTGTCGTAAGATCGTCTGTCTCAACGTCGTCGTCTATTCGAGAAGAAGCAAACAAACAACACAGAGAGACAAACAATCAATAACATGGCATAATGCACAATCATGGGATGATGCATGTCAATTTAATTGATGTACCAAAATAAACTAGTTGACAAGATCACATGTTTAAATGGACCCCACAGGCAATTTGGATTGCATATGGAAAGCCCATGAATTAAGGTTGAAATAATTGTTTTACAACTAATCAACAGGTGAAAGTGGATTAGCATGATGCATGGATGAGGAAAACAGAAAAATAACAACAATAGAAACAATTTAAAATAAGGTTTACCAAGTTTAGAAATTTATTTATTAAGTGTTGGAATTTTGGTTACTTAAAGGTGTTACACAAGCATTTGTTGTTTTCACCAATTTTAATTGTTCAAAACAAATACAAAATTCATATTTGGAAAATACACAAAATTTTAGGTGGAATACATGTTTCACTTGTTGAATTTGGATTTAAAATGAGCAAGTTATTAATTTGGCAATTTTAATTGCATTAAATAAGAAATAGTTGTTTTCAGCAATTTAAATTATTGAAAATAGAAAACCAAGTTGATATTTGCAAAGTTCATGAAAAATGGGATGGAAAACATATTTTACATGTTGGAATTGGATTTGAATTGCCCAAGTTATGAATTTTGCAATTTAAAAGGTTTAATTAAAGCATTGAATTATTGCACCACTTTTAATTAGGAAAGCATTAAACAAATTGCATTGAAAAGGTTGAAAACATGTAGCAAATGTTTCACTGAACATTTTGAACTATTAAACATAATTTTTGGGTTATTATTGAATTTATTATGCCATTTTTCATAAACATTCTTATTCTGCCCTTTTTAGTAAACAGAGGGAAACATGCTCAAAATTAATTCAATTGTGCCCAAATAAAATACCAATGTGTAGAGTTTGTTAAGACAAATTTTTAGAGCCCAAGTTTGCTTGAATTGGATGAGCAGAACTAAAGTTATGAAATTCCAAAGTTTCCACTTTTTATTGCATTTTCAGTATATTTATTTAGTGCAAAAATTAGTACAGAAACATATTGCAAACTTGACATTAATAGAAAGAGCACAAAATTATGAAGCCACAGGATTTTGAATCATTCAAATTGTAATAAAATTCAATTTGATATTGATTTTAGAGTTTAAGTCTCAGATCTGAGTTTCTGAAATTTGGACAGAAAAAGAGAAAGCAGAAAAAAAAAGATGTGGCTTTGGGGGATCGAACCCAGGACCTGGGATTTGCGCGCCAGGGTGCACTGCCAGTGCGGCTGTGTTCAGTTGCTTGTCAGGTATAGAAGCAGGTTTGGGTATAAGGTTCAGAACGTACTGCAATTTAATTCGGAAATAAAGGAGCAGAAAAGGGGGTTGCGGGGACTCGAACCCGCGTGCTAACGCTTGCGCGCACGTTGCCAGTTGGGCTGTGTTCCGTTTGGTGATAGGTAGCAACAGCGAGGAAAGATAACATGTGTTTCCGTCCGTTATTTTTTTGCCTGACGAACCTGAACCACTACAGCGACAGCAACCAATCGATCGAGGGGGACGTCCGCCGGCGGCGACTGCTTGCTGCCGCTGCGCGCGGTGTGGGCGTGCGGCTGGGCTGCCGTGTGGTGGCCGGGTGCAGGTGCGCTCGTGCGGTGGCCGAGAGGGAAGGAGGCGAGGGAACGAGGGAGAGGGACGGCTCACCTCGGTGACGTACGGAGGAGGAGCTCGGTGGCGACGGGCGGAAAAACGGGGACGGCGGTGGAGCTCCTCTCGACCCCGGGGAGAACCGAGGGCACGGCGAGGTAGAGGGAGTCGGGGCAGTTCCGTTCCCGGCCCAAGCACGGCCGGGAGGACACCGTGGCGGCGGCGACCGGAGAGGGAAGGCGGCGGTGGTGGTGTTCTCGGTGGAGGATTCAGAGGGGAGGGGGCGGAGCAGCGAGAGAGGAGGAGACGGCGGCGTCGAGGGAGAAAAAGGGTGGGGAGGCTAGGGTACACGGGGAAGCTCGAGGTAGGGCTTATAGAGGTGAGGAGGGGCTCGGATCGGCCGTCCTTCTCTGCAACTGCTACGTGGACAATGGAGATGGATGCCGTACATGAGGTAGAAGACAACCGAGGGGTACCAGGCCAGGTAAGTCGGGCTGGCCCCAAATGGGCTGGATGCCCTTTTCCCTCTCTCCTTTTCTTTTTATTCTTTTTCTATAATTATTTTTTTTTGCTGCAAAGGAAATAGAGAGAAAAAGGAGAGGTTTGTGCTAGGGAAAATTTAGGGAAAATTTTTGTAGAGTTTTGTTTTTGTAACAACACCATAATACCAACTTTGTTTTCCAAAATATATTTCAATTTAGTTGATGTTTGGAAATTAAATGATTTTAAGCAATTTTTTTGGTATCAAAAGAATACATGATCCTAAGCCAAAAATTTAAAGTTTTTTATTCCAATTTTTGGTGGAACAAATTATTTGTTTGTTTTGTAGTTTTTATTTGAAACATGTAACATAACAAGTATGAACCATAATTTGAATTTTTGTTTGGAATTCATATAGAAAACAAATGGAAACAAATGAAATCAAATGCAAAACAAATGCAAACAAAAGCAATGACTATGATGACATGATGAAAAACAATAATGAAACAAGAAACAAACATTCTAAAGGGAGATTTTCATACTTGGGATGTTACAAAACGCCCCCCTTGAAAGAATCGCGCCCCGAGATTCCTACTGAGAAGTGAAAAGGTCCGGATACTTCTTGCGAAGATCCTCTTCGGTCTCCCACGTTGCCTCCTTATCGGAATGATGGGACCACTGCACTTTCAAGAACTTGGTGCTCTTGTTGCGAGTCTTACGCTCGGTCTCATCGAGAATTCTAACAGGGTGCTCCTCATAAGAGAGATCTTCTTGCAGTTCAATTGAATCATGATCAACTGCCCGATCTGGATCTTTGAAACACCTCTTGAGCTGTGACACGTGAAACACATCGTGCACCTTGGATAGTTTTTCTGTAAGTTCAAGACGATAGGCATTTTCCGCACGCCTTGAGAGAATGTTGAAAGGACCAATGTATCTTGGTGCCAGCTTTCCTTTCACACCAAAACGATGAGTGCCTCTGAGGGGAGTTACACGAAGATATGCTTTGTCACCAGGTGCATAGATCATATCCCTGTGCTTGCTGTCATAGTAGCTTTTCTGACGAGACTGAGCAATCTTGAGATTGTCACGAATGATGCGAACTTTCTCTTCGGCTTCCTTAACAATGTCAGGGCCTAAGAGTGAACGTTCACCAGCTCCGGACCAATTGATTGGACTCCTGCATCTGCGGCCATAGAGAGCTTCAAATGGTGCCATGCCTAGGCTTGCCTGGAAGCTGTTGTTGTAGGAGAATTCAGCATATGGAAGACATTCCTCCCATTTCATGCCAAAGGAGAGACCACATGCTCTGAGCATATCCTCGAGAATCTGATTGACTCTTTCGACTTGCCCTTGAGACTGAGGGTGATAAGCTGTGCTGAACAGAAGTTTGGTGCCCAATGCTTCTTGAAAAATCTTCCAGAAATGAGAAGTGAATATACTTCCACGGTCTGAGCTTATTTCCAATGGAACACCATGTAGAGGAACAATCTTTGCTGTGTAGAGTTCTGCTAACTGGCTAGCTGAGATTGTCTCTTTGACAGCAAAGAAGTGAGCTACCTTAGTGAGACGATCAATGACAACAAAGATTGCATCGTTGCCCCTCTTGGACTTTGGAAAACCAGTGACGAAGTCCATTTCAATCATGTCCCACTTCCACTCAGGAATTTTCAGAGGTTGGAGTTGACCGGCTGTTTTCTGATGAACTGCCTTGACACGTTGACAAACGTCGCATTCAGAAACGTATTGAGAAATTTCACGTTTCATGCCAGACCACCAATACAGTGTCTTAAGATCCTGGTACATCTTTGTACTTCCAGGGTGTATGGAGAGAGGAGTTTCATGAGCCTCCTTGAGAATAACATCTTTGAGACTTTGAATTTGAGGAACTGCAATGCGTCCTTCGAAGAACACAGTTCCCTTGTCATCAATTGAGAAGCACTCATACTTCCCATTGCCTGCTTTGATGTTACTTGCGATCTTCTTGATCTCAGCATCACGAAGTTGTTCAGAACGAATCTTGTCCTCGAGAGTTGGACTGGTTGTCAAGTTCGCAAGGTAACCTTGAGGAACAAGACCAAGGTTCAGCTTCTGGAATTCTTCATGAAGTGGAGGTTGGCTTTCCATGATCATGAGATTATTGCAATACGACTTGCGACTGAGAGCATCGGCCATAACATTAGCCTTGCCTGGAGTGTAAGAAATGGTAAGATCGAAGTCTTTGATCTTTTCAATCCATCTCCTTTGCCTGAGGTTTAGATCTGGTTGAGTGAAGATGTATTTCAGACTCTTATGATCGGAAAAGATTTCAGTGCGATTACCCAACAAGTATTGCCTCCATTTCTTGAGGGCAAACACAACTGCTGCAAGTTCAAGGTCATGTGTGGGATAATTGAGCTCATGTGCGTTCAACTGACGTGAAGCATAAGCCACAACTTGACGTTCTTGCATAAGAACTGCACCTAGACCTTGGAGAGATGCATCACAGAATATCTGGAAAGGTTTGGTAGTATCTGGGCCAACCAGAACTGGTGTAGAAGTGAGTTTAGTCTTGAGGAGATTGAAACTTTCATCACATTGTGGAGACCAAACGAACTTCCTGTCCTTCTTTGTGAGATCAGTGAGAGGTTTGGCAATCTTTGAGAAGTTTTGGACGAAACGACGGCAATAGCTAGCCAAGCCAAGAAAACTTCTGACTTGCTTCACCGTCTTAGGAGGTTTCCAATCAACAATTGCCTTAACCTTTTCTGGATCAATGGCTATGCCCTTGGCAGAGATGACATGACCAAGGTAAGCAACTTCTGGAATCCAGAACTCACATTTGGAGAACTTGGCATATAGACGATGCTCGCGAAGTTTCATGAGAGTGAGACGAAGATGTTCTCCATGCTCTTCCTCGGATTTTGAGTAGACAAGAATATCATCAAGATATACCACAACGAACTTGTCGAGGTATTCATGGAAGACAGAATTCATGAGTCGAGAGAATGTCGCCGGTGCATTGGTGAGAGCAAAGGACATGACGGTGTATTCATATAGACCGTAGCGAGTGGTGAAGGCTGTCTTTGGAATATCTTCCTTTCTGATCTTTATTTGATGGTAACCCATTCTCAAGTCCAGCTTGGAGAATATTGAGGCTCCAGCAAGTTGATCAAAAAGATCATCGATACGAGGAATTGGATACTTGTTTTTGATAGTTTTCTCGTTAAGAGGACGATAGTCAACAACGAGTCTCTTTGTTTGATCCTTCTTTGCAACGAACAGAGTTGGGCAACCCCAAGCCGAGGAACTAGGTTCAATGTAACATTTTTCCATGTACATATCGATTTGCTCCTTCAACAACTTCAGTTCAGGAGGAGCTATCTTGTATGGATGCTTAGAGATTGGAGCAGTACCTGGTTCAAGTTCGATCACGAACTCCACTGCTCTGTCAGGAGGCATTCCTGGCAATTCTTATGGAAAGACATCGGGGAATTCACAAACCACCGGAATAGTTTCAATAGATGGTAGAGGATTTGCATTGAGAGTGTAGAGTTGAGCAACTGGATTTTCAGCATGGAAGTAGACTATCTGGCCAGAAGGGTGTGTGATTTTGACAGACTTAGCAGGACAATCAATGACTGCTTTGTTGGCTACCAGCCAATCCATCCCAAGAATGACATCAATATCTGAAGAGTGGAGAGCTATCAAAGATGCCTGGAATGGAAGGTTTCCAATTGTGATCTCGATGTTCTGGCTAACTTTATTGCTTTGCCAGCTAGATCCCGGTGATTTCACTAGGAGAGGGATAGACAACTGTTCGAAGTTGATTTTACTGTTGTTTGCAAAGCATTGAGAGATGAAAGAGTGTGAAGCACCAGAATCGAACAAGACTTTAGCACGAAACGAGTTCACAAGAAGTGTGCCCATTACAACCTCTGGAGATTCTTCTGCTCCCTGGGCCTTGACATGGTTCACCCTCACAGTTCTCAAGACAGACTTGTTCCTGTTACGGGGCCTAGGCGAAGAAGTGTGTACCATCACATGATTGACATTAGAGATAGGTAGTGATGGTAGCTTGTTCTGCGGGCACTTGTAGGAGTAGTGTCCTGGTAGACCGCACTTGAAGCATGTACTAGGAGAACGAGGAGTTGTTGGACTTGGCTGAGATGGAGCACCTCCTGAAGATACCACTGGGGTGGGAGGGAGGGCAAGAAATCCTGCCGGGCTTGACAAGCAGATGGGCGGTGTTGGAGTGGTATATGGAACCCAAACTCTTCGTTTTTGTGGAGGCATGATAGCTTTTGAGAGATTAGCCTGTTCACGAGAGTGCTTACGAGATTCCTCAACCAACTTGCGCCCATGCTCTCATTTAGAGCGATGTTGATGAGGTCCTCAAAATCTTGGCCTTGACGTTGGTGAGAGCATACTTGAGTTCCGGGTTGAGACCCCTGCGGAACTTTGCCATCTTTCTCGCTTCCGTGGAGATTTCATCTCCGGCGTAGCGAGCCAGACGATTGAACTCTCTTTGGTATTCCAGAACGTCCAGATTGCCTTGTGTGAAAGAATAGAATTCCTCACGCATTCTCTCCATGAGCCCATCGGGAATGTGATGGCGCACGAAAGCTTGCTTGAAATCCTCCCATGTGATTGCCACACTAGGACCTCTAATTTCTTGGAAGTTCTCCCACCAAGACATGGATTGTCCACGGAGAAGGTAGGTCACGTAAGGAACACGGTCCTTGTCAGCCACATGAGCTACCATAAGAGTACGGTTCATTTCACGGAGCCAGTCATCAGCATCCAATGGCTCGGAGGAGTTATCAAACATGCGCGGGTTGAGCTCAAGGAACTCCCGAATAGACACCCGGGTGTTGCCATTACTCCCAAGGTCTTGGTTCTGCTGCATCTGCTTTATAACTTGTGTCATCTGAGACAGCACTTTCCCCATCTCAGGTGGCAGTGTGGGTTCTTCGTCACCACTTTCCATCCTGAAGAGGATACCAAGATTAACACACTAACCGGATAACAAAATCCAATATAAGTGCTTAAAAGGATTACTTCAGACGGTAAGTCGACAGCATAGAACAAGGATGGAGGTTAACAACGGATCAACAGATAAGTTGTTACAACGGAAGAGAAGATTTATGAAGGACGATATCGAAGCAACAACTGGGAAACAGGAGACCACAAACACCTGAGGTACTACGGAGAAAACCCATCCGGGCTTCTAAAGGATCAATATCTACTGCTTAAGGAATAGAGGATCTGCTTCCGGGGCTTACACGCCTCCGTTCTCAATCGTGAGTAGGCAACATGATAAATCATGTCACAACCACCTCCATTCCTATGGTCTAGTAGATATAACCATCCTAGAGAAACCAGGATTCGTGAAAACCTAACTTGAAAGTTTAGGTGAGAAAGAGAAAACAACGTTGCACTTCCTTACCAGAAAAGGGAGGGTGGGTGGGGAAAGAAATAAAATGGCAGAATTCCTACTCTCACGTTTCATTTTTCCTATATAGCTACAAAATAGTTTCTAGACTCAACTGCGACCAGTAAAAGGGATCCTACAGGCAGACAGGCTCTGATACCATTTGTCGCACCCGGACTTCTAAAGGATACTCGCAGTTCCGTTGAACAGTAGTAGATTGGATTACGGGGCTTACCGGCACCCGCATCTCTTACGAGTAGGCCAACACACGTATGTGTGACAACCAACCCCTATCTGTTCAGCGTCGACGTAAACTATCCCATAGAAATCAGGATACTACCATTGACGTACTTCATACCATACACACATGGTACGTCAACGGCGTTTAACAAAATGATAACACAACATATCTCTAAGACACAAAAGATGGAAATAAGTTGCAAATAGCTCTCACTAGAGCAGAGATAGCAAATACAATCATCCAGAGGACACATGTCCCAACAATTCATCATTACATCACAGCGGAAGCATTCAACAGGTCTGAGTACAGACAAATCCAAATAGGCTTAAGAAGCCGGAATGAAAGGAAAACGGAGCCCATCCACGAAGTCTCGGATCCTGCCCGGGTCCGCTATCTACTCGTCAACAGCCTCGTCGTACTCCACGTAGTAGCCACCATGGGGATCCTCGGAAACGTAGTCTGCGGAAACCACAGCCCCAAAGGGGTCAGTACATAAACGTACTGGCAAGCAAGACTCACAGTTCACCAAAGTGTAACCCGTCAACACCAAGCACAGATGCTTTGGGTTCAACGGAAGAAAGGGTGATACAAAAGATGCGGCAGCGGGCTGCACTAACCAACTACAGAAACATACTACAACTTCCGGCTAACAGAAAGGAGATAAGATAGCGTATCGTAACCAACTATAACTAACTCCAAACAAACCCATCCTGGATCTCGCCCCTTATCCAAAGAAGCAATCCGAGGATAACTCACACAGTTGGATTAATGATGGTTCAGGTTATTGTGTCAATAAACCTATTACTAGTCAAGTTATTATCGTTAGGTGTAAGTTGTCTGAGTACTTGTTAGCCAGTACTTTCACCAAGTCGTCACATAACCGCGGACAACACGGCTTCTCGAGAAGATTCATCCCTGCAGGGTGTGCTCCAGTACCCGTACACACTCAAGCCACCAACTAAAACTCAGGTTGGCTTGACACGACTCGAACCATCTCTACAGCCTGTCCTAGGAGCCACGGAGCTATAAGGTCCCAGCCACGCAGCCGAATACTCAGCGCAAGTGTGCAAAACTCCCGCAGGACGCAACACCCCGGCAATACAGGCCTCGCCCTATATGTGTGCGTCATCATCATCATCAGTAACCATGGGAGCGACCCATTCATGCGTATGAGCCAAATGGAACACCCGAACTAAGTGTGGCTCTTCGGACAAACTGCGGATCAGATCAAAGTCGAGGGGGGTTCCATACCACCACCCGGATGCGGTGAGCACGCTCATCATGGATCAGTAGACAAGACCCTTTTCCTAATTAGGGTCGACACTAGCAGGCCTCAAAACCACGCCGGGCCTCCTGCCGGTGCCTTATCATCAAATTATTATTACCCAACATTAACAGGTTGTTGTTTAAACATCGAGCCCCTAGAACATAATAAAATATTATAACAGAAAGTAGCTGACAACAGACTCGAGCAACAACAACCCTAAGCATGCTAGTAAGACACGGGCATCAAGCAACGGGGTTATAGGTGTGGAGGTGAGGCTATATCAGGGTTAAGGATAACATGTGATAGGATCGAACAGAAGCAACGATTCATAGGGCTAGCAGAATAGACAACGGAAAGTATCGGTAGCCCATGTTGAAAGGAACACGATGGTTCATGTGAGTGAATACTTGCCTGCAAGCTCAGCAGCCTGGTACTGAGCTAAATCCTCAGAAGGGGTGTCGTAAGATCGTCTGTCTCAACGTCGTCGTCTATTCGAGAAGAAGCAAACAAACAACGCAGAGAGACAAACAATCAATAACATGGCATAATGCACAATCATGGGATGATGCATGTCAATTTAATTGATGCATCAAAATAAACTAGTTGACAAGATCACATGTTTAAATGGACCCCACAGGCAATTTGGATTGCATATGGAAAGCCCATGAATTAAGGTTGAAATAATTGTTTTACAACTAATCAACAGGTGAAAGTGGATTAGTATGATGCATGGATGAGGAAAACAGAAAAATAACAACAATAGAATCAATTGAAATAAGGTTTACCAAGTTTGGAAATTTATTTATTAAGTGTTGGAATTTTGGTTCCTTAAAGGTGTTACACAAGCATTTGTTGTTTTCACCAATTTTAATTGTTCAAAATAGATACAAAATTCATATTTGGAAAATACACAAAATTTTAGGTGGAATACATGTTTCACTTGTTGAATTGGATTTAAAATGAGCAAGTTATTAATTTGGCAATTTTAATTGCATTAAATAAGAAACAGTTGTTTTCAGCAATTTAAATTATTCAAAATAGAAAACCAAGTTGATATTTGCAAAGTTCATGAAAAATGGGATGGAAAACATATTTTACATGTTGGAATTGGATTTGAATTGCCCAAGTTATGAATTTTGCAATTTAAAAGGTTTAATTAAAGCATTGAATTATTGCACCACTTTTAATTAGGAAAGCATTAAACAAATTGCATTGAAAAGGTTGAAAACATGTAGCAAATGTTTCACTGAACATTTTGAACTATTAAACATAATTTTTGGGTTATTATTGAATTTATTATGCCATTTTTCATAAACATTCTTATTCTGCCCTTTTTAGTAAACAGAGGGAAACATGCTCAAAATTAATTCAATTGTGCCCAAATAAAATACCAATGTGTAGAGTTTGTTAAGACAAATTTTTAGAGCCCAAGTTTGCTTGAATTGGATGAGCAGAACTAAAGTTATGAAATTCCAAAGTTTCCACTTTTTATTGCATTTTCAGTAATTATTTATTTAGTGCAAAAATTAGTACAGAAACATATTGCAAACTTGACATTAATAGAAAGAGCACAAAATTATGAAGCCACAGGATTTTGAATCATTCAAATTGGAATAAAATTCAATTTGATATTGATTTTAGAGTTTAAGTCTCAGATCTGAGTTTCTGAAATTTGGACAGAAAAAGAGAAAGCAGAAAAAAAGGTGTGGCTTTGGGGGATCGAACCCAGGACCTGGGATTTGCGCGCCAGGGTGCACTGCCAGTGCAGCTGTGTTCAGTTGCTTGTCAGGTATAGAAGCAGGTTTGGGTATAAGGTTCAGAACGTACTGCAATTTAATTCGGAAATAAAGGAGCAGAAAAGGGGGTTGCGGGGACTCGAACCCGCGTGCTAATGCTTGCGCGCACGTTGCCAGTTGGGCTGTGTTCCGTTTGGTGATAGGTAGCAGCAGCGAGGAAAGATAACATGTGTTTCCGTCCGTTATTTTTTTGCCTGACGAACCTGAACCACTACAGCGACAACAACCAATCGATCGAGGGGGACGTCCGCCGGCGGCGACTGCTTGCTGCCGCTGCGCGCGGTGTGGGCGTGCGGCTGGGCTGCCGTGTGGTGGCCGGGTGCAGGTGCGCTCGTGCGGTGGCCGAGAGGGAAGGAGGCGAGGGAACGAGGGAGAGGGACGGCTCACCTCGGTGATGTACAGAGGAGGAGCTCGGTGGCGACGGGCGGAAAAACGGGGACGGCGGCGGAGCTCCTCTCGACCCCGGGGAGAACCGAGGGCACGACGAGGTAGAGGGAGTCGGGGCGGTTCCGTTCCCGGCCCAAGCACGGCCGGGAGGGCACCGTGGCGGCGGCGACCGGAGAGGGAAGGCGGCGGTGGTGGTATTCTTGGTGGAGGATTCAGAGGGGAGGGCGCGGAGCAACGAGAGAGGAGGAGACGGCGGCGTCGAGGGAGAAAAAGGGTGGGGAGGCTAGGGTACACGGGGAAGCTCGAGGTAGGGCCTATAGAGGTGAGGAGGGGCTCGGATCGGCCGTCCTTCTCTGCAACTGCTACGTGGACAATGGAGATGGATGCCGTACATGAGGTAGAAGACAACCGAGGGGTACCAGGCCAGGTAAGTTGGATTGGCCCCAAATGGGCTGGATGCCCTTTTCCCTCTCTCCTTTTCTTTTTATTCTTTTTCTGTTATTTTTTTTTGCTGCAAAGGAAATAGAGAGAAAAAGGAGAGGTTTGTGCTAGGGAAAATTTAGGGAAATTTTTTGTAGAGTTTTGTTTTTGTAACAACACCATAATACCAACTTTGTTTTCCAAAATATATTTCAATTTAGTTGATGTTTGGAAATTAAATGATTTTAAGCAATTTTTTTGGTATCAAAAGAATACATGATCCTAAGCCAAAAATTTAAAGTTTTTGATTCCAATTTTTGGTGGAACAAATTATTTGTTTGTTTTGTAGTTTTTATTTGAAACATGTAACATAACAAGTATGAACCATAATTTGAATTTTTGTTTGGACTTCATATAGAAAACAAATGAAATCAAATGCAAAACAAATGCAAACAAAAGCAATGACTATGATGACATGATGCAAAACAATAATGAAACAAGAAACAAACATTCTAAAGGGAGATTTTCATACTTGGGATGTTACAATCGAGACCTTGTTTCCTGATAGTAAGACGGCGGGAGTAGGTTTTACCTTTAATTGAGGGGCCGAACCTGGGTAAACTCGCGTCTCTCGTTTCCGCCTTAACCCTTTCGAAGTTTCACTCAGTATCAATAGCCTCGCAATCTAGTTCTCACATGAGGACACTTGCCGTGACAACACCACGATAGTTGGCGTCACCGTGGGGCCTGCTCGCGGAAGTGTCGTATTTTTGGAAGGAGCCTTATCTGGGATCAAGAAGCTCGCGATAGGCTGGCTCGAGAGGATTCGGCGTGGAAACTATTACAATCATGACACATGGGGTCCAGAGTTCGCATCGGTGGAGTCAGGGTTTCGAGTCCCCTTCGGTGGCATCCATGTTTTTGTTGGCTTCGTAGGAGGAACGGGCCCAGACCCAGACCAGCAGTCAGACTCTGTCTCGGAGGAAGCTATGATGATATATGGTGAATCTTCAGTTGGAAAAAATGATGACCGTGACAAAACGGGATCCATCCACCAGCTCTTTGAAGACACAGGTTGGGAGGAGACCTTGAGCCAGATCTGCAGAGTCTAACGGAAACAACTCATCATGCAGCTGTTTACATGGCTGGACTAGCACGAACTACGGAGCCCAGGTATGACGCCAGTGGGAATTTAATTATAGATACTGTTTCAACTTTGAATCCGGTTCTAAGAGGACCGGGAAGCCCAGGAACAACACTTACTGTCGGATATATACTGAATAGGGGTATAGAAGATGGTAGACAAAAGAGCCGGACTACCAGGGTGGCCTACAGGGTAATGGGCTTAGGTCCATTGGGCGGCCCAGTAGCCCGACGCGCAGAAGCCGGATTCTAGAAGAACCCGGATCACGGCTCGCGTGATCTGGCTTGGAGGAGAAGACGGATTCCTTACTTTCCAAGTTACAAGTTAAACGTAGTCTTCTAGGTTTCTGGTTCTGTAAGCCCTAATCCGGCTATTATATAAAGCCGGACGGGAGATAGATTTGATAAGTTCTTTTAGCTCCAAGGTTCTAGGTTCAAGCTCAAGCCTTACGCAACTCGCCGGGAAGTTCATCCTCGACGAGTAGCTGGATCTATTCCCTTACATTGTAACCTTATTATACGGGCTTTAGTCCCACATAGTGAGAAGTGCAGGAGTAGGTATGCCGTACTGTCGCGACGTACCGAACCTGGGTAAATCCCGTGTTCTGTGTTACTACGCTATCCCGTTACCCCACGTCTCTACCGTAGTCTCATGGCACCCCAGTCTATGAAAACTACTACGATGTCTCGACAGTTGGCGCCCACCGTGGGGCAAACGACGTCAGGCGTGAAGTTCCGATCTGGGATACTAGGCGGAATTGGAAGATCGATCACTGTCGGAAGCTTGGAATTCGACGACGACGTCGGGCGCTTCCTCGACAACGGATCCTACATACCGGCGCAAAACCACCTGGTAAGTGCCTGCGTTTTACCGATTGGATCTGCTAACATCTTTATCGGATTAACCGCGGAAGCAATGGGGTTTTGCGGTGAAAGCAAGTATTTCCCACCCGCCCTATACCCAGTCGAAGACGACTATGATGCCGGATTTTGCTCAGATCGCCGACAAAACAGTGATACGCACTTTATCGGCATGGTGCAATCCGAGATCGCTGAAAACACGGATGACGGAAATCCCGTGCAAGAGGCAGATAACAACATTACACCCGTCACAGAGACGGAAGAACCAATACCCGTCACAGAGACGGAAGATCCGACATCCGTCAACCAGACGATGAACTCGGAAACAGAGTCCGTGCTTGCCGCCATAGAGGCGAGATTGGAGTCGGAAACCGGATCGGATAATTTCGATTCCGAAGACGAGGACGATGATGCCTTCGTAAGAAAAGTTAAGTCCTTTCAAGAAGGGTTCCATGAAGTGCTAATGGCAAAACCAGCCGATACAACGGGTGCCGACAGCCAGGAAAGCCCTAAAACCCCTCCGCCAGTGGAAGAGAGGGAAGACGGAGAAACTTCTCCGATATTCCCTAATGTCAAGGAGATGACAGAGGATGAACCTATCAAAAAACCTCCGTCTTCCAAGAAAAAGCACCGTGCTTCTAAAAAACTCCAGTACAAACTCCGGAAGAAAAAGTCAGCTGATCTCGCTGATGAAAACCTGGAAGTTGGAGATATTAGTGGCACAAAGCCTACGGAAAAGAAATCTAAGGAAATCACTGCTCCGCCAATGACAGAACTGGAAGAGCAAGAACTATTACAAACTCCAGTGGGACCCAATGAACCCCCTGAGATGCTGGAAGCCAGGAGACAAGCTTTCCAACGGCAACAGCAACACCTGCTTAGATCTCGGCAACATCTCCAACAAACCCATAATGACATCAAAATCATGAAGGAAGAAATTGAGGAGTACGAGAGAAAGCATAGATCTGCCTTAAAACCTACTAGGTTACCCGGAATTGCAAAACCGGAAGAACTGCCGCCGAAAGAAAGGTTCTATAACCCATCTTGGCAAAAGCAGTTAAACGGCAAAGATGCCAAGGGCGAACCAATATACAAAACCGCAGCTGAAAACGCGGAAGCAGCGTTCTCCATCCTAAACAATGATCTGTACTCCAACGGGGAAAAACTCCAAGGGGTGTATGCTTTCTTAGGAAAAGCATTACAGCAGCAACAGCGAGGCCAAGAACGATCAGGGAGGCTGCATGATAATTCCGCCCTCTGCAAAACTGTTACTTGCGCTGCTGGAGCACCTGGACCGGAAGAACCCGGAGATTCGGATAAAAAAGAGGATCCGAGAAAAGACAAGAAAAACCCCGACAACCGGGACGCAGCGTCTAGAACCGGACCTCATCTCCCGAAAGATGGATATAAACCACACGATCGGGAAGACAAACACCGGAATGACGGCAAAATATTGCCACCTCCGAGAAACCCAGCTGAAAAGCTGGAAGATACGATACACCTCACAGACGTGAAAGATCTCGGACACCGCCCAAAGATAAGGAAAGGTACAGGAGCAGGACTCCACCTAATCGCAGAGGGCGTGACAACGGAAGAGATAGAGATAACCTCGGAAAAACGCGTCCGCGCAACAATGGAAAAGAAAGGAGCAGATCCCCTTCTGTCCATTCAGCCGGGAGATATTCTGCACATATTGATAGAGCAGAAAAGGATGATCTATACTTTGGTCCTAAGTGTTTTACAGACAGGATCCGAAGGATAACCCTACATTCTGGCTTCGCCAAAGTTGGTCCAACCTACCAAAAATATACCGGCAGTACAAACCCGGATACCTGGCTTTCAGATTATTACACAGCCGTCCAGATCAACAACGGGACAGACCTGGAAGCTGTCAAGTTTCTTCCCCTAATGTTGCTAGACGGAGCCAGAGATTGGATTAATGGTTTACCATCAAGAACTGTCGACAGTTGGGATGATATGGCGAGAGTATTTACCCAGCATTTTAGGGGAACATACAAACGCCCAAATAGCATCAACCAGCTGAACCGTTGCACCCAATTTGAAGACAAACCATACGTGGATTTCATCTCCAGATGGACTGCGATGAAGAATAGTTGCTCTGGAGTAACTGACGTACAAGCAATGCATGCTTTCGTCAATGGCCTAAAACCCGGACTTGTACCGTTCATGGTTGGTTCTAAAAAGCACAAAGATCTCAGATCTATGCTTACAACCGCTAATGAGCATGCTGCAGCCGAAGATGATATTAGAGCAAGAGGAGGCAATATTGAGTCACTGATACTGGCCAAGAAAACACCTCGTTCTGATAAAAAAGGAACTCCGGAGTCAACAACAAAGCCCAAGGAGGTTAACTTAGCCTTTGGAGGAGAAAAAGGGAACAAGTGGAAAGGCCGCAGTCCGGATCCCATCAATTACACTCCTGAAGAATGGGAGAGAATTAAGTCGGAACCCTGCGTCCACCACTCTCAATTTGGGAAACCAACCCACACAAACGCGCAATGCCGGCTAAACAAGCATATGAAAGGCAATGCAGGATCCGGAAATAAAGGGAAGGGTTCCAAGAGGAAACCTGCCAAACAAAAGCCAGAAGCTGAAAAAGAAGACAGTGAATCGGACACTGATGACAAAATCCAGGAACAGCAGCGAAAAGGCGAACCTAAATTTCCGAGAGTTGACGGAGAAGCAATGCTAACTTTCCTAGCAACCCCGTCAGCAAAGGTGGCCAAAAGGACACTTCGAGAAATAAACGCGGTTGTTCCTGCGACCCCGAAATTCTTGAAGTACTCCAACACACCGATAATCTGGGATCAGTCAGATCATCCCGGAAATATCCCGGAACCCGGCACACAAGCTCTTGTTGTAAGCCCCATTGTTCAAAACACTAGGCTAAGAAGAGTGCTGATGGACGGAGGATCCAGCATCAATATAATGTACCTGGATACACTGAAGCACTTGAAGATATCCGAGTCCCAGCTCAACTACAGCAATATACGCTTCCATGGCATTGTTCCTGGCAGGCAAGCACGATCCCTAGGAGAAATTTCCCTAGATGTCACCTTCGGAGATAAAGATCACTTCCGGCAGGAAAAAGTATCCTTCGAAGTTGTGCCGTTCGAGAGCGTGTATCACGCAATACTCGGACGTCCGGCTTTCGCCAAATTTATGGCAAGATCTTGCTATATCTACAACAAGCTGAAGATGCCAGGACCCAAAGGAGGAGTAATCACCATTGCCGGTGATTTCAAGCTGGCAAACGAGTTGGAGAAGCAAAACGCCCTTTGCGCTTAAAGAGTTATAGCTCAGGAAGAACTGAAGGAGTTAGCCAAGGAGGTATCGCCGAAAGAAATGCCGACAGGAAAAGAAACTCGGAAGCCAACAGATAGCTTCAAGGCATCCGAGAATACAAGACAGGTAATCCTAGATCCCAAAGATCCGACAAAATTCGTCGTTGTAGGGACTGGGATGACCGACAAATAGGAAGGCGAGCTCATCAAGTTCCTCCGTGAGAACTGGGATATTTTTGCCTGGTGTCCAGCTGACATGCCAGGCGTACCCAGGGAACTTGCTGAGCACCAACTCAAGGTTATTCCCGGATCAAAACCCGTCAAACAAGGTCTCCGTCGATTTGACGGAAGAAGACGGAAGGCTATTGGCAAGGAAATTATCCGGCTTTTAGCAGCGGATTTTATCAAGGAAGTAATCCATACTGACTGGTCCGCAAATCCGGTATTAGTACCGAAGAAAGACACAACTGCCCTCAGAATGTGTATAGATTACACAGGATTGAACAAGTTATGTCCGAAAGATAGGTTTGCGCTACCGCGAATCGATCAAATAATAGACGCCACTGCAGGCTCTGAGCTTTTATGCTTTTTGGATGCATACTCCGGGTACCACCAAATACGCATGAAAAAGGAAGATCAAATCAAGACTTCTTTTATAACCCCGTACGGGACGTATTACTACGTAACCATGCCTTTTGGCTTGAAGAACGCAGGTGCAACCTACCAGCGTTGCATGCAACGTTGTTTGCATAGTCAGATTGGAAAAAATGTTCATGTTTACGTGGACGATATTGCTGTCGTAACCAAGGAAAAAGATACACTCCTTGAGGATTTGCGAGAAACCTTCGAGAACTTGCGCACTTACAAGATGAAGTTGAACCCATCTAAGTGCGTATTCGGGGTTCCCTCAGGAAAACTTCTGGGTTTCATCGTTTCTCATAGAGGAATAGAAGTTAACCCGGAAAAGATCAAGGCAATCTTGAATATCTCAAAGCCTACATGTGTAAAAGATGTCCAAAGATTGACGGGTTCCGCTGCAGCCGTCAGCAGATTTATTAGTCGGCTGGGGGATAAAGCCTTACCACTCTACAAACTGTTAAAGAAATCCGACAAGTTCGAATGGACAGAAGAGGCCGATGCAGCGTTAGCCCAGTTAAAAGAAACCTTGATGAACGCTCCCATCTTGGCATCTCCCAAAGATGAAGAACCCATGTTACTATACCTTACGGCTACTAGTCGGGTTATTAGCGCGGTAATCGTTGTGGAACGGACAAAAGAAGAGCAAAGCATACCAGATCAACATCCGGTATACTACATAAGCGAAGTTTTCTCCGAATCCAAACAAAGATACCCGCACTATCAGAAACTGGCATATGGCGTATTTTTTGTATCCAGAAAGCTGCGCCATTACTTCCAAGGACATTCTATAACAGTGGTATGTAAAGCACCATTAGGAGATATTATAAACAATGCGGAGGCAACCGGCCGAGTAGCTAAATGGGGCATCGAGCTGGCAGCTTTCGACATTAAGTACCAGCCAAGGACGGCAATAAAATCCCAGGTTTTGGCAGATTTCATCGCCGACTGGACAGAAGCAATGGAAAATACACCGATGCCAGAATCCGAGTACTGGATCATGCACTTTGACGGATCCAAGATGAAGGAAGGAGCTGGAGCCGGCGTAGTTCTAAAATCTCCCAAGGGAGACACAATGGAGTACGTATTGCAAATACACTTCAACGCCAGTAATAATGTGGCAGAATACGAAGCTTTGCTTCATGGCTTGCATATTGCAAAAGAAATAGGGGTAAAACGCATCTTGTGCTATGGAGACTCGGATTTGGTACAGCATCAGCTCAACCAAACCTGGGACGCGAAAAGCCCTATAATGGCCGAATATCGGAGAACGGTGGATGAGTTTGCCATCTGCTTCTTCGGGTTCGAAGTCCTTCACATAAAAAGGGAGGAAAATTGGAACGCGGATGCGTTAGCCCGCATGGGATCAGAGAGAGTAAAAACTTTACCACCAGGGGTATTCGTCCAGCATTTGCATGAACCGTCCATAAAAGGTGGAGACGTTGATTACCCTCTAGCATCTGAAACAATTGAAGTCATGCTCGTTAAACCGGATTGGACAATCCCGTACTTAAACTTCTTAGTCAATCAGAAGTACCCGGAAGGAGCAGACGAAGTCCTGCAAAGGCAAATACAGCGTCGATGCAAAGGATACGTAGTGATCAACGACCACTTATACAAACGCAGTACTTCCGGAGTTTTTCTGCGATGTATTTCACCAGAAGAAGGAAGAGAAATATTGCAAGAAATCCATGCCGGCGATTGCGGACATCATGCTCAATCGAAAAGCATAGTCAAAAAAGCATTCCGTGCAGGGTTTTTCTGGCTAACAGCCAAGACAGACGCCGAGCGCATAGTAAATACGTGCGAAGGATGTCAATATTACGCCAAGCAGACCAATTTGCCGGCCCAAGCACTTAAAACTATCCCTATCACATGGCCGTTTGCGGTCTGGGAGCTAGATATGATGGGACCGTTCAAAACTGCAAGAGGTGGACTCACACATCTACTCGTAGCAGTAGATAAGTATACAAAGTGGGTGGAGGCCAAACCCATCAAAAAGCGGGATGGCGCAACTGCCAGAAACTTCATTATTGATTTAGTAATGAGGTATGGCGTCCCACACAGCATAATAACCGATAACGGGACAAATTTCTCCATTGGGGAGTTGGCAAAATACTGCCAACAAACGGGAATCCGCTTAGATCTTGCATCTGTGGCACACCCGCAATCTAATGGACAGGTTGAAAGAATGAACAGCTCAATCCTGCAAGGAATACGCCCAAGACTCGAAACTCCTCTCCATAGAGCAGCTGGAGCGTGGATAGAAGAACTACCTTCCGTGTTATGGAGTATTCGAATGACGCCAAATAGGTCAACTGAGCAAACCCCGTTTTTTCTAGTTTATGGTGCGGAAGCTATGCTTCCAACGGACATGATCCATGATAGCCCAAGAGTGCAGAATTTTGACGATTCGGATGCCGAGGAAGCACGACATGATGCTGTCGATCTCCTAGAAGAGGAACGAGAACTTGTGCTTCAAAGATCCGCCATCTACCAGCAAGGTTTACGACGTTATCATAGTCGGAAAATCAGGCATCGTTCTTTTAAAGAAGGTGACTTGGTGCTGAGATTGGTGCAGCAAAGGAAGCACAAATTGGCCCCAGTATGGGAAGGACCATTTGTCATCAGTAAAGCCATGAAGAATGGATCATATTATCTTGTCGATATTCGAGATACGGAGGATGATCCCAAGAAGCCGAATCGCAAAAGAAAGAGAAAAATAGATGCTGAACTAGGAGAGACAAAGAGGCCTTGGAGTATCCAGCAATTACGTCCCTTCTACACTTAGTTCAACTTCTATGTAAACATCTTTGAGATCATGAAATAAAGTTGTTGGAATTCATATTCATTATAAGTACAAAATATTTCCGCCTTATCTATTTCCCAATGATCTTACAAATACTCAATGTTGACCCGAATTGTGCCTGCGTGCTCGGTGTCTAAAAGCTGAATGATTCGGCCTGTTAAAGGTTAAAGGAAACTCGGATTGTGCCTGCGTGCCCAAGTTTCAGAGCAGTTCTTTGTTTTCTCCAAGTTTTATCTGATTGTGTATGTGTTGGGTTACTGAAGCTAGTCAGTAAAAATGCTTCTAGCATAATCCATGTTTCTGAGTTTTTAAAAAACTGTTTGGTTCGTCCACAGTTACTCAGCATGACGATAAATATTGCTAATAGAGCCATTTTTAAACACTAGAGCAGTTAAAACACAAATGCCGGATTATTTAGAAGATAAAAGAAACAGTCAAACCCGGAAAAACTTTGCAAAAAACTTGAAATTGCAGAAGGCGGAGTTCTTGTTTCGACAAATGACATAGAAGTATTACAATATGAATTACATTGTAAAAAAGCTCCTATACATATCCATCATTCGGGTTAAGTGTATTCCCTCAAGCATCCGAGTCTTCATCGCTGCTATCATTCTCGGGGGCTGCAGGCACTTCTTCTTCCGGATAAGTAATGGAGATATTAACCATGGAGGCGATCTGAGTGGCGTGGCCTTCAACTTCTTTAAAGATTGCATTTATTTGTGCTTCTGTACATTCTTGAGGAATACCGGATGCTACGCGCCAGGATTTTGCACCGGGGTAGTGTAAGCGCATGAGGCCAAGTGCCATTCGCGCGCCACCCCGTGCAGCAGAGCGAAGGAAAGATTCCTTCGAATTCGCTACCTCCATGATGCCTTCCGGAAGTCGGTAAACTTCTGAAGATTGTATACTGCTTATGGGCAGGAATTTATTAATTAAATGCATTCCTGCATTTCTGATTGAATTCCATATCTTCCCAAAGGCCCGGATCTTTTCAGTCCGAGAAATCCCTGGAAAATTTCCTGCTTTTTTGACAAAGGAAAAGATTAGAAGATACAAGAAATATGACATGAAAGTATTGGTAAAAGAAGTCAACTTACCAAGAACCGCGTCAATTTCATCGCTTTCTTTCATACGAGGGAATAGCATACTTTCTAAATCATTGATAATAGATTTATCCTCTGCTGCCTGCAAAGAAGCCTTGGATTGCGCAATCCCAAGGGCTAGATTACTAGCTTCCAGTTCTTCTCGAACTTTTGAAAGTTCTCTTTGAAGGTTGGAGTTTTCTTCACGAAGTTGAGAAAAATAAGCAGCGTTTGCTGTGAGCTTCTTGGCTTTGGTTAAAGCAGCTGAAAAGCAGGGACAAATTAATCCGACATTACGGCAAGATCTAGCAATGATTTTCCAGCAAAAATCAGTAAACACGAAGTAAAATACCGGTGGCTTTTGATAATTGCTTTTGAGTCGACGCCAGTTCATTGCTTTTTGACTCAATAACAGATTGAAGTGTTTTTACTTCTCTGCTTTTGAGGCTAAGTTTTTTCAAAACTTCCAAGTTTATGGCATCTGCGGAATGCTGAAACATGGAAATGAAAGCCAGATGCTTAAAGTCTGAACAAGCATACAAAGAAGCATTAAGAAGAATTTAGATGTTCAACTTAATGCTTGGGGGCTAGAGGTATTACCTGGCTCATTTCTCGCAAGTCAGTTAAGGTCTCCTTGAATTCTCTAGCATATTCCATGAAAAGAATTCCTACGTGGTGAAGGCCATCGTGTATGACCTGGCGGGGCGAGAATGCGATATTGTTGCGGATAACTAATCCATTTTGTGGCCAAGGGCGAACCAGAGGCGCAGGAGCAAAAAATTTCTTAGCTTCCGGACGAATATATCCGAGATCGTCGAAAGGTTCTTCTTTCACCCGGATATCATCTCGAGCAGGAATGAATTCGTTTCTGACAGGTGATTGAAAATTTCCGTCCATCGGCATATTCGTTTTCCCCCTTTTACCCGTAGATGCAGAAGGAAATTCTTCTTTGATAGTAGTTTGCCTCTTGCGCTTTTGGTTGTTGTAAAACTCGGCATGTAATTTGCTGATTTCAGCATCAGAAGCAAGATCATTTTCTCCAAGTTCGTCAAACTAGGAAAGAATTAACAGTATGTTAAAAAAAAAAAAATGAAGAGAGAAGATAATCTGAGGAAACTCAGAAACAAGGGAAGGAAAGTACCTTAGGAACCAGATTTTCCGCATGATATATGGCTAGACTTTCCTCAATCTGGCTGTCGGCGGCAACGATCTGATGAAGGCGCTCTATAAAGTCCTTCTTGCTAAAGGACCTATCGGTGCCTCTCATGCTATCTTCCGGTCCCGTGTACTCACAAAGAAGTCGGGAACGAAGGGATAAAGGTTGTACGCGACGTCCAAACCAGCATAAAACGATATCCTTCCAAACCAAAGGTGGTTGAGAAGAAGAAAGTTTGGCAATGCGCCGCTTTATTTTCATCAGGCTTTCAGGCAAATCCTCTGTTATTGCAAGTGTCCAATTCTCGTGAGGAATAGCAGCAGAATTAACAAAGGGAGGAATTCCGGTTTCTTTGCTGGGGAACGGAATATCTTGGTGATAAAAGAAAGAACCTAGCCAAGAGTGGTCAGGTTTCGGCATTCTTATCTTTGGATACCATTCTTCCCTAAAGTTTCTGAGGATAAAAGATATGGTACCGCAGATGGGCGAAACACCGTTTGTGATGTTGTGTTTTACCTCGAAACAATAATGCCAGAAGTCTAAATTGGGAGTTATTCCAAGATAACCTTCGAAAAGAGCTTGGAAACTAGCTAATTGAAGGATGGAATTTGGAGAGATATTATGTGGTTGAACACCATAAAAGTTGAGGACATCTAGGAAAAAGGCGGAAGGGGGAAAACCCATACCTCTCGTGATATGAGAGGTAAGGAGGACGCGTTCTCCTTCCTTTGGCTTGGGCTCTGGCTCATTCTTCGAGATTCGCCATTTACCTTTAACTATTAATTTATCCCTTGACATCCGACGAAGGAGGACGAGTGAAGTATTACTCTGATTCCAAATTCCGACAAATTCCGTTTCTTCATCAGCTCTGGCGGAGAAGCGCTCAGTGTCACGGGAGTGAATCTTGGCCCCCGCCGTTTCAGGTGCGAACGGCGGAGGGGTTGTCGTGGTGCTTGGGCCCGCTATGTCCGCGGCGGCGGAAGCATTTCCTCCGCCCGCCGCGGATGCCGTGGCCTTTTCCGGCCCGCCGCCGGCATGCTTGGGCGACCCCAGCTGTGGATCTAGGTCGCCCAAAAGCTCGTCGATGGAGGCGCGAGCCGGTGAGGACGACGGAGAGGCCATCTTTGTCGGTGGCGAGTGAGCGCTCCGGTGTGCAAAGGGCTCGTCGGGGCAAGGTCTCGTTCTTGCTCTCGTGCTCGCGTTTGCGTCAATGGCGTGGGCAGTGTGGAGTGAGGAAAGATTTCCGATGACGACGAGGACGGCTATTTATAGCCTGAAAACCTCTAGATACGCGCCAACGGCTCTTTTGACCGTTGGATGTTCGACGCGTGTCGCTCGCTGGAAAATCCGGGAAACGGAACGACAGAGGAATGATGGCTATCTCCTCGTTTCTCGTGAGAATCTGTCAGAGATACGTTGCAGGGTTTCCCGCGTGAAACCAAGCGGCGCTTGCGTCAGCGTGATTGAGGCGCTGATGTCATAAGTTCCTTTTCCGCGAAGGATCGCGAGAGGAAAAGCCGGATTTTCATAGTTCCGAGTTTTATGTTACCATCTCCTTCAAAAGGAAAGAAGAAAGAATCAAGACTGCTGAATCAAGTTTTCCCGGACAAAATGTATTTGACGAAAGGCGGAGTTTCAGAGTTTTGATCCTTCCTGGGGGCTACTGTCGGATATATACTGAATAGGGGTATAGAAGATGGTAGACAAAAGAGCCGGACTACCAGGGTGGCCTACAGGGTAATGGGCTTAGGTCCATTGGGCGGCCCAGTAGCCCGACGCGCAGAAGCCGGATTCTAGAAGAACCCGGATCACGGCTCGCGTGATCTGGCTTGGAGGAGAAGACGGATTCCTTACTTTCCAAGTTACAAGTTAAACGTAGTCTTCTAGGTTTCTGGTTCTGTAAGCCCTAATCCGGCTATTATATAAAGCCGGACGGGAGATAGATTTGATAAGTTCTTTTAGCTCCAAGGTTCTAGGTTCAAGCTCAAGCCTTACGCAACTCGCCGGGAAGTTCATCCTCGACGAGTAGCTGGATCTATTCCCTTACATTGTAACCTTATTATACGGGCTTTAGTCCCACATAGTGAGAAGTGCAGGAGTAGGTACGCCGTACTGTCGCGACGTACCGAACCTGGGTAAATCCCGTGTTCTGTGTTACTACGCTATCCCGTTACCCCACGTCTCTACCGTAGTCTCATGGCACCCCAGTCTATGAAAACTACTACGATGTCTCGACACTTACGGGACCAACGGTAGCCCCAGTCGGACCGACAGAAGCACGTCCAACAGGACTAGGGCTGACGAACTGTGGGCCAGCAGAGACAGTGATTAACTTAACAGCACCCGCGTCATATAACCCAAGACCCGAGCTGATAGCTACAATGGATTCATTGAACGAAGTCTTGGCTACCCCAATCACCCCGGAGAACTTTGTGCAGCATAACGCAGAGATTGGGAGGATTCGACAGGAAATAAGTCATGCCCGCCGGGAGATCGAGAAAGAGGTAACATGTATAAACAAAGCTCGGTCAGAAGTCTTGGAGGAAGCAACACGTCTGGAAAGAGAGGGAATTCATCTAAACTTCAGATAGATGGAGTTAGCTTCGATACAAAATATGCGTTATCATACCCGGCTGAATAATGAATTCAGCGCAGGACTAGGACCAACCAACCTTCAGAACCTGTTCGCTTCCCCAGTGGGGACGCCTGGGGCACCTAACCCTGCTCTGCCGGTTCACCCTATGAACCAGCCGAACGCCCCCGTTCCAGTCCATCCGACGTGGTTTCAGCCACCTATCCAACTACATGGTAACCCGAATCCTGCTCCGGCCCCGGAACAGCCCCTACAAGAAAGGTTCCATACGCCACCAGGTCATTTCAACAATCCAATGTATAACATTTGGGTAGCAACAAATAGTCTGGCACGGATTCCATTCAACCCCAATGATCATATTGGAATCGAAGCTTGGAGTTCGCTTCCCCAGTGGGGACGCCTGGGGCACCTAACCCTGCTCTGGCGGTTCACCCTATGAACCAGCCGAACGCCCCCGTTCCAGTCCATCTGACGTGGTTTCAGCCACCTATCCAACTGCATGGTAACCTGAATCCTGCTCCGGCCCCGGAACAGCCCCTACAAGAAAGGTTCTATACGCCACCAGGTCATTTCAACAATCCAATGTATAACATTTGGGTAGCAACAAATAGTCTGGCACGGATTCCATTCAACCCCAATGATCCTATTGGAATCGAAGCTTGGAGGTCTATCAAGATGTTACAAACAGCAGTGGTTCAGCAGATGAATTACAGTAACCAGGACAGGATACACTCAACTCCCTATAATAGCAGGAACTCCTTGCGAAGAAGTCACCATGGAAATTCACCGGTTCCGGCTGGCTCTAGCAACGCAAACCGGCAGCAATCTATCCCACCCAGACAGACCGTATCCTATGCGTCTGGAGTTATAAATACATGACACAGAGTTGCAGAACCAGAAAACAGAAATCCAGGTCATGTTCAACCCCCAGTCCAGAATGCAGTCTCAAACCCAACCCTGACTGGGTCTCGCAGGATTGGCATTCTGTGTCTTGGTCCGGCAATCAGGAACGAGAGAATACCGACTGATTTTAAAGGACCTCGCAGAGTTGTAAACTATACGCCAGACGTGGAGCCTGCAGATTGGATAGAAGGATATGAGATGGCCATGGAGATAGCGGAAGGAAGCGACGCAGTATGCGTGTGGTACTTAAGTGTGATGTTAGAGGGACCTGCGAAGTCCTGGTTAAAGAACTTGCCCGCAAATTCAATTACTAGCTGGCAGGAGCTGAAGGACCAGTTCATCAAAAAAATTCAAGGAACATGTAAACGACCAACGACTATTACAGACCTAGAAAACCGTGTTCAGAAGGAAGGGGAGTCTGCCCAGCACTGGTCTCGGCGTGTCGCGGAAATTATACATTCATCTGTCAAACTCACCGCTTAGCAGGCAGTCATAACATTCGAAAGAAATTGCAGATTTGACCCGTTGAAGCATAAGATGGGATGCATCAAGCAATACGTGAGTGATATGAGTGAGTTGATGGATGCCATGACCAAGTATGCGGAGTCTGACAAAACAAAGGACATAGACTCGGATGATGAGAAGTCTGCAAAGGGAAAGAAAACTGGGACCAAGGGTAGCTAGGACCCGAATCAGAGCAACAACAACCCTCAGAACCAGAGTAATAACAAGGGAAAAAACGGGAAAGGGACCTCGGATCTAGTGGAAAATACGAATAAAGGTTACAAAAACCAACGTCAGGGTAACATTTTCAGAGGAAATCAAATTTTTTGACCAAACAACTTTGCACAGGCTCAACAGGCTCTGAAAGGACCATGTCCTCGACACAGCAAAAATGGAAAGTTAGCAAATCATTCTTGGTAAAATTGTTTCATCATGCAGGGTTTTAGACCTAGTGGAAGTAACAACTACAGACCAGGAAACAATGGAGGTGGCAACCCAGGAAATATGGGAGGTGGACATCCGGGAGCTGGCAATTATGGACTTGGAAATCATAATCCGGGTCACCATGGTCAGGGTAACCAGGGAACTAACTCGGGTGGCAGTCACCAAGGAGGAAATTCTATTTTTCAAACAAATCCGAAGCAGTTAAGCTTGGGCCAATATCATGTATCCACTACTAGTTCATGCAGGAGAGAAGAAAGGTGCAGAAACGAGCAGTCAACACAGTAGGTCCTGTTGTTCCTAGGTGGCTCAATTGGTCAGAACAACCCATAACCTGGAGTCGCGCAGATCGTCCTCCACGAGTTGATAATCCAGAAGGAGTGACTCTGGTTGTCGCTCCACAAGTTGGAGGATATAAGTTAGACAAAGTGTTGATGGATGGAGGAAGCAGTATAAACATACTTTACTATATACGTTCAAGAGGATGAACCTGCAAGAGAAACAACATCAGCCATCATCAACTGTGTTTCACGGGATTGTACCTGGTAAGTCTGCACAACCTATCGGAAAAATATACCTTGAAGTTGCTTTTGGAGTATTTGAAAATTACAGGACATAGATGTTAGCATTTGAAGTGGTCAAGTTCAAAAGTCCATGCCACACTCTATTCGGATGGCTAGCTTATGCCAAGTTTATGGCAAGACCCTGCTACGTTTACCTCAAGCTGAAGATGCTAGGTCCCCATGGAAACATTACTGTCAACGGTGACAGAGACATAGCTTTGGAGTGTGAGCAAGGTGATGCAACATATGCAGAGACCGCTTGTGCGGAAGAGGAGTTGAAATTGTATAAACTGCAAGTTGATCCAGAAGACATGACCTCGCTCAAAAAACTATCAGTTGAGTCCAAGTTAAAATTTAAGTCTGCTCAAGACACCAAGCTAGTGGACTTTACCCCCGGTGACTCATCTAAGCAGTTCAGCATAGGGGATCACATGACGGAAAAATAGGAAAGCGCGCTCATCAAGTTCCTCCATGAGAATTGGGACATCTTTGCATGGAAAGCTTCTGACATGCCAGGTGTCCAAAGGGAACTTGCTGAGCAAATTTTGAGTGTGGATCCTAACCTGAAACCTATTCGTTAGTTCCTCCGTCATTTCAATGATGAGAGAAGGAAAGCGATTGGAGAAGAGATAGCCAGGTTACTCGCAGCAGGGTTCATAGTAGAAGTATTACACCCAAAGTGGTTAGCCAATCCAGTTCTCGTCCCAAAGAAGAACGGAACCTTGAGAATGTGCATATATTACACAGATTTGAACAAAGCATGTCATAAAGACCCATTCGCTTTACCCCGTATCGATCAGATTATAGACTCTATGGCTGGTTGCAAATTGCTATGTTTCCTGGACGCTTACTCAGGTTATCATCAAATCAAAATGAAGGAAGATGATCAAGAGAATACTTCATTCATTACACCCTTTGGAGCATTTTGTTATACGTCAATGCCCTTCGGATTAAAAAATGCAGGAGCAACTTATCAAAGGTGTATCCAGAATTGTTTGGAAAGTCAGATTGGACGAAACGTGCACGCTTATAGGATGACATAGTAGTCAAATCCCAAAAAAGTGATACTTTGATTTCAGACCTAGAGGAAATGTTTGCCAGTTTACGTAGATATCAGATGAAGCTCAATCCAACAAAATGTGTATTTGGAGTACCAGCTGGAAAATTACTGAGTTTCATTATTTCAGGAAGAGGAATTGAAGCAAACCCAGAAAAAATTCAGGCCATACATAACCTGAAAAAACCGGTTTAACTAAAGGACGTTCAGAAGCTGACAGGTTGCGTTGTTGCCTTGAGCCGGTTTATAAGTAGAATGGGCGAAATGGCCATACCTTTATACCGACTCTTGAAGAAAACTGACACCTTTGTGTGGAATCAAGAAGATGATGAGGCATTGGAGGCCCTGAGAAACAACTTTCCAATGCACCTATATTGGCTGAGCCTGAGAAGAAAGAGCCCATGTTACTATATATTGCGGCAAATAACAGGGCGGTTAGTGAGGTTGTGGTTGTGGAACGTAAACTGGAAGGAAAAGAAGGCATCATTCAGCGGCCGGTTTACTATGTAAGCGAGGTTCTGACAGAGTCTAAACAGCATTACCCACATTGGCAGAAGCTGGTTTTTGGGGTGTTCATGGCTAGTCATAAGCTGAAACACTATTTTCAGGAACATCCTATTATTGTGGTCAGTTCGGCACCTTTGTCCGATATTATTCAGAAGAGAGAAGCGACATGGAGAGTTGCAAAGTGGGCCATTGAGATGGGGCCATATCATATCAAATATGAGCCAAGGACTGCAATAAAGTCCCAAGCCCTGACCGAGTTCATAAATGACTGGACACAATTATAGGTTCCACCGGATAAACCAGATACTAAATACTGGACTATGCATTTCGATGGGTCTCGACAACTGGAAGGTTCAGGAGCTGGTGTGGTATTAACATCCCCAAGAGGTGATAAGTTTCACTATGTCTTCCAAATTTCATTCAAATGCACTAATAATGCAACAGAGTATGAAGCTTTGCTTCATGGGCTTCGAATTGCGAAGATGAGCATAACCCGGATTCGATGTTTGGGTGATTCAGACCTTGTTTCTCAACAAGTTACAGGAACCTCAGACTCTAAAGACCCAGTTATGGCAGCATATAGGCGAGCGGTTACCCAGCTAGCTGGACATTTCCAAGGATATCAAGTTGATCATATTGATCGACGTCTCAATGAAGCAGCTGATGCATTGGCTTGTCTAGGTTCCCAGAAAAAACAAGTTCCACCAAATGTTTTTCTGGATGAAATTCATAGCCCGTTAGTTAAAATTCCAACAGAGGAAGACCTGGCAAACCTAGATCCAGAGTCAAAATTGGTAGCCGCCCTGCATACAATCCCAGAGTGGACTGAATCATACCTGGCGTACCTTATGAGAGGCGAACTCCCGCAGAATGAGGTTATCGCTCGTCAGGTTATAAGAAGGTCCAAGTCACATACAATTATCAACGATGAGTTATATAAGCAAAGTGCGGCTGGAATCTTTCAGAGATGTGTCTCTCCGGAAGAAGGGTGTCAAATTTTAAGGAAATCCACTCAGGAGATTGCGGCCACCATGCAATTTCCAGATCTTTGGTCAATAAGGCTTTCAGACATGGATTTTTCTGGTTAACCGCAAACGCTGATGCAAAACATATAGTAAGAACGTGCGAAGGATGTCAAAGATATGCAAGGCAGGATCACATGCCAGCTCAGGATTTACGCATGATTCCCATAACTTGGCCTTTTGCAGTTTGGGAGCTTGACATGGTAGGACCTTTCAATAGGTCGACTGATAAAAAGACTTTTCTATTGGTGGCAGTTGACAAGTTTACAAAGTGGGTAGAAGCAGAACCAATCAGTAAATGTGACACGGTTACAACAGTCAAGTTCTTAAAAAAGCTGATTTTCAGATTTGGTTACCCACATAGCATTATAACAGATAATGGGACAAATTTGTCAGAAGGAGCAATGCAGAAGTTCTGTGAACAGAACCATATACGGCTTGGCCTTGCCTCAGTTGCACATCCACAATATAATGGACAAGCAGAGCAGGCTAACCAGGAATTACTTAAAGGTATCAAACCTAGGCTCCAGGTTCCATTAGAAAAAACTGCTGGATGTTGGGTTGAAGAGTTACCTGCTGTGTTATGGAGCATAAGAACTACCCCAAACAGATCGACATGTTACACACCATTTTTTCTGGTTGATGGGGCTCAGGCAGTGTTGCCAAGTGATATTTGTCATGATTCACCACGAGTGGCTGCTTATGTGGAAACCTAGAATGAGATAGCTCGCCAACACTCGCTTGATGCTTTAGAAGAAGCACGCAGCCTCGCATCATCTAGGTCAGCCATATATCAGCAGGACCTGCGTCGCTATCATAGCCGCAGGGTTAAGACTTGAAGTTTTCAGGAAGGGGATTTAGTGTTACGCCTGATCCAGAAAAAGGATGGGATGCACAAGCTAAGTCCACCATGGGAAGGACCGTTTGTAGTAAGTAAGAAACTACAGAATGGATCATATTACCTCATTGATATGCATGATATGGATAAATCACAAACATTTGAGGAAGAAACTGGAAGACCATGGAACATAGCTCTTTTGAGGCCATACTATACATAGGATCATTGTAATCACAATGTTGTATTGACAATAAAAAGAAGACTTGACAAAAATCTGAGTTATTGAGATTTGTTCTAGGAAATTATCCTTGTACCAACGAGTTAAACTTTTTCATATATGATTACTTGGGGGCCGATGCTAGAGCACAGTCTATATCTGAAGAATCTGGCATGTGGCAAAATATATTGGTTATACTTGCCTGCCAGTTAGTGGTTACACGCAATATTATGACCTAGATGTTTAAACCTGGTTGATTCAATCATGTAATAACCCGACAAAACCGGGTTACTATGACCCTGAACTCACCAGAGTTGTAAACACTAGAATATGTCATGCGAAAAACTGGCTGAGCTAGAAAGCAAAGAAAAACCAAGTCAAGGAAAACTTCAAACACAAGTCAAAGAGGTTGCAAAAATATGTAACCCGAATTTTTTTCCGCATAACTTAGCAAGCAAACCAAGTTATTACAGACCAAATGTAGCATAAGTGCACATACACACTTTCAAAAAATAGAGCTAGAAATCAAACAGTTTATCTAGCCTATTACAAACCCATCCGGGTTGAATTATTATCTTTTGCAGGAACCAAATGTTTATTCTGCAGCAGATTTTCCTTTCTGCTGCGTGGCATCTAACCCGGCACCAGAATCCAGGTCTTAAGTCTTCGGATGATCTTCAGTATCCACTTGGTCATTTTCTGCTTCCCCAACTTCAGCAGCTGAAACGTACTGCCACTCCAGCTGAGCCAGAGCATCATTGGTATTCTTCGGTTCATATAAAGGGCGAGGTGCAGCAGAAACTGATGGAGTAACGGAGAGGGGCGCACCAGATGAAGAATCTACGGCAAGCCGACTCTTCTGTGGGACTTGGCGGACATCGGATACAACTTGAGGAGAGAAATGCATCTTGCGCTCACCCGGGGAAATGTAACCCGGACAGAGTTCTTTCAGCTTCACCTTCTCCGCAATGGTGCAAGCCTGGAACCAGCATCCCCTCTCGATCTTGGCAAAGTCCTTCCTCTCATACTTGGTCCTGTCCAGCCGATACTCTGGTAAACCTTTCACCAGGAGATCCGGATTCAATTCCAGATGATAAGCTTTGGCCAGGGACATAACCTTGATGGCTCCACGACGGCAGGATGACATTTTGTGTTCTTCTATCCACTGTGGAACTTGAGTTAGTTCCACAAGCATCTCACCGAGCCTCTTGGGGGGATTGTCCCAGTTCCCGACGGCCTTAATGCATTCTCCACCTCCAACATACAATTACCGGATCAAGGCGAACAAAGCCTTTAGTTTCAGGTCAGGAAGTTGGAGGTTATTGCCATGCATTCTGCATGCAAGTTACAAGAGCATTTTTTTTATCAGAAATAGAGTAATTATGACAAGGCAAAGGAGATAATGAACCGAAAAGGCAATGCATTAATAAGGAGATAATGAACCGGAAAAACTTACCAAACACACTACAGGTGATCTCTCCTAGCAGGTCTTTAACCTTGGTGAAGCTACTCTGGGTTTCCTCCAACTCCTTCTCAGCATTTTCTGCTCTTGTAAGAAGAGCCTTTTCCCGGTTCTCAAAGTTTTGCTGGAGAACATACCAAGTTTTGGCTGCCTCAGTAACTTGATCCTCTAGCTCCTTCTGTCGGGTCCTGGCCTCCTCAGTTTTCTTAGCCTCTTGTGCTAGCAGGCTCTTGAGGTTTGAAACCTTCTTTTGCGAGGAAGATTCAAGACTCTACACAATTATTGGTTGCATCAAAACAAGTTACTATTGGGTTATAGTCATAACTTGAGAAAATTTCGGCTTACAAAAACATAACCCGGAAAATTAAGAGTCTACAAGAAATGTTAGCCTATTCCAGGTCATATCGTCAAGTCCCAAGTAGCCACAGGCTGGCAAACTCGGCACTTTGGGGCTAAACTATTTCAGATTCAAACAATGGGCTATAAGTTACGATTAAGCCCCGGGTAGCTGCAGGCTTGCAACCCAGCACTTGGGGGCTACACTATTTCAGATTAAAATATCCATGGTTAAGTATAAAAGCAGAACAAGCCACGGTTCACAATCAATTTGCAAACCGGAGCTTGGGGGCTACAGCTTTTTAGTTTCAAACGTTCAATGATAAATCTTCAAGTTCATTCTACAGATATAAACTGGAAGATTGAGGGCTACAGGTTATGTATATCAAGGTTACCTCATATCTTTTCTTCAGAAATTCCATAATCCCATCTGCACAGCGCCGGTTCTCAGACAATTCCCGAGCAAGTGTATCAAAATCCTGGCCTTCGATATTCAGGTTTGGGGGAGTTGTCTTTTCTTATGGCTTTGCCTTCAACTCCTCTGTGACTTTGGAAAGCACGGTGGAGGTTCCAATAGCCTGTGCAGCTTGGGAGCCGGTTATGATTACATCCGGGTCAGAAACGACCATATCTTCAACAGGAGGATCATTAGTCGGTGTGTTATCAATCGGATTCACCTCCTCTTCAGTACCTTCAACCATAATGTCAACATGACCCGGCGATCGAGCAGCCGGTTCATTTTCTTCTTCTCCAAAAACCTTCTCCTCAAGGTTCGCAGCAGGAGCGGCAGATGAGATAGGGTTAACCTTTAGCACACCTTGGGTTCTGCAATGAAAAGAGAATCATAAGCCGGATTGCATGACTAAATATTAGTAGTAACGAACAAGAGTAGAAAAGCTGGATTTCCGAGAGTTAATGGAAAACTCACTAGCCCTGCTAAATGAAAAGGACGACTCATCTCAGGCCTGATTTTTTCATCCAAGGGATGTGAAGCAGTGGGTGAAACTCGAGCCTTGGAAACCCGGCGAAGAGCAATTTTCTCAGGCAAACCTGCTTCTAACTCACTTGACCCGGAGCTCCGGGTCCTTCTTCTCTTGCTACCTTCATCATCGTCCTGCATTTTCTCTATATGTGAGGATGGTTTAAAGGGATGTTTTGACAGTCTAGAGATAGGCACCTTTGCAACAGCTTGCCGGGTCCTCTTTTGGCCAGCGGTAGAATCCTTCTCAGCCACCACGTTGGAACCAGTGATGGGAGTGGATGGATTGAGATCTGGAGCAGTTTGATCTGGAGCATTCAGATCCGACGCCTCTTCACTAGCTCGTCCTTGGCCTAACCCGGTGCCCTCTTGCTCTGCCTGTTCATCCTGCGAGTAACCAGCGTCAACGAATTGATTGTGCAAGTGACCAAGGGAGTCAAATTCAGAAACCTCATCCTCTTTTTCACTTTGCTCCTCTGATTCATCGTCCTCAGGAGGAGAAGCTGGTTCTTCCTTGGTAACCCAGAACGGATCTGTGGGCTGTGAATCGGCCAAAATCAGGGTTAGAATGTGCGCAGTCTTGAGGGATGAAAATTACTTATAAAAAATAAAACTTATAGGAGGAGCCGGGATAGAGGTGCAAAAGGGTGCGAGGCCAACGTCAAAGAACCTGTCTTGCTTTATTCCAACCAAGAGTTTTAAGGAAGCCACCATATCAGACTTAGACACCGAAGACTCGGAATATCGCATGGGGTCTGATAAACCGGTGTATTCATGAAACAGTCGGTTCTTGATGCTAAGGGGTTAGATGCGTCAGTCCACCCAAGTCTTGGTTAGATCTAAACGAGTTAGCCCGTGAACTATCAAGGAAGTTACACGCTTCAGGAGGGGTCTGATTTTGACTCGATCAGAGGATTTGGCGTAAGAGTTCATGGTGCTGGTATAGACTAGACGTTTAGGGCGATAACCCGGAAGAGCTGGTTCACCTTCAGGAGAGGTGTTTTCTATATAAAAGAAGGTTTTTTGCCACATCTTAGGGTGACTAGCAAGGGGAATGCCCGGATAGGCGATGTCTTACCGCCTCTGAAACGAGACACCTCCACAGTGAAGGAGCTCACTCCCGGCTACTTCCAGGTGTTTGTTGTAGTAAAAGTACTCAAGAAAGAGATCTAAATTGGGCTATACTTGGAGGTAATCTTCACAGAGAACTACGAAGTTACCAGAATGGAATTTGGTGGAAGATCCTGAAGGTGGAGACCATAATAGCTTAAGAGCCGGCAGAAAAAATGAGATCCGGGTGGGCGAAACGCACGGAGAATGTGGGGCTTGAAGACCATTACCTCGCCCGGCCCATTCTCAGGCCGGGTCTCATTTCCGGGTGCTCTCCAAGATATGTTATCCGGGAGTAACCCAAAGTCCTCCATCTCAGTCGACCCGCCATGAGTCATCTCTGACTTGCACCAGTTCACTTGCATCATAGCCCGACCAGACTTGGCCACAACAGAGCCGGAAGTGCCGCCAGACTTCCTCTTCTTTTCGGTTCCTCCAGGCTTGGATGCTTGGCTCTTCTGTTTCACCATTTTTGCGACGAACGCCGGCGATGCTCCGGCTGCAGCGGCGCAAGGAGGAAAGCAAAGATCTCGAGCTTTCGTTCGAAGGAGGAAGAAGAAGTGGAGGCGTGGGGTGCGAATGAGCCCTGGGGGCCGTACCGTGGACTATTTATAGGCGGAGGCCTAAACCCTAGGGTTAGGCGGTAATTTTGCACATATGACCCTCAGGATTAACCTTTTTACGAGAAAAACGCGGAGAGTTTGGATCTGCGTATGAAGATTTATTCTGAGGAAAATACGCGGAGGAAATTTTGGGTAAATCAAAATCTTTTCGGTTCCTAAGATCTTGGTGATAAGATGCGGAGTTATCTTTCTAGAGAAATGGAAGGATATGACCCTGACGATAATGATGATCCTAGAATAATCCGGATCAGATATTCTGGAAGATTATTTCTTGAACTAACAGATTCACATTTAAGTTTTTCCTGGAAATCTTTACGTGTACAACCTAAGTTTGAACTTAAGTGTTCACGTTAACCTGGGGGCTAATGTTGGGGGAATGGGTAAGGGGGAGCCTTACCTACCGCCCACATAAACCGGAAAATGTTCTGGTCTTTCCAAGTGTTACTATCCAGTTTACAGTTAAAGGGAGCGGGCTATGAAGTAGCCAGCTGAACTGTGAAGTCCCGGATCACCCTAAACGTGATCCAGATTACTGAGGAGCCATCATGTGTGCCAGGTTAGAAGACCCGGAGTCCCAAGACCTAAGGAGAGGCCCAAGGCCGGATGGAGAGCTAGGGCCTTGGGGATAAACTGGATGAAGCTTGTAGAAGCCGGAGTGATCTAGGACTCCGATAACGGGAATAACCCGGAGGTCTCGTCCGCTATATAAGGCGAGACCCTGGGACGTAGAAAGACAAGTTCTAAGTCAATATCAAGGTAGCTCGAGACATCGAAAGACGGAATCGCCCTTTGTAATCGAGACCTTGTTTCCTGATAGTAAGGAGGCAGAGTAGGTTTTACCCTCAATCGAGGGGCCGAACCTGGGTAAACTCGCATCTCTCGTTTCCGCCTCAAACCTTTCGAAGTTTAGCTCAGTAGCAATGGCCTCGCAATCTAGTTCTCACATGAGGACACTTGCCGTGACAACACCACGACACTTAGCCCAGCGACGCCGTCCGGTGGCGGCGAGGAGGGGAGAGATGTAGGGAGGGCCGGAGGACGGCAAGGGAAAGGGAATCCTCCCGCGCCGCCCACGGGAGCAACGAGGAGGGAAGAGGTAGGAGGAGAGAAGAACTTGAGTTTATCATACCCACGTCTCATCCGGTAAGTTTTCTCTTTCTCATTACTTTATTATGATATCCCACATGATTTATCATCAGCATACATTGTCTGTAGAACTTATGGATATCAAAAATACCAAGTGGGGATAGGTATGTATCTCTCTTATAACGGAGTAGTAATTCCCATCTCAAAACATCAAGGTAATATACTCCTTTAGAATTACCTAGTAGCTACCTTTTTGTTCACCCAGTTTATGGTGTGACTCTTGATAACATCAAAGTAAAACCTCCAGAATATATTATATCGATAACCTCATGGTCAAAGGATGCATTATAATATAACTATGTTGTGATATGATTCAGAAAGATGTCTTAGTGGAATCTCTTGGCATATCAATCTACTTAGGAAATATCCAACCATATTGTTCCCTTCGAATAATATGATATTTATTGATATTGACATAAACAATGTCCATGACCAGGAAAACATAGTCATCAAACATCCAATGAACTAGTCGTAAAAAACAAGACTACACGTGCGCGTGAGTATTCCTCTGAATCTCATATTCAGGAACCACGTCAGTTATAGCATAGTAATATGAACCATAATTATGAAACAGATGTATAAATATTTTTTCCTTTTGGGCATACATCCAACACGGGCAGCTAGACGTTTATGTTGAGTATGGGGGTCCGCTTGGGTAGCCATCTTTTCTATCCGTTCCATGTTTGGGTCGTCCAGCCAGACGTATAGGGAGAAGTGGGGAGGGGGTCTGGTTGGAGATGCTCTAAGAGATTTAACAGTTAAAGATAATTAACAATAATTAAGGAAATTATATATATTTCATCATCCTTTCCATGGTGGCTATTGATGCGCGTGTAACACACGTTCGTTGGCAGACCACAAGAGGAAGGTATGAAGAGCACGGTAGCAAGTTTCCCTCAGAAAGAAACCAAGGTTGAATCGACCGGTAGGAGAAAGAAATCACTTCTGAAGGTTGATGCAGCCGATGTGGCAGGACGCACTACCGGTTCAGAATCAACGTGGAACCTACACAACACAATCAAGATACTTTTTCCCAACGAAGCAGTGAGGTTGTCAATCTCACCGGTTTTGCTGAAAACAAAGGATTAGACGTATAGTGTGGAAAAGAGTACTTGTTTGCAGTAGATGAAAAGAGAAAAGTTATGGCAGTAGGAACAGTATGAACAAAGATTGTAGTGGTTGTATTATCAGTATGAGGAAAATTGACAAGGGTCCACAGTTCACTAGAGGTGTCTCTCCAAAACAGATAGATAGCATGTTGGGTAAACAAATTACAGATAAGCAATTGACAGATATAAAGGCCGCACCGTAGTGCATATGCATGACATGACGATTACTATGTGATTCATCCGGGCATTACAAGAAGATACATAGAACGTTATCCAATTGCATCTATCACTAATAATCCACCCTCAGAATGTCATCTGAGCAAACCTTGGGTATTAAGTTGCAAGCAACAGATTATCGCAGTAAGCAAAGTGTGTAATGTAAACAATGTAAACATTGTTGTTTTGTCCCTAGTGGCAACATCACATCCCCCACCCGTTTACGTTTCTGTCACTCAAGCGTGAGTGAAAGGGAGGCATGAACCCACTATCGAGCATAAATACTCCTTGTTGGAGTTACAAGCATCTACTTGGCCAGAGCATCTACTAGCAATGAAGAGCATGTAAGATCATAAATAACATACACATGAAAAGAACATGATAGATTAATAATCATTGAACATAGCATTCAATATTCATCGGATCCCAGCAAACACAACATGTAGCATTACAATAAGATGATCTTGATCATGTTAGGCAGCTCACAAGATCTAAACATGAGGCATAAAAAGGAGAGAACAACCATCTAGCTACTGCAATGGACCCGTAGTCCAAGGCTGAACTACTCACGCATCATACCGGAGGCGGACATGGTGGCGTAGAGCCCCCCGGTGATGATTCCCCCTCCCGGCAGGGTGCCGGGGAAAGCTCAAGAACCCTCCCAAACTAGGGTTGACGATGACGGCGGCTGCGGATATTTTTGGTGGAAAAGGCTTATGTATTTAGGGTTAACCATTCGAGGAGAATATATAGACGCGAGGGTAACGACGGTGGGCAGCCAGGGGGCGCGCCCACCCATGGTGTGGGGCCCCTGTGGCTCCCCTCCAGGTCCCCTCCGGACTCCGTGTGCGCGACGATTTTCTAAGACTTCCAGGCTTCAAATCGTCCAATTTCGAGAATATTTCTAGAACAACTTTCTAAAACTAAAAACAACAGAGAAACAAGAACTGACTCTGTGGCACCTTGCCAATAGGTTAGTCCTAGGAAATCGATAAAAATGGCATAAAGTGTAAAGGAAACATATAGCATATGGCATGAAAACAACATGGAACATCAGAAATTATGGATACATTTATGACGTATCAACATCCCCAAGCTTAGTTCCTACTCGTCCTCGAGTAGGTAAACGATAAAACAAAAAATTTGAGGTGACATGCTACCAACATAAACTTGATCATCTAAATTGTAAAAGCATATGTACGCTAAAATCATAGTACTTTAAACACATGCATGATAGATATAATTTTAACAATGAAACTTAGCAATCACCTTGCATCATGAAAAGTAACACAAATAAAAGATCACTTATAATAATGCACTTGAAAGTTATACGTTTGTTCTGAGCATAGAGAAAACATAGCAAAGTGATATTTCACTTGTCCTTAAGAGTGGGGAAAAACATAAATGCCAGGAGACCTTCAAAGTTCAAGTGGATGACTAGAACATATAATTTGAGAGAAAGTAATGACACATCATGAATCAATTAATAATAGTTTCTGGGACCAATGCACATCAAACTCAGAATGGCAACTACTCTCTCTCAATTGTGCATAAAGTTAGAAGATGGAGGCTCAACATAAAAGTAAAAGAAAGGCCCTTCGCAGAGGGAGGCAGGGATTAACTCATGTGCTAGAGCCTTTTATTTTATTAAACAGAGGTATTGAAAACATTTTTTAGAGAGGTGTATGCTTATGTCAACGAATGGTAAACAGAAAATATAGTACGTCACAAGGCAACTAGACTTCACAAGAGCGGATCCCGTTGAAGGACGCATGTGGTATATAAGGTCATCCCTCTTTCTCTTTTGTTTACACAATTATGCTTCGACTGCTAAATCAGGGGCGGGCACCCCGCTGCCAGCTCTTCTTTCATTTGGATAGGTGGATGAAGCCACTAGTCCATGTGTGTAAAGTCCAATCAACAAGTGAGACAAATATTCTCTGTTTACGTCCTCATGAGCTAAAATAGGGGCACAAAACATGAATAATTTTTGAAAGTTTTAAACGTAGCACATGATAAATTTACTTGGAGTGGCAGTTAAATACCACATGTAGGTAGGTATGGTGGACACATTTGGCAAACTTTTGTTTTTGGGAGTTGGATGCACGAGTAGAGCTCATACTCAGTACAGGTGGAGACTAGCAAAAGACCGCGAGCGACAAATCAAGAGAGCAATAATGGCCATAATCATGCAAGCGACAAAACATTATTAATCAAAGCATAAAGTGTATTACAAGTAAAAACTACATGATCATAGAGGCTATAAGTGACTGGTTTGTAGTCATAAACATGGTGTAAGCATGTGCCAAGTCAACCAAATAAAGCATTCGAAAGAGAACACCATAAATTCATGCTTCAATATGACAAAAACAACTCATGATTCTTTCAATGGAACATTAAGCACTCTCATATATTTGAGACAAGTCATGCTACAATAACAACTACTAAGCATAGAATTAAAATAACATCTAGCATGACATGAAAAAGTCTAGCCACAGTCTATACAAGCTTCTATTTGCACCGTTATAAGCACGAAAATTGTACTACTGCTTTCCAACACCAAACATTTTATACTAAACAAAATCCCTCCAAGAGATATAGCAATGAAACAATATAGTACTAACATAAATCTACTAGAACTAACAACTCTGAATAAGAGACGCATGAAAAACGGGAGCTAAAATGATTTGCAGCAGCTAGAAGAAAAACTAAGAGTACGAGCATAACGAGTATTCATATGAAAAAGCGGAGCGTGTCTCTCTCCCACACAAAGAATGCTGGGTTCCAACAATATTATTGCATCAAGGAAAACAAAAGAAAACAAACAGACGCTCCAAGTTAAATTCATATGATGTGACCGAATAAAAATATAGTTTCACTAGAAGTGACCTGATAAATTATTGATGAATAAGGGGATGCCTTGGGCATCCCCAAGCTTAGACACTTGAGTATTCTTAGAATTTTCTGGAATGAACCACGGGGGCATCCTCAAGCTTTGGCTTTGCACTCTTCTTGATCACATTATATCACACTCTTATCTTGACCCTTGAAAATTTCCTTCACACCACACTCAATGTAATTCGCATTAGACGGTTAGTGCACAATCAAAAATTCACACTTTTTGCATAGACACAAGAATTATTGATACTTTTAGACATTATCTACATCCACTGATGTTTCGTGAAGCAAAGAAATCCACTCGACATAGTAAAAGAGAAAATGCAGGTAAAAAAGTCAGAATCTGTCAAAACTAGAACAGTCTGTAAATACGAATTTTTTTCAAGGCACTTATGTTGCTTAAATCGAAAAACATAAAGAACGAAAAAGTTTTGTAATTTTCTGAGGAATAAGCACAAAAAATTTCAGGTCATTTTTATCTTTCCGTGAATTATGCAATTTTTTACAGTGGACAGTATAAATATGTTTCGTGCGCAGAAATCTAAAACCAACACCAACTTTCGCTAGAAACTTTACTTGGCACAACAAATACATGAAAATAAAGATACAAAGGAGTTTATACAGAAGTATACAACACCTTGACTCAAAAAAAAATAGAGAAAAACAAAGCAAAAATAAAACCATGGGTTATCTCCCAAGAAGTGCTTTCCTTTAACGTCTTTTAGCTATGCCCAGAAAAATTGAATCAAGTGTTTTCAAGTGAAGAAGAATCCAAATCAATAATTTCCTCCAAAACACCACTTATAGCAATTGGTACTTTAGGTACCCCTGAAGATGATTCAACATGCAAATCACTTATAGTTTTACTAAAAGTTTTATCAATTTTAAGCACATTAGGGGTTTTTGGTTTAGGCACCTTGGGGACATACATAAACTTTTGCTCTTTTCCCATAAAAGTTTTCTCCCTCTTAAACTTAAGAGAATAAAAAGTTTAACTTAAAGTTTCCATAGACTCCTCTAATTTACCAATCCTAATATTTTGATTATCATGGGTATTGCTAGCCTCTAAAACAGTAATTCTCTTATTGATACTTACTATTGATTCATTAACTTTGCTAGCATTATCAAGGAAATTTGGCAAATTTTTCTCCATAGAGTTCATCTTTTTAATAACATCATCTAAAGTGATCTCAGTTTTAACAACTTTAGTAGGTGGTGTTCCAACTAAACTTTCAATTAAATTACAGGCTTCCAAAGCAGGAGTTCCCAGAAAATTACCAAATGTAAGAGTGTCTAGAACATACCTATACCAGCTAGTAATACCAACATAAAAATTCCTAAGAAGGATCAAAGTATAATATTTCTTAGTACATCTATGATGAGCATCACTTATTCTATACCAAGCATCTTTCAAACTTTCTCCCCCTCGTTGTTTAAAAGAACGAACCTCAACTTCAGGAACACTCATTTTAGCAAGATTAAAAACAGGATAAAAATAACAACTAGAATAAGAACTATTTTTTTGTGTTCAAGACAAAATAAAATAAACTAAGCAAAACAAAAGAAAAGTAAAGAGATTGGAAGTGAGAGACTCCCATTGCAGAAATCCTTTTCCTCCCGGCAACGGCACCAGAAAAGAGCTTGATGCACGTATAACACACGTTCGTTGGGAGACACCAAGAGGAAGGTATGAAGAGCACAACAGAAAGTTTCCCTCAAAAAGAAAACCAAGGTTGAATCGACCAGTAGGAGAAAGAAATTAGTTCTGATGGTTGATGCAGCTGATGTGGCAGGGCGCACTACCAGTTCAGAAGCGATGTGGAACCTACACAACACAGTCAAGATAATTTGCCCCAACGAAGCAGTGAGGTTGTCAATCTCACCGGTTTTGCTGAAAACAAAGGATTAGACATATAGTGTAGAAAACATTACTTGTTTGCAGTAGATAAAATGAGAACAGTGATGGCAGTAGGAAAACAGTAGGAACAGTATGAAAACAGAGATTGCATTGGTTGTATTATCAGTATGAGGAAAATGGATCGGATAGCATGTTGGGTAAACAAATTACAGCTGGGCAATTGATAGATATAAAGGCCACACCGTAGTGCATATGCATGACATGATGATTACTATGTGATTCATGCGGGCATTACAACAAGATACATAGACCGTTATCGAACTACATCTATGACTAATAATCCACCCTCAGAATATCATCCGAGCAAACCTTGGGTATTAATTTGCAAGCAACAGATAATCACAGTAAGCAAAGTGTGTAATGTAAACTGTGTAAACATCGTTGTTTTCTCCCTAGTGGCAACAGCACATCCCCCACCCGTTTACGTTTCTGTCACTCGAGCATGAGTGAAAGGGAGGCATGAACCCACTATCGAGCATAAATACTCCCTCTTGGAGTTACAAGAATCTACTTGGCTAGAGCATCTACTAGCAACAGAGAGCATGCAAGATCATAAATAACATACACTTGAAAAGAACATGATAGATTGATAATCATTGTACATAGCATTCAATATTCATCGGATCCCAACAAACACAACATGTAGCATTACAATAAGATGATCGTGATCATGTTAGGCAGCTCACAAGATCTAAACATGAGGCATAAAGAGGAGAGAACAACCATCTAACTACTGATATGGACCCGTAGTCCAAGGATGAACTACTCACGCATCATTCCGGAGGCGGGCATGGTGGTGTAGAGCCCTTCGGTGATAATTCCCCCTCCCGGCAGGGTGCCGAGTAGAGCTTCAGAACCCTCCCAAACTAGGGTTGACGATGACGGCGGCTGCGGATGTTTTTGGTGGAAAAGGCTTCTGTATTTAGGGTTAATCCTTCGAGGAGAATATATAGGCGTGAGGTCAAAATCGGTGGGCGGCCAGGGGGCGCCCACCCATGGTGTGGGGCCCCTGTGGCTCCCCTCCGAGTCCCCTCCGGACTCTGTGTGCGCGACGACTTTTTAAGACTTCCGGACTTCGAATTGTACGATTCCAAGAATATTTCCAGAATAATTTTTCTGAAACTAAAAACAACAGAAAACATGAACTGGCTCTGTGGCATCTTGCCAATAGGTTAGTCCCAGGAAATCAATAAAAATGACATAAAGTGTAAAGAAAACATGTAGCATATGGCATGAAAACAACATGGAACATCAGCAATTATGGATACGTTTATGACGTATCAACTATCTTCCCGCAAAACATGGAAACTTAATCTGGTGGCAAAATTCTGTCATCCCAAGATCACATAGAAAACACCATTTTTCAAACAAGGATAGGTACAAAGATCAAAGAAGTACCTGTTAGTATCTCCAAGTTATAGAAATTGCCCTAGTGACCTGGAGACCCGCCTCTCCCTTTGTTTGCTTGTGAGATGTGCGAGGAGAATTACATCGTCATCAGGGAAGCACACGACCTACATGGATTTTTCAATTTGACTTATCAAAAACGATAACCATCCTCTACTAGGAATTTAAGTTACAATTTATTAGCCACTAGGATGCCACATAAGTATGACTCCCCACATGTATAACACCAGAATCCTACCAATATAACTTGAGAGAGTTATTTTTACATGGCTACTAGGCAACCAGGTTTCAAGGGAATCAACTTAGCAACTAATGCCCCCCTTTGACAGGATATCGTATCCACTAAACCATCATGGTCATAAGGTGAGATTTTGTCCGGCTTCCAACCACCAAGGATGGAATATGTAAAATAAAATAAATAGCACTAGCAATATATTCCAACATTCCACTATGTGTGCAACTTTATTTCATGCATTTGGGAAATATTCTCCATGAGCATATATGCAGGGATCACCATGAGCATACATGCCCCAAACGATGAATCTAACATTCTTCACAAGTTTACACTATTGTTAGTCAATCTATTATATGATTCACAGACATGATCATACGGAGCCTGTAAACAATGATGGCCATATGGAACCAAAAAGGATCAACCTCTCTTAAGTTTTTTCTTAAAGTTACTAGAAAGATGGCATTTGTTTTATGAAAGGAGAGCAATTTATCTAGCAACCCAAAATTAAAGTGTTGAAATGCATTAATGGAATTCCATCAACTTTTTCTTACAATTAGGAGCGCAAGAATTGTATCAAGCACACTTACAGAAGTATCTTTCATATCTAGCATAGTATTTTTTTTTAAAAATAGCATAATAGACAAAAAAACAAAAGCATTATACCTTATCTTCTTGAAAAATATATCCACTCTAACGTAATTTTACATTAAGGTCGTGTTTGGAACATTGGATTTCTTGACCCCCTGCATGAGTATAATTGAGCTATTTTCTATGATTTTTCTGCGTGATTCTTGCATCCCAAAGATATGCTAAATCAATTAGAATGTAGCTCTTAATTTTCTAAGACTCCATAAATATCTAGCAAGTTTGATTCTTTAAGATATGGTACCTACACACACTAAGTTTGACCGACATATATACACAATGGTAGAACGAAATTACTCAAGGAGATTGGGGATGTCACCCGTAGAGTTGATAGAATTATTAAAATGTGATTTTTGAATTTGTTTTCCCCCTTTTTTTTCATCCTTTATGATTAACTTTAGTCATGCCACAATTTTTTTTTTGAAAGTTGCCAAATTTGTCATTTTCATTAAATAAGAAGAGAGTTTAGAGGGTTTGGTTTTAATGCCTAGGACAAGCCCTAGGACTTTTCAAAAGCCTATTCTCCCAAAATTACATTGCCCAAATAAGTAGCACCTGCTAACTTCCACAACTTTGCCTCATCTTTTATTTTGGAGATGACCACATTTGCAGGGGGAGCCAACGTGGCGAAAGATCCTCGCATTACGCTCATTCCAAATTTCCCACGAGGCTAGGATGATTAGGGAGGCTATGGCCTTTCATGCTCGATTCTTCTTGGAGACAAGATTCAACCACCAAGATTTCATATTCGGTTCATTAGATCAACTTGCCAGGATATATCCATGAAGCCACACCATGCCACACTTTTAGTAGCACGTAAACATGAATTGTTGAAAATAACGCCAAGAGATAATCCACCGCATAATATTCTATTTTGTCTTCTCTAAACAAGTCCTTAGGGGTTGAGGCCTCGAGATGTACAGCGGAATAATGGAAAGAAGCATGGTGGGCAGCATCCAAGCAGTGAGGAACTGAGGATACGGCGGCTCAGAGGAAGCACAAAATCTAGACATGTGTCGATCCGGTTGCATCCACCCCACAACTTAAGCGCTACTATCGTCTCACGGACACAGATTCCCGCGGCACGATCAACCAGATCCAAATTAAGTGAAAGAAGCGAATACAACCCTCGAAAAAAAGAAGCGAATACAAAGCAGACCCTAGTATGACGATGAACCTTGGGATGCTTTGGTACAAATACCACGTCTCACTCCATCTCCAAGTAGAACGATGGTGGTGGCTTCCTGGACCGTTTGCCACATTCCCGGAACAAACCGGTCACTACCCGGCTGTTCCTCGTCGGCTCAATGGAATCCGAATTCTGACTCCACTAGAATAATGCAATTTGGCATCTAATGTTGGACCTCTTGCCACGCTGCCTCCAAATCCAATTCGCCTCGTCCGTTCAACAATAGATGACTTCTATTTATCCAAATATGGATGTATCTAGACATCTTTTAGTGTCCACATATATTCATATCTAGACAAGTGGAAGTCATCTATTGTTGAATGGAGGGAGTAGATGACTGATGCGGCCATTACACAAGAGATTCCGCTATTTCACGTATCTTAACTAATTCCCAGGTTCACGCAGCCGCGCCAGCCTTGTCACTGACTCACGACACTCACTCTACGGCAGATAAACAGAGCTGAATAAATTGGAATCGACCAAAAAAAGAAGTGAGCATATATCTGACAGAGAATCCAATTTGTTGGAACAATCTATTGTATTGCCAGCAAAGCTCCACTAACCTCGTCGTTAGTCATTGCTAGCTTCAAGATTTCCATGCATCTCCCCTTCTCCCATCTTGGCCCTCTGCGCTCAAGACACTGCTATAAATAGGCACGAGCAGAACGTCCGTTTTTAACAAGGCGAGTATAGCAGCACATTCAGCTATATATACACGCACACTTACACAGGTAACAACCCGCTTACTGCTAGAGTAACACTAACGGAGGCAGCAATGGCGAGTTGGTGGTGCCGGTTGCTGTGCCCGCAGGCTAAGCAGGTGGCGAGCGAGAGCGTGCATGGCGCTCGGCTTGCGGCGCAGCAACTGGGCCGGCGCTGCGATGCCTGCGACGTCGAAGCAGGCAAGCCATGCAAGTGCACACATGATCGTGTGGAAGAGGTGGAAAAGGTTGCCGGCGGCGGGAGAGTCACGGCCGTGGCAATGACCGCTGAGCAGCAGCACCACAGCAAGCCTACCAGCACGTTTGCCCAGTCGGTCATCAACATGGTTGGGATGCTCATAGGTACGTACAAAGCTTACATACATCTTATATACTTTGTGTCTGGCATTTTCCGTGCTATAGACCGACGTGGTGAGTCGTCGACGGCATTGCGTTTCAACTTTCAATATGGCGTCTCCCTGAAATTTGAATTTGACCTTTTTTACCTGAAATTTGAATTTGACCTTATGATATAGCTTTGCTAAAATCGCCACATCAAATTCGTTTTCAGGACTTGGGCAGCTGTCCACTCCCTATGCCCTGGAAAACGGCGGCTGGGCCTCAGTTTTCCTCCTCGTGGGCCTCGGTATCATGTGCGCCTACACCGCACACATCATCGGCAAGTGCCTGGACGAGGACCCCAGCTCCAAGACGTACCAGGACATTGGCCACCAGGCGTTCGGCTCCAAGGGCCGGCTGATCGCCTCCGCGTTCATCTACCTCGAGATCTTCTTCGCTCTGGTCTCTTACACCATCTCTCTCAGCGACAACATCCCGCTCGTCTTCGCCGGTGTACGCCTCCACCTGCCATGGCTACGCCTCAACACCACGCAGCTGCTCACCATCATCGCCGTGCTGGTGGCTCTTCCCAGCCTCTGGCTAAGGAACCTGTCATCCATCTCCTTCCTCTCTTTGGTCGGCATCGTCATGTCGATGATCATCTTCGCCACCATCGTGTGCACCGCGGCCTTCAGCAGCGTCGGCCTGGGAAAGCATATCCCTGCCCTGAGGCTCGACAGGATCCCCGCGGTGTCCGGCCTGTACATGTTCAGCTACGCCGGCCACATCGTGTTCCCCAACATCTACACGGCCATGAAGGACCCGTCGAGCTTTACCAAGGTCTCCGTCACGAGCTTCTCCCTGGTCACCGTGCTTTATGCGGCTCTGGCGTTCGTCGGCGCGAGCCTCTTCGGTCCCGCCGTGAACTCCCAGGTCACGCTCAGCATGCCGCCGGGGCTCGTGTTCACGAGGGTGGCGTTGTGGGCGACCGTGCTGACACCGGTCACCAAGTACGCGCTCGAGTTCGCGCCCTTTGCCATTCAGCTTGAGCACCACCTGCCAGCGACCATGGAGCCTCGTGCTCGGGTAATCATCCGTGGCAGCATCGGCTCGGCGGGGCTTCTCCTCATCCTGGCGCTGGCGCTCTCGGTTCCGTATTTCCAATATGTGCTCAGCCTCACCGGCTCCCTCATCAGCGTGGCCATCTCGGTCATCTTCCCCTGCGCGTTCTACCTCAAGATCCGCTGGGGCCGGGTGTCGCGGCCTGTCGTCGTGCTGAATGCGGCGATGATCGCCTTTGGTCTTGTTCTCGCAGCGGTGGGGACTGCCTCGTCGGCTAAGTTGCTGGTGCAGAGTATACAGAGTGGCCATGTAGCGTAATTTGTACTGCAATTGTATAGCTCCATAAGTGCGCGCTGCCGTGCTTGATACTTGTGCATCAAAGTGTGTTTTAGGCCCGTATGTATGTCACGTGAAATGATAAATAAATACTCCGTAGATAGATTTCGTGTGTGTGTGTGTGTGTGTGTGGTATTACTCCCCTATCCCATATAAGTGTACTTCTAGGTTGTCCTAATTCGATTTTGTTAATCTTATATTTACTAATTGGAGGCACCGTAGAAGTCTTCACGGTAATTCTAGAATATAGAGAATTACATCCATCAGATCTATATGTAATTTATTCTAAACCGTACGATGTACAGCCGTGGCTCCGAACCGTCCCCTCCCGACTCCCGTATAACTCGCCCTCCTCAAGAAAAACAATACCCTAGAACTAATATCCTCACAAGCCGCCCTCTTCCAATCGATCTGGCAATGGTGAGTTCTATCGGGGGCAAAGAATCACGACTCTAGACTCATCCTCCAATTGATTCGTGTTGCACAGAGCAATGCGGGTCCTGGTGCAGTTGGCCTCTCCTACGTCTATAGTTTTCATCTGGAAAAAGCAAAACTGACAAGCACACAGGAAACACCTCGGTTGTGCTATCGACTGTCGCCACCCGTTCTACAACGTATGAGATCATGGAATAATTGATATTTGGTGCACCGCTCTATCCAGGCTATTGATTAGAGGTAAAAGCGATCCATTGCCTATCCGTGTATTGTGTCCCTTGCATTCATTTACCCAGCAAGGACTGCCTGTGCAAAGCTCATACATGTATCATCATAATTGTGCCGTATGTTGGTGCCCACCATAGATTGACATTGTCTGATGGCGATTACTATTGTTAATTGATTGTTTATTCTGTTTGCAACAGTTCGGACCTTTAGAGCTAAAATTTGCTATGCTTGCTCGACACAAATAATTTTGGAAGTCCAAGTCCATAACCACGAGTCAGGTTCGGATGATATTGTTGATTCGATATTTCTTTGTCGATCTGTCAGCGGCAATCAGTGAATGTATCTTCGGGACTGGTGTCTGGTGAAGCCTCCTCCACAAAATAAATAAAAATTGATTATTATCCAAAAGCAGGACATGGATGGCCCTGCGGAAGTGCCAAGGTAAGTTAACAGATTATACATCTGACACGCAAGCTTGTGCGTGTCCGCTAAAAAGTAAGCTAACAGATTGAAGTTTGTTTATAATTGCACAGTTGCACCCAGCAGCATTTTCTTATGAATGGTGCGCTCTAAAAAAGAAGATCACTGTCCACATGCATGTGAGCATGTCCATCCTTCTTCCACTGATCGACTCACTCCGCATTTGGTGATTTGCATCGTTTACGAAAGTTCAGCCAATGTGGTTCTGGAAAAAAAAATATACCCATGTGTGTATGCATTCGGATCAAATAGCTGATAGACAATTGAAATCTAGGATTCCTACTTCTTAACAGCTGTGTATAATATTCAATACCTTATGCATTAATTCAGTTTTATAATCTCAATTTTCAACAGAGGTCTAAATAATCCTTCCATGTTATTTTCGAGTTTTGGTTTGCAGGTACTGGTTATTAACTAATGTATTTGACTTAAGTTCTTAAGTTTTCAGTGCAGATGTGAAAAAGTTGATATTTGGTATGACGCCTCCAATTCAGATTTGTAATCTCTAGGACGGTAATGGAGATACGCTGTCTAGCATGATGTTTTTCCTTATACTTTCTTTTTTCCACTACAATCATAATATCGTGTAAGCTAAATAATTATGGTACTCAATCCAAAATTTTGTGTCAAGGGCAACAACCAATTAACCTGAATTAGAGGCAGCAATATGTGTGTAACAGTAGTATTATTAGATAGTGGTGTGCATGGGACAAAAGCATGGTTAATCATTGTAATCTACTCTTTATTGGTTATAATAATACCCTCTAAGTGTGAGCTTACAAACTTCATTAGTGTCGCACCCTGGCTTCTAGGGGATACTCACCGTACGAACTGGAAAGCAGATGCTTGGATTATGGGGCATAACTGCTCCCACGTCCCAGCTTCCTGGTAGGCCTGCGCTTATGCGCGACAACACAAGCTCTGCTATTCCATCGTCGATGTAAACTATCCACTAGAGATCAAAGGCACTTCCGTCGACGTACTTCAAACCATACACACATGGTACGTCAACGGCGTTGAACAACTGATATCACAACAGATCTCTACGACACAAAAGATTGAAATAAGTTGCAAATGGCTCTCATTAGAGCAGAGATAGCAAATACAATCATTCAGAGGGCACATGCCCCAACAATACATCGTTACAATACAGCGGAAGCATTCAACATGTCTGAGTACAGACAAGAACCAAATAGGCCTAAGAGGCCGGAAACGAAAAGACGGAGCCCATCCACGAAGTCTCGGATCCTGCCCGGGTCCGCTATCTACTCGTCCGCAGTCTCGTCAAACTTCACGTAGTAGCCACCATGTAGATCCTCGGAATCGTCGTCTGCGTAAACCACAGCCCCAAAGGGGTCAGTACATAAACGTACTGGCAAGCAAGACTCACAGTTCACCAAAGTGTAACCCGTCAACACCAAGCACAGATGCCTTGGGTTCAACGGAAGAGAGGGGATATAAAAGATGCTGCAACTGGCTACGCTAACCAACTACAGAGATTCTACCACTTCCGGCTATCAGAAAGGAGATAAGATCGAGGATTGTAACCAACTGAAAGATAACTTCAAACAAACCCATCCTGGATCTCGCCCCTTATCCAAAGAAGCGATCCGAGGATAACTCACACAGTTGTAAAAGGGGTGAATCAAATTATTGTGTCATCAACCTATTACTAGTCAAATTATTAATCATTGGGTGTAGCATGTTTGATCATTATGTTTAAGTTGTCCTGAGTACTTGTTAGCCAGTACTTTCACCAAGTAATCCATAACCGCGGAAAACACGGCTTCTCGAGAAGATTATCCCTGCAGGGTTCACCAATTTGGCCGTACACGCATGAATGGCCCGCCAGATGGGAGATCACCCCACCAAGCGGGGCACTCAACACAACCAACCATTCTTCGCATCAAGCCCAAAGCACCTTGGGCGCACGGCTAATCGAGCCCAGAAGAAAATGGACCCTCATAGCACTCTAAGAACGTGTCCCCCTATATGCCGACTACGAAAGTTCCACCCTGGCCTGGGCTCGCAAAAACATGCATGCGGCAAATGGAAAACACGAACTAAATGAGGCGATTTGGACGAGATGCGAGTCAGGTCAAGTTGAGGGGGGCGCCCATACTCGCTTCCCACATGCGGTTAGTGCGCTCATCATGGATCAGTAGACAAGACCCTTTTCCTATTAGGGTCGACACTAGCAGGCTTCAAAACCTCTCATGGGCCTCCTGCCGGTGCCTTATCATCAAATTTATTATTAATAGCAACATTAGCATGATTGATTGATTAAACATCGAGCCCCCACAACGTAATAGATATAGTACTGAAAGTAACGGATAACAGACTCGAGCAAAACAGCCTAAGCATGCTAGTAAGGCACTGGCTCAAACAATGGGTTGTAGGAAGGGAGATGAGGCAATATCAGGTTTAAGGGATTCATGTGATAGGTTCGTAACAGAAACAACTAATCATAGGGCTAGCAGAATAGACAACGGAAAGTATCGGTAACCAATGTTGAAAGGAACACAATGGTTCATGTGAGTGATAACTTGCCTGCAAAACCCAGTAGCCTGGTACTGAGCTAAATCCTTAGAAGGGGTGTCGTAAGTATCATCGGTCTCAACGTCGTCGTTTATCCGAGAAGAAGCAAACAGACAATGCAGAAAAGGTAGACAATCAATATCATGGCATAGGTGCACAAACATGGGATGATGCATGTCATGTTAATGGTTGCATCAAAATAAACTAGTTGACAAGATAGAAACAGGATTAAATGGACCCATATGCAATTGGGTTGCATATGGAAAGCCCATGAATTATGGTTGAATTAATTGTTTTACAACTAATCAACTTGTGTAAGTGAATTAGCATGATGCATGGATGAGGAAAACAGCAAAATAACAACAATAGAACCAAATGGAAATAAGGCTTAACAAGTTTAGAAATTCATTTATTAAGTGTTGGAATTTTGGTTACTTAAAGGTGTCACACAAGCATTTGTTGTTTTCATCAAGTTAAATTGTTCAAAATAGATAACAAAGTTTATATTTGAAAAGAACACAAGATTTTGGTTGGAATACATGTTTCACTTGTTGAAAAAGGATTTCAAACAAATTATTTATGAATTAAACAAGTTTAAGCAAGAATTAAATGAATTTAATTCAAACATGAACTTATTTGAATTGTTATTTGTTCAAAACATTAAGTGAGATTCATATTTGAAAAGTTTATACTTTTATGGTTTGAAAACATATTTTTTATGTCCCAAAAGAATTTGTTTTGATCAAGTCATAAATTTAACAATATTAAATGAATTAAATAAGATTTAAATTATTTAACCACTTTTAATTATTCAAAACATGAAACAAATTTTATATTTGGGAAGAGGGTTTAATTTTGCATGGAAAACATATTTCATTTGTGGAAATTGGATTTAAAATGAGCAAGTTATTATTTTGGCAATTTTAAATACAATAATTAAGAAACAGTTGTTTTCAGCAATTTAAATTATTCAAAACAGCAAACAAAATTTATATTTGGAAAGTACATGAAAAATTGATTGGAAAACATATTTGGTTTGTGAAATTTGGAATTTTTATAAACAAGTTATGAATTTTGCAAGTTTAAGTGAATTTGACAAGTTTTCAAATTTTGCACCAATTTAAAATATTCAAAACAGTAAACAAATTTTATATTTGGATAGAACATTTAATTTGGTATTGAAAACATATCAAAAATGTTGGATTTGGAGCTAAAATGATTTTATTATGCTATTTACAAGATATAGTGCAAATCTGCCATTTTTTATGATCTAGGGACTTAGGAAATATTTTTACAGGGACTAGAATAACTTGCAAGGGCCTATTGGTGAATACCAGAAAGTTTTGTGACCAAATTATTGCAAAATAAAAAGGTTGGTTTAATGTGCAGGGGGTGGGATTCGACCCCTGCACCTCCTGATTGCGCTGGGGGAACAGCACCAGTGGGCTAGTGCTCGAGTTGTGATGGAAAGGGGCAGTGTGGGGTTATGTGCTGCAGTTTTAGGCTTAACTGAATTTAAATGAAAAGGAGCAGAAAAGAGTGGGGGCTGGGAATCGAACCTGGGACGTGGGGAGTGCACGAGGAGAGGCAGTACCAGCTGGTCTGCTGTGATGGATTGTGAAAGGAAGGGGGTCGGGGTGAGGATATAGTGCAGTTCGCTGAGGGTTTTTTCAACTGAACTGAAACGCACGCACAGGGAGGAGCAGGCAGCCATGGCAGCGCTCGCCTGCTGCTGTTGCGCTCGCGCCTGAGGGCGCCGTGGGCGTAGCGTGCGGTGGGTGGTGCGGTTCAAGGGGAGAGGGAGGAGGCGAGTGGGGGGAGGTGGGGTCGAGGCTCACCTCGAACGCATCCGGAGGAGGTACAGGTCGGGGCGGACAGGTGAGGACGACGGCGGAAACGGCAGACGGCGCCGGAGCTCCTGGCTCTCCCGGCTCGAGCCGAGGGCGTGGAGAGGAAGCCCGCGGTGGGGCGGTTCCATTCCCGCCCCCACCGCGGCCGGAGAGGAACCCGAGGGCGGCGATCACCGGCGGCTTGTGGAGCTGTTTTTTCGGTTCAGTTTGGGGTTCGGTACAGAGAAAGGGAGGCAGAGGAGGAAGAGAGGGAGAGAAGAGAGAGTGGAGGCGGCTTGAGGGAGGAAGAAGGAGGGAGCTAGGGGAACCCTAGGGCTCGGCCTAGGGTTTTAAGGAGGGGGGAAGGAGGCACAGCCGTTCCCTGCTCCTCTGATGCACGTGTACACCATGGATGGTGTTCGTACAGGAGGTGGAAGACGACAAGGGGGTATGGGCCTGAGGGGAAAAGGCCAAAGGGAAAAATAGATGGGCTAGGAGAGAAAATTGGGCCTGCTGCTCTCTCTCTCCCTTGGTTTTAAACTTTTTATTCCATTTATTTATTTTTTGTAGAAAACCAAATGGAAGGAAAAGATGCTTTGGGGTTTGCCAACAATTCCAGAAAAATTAGGGTGAGCACATAGGTTAATTGCAACCAAAAACCCATTTTTGGAATTCAAAAACATGGAATTTTGGTACTGTTTGAATTAGCTCAACTTTAGGGTATTTTGTTATTAAATAAAATGATATTGAAAACAAAGGTTTTAATAGGGGGAACCCTATGTTAAATATAACCAAATGGAGTGGATTTGTTTTGATATCATAATAATTCAAAGTGATTCTGTTTTAGTGCTTGATTTGAATTTTAAAGGTGCTTTTGGAATTTAAATGATTGATTAAAACCAACAATTTACCAGGTGAGCATTTTGGAATAAAAAGAAAACAATTTGGTTGTTTTTATTTGAAATAACATTTTGGAAATTGTAACATCACAAGGATGAAACAAATGGTTTGAATTTTGGTTTGAAATTCAAATAGAAAACAAAGGAAAACAAATGAAAACAGTTGGAAAACAACTGAAAACAGAGGAAAACAAAAGGAAAACAAACAAAACAAATGCAATCAACATGATGCCATGATGCAAAACATAAAATAACAGATAGCAAACATTCTAATGGCTATTTTTCAGACTTGGGATGTTACAAAACGCCCCCCCTTGAAGGAATCGCGCCCCGAGATTCCTACTGAGAAAAGAAAGGGTCCGGATACTTCTTGGGAAGATCCACTTGAGCTGTGACACGTGAAACACATCGTGCACATTGGATAGACGTCAGGGAATTTGCAAACCACCGGAACATTTTCAAATAGAGGAAGGGATTTTTGTATGGAGGGTGTATAGCTGAATGGAACTTGATTCATTTGTAGAATAGATTATCTGGCTAGAATGGTGGAACAGAGTTATTGACATCAATGCAACACCAAGAATAATCATCAATGTCAGAATCATCAACATGAGAGTAACGAGGAATATGTGGCCTCCCATTAGAATTGGATTGTTCTTACTTATCTTGGAATTCAACATTTGAGATCCCGAGGGGTGAACAGAGATTTGATTGCTTAGTGGAATCAGAATTAGGTTGTATGTTGTGGAAAATATTGTTGACACAAGGGAATGTGATGCTCCGGTATCAAATAACACTTTAACTGGATAAGAGTTTACGAGGAAGTTTTGATTAGACGCCGGTAGAAGATTTGAAGTGGAAAACAACAACAAGATTTCAACGGACGAAAAGGATGTTGAGAAGAACAGGATATCAACATCGGGGAAAAACGAGAACAAAACTCCTGAGGTACTACGGAAAAACCCATCCGGGCTTCTAGAGGATCAATATCTACTGCTTAAGGAATAGAGGATCTGCTTCCGGGGCTTACACGCCTCCGTTCTCAATCATGAGTAGGCAACATGATAAATCATGTCACAACCACCTCCATTCCTATGGTCTAGTAGATATAACCATCCTAGAGAAACCAGGATTCGTGAAATCCTAACTTGAAAGCTTAGATGAGAAGGGAGAAATCAACGTTGCACTTCCTTACCAGAAAAGGGAGGGAGGGTGGGGAAAAGAAGAAAAAGAACAGAATTCCTACTCTCATGGTTCATTTTTCCTATATAGCTACAAAATAGTTTCTAGACTCAAACTGCGACCAGTAAAAAGGGATCCTACAGGCAGACAGGCTCTGATAAATTTGTCGCACCCTGGCTTCTAGGGGATACTCACCGTACGAACTGGAAAGCAGATGCTTGGATTATGGGGCATAACTGCTCCCACGTCCCAGCTTCCTGGTAGGCCTGCGCTTATGCGCGACAACACAAGCCCTGCTATTCCATCGTCGATGTAAACTATCCACTAGAGATCAAAGGCACTTCCGTCGACGTACTTCAAACCATACACACATGGTACGTCAACGGCGTTGAACAACTGATATCACAACAGATCTCTACGACACAAAATATTGAAATAAGTTGCAAATGGCTCTCATTAGAGCAGAGATAGCAAATACAATCATTCAGAGGGCACATGCCCCAACAATACATCGTTACAATACAGCGGAAGCATTCAACATGTCTGAGTACAGACAAGAACCAAATAGGCCTAAGAGGCCGGAAACGAAAAGACGGAGCCCATCCACGAAGTCTCGGATCCTGCCCGGGTCCGCTATCTACTCGTCCGCAGTCTCGTCAAACTTCACGTAGTAGCCACCATGTAGATCCTCGGAATCGTCGTCTGCGTAAACCACAGCCCCAAAGGGGTCAGTACATAAACGTACTGCCAAGCAAGACTCACAGTTCACCAAAGTGTAACCCGTCAACACCAAGCACAGATGCCTTGGGTTCAACGGAAGAGAGGGGATATAAAAGATGCTGCAACTGGCTACGCTAACCAACTACAGAGATTCTACCACTTCCGGCTATCAGAAAGGAGATAAGATCGAGGATTGTAACCAACTGAAAGATAACTTCAAACAAACCCATCCTGGATCTCGCCCCTTATCCAAAGAAGCGATCCGAGGATAACTCACACAGTTGTAAAAAGGGTGAATCAAATTATTGTGTCATCAACCTATTACTAGTCAAATTATTAATCATTGGGTGTAGCATGTTTGATCATTATGTTTAAGTTGTCCTGAGTACTTGTTAGCCAGTACTTTCACCAAGTAATCCATAACCGCGGAAAACACGGCTTCTCGAGAAGATTATCCCTGCAGGGTTGCACCAATTTGGCCGTACACGCATGAATGGCCCGCCAGATGGGAGATCACCCCACCAAGCGGGGCACTCAACACAACCAACCATTCTTCGCATCAAGCCCAAAGCACCTTGGGCGCACGGCTAATCGAGCCCAGAAGAAAATGGACCCTCATAGCACTCTAAGAACGTGTCCCCCTATATGCCGACTACGAAAGTTCCACCCTGGCCTGGGCTCGCAAAAACATGCATGCGGCAAATGGAAAACACGAACTAAATGAGGCGATTTGGACGAGATGCGAGTCAGGTCAAGTTGAGGGGGGCGCCCATACTCGCTTCCCACATGCGGTTAGTGCGCTCATCATGGATCAGTAGACAAGACCCTTTTCCTATTAGGGTCGACACTAGCAGGCTTCAAAACCTCTCATGGGCCTCCTGCCGGTGCCTTATCATCAAATTTATTATTAATAGCAACATTAGCATGATTGATTGATTAAACATCGAGCCCCCACAACGTAATAGATATAGTACTGAAAGTAACGGATAACAGACTCGAGCAAAACAGCCTAAGCATGCTAGTAAGGCACTGGCTCAAACAATGGGTTGTAGGAAGGGAGATGAGGCAATATCAGTGTTAAGGGATTCATGTGATAGGTTCGTAACAGAAACAACTAATCATAGGGCTAGCAGAATAGACAACGGAAAGTATCGGTAACCAATGTTGAAAGGAACACAATGGTTCATGTGAGTGATAACTTGCCTGCAAAACCCAGTAGCCTGGTACTGAGCTAAATCCTTAGAAGGGGTGTCGTAAGTATCATCGGTCTCAACGTCGTCGTTTATCCGAGAAGAAGCAAACAGACAATGCAGAAAGGTAGACAATCAATATCATGGCATAGGTGCACAAACATGGGATGATGCATGTCATGTTAATGGTTGCATCAAATAAACTAGTTGACAAGATAGAAACAGGATTAAATGGACCCATATGCAATTGGGTTGCATATGGAAAGCCCATGAATTATGGTTGAATTAATTGTTTTACAACTAATCAACTTGTGTAAGTGAATTAGCATGATGCATGGATGAGGAAAACAGCAAAATAACAACAATAGAACCAAATGGAAATAAGGCTTAACAAGTTTAGAAATTCATTTATTAAGTGTTGGAATTTTGGTTACTTAAAGGTGTCACACAAGCATTTGTTGTTTTCATCAAGTTAAATTGTTCAAAATAGATAACAAAGTTTATATTTGAAAAGAACACAAGATTTTGGTTGGAATACATGTTTCACTTGTTGAAAAAGGATTTCAAACAAATTATTTATGAATTAAACAAGTTTAAGCAAGAATTAAATGAATTTAATTCAAACATGAACTTATTTGAATTGTTATTTGTTAAAAACATTAAGTGAGATTCATATTTGAAAAGTTTATACTTTTATGGTTTGAAAACATATTTTTTATGTCCCAAAAGAATTTGTTTTGATCAAGTCATAAATTTAACAATATTAAATGAATTAAATAAGATTTAAATTATTTAACCACTTTTAATTATTCAAAACATGAAACAAATTTTATATTTGGGAAGAGGGTTTAATTTTGTATGGAAAACATATTTCATTTGTGGAAATTGGATTTAAAATGAGCAAGTTATTATTTTGGCAATTTTAAATACAATAATTAAGAAACAGTTGTTTTCAGCAATTTAAATTATTCAAAACAGCAAACAAAATTTATATTTGGAAAGTACATGAAAAATTGATTGGAAAACATATTTGGTTTGTGAAATTTGGAATTTTTATAAACAAGTTATGAATTTTGCAAGTTTAAGTGAATTTGACAAGTTTTCAAATTTTGCACCAATTTAAAATATTCAAAACAGTAAAAAAATTTTATATTTGGATAGAACATTTAATTTGGTATTGAAAACATATCAAAAATGTTGGATTTGGAGCTAAAATGATTTTATTATGCTATTTACAAGATATAGTGCAAATCTGCCATTTTTTATGATCTAGGGACTTAGGAAATATTTTTACAGGGACTAGAATAACTTGCAAGGGCCTATTGGTGAATACCAGAAAGTTTTGTGACCAAATTATTGCAAAATAAAAAGGTTGATTTAATGTGCAGGGGGTGGGATTCGACCCCTGCACCTCCTGATTGCGCTGGGGGAACAGCACCAGTGGGCTAGTGCTCGAGTTGTGATGGAAAGGGGCAGTGTGGGGTTATGTGCTGCAGTTTTAGGCTTAACTGAATTTAAATGAAAAGGAGCAGAAAAGAGTGGGGGCTAGGAATCGAACCTGGGACGTGGGGAGTGCACGAGGAGAGGCAGTACCAGCTGGTCTGCTGTGATGGATTGTGAAAGGAAGGGGGTCGGGGTGAGGATATAGTGCAGTTCGCTGAGGGTTTTTTCAACTGAACTGAAACGCACGCACAGGGAGGAGCAGGCAGCCATGGCAGCGCTCGCCTGCTGCTGTTGCGCTCGCGCCTGAGGGCGCCGTGGGCGTAGCGTGCGGTGGGTGGTGCGGTTCAAGGGGAGAGGGAGGAGGCGAGTGGGGGGAGGTGGGGTCGAGGCTCACCTCGAACGCATCCGGAGGAGGTACAGGTCGGGGCGGACAGGTGAGGACGACGGCGGAAACGGCGGACGGCGCCGGAGCTCCTGGCTCTCCCGGCTCGAGCCGAGGGCGTGGAGAGGAAGCCCGCGGTGGGGCGGTTCCATTCCCGCCCCCACCGCGGCCGGAGAGGAACCCGAGGGCGGCGATCACCGGCGGCTTGTGGAGCTGTTTTTTCGGTTCAGTTTGGGGTTCGGTACAGAGAAAGGGAGGCAGAGGAGGAAGAGAGGGAGAGAAGAGAGAGTGGAGGCGGCTTGAGGGAGGAAGAAGGAGGGAGCTAGGGGAACCCTAGGGCTCGGCCTAGGGTTTTAAGGAGGGGGGAAGGAGGCACAGCCGTTCCCTGCTCCTCTGATGCACGTGTACACCATGGATGGTGTTCGTACAGGAGGTGGAAGACGACAAGGGGGTATGGGCCTGAGGGGAAAAGGCCAAAGGGAAAAATAGATGGGCTAGGAGAGAAAATTGGGCCTGCTGCTCTCTCTCTCTCCCTTGGTTTTAAACTTTTTATTCCATTTATTTTTTTTTTGTAGAAAACCAAATGGAAGGAAAAGATGCTTTGGGGTTTGCCAACAATTCCAGAAAAATTAGGGTGAGCACATAGGTTAATTGCAACCAAAAACCCATTTTTGGAATTCAAAAACATGGAATTTTGGTACTGTTTGAATTAGCTCAACTTTAGGGTATTTTGTTATTAAATAAAATGATATTGAAAACAAAGGTTTTAATAGGGGGAACCCTATGTTAAATATAACCAAATGGAGTGGATTTGTTTTGATATCATAATAATTCAAAGTGATTCTGTTTTAGTGCTTGATTTGAATTTTAAAGGTGCTTTTGGAATTTAAATGATTGATTAAAACCAACAATTTACCAGGTGAGCATTTTGGAATAAAAAGAAAACAATTTGGTTGTTTTTATTTGAAATAACATTTTGGAAATTGTAACATCACAAGGATGAAACAAATGGTTTGAATTTTGGTTTGAAATTCAAATAGAAAACAAAGGAAAACAAATGAAAACAGTTGGAAAACAACTGAAAACAGAGGAAAACAAAAGGAAAACAAACAAAACAAATGCAATCAACATGATGCCATGATGCAAAACATAAAATAACAGATAGCAAACATTCTAATGGCTATTTTTCAGACTTGGGATGTTACAATTAGTACGTAAATCTCTGCTCACATTGTATATCCTAAATGTATGGAAAAATAGGGTTCTGCAAACAAAACTGCTGAATTATTTGCTCTATCAAAATTTACATGTCAGGTTGTGTACGGGAAGAAAAATGAGTTTCTCTTGGAGCCTTTTTGTACAAGATTTATCACAAGGATTATCTCAGCTGTTCTAACAGATTGTTAAACTGTCATGTAGAGTATTTGAATTTGCTTTCCAAATTGTTTAAAAGATACTTCATTATGCAGAATAATAAAATACTTGAGATTATTGAACCGGAGACATGTCAACTAAGAGTAAGATATACAATATGTTCATAGATCCTACTCCAATAGCTATGTAAGTTTGCATTTTTCCTGCTTGGTAAAAGAGTAATATTAAAATGAGTACTTGAAACGATAAGAAACAGTTGACCAATATGCCAATGCCACTGTTAAACTAATACATTTAAAGTCCATACTGCAGCTTTGAGTTATAATATAACGCAATTCCCTCTCAAACTCGCCCTTCGAGCTTATTTCCATATATACTTATTTAAATTCTTCTACTGGATTTTTGTCACTAAATAATAACGAGGTCAATCTATCGTGTAGGGAATAATACACCGTTCCAGAGAAAACCATTCTTCCTATTGCACTTCCTTAATTGTTTTTTATTTTCTTTCATCGGGAGTTTTGAAAGAACTTGATATGTTCCTTGAAAAAGTCCACACTCCACATGCACTAAATCTCCACCTTCATTAAAAATATGCATGTTTGCTAACCATTCGACTTTATTTCCTGATAGTTATTAAATTATTCCTTCTCGAGTTTTATAGGCGAGTATTTTCATGTTATTTCAGAATTTTTTTTTTACACCAATATAATTGATGAAACTCCACTATATGCCTCTTACATCTATACCTTAGGCTTTCAACTGGAGGCTAAGAATAGATATACATATTCTGATAAGATCTATCATTAAGATTTTTTTGGGTTATAGCTATTTGTTAAGGAAAAAAATACTAATATACTACATATCTAATAAGGTATTTGAGCACAAAGCATGAGAATAGTAACTCATCCTCTAATCTTAAACTATCTTAAGGAAACAAATTTGTTTTCTCTATAATCTAATGCCAAACTAATGCACGAACACCGAAATATTTCACCATACATGGAGTAATTTATGTCCACCTTTCCAAAACTACTAGCCCGTGCAGTCGCACGGGTTAATGACTAGTTTTAACTAACTTTAAAAAGATTGTACCGATATGTGTGATATTAAATTGATATATTGTGAAGTAAAACGCTATCAAACCCCCGGAGGATCGCAGTGTTGACGTCCTCCGCATTACGCACGCGCCACGTGTGCCCCTTTCGTGGTCGAAAGAAACAAGCCCAGGTTGAGTCCGGGTCCCACCTACGTTCCCTTCTCCCTTATCCCCTCGCCCTCTTCTCGTTCCAATCTCCATGGACTTCTACCTATAACCACAGAGACGTGATACCGCCCTGATTCGCCGTTGTCTACCCACGTTGCTGCGCCACCATCGCCCTTCACCGTCGTCCAAAATCCATAGCAAGCACCGACAACCTCTGGATCCCAGCAGCAATCATCTCCCATGGCCATGGGCTTCTCCTCTAGCATCTGCCCCATGCCATCACGCCTTCGCCGCCACTCAGCTCACCGCCGCGCCAATACCCTCCCCTATATCTCTGTTGCTTTATTTCCTCTGCATGAAAATCCCCTCTATATTCGTGCTATGAAGACATCTAAGTGGCAGGGCGGTGATGCTTCAAGTGGTGGGCAAGGATGATACGATCGGCGGCCGTCGTTGCTACTAGCAGTACGCGGCGGTGCTGCCACCCATCGAATGTGGTTCTTCCTGCGCTCGGTGGAGGTGCTACCGTCGAAAGGCGGCGATGCTACTGTCCGTAGGAAGTGATGCTACCGTAGGTGGCCAGGGTTGCTACCGTTGGTAGGCAGCGATACTACCGTAGATAGTCGAGGTTTCTACCGCCAGTAGGCAGCGATGCTACCATAGGTGGTTTAAGATGCTACCGTCGGTAGGTAATGATGCTACCATAGGTGGTTCGATATGCTATTCTACCGTCGGTAGACAACGATGTTGATGTCGGTGCTGCCGGTGGTGATCAGGCGGCAGGGAAGGAGTCTGATGTGCATGGTGCTCGCGGCTGCAGAAGGAAAACTGGAGCACGCCAACACACTCATGGAAGAGAAATGGGAAAATGAGAATTGGGTGTCCCTTTTTTTTCTTATGGGATGGAGACATGGTGCCTCTTCAATGCGGAGGATCGAAACCCTGATCCTCCAGGGGACGCTCAGCACACCCCTATTGTGAAACACGTTTCCAATATACACCTAGTGATATTAATTTGGTGTTGTTAATATCGCTATTTTTACTATGCACTCGGTCAAACTTAACAAATTTTGACTTAGAACAAACGTAAAAGTACACTTATTTGAAAACAGATGGGAGTATATTGTTGAAAAATGATGAAGTACGTCTAATGCAGCTAAGGGGGTGACAATGGATAGTGAACCCCTCCTCCGGTGGGCTTTTACCTTATTAGGAAATGGGGACGAGGATGAGTCAATTTTGGTCCCCACATGTCTATTTGAAGAGTGGTGTTATAAGAGTATTTCTAACAGGTGATGCAAACTTAAAATTACCTAACTTTACATCCGTGGGATAAAGAAAAGGCTATCCAACATATGTCCGTGATGTAAATTTGGCCAAAAATATTTAGGGAACGATGTAAATTTTGGCACAGGTGATTCAAATATACATCACCTTGGGTGGTGATGTCAAATCCACACGCCCCGGCGCGCGCGTGCTACTGCCGATCAGAAGATTCCCGCGTGCAGCTGAAGGGAGGCTGTGCCGCCGCCGGCCGATTACCCTACCTGGACCCGTCGCGAACCTGCCACCACCCCGCGCCGTCGACGTGAGTCCGCAGATTCTTCCCCGATAGCACGCCGCCTCCCCACCGCGATCCCCCTCCCCCCACCCGCCGATTCTCCGTCGTTGATTCGCTGCCAGAACGGCTATTGTTTGTCTCCATTGATCGCCAGCAGAAGATGCCACCTCGAATACGTAGGACCCTAGCATTTAGAACCACTCCGCCATCCGCGAGGATCTGACAGGTAAAGGTATAATTTTCTATCAATCTTATTTTTATATTGCAATGAACTACATGATTGGTTTAGATTTTTAATCTTTTAGATGAGTTTCTCCGACTATGATTCGTCCTCCTCGATGAAGAGTTTGATTCAGCCGAAAGGAAGACATTGTCATGTTGACGATGGTGCACAAGAGCAAGCGTCAAAACATGGCGGCTCCATATTTTTCCGCGAGATCTTGAGGATAGAACGTGTTGAGGCTCATGACAGATTGATGCGGAACTATTTTGTTCCAAATCCCGTCTATCCGGATAAGTGATGATAATATGGCAATGGGAGAAAAGCACTTCGATCTTCTATGTGAAAGCATTTGCGAAGGCGATAGTGAATGTGTTTGGCGGAGAATATTTGAGAGCATCCAATGTTGAAGACACTCATAGACTATTTGTGATAAACGAAACTATAAGGTTTCCTTGTATGCTTGGTTTCATTAACTGTGTGCACTTGAAGTAAAATAATTGTCTTGCTGCTTGGCATGGACAATTCAAACGACACAAAAAGGATGCAGAAATTATTCTTGAGGTCGTGGCCCATCAGGGTACATGGTTTTGGCATGCATATTTTGGGATTCCTGGATCATGCAATGATATAAATGTGCTGAATCGATCATCTCTTCTTGCCAAGTTAGCCAATGAAGAACACACCGGCGGAGTTCAAAGAAAATGGGTACACGTATAACTATGGTTACTATCTTACCAACAAGGTAAGAAAGAGCTATATTTTTCAAGACGGTCACATGCCCCCATGGTTATAAAGAACTATATTTTCATAATGATCAACATGCTGCTAGAAAGGACGCGGAGAGGGATTTTGGCATTTTGCAGCACCAGTTTGCTATTGCGCGAGGTCCATCTAGGTTTTGAGATCAAGAGCTCCTATTGTATATTATGACTACGTGTGTCATCTTGCAAAATATGATTATTGAGAACGAGTCTGGACAGAATGAGGACTAAAATGTATTTTACCTCATGAGACACCATGTGCGGCCTTGTAAGAATACAAACCGAATCCAATGGTTCCTCCAGCTTTATCACGAGATTAGAGATTTCCATACTCATGTTGATCTTCAGAAAGATCTCATGGAGGAGTGGTGGACATGGCATGGGAACCAATGAATCCTTTATCATCCTCAGAAGAATTGTATTCTAATAATTTGCGCTAATCTAGGTTCTTTTTGTTGGATTATATGAAATGATGAATTATGTAATAATATTATGGGTTGTGGAATTTTATTGCTATTTTACCATGTTTTATATTCATGGGCTTATTACTTTCTTGCCCTGTTTCCCTAGTTTTCCTCATTTTTGCCCCACTCTCTTAGTTTTCCTCATTTTTTCCCTACTTCGCTCTTTCGGGCCTCGCAGGCGGCCAAACGGGTCGTTTCCGTATGATCAACCTCCTTTGACCATAACCTGAAATGACAAGTGGGGTCGGCCTGGGGGTAGATCGTTCTGAATTAGTGGGGCTAGGGTGGCGCCGGACGAGTACACTTACTTAATCAACGGATACCGTCGATGGCCTCCCTTGCTTCTGTCGAGAGAACCCCCGAGAAAACTCAGGAAGGCCCGAGAACAGAGCAGAGAGCAATATGAGTGCGATTCAAGGCATAGAGAAGGAGGATTCGAGGAGCATAGAAGTTCCATGGTCATCACCGTTGCCCATCGAGAAGGCATGACAAGTAGAGAAGATATTCGCATCTTGCGGGCGCGGTTATTGTATGGCCGCCGTCGCCATAGGGGATTTTTCTATCGACATCGGTTCCAGTATAAATCCATCAAATCAATTTGAAAGGCCAGTGCTATCTTTTATACTTGTGTCATTATCCTGTTAGAGCTCCTGAATGGTGGATTATGTAACGGATATTTTTATTACAACCCAACATTACGGCTCCCGAAACTATGGCCCCCGGTACATTCTTTTACATTGATTATGTCGGATATATACTGAATAGGGGTATATCAGATGGTAGTCAAAAGTGCCGGATTACCAGGGTGGCCCAACTGGTAGTGGGCTATGGTCCATTGGGCGGCCCAGTAAACTGACGCGCAGAAGCCGGATTCTAGAAGGACCTGGATCACGGCCCACGTGATCTGGCTTGGAGGAGAAGACGGATTCCTTACTTTCCAAGTTACTAGCTATCGTAGTCTTCTAGGTTTCCTATTCTGTATGCCCTAATCCGGCTATTATATAAAGCCGGACGGGAGATGAGATAACGAGGAGACGAAGCCACATGCCAACTCGCCGAGAAGTTGATCCTCCGCGAATAGCTAAACCTAACCTCACATTGTAATTGTTTACACAGGTTTTAGTCCTGATTAGTGAGATTGCAGGAGTAGGAACGCCGTATTATTACGACGTACCGAACCTGGGTAAATCCTGTGTCTTTGTCACCAACGCGATCCCGTTTCCCCACGTCTCTACCCGTAGTCTCATGGCACCCCGTCTATGAAAACTACTACGATGTCTCGACAGTTGGCGCCCACCGTGGGGCAGACGACGTCAGGCGTTAAGTTCCGATCTGGGATACTCGGCGGGATCGGCAGTTCCATAACTGTCGGAAGCTTGGAATTCGACGACGACATCGGACGCTTCCTCGACAACGGATCCTACATACCGGCGCAAAATCATCTGGTAAGTGCCTGCGTGTTACCGATCGGATCTGCTAATATCTTTATCGGACTAACTGCAGAGGCCATGGGGTTTTGCGGTGGAAGCAAATTTATCCCACCCGCCCTATACCCAGTCGAGGATGACTATGATCCCGGATTTTGCTCAGATCGCCGACATAAAAGTGATACACACTTTATCGGTATGGTGCAATCCGAAGTCGCCGAAAACACGGATGACGGAAATCCCGTGCAGGAGGCAGAAAGCATCAAACCCACTACAAAGGTGGAAGATCCGACACCCGCCAATCCAGCGATGAACTCGGAAGCTGACTCTGTGCTAGCCGCCATTGAGGCGAGATTAGAGTCAGAAACCGGATCAGATGATTTTGATTCCAAAGACGAAGACGTGGACGCCTTCGAAAGAAAAGTTAAATCTTTTCAAGAGGGATTCCATGAAGTACTAATGGCGAAACCGGCTGAAAACACGGACGCCGGCAGTCAGGAAAGCCCTAAAACCCCTCCGCCAGAGGAAGAGAGAGAAGATGGAGAAACTTCTCCGATATTTCCCAACGTCAAGGAATTGACAGAGGATGAACCTGCCAAAAAACCTCCCTCTTCCAAGAAAAAGAACAAGGCCGCTAAAAACTCCAATACAAACTCCGGAAGAAGAAATTGGCTGATCCAGCTGATGAAAGCCCGGAAGTAGGAGATGCAAGCGGAACAAAAATTGCGGAGAAGAAAACAAAAGAAATCCTTGTTCCGCCAATGACAGAGCAAGAAGAAGAGGAATTGTTACAAACACCAGTAGGATTGCATGAACCCCCTGAAGTGCTAGAAGCCAGGAGACAAGCTCTCCAACAGCAACAGCAACATCTATTCAGAACGCGTGAACACCTCCGAAAAACCCAGGATGACATCAAGCTCATGAAGGTAGAAATCGAGGAGTACGAGAAAAAGAATAGATCTGCCATAAAACCTACAAGGTTACCCGGAATCGTAAGACCGGAAGTACTGCCGCCAAAAGAAAGGTTTCACAACCCATCTTGGCAAAAGAAGGTAAACGGCAAAGATGCCAGGGGCGAACCAATATACAAAACCGCAGCAGAAAATGCGGAAGCAGCGTTTGCCATCCTCAACAATGACATGTACTCCAATGGTGAAAAACTCCAAGGGGTGTATGCTTTCCTAGGAAAAGCATTGCAACAACAACAGCGGGCCCAAGAGCGATCAGGGAAGTTGCACGACGACTCCGCCCTATGCAAAACAGCTACTTGCGCCGCTGGAGCACCTGGACCGGAAGAACCTGGAGATTCCGACAATTCAAAGGATAAGAAAGCGGATCCGAGAAAAGATAAGAAAAATCCCGACAACAGGGATGAAGCATCTAGAACCGGATCTCATCTCCCGAAAGGTGGACGTAAACCCCACGATCGGGAAGAAAAACACCGGAATGATGGCAAAGCAATGCCACCTCCGAGACACCCTGCTGAAAAGGCCGGAAGACATGATATACCTCACAGGCGTGAGAGATCTCGGACACCCCCTAAGGATAAAGAAAGGCACAGGAGTAGAACTCCGCCTCATCCAAAAGGGCGTGATCTTGAAAGAAATAGAAACGATCCCGAAAAAGCGCGTCCGCGCAACAATGGAAAAGAAAGGAGCAGATCCCCTTCTGTCCATTCAGCCGGTAGATATTCCGCGCACATGGATAGAGCGGAAAAGGATGATCTATACTTTAGACCTAAGTGTTTCACCGACAGGATCCGAAGGATAACCCTGCATTCTGGCTTTGCCAAGGTCGGTCCAACGTACCATAAATACACCAGTAGTACAAACCCGGATACCTGGCTCTCAGACTATCATACAGCCGTCCAGATTAACAATGGGTCAGACCTGGAAGCTGTAAAGTTTCTCCCCTTAATGTTACTGGATGGAGCCAGAGATTGGATTAATGGATTGCCATCAAGAACTGTAGACAGCTGGGACGATATGGCTCGAGTATTCACTCAGCATTTCCGGGGAACTTACAAACGCCCGAACAGCATCAACCAGCTGAACCGTTGCACCCAGTTTGAGGATGAACCATACGTGGATTTCATCTCCAGATGGACTGCAATGAAGAATAGTTGCTCTGGAGTAACTGACGTACAAGCAATGCATGCTTTCGTCAATGGCCTAAAACCCGGTCTTGTACCGTTCATGGTTGGTTCCAAACAGCACAAAGATCTCGGATCTATGCTGACAACCGCCAATGAACACGCTGCAGCCGAAGACGATATCAGAGCAAGAGGCGGCAATATCGATGCACTGATACTGGCCAAGAAAAAATCCTCGCTCTGACAAAAAAGGAACTTCAGATGCAACACCAAAACCCAAAGAGGTTAACATAGCCTTTGGAAGTGAAAAAGGGAACAGATGGAAAGGACGCAGTTCAGAACCAATCAACTACACTAAAGAAGAGTGGGAGAAGATTAAGTCGGAACCCTGCGTCCACCATTCGCAATTTGGGAAACCCACCCATACGAACGCACAATGCCGGCTGAATAAGCACATGAAAGGCAGTGCAGGATCCGGAAACAACGGGAAGAGTTCCAAAAGGAAATTCTCTAAACAAAAGCCAGAAGCTGAGAAAGAAGACAGTGAATCGGACACTGACGAAAAAATCCAGGAACAACAGCGGAAAGGCGAACCCAAGTTTCCGAGAGTTGATGGAGAATGCGCCATAACTTTCCTAGCAACTCCATCAGCAAAGGTGGCGAAAAGAACACTTCGAGAAATAAATGCGGTTGTTCCGGCAACCCCAAAATTCTTGAAGTATTCGAATACACCAATAACATGGGATCAGTCTGATCATCCCGGGAATATCCCTGAACCCGGCACACAAGCTCTTATTGTAAGCCCTATTGTCCAGAACACTAGGCTAAGAAGAGTGCTGATGGACGGAGGATCCAGCATCAACATAATGTACCTGGATACGTTGAGACATCTGAAAATCTCCGAGACCCAGCTCAATCACAGCAATATACGCTTCCATGGCATTGTTCCCGGCAGGCAAGCACGATCCCTAGGAGAAATTTCCCTAGATGTCACCTTCGGAGAAAAAGATCACTTCCGTCAGGAAAAAATATCATTCGAGGTGGTGCCGTTCGAAAGCGTGTATCACGCAATTCTCGGACGTCCATCTTTCGCCAAATTTATGGCAAGATCATGTTATATTTATAACAAGCTGAAGATGCCAGGGCCGAAAGGAGGGGTAATCACCATAACTGGAGACTTCAAGCTGGCGAACAAGCTGGAAAAAGAAAACGCCCTTTGCGCTGAGAAGATCATAGCAAAGGAAGAGCTGAAAGAGCTGGCTAAGGAGGTATCGCCGACAGAAATGCCGGCAGGAAAAGAAACTCGGAAGCCAACAGATAGCTTCAAGGCATCCGAGAATACAAGGCAGGTAATCCTAGATCCCAAAGATCCGACAAAATTTGTCGTAGTGGGAACTGGAATGACCGAGAAATAGGAAGGCGAGCTCATTAAGTTCCTCCGTGAGAACTGGGATATTTTCGCCTGGTGTCCAGCTGACATGCCAGGCGTACCCAGGGAACTTGCTGAGCATCAACTTAAGGTAATTCCAGGCTCCAAACCCGTCAAACAAGGTCTCCGTCGATTCGAAGGAAGAAGACGGAAGGCTATTGGCAAGGAAATTATCCGGCTTTTAGCAGCAGATTTCATCCAGGAAGTAATCCACACTGATTGGTCTGCAAATCCGGTATTAGTACCGAAGAAAGACACCACTGCTCTTAGAATGTGTGTAGATTACACAGGCTTGAACAAATTGTGTCCCAAAGATAGGTTCGCGTTACCGCGAATCGATCAAATAATAGACGCCACCGCAGGCTCTGAGCTTTTATGCTTTTTGGATGCTTATTCCGGATATCATCAAATACACATGAAAAAGGAAGATCAAATAAAGACTTCTTTTATAACCCCGTACGGGACGTATTATTACGTAACCATGCCGTTTGGCCTGAAGAACGCAGGTGCAACTTACCAGCGTTGCATGCAACGATGTTTGCATAGTCAGATTGGCAAAAACGTCCACGTTTACGTAGACGATATCGTTGTCGTAACCAAGGAAAAAGACACACTCCTTGAGGATTTGCGAGAAACCTTCGAAAACTTGCGCACGTATAATATGAAGTTAAATCCATCAAAGTGCCTATTTGGGGTTCCCTCGGGAAAACTTCTGGGTTTCATCATTTCTCACAGAGGAATAGAAGTTAACCCGGAAAAGATCAAAGCCATCTTGAACATCTCCAAACCTACGTGTGTAAAAGATGTCCAAAGATTGACGGGTTCCGCTGCTGCCGTCAGCAGATTTATTAGTCGGCTGGGGGATAAAGCCTTACCACTCTACAAGTTGCTGAAAAAATCCGACAAATTCGAGTGGACAGAAGAGGCCGATGCAGCGCTAACCCAGTTGAAGGAAACTTTGATGAAAGCTCCGATTTTGGCATCCCCAAAAGACGAAGAACCTATGTTATTGTACCTCACGGCTACAAACAGGGTTATTAGTGCAGTAATTGTTGTGGAACGGAAGAAAGACGAACAAAGTATACCATACCAGCATCCGGTATATTACATAAGTGAAGTTTTCTCCGAGTCCAAGAAAAGGTACCCACACTACCAAAAACTGGCATATGACGTATTTTTCGCATCTAGAAAGTTACGCCATTACTTCCAAGGACATTCCATAACAGTGGTATGTAAAGCACCACTAGGGGATATAATAAACAATGCGGAGGCAACTAGCCGAGTAGCCAAATGGGGTATCGAGCTAGCAGCCTTCGACATTAAGTATCAGCCAAGGACGGCAATAAAATCCCAGGTTCTGGCAGATTTTGTCGCCGACTGGACGGAAGCAATGGAGAAAACACCAATGCCGGAGTCCGAGTACTGGATCATGCATTTTGACGGATCCAAGATGAAGGAGGGCGCTGGAGCTGGTGTAGTCTTAAAATCCCCTAAAGGAGATACAATGGAGTATGTATTACAAATACACTTCAACGCCAGCAATAACGTAGCAGAATACGAAGCTTTGCTTCATGGCTTGCACATTGCAAAAGAAATAGGTGTCAAGCGCATATTGTGCTACGGCGACTCGGATTTGGTACAGCATCAGCTTAACCAAACCTGGGACGCAAAGAGCCCTATTAATGGCCGAATACCGGAGAACGGTGGACGAGTTCGCCATTTGTTTCTTTGGATTCGAAGTACTCCATGTAAAAAGGGAGAAAAATTGGAACGCGGATGCATTAGCCCGCATGGGGTCAGAAAGGATAAAAATCCTACCACCAGGTGTATTCGTCCAGCATTTGTACGAGCCATCCATAAAAGGTGGAGATATCGACTACCCCCTGGCTTCCGAATCAATTGAAGTTATGCTCGTTAACCCGGAGTGGACAATTCCATATTTAAACTTCTTAGTCAATCAGAAGTACCCGGAAGGAGCAGACGAAGTCTTGCAGAGACAAATTCAGCATCGATGCAAAGGATACACGGTAATTGATAATTGCCTGTATAAACGCAGTACTTCCGGAATTTTTCTGCGGTGTATTTCACCAGAAGAAGGACGAGCAATCCTGCAAGAAATCCATGCCGGAGATTGCGGACACCATGCTCAATCAAAAAGCATAGTTAAAAAAGCATTCTGTGCCGGGTTTTTCTGGCTAACAGCCAAGACAGATGCTGACCACATAGTTAATACATGTGAAGGGTGTCAATATTACGCCAAGCAGACTAATATGCCGGCCCAAGCACTCAAAACTATCCCAATTACATGGCCATTTGCGGTTTGGGGGCTAGATATGATGGGACCGTTCAAAACTGCGCGAGACGGACTTACACATCTACTCGTAGATGTGGATAAGTATACCAAATGGGTGGAGGCTAAACCCATCAAAAAACTTGACGGTGTAACTGCCAGAAATTTCATCATTGACATAGTCATGAGATATGGCGTTCCACACAGCATAATAACCGACAACGGGACAAAATTCTCCATTGGGGAGTTGGCAAAATATTGCCGACAAACGGGAATTCGCCTAGATCTCGCATCTGTGGCACACCCGCAATCCAATGGATAGGTTGAGAGAATGAATAGCTCAATCTTGCACGCCCAAGACTCGAATCTCCTCTTCATAGAGCAGCTGGAGCATGGGTAGAGGAACTACCTTCTGTGCTTTGGAGTATTCGAACGACGCCAAATAGGTCAACTGGGCAAACCCCTTTTTCCTAGTTTACGGTGCGGAAGCTATTCTTCCAACGGACATGATCCATGATAACCCAAGAGTGCGGGATTTCGATGACTCGGATGCCGAAGAAGCACGACAGGATGCCGTCGATCTCTTAGAAGAGGAACGAGAGCTTGTGCTTCAACGATCCGCCATTTACCAGCAAGGTTTAAGACGTTATCATAGTCGGAAAATCAGGCATCGTTCTTTTAAAGAAGGTGACTTAGTGCTGAGATTGGTGCAGCAAAGAAAGCACAAATTGGCCCCAGTATGGGAAGGACCATTTGTAATCAGCAAAGCTATGAAAAATGGGTCATATTATCTTGTAGATATTCGGGACACGGAAGATGATCCCGAAAAGACGAATCGCAAAAGAAAGAGAAAGATAGATGATGAACTAGGAGAGACAAAGAGGCCTTGGAGCATCCAGCAGTTACGTCCCTTCTATACTTAGTTCAATTTCTATGTAAACATCTTTGAGATCATGAAATATAGTTGTCGTAATTTTGATATCCATGTTTTTACAAGTTCATTATAGTACAAAGCATGATTCCACCTTATCTATTTCCCAATGATCTTACAAAATACTCAATGTTAACCCGAATTGTGCCTGCATGCTCGGTGTTTAAAAACTGAATGATTTTCAGCCTGCTAACGGCTAAAGGAAACTCGGATTGTGCCTGCGTGCCCAAGTTTCAAAAAATTCCTTACTTTTCTCTAAGTATTATCTGATTGTTTACGTGTTGGGTCACTGGAGCTAGTTAGTAAAAATGCCTTTAGTATGATCCATGTTTCCGAGTTTAAACTGATTGGTTATACCCAGTTACTCGGCATGATGATTCATAATACTATCGAGCCATTTCAAACACTAAGGACATTTAAAACACATAAGCCAGAGAACTTAGAAGGCAGAGGAATATTAAAACCCGGAAACCTTGCAAAGAATTTCATAATTAAAACTGCAAAATGCGGAGTTCTTATTTATACAAAAGGAATAGAAGCATTACAATATGAATTACATGTAAAAGTGCAGTAATGCTCCTATTGTCTACTTTCATCGTCCAGGTTAAAGGCAGCCCTTCAAGCATCCGAGTCTTCTTCGCTGCTGTCATTCTCGGGGGCTTCCGGGATCTCCTCTTCTGGATAAGTGATGGAGATGTTCACCATGGAAGCGATCTTGGTGGCGTGGCCTTTGATTTCATCAAAGATGGTGGATCGCTGAGTTTCCGTGTATCCTTGGGGGATACCGGACGCCACGCGCCAAGACTTTGCACCAGGGTAGTGCATACGCATAAGGCCGAGTGCCATGCGTGCACCACCCCGTGCAGCGGAGCGTAGGATGGACTCCCTGGACTCCGCCACCTCCAAGATGGCACCCGGAAGTTTCTCAACTTCCGAGAACTCCCCAGTCCTTGTGGGAAGGAACTTGTTGACCAGCTGCATGCCAGCAGCTCTGATCGGAGTCCACGTCTTCCCAAAGGCTCGGATTCTGTCAATCTGAGTGATATCTGGGTTACCTCCTGTTTTTTCCGACAAAACAACCAAAAAGGTTAAGTGAAAAAAGCGGAGAATGCAAATAAGACATGGAAAAATGGTAAATGAAGTAAAACTTACCGATGATCTTGTCGATTTCGGAGCCTTCCTCCAGGCGAAGGTTTAAGGCATTCTCTAGGTCCTGGATGGTGGACTTATCCTTCTCCGCCTGTTCGGAAGTCTTGGAATGAGCAATTCCAAGGGCCAGATTGCTGGCTTCCAGATCCTTTTGGGCCTTCATAAGTTGCTTATGAAGGTCCAGATTCTCCTCACGGAGACTGGCAGGATTGCCGGCATCTTCAGCTATTTGCTGGGCCTTCGCCAAAGCAGCTGGAAAGCAAGGAAAATTCCGAGTTTAGAAAAATCCCGGAAAAGTACTTAGACAAAAAGCTGAATCAAAAACTTCAGAGGGAAAAAGTTTACCTGTTGTTTCCTTCAGCTGCAGCTGAGACGATGCCAGCTCCACCTCTTTCACCTCAAGAATGGAAAGAAGATTTCTAACTTCCTTGTTCTTGACAGAAAGTTTATTGAAAACTTCCATGTTAATGGTTTCGGCAGTTTGCTGGAACACGACAAGGAAAAGAGTAACTAAAAAGCATCAAGGCAAAAAGTATACATTTTGCTTAATGCTTGGGGGCTAGAGTTAAATACCTGGCTCATTCGCTGCAACCCCGCCAAGTTTTCATTGAACTCTTTTGCGTATTCTGCAAAAAGAATGTCGGCCGCGCTTAGGCCATCGTTGAGATTCTTGAAGTCCTTGTCGAAGGTGGGAATCTCCTCGTCGATTGTCCGAGAAGGATTTCCCACCTCTGGAGCCGCCCTTTCCCTCGTGTCCGTGTCCGACACAACGGGCTGGCTGGGCTCCAACGACTTGGTGGTGGGGGCTGTTGCATGCTCTTCCGCCATCGTGGACGGTGTGTCCGGTGCGATGACGGGAAAAGGTTGAGGGCCTCTGTTGGTCACAGCCTTATGCCTCTTCAGCTTCTTTGGCTTTAAGGTAGAGGGAGGCAGGCTAAAGGCTAAAAAGCAAAAAACCCGGACAGAGTTAAAACTCCGAAGATGAAGGAAAACTTCGACAAAAGAAAATAACCCGGACGTTCTAACCTGGAGGTGACGACGGGAATCCCGTCAAGATCGATGATTTCCTCAGAGGAGGAAATCTTCTTGCGCTTTCGCCCACCTGTAAAGGCGGCATGCAATGCCTCCAGATCAGCGTCGGAGGCCAGCTCCGAGTCAGGAAGGTCAGCGATCTGTCGAAAAGAAAAAGCAGAGTTAGAAGCGAAAAATCCGAGAAAGCATGAAAAAGATCCACCCAAATGACGGAAAAAATACCTTGGGAGTCGGATTGTCGGTTGTATACATTGGCCGACTCGCTTCGTATTGGTCGCGTGATGCGACCAACTGGTTTACGCGCCGCCGCAGATCCTTCGCGGCCCAGTCTTTGCTGGTTGTCCGCATTTTGTCGTTGGCGCCCATGTACTCGCAGAGGAGACGGCCGCCATGATTGGCTAATGGCTGGATCCGCCTGTCCAACCAGCAAAGGACCGTGTCCATGCCGGTTAGAGGCGGATCCAAGGAGGTGAGCTTGGCGATGCGCCGCTTGATCCTTAGTAGATCAGGCGGCAGAACTTGGACGGCTTCTGTTCCCCAATTCTCTTGGGGAACAGCAGCAGTGTTTGAGAAAGGTGGAACCCCGATGGCCTTTGTCGGAAAAGGAACATCGGGATGATAAAATAAGGAACCCGTCCAGAATTTGACGGATTCCGAGGTTCTGATCTTGGGGAACCATTCCTCCCTAAATCTCCTAAGAGTGAAGGAGATGGTCCCGCAAGTCGGGAGTGCGCCCTCCGAAGAGTTCCGCTTAACCCCGAAACAGTATAACCAGAAGTCTAACCTAGGTTCTATGCCTAGGAAACCCTCGAAGAGGGCCTGAAACCCGACCATATAAAGAATGGAATTGGGTGGCAGGTTATGAGGCTGGATGTTATAGTGGGAGAGAACTTGGAGGAAAAAGGCAGAAGGGGGCAATCCCATACCTCTTAGGAGATGGGAGGAGAGAAGAACCCGTTCGCCGTTGTTTGGCAGGGGTTCGTTCTCGTACTCAGGGAGCCGCCATTTCCCTTTGAGTACCAACCCCTCCTTTTCCATGTTTGGAAGGAGGGATGGGGGAATGCTGCAGGCAACCCAGTTGCTGGCAGTTTCCACTTCTTCGTCCGCTCCGGCGGCGGTGGACGCGGCGGCTTCTGCAGCGGCGAGCTCGTCGCCGAGGAGAGTGATCTTCTCCTCCGCCGTCTCGGGAGCGAACGGCGGAGAAGGCGCGGAGATTGAGCCCGCAGGATCCGCAGCGGCGGAAGCGTTTCCCTCGCCCGCCGCGGTGCTCGTTGTCTTCACCGGAATGTCGTCGCCGGCGTGCGTTGGAGAATCCAACTGAGGATCCATTTGGTTGATTATGTCCTCGATGTCCTACGCGACAGTGTGGGCGGGCGAAGGCGGCGAGGATGCCATTGGGTGGCGGCGCGGCTAGCCTCCGGTGACGTTCTGGGCGCAGTGGGCGTTCGGTGCTCTCTCTCTGCTGGAAGCTTGGGCGCTGTAATGGCGTTCGAGTGGTTGCGGAAGGTTTTCCGGGAGGACGACGAAGGCTATTTATAGCCGGAAATCCATCACGATACGTGCTAACGGCTCTTTTGACCGTTGGATGATCAACGCGTGTCACTCGCCGGAAAATCCGGGAAATGAATCGACAGGGTGATTATGGTTATCTCCTCGTTTCTCGCGAGAATCTGTCAGAGATATGTTTCTGGGTTTCCCACTCAAAACCCAAACGTCCCTTACGTCAGCAGGATTAAAGTGTTGACGTAGGAGGTTCCTTCTCCGCGAAGGATCGTGTGAGAAAAGCCGGATTTTCAGGATTCCGAGTTTTATGTTACCATCTCTTTTCAAAAGAAGAATAAGAAGAATCAAGACTGCTGGCCAATATTTCTCGGACAATATACATTTGGCGAAAGACGGCAAATCAGATTTTTAATCCTTCTTGGGGGCTACTGTCGGATATATACTGAATAGGGGTATATCAGATGGTAGTCAAAAGTGCCGGATTACCAGGGTGGCCCAACTAGTAGTGGGCTATGGTCCATTGGGAGGCCCAGTAAGCTGACGCGCAGAAGCCGGATTCTAGAAGGACCTGGATCACGGCCCACGTGATCTGGCTTGGAGGAGAAGACGGATTCCTTACTTTCCAAGTTACTAGCTATCGTAGTCTTCTAGGTTTCCTATTCTGTATGCCCTAATCCGGCTATTATATAAAGCCGGACGGGAGATGAGATAACGAGGAGACGAAGCCACAGGCCAACTCACCGAGAAGTTGATCCTCCGCGAATAGCTAAACCTAACCTCACATTGTAATTGTTTACACAGGCTTTAGTCCTGATTAGTGAGATTGCAGGAGTAGGAACGCCATATTATTACGACGTACCGAACCTGGGTAAATCCTGTGTCTTTGTCACCAACGCGATCCCGTTTCCCCACGTCTCTACCCGTAGTCTCATGGCACCCCCGTCTATGAAAACTACTACGATGTCTCGACAGATTACAACCCGGTTTACTCTATTTTAACCATAACTTGCTCGATGTTTCATTCTACTTTTATTGCTTCCAAATACACCATATGTTTAATCCTCTCGTTAACAACAAGACGGGAAGCTTGACAACCTTCATAAAGTTGATGAAGAAGGGGAATTTGTGCGGTGACCCCGCACACCACTGGATGTGTAGTGCACAAGTCGTTGACATAACACCCACAGAAGGACTTATCCGTAATTATTACATCCCTCAGAGTAGTATAACAGTAATATAGCGGTCCAAATATTATGCACTTCTTAATATTACAGGCCAAAAGTGAATAAAGAGTTCAACGTCATCCTCGTCTAAGGGATGGAGTTTGAGTAGTGTGGTGTTGACGTGTGTCAGCCTAGTACACAAAGATAAAAGTAAACTCAGAACCATTGGAGCTCAGCAACCTAAGTAGTACTAATCTAGCATTGCTCGGCTCGGTTTTAGATATGGATAGGGTCTAATTCTCCTCCTCTAGGTCTTTAGCTCCATGGGCTATAGGTAGTCGACTCATTCGACGGCACCTGATAGGTCTGACTCCTCATAGTAGATCTCATCATCCTAGTAAACTCTATCGTGATCCTCCGGTATGTCTTAAAAGGCTAAGTATGGGGTGGAGAAGGTGAGTAACGAACGTTACTTAGGAAGTTCGTGTTTATAATAGTGGTATAGTGTATCATGCTATAGCTACCACCTAAGACTATTGGTCTTTGGTGCAATGCAGGTTTTGTAAAATATTTCTTCAAATGTCAAGTTTTAATTCTGAAAAACAATGTACGTCAGTCCCGTCGGGGCGCCCTAATCTCATGGGATTCCTTTCCAGCCGTGAACGTAGCCCCCCTCCTGGGACAAGGATGTGGCTGCCACAATTTGTTGTTTTTCCTCTACATAGGTGTGCCTTTTTATCCAACAGCGGTCTCAGCCTTTTTGCTCTCTCTGCACACCATGTGTGCCTTGGCCTAGTTAGAGCTACCAAGTCATGCCGAGTACTTCCCCACTCTCCGCACATACGTCCAATGTGACGCAGCCGGTACGGCAACCAATAGCACGCCGCCGCTCCCAAGCTTCTGACCCTCACCCAATGTCTTGGTGGTAAATTATATGCGCTAACCCGCTGTTGGTCAGACCGCGCCGGACCCGAAGAGTCAGTCTACTGAGGATATGCGACCGTGGAAATTACCTCTGACTTTCTCATCCATAGTAAGTATGTTGGTTGACACCACCTATACCACACGAAGAACACTAACGACATTTGTGAATTAAGTCCTAGGGTAATACTTGCCAGTACGATGGAACCTCCACCACATCATTTATTCCGTGGTTACATCGCCCGCCAACATAGTATATATCAATTCACATCATCCAAAAGTAGCAAGTTATTTGAATGCAAGTAATGAACGATATAAACTACAAATACTTTGATAAAAAATACTTCAAGTAGTCATGCAAGTGTGGACTTGCCTTGAGACCGATAAGTTGTGCAATCTAAACCGCCCGGTGAAATGTGAACCTCGTGTTCCGCAGAAAGCATCATTATCTATATAAGACAATGTTTAAAATCCAATTGATGCTATTATGCATAGTGATATGCTTTGGTTTTGGGTAAACCCTCTTTTTTTAATATTTTGAGTTGGGATTTTTGTTGAATTGGATTTTTGGGTGTGATTCCGGTTTTATTTCAAAGCTTAGATTATTCCATTTAGGAATTTTGAGTCAAAGCAATCAATCAATTGATTCTGAATTTTTAAGAAAATATTTGGTTTTATTTTTCCTTAGGAAACTAATTCTCTTATTATTTGAATTTTTCAAATACTTCCCTCAAAGATAACTCTCTCAGGAATTTTTACTTTCCCTTACAATCTGTTTGAAACTATTTTAAAACTCAAATATTTAATTAAAATGACTTATTCCAATTTTTTAGAATATTATTTCAATTAGGGTTTTAGGTCATTCCTAAAGCCTTTATTGAAAATAATGTTAAATCCATTTTTACCAAGAGGTAAAATAAAAAAATTCATTTTTGAAATCTAGAAGAAACGTAGATAAGGGTCCATATTTTTATTTTATTTATTCGGTTTGGTTTGGGGCTTAAATGATTATTTGAGTTTTGACTAAATTTTGGTTTTTGGTGAAATTACCAAAATACCCCTCGCTCGGTCGGTTTGACCCATTTGGGCCCGACCCAACCAACTCGCGTAGGAGAAATACATTTGGTCGATTCCAACCCAGACCACTCCACATTCGGTCACCCCCTCCTCTCTCTCCCCTTTGCGATTCCCCATTCTCTCTCGCGTGCGACCACGGTCGCCGTCACCGTCGCCTCGTTGCCTTGACATGCTCTGTCTGAATTGGCCGCCGCCGTGTAATGCAATCGCTTCCTCTCCTCTATCTCCACCTTTCTGCCCCGCTCTATTTGTTTCTCTCTACACAAACCCCAGATGCAGCCCCCTAGAGTTAGGGTTTGGATGCCGTGGGCTCTTGGGGTGATTACCGTTGATGGTCGTCATCCGTGAGCTTGTCGTGGGTGGTGTGGAGGTGCTGGTGCTTTCCGCGTTGCCCTCCATGGTCGGCGCGGGTGTGATCTATGTCTGCTCGTGCTGCCATGGGAACGTGTGGTCGTGTTGATAATGCTGGTGCTGCTCTTTGGCCTGGAGGTGTCACATATGTGCCTCTGGGATCCTCTGGGCTATGTTGCATCATCAAAACATGAAGTTCATCTCCTACATCTCCCTCTCATTCTCTGTAGCTCTGGACCCCCTAGTTCATGCTCTATTCTTGATGAACTGCGCTAGCTACATCGTAGCTAGGCTTAGTGACTTAAATTTAATCCAGGGCTATCGTTATTAGGGTTACTTCAATCAGCTCGATGGTTCACTATGGCATGTCCTAAGGCTGCAATAAATCTCCCACGCTGCTCCTTCTCTCTCAGCGCTTTAGTCAACTACACAGCTTCGAGGTGAATGGTGTAGATCTTTTGTGACCATCTCGGCCGTCTGGAATGACTTCTGGTATCCATGTTAATATCAGACTGTGTGATCCCTTCTACAGGAGGCTATTCCTTAGTTTTCTCTAGTTCATTTTCCGTTTTAAATACCTTTCCATGTGTTAGATTATGTGTGCAGGCACTGTGATATGTAAAATTCACTTCTGCATTAGGTTGTGGATTTAGAACACTATGGTGCCTCTATGAGGGTGTACAGTGATGCTAAACCATGGCTTAACGCTTTCATGTACTTCTTTATTACTATCAAGCTTGTATTCTTGCAGGTTTAAATGTCGCCAATGATATTAATCTCTTGTGTTTTATTTACTGTGTAAGAACAGATTCTTACACACCTCATGTACGACCCACAAGTGTAGGGGATCGTAAAAGTCTTCGAGGGTAAGTGTAACCCAACTTATTCATTAGACACAAGGGGAGCCAAATAATACCTATAAGCCTTAGCAGTTGAGTTCTCAATTCAGCCACACCTAAGAAGCACTTAACAGAAGATGTTAATAACACAAGGTCCAAGAAAACTGTGGATGGAGTGGTGTTGTGTTGTTTTTCTTGCATCCTCAACACACCTAATACAATGGCAATTGTATAGATGCACTGGTTCAGCGAAGAGATAGTGAAAGTGGTGAAATATGGAGTGAAATAAGTGATATGTGTAATCTGTAATAAACGGACCAACAATCAAACAAGTAGTAAAAGTATGTAAGAACAGTACCAATAATAGTAAAAGATGGACCGGGGTTCACAGGTTTCCTAGTGGTAGCTCTCCAAACAATAGAACAAGTATTGGATAAATAAATTACAACTAGGAAATTGACAAATCATGGGGGCATAACAATGCTATTATGACGAGATATAGTTCACGTGTTCTAACATTTTAGGAATTACATCAAGGCATATAGACTGCTATCTAGCATGCATCTATATCTAATAGTCCACCTCAAGAAAGCTATCTAGCAAATCTCTCTCGTATTAAGTTGTAGCAACAAAGTGATTGCTTTGTGTGCAACACACAATTGCATTAAGAACAATACATAATGTAACCAATGGTTCTCATCCGTAGACAAGAGCACCACTATTTTCTTTCTAGTGGAAACATCACATCCTCCCCCATGCATGTTTCTTTCACTCAAGCGCGGGCAACAAGGAGGCATGAACCCACTATCTAGCATAAATACTCCCTCTTGGAGATTCATACAATTATGTGATCAAGATAACCATACACATCGGAGAGCATGCAAGAACACATTAAAACACTCTAAGGATATAAGTTAAGATTCTCATATAATGGCATGAACAAAATAATTATAATTCCATGGTCTCGAATCCCAGCAAACACAACACATAGCATTACATTACATGGATCTCTATCATGTGAGGCAGCTCAAGAGACTATGGTATTGATCAATGATGACCCACAAGTATAGGGCGTGTATCGTACTACTTTTGATAAATAAGAGTGTCGAACCCAACGAGGAGCATAAGGTGTTGACAAGCAAGTTGGATAGAGAATTCACTGTAAACACTAGCAAACATGTTTTTGGTGGTTTTTAATATAGCAGATAAATAAACTGCGAGTAAATAAAAGACAGTAGATATAATTGCAGCAAGTGGCCCAATCTTTTTGAGAGCAAAGGACAAGCCAGTTGTTCTACTTATGATTACCAAACGTTCTCAAGGACACATGGGAATTTCGTCAAGTACTTTTGCTTCATACAGTTGATTAATATTTATTGGTTCGTTAAGTGCTGTGTGGGTGAACCAATGCTAATGCACCACCCATCTAGGAATAATACATACTTGTGATTATACCCCTCGTAAGCATCCGCAAATACAAGAAAGTAATTAAGATAAATCTAACCACAGCCTTAAAACTCCGGGATCCTACACTCCCTCGTGCATTGGTTTCCTAACGGGGGTTTAGGTTTCTGTCACTCGGCAACCCCACAACTAGTAGCCAAATACACAATGCATCCTCCTAGGCCCAAAAAGGTGAAGTATCATGTAGTCGACATTCACATGACACCACTAGAAGAATAGCACCACAACTTAAATACCAAACCACTAGATATTACTTCAACATAATTCCACTACTAACATCATGACTTCTCCCATGTCCTCAAGAACTAAAAGAACTACTCACAAGACATCATATGGATCATAATCAGAGGTGATATAATGGATAATAACAATCTGGTCATAAAGTGTAAACACAGATAAATCTCACAAGCATCAACTGCTAACAAGTAATCCACACCCGGAGAGATATCTAGTGAAGAACAACGGTAAAGACCCCTAATTGTTAGAGAGGGATGAAGGTGGATGATGAGGGTGACGGTGCTGGTGGTGATGATGATGATGATGATGATCTTGATGATATCCGGAGCGATGACGGTGACGATCGCGATGATTCCTCCTCTCCGGGGAGGAATTTCCCCGACAGATTTCTCTCCTGCCGAAGAGCTTTTCTCTCTTTGTTGTTTTCCGCCGCGAGGCGGTGGCGGAATATTTCTTCGATGATCCCCCGGGGCTTAGGGTTCCCTCGGGGTCAAGTACGCGAAAGGTGGCACCCAGAAGTGGGCCAGGGGGCAGACCACCCCCAGGCGCGGCCAAGGGGGGCGCCGCCTGGTGGTGTGGGCTCCAGGTGGCCCCCCTCCGGGTGCCCTTCTGGCTGGCTTCCTCCTCGGGACTTCTAAGACTTCTCGTATACCATCCTTCTTCTTCTGATCTTCTTAAATAGAGTATCTCGACGGTGCTTTTTCCATTAGATTTCTGGTCCCGGTGTTTCTTCTCCAAAAATTATGAAACATGCAAACTAAGATAAAAAAATAACATACGTACTACATCATAACATGAAATATATCGACGATTAACGAAAAATAATAATATAAAATAGTGATGCAAAATGGATGTATCAATCAACAAGGAGGATAGAGTAGCAACTAGCTACTGGTATGAACCCATAGTCCATAGTGGAACTAGTCATGATGCATCACAAAAGAAGAACGGTCGATGGAGATGCCACCGGGGGCACTTCCCCGTCCGGGCAGGGTGCGAGAACACAAAGTTTTGTCCACCAAATTAGGGTATTCGATAGCAGCGGAGCTTGGATGCGTTTCTGGAAATTCCTTCGGGGCCTTCCGTTTTAGGGTTTTAGGGAATGTATGGGCAAAGAGGCGATGTGGGGCGGTACCGGGGGCACCCTGGGGCCCACCAGGAGCGGGTAGGAGAGTGTCCGCGCCCGGTACCCCATGGAGGCCCCGCGGGTCCCTTCCGGGTCCCCTTCCGTCTTTTGGAGTCTTCAAGTGAATAAAAAATCGTCAAAATTTCCCATCTTATTCTGAGCACTTTGATTTTTTGAAATTTTCTGCAACTGAAAGACAGAATAGACAGAAACTGGCATTGGGTATCTTGTTAGCAGTGTCCAAATCATGTGTTGTGTGATTGCTACAGCCTTGGAATTAACCTATTGTAGTTCGAGGGCTGCTTTATCTTTAGGAGGATGAACAACCTTCTTTTTGTGGTTTAGCCTGATCCTCCTAGCTGCTTCAATATCCCTAGTGTGTATATTTATAGCTGCAGGTGATACGAGGTGTTCTTGGTGTATTGCTTGTGAAGAACAATGTCTTCTAGTTATAGCTTGTGCACCGGAACTGTATTTTTATATTGTCCAGGGTTGTGTTGAGGTGGTGACACCTCCTTGCATGAATTTGGTGATTCAGCTGCTTGCAGCTGGGGTCCTGGTTCAAGTTTCAACTGTGGCGGTTGTCCTTGTGAAATATCTTAGTAGGTGAAAATATCTAGCATGCTTGGTGATGAAATTTCTCTGTTGGGTTGGGATTACTTCCCTGGTCCGAATAGGTATGGACTAGATGGTAGCATCAGTCCAACATGTGTTGGGCTGCTTTTTGCTTCCGGTTTGTGCTTACTAGGCCTTATATGATGCCTTGATCATGGTCTTTTGCTTGTAATTCTAAATTTTTCTTAGGATTATTAGTCCTGCTGGTTCTTCATACCAGTAAAGACTTATATTGGTAGCTTTTCTATTTTTGGATGCAATAGAGTGTAGATATCTGGTTGGCTTGTTACCTATTGGCTTTACTTATGAATTATGCTCAAATTCCAAATTGTGACCGTCGTTTGAGCTTGCGGTTGGAACCCACAACTGTCCATGTGGTTTATGTACTGAAAATTGCACACTGGTGCTTGTTGGCTATTATTCCTAGTTTCTATGCCCCTTAGTCACTTCAGTTGATCTTTCGGATTGCTTTCTTGGGCCATTGTTGAGAAATTGTCCATGTCGTTCATATATCATTTGGTTTCTCACTGATTTGAGTACATGGCTAAGAATTCATCTTAGTCAGGTCTCCATTGCATCCAAAACATCAAAATTGCCCCACCATTGGTGAGGGAAAACATTTTAACATAGTCAAAACTCTTTTCTTGTGTTTTTAGTTTTGCAGGTTCAAAATTCTATTGGAAAGAAAATCAGAAGATATAGTCTTCTAGGGTTTTATATTAGGTAAGTTTTGTATAGGTTTTACAACTTGTAATTCTGGCATTTTTTTGCCTCCTGCAACACTTTGTAATATACTTTGTATTCTGACTTGAAAATATGGATAATATTTGAATTCCATTCTTTAAATTCAGCTTCAAATAAAAGTATTTTGTGGTCTGAGCTCTCTTTCATATAATGTCATATATTTTAATTTTAATCTTGTGAGTTGAGTTGAATTCAAACACCGGTGTGATAATTTAAATTGTAATAATTTGAATTTGACCATTCCTTAAACATGATCAACTCAATTTGAGTAATATTAAGAATGAGATGAGGTGAATAAGCATTAGCTCAATTCCTCACAATTATATCTAAAAGAGTTTCCACAATCCAAATTTCTTTTAAAATAGACCAAATTCCAAAATAGGTGATTTGAGGATAACTCCGGTATTATCGACACTTGTCGATGACTTGTTACTAGATCATCGATAGTATCTCAACTTGACCTTGTAAACCTCTTCTTTCACAAAAGCTCAAAATTTACCCTGATTTTGCAAACATGTATGAATGGAAGAATGCATAATTCGATATCTACCCTCGTGTATCCTATAACTATGAGGTATTATAGTTTGTGTCTTGTGTGCAGGTCCATGCCCGTCAATGCACAAGTGGTTTTCTGGCACCTTGATGATTGTCTTTGAGGCCCTACTGTATTGATAACCTTGGTTTTTAACTAAAGGAAATTTGCTTCTATGCTACATCATACCTTCCACTTGGGGTTCCCCAATGAGTGTGTGATTCACGCAACATAAATCAAGGGTATTGTTCTGTTGCCTCCCGCCTTGTATTAGATTTTGGTTATGCACCAGGAAACTTTGGTTTTGCATATAGTGTTCCCCAACAGTTGAGAGCATCCCCACTCGTTGGAGCCCCCATAGAGTACCCGAACAAAAAAAATTGGTGTCTTGGAGGGGCATGCTACTGCCAGTTGAAATAGGAGGGCATGGGAGAGAATCTTCCCATCCACGCCCCACCCAAACTAAAATATAGTGAGGGAAATGATTGAGTGGGCCAAGAAAAAGGACACGTGGGGAGACACGATTCTCGCCGGCGAAAGCTCATGTCTCCTCTTATCGAGTGTTCTTAGTTAGGTTCATGGCAAGGGGTGCCATAAGCCTGCTGATAGATCTGTGGGTGGAAATGTGGGAGAGCCGAAAACGAGGACACGATTTACCCAGGTTCGGTACGTCGCAACTAAGGCGGCGTTCCTACTCCTGCAATCTCACTAAATCAGGGCTGAAGCCTGAAGTATACAAAGTACAATGTGAGTAGTGTTTTGCTAACTCGGCGAGGATGAACTTCTCGGCGAACAAGTTTCTAGCTTATTCGATCTCTCTTGTCCCTTGCCTTTTGACATCTCCCATATGGCTTTATATAGATAGTCGGACTAGGGATTACAGGAAGGAAACCTAGAGGACTACGGAAAGTATTCCTATTCTTGGAAAGTAAGGAATACTACTTATTCTCCAATCCAGACCACGTATTGGGTCGTGATCCAGGTTCTTCTAGAATCCGGCTTCCTGTGCGTCAGCTTACTCGGCCGCCCAAGGGACTTTACTCCATTACCAGCGGGCCGCCCTCATAATCTGGCCTTTGGCCGATGCTGGATATACCCCCATTTGGCATATATCTGATAGTAGCCCCCAAGGAGAGTTATGACTTCCATTCGTCGTCTTTTCCAGGATTTCATACTTTCAGAAAAGTCGGCTTTCCGTCTTGAATCTTCTTCTTGGCATAATTTTTACGCCAAACCCGGCTTTCCGGAATCCGACATTTCTTCCATGAATCTTCGCTTAGAAGGAACCTGTGACGTAATAGAGAAAACCATGCTTACTTCACAATCGTTTGTTTTCAGTCAAAGATTGAAATCGTATCCCTGCCAGATTCGGCGCGAGAAACAAGGAGATAAAAATCATTACGCCATCCCATCGCATCCCGGATTTAACTGCGAGACACGCGTCGGCCATCCAACAGCTAAATAGTCGTTGGGCTAATCTCAACGGAGAATGGCTATAAATAGTTCCTCGACTCCTCCATTCCATTTTCCTTCCTTCCCTTGTGATTCACTCGATACACACTCAGAACTCCTGCGCACTTCCGCTTCCGAGAAAGAGAGAGAGAGAGAGGGAAAATCTTCGTCGGCGTTCTCACCATCGGCGGATCGTACTCCAAGCCGGCACTACGCTTCCACCAAACGGACGCCGGAGACAATACTCATGGTCCCGTGGTCACCATTGACCCGCCGTCCATGGATCCTACCGCGGATCCCGTTGTTCTTCCCACACACGCCTTCACCATAGCGACAACAACAGAGGTGGATTCTTCCTCTGCTCCGGCGGTTCCCCCAAGCGTTGATACGTCCATTTTTCATAACTATTTTATATCATAATTTACTGTTATTCATCGATATATTTCATATTTAGAAATGACACCTATGTTATTTCATCTATTTTGCATGGTTTACAATTATTGGAGAATAATTCACCGGGACCAGAAATCTGCTGGAAAAAGCACCGTCAAGATACCATATTTCTAAAGATCAGAAGAAGAAGAAGGGAAACATCGGAGAGTCCTTAAGTTGCCAGATGACAGAGCTAGCCAGGAGGGCAGCCCCCTTTAAAGTATTTCATCCCCAGGGAACCCTAATACCTGGAGAATCATTGAGGAAATATTCCGCCGCCTCCACGGGGAGGAAAACAACAGAGAGAGAAAAGCTCTCCGGCAGGGAGAAATATGTCGGGAAAATTCCTCCCCGGAGGAGGGAAATCATCGCCATAGTCACCGTCATCACACCGGGCATCATCAAGATCATAATCGTCATCATCATCACCACCAGCACCATCATCCTCACCATCCACCTCCGTCCCACTGTAACAATTAGGGTTTTATATCGTTGTTTTCCACTAGATCTCTCTCCTGGTGTGGATTACTTGTTTATCGGTGTTTTCCCTTTATGACCAGATTGTTATTAATCATTATATCACCTCTGATCATGATCCATATGATGTCTTGTGAGTAGTTTTTTTAGTTCTTGAGGACATGGGAGAAGTCAAGATGTTAGTAGTGGAATTATGTTGAAGTAATATTTAATGGTTTGATATTTAAGTTGTGGTGCTATTCTTCTAGTGGTGTCATGTGAACGTCGACTACATGACACCTCACCTTTATGGGCTCAGAGAGATGCATTGTGTATTTGGCTACTGATTATGGGGTTGCCGGAGTGAAAGAAACCTAAACCCCCGTTAGAAAACCGATGCACGAGGGAGTGTAGGATCCGAGAGTTTAAGTCTGTGGTGAGATTTATCTTAATTAATTTCTTATAGTTGCGGATGCTTGCAAGACGTTTAATCACAAGTATGTATTAGTCCAAGTAGGTCGGTGCATTAGCATAGGTTCACCCACACAACACCTATCATAACAATAAATATTAATCAACCGTATGAAGCAAAAGCACTTGACAAAATTCCCATGTGTCCTCAAGAATGTTTAGTCATCATAAGTAAACCAACCGGATTGTCCTTTGCTCTAGAAAGGATTGGGCCACTTGCTGCAATTATTATTACTGTGTTCTATTTACTCGCACTTTATTTATCTGCAATAACAAAAACCACCAAAAACTTATCTGCTAGTGTTTACAATGAATCCTCTATCCAACCTGCTTGTCAACACCTTCTGCTCCTCATTGGGTTCGACACTCTTATTTATCGAAAGTACTATGATACACCCCATATACTTGTGGGTCATCAAGACTATTTTTTGGTGCCGTTGCCGGGGAATGAAGCGCTATTGGTAAGTAGAATTGGTAAGAGAAACTTTTACTATGAGTGTTGTTTTTATTTCTGTCTGCTGATTTATTTCATTATGGAGATATCTCCATTTGATTCCCTATTTGGGAGTACTACTGCCACCGCTAGGGTAGTAGATGACCCGTTGTCTGCTCAATTGGATCCTTTTAAATACCTATGAAAATTGTTGAACGTGTTATGGATAAATGCTATTTTGGAGATGGAACTCTCCATCCTGGTGATCATTTACTCTTTATACATGAATTATGCGAGTTGTTCAGGTGTGCAGGTATTTCAACGGACCAAGCTAAGAGGAAACTATTCTCTTTATCACTGAAGGGCAGAGCTGCGGAATGGTTTAAAATGCTGAAGAATGGCCGATCTATTGGATGGTAGGAAATTGTACATCTCTTTTATTCTAAATTCTATCCTCCCGGTGAGATTCGGAAGGATCGGAATCAAATATATAATTTTTGGCATCATAATGGAGAGAGTATTGCCCAAGCGTAGGGGAGATTGAAGTTATTAATGCTCAAATGCCCCCATTCATGAGCTCCCCCAGTAATATTGTTATTAATAATTTCTATGCAAGGCTTTCTCTTCATGATAAGGATTTAATGGATGCTTCTTGTTCTGGATCATTTGAAAGGAGAAGCTAAATGGGATCTTATTGATCGTATTCAGGAAAATACTGAAGGATGGGAGAATGACAAAGGAAGAATGTCAGGTATACATTATGATTACGAATGCATTAAATCTTTTGTGGGAACCGATGATTTTCGTAATGTTAGTGTTGTTTATGGCCTTGACTCTCAAATCTTTGCAAACTGTTTTAAAGCTTTTGCATCCTATCTTGGTATACACCAAAAGGAATGAAACAAGAACCATGTACCTTATAAAGATATTGTTAATTGTGTTCCTGCTAGAAATATAGAAGTGCACACTATTAATCCTGTTGTGCCTGAACCTTATATTGAGAAAATGCCTTTCCCTGCTAGGGTAAAGGAATATTTTATTATAGCTTGTGTGGTTAACAAAAGTACAAATAAATCTATAGAACCCGATGAACAAATAACTATTGAACCTATAGTAGCAATAATAAAAGACCTTGTCACTAAAAATGTAGAAGATGGACACTATCTTCTATGAAGATGCTTCTAATATTGTTTCACGTCCTAGTAGATCTAGGAAAACTGGTGTTCCTGTGCTTTCTTAGGATAGGTGGTCATTTCTATTATGGTTTATGTGATATTGGTGCAAGTTCAAGTGTTATTCCTTATGATATTTATAGGTAAATCATGCATCAAATTGGTTCTTGTGACCTTGAAGAAGTTGATGTGGTTATTCAGCTTGCTAATAGAGAAACTATCTCTCCAATTGGTATTGTTAGAGATGTGGAAGTTTTATGTGGTAAAACTAAATATCCTGCTGATTTTCTAGTACTTGGTGCAGCTGCTAGTAAAACTTGTCCTATCATTTTTTGGTAGACCTTTCTTGAACACTTGTGGTACTGTTATAGATTGTAAGAAGAATAAAATGTTAACTAAATTTGATGGAAAATCTTATGAGTTTATCTTTTCTAAATTTGCTAGAGCTCCTTATGAAACAGAATTGCATAATGAAGATTTTAGAGTTGAACAGCTTGCCGTTATTGCTCTTGCTCCTAACAATGCTTTGCAGCAATATATGGAGGACCACGAAAGTGATGTCTTTATGGAAGAAATAAATGAGATTGACGATATTTTTCTTCGACAACCAGTAATGCTGAAACACAATTTACCTGTGGAAGACTTGGGTACCATGCTACCACCCTAGGAGGATCTCGTTTTTTATTTAAAACCTTTACCTGATAATCTTAAATATGCTCATATTGGTGATAAGAAAACATATCATGTTATTATTAGTTCTAAAATTTCAGTCAAGGAAGAGGAAAGGTTATTGGAAGTAATGAAGAAACACCGTGGGGCTATTGGATATACTCTTGATGATTTGAAAGGTATCTCCCCTACTATATTAATATAGAACCTGATGCAAAGCCAGTTTTTGAACATCAACGCCATTTAATTCCTAAGATGAAGGAAGTGGTAAGAAATGAGGTATTAAAACTCCTTGATGCTGGTATTATTTATCCTATTGCTGATAGTGGATGGGTGAGTCATGTGCATTGTGTCCCTAAGAAAGGAGAAATTACTGTTGTGCCAAATGAAAATGGTGAGCTTATTCCTCAAAGAGTAGTAGTTGGTTATAGAATGTGCATTGATTTTAGAAAAGTTAACAAAGTTACTAAGAAAGATCATTATCCTTTACCTTTTATTGATCAAATGCTAGAAAGGTTGTCTAAAAAAACTCATTTTTGCTTTCTTGATGGTTATTATGGGTTTTCTCAAATTGTTGTTAGGAAACAAGATCAAGAGAAAACAACTTTTCCTTGTCCTTATGGAACGTATGCTTATAGACGTATACCTTTTGGTTTGTGTAATGCTCCTGCTATGTTTCAGAGATGCATGTCTGCTATTTTTCATGGTTTTTGTGAGGAAATTGTGGAAGTATTCCATGGACGATTTCTCCGTATATAGAACTTATTTTCATAACTGTTTGCACAATCTTGATAAAGTTTTGCAGAGATGTGAGGAAACTAATCTTGTTCTTAATTGGGAGAAATAAGCACTTCCACAGCGACCCCAGAGGTCCCCGTGATCGCTTTGGTGGGCGGAAACCCTAGTTCCCCCACCTGATCTGTGTTGCCTTTGCCCTCGACAACTCTTCCACCTCCCGTCCTCAAATTGGGGGACGAGGAAACCGTTCTTCACACCGGCGAAGCGAATATGCAGAGGGCCACGCCGCCGGTGGAGGCAACGAAGATGAAGGGAGCGAAGCCGGAAATTGGAGTCAATGCAACACCACCTTAACTATTCTGACCAGCGTGGAAAAGGAGGGTTTTATCCTGAAGGATAAATGGCGGCTGGAGAACGAGGATGCGGAGCCACAGCCGAAAGCCGGACGAAGGGTCATTCCGGCTTCCCACGTTCTTCGAGGTATGGGATTTCCTCCATCCGCCTTCTTTCTTCAGGTTCTCCAGCATTACGGGGTTAAACCCCATAATCTTCCCCTAAATTCCATCTTGTACATAGCCAGATATCAGGCTTTGTTCCAAGGCTACCTAGGAATAGAACCTAGGCTAGATTTCTTCCAGTATTTCTTCTACGTGTAGCGTAATACTTTCGATGGCCTTCCTCCTGTTTGCGGAACCATATCTTTAAACTTGTGACGTGGTAGGGAAGTACGATTCCCCAAGATCAAAACATCCGAATCCGTCAAAATTTGGACGAGTTCCTTATTTTTATCATGTGGATGTCTCGTTTCCTACAAAGGATACCGGCATTCTTGCTTATGACAACTTTGCCGCCTCTCTGAGGGAAAACTGGGCTCTGGACGTCGTCCAGGTTCTGCCTCTAGATCTCCTGAGGATCAAAAGGCGGATTGCCAAGTTAGTCGCCTCCACTCCTCCTCTCACAGGAATGGACATGGTCCTTTGCTGGCTTGGAAGGCGGATTTAGCCTCTCGCCTTCCACTCCAGCCGCCTTCTCTGTGAGTACTCCGGCCCGTAACACTTGTGGCCCATTCCCTCTGTGAGTCCGACTCACAAAATCAGTCCATTTCCGGTTCGGGTACAACCCAACCAATACTTGCTCCCGCTCTTAAGTGTGCGACCCTGCAGGCTCATGGCGACTTGGACACGATTGGAGTCCGACTCTCAATCGATCAATCGGTAGCGGCTCCTAGCAGAACGTGCCGACTCCCAAGTCCCATTGAGTCATAACGACATACCTTTCAATGTGATATTCATCTTAGTCCCTTTTGCCTCACGATATACCTTGTCTAGCTATAGGCGATTTATCGTCATCCCTTAAATAGCTCAACTCTCTTCTCGATCTGTGACATGTGATTCATCTGACTAACTCTTAGTCAACCGACACAGTTAACACTTAACTGAGTCGCGCATGGCCATGCTTCCTGAATCATATCACTCGAGAGGGCCCAGAGAATATCTCTCCATTCGGAGGGGCAAAATCCCATCTTGATTATCCACATCACGCAGCTTGCTTCTCATTCGACCCGAACACTGCCTTTATAGTTGCCTTGTCACAGAACAACGTTTGACAGAACCTAAGTCGGTGATCCACAACTCGGATTGTGTGACAACCTCAGGTCTAAGGATTACATTGATTGAGACATGCAAATGACGACTTGATCGTTGCATCTCAATGTGGGTCAGTCCGACTTGCTAAACTCTTTAGCCAAGTCCGTGAACGTTGGAATGGCATCACCATGCCCATGACAAGTGGAACCGTGTCATCAGCCAACACTCACATTAGTCTAGGGTGTGTGTCCAGCACAACCTAAATGACCAAGGACAATCTAGTATGAACAACATGAATATATAGTTCCACAATCGAATCACATATTCAATGACATATATCAGATGTTCAAAACAAGGACAACTTAATAACTTTATGAATACAGTGGGAATTACATCATACATGATTGCCTCTAGGGCATATTCCCAACAGTCTCCCACTTGCACTAGAGTCAATCATTCTGGCATCATATGCCTAGGCATCGAATGCCCATGCCTCTCGTGTGCGCCTCATGCTTAGGCTGTGGTAGCGCCTTTGTCAACGGATCTGCAATGTTTGCATCCGTGTGTACTTTGCATAACTTGATATCACCTTGTTCGACAAACTGGCGAATGAGGTGGTACCGCATGAGTATATGTTTGTTCTTCTGGTGTTGTCTAGGTTCCTTGGCCTGTGCGATAGCACCATTGTTGTCACAATATACGTCCAAAGGATTGGACGCGCCCTGAACCACACCAAGATCAATCAGGAGGTTCCTGATCCAAACAGCTTCCTTTGCCGCCTCTGAGGCAGCAATATAGTCAGCATCTGTTGTAGATGCAGACACCGTATCTTGCTTGGAACTCTTCCAGCTCACAGCCCCTTCGTTCATCATGAACACGTATCCAGATTGCGAACGAGAATCATCTGAGTCGGTGAGATAACTCGCATCCGTGTAACCCTTTACACTGAATTCCTCATCACCTCCATAAACTAGGAATATTTCCTTAGTATTTCTCAAGTACTTAAGGATGTTTTTAACCGCTGCCCAGTGGGCTTCGCCAGGGTCAGCCTGGTATCTGCTCGTAACACTTAGAGCATAGGAAACATCTGGCCTAGTACAAATCATGGCATACATGATGGATCCGATTGCCGAAGCATACGGTATCACACTCATCCGACTTCGCTCATCAGTTGTCGAAGGACACTGAGTCTTGCTAAGTTTTATGCCATGGGACACCGGTAAGAATCCCTTCTTGGACTCTTCCATTTTGAATTTCTTCAAAACCTTGTCCAGATAAGTACTCTGACTCAATCCAATGAGCCGCCTTGATCTATCTCTATAGATCCTGATTCCTAATATGTAAGTCGCCTCACCCAAATCCTTCATTGAGAAACTCCTTTCCAATGACTCTTTGGTTTCTTGTAACATCATGACATCATTTCCAATCAGCAATATGTCATGCACATATAAGATTAGAAAATTTACTTTGCTCCCACTAAACTTCTTGTATAAACAAGAATCATGATCGCTCTTGATGAAGCCAAACGATTTGACTACCTCATCAAAGCGAATGTTCCAACTCCGAGATGCTTGCTTCAACCCATAAATGGATTTCTGAAGTTTGCATACCTTGTCAGCATTAGCTGGATCGACAAAACCTTCGGGTTGTATCATATACACGTCCTCGGTTAAATTTCCATTAAGGAAAGCCGTCTTGACATCCATCTGCCATATCTCATAGTCGAAATAGGCTGCTATGGCTAACATGTTCCGAATTGATTTAAGCATCGCTACGGGCGAGAAGGTCTCGTCGTAGTCAACTCCTTGAACTTGTCGGAACCCCTTCCCGACAAGTCGTGCTTTATAGACGGAAATATTTCCATCCATATCAATTTTCTTCTTAAAGACCCATTTGCACTCGACGGGTCTTGCACCGTCAGGCAGATCAACCAAATTCCAAACTTGGTTTTCATCCATGGACTTTAACTCAGATCTCATGGCTCCAAGCCATGACTCAGAATCAGATCCCACCATCGCTTCCGAATAAGTTGCCGGCTCATTACTGTCTAACAGTAAAACATCTCGAGCACTCTGTAATCTGGCAGATCTCCGAGGTTCAGGTGCTGTAACCGGTGTAGGTACCACGACCGGCTCAGCCTCCAAGGCCATTGCCGACTCGCCCCTAGCTGGTTCCTCTCGAATTTCTTCGAGTTGCACCGTGCTCCCACTGGCTTCCCGACTGAGAAACTCTTTCTCAAGGAAGACACCATTCTGAGCGACAAACACTTTGCCCTCTTCCCGGTTGTAGAAGTAGTACCCCAAGGTTTCCCTCGGATACCCCACGAAAATACACTTATCCGACTTGGGCGTGAGCTTGTCCGACTGAAGTCGCTTGACAAATGCTTCACAACCCCAAATCTTAAGAAAAGACAAACTTGGCTTTTTACCAGTCGACATCTCATGTGGTGTCTTCTCTACTGACTTTGATGGTACTCTGTTTAGTATGAAAGCTGCAGTTTCTAGACAATAACCCCAAAATGATAAAGGTAGATCTGTCCGACTCATCATTGATCGTACCATGTCCAACAAGGTCCGATTTCTCCGTTCCGATACACCGTTTCTCTGCGGTGTACCCGGCGGAGTGAGTTGAGGAACTATTCCACAACTCTTTAGATGGTCATCAAACTCATGGCTCATGTACTCGCCCCCACGGTCCGACCGTAGAAACTTTATTTTCTTGCCGAGTTGATTTTGTACCTTACTCTGGAATTCCTTGAACTTTTCAAAGGCTTCCGACTTGTGTTTCATTAAATAGATATATCCATACCTACTCAAATCATCAGTGAAGGTAATGAAGTACTCATAACCACCTCTAGCTGTCGTGCTCATTGGTCCACATACATCACTATGTATTAGTTCCAACAAGTCGGACGCCCTTTCACAACTCCTTGCAAAAGGTGTCTTGGTCATCTTGCCTAGTAGGCATGATTCGCATGTCTCGAATGACTCTAAGTCAAACGAAGTTAGAAGTCCATCATCATGGAGCTTCTTCATGTGCTTCCAACTTATATGACCAAGCCGACAGTGCCAAAAGTAAGTCATATTCAGATCATTTGGTTTTAACCTTTTAACATTTATGTTATAGACCGATTCACTATCAAGATTTAAAATAAATAACCCGTTCTGAACAGGTGCAAAGCCATGAAACATATCTTTCAAATATAAAGAACAACCATTATTCTTAATATTCGACTCATAACCTTGTCTCATCAAACATGAGGCGGAAATAATGTTTCGACTAAGCGCTGGAACATAATAACAATTATTTAGTTCCAAAATAAATCCTGAAGGTAAATGAAGTTGCATCGTGCCGACTTCCAACGCAGCGACTCTCGCCTTGTTGCCGACCCGAATGTCAACCTCTCCTCTTGCCACGCTCCTAGTTCTTACCAGTCCCTGCAACGAGTTGCATATGTGAATAACTGATCCGGTATCATATACCCAAGAACTATTAGGCGCATCAGCAAGATAAATGTCTATAACATTGCACACAAGCGTACCTGAGTTGGAAGTCACACCTCCACTCTTGGCTCTGTCAGCCAAATACTTGGTGCAGTTCCTCTTCCAGTGGCCATCTTGCTTGCAATAGAAGCAGTTGGCTCCGGCTGCAGGAGAAGGTTTAGTCTTTGAGGGAGCACTCTGGACAGGGCCATGGGTGCTACCTCCTGACTTATCCTTCTTCTTCTTAGTCCAAGAACTCTTCTTGAACTTAGCCTTATTCTGCACCATCAACACTTGACTGGCGCCTTTCTTGATATCAGTCTCTGCCGTTTTGAGCATCCCATGTAATTCAGTGATACTCTTATCCATACCATGCATATGGTAGTTCGAGATGAACGAACCATACGCACTAGGAAGAGAGTTCAGAATTATATCAGTAGCGAACTCTTCGTTAATTGGGACGCCCAGCCGATCCAGAGACTGAATGTAACCAATCATCTTGATTACATGCGGACTCAGTGGATCACCATCTTTCAGCTTACAGCCCAGCAAAGCTTGAGAGACTTGATACCTCTCGGTCTTTGCCTGAGCCTGGAACATACTTTTGAGGCTTTCGATCATATCGCAGGCCTCAACATTCTCGAACTGCTGCTGCAAGTCCGGTTCCATGTGTGCAAGCATAAGACAGCTGATTTCCGTAGACTCATCTCTAGTCTTACGGTAGGCATTCATGACAGCGACAGTCGCATCGTCATCAGGCTCATCTGGAAGTGGAGTTTCTAGAACATGTTCTTTATTGTCATGCTTGAGGACTATCCTCAGATTACGGTACCAGTTGGTGAAATTAGTTCCATTAAGCTTATCTTTCTCTAGGATTGACCTCAACGCAAAAGTGGACAACTGAGGGAGGTTGCTAGGTGCCATTGATCTACAACAGAAAATACGCAAAAACACTTAAGACATGTATTCATAAAAGAGCAGGCATATTAAACGCTTTAATACTTATGCTCCCACTAGAACCAACACCCCTCCGATGGTTGCTAAGTGATTCAAGATCCTAAATAAGCAAGCCGACTAGTGAGCTTTAGCATCACCGCTAGCCGTCAAGTGATCTAGGTAGGCAACACCTTGCCAATCGTATCCAATACGACTCCTATTAGTTGGGTGACATCACATGCCCCGGCTCCCAAGCTACCTCGCCCCGAGCCCCACAACCGTTGTGATGGACTCGTCTAGATTACCAAGTGCTTCTGCTTGTAAGAGTCCGACTCAAACCCACCTAACCGGAAAGAATTGGTAGCACCTCAATTTTATGATCCCACTACCAAGAATGTCCGACTTGTGATGGTGCAGCACTGGCGGGGCGACCGACTAGACCTTCTTTGAGGGATTAAAGAATCTACCAACTATATAAATAGAGGTAAATAGAGACATAACAATAACACAAATAAAGCAATTATAATGTGAAATGGTATGGCTCTCTTCATGGTGATCTCCATCTCCACAAAGCTTGTAAGTCGACTCGTGTCAACTCTTGTCACGTGCCATCTTACTCCATGTAGCCGACTTGTACATCGACTTGCATGCCTTCCGGGTTCTCCAACAAGCTACACTAGCTAGTAAATGAAAATTTACATAGAGAATCCGACACGCAGGACGGTATACAATAAAATGACAGCACCTAGGCTCCAGCCGGCTGACATAAACATGATACGCAGATCATGTATGGATTACACACGTCACATGCACATAAGCCATACCATTCACAACTTCCTGCAAAAACAAGTTATGCATAGATACGATATCTACCGGCGTTGTGAAACTCGCAACGACATCTAAGGCGCTACGACAGGGCGCAACGACATCGGATAGCGGGCGGGGGTCGAAGGGGCAGCGCCCCTCGCGGGTGCGGGCAGCGCCCGACGATTTCGGAAAACGCAGATCTCATCTGCATTCCGATCATGGATTTCTTCATCGGATAAAACGATTTTACCCGAATCTGATCCGTATTCCGATTCGACCAAACTCTTTGATCTTCGATCACCGCAACTGGATTTATGTGTCACGGTATACCCCGATGGCGGAAACCGACCGGTAGGGGTAAGTTGTTTCACGACCTTAGCAGTATGATCACGGAAACCAGATCATCCATTAACCCCGAGTACGATTGATCCAATCAACCTTGTACAAAACCGATCTATCTCATAGACCGACCACCAAAACAGCAATTAGATCACATCTAACGCTAACTACATATCACATATGTACGGATCTCGGGCCTAATACCAGAAGCTACCGCTCTGATACCACTGTTGGAACACGTAGAGATAAACAAAAACTTTTCCTACGCGATGCTTCCAAGATCTAGCCGAGGTAGAAGGCCACGAGTATTACCACTAGAGGCGCAGGTGCGGATTATCGATGCAGCGCGTCGGGGCAGTGCAGTCCCACAATCCGGTTCGGCCGATCCAATCCCTCGAATGTCGAAGTGTTGAACGTACAGCACCTCTGCCGGTATCCACACGTACGAGGAGGAGCTCCGACGGCGGACTGCTAGGTCCGGTGCGGCGGCTGGACTGAGTGGGGCTAGGGTTCCCAACGCATGGGAGAGTGGACTAACTTGCCCGCTGGGCAACCTGCGCCCCTCTTTATATAGCGAATGGTAGTGGGCTTCACAACACTTGTGGCCCATTCCCTCTGTGAGTCCAACTCACAAAATCAGTCCATTTCCGGTCCGGGTCCAACCCAACCAATACTTGCTCCCGCTCTTAAGTGTGTGACCCTGCAGGCTCATGGCGACTTGGACACGATTGGAGTCCGACTCTCAATCGATCAATTGGTAGCGGCTCCTAGCAGAACGTGCCGACTCCCAAGTCCCATTGAGTCATAACGACATACCTTTCAATGTGATATTCATCTTAGTCCCTTTTGCCTCACGATATACCTTGTCGAGCTATAGGCGATTTATCGTCATCCCTTAAATAGCTGAACTCTCTACTCGATCTGTGACATGTGATTCATCTGACTAACTCTTAGTCAACCGACACAGTTAACACTTAACTGAGTCGCGCATGGCCATGCTTCCTGAATCATATCACTCGAGAGGGCCTAGAGAATATCTCTCCATTCGGAGGGGCAAAATCCCATCTTGATTATCCACATCACGCAGCTTGCTTCTCATTCGACCCGAACTCTGCCTTTATAGTTGCCTTGTCACAGAACAACGTTTGACAGAACCTAAGTCGGTGATCCACAACTCGGATTGTGCGACAACCTCAGGTCTAAGGATTACATTGATTGAGACATGCAAATGACGACTTGATCGTTGCATCTCAATGTGGGTTAGTCCGACTTGCTAAACTCTTTAGCCAAGTCCGTGAACGTTGGAATGGCATCACCATGCCCATGACAAGTGGAACTGTGTCATCAGCCAACACTCACATTAGTCTAGGGTGTGTGTCCAGCACAACCTAAATGACCAAGGACAATCTAGTATGAACAACATGAATATATAGTTCCACAATCGAATCACATATTCAATGACATATATCAGATGTTCAAAACAAGGACAACTTAATAACTTTATGAATACAGTGGGAATTACATCATACATGATTGCCTCTAGGGCATATTCCCAACAAAAGTTGCCACCTCCGCCAAAGTTATTGATCTTGACGGTGTTGCCGTTGCAACTTCTAGGTAACCTAGTTTTTCATACTTCCCTCTTTTCTTGCACAAACTCTTTCATCTCCGGTTTTTCATTCTGTCTTTTTGCCTTTCTAGTCTCTCTCCCGCTCCACTGAAGGGGATAGGACGGAAGAAGCAGAAGGTCATTTCTCGTAGGGGCTCAAAGCCTTCCTCTACCATCTCCCTAGATACCCCGATGGCGGATGTTGAAGGAGAGCATTCTGCCCCCTTAGAAGAATCCGACTTCCCCCTCCCCACCCAGTCTAGCCATCCCAGCTAGCCCAATGCATCCACTCCAGACGTGCGGGAAAGGGCGGCGCACCATGATGAAGGAGGGTCATCTCTCGTCAGAGTTGACGAGGAAATTCCGACTTATGACCATAAGATTAAGGTAAAGCAAAAAGCCTGCTTTGACGGAGACGGATATATGCACGCATGGGCAAAAAAACAGTTCGCCAAAGCCCCATTGATCCGTCCTTGGCCACAAGGCGGTTTAATAATCAGGAATAATTTCCACTTTTTCGCCTCGGTGGGTCATTCAAGACGGAATTCACCATATGGGGATCTCCTTCTCTAAGTACAACAAGGAGTTCACCGAGATGCTTTCGGGGCTTCAAAATGTGAGCCAGGTATACTTCCATCCCCCAAGTATTAAGACGAAAGTATTCTTTTCGGGTTAATACTTTTTAGGATTTTCTGTTTATCTTTTGGTTTTAACTAATGTTTTTGTCCTTATACTTTACCAAACTGCCGAAAGCATTAGTATGGACGTTCTTGCAAAACTCAATGTGAAGAATAAGGAGGTGAAATCCCTCCTCCATACCACAGAAGAGAAGGAAGCCAAAATTGCTGAACTTCACAAGAAATTTAAGGAGAATGCATGTAAGCATGTATTTTCCTTCCTTTTTCTTTTGTGTCTTGCGACAACGAAGATTTCATCATTGCCGTCTAGATCCATGCCCTGTGGATGTTGAAAGGCGAATGAATGCGTTACTTGCTTTTACAATGTAATATTCATATGTAATGCATTATGAATGCCTATTTTGTATGGACAAGTTAAGCTTTTGTAGTTAAAATTATCTTTGCGAGTTAATTTCGTATCCTTTTCTTTTAAGTTCTCTGGTTTGTATGCTTTAACCTTTCTTAGTATTTGAGTGATTCCAAAAGCATGAAATATTCACGCTGAGCAACTGGGTTAAGAAACACATCAGTCTAAACTCGAAATCATGAGTCATACTTTGCCACTTTAACTTACTAATCTGGTGACCCAGCAAACAAACAATCAGATAATACTTAAGAAAATAAGGAGCTAAAAGTATGAACTCCAGGCAAGCAGGCACAATCTGGTATTCTGTAGCCTTTTAAGGCCGAAAGCGTTCGGTTTTCTTAACTCCGAGCACGCAGGCAAAATTCAGGTTAACATTGAAGGAAATTGAAAGTTCATTGGAAAATAGAAAAGACGGAACATGCTTTAATTGTAAAAGACAGACAAATAATTGGCATGCTTTTCCGACAAACTTTATTTTATGATCTCAATAATGTTTACATATAATTGGACTAGGTATAGAAAGGATGTAACTGCTGGATGCTCCAGGGCCTGCTTGTCTCTCCTAGATCTACATCTATGCTTCTTTTCCTCTTGTGATTTGAATTTTTTGGGTCATCTACGGTATTATGAATATCTATAAGGTAATATGACCCATCTTTCATAGCTTTGCTAAGGACAAAAGGTCCCTCCCAAATTGGGGCTAACTTGTGTTTCTTTCATGCACCCGTCTCAGCACTAAGTAACCTTCTTTGAAAGAACGATGCTTGATTTTCCGGCTATGATATCGCCGTAAACCTTGCTGATAAATAGCAGATCTGTGCAATACAAGTTCTCGTTCTTCTTCTAAATGATCGATGACATCCTGTCGTGCGCTTTTAGCATTCGCCTCATCGTATGCCTCCACTCTAGGGCTATCATGGATCATGTCTGTTGAAAGCATTGCTTCTGCACCATAAACCAGGAAAAACGGTGTCTGCCCCGTTGATCCATTCGGTGTTGTGCGTATGCTCCAAAGCTGGGAAGGCAATTCTTCCACCCATGCTCCAGCCGCTCCATGAAGAGGAGATTCGAGTCTTGGGCGTATACCTTGCAAGATTGAACTATTTATACGTTCAACCTGGCCATTGGATTGTGGGTGTGCCACTGATGCTAGATCAAGGAGGATTCTCGTCTGCCGGAAATATTTTGCCAGCTCTCAAATTGCAAATTTTGTCCCATTATCTGTGATTATGCTATGTGGGACATCGTATCTCATGACTATGTCGATGATAAAGTTCCTGGCAGTCAGGAGTGTGTATGCCTCTTGCAGTTTTGAATGGCCCCGTCATATCTAGCCCCTAGACCGCAAACGTCCATGTTATGGGAATAGTTTTGAGTGCTTCAGCCGACATATTAGTCTATTTGGCGTAATACTGGCATCTGGCACATGTATTAACTATGTGCTCCACATCTGTCTTGGCTGTGAGTCAGAAAAATCCTGGTCGGAATACTTTCTTAACTATGCTTTTTGATTGAGCATGATGTCCGCAATCTCTGGTATGAATTTCTTGTAGGATTTACCGTCTTTCTTAGTCCAAATATACTACGTTTATACAGGTAACCATTAATTACCGTGTATAATTTGAATTCGCGTTTTATCCGCCTTTGCAAGACTTCATCTGCTCCGTCTGGGAATTTCTGGCCGACTAAGAAATTCAGGTATGGTACCGTCCAATCCGGGTTTACGAGCAAGACCTCAATTGACTTGGAAACTAAGGGATAATATATATCACCGCCTTTTATCGATGGCTCGTACAAATGTTGGACGAAAATACCAGGCATTAATGTTCTTACCCTTTCCGAGCCCATTAGGACTAAAGCATCCGCGTTCAAGTTTTCTTCCCGCTTTACATGATTTACCTCGAACCCTAGGAAACATATGGCGAATTCGTCCACAGTTCTCTCATTATGGGGTTTTTGGCATCCCATGTCTGGTTAAGCTGGCTCTATACCAAATCCGAGTCTCCATAGCATAGTATGTGTTTGCCGCCTATTTCCTTTGCAATATGCAAGCCATGAAGTAATGCCTCGTACTCTGCCACATCATTGTTGGCATTAAAGTGAATTTGTAGCACATCCTCCATTTTGTCGCCTTTTTGAGATTTTAGCACCACACCCGCACCGGTTCCTTCTTTCATTTTGGATGCGTTAAAATGCATGATCTAATATTCTGACTCCGGCATTGGCGTATTTTTCATGGCTTCTGTCCAATCGGCTATAAAGTCTGCCAACATCTGGGATTTAATTGCCGTCTGGGTTTGGTACTTAATGTCGAACACATCAAGCTCAATGCCCCATTTGGCGACTCTGTCTGTTGCATTCGCATTGTTTATTACAATGTTCAAGATATCGCTTATCGGGGACTTATCGGTCAACCCCCGATAAGTGGTAAATCGGCCGATTTATCGGGATATCGGCCGAAATATCGGAATATCAGCCGAAATATCGGCCGATATTCTGATAAATCGGACAATTTATCTTATCGGCCAGACACCGGTAAGCGATAAATCGGCCGATTTATCGGAATATCGGCCGATATCCTTAACAGAGTTTATTATATCCCCTAGTGGTGCTTTGCTTACCACTGTTATGGAATGTCCTTGGAAATAATGATGGAGTTTTCGTGATGCGAAAAATACGCCATATGCCTGTTTTTTATAATGTGGTACCTTTGCTTTGATTCCGAGAATACTTCACTAATGTAGTATACCGAATATTGGTCTGGAATACTTTGCGCGTCTTTCCGCCTTTCCACAATTATCACTGCGCTGATAAGCCTGTTTGTTGTTGTTAGATACAGTAACATTGGATCTTCCTCCTTTGGGGATGCCAAAGTCGGAGCTTTCATTTAAATTTCGTTTAGCTAGGCTAACGCTTTGTCTGCTTCTCCCGTCCAGACAAATTTGTCAGATTTCTTCAACAATTTGTATAATGGCAGAGCTTTATCACCAATCCGGTTTATGAACCTGCTTACAGAGGTTGCAGAACCGTCAATCTCTGGACGTCTTTTAGGCATGTAGGCCTGATACGTCACAAACGTATCCTTAATTTCTGATGTTCCATGTTGTTTTTATGTTATTTCCTACATGTTTGCTATACACTTTATGTCATTTTATCGATTTTCGGGACTAACCTATTGACAAGATGCCATAGAGCCAGTTCCCCGTTTTGTGCTATTTTTAGTTTCAGATAAATTGTTCTGGAAATATTCTCGGAATTGGAAAATTCGAAGCCCGGAAGTCTTAGAATCCCCGAAGATTCCATGGAGTCCCAAACAGGCCTGGAGAGGGGCCACAGGGGGGCACACCATAGGGCGGCACACCCCTTGGCCGCGCCTGGAGGTGGTGTGGGCCCCTCGGGCGTCCACCGCCATCGCCCTTTCGCCTATATAATTCCGCAGTACGTGAACCCTAAAGGTATACCATTTTTTCGAGAAACACCCGAGGCCGCCGTCATCGTCATCCCGAGATTGGGAGGGTTCTCGAGCTCTCCCCGGCACCCTGCCGGGAGGGAAATTCATCACCGGAGGGGTATACGCCATCGTGCCCTCCTCTGAAGTGATGCGTGAGTAGTTCATCCCTAGACTACGGGTCCATAGCAGTAGCTACATGGTTGTCTTATCAACTTTATGCCTCATGTTTAGATCTCGTGAGCTGCCCTACATGATCAAGGTCATCTTTATGTAATGCCACATGTTGTGTTTGCTGGGATCCGATGAATGTTGAATGCTAGGTCTTCTGATTATCAATCTATCATGTTATCTTCATGCATATGTTATTTATGATCTTGCATGCTCTCCGTTATTAGTAGATGCTCTAGCCAAGTAGATGCTAGTAACTCCAACAGGGAGTATTTATGCTCGATAGTGGGTTCATGCCTCCTTTGCATCTGTGCTCGAGTGACAGAAACGTGACGAATGGAGGATGTTTTGTTGCCATTAGGGGGAAAACAACGGTGTTTACTTCATTTACATTGTTTACATTACACACTTTGCTTACTGCGATTATCTGTTGCTTGCAACTTAATACCCAACGTTTGTTCGGATGATATTCGGAGGGTGGATTATTAGTCATAGATGCAGTTGGATGACGGTCTATGTATCTTGTTGTAATGCCCGCATGAATCACATAGTAATCTTTATGTCTTGCATATGCACTACGGTGCAGCCTTTATTTCGGTCAATTGCCCAGCTGTAATTTGTTCACCACACATATTATTTATCTCCTATGGAGAGACACCACTAGTGAACTGTGGACCCCGGTCCATTTTCTCATATTGATAATACAACCAATGTAATTACTGTTTTTACACCGCTGCTACTGTTTTCATACTGTTCTCATATTGTTTTCCACACCATACGTTTAACCTCTTTGTGTTCAGCAAAACCGGTGAGATTGACAACCTCACTGCTTCGTTGGGAAAAAGTGATTTGATTGTGTTGTGTAGATTCCATGTTGCTGCTGAACCGGTAGTGTGCCTTTCCATCTCAGTTGCATCAACCTTCTGAAGTTACTCCTTCCTCCTACTGGTAGATCCAACCTTGGTTTCTTTCTGAGGGAAACTTGTTGTTGCACTCTTCATACCTTCTTCTTGGGGTCTTCCAACGAACGTGTGTTCACACGCATCAAGGCCTTTTGATGTTCAGGATTGCTATAATATTTTCCGGGTTTACTTCGATTCCTCTATGGGAAATGATAAAACCTACAAGTTTTTCTGAGGGAACCCTAAATACGCATTTTAATGGATTTAACTTCATTTTGTAAGTGCGCGGATTATCAAAAGTTTCTCGTAAATCTTCAAGGAATGTATGCTTTTCCTTGGAAATAACGGCAATGACATCCACGTAAACGTGGACATTTTTTGCCTATTTGATCGTGCAAGCATCTTTGCATGGAACGCTGGTATGTAGCCCCAGTATTCTTCGGGCCGAAAGGCATGGTTCTATAATAATACGTTCCATAGGGCGTTATGAAATAGGTTTTTATTTTGTCTTCTTCTTTCATGCGTAATTGATGATATCCGGAATAAGCGTCCAAAAAGCATAAAATCTCAGAGCCAGTAGTGGAATCTATTATTTGATCGATTTGCGGTAAGGCGAACCTATATTTTTGGGCACAATTTGTTCAAACCGGTATAATCTATACACATCCTAAGGGCAGTAGTATCTTTCTTTGGGACTAATACCGGATTAGCAGACCAATCGGTATGAATAACTTCCCGGATAAAATCAGCTGCTAAAAGCCGTATTATTTCCTTGCCAATAGCCTTCCGAATTCTTTCGTCAAAACGACGGAGACCTTGTTTGACGGGTTTTGATCCTGGAATAACCTTCAATTGGTGCTTAGCAAGTTCCCAGGGTACACCTGGCATATCAGCTGGACACGAGGCAAAAATATCCCAGTTCTCACGGAGGAACTCGATGAGCTCGCTTTCCTATTTGTCAGTCATTCCGGTTCCCACCACGACCTATTTACTCGGATCTTTGGGGTCTAGGATATTCTACTTTGTATTCTCAGATGCTTTGAAGCTGTTGGCCGGCTTTCGGCTTTCTTTTCCTACCGACATTTCTGTCGGCGATACCTCCTTAGCCAGCTCTTTTATTTCCTCCTTTTCTAAGAGCAGCTAAGCACAAAGGGTGTTTCCCAGCTATAGCTCATTTTCCAGCTTAAAATCTCCTTCAATGGTGATTAATCTGCCTTTTGGCCGTAGCATCTTAAGTTTGTTGTAGATGTAGCATGACCTGGCCATGAATTTGGCGAAAGTCGGTCGTCCGAGCATTGCGTGGTATACACTCTCGAACGGTACTACTTCAAATGAAATCATCTCCTGGCGGACATGATCCTCCTTTCCGTAGGTTACTTCTAGGGAAATTTCTCCTAGGGAATATGCTTGTCTGCCAGGAACAATGCCTTGAAAACGTAGATTGATGTGCTTAAGTTGGGTTTGTGACATGTGCAATTTCTTCAGAGTACTCAAGTACATAATATTAATACTTCACCCTCCGTCCATCAGCACTCTCTTGAGCCTAGTATTTTGCACTATAGGGCTTACTGATACGTCATAAACGTGTCCCTAATTTCTTATGCTCCATGATCATATTTCGCCAATTGCTACATGTTTTCTCCCTTATTTATAGCATTTTTATACGTTTTTCGGACTAACCTATTAACAAGATGCCACAAAGCCAGTTCCCTGTTTTCTGTTATTTTTTTAGTTTCAGAAAATTTGTTCTGGAAATATTCTCGGAATTGAAAAATTCGAAGCCCGGAAGTCCTATTTTCCCCGAAAACATCCAGAAGACCGAAGAGGAGCCGGAGAGGGGCAGCAGGGGGGCCACACCATAGGGTGGTGCAGCCCCCTAGTCGCGCCAGGTAGGGGCGTGGGCGCCACTGCTTTCACCCTTTCGCCTATTTAAGCCCCTCTGATGGAAACCCCTAAATACATGATCAAAATCCCCGAAAAAGTTCCGCCACCGCCGTCACCGTCAACCCCAGATCAGGGGGTTCTGAAGCTGTTTCCGGCACCCTGCCGAAGAGGAGATCATCACCAGAGGCCTCTTCATCACCATGCCCGCCTCCGGAGTGATGCGTGAGTAGTTCATCCTTGGACTACGGGTTCGTAGCTGTAGCTAGATGGTTGTCTTATCCTCATATGCCTCCATGTTTAGATCTCGTGAGCTGCCTATAATGATCGAGATTGATCTTATGTAATTCTTTGTGATGTGTTTGCTGGGATATGATGAATATTGACCTTATGCCAAGTTGATTATAGTCTTTATTTGCATGTGTTATTTGTGATCTTGCATGCTCTCCGTTGCTAGTGGTTATTCTGGCCAAGTAATTGTTAGTGACTCCAAGAGGGAGTATTTATGCTCAATAGTGGGTTTATGCCTCCTTGTTTCCTTTCTCGAGTGACAGAAACATGAAGGGGGAGGATGTGCTGTTGCCATTAGGGAGAAAACAACGGTGAGAGTGCCCGCGTGCATAATCATTGCTTACATTACACACTTTATTTAATGCAATTATTTGTTGCTTGCAACTTAATACCTGAGTGGGTTCGGATGATAACCTGAGGGTGCATTATTAGTCATAGATTCGATGGATGTCGGTCTATGTATCTTGTTGTAATGCCCGCACTAAATAGCATAGTAACCTTCATGTCATATTGTGCACTACGGTGCAACCTTTATTTGTCAATTGCCCAGCTGTAATTTGTTCACCCAGCATGCTATCTTTTATGGAGAGACACCACTAGTGAAACTATGAACCCCGGTCCATTTTCCACACTGTTAAACAAACCGGAACAATTTCCTACTTTCTTTACTTTCTGCAAGCATACACTTTTTCCACACTATACGTCTAATCTTTGTTTTCAGCAAGACCGGTGAGATTGATAACCTCACTGTACTGTTGGGGCAAAGTATTTTGATTGTGTTGTGTGCAGGTTCCATGTTGTTGCTGACACCGGTGAAGCGCCAGCACCACCGTCAGTGGCATCAACCTTCCGAAGGTCCTCCTTCTCCTACTGGATTGATAACCCTGGTTCTTAACTAAGGGGAAAACTTCCTACCGCTCTGCTCATCACACCCTCCTTTTGGGGTATCCCAACGAGTGCAAGATCTACACCATCAAGGACTTTTTCTAGCGCCGTTGCCGGGGAGAAGGAAGTCTTCTGGCAAGGGGAGTCTCTCACTCTCAACCTCTTTATTTTGCTTATTGTCTTGATTTTATTTTTTTCTTGTCTTGCTTCTTTGTATCAAAAACACACAAAAATTAGTTCTTATTCTAGTTGTTATTTTTTGCTTTATCATGCTTGCTATCAATGTTTGATGTCTTTGAAACTAGATCTTTTAGGCAAGGTGGGTTCACGTATGAACAACAAAAACATTATAAGGAACACCGCTTGTCACAAAAAGGGATACACTTATGGGAGCAAATTAATAAATTGCATGACTATGCTAAAAACTTGTGATCTACTTATAATGTTACTTAATTCTTTTATAAATCTTGCTGCTGTAGGAGGTATAAACACCTCCCTTTTCAAAGTGAGTATAATGATGATGTTACCATATCTTCTTATGTTAAGGGAAATTATGAATTATATGATGGGGAACAAATTGAAGAATTTATTGCTTGGAAGGGTGCATTCAAAATTGCTTATTTACTTGAAAGTATTGATGATGCACCTTATAAATACAAGATTTATTCTATACTTGAATATTTCTATGATAATTACAAGGATTGTAATTACTACATAATGGAATATCTTAATAAATGCTCTAAACCTAAGAAAGAGACTAATGCCTTGCATGAACCTATGGAAGAAGAAACTGCTGAATCTAGAAGCTCATTGGATGAAAAAGAGGAGGATAGTGATGATCAAGAGGAGGAGGAATGGAGCTACCCATGTCTACCTTCCAATGATAGTAACTCTTTAACTCATACATTATTTGATGAAAGTGATGATCCTATTGATTCTTTTGAAATATCCCTTTTTGAAGAAGTTGATACTTGTTATACTTGTGACCTTGATACTACTATGAATAAAACTTGTGAGAATGATATTGCTACTATTATTTATGATAATCCATGCTACTTTGATAAATTCTATGAGAATCCTATATTTATTCCAACTATTGATATGCATGATAATGAGGAAGTTAGTTTGGAAAATTTATATGATCATTCTCTAGATGACGGTCCTATGTTACTTGATGTTATAAATTATAATACTACTGAAAAGAGGATTGCTATAATGTGTCCTATACCTTTTAAGAGTGACCAATTATCTTTTTTTTCTATTGCTAAAAGTGGAAAAAAAGAGGAGCTGATTTTAAATTTTGATCCCACTGTTTTTGAGCTTGATATGAATTGTGTGCTTTTAGACCCATGACAAACATGATTTATGTGATAATTATGTTGTTGAGTTTGTTCATGATGCCACTGAAAATTATTATGAGAGAGGAAAATATGGTAATATGAATTTTCATGTTACTAAAACACCTCTCTTTTTGTTGAAAGTTTTGAAGTTGCTCTTGTTCTACCTTCCCATGATTTCTATTTTGAGCTTCTTTAATTTATTACTTTACAAGATTCCTGTGCATAGGAAGTGGTTTAGACTTAAATTTGTTTTATACTTGATTCTTGATGCTCTCTTTTGCTTAACTCGTATTTTTCATGTGAGCATCTTCTCAAATTATCATGCCTAGCTGAAAGGCGTTAAAGAAAAGCGCTACCAGGACACAACCCGTTTTATTTCGCTGTTTTCATTCTGTTTTGTTTTGTTTTCTTTGGTGTGATTTTCACCTGGGTGTTTTATATTTCCTTAGAAACCCTGCTGTATCCTTTCTTTTGATCTTTTGTTCATCCAAGTAAAGCCACTAGTGGAAAGTTGAGCCTATATTTCGGATTTCTGCGCAGGAAACAGATTTCTGATGTTCACTGTAAATTCCGTTAAAAATCACAGGAAATTCAAAATGACCTGAGTTTTTTTGTGCTTAATACTGAGTTATATACTCAACGTTTTCTAGAATACCACTTTTTGATTTGAGCAACAGAAGATTTTTGAAAAAATCAATCTTTACCTGTTGTTCTGTTTTTGACATATTTCTGCCATTTATCGCATTTGCATCTTAATCTCTTTGTTTTAGTGTTCTTTTGAGAAAAAGAGTTTTGAAAGAAGTTGTTAAAGTAGATAATTTGTTTTTGAGTGTTAGACTTGTGTTGAAACTGAACCATGTGGATTTATTATTTCGATTGCACTAACGTTGCTAATGAAGATTGTGAGAATTTTGATGTGAAGGAAGTTTTCAACGGACAAGAGAGGAGGATGATATGATATGATAAAGAAGAGTGAAAAGCCTAAGCTTGGGGATGCCCCGGTGGTACATCCAAGAAAATTCCAAGAAGACTCAATCATCTTAGCTTGGGGATGCCTTCCCCTTCTTCGTCAACAAATTATCAGGTCACTTCTAGTGAAACTATATTTTTATTCGGTCGCATCTTATGTGCTTTACTTGGAGCGTCTTTTATTTTTGTTTTCAGTTTGTTTTTGCTTTTGCTTTCAGTTTGTTTTTAATTCCATAATAACCTTGGTTGGACCCCCAGCATTCTTTTATTGGAGAGTGACACACTCCGCTTTTTCTTGAGAATATGTTGTATTCTTAGTCTCTGTTTGACTGTCGCATTTATTCAACTCCTGTTTGGCATGCATATCTTGTTAGAGATGTTAGTTTTAGTAGTATTATTTGAGTACTCTCATGTTTTCTTGTTGTATCATAAAGAGTATTTTTGTTAAAGCATGTTTTGTATGGTGCTTTTTGGGAGAAAGAAAAGAAAACTGCTGCTTGAAGTAGAATTTATGACACTGCTAGTAGAAGCTTGTATAGACTGTGGCTAAGACTTTTTCATGCCATGCTAAATGTTATTTTAGTTTTAAAGCCTTGTGGTTATTGACTAGCATGATTAGCCTCAAATAGCTGAGAGTGTTTAATATGTATTGAAAGATTCATGAGTTGTTCTTGTCATAGTAAAGCATCAATATATGGTATTCTCTTTCGAATGTTTTATTTGGTTGAATTGGCGCATGCTCACACCATGTTTATGACTACAAACCAGTCACGAATATCGTCCATGACCACTTAGTTTTTGAACTTGTGATACTGCTTATGTTTTAATTAATGATGCTTATGTCTCTATGCATGATTATGGCTCTTATGCTCTCTTGATTTGTCGCTCCCAGTCTTTTACTAGCCTCCACATGTACTGAGTATGAGATCTACTCGTGCATCCAAGCTCCCTTAAGCCAAAGTTTTTCCCATTGTGTCCACGATACCTACTTACATGTGGTATTTAACTTCCATTCCAAAGTAAATTGCTCATGTGTTACCTTTAAAACCTTCAAAATTACTCCTGCTTTATGTTCATGTTTTTGTTCATGAGGGCGTAAATAGAGAATCTTTATCTCACTTGTTGATTGGATTTCACACCCTGGACTAGTGGCTTCATCCGCTTATCCAAATGATAGAAGAGCTGGCAGCAGGGTGCCTAGCCCTAAATTAATGCATACAAATTCTCTTCACTATTTTTGACCCTGATTCATCAGTCAAAGCATAATTATGTAAACAAAAGAGAAAGAAGGATGACCTTCACACTAGTTGCGTCCTTCACCATGGGAGCCGCTCTTGTGAATCCAGTTGACTTGTGACGTACTGTATTTTCTGTTTACCATTCGTTGACATTAGCATACATCTCCCAAAATATAGACATTCTTCCACAAATGTAAAACTTTTAATACCTCTGTTTAATAAAATAAAAGCTCTAGCACATGAGTGATCTTTGCTTCCCTCTGCGAAGGGCCTTTCTTTTACTTTTATGTTGAGTCTCCATCTTCTAACTTTATGCACAGTTGAGAGAGCATTTTTGCCATTCTGAGTTCTATGTGCATTTGTCCCATAAGCATCAATAATTACTTCATGATGTGTTATTATTTGTCCTTAAATTATTTGCTCTAGACTTCCTCATGAACTTTGAAGGTGTCTTGGCATTTATGTTTTGCCCCACTCTTAAGGACTATTGAAATATCACTTTACCATGCTTTATCTATACATGAAACAAACGTTTACCTTTCTTTGCATTATTATTCATGGTCCTTTATTTGAGTTACTTTTTGTGATGCAAAGTAATTGCTATGCTTCATTATTAAAGTTTTATGACCTCAGCGTGCATATGCTTTTACATTAGATTGATCAAGTTTGTGTTAGTAGAATGTCACCTCAGAAATTATTGTTTTATCGTTTACCTACTCGAGGACGAGTAGGAACTAAGCTTGGGGATGCTTGATACGTCATAAACGTATCCCTAATTTCTGATGCTCCGTGATCATATTTTGCCAATTGCTACATGTTTTCTCCCTTATTTATAGCATTTTTATACGTTTTCTGGACTAACCTATTAACAATATGCCATAGAGCCAGTTCCCTGTTTTCTGCTATTTTTTTAGTTTCAGAAAAGCTATTCTGGAAATATTCTCGGAATTGGAAAATTCAAAACCCGGAAGTCCAATTTTCCCCGGAAACATCCAGAAGACCGAAAAGGAGCCGGAGAGGGGCAGCAGGGGGCCACACCATAGGGTGGCGCGCCCCCTGGTCGCTCCAGGTAGGGGTGTGCCCCCCTGGAGCGCCACAAATTTCGCCCTTTCGCCTATTTTATCCCCCGGGATGGACAACCCTAAATACCTGATAAAAATTCCCGAAAAGTTCTGCGGCCGTTGTCACCGTCAACCCCAGATCAGGGGGGTTCCGAAGCTGTTTCCGGCACCCTGCCGGAGAGGAGATCATCATCGGAGGCCTCTTCATCACCATGCCTGCCTCCGGAGTGATGCGTGAGTAGTTCATCCTTGTACTACGGGTTTGTAGTTGTAGCTAGATGGTTGTCTTCTCCTCATATGCCTCCATGTTTAGATCTCGTGAGCTTCCTACAATGATCGAGATTGATCTTATGTAATTCTATGTGTTGTGTTTGCTGGGATACAATTAATATTGACCTTATGCCAAGTTGATTATAGTCTTTATTTGCATGTGTTATTTGTGATCTTGCATGCTCTCCGTTGCTAGTGGTTATTCTGGCCAAGTAAGTGTTAGTGACTCCATGAGGTAGTATTTATGCTCGATAGTGGGTTTATGCCTCCTTGTTGCGTTGCTCGAGTGACAGAAACGTGAAGGGGGAGGATGTGTTTTTGACATTAGGGAGAAAACAGCGGTGAGAGTGCTCGCGTGCATAATCATTGCTTACATTACACACTTTGTTTAATGCAATTATCTGTTGCTTGCAACTTAATACCCGAGGTGGTTCGGATGATAACCTGAGGGTGCATTATTAGTCATAGATGCAGATGGATGTCGGTCTATGTATCTTGTTGTAATGCCCGCACTAAATAGCATAGTAATCTTCATGTCATATTGTGCACTACGGTGCAACCTTTATTTGTCAATTGCCCAACTGTAATTTGTTCACCCAGCATGCTATCTTTTATGGAGAGACACCACTAGTGAAACTATGCATCAATATTTCCGCCTCTTGCTATAATGTCGCCTTCGGCCGCGGCGTGCTAATTGGAGGTTGTTATTATAGAACCTAGGTCCTTGTGCCTTTTCGAACCAAGCATGAACGGTACGAGGCCAGTTTTTAGACCATTGATGAAATCATGCATTGCTTGGACGTCACTTACTCCAGAACAACTATTCTTTATTGCAGTCCATCTTGATATCAAATCGACATACGACTCGTCTTCATATTGGACGCAACAGTTCAAATGGTTAATGCTTTTGGGGCGCTTGTACGTGCCACGGAAATGCTGAGCAAAAACTCTAGCCATATCCTCCCAGCTATGCACCATTCTTGATGTAAGTCCATTAATCCAGTCGCTTGCTCCATCCAGCAACATTAGGGGCAGAAACTTCACAACTTCTAAATCTATTCCTTTATAATCTGGATGGTAGTATAGTAATTTGAGAGCCGTGTATCCGGGTTTGTGCTTCTGGTATACTTTTGGTAAGTTGGATCGAATTTGGCAAAGCCAACATGTAGATTAATGTTCCGGATCCTGTCAGTGAAACACATTGGACCGAAATACAAATCATCTATTTCCGCCTTATCGGCATGCGCGGAATACCTTCCGACTGAATGAACAAAGGGGGATCTACTTCTCTCTGGTCCATTGTTGCGTGAATACGCTCGTCTTGGTTCATCCCTATGTCTCCCGGCATCCTGTCCTTTGGAATAAGGCGGAGTTCTACTCCTCATACGTTCCTTGTTCCATGGTGGGGTTCAGGATCTCTCACGCCTGTGAGGGTGTTCATATCTTCCGGCTTTATCGGCCTTGTTTCACGGAGGCGACATTGCTTTTCCATCTTTCCGGTTTTTGTCTTCCCGATCCTTCTCGAAATGGGGTTTTGCATTGTTCTCGCCTTTTGGCGGCTCAAACCCTGTCCTGGGCACTGCATCCTTGTTATCCGGGATTTTATTATCCTTCTTAGGATCTTCATTCTTTCCCTTTGAACTTCTGAATCTCCGGGTTCGCTTGGTGTTATTAACATGCCTTTGCCAAGACGGGTTTTCAAACTACTTTTTGGCTGGCAATTATTTCGGCTTTGCAACTCCGGATAACCTTGTAGGTTTGATTCCAGACATATTCCGAAGCTCATATTCCTCAATTTCTTCCTCGCGCTCTTTGACGGCAGCCTGGGTTTTGAGGAGATTTTACCAAGTCCGGAAAAGATGTTGGTGTTGCCGCATTATGGCTTCCCTCCTGGCTTCCAGCACTTTTGGCGGTTCGTCTCTTCAACCGGGGTTTTAATTAGATCGATTTCGTCATGTTTTGACATTTGAGAACGGGAACTACTACAATCTATTTCTTTTTCTTCTCCGTCGTCTTTATGCCGCTGCCTCCACCGACTTCCAGGTTTTGGTTGGCTATGTCAGCCAATTTTTCCATCTTTTTCTTCTGGGCCTTGGTGAATAGCTTTTTGGCAGTTTTCTTCCTCTTTTGGGAGGATGGAGGTTTTTCTGAGGTTCATATTCCGTCAATTCCTTAACATCAGGATAAGACGGGCTTTTCTCACCATCTTCTGCTTCTCCTTCCTCCTCATCAGCCGGCGGAGGTGTTTTGGGATCTGCTTCCTCTTCTTCCTCGGCATCTAACTCTGCAGTCGGTTAACCACGAGTACTTCATGAAAGCTTCCCAGCATGGACTTGATCTTTCTTTTGAAAGCATCTTCATCATCATCAGAACCTGAGTTGTAACTTGTAAATCTGGTTTCTGAATCTAACTTGGCTTCAATAACTGCTAGAATAGATTCGGCTTCCGAGCTTGTTGCCTGATTGGAGGATTCTGGGTCATCCACCTTTTCTGTGGAATCAATGTTTTCTGCCTTTTCCATGGGATTTTAGACTTCCGTGTTTTCAGCGATCTCTGATTGCACCATGCCAACAAATCACAATCTGGGCGCATGCATCTCCCGAGAGGCGGCAAATACATTCATGCTTTGGCGATATGCGGTTAGTAAATGTTGGTCTGCCCCAATGTATGAATAAGGCAGATCCGAGCCGAATCCAGCATCAAAGTCGTCTTCTACTAGGCATAGGGCGGGTGGGATAAATTTACTTCCACCACGGAATCTCATTGCTTCTGCCGTCAAACCTATGAAACGTTAGCATATTCGATGGGAAGGACACGGGCACTTGCTAGGTGATTTCATGTCGGCATATAAGATCCGTTGTTGATGAAGCGTCTGACATTTCCATCAAATTCCAGGCTTCCGACTTTAATCATGCTACCGATTCCGCCGAGTATCCGCGCTCGAAACATGACTCCTGACCCCGCTGGACCCACGGTGTGCACCAACTGTCGAGTGTTTTTAGTTAGGTTCATCTCAAGGGGTGCCATAAGCCTGCTGATAGAGACTTGGGTGGAAACATGAGAGAGCCAGAAATAAGGACATGATTTACCCAGGTTCGGTACGTTGCAACTAAGGCGGCATTCCTACTCCTGCAATCTCACTAAATCAGGGCTGAAGCCTAAAGCAGCGAGGATGAACTTCTCGGTGAACTAGCTTCTAGCTTATTCGATCTCTCTTGTCCCTTATCTTTCGACAGCTCCCGTCCGGCTTTATATAGATAGCCGAACTAGGGCTTATAGGAAGTAAACCTAGAGGACTACAGAAAGTATTCCTATTCTTGGAAAGTAAGGCATCTAGCTTCTTCTCCAATTCAGACCACGTATTGGGCCGTGATCCATGTTCTTCTAGAATCCGGCTTCCTCTGCCTCATCTTACTGGGCCGCCCAATGAACTTTACTCCACTACCTGCGAGCCACCCCGGTAATCCAGCCTTTGGCCGATGCCGGATATACCCCCATTTGGCATATATCCGACACCTCTAGTCCAGTCTTGGTGGTAATAACAACATAGGTATTACCTCTAATGTTTGTTTAAGTGTTCACAGCTATAGATGTTATATTAACCAAATAGAAAAACCCCCTGTTGGAAATTATAAATCGGCACAAACATGGGGGCAGAAATTTCAGCAGGAGGGCCGGAATATTCCGGTGCTTAAGGGGCGGAATTTCCGGGCTAGAACCCCATAAATTTCTGGCCTATTGAAGTTTGGCCTCGAAGAATCGGCGTTTCCAGAATTCCCACTCTCTGGAATGGGGCGGATATTTGGGCCAGAAATTTCTGGTGGAAATATCCGCCCTATGAAGATCAACGTGAAGACGACGCGTCCAACCTGCTCGCTCTCTGGAAAGGGGCGGAAATTTGGGCCGGAATTTTCCGGCCCCCGGACTTTTGGAAATATCCGGTCAGTGTGATCAGAAATTTCCGGCCCTCGAAGTCTTCAACGGCCATATTTCGGAAAGATCTATAAATAGTTGTCTCCTACCTTGAAACAACTAGCTCGTCCATTCCTCTCTCTCTCCTACATTCATACCAAGCTTTAAATGCCTAGATCTCCCTACTCAACCAACCAAACTTGATGACCTTCAAGGATTTGGTGGAGAAGACCTAGATCTACATATTCACCGAGCCAAAAATCGATTCCCCAATACTTCTTTTGGGGATCTTGTAGATCTCTTTGCTGCCTTGTCATCATAGAGAAACCCTAGTGCTTGGAGCTTCCACCTTGTTGCAAGAAGCTTCTGATTGTTGAGAGCCTCCAACCATCTTGTGGAGTAGCCTCAACCTTGTGTAAAGGTTTGGTCAACACCTTCAAGTTGACCTCATAGTGGAAACAAGAATCTCCCTCACCGGAGAAGCTCAAGGAGCATAAGGTGTGCACATCCGTGCTATTGGAGTGCATAGGTGGCTCTTCACCTCTCCAACGTAGACGTACTTCCTTTTGGAAAGAACTACGGGAAACATATCCTTGTCTCCTTGTTTATACTCATGGTTATCTTGTTCTTTACATATTGCTTCCGTTGCGTACTTTGTATCCTATCACATAGGTTGTTCACCTAGTTGCACATCTATAGAACCTTGAATTCTACTTGTTTAGCCCAATCTAAAGAGGAAAAGAAGAAAATTTGTTAGTCACCTATTCACCCCCCCCTAGTTGACCATAGCATACTTTCAATTGGTACCAGAGCCCCGGATCTTATATCGGGCTTAACCGCCTAAGAGTATTATGGCCAACGGATATGACCCCGTGTCTTCTAAGGATTAGATCTCCAAAATGTCCGACTATAGCTAACCTACAAGTGTCGGTTGGAACCATCCAAACCCAATTGACCAAGGTTAGATCTGATGTTGGCTCGGTGGTCTCTAGCATTAAGAAGATGTTGGAGGGCCCGAGGAACCTCCTCATGTTTTTTATGAGGGAAGTTCGAAAAATGAATCTATTCCGGACGTTGCCGAAATGGAAGCTAACATTTCCAAAGCCAAGGATAAAGCCGCAAAAAAGACTAAGGTAAGGGAAAATTCCGGAGTCTCCAAGTCTCAATCGGCTAATAGTTTGGAGATTAGCTCAAATGTTCCACCACCTCCCAACTATGACTCTACCCATCCCATTGTTTCAATGCCACGCATTTTCAATGTTGGACTTCCTCCCATGCTTAACACTAATGAATTTTCCTCTTGGAAGTTTGGAATGGAGTCTCACATTTCCAGTTCATGCACTGCCTTGCGGAGAAGTGAGGTTCATGGATTTCATTCTCATGATGCAATCAATTTGAATCCAAGAGAGTACATTGAGTCTCAACTCAACATGAACGCCCTCAAAATCATTCAAAAGTCTCTCCCACGTGAGCACCTCACTCACATCCCAGGAAGCAAGACCGCCAAGGAGGCTTGAGATAGCCTTGACACTTTGTTTCAAGGAAATGAAAGCATCCAATCCTCCAAGTATGACTCTTGACAAGGCTGAAAACTTTGTTATGCAAGAGGATGAGACTCCGAAAGATATCTATAGAAGAACTGTCACCCTCGAAAATCAATTGAGGGATTTCGTAAAATAGGAGATCACCGATGGATCAAGAGGAAGTTTGTTAAGGACATCACTCTTTTCAAGAAGAACCTTGCCACGAGCATTCGTACAGGTGCGGACTACACTTCTCTCAATTCCATTAGTGTTCTTAGTGAGCTCATTGCCATATCTCTATCTCACAAGAGCGCCGATGATGCTCTTGCCCACTCAAGAGGAATGGGAAAGTCTCCCTGTCGAATAGTCATCTCAACAAGTCCCTCGGATAATCCGTTAGGGTTTCGATTAAGAGAACGTAAAGGCGCTGGTGAAATTGTCGGCTAACAGGGGGCACAATTTACCCAGGTTCGGGGCCCTCGTTGAGGTAAAACCATTACTCCTGCTCTTCCATCTGTATTATCAGTAGATCGGTTACAATGGGGGTGCTCAAGTCGAGAGTATGATCTCGAGCTCAAGGCTTGTGGTCGCGGAAAGTAGATTGGATCCCCCCTTGGTGGTTCTCCTGGCCTTATATAGGTGGCCAGGTCCCGAACCGTGCCCGAGGGGGTTACAAACCCTAGCTGTAGGTCGGTATGAATTTCCTTCTTGACCCGCAAGTCTTTGCGGGTGGGCTTCAGTTGGGCCTTCTAGAACCGCCTGGTGGCGCCTCCCTTTGGGCTTTGGTCTTGGGCCTTGGACCGGGTAGCCTCACCCGATAGGTCCAGGGTTCATCCCCACGTCAGTAGCCCCCGAGTGTTTATTCGACTGAGAATTAGTTGAGTGTGCACTCATAGTTTGTTCTTGATTTCTTCGACTGGTCATTCAGTCGCCTGATTTGGAGGGCGCATAGCCTATGTGCGATGTGCTTTTGTACTCGAGAATCGAGTGATAAATGTGCCATGTATTGGCTGTTTGCACAGAAGGATGCGGCTCAGTCGCTTGGCTCCCCCGAAAGATCAAGGCCAATTAATTGCATCTAGGGCAAAAAATGGTTCTGGCCTACGCAAATTCGAGACCTCCAACTCGAATCTGGTGAGGTGATCATTGCGACTGGTCCGTGGAGGTCTTACCGAGTGGAACTTAACCTAAAGGGGTACCCGGCGCGTCCGCTAGGATTTTTCTTCGTGTTGTTGACACGGAAAATTTACCGAAGGACGCAGCTTGAGTGCGATTCCAGGCTGATAGGAGATATCCTTAGTCTTACCTTCGTACTCAAAAGAATACGGCATCCGGATGTGCCTAGTCGGCCGAACGATCCACGATAAGGATGTGTAAGTACATCGTGTGGAAGAGCTGCGGGAACCACGCACTCGCAATTTTACCTTGATCGTGTTTCCGTGGTTCTTCGGGTGGATAAACCATCCTTTCTATTGATATTATACGAAAGAGATTTCGTGTTATGAGGTCCATACGAAAGAGATTTCGTGTCAGAATGTTTATGCGGAAGAAAGTTTACGTCTTGATACGCCCATACGAAAGAGTTTTCGTGTTTGGGGTGTTTATGCGAAAGAGATTTCGCGTTTTGACGTGCCCATACGAAAGAGATTTCATGTCAGGGTGTCTACTCGAAAGAAATTTTGAGTCTTGATGTGCCCATATGAAAGAGATTTCGTGTCAGGGTGTCTACTCGAAAGAATTTTTGAGTCTTGATGTGCCCATACGAAAGAGTTTTCGTGTCAGGGTGCTTATGCGAAAGAAATTTCGCGTCTTGTGAGGTGCGCAATGACGTCATTGCGCACTCGTTGTCTCTGAATACTCCCGATAGGACGTGACAAAAACGGAGCAGAGCGCGCGGGGCCACCATGTTAGCTTTTTGACCGGAGACGATAGGTCGTGTCCGGTTTTTTGCCCGTGTGCTGTAAATACGCACGATCTTTTCGTTAAGATCATGCCAGAGTAACTGTTCCCTGCTGCTTTGTTTCCACTTCACGCGTGGCAGCCGCGATGGGTGCCACGTCGTTAGATCTACGGCTTGGATCAGCCTAGCTTGGGTATAAATAATGACCTTTAGGGAAGGGGTAAATTTCCCGGCCCCTAGTCACCTTCTTCTTCCTCGCACACGCCTCCTTCTCTCTGAGCACCAATCGGCCTCCAATGGCAGGGGCAAAAAAGTGTGGCGCTGCTGCAGCGTCCTCAAAAGATGTGGCGAGCGCCTCCACGGCGCCTCCCGTGAAGACGGGCGACTAGCGCCGCGAACACCACCAAGAAGAGCATCGCCGAGATGCAGCGGGAGGGATTACTCCCGCCGGAGGCTGACAAGCGCGTGCGCCTGTCCAAGAAGGAGGAAGTCCCCCAACCCCCTCGCCAACGAGCGTGTCTTCTTCTCAGAGCATGTCTCCCGCGGCCTGTCTCTCCCCCTCTATCCGTTCTTGGTCGGGCTGATGTATGTCTACGACATACATCTGCACGACCTCCCTCCAAATGCGAGTCAGCATATATCATTCTTTATCATGCTTTGCGAGTGCTTCCTGGGGATCCGCCCGCACTGGGGGCTTTGGAAATCCATCTTCAAGGTGCGGATCTTCCGGGAGAGGGCGCGGCCAGGCGAGAAGATGGGGGAACCTCCGCGTACCGGAGGCTTCGGGATTCAGGCGAGAAAAGATATCCCCTACATGGATATGTGCTTCGTCGACTTGGCGCAGGGGTGGAGGAATAAATGGTTCTACGTCACCGATAACTGCGCGAGTGGAGCTCCCGAATTCCAGCCATTCGCCACTCTGAAGCGGCGGAGATCCTGGCTGCACACGCTCACAGTTGAAGAAGGTAAAATTGTCACCCCTCTACTCATGAAGGTGGCGAGCTTCCGCAACAAGAAGTTGGGGACCCCGCTGAATGGGATACACTTGTCGGGTGTATTTCTTCGTCTACATATTCAGCCCCTTCAAGAGAGGCCAACCGCCATGTGGGAGTACATGGGCGTCAAGGACCCAAGCCGCGTTTGCGAGGACATCCTTTCGAACGCCGAGTTCGAGAAGAAGATCGCGGCCATCACCAAGCTGAAGAAGGGAGAGGTCTGCTCGGGGTGTCCTATCGAACCATTCGAGGCGGGGAAACTTCCGACCAAAGTGATATTTTCGAGTTTCTCTTCTTGGCTTTTGTTCTTCCACACCTAGTTTTCTTTCGAATGAACAATTTCTTCTTTTTCTTCTGTAGAATCAGGGTGTGGCAACAAGCTACCCACCAGTTTCTGCAGACGATGGTCTCAGATCTTCTGGCGAGTAACATTGAAGCCCCTCTCGAGACTAGCGTCGCAGAAGCTGACTCAAGCTCCGAACGCGATTATATGGATGAGGAGGAGTAGTCGGGTAGTGACCAACTTCGCCACCGCAAGCGCCACCGGCGCGAGGAGGAAGAGGTCACCTCAAAGGACAGCTCTTTGGGTGACGAGTCCGTCAAGGATGTTGAGCCCCTTCGGGTGGCTCCTCTCAATGTGCTTCCTCCCACGGGCCGTCAGTCGAAGATCTCCACTGCCTGGAACCCGGATGTTCTCGACGATGAGGATGACGAGGATGAGTAAGTCATGTGCACTTTGTTTTTAATTGTGAATCTTCTTCCCTTTCCTTCTGTCTTTGCTCCTTATCTGATTTCATTTTTTGCAGCAGTCTTGCGACTATCAGTCCGGTCCAGTTCGCCTCCTCGATCCCTTCCATGAAGAGGAAAGAGACCGTCGTAGATCCTACTGCGGCTGCTGACACTGCCCGAAGATCTTCGAGCCCAGTAATAGCAACCGAAGCCCCGGAGTACGAGATGCCTAGCTTTCCGAGTGGAGCACCTGTGGATGCTGGAGAGTCAGCGAATCGAGAGGTCCCGGGTAGCTCTGCGGACCCTCTGTCTACCGCCCAGGGCAAGGTAAGCCCGTTTACTTCCTTGCATCTTGCTTCGCTTGTTCTCAATTTTATCGGGTGCACGACAGTGCTCCCGATGGGAGTAGCCCCCGAGTCTATGGTCAATTGCTTGCAGTTGGTCATGGACTCAAGTCGAAGTGTTATTCTTTCGCTCGTGTGTTGGCCTTGTTTTTCATCGGGTGCACGGCAGTGCTCCCGATGGGAGTAGCCCCCGAGGCTATACTTGACTGTGTACAGTCAAGTATAGGCTCAAGTGATACATCTGTGATATTTTTGACTTGGAGTTTTGCAGGCCCTTCTCGACTCCCTTGCTACTTTCGGGCGCCGAATTCTTTCGGCTGAAGCGGACTGCGTTTCCCTTTGGGCGGATCGCGACCAGCTCGCCCAAATAACCGCTCTCTTCAAGGTATGGTAGTGCGCACTTTTGGTCTTCACAATTTCTTCTTGGTTGTAATTTGTTGTTCCAATCGCGTCTTTCACATTGCAGATGAAGTTAACCGCTTGAATACTGAAGGGGCAGAGGCTGTTTCTCGAGCGAAAACTCTTGAAACGGAGCTGGAGTCCACCCGAAAGGAGTTGGATTCCGCCCGCAAGCGCTCAGCCGACCTTGAGGGGAGTCTCGCGGAAGCTCAGGGAGCTTTGAAGCAGCTGGAGGAGGCAAGCATGAGGCATGACAGCGATCCTGTCAGTGTCATCCGTCTTCTGGCCCAGAATCTTGCTGGTAAGTTACGTTGTATCTTCCTTCGATAGTGGCTCGTTTTTCTTTCTCTTCCGATGATTGTTCTGTCTGTTTCTTAGATGCCCTTGGAGTTGGATTGGAGCTAGCTGGACACCATCTACTCGATGCCCTCACTGACTCGTGTACTCAGCTTCGGGAGCATGCGAATAAGATCTGCTCCCTCCTTGGCGATGCTACCCGAGTGCTGACGCAGTTCCACGAGCGCCTGCTCGTGGACGTTGCGGTTCCGCCTACTCTGGGTGGTCTTCTGCAGGTTTTCCTGGGTGATGATCTCCATGAGTACTCGCTCACGCAGACTGAGTGCGGGGCCAAGACGGTTATCCAATTATCTTAGGCCAATGGAGTCTCGGGTGACCTGGAGAAGGTGTACTCGGAGGTTCCGCGCGACTCCCTCGGCAAAAAGGTTGGCGCTCCGTCCTTTTGGCGACCGTGCCGAAGGGCTCGCGAAGATGCTTTCTGGAGTGCTTTCTCGTGCTGGTCGTAAGGGACAGCCTTCCGCGAGTGGGACTACCTCTGTCGGCTCCGTAGGATAGTTTCTGTTTTCGTGTGCTCTTGATGTAATGAACCTTGGGATGTATTCCCGTACTTTATTTTGCCTAATCGAAGTGTTTTTCGAAAGTGTCAGCGTTTCGTGTTTGCGCCTTACTTTGTATTTTCCCGATGGGACTAGCCCCCGAGCACCTGAGGTTTGGGTGGTATATTCTCGAGTGGGGTCTTATATTGTCTCTGAATCTTCTTTGTTCCTTTTCAGGTAGTGGAGTCTAGCGTAGAGTCTTCGAGTGGATCTGCTTTGCTGGTTACTTCCTTGGTTGCCGCTGCCAGCACATTTGCGTCACTCCGTGACCGTGTCGCGGATGGCGATCGTGAGCTGAAGGCTCGGCGAGGTGTGGCTGATGTTGCCAAGTCGAAGCAGAAATTTGCGGTGGAGCGTGAGCAATTTATGATGGAAGAACTGACAGCTGTTGCGAAGGGCATACTCTGTAAGTTTGCGAGCCCCCGAGTAATTGTTGCTTGTTACTGTTTTTATTTTGACGTGCTCGTTGTTCTTGCAGTTGTTGAGCCTGACGGGGTCTGTGAAACCCACTGGGTGGACAATCATATTGTTCATGATTCGGGTAGCTCAAAACCTCACGCGAGAAACTTCTGGTCTGACCGCAGCCGAGGTTTTATCATGGCTACCCTGAAGTACCGGGTGAATCAAGCGCAGATACTCGTCGAGTTTTGTCGCGAGGCTCTGTCTTCTGTCCATCGGGCATTTTACCCTTTGGGTGTTGTCCCGGATGACTTAAGTGGTTTGCTGAGGATGTTTCGTCGGGTAGGGGAAGCTCGAGAGTGCGTGCGTCAACGACTTGTCAGTGGAGCTCAAGTGACACTTGCCTTCGTTTGCCTGTGGCATCCTGAGGTCAACTTTCGCTCTGTGGCGCGACTTCCCGACTCGAGAGGTCCACCGGTGGATCTTTCTTCTCATTATGCAGCCGTGCGTCCTGCATCGGAGCAGATTGTTCGACTGACCTCCGAGGAGATTGATCAATTGCTTGAAGATGCGGCTGCTCGCAGACAGTTGTAGATAAATATCTTGTATTTTTTGTTGTAAGGTGTTTGAAGGTCTAAACCCTGTGACCTTGTATGTTCCACTCGATATGTTTAAGGTGTTTATAAGGTGTGCACCTTGTTATACCCTGTATTATTTTTATCGAGTTTGAGTGCTCGAAGGAATGTGGTGATGCTAGCTAGGCGTAGCCCCCGTGTGTTGGGGGTGTTTACCTGTCGTTTTAGCATGTAAAGAGGAAAAAATGTGATAGTCTTTGTAGCTATGGTTGAGAAACCATGTTTTTTATTGCTATGGCTGAGAAGCCATGTGTTTGCTCGAGCTACAGAGTGGCTGGTACATCCTTATTTCTTGAGAGTAGAAGATTAAAAATCCTAAGGATAAAACTTGCGGAGGTGCGCCATGTTCCACGGGTTGGAGTAGATGCCGCCGTTCTTCGGGTTCTTCAAGCGATAGGAGCCTCCTGGAATGACTTCATGTATGATGAAAGGTCCTTCCCATGGTGGCTCGAGCTTGTGTCCCTCCTTTTGCTTGAGCCGCAGCACCAGGTCTCCTACCACGAAGGATCTGTGGCGTATGCAGCCACTGTGGTAGTGGCGCAGTGACTGCTGGTAGACTGCAGATCTTGCGAGTGCAATGTCCCTGATCTCGTCCAGTGCGTCCATATCATCTGCGAGTGCCTTGTTCGAGGTTTCTTCGCTGTATGCGACGACTCGTGGGGCGCTGAACTTGACGTCCTCGGGTAGCACAGCCTCAACGCCGTATACCATGAAGAATGGCGTGTAGTTTGTCGACCGATTTGGTGTTGTTCGCAGGCTCCATAACACCGATGGTAATTCTATGGCCCAGTGCCCTGCTGCTGGGTGCAGTCGATTGAGTAGCCGCTTCTTTAGGCCAGCCGACACTAATCCGTTGGATCGCTTCGACTTGGCCGTTAGTTTGCGGGTGAGCTACCGAAGCGAAGCTGAGAGTTATCCCTTTTTCCTCGCAGAATTCTGAGTTTCTTTGGCTGTGAAGTTGCTTCCGTTATCTGTGATGATGTTGTGCGGTATGCCAAATCTGCACACGATGGAGTTGAGGAATCTCACGGCGCACTCGGCGTGCGCGAAGGTGACTGTCATAGCTTCTATCCACTTTGTGAATTTGTCGACTGCTACGAGCAGGTGGGTGTATCCTCCGGGTGTTGACTTGCGCAGCGGTCCCACCATATCTAGCCCCCATTGAGCAAAGGGCCATGCGATAGGGATCATGTGGAGTTCTGTGGCAGGGGCGTGTGGCTTGGGCGCAAACCTTTGGCAGGCGTTGCATCTGTCGACTAGGTCTTTGGCGTCTCTGGCTGCCGTGAGCCAGTAGAATCCTGCCCTGAAAGCCTTGCCCACGATTGCTCTCCAACTGGCATGGTGCCCGCAGTCTCCTTGGTGTATGTCATTGAGCAGCTCTTTGCCATCTTCGGGTGCGATGCATCTCTGCAGTACTCCTGATATGCTTTGCTTGTATAGCTCTCCATTGATCACCCAAAAGGATTTGTTGCGTCGTACTATCTGTCTGGCCTCGCAAATGTCTGCTGGGAGCTGTTTGTTGGACAAGTAGTCGAGGTATTTCTGCGTCCAGACTGGCTCGACCAGAAAAACTTTCCTTGAGATATTGTGGATGAGCTCGATGATAGCAATTTGCGGGCTGGTATCTGTTTCCACTGCTGCGGGTGTTCCTGCTGGTTTCTTGACCTTGACTGATCGTTTGATCATTCTTTCGAAGTAGATTCCTGGAGGATGGGGGCGTTTGTTGACCCAATGTTTGCCAGTTTGTCTGCTTCCTCATTGCTCGATCGCGCGATGTGCTTCAGCTCGCACCCTTTGAAACTTCCTTCGAGTAGGTTGTACATGTCACGGTAGGGGACCATGTTATCCGCGATAGCGTCGCACTCCTTCATCGTCTGCTGCACGATGAGATTTGAATCCCCGTATATCATCAATCGAGTGGCTCCGCAGGCGATCGCCATCTTCATGCCGTGCAGGAGGGCCTCGTACTCCGCGTCATTGTTGGACGCTGGGTCATCAGGAGGGAAGTCCAGTCGCAGGACGTACTGCAGCTTGTCACCTCGGGGAGATATGAGAATAACTCCGGCTCCGGCTCCTTCGTTTCTTTTCGACCCGTCGAAATACATGATCCAGTTGCTCGTGTATTCTGGGGGTCCTGGTGTTTGCAGCTCCGTCCACTCGCTTAGGAACTCCACGAGGACCTGGGATTTTACAGCGTTGCGCCCTGCGTATATTATGTCCCAGGCGCCTAGCTCGATGCTCCACTTCGCGATTCTTCCAGACGCCATGGGGTTGTTCATGATAGTACCGAGTGATGCGTCGTTTAGCACCGTGACGGTGTGTTCCTGGAAGTAGTGCTTGAGCTTGCGGGCTGTAAGGACTACTCCATACGCGAGCTTCTGATAGTGAGGGTATCGTTGTTTGCACGGCGAAAGCACCTCGCTGATGTAGTATATTGGCCGCTGAACGCCGTACGCCTTTCCGTCCTCTGGCCGCTCGACGACAATTACCGTACTGACGACTTGGTTTGTTGCGGCTAGGTAAAGGTATAGGGGCTCTTTCTCCTGTGGCGTTGCCAAGACGCGCTTGCTCTGCAGCACTCTTTTTAGGTCGATGAACGCCTTTTTTGCTTCAGGCGTCCACTCGAACTTATCTGTTTTCTTCAGCAGCTTATAGAAGGGCAGCGCCTGCTCGCCTAATCTCGCGATGAATCTGCTCATAGCGGCCAGTCGCCCCGCGAGCAGCTGTACGCCGTGAAGATTGGTTGGTTCCTTCATTGTCAAGATCGCTTGAATTTTCTCTGGATTGGATTCTATTCCTCGAGCGGACACCAGATACCTGAGAAGTTGTCCTGCAGGAACACCGAAGATGCATTTTGTCGGGTTAAGCTTGATCTTGTACGCGTTGAGAGCGTCGAATGTCTCCCTGATGTCCTCGAGGAGTGTATCCTCAACTCGAGTTTTTATGACGATGTCGTCAACGTACACTTGTACGTTCTTGCCAATGAGCCTTTGCAAGACATTTTTTCATGCAGCGCTGATATGTTGCGCCTGTGGTTTTTAGCCCGAAGGGCATTGTCGTGTAGCAGTAGACACCGTGAGGTGTGATGAATGCTGTCTTCTCCTCATCCTCCTTTTTCATCCTGATCTGATTATAGCCCGAGTAGGCATCCAAGAAGGAGAGTCGTTGGCAGCCTGCAGTGGAGTCCACGATCTGGTCGATCCGTGGTAATGGGAAGTTATCCTTGGGGCAGTGTTTGTTCAACGACGTATAGTCGACGTACACGCAAAGGATGTGAGTGTTTTTCTTTGGGACCAGCACCGGGTTTGCTAACCAGGTGGATTATTTTGATTTCTCTGATGAATTTTGCGACAAGTAGCCTATTCACCTCCTCTCCGAGTGCCTTCTGTTTTGGCTCGGAGAATCGTCGGGTCGTTTGCTTGACAGGTTTGGCGTCTTTGAATACTTTGAGTGAGTGCTCGGCGAACTCACTGGGTATCCCTGGCATATCTGAAGGATGCCAGGCAAAAAATTCTAGTACTCACAGAGAAGTTCGATGAGCGCGCCTTCCTATGCGGACGATAGGGTGGTGGACACCATCGCCGTCTTCGCGGGTTCTGTCGGGTGCACTTGATGTTTTCGAGTGTCGCTGTTTGCACTGAACTCGAGTTCTGGGGCGTTCTTTTTGGTGAGCGGCATCACGGAGTGATCCATGGTATTTACCAATTCTTCCAGCTCCTCCTGCATCCCGAAAGACTTCGCGATCTCGTTGAACTCAATATCGCACTTGTCTGACTTTTGGAAGTCACCATCTATAGTGATGGTGCCGTATTCTCCCGGGAGTTTGAGCTTCAGGTAGGCGTAGTGTGGTACCGCCATGAATCTCGCGAACGCTGTTCGGTCGAGAATGGGGTGGTACTATGAGGGCCAGTCGGCTACTTTGAAGTCGAGGAATTCTCTCTTGTATTTTCTTGTGTTTCCGAGCACCACCTCCAAGTTGATTGTCCCGAGTGGTCGAACTGCTTTTCCCGGTACTATCCCGTGGAAGGATGTATGTGACTCTGCGAGTCCGTCCAGGTTTTTGTTCATCTTGCGGAGCGTGTCCGCGTATATGATGTTGATTCTGCTGCCACCATCCATGAACACCCGAGCGAGGTCGTAGTTGCCTATCTGCGCCTGAATGACAAGCGCGGCGTGTCCTGCTCGATATACCCGAGGGGGATGATCTTCTTTGGAGAAGGTTATCGACTGATCTGCCATCTTCAGGTATTCGGGTGTGGATGGTGGAGTTTGTACTGCCATGATCACTTGGCGCGTATTTGTCTTCTGGACTCTTCGGGACGGGCAAACCTTCTGGATCATTCCTAGGAGTCCCTGTGGGTTCGGGTACCCATTGGCTCCCTGGTTTGCGGCAGGGTGGCGCTGGTAGCGCGGCTAATACCGTGTTCTGATGTCCTGGTGGAGGTAGGGGCTGAGGCGGGTGGAATCCTCCCGGGAGTTGCGGGTATCCCTCGTTGACTGCGGCTCTATTTTTCTTCGTGTAGGCCTCATGGATGTCTTGGAATTTTCGGCAGTCCTTGAGGAGATGAGTCGCCTTGGTCTTGCCTGTGCGCTTATCTGTGAATAGATGTAGCGTGCAATAACCGTCAAGGTCTTCCTCGGGAGTTTTGTCGTCTGGCTTTAGCTTCCATTCGCGGTTTCCACGAGCCCCGCTGTCACGATTTCTTGTGAACTCTGCCGCCACCAGTTCTTCTCGATCGTCGTGGTCGTAGTGTTTCCTCTTCTTCTTTCGGCCGTGGCGATCCTCCTCAGGCGCGGGCGAAGATGCTTTCTCATTGCGCACGGAATCTTCGCCATTAGCCCATCTATCGGCTATCGCCATCAGCTCCCCGATAGTTTTGGGTGCAGATCGCCCTAGTTCTTCTCGGAAAGCGGCACGCCGAGCACCTTTGGAGAAGGCTTCAACCGCGACTTCTTCCAACATATTTTCCACGGTATTTTTTGAGCGTGGTCCATCTCTGGATATGTGCGCCGATGGACTCGCTGCTTTTCTGCCTGCATGCTCGCAGTTCCTCGATGGTTGCGGGTCGCTTGTACGTCCCTTGGAAGTTTTTCTCGAAGTCGCGGGTGATATCGGCCCAAGATCTGTAACACGCAAGCGGTCTTCCTTCGAGTCAGCTGCGGGCGGAGCCTACGAGGTGCAGGTTTAGGTACTGCACGGCCGTCGTCTTGTTCCCGCGCTGGCACTTTACCGCGGTAAGGTAGTCTGAGAGCCATGACCTGGGTTTAATCGAACCGTCGTACTTTGGGACCTCCGTCGAAAGTTTGAATCTCTTAGGCATTGGCGCTTCGCGGATGCTGCGACTAAAGCATATGGCACCGCAGACCTCTTCGTCAGAGGAGGTGGAAAGCGATTGATCGCGATTCCTGCGTGCTCGGGCCTTGTCGACCTTGCTTTGCGCGATATCTCCATGCGCTTCGTACTCCGGCCGGTCGCGATTGTCCTCGCGTCGTGGTTCCTGGTTGTGATGTAGCGATCGGCTTTCATGGTGCCGCAAGGTGCGGTCGCGATCCCGTGGGCTATCTCCGTCGTTGTCCGAACTATCGCCACGAATCCGGGCTTCTTTCCCTCGGGCGCGACGGGGTGATTCCCTATGTCCCCTTCTAGGTGACGTACTCCCACGTCCGCGGAGTGTTTTGTCTGCCCTAGGGTTTTTTTCAGCTTCTGGCGTTGTCGCGTTTCTGCGGGCTTGAGCGACGATTCTTGTGGCTACCATGCCTAGCCCCTTCTGGACCTGTCGATGTTGTTCCGCATGGGGATCGTTTTCAGGCGGCTGGTTCGCCTGCAAATATGTCGCGGATGCTAGGAGTGCTGCGGTGGGAGTCATCGGGTGTACGTTGCCCTCGTCGTTGACATGCATGAGGGATGTCTCGAGTGTTTTGCTGATTCCGCTGAGGGACTCGTGATCCATGCCGGCGGTCTTCCAGACGTATCTCTTTTTCGGAGTGTTGTTTCCTACCGAGCGAGTCCTAAAGAGAGCCGCGCGGCGTGCGCTCGACTCATCTGCCGCCTTCTTTCGTTCGTCCAGATTTTTGCAGGCTTCAGCGATCAGCCGACTCGCCCGTACCAGGTGATAGTGGTATGCGATTAGGTCCTCTCGGGGGGCTCCTTCTTCGGGTTGAATGTCGAGCTGTACCGCCGCCTTTGCTTTGTCCCAGGCGGCTCGCGATACTTTGATGCGCTCTCGCTCCTTTCAACTGTCCTCTGTTTCCTCGGGTGCCTCCGTTGATCCTGCCATTCAGACGTGGGCCAGATATGGCTCGTGAGTCCTAGGCGTGGGTCGATAACTTTTGCTCGATCTGGAGGGTTCCTCGGTTGCGATGGTGTGGAAGTCGCAGAGATTGCGTCGGATGGAGCCACCACTGGGCGCTAGGTCGCGACCAACGTCGTCAGGGCTCGAGACAGACTCGGAGTCCGATTCGCCGAGGTCGATTTGCTCGGGGAAGCGCAAGATTCCTACCTTGTCAGCACGGAAGTGGAAGCTCCCAAACGTCAAGCTGATGCTTTTCTCCAATCCGCTGAACGCTGGGCGCGATTCCGGCGAGTGGGGTGCGTAGATGAGCGACCCGAAATGGGTCGATTCTGCTGGTGTCGAAGTTCCGGGGCTCCAGCAGAAGGTTGGCGATGACGAGGCCGAAGATGCCGTAGATCCAGCGCCTACCATTCCCACAGACGGTGCCAATTGTCGAATAGTCATCTCAGCAAGTCCCTCGGATGATCCGGTAGGGTTTCGATTAAGAGAATGTAAAGGCGCTGGTGACAATCGTCGGCTAATAGGGGGCACGATTTACCCAGGTTCGGGGCCCTCGTAGAGGTAAAACCCTTACTCCTGCTCTTCTATCTGTATTATAAGTAGATCAGTTACAATGGGGGTGCTCGAGTCGAGAGTATGATCTCGAGCTCAAGGCTTGTGGTGGCGGAAAGTAGATTGGATCCCCCTTGGTGGTTCTCCTGGTCTTATATAGGTGGCCAGGTCCCGAACCGTGCCCGGAGGGTTACAAACCCTAGCTGTAGGTCGGTATGAGTTTCCTTCTTGACCCGCAAGTCTTTACGGGTGGGCTTCAGTTGGGCCTTCTAGAACCGCCTGGTGGCGCCTCCCTTTCGGCTTAGGTCTTGGGCCTTGGACCGGGTAGCCTCACCCGATAGGTCCAGGGTTCATCCCCATGTCACTCCCAACCTAGCCTTGAAGTCAAAAGAGGTTTCTCGAGTAGAAGAGATTGAAGAGTATGATGATGATGAGTAGGACTATGAGGACACAAACAAGGATGCTCACAAGTGCTTTGATCTTGCTATGCATGCCTATTGGAAGAGATGGGAAGCTCATAAGGACGATGCTCCAAGAACCCCAAGAAATAAGAACTATAATAAGAAGGGGGAGCAGCCAAGGACATGCAACAATTGTGGAAGTGCAAATCACTTTGTCAAAGAGTGCCCTTTTGAGCCAGAGAAGAAAATAAAGGTAAGCTTGTTCGCAAAGACAAGACCAAAGCTCCACAAAACAAGAACTACGTTAGAAGAGTCCCAAGAGATCTATATGTTCAAGAAGGGGCCATGTTGGAAACATACATCTCTGGAGATAAAGGAGAAGATGAAGTGGTAGTTGTGGCCCATGTCACCTTAGCTACCTCTTCCTCTTCATAGGTCTCTCTATTTGAATCCCCCAATGAGAACGCGCCTATATGACCTACATGTGTCATGGCAAAAGCAATTTCGATAATTTCTTCCAACTCCAAAACTGTTGCCACCAACCCTCCTTCATTATTGGATTGTGTTAAAAATAATGATGAGGAGGATGATCAGTCTAAAGAGCTAGGTTCTTGGTTGGCTAGCCTTGAAGGTGAAACCAAAGAAAAGGTGAATGCCCTTTTGAGGAAACTTGATGATGCTAACTCTCTTGTAGATGAAAAGGAAGAAATCATCATGACTTTGGAAATTTATGGAGAATGTCATTCTAGCAATGATAAAGAGCTTGAAGAGGCTCTTGAGAAAGAGTGTTCCATTAGAGCCTCTCTTGAGGAGAGACTATCTAGTGTTGAAGAGACTTATGCTATTTGTGTTTCCAAGCTTAGGAAGGATAATGAACTATCTCTTGCTTTAGCTAAAAATCGTCAAAATGAAAAGGTTGAGCCAGGGATTGCTCATGATAGACTTGTTGATAGTTATGAAAAACTAGAAAAGGAACTCATGTCTCTTAAAGAAATTCATGAAAATTAACCAAGTCTCGTGATAAAATCCTAGCTCAACACTCTAATAAGTAAGTTGTTCCTTCCTCCTCTACTAGAATTATTATCTCACCTAGCAATTATTGTGCTACAACTAACATTATTGTCACATCCCAATTTTGGAATACCTGTTAACACAGTTGTTTTGCTAATTGCTTGACTAATAAACCTTGGTTGTGTTTGTTTGTGTTTGTTTAAGTGCAACTAAACAAACTTAAAAAGGATAGCAAAGCAGTAAACTAAAAATATTCAACATATTGTTCCAATGATAAAAATATTCAACATATTGTTCCAATGACCTTGGCAATATTTTCTAAAGTAAATATTGATCAAAGAGTTTTCCAAAAACATCTTATGAATCTCATACTTGTTGAATATTATTCCAAGACCTAAATTAAGAAAGAGGAAACACTTAATAAAATTTCCCTAAAAGATTATCAGAAAAAGAGGCATTCTTAAATGCTTCACCAAAATATTATCAAATGTTTTTCCAACCTTGCAAGATTAAAAACAAAGGTATTGGAGAGCATTGACTTGCTATCCCAAGTCATATAAATATTTTGGCAAAACATTATTAAAGAAAGCCAAATGCCTTATTAAATTGAAATTCCAATATTTCTAGAAACAGAAAACTAAAACAAGTTACTATTGGAAACTTGATTCAAATTATCTGAAATTGATACCATTGCTTCCTTATATCAAATAAGGAACACACACAAGAGGAGACCAAAAATTGAATCCATTAAAGCCCTGAAAACATGAGTTTTCTCCACAGCAACAATTGGAATTTTGAACAAGTTTGTTCTACAAACTTTTTCCAAATGCCATGAAATAAATACCACATTCTCTATATCATAAATGAGGATGAAAACCAAAAGGGCACAAGTTTTTGAATTGATTAAGTTGCCAAAAACCCCTGTTTTCTTGACAGCACCTTTTTGAAATTGGAACAAGTTTGTTCTATGAATTAACTCAAAATGACTTGAATTTTATACCACATAAGTAACACATCAAATAAGGAATGTGTGCCAAAAATTATCATTTTTGGAAGCTCCTAAGTAGCCTAATAAATTCAATGTCCATTTATGTCAGAATTCAAATTTGAACAACTTTGAATTATGAAGTTTATCTAATTGAGCCAATTTTCACCTATGTTGAACATATCAACTAATAAGAATTTTGGGCAAAAGGATTTCAATTTATAACTTTGTTTGACTAGGGAAAACAACCTTTTTCAGAAAGGACAGGGACCTAGTTGTAAATATCCAGGGACCTAAAAGTAATCTGAGTCATCTCCTACCTCTAGCTCTCTGTAGATACACAGAACACCTAGGCCATGGCTTCGAGTGGAAGGAAACGTCGAGGAAAAGAGGCCCCCCATGTGCCCTTGTCTGCTCATGCCCCCTCTCTCTCTTTAAGTACTCGAGCTCTCTTCCTCTCTCTCTAAAAAACCCAAACCGAAACCCTAGTTTTGCCCCGCCGTCGGTTCGGCCTAATACGACCTCGCCGCCGGTCGCCATTGGCGCCATTGTCTCCGCCTCACCGTGCTCGACCTCCCTGCTGAAGGAATCGAGGCGGGAGCCCTCGAGGTGGCCGCGCCATCCGGTTCTTCCCCGAGCCCGACGGCACTCCGGCGAGCCATCCCCGTCGCCCTGGGCTTCCTCCTCCTTCTCCGAGCGTCTCCTCGAGCTCATGGTGAGCAGGCGCTCCCCGCCGTACTCTTTCCCCTCTCCCTCTCCCTCTAGAGCGTGGCGGCGCCGTGCTCCTTTCCGGCCGTCGCGTCGCCGTCGTCGCCGATTGCCTTCCGGCGCCTCCCCGGAAACGAAACCACCTCTGTTCGGTCGCCCGCGTCGAGAGGAACTCGTGGTTGCCTTCGGATCGATGAACGGTAGACAGGCTCGCCGGATTTTGGCCTCACCGGAGACATCCCCGCCGGCGTGACGTCGTGGTGACGCGTGCGCGATGTCATGCCTCCCTTGACCGCGCGCAAGAGAGTCAAACCCGCCCGTGGGGCCGGGCCTTGCTTGCGTGGCTGCCCGCGTGGCCCCTGGCCCGCGAGTCAGCGTCTGCTGCTAGCTTCCCCCGCGGTAAATCTGGTTTTGGCCGGCCCAACAACTGGATCTGGCCCATCCCTATTCTTTTTCCAAATTAATTTTTACAGAAACATTGCAGTTTACTTTTGGCTCTAAATAAATATCTAAAAGATGATTTTGACCAAGACAAAAATCACAGTGGTACCTAAACAAAATATAAACCACCTCCAACTTGTAGATCTACTTTTGGATGAATAATTTTTAAATTAAAAATGATTTGGCAACAGGTACCAGAAACACCAAAATGAGCACCATTTTTATTTTACAACTCTAAATGAAGTGAATCCAATTGCATTGGAAAGCCCTTGAAATTTCCTAACAGTAGCAATTAACCTTGCTTCCAAATTCTTAGTATTTTTGAAATGGCATGCAATTTGGTAAAACACCAGAGAGCACTTTGGTGATTTTTATAAAATAATTAAATATTATTTTTGATGCAAACTCAATGGGATGGTCTTGTATATGTTTAGTACTACCCAAACCTAGAAGGGTTTAATTTTTAGAGCCTCATATAAAATTTGGTGGACAGATCTTTATTTTACATGTTTCTGCCATTTTGGCATTTTAGGAAATTAAATTGTGTGATTATATTTTTGTGTTGCAATATTGTTTTCTAGCATGTATAAGATGTGTGAACTTGTTTTCCAAGTGTTACTTAGCTATTTTATCACGTTAGAATGTGTGTACTTGAGTTGAGAAGAAATAGGATTTTTGTTAATAGCATTTGATTATTCTCTAGTAATACTTGTATAGCATTTTTGAGTGATAAATTCATGTGCAAAGCACTTGGATTTTTTTTGAGTGTATCCAGTACCATGTTGGTACTTAGTTTGTGTTGTTATCACCTCTGATAGATTGCATTTGATTTGGTAGAAAAGCATGAGTAGCTTTGTCATGACTATGAGAATGTTTGGAAAAATTCTCTCATGTGTAGAATTTTTAGCACAATATTTGTGGTTGAGTAGCCACATATTTTTATGTTGTATTCATAGGACCAGTAGAATTTTTATAAGGTTGTTATGAGTACTTGACACCTAAAGTTTTCACTTGTGTGAAAACAATAGCATGAGTAGCATTGCCTTGCTTATGTTAACATCCTATTATTTTCTACTAGTATGGTTATTGAACTAGATGCTAGTTTAGTATTTTGCTAATTTTTGTCAAGTATGACCAGAGGCTTTGTGACCTCTTAATGCTTTGATATGCTAGTGGAACACCCACTGGTTTCATTGCATTGTTGGTGGAAACATTATTTCCCCCACACTAGATGTGTTTCTTTTATATAGTTCTATAACTAATGAGTGCCTAGTATTTTTGCTTTGGAAATTTTTGTACTAAATGAAAATGTGTATGCTTCTGTTTGTAAGTGGTTGTAATCATGTGTGGCTTGCTAGGAAAAATACATTCTTGAAGGGTTGTTTGATTCCTCTAGTAATGCCCTTTTTATTACTACTAGTATATAGGAGTTGCCCTGCAAATTGATGCATTGTTTTGCTAAATGGGATATTTTTGTTATAGAAAGTATAGGTGTTTTTCACCCCTGTTTTTATGACATGGACCCTCTGGTTGTATTTCAATTACTTGATTGAAATGCATCCATTGATTCTTCATGTTTAAGTAGTACTAGTTCCTTTGCAGTTGTTGTGTTAAATTATTTTTCCTACCAACTTGTGTTTGGTAGATATTTATGTAGCCTTGCATAAGGACATGTTTTCATTTACCATTATGATAACATGGTTCCTTGTTTTCATTTTAGTATTTTACTTGTTATGCATGCTTGCATAGAAAACCCTTAGTAGAAACATGTCTATAGGATTCCTCCTTTTTAGCCATTGTTTCTATTATTCTCACTATGAGAAATTGTGTGTTTTGTGATGAGTCTATTACCTTGTTACATTTGTGTAGGCTCACTGATTTGTAAAAGTAACTTTTGCAAATCATGTGTCTTAATTATTCTTGATGAGAATTTAGGCTTAGCAGATTAGCTACCTTGTTCTTTTTGTGGTGTGGTTGATAGACCCATTGCCATGCTTATTGTTGTGCATGTTTTATACACTTTTAGTAGTCTCACCCTTGTGAAACTAAGTGTATTTTGAGCTTATTAATATCTTGGTATGAGAGTGGCACACCCACTGAATCCATGATATTAAGGTTGTGAGTTATTTTCCTCCAACCTTAAGTTGTCTTATTAAATGGCAATTCTGTCAAGTGTGTTTGTTTGATTGTTTGCCTAAGTTAATAATTGTGTGATAGGTTATTATTAGATTTCCTTGCTGTATGTATTGTTACATATGGTTGCTTGCCTTGATTGGTTCTGAATGTGTGTCCTTTATTCCTTTTACGACGTTAGAAAACGAAGAGGAAGGAAGTGTCGTGAAGATCTGTTTCAAGTTCCAGTCACTCCAAAACCAGGGACACAAGGAGATACCAGGCAAGCCATCCTGATGCTTGCTGATACAATACTTATCATTATCTATCATGCATGTTTTACCTCTGAAGTTTTACAAAAGCTTGATTATCAAAACTATTTTTGAGGTGGAAATTACTACTATACTATTATATAGGTTACTATCATGCCAATAGTTAAACTTGGTAATACCAAGCCCATAAGCCACCATATGGTATTTATTACCATAAATATACTAGTCCCTAAGTGGACACCCTAAAATTGTGATTCTACAAAACAAAGGCTTTACGGAAAAATCCGGAGAAAAGGCGGATCCTTGTTCTCCGGAGGAATGTGGAAGTGGTCATTTTTGAGAAAATGGTGTTTTTCAAAAATGACACATAACCTAGTCTTCGCCGGACAACCTTTACCGTACTGCCACCCTACCCCAACATGGGCAAGGGGCTTAACTTGAAGTTTGTTCTTATTAGTGTGTGCTATCTCAATGTGCTATAGGGGATGGGATCCTCTGAACCGAATGTCGCGGAGACATATAAAGTGTGGGATTAATTTTCCCTCCGGATGCATCAGTTGAGGCATCCTGGCTTGGCGGGGATTAGCTCGGTGCCGGGGATGTGGTAAAACTCAACTGAGAGATAGGCATATACTAGCTTGAACATAGTGGATGGTTATGATCAGATACCTGATGTTTACATACTGTTGTTACAGTCCGTGATTGTTCACGGGAGGTGTACTGGATCTGGTGGATGTGTACACCTCTGCAGAGTATAACTTTTTCGAAGAAGCCGCGTCCTCGGATATGGACAGTTGAATGGCCATGTAGCTAGCATTGTGTCAATGTTTTCAAAAAGGAAGTTTTGAAAAGGAAATTTGGAAAGGAAGTGTTGAACTTGTGAAGTTCGGAAAGGAATGGAAACTTATACCGTGGAGGTATCGTCGATGATGAAAAGCCAGATGATGTTATACAAAACAAAATATTTTGCAAAGAAAACCTTTTCTACTCTAAGCAAGAATTCTGGAAACTGGTTCCAAGAAGTTTTGCAAAGAGAAAATATTCTTTAACAAAGTTTTACAAACCCTCTTGTACATGTGATATCGACAAGAGAAATAAAAATATATTATTTTCTTCTGAAGTATCTTCTTCAACGAAGATACATATAAACCTGACTGCAACTGTGGTGTCATCATATATGAACACCATTGGTAGTGAACCCTATTTATAGCCTACCTATTCCACCATATAAGCATACTTGCATGTTGGTAAGTGAAATGATGGATGTCTTGCTGAGTACATTCAAATGTACTCATTATGGTTTCGCCCCTGGTATCTACTTATCAGATTTGGAGAAGGAGCCTCCAAAGGATATCTATGAAGAGAAGTATGGAGTTGACGGCTTTGCGAACTAGGATCGTCTCCGGGTCAGCAGCCTGTAGGTTAAGGCGTGACTTGGGCTCAACTACGTTATGTTTTATTTGTCTTCCGCTGTGTTTGATAAGTTGCCTGCCCCATGTGGCAGTTGCGTTAAACTTGATCATGTGATCTTTTATGTAATACCTTTATGTATTCGTGTAATGGATGATGTATTTCTGTGTGCCAACTTTGTATGTTGTTCACGACTGATCTTTCTGGGATCGTGAATGTATGCATACGTAGGGTTTCAGACTGCCGGTCTGGGGTCCTTACAGAGTTGGTATCAGAGCCAGGTTGACCTTAGGAAACCTTAGTTAGCATGGACGTCAGATAGGAAAGAAAAGTATTTTTGAGTAAAAACCTATTTACTATCTACATTATTTTTATCTAAGGGAATTTTAGTATATTTTCCCCTCCTTATTATCTTTTCAAAAGATTCTAAATGCATATCAAGGGCGTCCTTGAACAGTGGTTCGAAGGGCGGGCCTTACAGAATTGGTATCTCTCTCGGTTAAGAGTTTATTTCTTACTTGTTTGCAACTGCTCCGCTCTGTTTTTGAAACATCTCTCGTCTTTGAAGTTTTCTGTCCAGAAAATAGTTGGAGTTTCAAAAACAGATTGTTGCATAAAGTTTTATCAAAACTTTACTTCTATTTATCTTGTTTTCATACAAAAACTTTTATACTTGCCGATGCCCCGAGAAGACCAAAATAATTGCCTAGCTCTACAGTGATGATGGTCAGAAGTAGATATAGTTCTTCAGCCACTTCTAGGATTTTGGATCATCCCCCGACGTAGCTCCAATGGAGCCTTGCTGGTGTGTTTTGGCTTGCTTATGTGTGCCCGTAAGGTTTTGTGCTATTGTGTGGTGTAGAATTTGGTTCATCTAGGCTTCTATTTGTTTGCGGAGTGCTCAAATTTTGCAGATTTGTGCTTGCCCCGCTCTTGTTTTTGAATCACCTCCTGTTAAATTTTTGCAAGCAAAAATGTTTGTATAGCATTCAAAAACAAGAATTTGTTGCTTAGACTTATACTTGTTTTCGCTTCATAATGCGACCCGTCGTGAACCACCACCATTTCCCCGCCATCAATGAAAGCACCGTTGTGCCTAATAATAGAGGACCATCAAGCCACACGAGCTGATAGCGTTGTCACCAGTGATGCACTCCAACTGATAAAGCTCCAACTATGAAAGCCTTCAAAGAAGAAAAGGCGTGAAGAAAACCAACCAATACTGACCAAAACCTCTATGTTTTGTCTGTTTGCAAAAGACTCTTTTTACCTTGTTGGCTAAATGTCGCACTTTTTTTGTTATATTCCCTTTTAAAAGACCAAATAAGATAAATCCCCTTTTAGAAGTTATATACCTCCCTCCTTTGGAGAAAGGTGCAAAAGAAGTCTTCACATGCCATGATGCGCAACCCCCTCAAAAGCCAATCCGAAGAGCACGATTCAATATTCGACGTATGACACTAGTCGTGTCTTGTCGGACAAACATATTAAATAGAAAGCTAACAAGACTATGATGCTTTGCCTAATCTTAGGTTGACACCTAACCAAAGCATGCGAACTACTGACAACTCTTTCTAAACCAAGAAATTAAGTGACTTACGACACTTTTTAATCTAGTTGGTAAAAAGGAGAAGTCACGAGAAAATAAGATGATGACCTATTCGTTTACTAGTCAATAGGATATCATGTGTATCTACTTTGGAAACCAAATCTTAGTAGACGTTGTAGGTACTATGAGATTCGAGGTTTAGAAATTAAGTGAACGATGGAATGATTATGATAGATCTAGAGAACAACAGTTTTCCTGTTCTTGTTTCTTTGTGTGCTCTTGATTGAAATAAATTTGTATTTTATTCAATCTTGCTTCCTAACTTATATGGAGTTGTTAGGACTCGTTATTATGTTGATCTCTTACAATAAATCTACCCTAGAAAGTGTGTGCATGATTGGAAACTTGAATAAAAAAAAATGAAATAGCATTTGTTACCTTCTAGTTTATTATTTGGGATTATTGTGAGAACTAGATCTTTGTGTGAATGCTTTGATAAATTTTTGTGCTATGTATCTTTGAGCCAGTACCATTTAGGTACTGTTATTTTGATGCTTGTACCTATGTTAGCTTACATGTCTTTTAATATTAAAGCATGTGTAAGAATTGCTATCAATATGCACTAGTATTGCTTCACTAGATTAAATAGCCTTATATTTTTATCTTGTATGCAAAGATTTTTATGGGTAACCAGAGGCTTAGTACCTATTTTTACTTGTTATTAGTAGGCCATAGCCCACTGGTCCTATTGTATTTTGTCTTGAGGATGAAAATCCCCAACCATACACATGTGTGAAAATAGCATGTTTCACTATGTGATTGATTTCTATTTTCCACCATGGAAAATATAATTGTTTATTTTCACTTATGAAAGTGAGAAGTTTATCTCTTATTCGTAAAGACTAATATGTTTAGGTGTGATCCTTTTGTTAGCATAATATTCCTTAGGGGTATCATGTTAAGAAATGTTTCACTATCGTGTGCTAAAATTAAATTGTTCACAAAATACAATAAATTCCTCTTGATTGGTAGATTGTTTGTGAATAATTTTAAATTGAGTGAATGGATTTTTTGAAAAGGTTTAGATAACTTTTCATTAATTGCATAGCTACTGGTTGTGTGAGTTATACCTTGCTTGTTTGCTAGTAATTGGTTAAAGAAAACAGAAATCGCTAGAAGAAATTTCTGCACGTTTAATAGTTGTATCATGGGATTGTTTTGATGTTTGTGCTTACTAACATGAGTAAGTTTTGTGTACTGTTATTAGGTACACTTATATTCATGACTTGCTTGTTTAAGTTTAAACATCATGGTAGCATTGTTTGCTTCTCTAGAGTGAAACTAGTATCACCACTAGAAAATGGTGATTTTTGCTCTAGTATTACCCTCTTTTTATTTTACGAGCATATGTGTTGATATAGCATGTTTAGGAAGTTATTACTTCGGTTATCATGCCATGAATTATTTAGTTTCATGTTATATGGTTATAGGATATGATTATCTCTTATAGCATGCTGGTGTAGAATTGTCATACTAGTGTGTTATTTGTGCAGTCCTGAATTTTTATGCCTGTGTAATAGGAGTTTTATCTTGTGTGAAGATGGTGTTTTAGAGTATCTTTATGATTAGATTCATTGGTTTTTAGCTACTGGTTGTTTGCTAATTGTTCATGATTGATGGATTCCAAAACCTCTAATAAACAATAACCTAGTGAATAAATAGTCTATTCATCTGTGGTGTTGTTTGCTTGCTTATTGGATTTTGTTTAAATGTTTTACCTTAGCATGAGTTATACTTGTGTTATGATTGTGCTTAAGAGTATCTTATGAAACTAAAACATACAACTAAAATCATGAACTTAGTAACTGATAGTTGCTTGTGGTGAGTAACATCCACTGCCGTGAGTTATTATTCTGTCTGTTTATTTTACCTTAGCAACCTAACCTTTGCACCCACAAGCTATATTTTTAGCTTCTTATATACCTTATTATGAGAGTGGTATACCACTCCATATGTGTTATGTAAGATGTGGGATATAGCTAGGAACTCATGTAAAAAATTGACGGTACGTTTCCAGGTAGTTCTGCACTAACCTTAATTTTTGTTCAAACTAGGAAACAAAAGTTTTGAACCTAAAACAGTACTGGTGTACTTTTTAGAGAGAATTTTCTAATTTAGGGATGTACCCCTCCTCCCAAGGAAAGTCAAAGGGGGGAAGCACCTGCACTCCAACACTAACATTGTGTTTGTTGGCCCTCCCTTAGTCCTCGCTTGTGAATCTCGGGGACGAGATTCTTTTTAAGGGGGGAAGACCTGTCACATCCCAATTTTGGAATACCTGTTAACACAGTTGTTTTGCTAATTGCTTGACTAATAAACCTTGGTTGTGTTTGTTTGTGTTTGTTTAAGTGCAACTAAACAAACTTAAAAAGGATAGCAAAGCAGTAAACTAAAAATATTCAACATATTGTTCCAATGATAAAAATATTCAACATATTGTTCCAATGACCTTGGCAATATTTTCTAAAGTAAATATTGATCAAAGAGTTTTCCAAAAACATCTTATGAATCTCATACTTGTTGAATATTATTCCAAGACCTAAATTAAGAAAGAGGAAACACTTAATAAAATTTCCCTAAAAGATTATCAGAAAAAGAGGCATTCTTAAATGCTTCACCAAAATATTATCAAATGTTTTTCCAACCTTGCAAGATTAAAAACAAATGTATTGGAGAGCATTGACTTGCTATCCCAAGTCATATAAATATTTTGGCAAAACATTATTAAAGAAAGCCAAATGCCTTATTAAATTGAAATTCCAATATTTCTAGAAACAGAAAACTAAAACAAGTTACTATTGGAAACTTGATTCAAATTATCTGAAATTGATACCATTGCTTCCTTATATCAAATAAGGAACACACACAAGAGGAGACCAAAAATTGAATCCATTAAAGCCCTGAAAACATGAGTTTTCTCCACAGCAACAATTGGAATTTTGAACAAGTTTGTTCTACAAACTTTTTCCAAATGCCATGAAATAAATACCACATTCTCTATATCATAAATGAGGATGAAAACCAAAAGGGCACAAGTTTTTGAATTGATTAAGTTGCCAAAAACCCCTGTTTTCTTGACAGCACCTTTTTGAAATTGGAACAAGTTTGTTCTATGAATTAACTCAAAATGACTTGAATTTTATACCACATAAGTAACACATCAAATAAGGAATGTGTGCCAAAAATTATCATTTTTGGAAGCTCCTAAGTAGCCTAATAAATTCAATGTCCATTTATGTCAGAATTCAAATTTGAACAACTTTGAATTATGAAGTTTATCTAATTGAGCCAATTTTCACCTATGTTGAACATATCAACTAATAAGAATTTTGGGCAAAAGGATTTCAATTTATAACTTTGTTTGACTAGGGAAAACAACCTTTTTCAGAAAGGACAGGGACCTAGTTGTAAATATCCAGGGACCTAAAAGTAATCTGAGTCATCTCCTACCTCTAGCTCTCTGTAGATACACAGAACACCTAGGCCATGGCTTCGAGTGGAAGGAAACGTCGAGGAAAAGAGGCCCCCCATGTGCCCTTGTCTGCTCATGCCCCCTCTCTCTCTTTAAGTACTCGAGCTCTCTTCCTCTCTCTCTAAAAAACCCAAACCGAAACCCTAGTTTTGCCCCGCCGTCGATTCGGCCTAATACGACCTCGCCGCCGGTCGCCATTGGCGCCATTGTCTCCGCCTCACCGTGCTCGACCTCCCTGCTGAAGGAATCGAGGCGGGAGCCCTCGAGGTGGCCGCGCCATCCGGTTCTTCCCCGAGCCCGACGGCACTCCGGCGAGCCATCCCCGTCGCCCTGGGCTTCCTCCTCCTTCTCCGAGCGTCTCCTCGAGCTCATGGTGAGCAGGCGCTCCCCGCCGTACTCTTTCCCCTCTCCCTCTCCCTCTAGAGCGTGGCGGCGCCGTGCTCCTTTCCGGCCGTCGCGTCGCCGTCGTCGCCGATTGCCTTCCGGCGCCTCCCCGGAAACGAAACCACCTCTGTTCGGTCGCCCGCGTCGAGAGGAACTCGTGGTTGCCTTCGGATCGATGAACGGTAGACAGGCTCGCCGGATTTTGGCCTCACCGGAGACATCCCCGCCGGCGTGACGTCGTGGTGACGCGTGCGCGATGTCATGCCTCCCTTGACCGCGCGCAAGAGAGTCAAACCCGCCCGTGGGGCCGGGCCTTGCTTGCGTGGCTGCCCGCGTGGCCCCTGGCCCGCGAGTCAGCGTCTGCTGCTAGCTTCCCCCGCGGTAAATCTGGTTTTGGCCGGCCCAACAACTGGATCTGGCCCATCCCTATTCTTTTTCCAAATTAATTTTTACAGAAACATTGCAGTTTACTTTTGGCTCTAAATAAATATCTAAAAGTTGATTTTGACCAAGACAAAAATCACAGTGGTACCTAAACAAAATATAAACCACCTCCAACTTGTAGATCTACTTTTGGATGAATAATTTTTAAATTAAAAATGATTTGGCAACAGGTACCAGAAACACCAAAATGAGCACCATTTTTATTTTACAACTCTAAATGAAGTGAATCCAATTGCATTGGAAAGCCCTTGAAATTTCCTAACAGTAGCAATTAACCTTGCTTCCAAATTCCTAGTATTTTTGAAATGGCATGCAATTTGGTAAAACACCAGAGAGCACTTTGGTGATTTTTATAAAATAATTAAATATTATTTTTGATGCAAACTCAATGGGATGGTCTTGTATATGTTTAGTACTACCCAAACCTAGAAGGGTTTAAATTTTAGAGCCTCATATAAAATTTGGTGGACAGATCTTTATTTTACATGTTTCTGCCATTTTGGCATTTTAGGAAATTAAATTGTGTGATTATATTTTTGTGTTGCAATATTGTTTTCTAGCATGTATAAGATGTGTGAACTTGTTTTCCAAGTGTTACTTAGCTATTTTATCACGTTAGAATGTGTGTACTTGAGTTGAGAAGAAATAGGATTTTTGTTAATAGCATTTGATTATTCTCTAGTAATACTTGTATAGCATTTTTGAGTGATAAATTCATGTGCAAAGCACTTGGATTTTTTTTGAGTGTATCCAGTACCATGTTGGTACTTAGTTTGTGTTGTTATCACCTCTGATAGATTGCATTTGATTTGGTAGAAAAGCATGAGTAGCTTTGTCATGACTATGAGAATGTTTGGAAAAATTCTCTCATGTGTAGAATTTTTAGCACAATATTTGTGGTTGAGTAGCCACATATTTTTATGTTGTATTCATAGGACCAGTAGAATTTTGATAAGGTTGTTATGAGTACTTGACACCTAAAGTTTTCACTTGTGTGAAAACAATAGCATGAGTAGCATTGCCTTGCTTATGTTAACATCCTATTATTTTCTACTAGTATGGTTATTGCACTAGATGCTAGTTTAGTATTTTGCTAATTTTTGTCAAGTATGACCAGAGGCTTTGTGACCTCTTAATGCTTTGATATGCTAGTGGAACACCCACTGGTTTCATTGCATTGTTGGTGGAAACATTATTTCCCCCACACTAGATGTGTTTCTTTTATATAGTTCTATAACTAATGAGTGCCTAGTATTTTTGCTTTGGAAATTTTTGTACTAAATGAAAATGTGTATGCTTCTGTTTGTAAGTGGTTGTAATCATGTGTGGCTTGCTAGGAAAAATACATTCTTGAAGGGTTGTTTGATTCCTCTAGTAATGCCCTTTTTATTACTACTAGTATATAGGAGTTGCCCTGCAAATTGATGCATTGTTTTGCTAAATGGGATATTTTTGTTATAGAAAGTATAGGTGTTTTTCACCCCTGTTTTTATGACATGGACCCTCTGGTTGTATTTCAATTACTTGATTGAAATGCATCCATTGATTCTTCATGTTTAAGTAGTACTAGTTCCTTTGCAGTTGTTGTGTTAAATTATTTTTCCTACCAACTTGTGTTTGGTAGATATTTATGTAGCCTTGCATAAGGACATGTTTTCATTTACCATTATGATAACATGGTTCCTTGTTTTCATTTTAGTATTTTACTTGTTATGCATGCTTGCATAGAAAACCCTTAGTAGAAACATGTCTATAGGATTCCTCCTTTTTAGCCATTGTTTCTATTATTCTCACTATGAGAAATTGTGTGTTTTGTGATGAGTCTATTACCTTGTTACATTTGTGTAGGCTCACTGATTTGTAAAAGTAACTTTTGCAAATCATGTGTCTTAATTATTCTTGATGAGAATTTAGGCTTAGCAGATTAGCTACCTTGTTCTTTTTGTGGTGTGGTTGATAGACCCATTGCCATGCTTATTGTTGTGCATGTTTTATACACTTTTAGTAGTCTCACCCTTGTGAAACTAAGTGTATTTTGAGCTTATTAATATCTTGGTATGAGAGTGGCACACCCACTGAATCCATGATATTAAGGTTGTGAGTTATTTTCCTCCAACCTTAAGTTGTCTTATTAAATGGCAATTCTGTCAAGTGTGTTTGTTTGATTGTTTGCCTAAGTTAATAATTGTGTGATAGGTTATTATTAGATTTCCTTGCTGTATGTATTGTTACATATGGTTGCTTGCCTTGATTGGTTCTGAATGTGTGTCCTTTATTCCTTTTACGACGTTAGAAAACGAAGAGGAAGGAAGTGTCGTGAAGATCTGTTTCAAGTTCCAGTCACTCCAAAACCAGGGACACAAGGAGATACCAGGCAAGCCATCCTGATGCTTGCTGATACAATACTTATCATTATCTATCATGCATGTTTTACCTCTGAAGTTTTACAAAATCTTGATTATCAAAACTATTTTTGAGGTGGAAATTACTACTATACTATTATATAGGTTACTATCATGCCAATAGTTAAACTTGGTAATACCAAGCCCATAAGCCACCATATGGTATTTATTACCATAAATATACTAGTCCCTAAGTGGACACCCTAAAATTGTGATTCTACAAAACAAAGGCTTTACGGAAAAATCCGGAGAAAAGGCGGATCCTTGTTCTCCGGAGGAATGTGGAAGTGGTCATTTTTGAGAAAATGGTGTTTTTCAAAAATGACACATAACCTAGTCTTCGCCGGACAACCTTTACCGTACTGCCACCCTACCCCAACATGGGCAAGGGGCTTAACTTGAAGTTTGTTCTTATTAGTGTGTGCTATCTCAATGTGCTATAGGGGATGGGATCCTCTGAACCGAATGTCGCGGAGACATATAAAGTGTGGGATTAATTTTCCCTCCGGATGCATCAGTTGAGGCATCCTGGCTTGGCGGGGATTAGCTCGGTGCCGGGGATGTGGTAAAACTCAACTGAGAGATAGGCATATACTAGCTTGAACATAGTGGATGGTTATGATCAGATACCTGATGTTTACATACTGTTGTTACAGTCCGTGATTGTTCACGGGAGGTGTACTGGATCTGGTGGATGTGTACACCTCTGCAGAGTATAACTTTTTCGAAGAAGCCGCGTCCTCGGATATGGACAGTTGAATGGCCATGTAGCTAGCATTGTGTCAATGTTTTCAAAAAGGAAGTTTTGAAAAGGAAATTTGGAAAGGAAGTGTTGAACTTGTGAAGTTCGGAAAGGAATGGAAACTTATACCGTGGAGGTATCGTCGATGATGAAAAGCCAGATGATGTTATACAAAACAAAATATTTTGCAAAGAAAACCTTTTCTACTCTAAGCAAGAATTCTGGAAACTGGTTCCAAGAAGTTTTGCAAAGAGAAAATATTCTTTAACAAAGTTTTACAAACCCTCTTGTACATGTGATATCGACAAGAGAAATAAAAATATATTATTTTCTTCTGAAGTATCTTCTTCAACGAAGATACATATAAACCTGACTGCAACTGTGGTGTCATCATATATGAACACCATTGGTAGTGAACCCTATTTATAGCCTACCTATTCCACCATATAAGCATACTTGCATGTTGGTAAGTGAAATGATGGATGTCTTGCTGAGTACATTCAAATGTACTCATTATGGTTTCGCCCCTGGTATCTACTTATCAGATTTGGAGAAGGAGCCTCCAAAGGATATCTATGAAGAGAAGTATGGAGTTGACGGCTTTGCGAACTAGGATCGTCTCCGGGTCAGCAGCCTGTAGGTTAAGGCGTGACTTGGGCTCAACTACGTTATGTTTTATTTGTCTTCCGCTGTGTTTGATAAGTTGCCTGCCCCATGTGGCAGTTGCGTTAAACTTGATCATGTGATCTTTTATGTAATACCTTTATGTATTCGTGTAATGGATGATGTATTTCTGTGTGCCAACTTTGTATGTTGTTCACGACTGATCTTTCTGGGATCGTGAATGTATGCATACGTAGGGTTTCAGACTGCCGGTCTGGGGTCCTTACAATTATAGGAGGTGAGAAAATTTTCAATGATGTGATAAACTCTCAAAGAGTCAAGAATGGAAAGGAGGGACTTGTCTTTGTTGCCAATCCAAAGAAGAAGAGCAACAAAAATAAGAAAGTGACTTATCCTCCACAAAATATTACCTTTGTGAAAGAAGGAGAGGTGATAAAGGAGAAGGAGACCAACACCATTGTGGGTGGTGAGACCTCTAGGGGGGCACCACTCACAATAACTTTGCCAGAAAATATAACCCCTCTTAAGTTCTCATGAAATCTAGAGATGGTCATGTTTATGCTAAATATATTGGTACTTCTTATGGTGATGATTATCAATGGAATATTTGGGTTCCTAAGACCCTTGTTGCTAACAAAAGAGGATCCATTCAAGTATGGGTACCTAAATCAAGAAATTGATCTCTTGTAGGTAAGTGCTTCCAGGTCGGGAAAATGGACAGTGGTGCATCCCAACATATGACTAGTAGCAAAGACGCAATGAGTGATCTTGTTCCTCCTTCACCATATCTCAATTGCGTCACCATTGGTGATAACTCTGAGTTAAAGGTATTGGGACAAGTCAAGGTGGCAATCTCAAATTATTTATCAATTGAGAATGTCCTCCTTGTTGAGTCCCTTGGCAAGAATCTTATGTTGGTTCTTCAACTTGCAAATTGTGGCTTTACCTCTTTCTTTAATAAAGAGAACATGATTGTCACTTGGAAAACAACTCTTAAATTAGATTTTTTTTGGGCATGTCGAGAACGACATGTATGTAATGGACCTCTCTAAAGGAGACACGTGTATCGCGACATCCCTAATGTCTAAAGTTGATGTGGGTTGGCTTTGGCATCGTCGGTTATCCCACAACAATATGAGGACGTTGCATAACCTTCAAAGTGTCAATCATGTTCTAGGACTAATAAATTCTAAGTTTGCCAAATATCATGTGTATATCTCTTGTGTGCTTGGAAAGAAAGGTGGAGAATCCCATCCTAGCAAGACCACCATAACCACTTCAAGAATTCTCGAGCTCATTCATTTGGATATTTTTGGTCCACTATCTTATGGTAGTCTTGGAGGCAGTAAGTATTGCTTGGTGATTGTGGATGATTACTCAAGATATTTTTGGGTGTATTTCTTCAAGAGAAAGAGTGAGACTCAAAAGAGAGTCATTGAGTTTATCACTTTGGTTGAGCGCCAATATAATGCAGGCATCATGGCCATCCAGAGTGATAATGGTTTTGAGTTCAAGAACTACACCATGGAGGGATTTCTTAGTGAAGAGGGGATTTCTCATCAATATTCCACTCCCTATACCCCTCAACAAAATGGTGTAGCGGAAAGGAAGAACCGCACACTAATGGATGCGGCAAGGACAATAATTGCGGACTTTCCTTCTCCTTATAATTTTTGGGCCAAAGCCGTCTCCATAGCTTGTAATGCTAGCAACCGATCGTATCTCCGCAAGAACTTGAACAAGACTCCCTATGAGATTATCATGGTCAAGAAGCCGGATGTATCTTACTTCAAGGTCTTTGGTTGCAAATTCTTCATTCGTAAGAAAGGTAAACGCTTGTCAAAATTCGAGACCAAATCTTATGAGGGCATCTTTGTTGGATATGCCACAAACGCTCACGCCTATAGAGTCTACAAAAAGTCCACCAGACAAGTTGAAGAAGTTATAGACATGGTGTTTGATGAGGATAATGGCTCCCAAGGGGGCCACATATATCATGGTGTTGTAGGAGATGCAATTCCTCCCATCGTCATAAGAAGAATGGGTATTGGTGAAATAATCCCCGTTGAGGGGCACCTTTTGACGGAGGGAGAAGGACTATGATCTACTCAAGTGGAGCCATTGACTATACCCATTGATACACAAGCTATCCAAGAAGATGCACCAATCCCTCAAGCTAATGAACGAGGCCAATCTCAAGATCCTCCCATTGTTGAGAGAGCTCAACCAAGTGGCGATCCTTCACCCATTGATGACCAATGCCAAGTTCAAGATGGACATGACTCCGATGAAGAAGGTGATGCTCAAGTTATATCCAAGGATTTTTTTTTGAGGAGATGGTAGCTCGTAGAGCAAAGAGAAGGCTAGAAATTCTTGAGCGTGCGGGTCACACGGAGGACATGATTCTTGGGCAAGTTCAAGGAAGGGTTGAGACTAGATGGCAATTGGTGGATTTTAGCAAAGCTCATGCTTTTGTCTCTTTCATTGAACCCAATAAAGTATATGAAGCTCTCAAAGATCAAGATTGGCTTGAAGCCATGCATGACGAACTCAACAACTTCGAGCGCAACAAGGCTTGGAAGTTAGTGCCAAGACACAAGGATTGCAATAATGTTATTGGCACCAAGTGGGTGTTCAAGAACAAGCAAGACAAAGATGGCATCGTCATTCGTAACAAGGCGAGATTGGTGGCTCCAGGTTTTTCTCAAGTCGAAGGTGTTGATTTTCGGTGAAACCTTTGCTCCCGTAGGTTGTCTTGAATCCATTCATATCTTGCTTGCGTATGCGTCTCATCATAATTACAAGTTACAACAAATGGATGTTAAAAGTGCTTTCCTAAATGGTTCCATTAATGAGTTAGTATATGTCAAGCAACCTCCGAGTTTCAAAGATCCCAACCACCCCGACCATGTCTATAAACTCGATAAGGCTCTCTATGGGCTTAAACAAGCTCCAAGTGCATGGTACGAGCACCTTAAAGATTTTTTAGTAAATCACGGGTTTAATGTTGGTTTAATCAATTCCACCCTCTTTACCAAGAAGGTTGGAGGTGACTTGTTCATATGCCAACTCTATGCGGATGACATCATTTTTAAGTCTACTAACACCAAGTCCAATGAAAAGTTTGGCAAATTAATGACCGATAGGCTTGGGATGTCCATGGTGGGAGGATTGGAGTATTTCCTTGGGTTTGAAATAAAACAACATCTCGAAGGAACCATCATCAAGCAAGCTAAATATACCCAAGACATGGTCAGGAGGTTCAACATGCATGACGCCAAGCCTATGAAGACTCCCATGTACACAACCCTTGACTTGAAACTCAATCCAGATGGTAAAGAGGTAGATCAAAAGGTATACCGCTCCATGATTGGCTCTTTGCTTTACATTTGTGCATCTAGACCGGATACCATGTATAGTGTTGTTAAATGTGCAAGGTTTCAAGCCTCTTTGAGTCAAAGTCCCTTTCAAGCGGTTAAAACAATCTTTCGATATTTAGTTCATACCCCAAATTTTGGGCTTTGGTATCCCAAGGGTTCAAGTTTTTAGATCGTTGGACATTCAGATGCGGATTATGCGGGAGAGAAGACGAATATGAAGTCCACATCCGGGGGTTTCCAATCCCTTGGTTGCTCCTTCGTGTGTTGGTCTTCCAAGAAGAAAAATTGCATAACTCTCTACTACCGAAGCACGGTACATCTCCGTGGCAAGTTTCTGTGCTCAATTGCTATGGATGAGGAAAATTTTAAGGGATTATTGAAGGGAATTTGCCCGAGAGGAAATAATAAAGTGGTTATTATCTTATTCCTTGTTTATGATAAATGTTTAGTTCTCATGCTAGAATTGTATTAACCGGAAACATTGATACATGTGTGTTTAATAAACAAACAATGGTTCCTAGTAAAGCCTCTCTTTTAACTAGCGTGTTGATTATAGATGATCAAGGTTTCCTGATCATGAACATTGGATGTTGTTTATAATGGGGTCATGTCATTGGTAGAATGATGTGATGAACATAGACCCAAAGTGAATATATCAATGCGATCAATTCATTAAGTTACATTGTTATATCACACATACGAAGTAACTCTAATCCTTAGACCATGAGATCATGCCAATCACTAACACCGAAAGAGTGCTTTGATGTCATCAAACGTCACACCGTAACAGGGTGAATATAAAGGTGTCTTGGGTATTCGGAAAGTATTATTTGAGTCTCATGGATCAAGAGTGGGATTTGTCCATCCAAATGACGGAGATATATACTCTGGGCACTCTCGGTGATATCACATCGACACCGCTTGCAAGCACATGACTAGGTCACAACGATGTCATATCACGGAACGAGTAAAAGAGTACTTGTCGGTAACGATATTGAACTAGGTATGGTTGATACCAATGATCGGATCTCGGGCAAGTAAAATATCGCGAGACAAAGGGAATTGGTTACGACGTTTATGGTTCACACGATCACTAGATTCATCGCTGAATGTGTAGGAGTCATTACGGATCTCCAGGTCCCGTTGTTGACTATTGATCGAAGAGGTGTCTCAATCATGTCTACATTATTCACGAACCGTATGGTGACACACTTAAGGTTTTATGACGCGATTGAGTGGATACGGAATATCGGAGAAAAGTTTGGACAACACCGAAATTGTTTCGGGGAATATTGAAATAGTCACCGGAATTATTTCGGGGAATATTGAAATAGTTCGAGGTGGTATATGTTAATGTTTGATTAACAAATAGTTCAAGGGGGTAAGTGTTAATGTTTGTTAATAAGATTAATAAATATTAAAATAAAGAAATGAAATTGTTTTATTTATTTATTAAACAAAACCCTTGGAATTTTGAGTGGGAATTAATGAGAGAATGAGTGGGTTGAGTGGAGACTCCACCCACATGATGAGGGGAGAGGTGGAGGCACCAAAATTTCGTGGCTGCCTCCCCCTTTTATATAAAGAGGGGTTGGAACTCCCTCTCCGCACACACTTGGTGTCATCTCTATCTCCCTCCTCCTGCTGATCCACCTCATGTTCATGCGCTTGGCGAAGCCCTCGACGAAGTTTTCTCCACCACACCACGCCATCGTGCTACTGGATTTCCGAGGGATCCTCTACTTCCGCTGCTCCGCTGGATCAAGGGAATGGAGGTCGTCATCGAGTTGTACGTGTGACCGAGTGCAGAAGCGCAGCCAGATTGCAGCGCTCATCTTCGCAATCTTGAGATCGATGTGAGTTCGACTACATCACCAACGAGATTCGATATTGTAACGCTTTGTGTCTTCGAGGTTATGTTCTTCTTAAGACTCTCTTTCTCCCCGTTGCTTACATCTTCTAGATTAGATCTTGGCCCTTCGGGTGTCTATTGCATAGGAAATATTTTGTTTTCTATACAACGAACCCTTCAGTGGTATCAGAGCCGGATCTATGCGTAGATGATTTGTACGGATAGAACACATAGGTGTATGTGGGCGTGTATGATCATGTTATTGTCTCCTTGAGTATTTTATGATCTTAGTGGCATAGTATGATGAAACTGTCCTAGACAAACTTTACGTGTTCTTTGTACGCGAGACCTGTCTCACTTGTGGCTGAGTGAGTGTCCATTTCTCCTACTATAGTTAAGATCTAATCTATGAAGGGGTCTTAAAAATATGTTTATCAATGTTGTGGTTCATGTTCGTAGGTATGAGCGGTTCTATCCTCGAAAGTCCTAAGCCACGTAAAATATGCAAAAATAAATTAGATACGTCTAACTTGTTTTTGCAGGGCATGTGATGTGATATGGCAATGTTACAAATTTGATGTATGATATGATCTCTTTTGTAAATTATTGACATACCGGCAGGAGCCATATGGTTGTCTCATTATTTATGGCATGCGTGTTGTATATCATATCCATGTGATATGTTGTAATTTTGATGGACAATCAAGATGGAGGCACTATGGACCTTGATGCCACGCCGGTGGAATGATGGAGATCATACCATGACGCACAAGATGGAGATCAAGTGCAAGACAGACCATATCATATCAGATTATCCATGCATGTGATGTTAATCCTTTTTATGCATCTTATTTTTCTTAGATCGCGACGATAGCATTATAAGATGATCCCTCTGACTTAATATCAAGATAATAATGTGTTCTTCCTTAGTATGCATCGTTAAGAAAGTTCGTCGTTTCGAGACACCACGTGATGATCGGGTGTGACAGACTCAACGTTCACATATGACGGGTGCTGATGAGCCTAGCATATACAGACATGGCCTCAGAACACACGGAATACTACGATTCTACTTGGCAAGCCTAGCATGTACAAACATGGCCTCGAAACACGTAACCGAAAGGTAAAGCATGAGTCGTATGGATGATATGATGAACATGTCGATGTTCGCCTTTGCAACTACATCATCTCACGTGATGATCGGTTTTGGTGTAGTGAATTTGGTTTATGTAATCACTAAAACGACTAGAGGGATGTTGTTTTTGAGTGGGAGTTCACGTAGTAATTTTGAATTAACTTGAACTTGTTTTATCATGAACAACCAATGAAATTTAATTTTCATAAGTTGTAGTATTCATTGGCATCCACAAACTGCCTTACACTTAGATTGTTAATTGATATATAACTAATATGATCTGGTAAAACCATTTAAGATTGGTACCGTATTAGTGAAATTTAAAATTGAGTCCTATTGTAGATTTTCGGTATAACCTACCTAGCTCCATATGATTAATGATTGATTGATCTAGAGAGCAAATAATTCCTACTTATAATCCAGTGTCATGCTTTCTTCCATAATACTTTATCTTCAAAAGAAAGTTTTGTTGATCAAGACAATATAGGAATTGAAAAGAATTATTTTCAGAAACAATCAAGTGAAAGATATATTGATATCTAGAAACTTATTTGTGGCAACATGACTGAGTATAATTTAGTGTGATAATGTATGCTTATATTATTTGAATATATGCAATGATTAAATACATTAGGAGTTTGTATCTTCCAAGAAGTTGGGCGCTAATATTATACTGTAAATTCTTTCCTTCGAGCTTTAGTAGCTTCATCACAAAATTGTTATGATGGGATGGATTAAAAGTATGGGTAAAATCGTTTACCTTGCCTGGAGATTGCTAAGAGTGGAATCCGGAAGAATGCTATTAATATGGTGATATTAGTAGAACAATCAAACTCAAAGTATGAATCAATGGGTGATAGTATATGACTAACACGCCAAGAAAAATGTGCTAGTACGACTAGCATTGTTTGATGTTGAATGATACTTCTGTAAAGGAAAGGTAATATTGAAAATAGAATTACAAAAAGGGTATATGCAGAAAAGAAGATAACTGGAAAGGTCCAGCTCATGAGTATATGCTTGATATACAAGTTATAGATGTATTACTAGTTAACAAAGTATTTTTAGGTATTTTGATACCATATTGGCTGGTATGAGTTGTCATACAGAATAACACAATGCAAGAAATACAAGGGCCTAAAAGGAACTAGTAGTAGATGTGAGATCGATCATGACAAGAACAGAAATAAAGTGTTATTGTGTTCATCGTCGTATTGAACCAAACATTCAAGATTTATATTAAGAACTTAATAAGTTGTTATTTTGTTCCGGTCTTTTGCGAGAACAAATAATATTGTTCAAACTATGACCATACTACATAATTGATGGATGTGTTAATATAAATCATGTTGGTAAACTAAACATCTATAAGACTAAATGCTAAATGTTGCAAGATGTAAAAGAATTTCACTTAAATTGTGACACCACCATTTTAGTTCATATCGGAAAGTAAACATGAAAAAACTCCATGTTAATGGACTTCCGGAGTCATTTTGTTTTGAATAAATTGACGCTTGTGGGGCCTCTTCCAAAAGATGACTAAAATTCCATTCATAGGCCAAAGTAGAATGGACAACTAATTTAGTGGAGATTATGCATATTGATGTATATAGTCCATTATGCGTAGTCGTGTGTGGTGGATTAATTTTTCCTTCATAAAATTCCGTCGATGATTTGAGTAGATATATGAGTATATCTATATAAAGAGAACGGAGTTTGACATTTTTGAATTGGTTCAAACTATTGTTAATATGAAGTAAAAATCATCGTAACAAGGTAATCAAGTATTTATGATTGGATCATAAAAGGATAAAGTTTGAGCTACAAGTTTAGCAAAACATCTGAGGAGTTGTAGAATTGTTCTACAATTTATCCTTCTCGAATACCCCACATTAGTTTGGAGTATTCGAGATACAAAATCAAACCTTGTTGGACATGGTAAGATAAATAAAATAGCCATTATAATTTTGTAGTTTATGCATTAGATACTATCGCTTTTACACTGAAAAGAGCGTCATCATGATCCATTGAAATTGACACCATATGAGTTATGGTTTGGGTAGTGACCCGAATTGTCTTTTTCTTAAGTTTTAGTATGCATAGCATGTGTAAAATGTTTACAACAAAAATAGGATAAATATATGTTTATAAGGTTATCCCAATGAAACCATTGGGTATTTCTCCTATCACTAAACCAGAGACAAATGTTGTTTCTCAGAAAGGGTTGATTTCTTGAGAAAGTAGTTCTTGCGAAACAAGTGTGTGGGAGGACAGTAGAAACTTGACAAGATTAGAGAATCTTTGTTATCATGTCAAGAGTAGCGCAACACTGGAAGTTGTTCCGGAGTTTTCTAGTTTGATTAAGTAGAAGACACTACATATGTTGTAGATACTTCGAATGAGTTTGCGAACTGAAGCACAAAAGTCCTAAAACTTTGTACTTAGACCAACTTGTGGTTTGAGAGTGAAGTGTTGTTTTGACAAAAAAGGACCTGGACCTTATAAAGGAAGCAAATGATGGGCCCTAACTTCGTAAAATTGGCTATGAGTCATTATATCCGCGATAGTATCCCTGTATGAATATCAAGTATGTGACTTGGTAGTACTTTCGATAGGAATGATGCCTAGCGATAGCAAATGGGTCTATATAGCAACAAAGACATGGATACTTACATCCTTTGAAAGTTGTGCTTGTCAAAAAGATGTTTTCGACGAAGCTCAAAGAGTTGACTACTACAAGATTTTGATATTCCGTAGTGATGCTTTAGTCTTTGCGGATAGTTCTAGCAAAAGTTACATATTATGATATGGCAGTTGAATAACAAAACCAACTCTCCTATCTAGGAAGTTTGATCGAGGATGTGTACTTGACACAGTCTAAGAGTTTTGTAAAATTCAAAAGGTTGCAGGAAAGTTATGCAAACTTCAATGGTTGAAGTGATCATAACGAAGTTGGAATCATTACCTTAACGAAGTTATCAAAAGAGTTCGATTCCATCATGAACGGTAAAGGTACTTGTAGAGTTACAATAAATTAAGTGGGAGTGCTAAGACATATTTTTAATGCTTTATGTAGATGACATATAGTTGTTGGAAAATATGTATTTTTTAATTAACACGGATAAGATTTTCATATTGATGAAAGGCTTAGGAGATATTGAGCATCGATATCTATATGAGATGGATTGAAGCGCCTGATAAGGTTGAGCCAAATTACATAGATGAAATATTGAAGTAAGTCAATATCGAAATGACAAGAAGGAGTTCTTGCCACATGGAAAAGAATTGAGCAATATTCAAGTGTTTTGACACATGATGGGCATAATTGAAATTGAGATTTCCGAGTCATGTGTTCCATGCTATGTACACAACTAGATGAGTCTTCTGCTATAGAATATTATAGCAGGATAATTTATGATGATTAGACAGCACTAGGAGAGATCCTTATGCCATTTTTAGAAATTCTAAGGATATGTTTTCCTATGTAGTAATGACAAAATATTCGTTGTAATATGTTACACTAATAGTCTTGTCATCTATTCAAGTAATTTTATCTCAATTAAAATATGTGATGAAGGGTAGCACAATAGGATGGAAGAAAGTTTCGTGCTGGATTTGAATGAGTTTCAAGATTAAAGTATTGTGATGGGTACTACAACAAAGGCTAAGTATATTGTTGTGTTGACAACAAATAATACGATTATTTTATGTCAAGGAGTTCTTTATTGAACTTGGTGTATTTCCAAGAATGCTGACACTATGAAGATACATTTTCACAATGTTAATAACATTAGTTTAAGCTGAGGCATTAAGGTCTCACCGATTGACTAAATATATACAAAGCCATCTCATTAGAGAATGAGTGATGCATGTTGTGACGCCCCGAGATCGGGCACTATGCAGATTTCAGCATTCCCGCCAAATCCGCATAATAACCGATTCCAGTTTGCCATTTATGATAACATTACAATAGTTCACGAATATTCCACAATTACAACAACAACAGATAGATACAAGATGACTCGAACGAGCCAGGGCTTACAACTGATACAATACAAAGATCCAAATAACAGCGGAAGAAACAAACGTCCGTCTACGGACAAGATCCAAATTGGACTAAGAGTCCTGAAGATAACCGAAGGCGTCCAATCCCTGCCCAGGCCAAGCCGGAGGGATTCCCAAGCTAACGTCGTCAAACTTCAAACCTGTTGACTGCAATTTGGAATTTGCAGCCACGAAGAGATTCGTGGGTCAGTACGGTTAAGTACTGGCAAGGGGGATAAAACCCATACTCACAAGTACCGGCGTAGCCAGTCATCACAAGATACAAATACTTTAGGTTCAACGGAAAGGAAGGGGTTATTGCAAATAAGCGACAGCAGGCTGCACTAACCAACTACAGAGAGAATACTGCCACTTCCAACTAACAGAAAGGGGATAAGATCGAGGGTTGTAACCAACTGAAAGTAAATCCAAACAAACCCATCCTGGATCTCGCCCCTTATCCAAAGAAGCAATCCGAGGATAACTCACACAGTTGGATTAGTGATAGTTCAGATTATTGTGTCAATAAGCCTATTACTAGTCAAGTTGTTAATCATGGGGTGAAAGATTGTTAATCATTAGGTTTAAGTTGTCCTGAGTACTTGTTAGCCAGTACTTTCACCAAGTAATCCATAACCGCGGAAAACACGGCTTCTCGAGAAGATTATCCCTGCAGGGTTGCACCAATTTAGCCGTACACGCAAGAATAACCCGCCAGATGGGGAGCTAACCCACCAAGCGAGGTACTCTACACAACTCAACTCTTCTTCGCATCAAGCCCAAAGCACCTTGGGCGCACGGCTAATCGAGCCCAGAAGAAAATGGACCCTCATAGCACTCTAAGAACGTGTCCCCCTATATGCCGACTACGGAAGTTCCACCCGGGTACCAAGGGCTCGCAAGATCATGCATGCAGCAAATGGAAAACCCGAACTAAATGAGGCGATTTGGACGAGATGCGAATCGAGTCAAATTGAGGGGGGCGCCCATACTCGCTTCCCACATGCGGTTAGTGCGCTCATCATGGATCAGTAGACAACACCCTTTTCCTATTAGGGTCGACACTAGCAGGCCTCAAAACCACAAGGGCCTCCTGCCGGTGCTTTATCATCAAATTATTATTTAACAATAACATTAGCATGATTGATTGATTGATTAAACATCGAGCCCCCCAGAACATAATGAAGTAATAACAGAAAGTAACGGGTAACAGACTCGAGCAAAACAACCTAAGCATGCTAGTAAGACACGGGCACAAGCAATGGTTATAGGTGTGGAGGTGAGGCAATGGCAGGGTTAAAGGATTCATGTGATAGGTTCGTGACAGAAACAACAACTACTGAGGCTAGCAGAAAAGAACAACGGAAAGTATCGGTAACAAGTGATGAAAGGCAGCCATTTGGCAGCAAGTGAGTATACTTGCCTGAGATCCCGCAAGGTAGCAGAACTTGTCGTTGCTCACATCATCTCAACGTCCTATCCGGGAAGAAGCAACGAACCTCAAACAAACACCGGATGCAACAATTACTACTACGGCAAAAGATCCAGCATGATCAATATATGGATGCATGACAATTTAATTGATGCATAGAAATAAACTAGTTGACAAGATAAACAAATTTAAATGGACCCATATGCAATTTGAGTTGCATATGAACAGCCCATGAATTATGGTTAGATGATTTGTTTTCCAGCTGATCAACAGATGAAAGTGGATTAGCATGATGCATGGATGAGGAAAACAACAAAATAACAACATTAGAATCAAATTAAAATAGGGTGTAGCAATTTAGAATTTTATTATTAATTTTAGGGAATTTTGGGTGCCTTAAAGGGAACACACAAGTACTTGTTGTTTTCATCCATTTAAAATGTTCAAAACAAATAACAAAGTTGATATTTGAAAAGGTTATCAAATTTTAGTTGGATTACATGTTTCACATTTTGAAATTGGACTTTGGATTATTTAATTATGAATTAAACAATATTAAACAATTTTTAATTGAATTAAACAAGATTTAAATTGTTTAGGCAATTTAAATTATTCAAACCAGGAAACAAAATTTATATTTGAATAGGGTATTCAAAATGGTATGGAAAACATATTTTATTTGCCTTATTTGGAATTGGTATGAATTATTTATGAATTGTTGCAAATTACAATTGAATTATTTGAATTCAAATTTAAATTGCATTTTGAAAATTCAAAACAGAAAACAATTGATACCAAAAGATAGATATTTGAATTTGGACCAGTGCACATATTTTAGTTTTGTAATTTGGAGTTATAAAACAATTTTTATTTGCACTTTGGTTCTAGGGGCCAAACTGTAATTCTAAAGGACCTGAAATAAATAGAAACGTGCAGGAAATGTGTTGTTACCGCGCTGTAGCTAGCCCGTGCCACTGACCTGGTGGGCCAAGCCATGCTGGCGTGCCAACGAGGCGGTACACTGTGAGGTGGCGGTGGCTGTCCCTGACGGGTGGGTCCCAGCGCGCGGTGGAAAGGGAAAATGGGAGGCAAAAATTGCCTCCCGCAGGACTCGATCCCGCGCCCCTGGGCAAGCGGAAGAGGGGTGTTGCCAGTGCGGCTAAGGAGCGTTTCGTGACAGGGTAGGTGCGCGTTTGTTTTTACAGTGTGATTCCGTCAGTTTAGCTGACTGACGAATCTGACGAACGGAATTGTTCTGCGACTACAGGAGCTATCGACGAGGGCTTCTCCGGCGGCCACGGCGGGTGCTGGCGAGTGCGTGGATGTGGGTGGCGTGTGCGCGGTTCTTGGCGGGTGCAACACAGGAGAAAAGGCGAGGGAAGGAGGAGAGGAACAGATCGCTCACCTGCTGGTCGTCGACAGGTAGCAGAACCGGACGGACGTTGCCGGCGACGGCGCGGCCGACGTGGTCCATCCCAGCGCGAGGCGAGAGCACGGGGAGACGCCGGAATGTGCCGCGGCTCCATTTTCCTCCTCGGAGGCGCCTCGAGGTGGCCAGAGCTACCGGCGCTAGGGGAGGAAGGTGGTGAGCTCACGGTGGCTTGTTTCGGTGACAGGTTCTTCAGAGCAGAGGGGGATCGGTGTGGATCTAGGAGGAGATATGGGATGGGGACGGTGGCGTGGAGTAGAAGAAGATGGGGATGGAGATTTGGCGTGGAGAAGGGGAAGAGAGGAGCGGGGCAGGAGCATGTGAGGGGTGGTGCGGTGGTGGTACTGCCTGCGTGCTCTCTGTCTGCTTTTCTTCAGAGACAGCGACGGGGAGCAGGTGGGGATGACGTCGGGGTGGACTGGGTCGTGGGGCTGGGTTGGGCTAGATGGGCTGCGTTAGGTAGATAGGTTAGTTGCTGTCTCCTTTCTTTTTCTTTCTGTTTTTTTTTTATGAAAACAGATTTGGAAGAAAATTGATAGATTTTGTTTAGGGAAAAAAATCCAGTAAATTTAGGGTAGGTTATTTAGGTAATTAGAAATACATTTCCAAGATTGGTTTGCAGAAAATTTGACATTTTTAAAAATATTGTTTGTATTTGAAACCATATTGAATGAATTTTCAATATTAAACAAACCTTATTTTAAAACAACATTTTTAATAGGGTTAGCCCTAAGATTTAATTTGATTGAAAATTAGTTGATTGGCTTGTTAAGTTTATGAATTCAAAAGTGGTTATGTTTGAGGCATTTTGATTATAAGATGGAGGTGATTTAATTAATTGATTGAAAATAGTTGTTTGAGTTAAACCCAACAAGTTAATGAATGATTTGATTTGAATTTTTGAATTAGTCATTAGGGTTTGTTAACAACAGGGACAAATTTATTTAGCAGGCAATTTGTTTAAAACAATTTTCAAACTATTGAAAACAAATGAGGGGTGTAGTTTGCAAGTTTGAAATTGGAAATTTTGGGCAAGGGTGAAAGTTTAAATTGCTTTGAAATTTCCAGTTGTGATGCAAACATGGTGCAATGCAATGTGATGCATATGATGCAAGCAAACAAACAGGTAACACCCCAGGTGTTACAGACGACACCACTAACAAGGGATTGCGCCCTCGCAATCCACCTGCTAACCCGGGAGGGGAAAGAAGTTCGACTATCGATTCTTCGCGCTTCCGTTTGATCTCCTCGACACCACTAACAAGGGTTTCTCGACACCACTAACAAGGGATTCTTGCTCGGAGTGACGACGATATTCTTCCACCAGGAATCTTCCGATGATCGAACCTATTAGGTTAAAGGCTCAGAGAACGTCCACCCACGTAGGATCCTAACACTTTGAAAGATTGAGTACGAGAGTAGACTCCAAAACAAATAAGATGGGAGGGGAAATAGAATATGGATAAGGAGAAAACAAGAAACCTATTGAGATGTTTTTCCAAAATAGTTTAGCAGGAATAGTTTTTGACACCCTAGAAACATCGACCGTTAGCGAGGTTATCCTACAGGCTTTGCGGACCCGTTGCTTCGATAACCATTCGTATCGAAACAATCTCGGGAACCGGAACCAAGGCTCTGATACCATTTGTGACGCCCCGAGATCGGGCACTATGCAGATTTCAGCATTCCCGCCAAATCCGCATAATAACCGATTCCAGTTTGCCATTTATGATAACATTACAATAGTTCACGAATATTCCACAATTACAACAGCAACAGATAGATACAAGATGACTCGAACGAGCCAGGGCTTACAACTGATACAATACAAAGATCCAAATAACAGCGGAAGAAACAAACGTCCGTCTACGGACAAGATCCAAATTGGACTAAGAGTCCTGAAGATAACCGAAGGCGTCCAATCCCTGCCCAGGCCAAGCCGGAGGGATTCCCAAGCTAACGTCGTCGAACTTCAAACCTGTTGACTGCAATTTGGAATTTGCAGCCACGAAGAGATTCGTGGGTCAGTACGGTTAAGTACTGGCAAGGGGGATAAAACCCATACTCACAAGTTACCGGCGTAGCCAGTCATCACAAGATACAAATACTTTAGGTTCAACGGAAAGGAAGGGGTTATTGCAAATAAGCGACAGCAGGCTGCACTAACCAACTACAGAGAGAATACTGCCACTTCCAACTAACAGAAAGGGGATAAGATCGAGGGTTGTAACCAACTGAAAGTAAATCCAAACAAACCCATCCTGGATCTCGCCCCTTATCCAAAGAAGCAATCCGAGGATAACTCACACAGTTGGATTAGTGATAGTTCAGATTATTGTGTCAATAAGCCTATTACTAGTCAAGTTGTTAATCATGGGGTGAAAGATTGTTAATCATTAGGTTTAAGTTGTCCTGAGTACTTGTTAGCCAGTACTTTCACCAAGTAATCCATAACCGCGGAAAACACGGCTTCTCGAGAAGATTATCCCTGCAGGGTTGCACCAATTTAGCCGTACACGCAAGAATAACCCGCCAGATGGGGAGCTAACCCACCAAGCGAGGTACTCTACACAACTCAACTCTTCTTCGCATCAAGCCCAAAGCACCTTGGGCGCACGGCTAATCGAGCCCAGAAGAAAATGGACCCTCATAGCACTCTAAGAACGTGTCCCCCTATATGCCGACTACGAAAGTTCCACCCGGGTACCAAGGGCTCGCAAGATCATGCATGCAGCAAATGGAAAACCCGAACTAAATGAGGCGATTTGGACGAGATGCGAATCGAGTCAAATTGAGGGGGGCGCCCATACTCGCTTCCCACATGCGGTTAGTGCGCTCATCATGGATCAGTAGACAAGACCCTTTTCCTATTAGGGTCGACACTAGCAGGCCTCAAAACCACAAGGGCCTCCTGCCGGTGCCTTATCATCAAATTATTATTTAACAATAACATTAGCATGATTGATTGATTGATTAAACATCGAGCCCCCCAGAACATAATGAAGTAATAACAGAAAGTAACGGGTAACAGACTCGAGCAAAACAACCTAAGCATGCTAGTAAGACACGGGCACAAGCAATGGTTATAGGTGTGGAGGTGAGGCAATGGCAGGGTTAAAGGATTCATGTGATAGGTTCGTGACAGAAACAACAACTACTGAGGCTAGCAGAAAAGAACAACGGAAAGTATCGGTAACAAGTGATGAAAGGCAGCCATTTGGCAGCAAGTGAGTATACTTGCCTGAGATCCCGCAAGGTAGCAGAACTTGTCGTTGCTCACATCATCTCAACGTCCTATCCGGGAAGAAGCAACGAACCTCAAACAAACACCGGATGCAACAATTACTACTACGGCAAAAGATCCAGCATGATCAATATATGGATGCATGACAATTTAATTGATGCATAGAAATAAACTAGTTGACAAGATAAACAAATTTAAATGGACCCATATGCAATTTGAGTTGCATATGAACAGCCCATGAATTATGGTTAGATGATTTGTTTTCCAGCTGATCAACAGATGAAAGTGGATTAGCATGATGCATGGATGAGGAAAACAACAAAATAACAACATTAGAATCAAATTAAAATAGGGTGTAGCAATTTAGAATTTTATTATTAATTTTAGGGAATTTTGGGTGCCTTAAAGGGAACACACAAGTACTTGTTGTTTTCATCCATTTAAAATGTTCAAAACAAATAACAAAGTTGATATTTGAAAAGGTTATCAAATTTTAGTTGGATTACATGTTTCACATTTTGAAATTGGACTTTGGATTATTTAATTATGAATTAAACAATATTAAACAATTTTTAATTGAATTAAACAAGATTTAAATTGTTTAGGCAATTTAAATTATTCAAACCAGGAAACAAAATTTATATTTGAATAGGGTATTCAAAATGGTATGGAAAACATATTTTATTTGCCTTATTTGGAATTGGTATGAATTATTTATGAATTGTTGCAAATTACAATTGAATTATTTGAATTCAAATTTAAATTGCATTTTGAAAATTCAAAACAGAAAACAATTGATACCAAAAGATAGAGATTTGAATTTGGACCAGTGCACATATTTTAGTTTTGTAATTTGGAGTTATAAAACAATTTTTATTTGCACTTTGGTTCTAGGGGCCAAACTGTAATTCTAAAGGACCTGAAATAAATAGAAACGTGCAGGAAATGTGTTGTTACCGCGCTGTAGCTAGCCCGTGCCACTGACCTGGTGGGCCAAGCCATGCTGGCGTGCCAACGAGGCGGTACACTGTGAGGTGGCGGTGGCTGTCCCTGACGGGTGGGTCCCAGCGCGCGGTGGAAAGGGAAAATGGGAGGCAAAAATTGCCTCCCGCGGGACTCGATCCCGCGCCCCTGGGCAAGCGGAAGAGGGGTGTTGCCAGTGCGGCTAAGGAGCGTTTCGTGACAGGGTAGGTGCGCGTTTGTTTTTACAGTGTGATTCCGTCAGTTTAGCTGACTGACGAATCTGACGAACGGAATTGTTCTGCGACTACAGGAGCTATCGACGAGGGCTTCTCCGGCGGCCACGGCGGGTGCTGGCGAGTGCGTGGATGTGGGTGGCGTGTGCGCGGTGCTTGGCGGGTGCAACACAGGAGAAAAGGCGAGGGAAGGAGGAGAGGAACAGATCGCTCACCTGCTGGTCGTCGACAGGTAGCAGAACCGGACGGACGTTGCCGGCGACGGCGCGGCCGACGTGGTCCATCCCAGCGCGAGGCGAGAGCACGGGGAGACGCCGGAATGTGCCGCGGCTCCATTTTCCTCCTCGGAGGCGCCTCGAGGTGGCCAGAGCTACCGGCGCTAGGGGAGGAAGGTGGTGAGCTCACGGTGGCTTGTTTCGGTGACAGGTTCTTCAGAGCAGAGGGGGATCGGTGTGGATCTAGGAGGAGATATGGGATGGGGACGGTGGCGTGGAGTAGAAGAAGATGGGGATGGAGATTTGGCGTGGAGAAGGGGAAGAGAGGAGCGGGGCAGGAGCATGTGAGGGGTGGTGCGGTGGTGGTACTGCCTGCGTGCTCTCTGTCTGCTTTTCTTCAGAGACAGCGACGGGGAGCAGGTGGGGATGACGTCGGGGTGGACTGGGTCGTGGGGCTGGGTTGGGCTAGATGGGCTGCGTTAGGTAGATAGGTTAGTTGCTGTCTCCTTTCTTTTTCTTTCTGTTTTTTTTTTATGAAAACAGATTTGGAAGAAAATTGATAGATTTTGTTTAGGGAAAAAAATCCAGTAAATTTAGGGTAGGTTATTTAGGTAATTAGAAATACATTTCCAAGATTGGTTTGCAGAAAATTTGACATTTTTAAAAATATTGTTTGTATTTGAAACCATATTGAATGAATTTTCAATATTAAACAAACCTTATTTTAAAACAACATTTTTAATAGGGTTAGCCCTAAGATTTAATTTGATTGAAAATTAGTTGATTGGCTTGTTAAGTTTATGAATTCAAAAGTGGTTATGTTTGAGGCATTTTGATTATAAGATGGAGGTGATTTAATTAATTGATTGAAAATAGTTGTTTGAGTTAAACCCAACAAGTTAATGAATGATTTGATTTGAATTTTTGAATTAGTCATTAGGGTTTGTTAACAACAGGGACAAATTTATTTAGCAGGCAATTTGTTTAAAACAATTTTCAAACTATTGAAAACAAATGAGGGGTGTGGTTTGCAAGTTTGAAATTGGAAATTTTGGGCAAGGGTGAAAGTTTAAATTGCTTTGAAATTTCCAGTTGTGATGCAAACATGGTGCAATGCAATGTGATGCATATGATGCAAGCAAACAAACAGGTAACACCCCAGGTGTTACACATGTAGATGCAAAGAACATGCAAATACAATAGGACCGGAACATGTCAGATCTTTTGATGATGTTTACCACATGCGAAGTATGGTAATAACACTAGAACGCCATATGTGTTAAGTGCTTACAGACTAGATTATTGACTCTAGTGCAAGTGGGAGTCTGAAGGGAATATGCCCGAGAGGCAATAATAAAGTGGTTATTATCTTATTCCTTGTTTATGATAAATGTTTATTTCTTAGGCTAGAATTGTATTAACCGGAAATGTTGATACATGTGTGTTTAATAAACAAACAATGGTTCCTAGTAAAGCCTCTCTTTTAACTAGCTCGTTGATTAATAGATGATCAAGGTTTCCTGATCATGAACATTGGATGTTTTTAATAACGGGCTCATGTCATTGGTAGAATGATGTGATGAACATAGACCCAAAGTGAATATAGCAATGCGATCAAGTCATTAAGTTACATTGTTATATCACACATAGGAAGTAACTCTAATCCTTAGACCATGAGATCATGTCAATCACTAACACCGAAAGAGTGCTTTGATGTCATCAAACGTCACACCGTAACAGGGTGACTACAAAGGTGTCGTTGGGTATTTGGAAAGTATTAGTTGAGACTCATGGATCAAGAGTGGGATTTGTCCATCCAAATGACAGAGAGATATACTCTGGGCCCTCTCGGTGATATCACGTCGACACCGCTTGCAAGCACGTGACTAGGTCACAAGGATGTCATATCACAGAACGAGTAAAAGAGTACTTGTCGGTAACGACATTGATCTAGGTATGGTTGATAACAATGATTGGATCTCGGACAAGTATAATATCGCGAGACAAAGGGAATTGGTTACAACGTTTACGGTTCACACAATCACTAGATTCATCGTTGAATGTGTAGGAGTCATTACGGTTCTCCAGGTCCCGTTGTTGACTACTGATCGGAGAGGTGTCTCGATTATGTCTACATTATTCACGAACCGTAGGGTGACACACTTAAGGTTTGATGACGCGATTGAGTGGATACGGAATATTGGAGAAAAGTTTGGACAACACCGAAATTGTTTCAGGGAATATTGAAATAGTCACCGGAATTGTTTCGAGGAATATTGAAATAGTTTGAGGTGGTATATGTTAATGTTTTATTAAAAAATAGTTCAAGGGGGTAAGTGTTATTGTTTGTTAATAGGATCAACAAATATTAAAATAAAGAAATGAAATTGTTTTATTTATTTATTAAAAAAACCTTGGAATATTGAGTGGGAATTAATGAGAGAATGAGTGGGTTGAGTGGAGACTCCACTCACATGATGAGGGGAGAGTTGGAGGCACCAAAATTTCGTGGCTGCCTCCCCCTTTTATATAAAGAGGGGTTGGACCTCCCTCTCCACACACACTTGGTGTCATCTCCATCTCCCTCCTCCTGCTGATCCACCCCATGTTCATGCGCTTGGCGAAGCGCTGAACGAAGTTTTATCCACCACACCACGCTGTCGTGCTGCTGGATTTCCGAGGGATCCTCTACTTCCGCTGCCCCGCTGGATCGATGGAACGGAGGTCGCCATCGAGATGTACTTGTGACCGAGTGCGGAAGCGCTGCCGGATTGCAGCTCTCATCTTCACGAATCGATGTGAGTTCGACTACATCACCAACGAGATTCGATCTCGTAACGCTTTGTGTTTTCGACGGTATGTTCTTATTAAGACTCTGTTTCTCCTTGTTGCCTACATCTTCTAGATTAGATCTTGGCCCTTCAGGTGTCTATTGCGTAGGAATTTTTTTGTTTTGTATGCAACGAACCCTTCAATTATAGTGTCAATTTTGACAAAGTGCCTCTTCTATGTGACATTGAAAGTGCTATCAAGATTGCCTACAACCCCGTTCTTCACTCCAAGACGAAACATATTGAGATTCGTCACAATTTCATTCAGGATCATGTTGAGAAGGGTGATATTGATATCTCTTATGTGTTCACCAAGGATCAACTTGTGGACATCTTCACGAAGGCCCTTGACGAACCAAGATTTCGGGGTTTGAGGAATGAACTAAATTTCATTAATTCGTCTAACTTCACTTGACACCTTGCATAAGTACCTTTATTATACATGTTATTTGGTTTGGATGTAGGCATGGACATAGGGGAGCGTAACTCAATTCATGAGTCAACACTCTGATACGTGATAAACGTATCCATAATTTCTAATGTTCCATGTTGTTTCATGCCATATGCTACATGTTTATTATACACTTTATGCCATTTTTATCAATTTTCTGGGACTAACTTATTGACAAGATGCCATAGAGTCAGTTCCTACTTTCTGTTGTTTTTAGTTTTCAGAAAATTTGTTCTGGAAATATTCTCGGAATTGGACGATTCAAAGCCCGAAAGTCTTAGAAAGTTGTCGCGCACATGGAGTCCGGAGGGGACCCGGAGGGGGCCCACAGGGGCCCCACACCATGAGGCGGTGCGCCCCCCTTGGCCGCGCCCAGGGGTGGTGTGGCCCCCGTGGCCGCCCACCGACGTTGCCTTCGCGCCTATATATTCTCCTCGAAGGGTTAACCTTATATACATAAGCCTTTTCCACCAAAAACATCCGCAACCGCTGTCATCGTCAACCCTAGTTCGGGAGGGTTCTAGAGCTCTCCCCGACACCCTGCCGGGAGGGGAAATCATCACCAGAGGGCTCTACACCACCATGCCCACCTCTGGAATGATGCGTGAGTAGTTCATCCTTGGACTACGGGTCCATAGAAGTAGCTAGATCGTTGTTCCCTCCTCTATATGCTTCATGTTTAGATCTTTTGAGCTGCCTTACATGATCAAGATCATCTTATTGTAATGCTACATGTTGTGTTTGCTGGGATCCAATGAATATTGAATGTTATGTCCAATGATTATCAATCTATCGTGTTCTTTTCATGTGTATTTTATTTATGATCTTGCATGCTCTCCGTCGTTAGTAGATGCTCTGGCCAAGTAGATTCTAGTAACTCCAAGAGGGAGTATTTATGCTCGATAGTGGGTTCATGCCTCCCTTTCACTCACGCTCGAGTGACAGAAACGTAAACGGGTGGGGGATGTGTTGTTGCCATTAGGGAGAAAACAACAATGCGTCTACGGATAATTTCATTGTTTACATTACACACTTTGCTTACTGCGATTATCTGTTGCTTGCAACTTAATACCCAAGGTTTGCTCGGATGATATTCTGAGGGTGGATTATTAGTCATAGATGTAGTTGGATGACGGTCTATGTATCTTGTTGTAATCCCCACATGAATCACATAGTATACTTCTGTAGGAAACAGATTTCTGCTGTCCACCGTAAAAAATTGTATAATTCACAGAAAGATCAAAATGACCTGAATTTGTTTTTTTCTTATTCCTCAGCTAATTCCGAAACTTTTTCGTTCTTTATGTTTCTCGATTTGAGTAACATAAGTGCCCCAAAAAATTCGTCTTTACAAAATGTTCCGGTTTTGACAGATTCTGCCCTTTTACTTGTATTTTCTCTTTTACTATGTCGAGTGGATTTCTTTGCTTCACGAAATATCAGTGGTTGTAGCTAATGTTTAAAAAATATTAAAAATACTTGTGTCCATGCTAAACATGTGAATTTTTGATTGTGCACTAACCCTCTAATGCAAATTACATTGAGTGTGGTGTGAAGGAAGTTTTCAAGGGTCAAGAGAAGAGGGTGATATAATGTGATCATGAAGAGTGCAAAGGATGCCCCCGTGGTGCATCCTAGAAAATTCTAAGAAGACTCAAGCGTCTAAGCTTGGGTATGCCTAAGGCATCCCCTTCTTCATCAACAATTTATCATGTCACTTCTAGTAAAACTATATTTTTATTAGGTCACATCATATGAATTTTACTTGGAGAGTTTGTTTGTTTTCTTTTGTTTTATTTTGTTTTCCTTGCTGCAATAATATTTTTTGAACCCAGCGTTCTTTGTGTGGGAGAGAGACACGCTCTGCTTTTTCATATGAATACTCGTTATGCTCGTATTCTTAGTTTTTCTTCTAGCTGTTGCAAATCCTTTTAGCTCACGTTTTTCATGCATCTCTTATTTAGAGCTGTTAGTTCCAGTAGAGTTATGTTAGTACTCTCTTGTTTCACTGCTATATCTCTTGGATAGTTTTTTTTAGTATAAAATGATTGGTGTTGGAAAGCAGTAGTATAATTTTCGTGCTTATAACGGTGCAAATAGAAGCTTGTATAGACGGTGGTTAGACTTTTTCATGTCATGCTAGATGTTATTTTAATTCTATGCTTAGTAGTTGTTACTGTAGCATGACTTGTCGCAAATAGCTAAGATTTCTTAATGTGCCATTGAAAGAATCATGAGTTGTTTTTGTCATATTGAAGCATGAATTTGTGGTGTTCTCCTTCGAATGCTTTATTTGGTTGACTTGGCGCATGCTTACACCATGTTTATGACTACAAACCAGTCACTTATAGCCTCTATGATCATTTAGTTTTTTACTTGTAATACCCTTTATGCTTTCATTAATAATGTTTTTGTCACTATGCATTATTATGACCATTATTGCTCTCTTGATTTATCGCTCCCAGTCTTTTGCTAGCCTCCACCAAAGTTTGCCAAATGTGTCCACCATACCTACCTACATGTGGTATTTAACCGCCACTCCAAGTAAATTTCTCATGTGCTACCTTTAAAACTTTCAAAATTATTCCTGTTTTGTGCCCCTGCGTTAGCTCATGAGGACATGAATAGAGAATCTTTATCTCACTTGTTGATTGGACTTTACTCACATGGACTAGTGGCTACATCCGCTTATCCAAATGATAGAAGAGCTGGCAGCGGGGTGCCCAGCCCCAAAATTGGTTACTATAAAATTCTCTTCACTATCCTCCCCCCCATTTACCAGTCAAAGCATAATTGTGTAAACAAAAGAGAAAGAGGGATGACCTTCTATACCAGATGTGACCTTCAATGGGAGCCACTCTTATGAAGTCTAGTTGGCTTGTGACGTACTATATTGTTTGTTTACCATTAGTTGACATAAGCATACACCTCTCTAAAAATGTTTTCAATGCCTCTGTTTAATAAAATAAAAAGCTCTAGCACATGAGTTAATCCCCGCTTCCCTCGGTGAAGGGCATTTCTTTTACTTTTATGTTGAGTCTCCATCTTCTAACTTTATGCGTAGTTGAGAGAGCGTAGTTGCTATTCTGAGTTTAATGTGCATTGGTTCCAGAAACTATTATTAATTGATTCATGATGCGTTATTATTTTCTCTCAAATTATCTGTTCTAGTCATCCAATTGAACTTTGAAGGTGTCCTGACATTTATGTTTTTCCCCACTCTTAAGGACAAGCGTAATATCACTTTGCTATGTTTTCTTTATGCTCGAAACAAACATATAACTTTCAAGTGCATTATTATTCATGATCTTTATTTGTATTACTTTTCATGATGCAAAGTGATTGCTAAGTTTCATTGTTAAAATTGTATCTATCATGCATGTGTTTAAAGTACTATGATCTCAGCTTTACATATACTTTTACAATTTAGATGATCAAGTTTATGTTGGTAGCATGTCACCTTGGAAATTATTTGTTTTTATCAATTACCTACTCAAGGACGAGTAGTAACTAAGCTTGGGGATGTTGATACGTCATAAACGTATCTATAATTTCTGATGTTCCATGTTGTTTTCATTCCATATGCTACATGTTTCTTATACACTTTATGCCATTTTTATCGATCTTTTGGGACTAACCTATCGACAAGATGCCACAGAGCCAATTCCTGTTTTCTGATGTTTTTAGTTTCACAAAAGTTGTTCTGGAAATATGCTCGGAATTGGATGATTCGAAGCCCAAATGTCTTAGAAAGTTGTCGCGCACACGGAGTCCGGAGGGGACCCGGAGGGGCTCCACACCATGAGGCGGTGCGCCCCCTTGGCCACGCCCAGGGGTGGTGTGGGCCCCCTGGCCGCCCACCGACGTTTCCCTCGCGCATATATATTCTCCTCAAAGGGTTAACTCTATACATAAGCCTTTTCCACCAAAAACATCCGCATCCGCCATCATCGTCAACCCTAGTTCGGGAGGGCTCTGGAGCTCTCCCCAGCACCCTACCGGGAGGGGGAATCATCACCGGAGGGATCTACACCACCATGCCCGCCTCCTGGATGATGCGTGAGTAGTCCATCCTTGGACTACGGGCCCATATCAGTATCTAGATGGTTGTTCTCTTCCTCTTTATGCCTCATGTTTAGATCTTGTGAGCTGCCCTACATGATCAAGATGATCTTATTGTAATCCTACATGTTGTGTTTGCTGGGATCCGATGAATATTGAATGCTATGTCCAATGATAATCAATCTATTATGTTCTTTTTATGTGTATGTTATTTATGATCTTGCATGCTCTCCGTTGTTAGTAGATCCTCTGGCCAAGTAGATGCTAGTAACTCCAAGAGGGAGTATTTATGCTTGATAGTGGGTTCATGCCTCCCTTTCACTCACGCTCGAGTGACAGAAACGTAAACGGGTGGGGGGTGTGCTGCTGCCATTAGGGAGAAAACAACAATGCTTTGTATAAGGATAATTTTATTGTTTACATTACACACTTTGCTTACTGCGATTATCTGTTGCTTGCAACTTAATACCCAAGGTTTGCTCGGATGACATTCTGAGGGTGGATTATTAGTCATAGATGTAGTTGGATGACCGCCTATGTATCTCGTTGTAATGACCGCATGAATCACGTAGTAATCGTCATGTCATGCATATGCACTACGGTGCAACCTTTATATCTGTCTGTCAGCTGTAATTTGTTTACCCAACATGCTATCTATCTGTTTTGGAGAGACACCACTAGTGAAATGTGGACCCCGGTCCATTTTCCTCATAATGAATACAACCACCGCAATCACTGTTTTCATAATGTTCCTACTGTTTCCTACTGCCATCACTGTTCTCTTTTCATCTACTACAAACAAGTACTATTTTCCACACCATACATTTAACCTCTTTGTTTTCAGCAAAAACAGGATTGACAACCTCACTGCTTCGTTGGGACAAAATGTTTTGATTGTGTTGTCTAGGTTCCACGGTGCTTCTGAACCGGTAGTGCGCCCTACCACCTCACCTGCATCAACCTTCGGAAGTGATTTCTTTATCCTACTGGTCGATTCAACCTTGGTTTCTTTCTGAGGGAAATTTGCTGCTGTGCTCTTCATGCCTTCCTCTTGGGGTTTCCCAACGAGTGCAAGATCTGCACAATCACACTCCTCTTATTATGCGAAAATCAAGCTTTCATGCATATCTAGTCATTTTGTGACTTATTTTACTTCAATGTGAGTAGTGATTTTGGGCCCAAGATACATCTTTGCGGCGCCAAGGCACACACTCAAACATGGTGGCTCTGGCCACCAACCTTCTCTCTTCAAGAGTTTGGTTCTTTGTGGTTCTTTCTTTCGTTTTATTTTTGAGCTCTTTGTTTCTTTGTCTTAAGAAAATTTCTTGAGCATGTATTTTCTCCTTTTCTCTTTGGAAGCTCATGTATGCCTCTCTTATCAGTTCGAGCTCTTCTATCCCATGCCCCCTCCTTATCTCAGAAAACATGCTTTCCGTTTTTCAAAAGCAAAATTCGCCCATGTTCGTGTCCGTCGTTTCCCCTGGAGTTCTTGGCTTTAGCATCTCGGAAATTCCCGCCACAAGTCCATAAATATCCGATGTCCAGGTACTTGCCCCAGAAAATCCCCCAACATTTCCTCCCGTGCCCGCTCTCTGGTCACGACCGGAAATTTTGGGCGGAATTTTTCGGCCCCCGAAAATTTCCGTGTCCTAAGCCCCGGAATTTTTGTTCTCCCATACCCGAATATTACGGGGTAAGTTTCGGGGCACTATATAAGGCGACGGGGTGGGCTGCGCGGAGCACAGGTCGCCCACCCCCGCGGCATGTGCTCCCCTTCTTGCCCCGAGACTCGTTGCCGCTGCCAAGGACTCCCCGGTGCTGCTCTGCCCCGACTCCTCTTCCTACGACCTCTCCTCTGTGCGGAGGCCTTTCTCCTCCATCGTTCCACCTGTTTTTGGCATGTGGAGCAAGAGTCTCTGTTCAAGCAAGTGTACACCACCATGGCCAAGCCCATACGTCCAATGAAGTAGATCAATTTCCAGCATATGTTAGCCCGTCCTGAGTACTTTGGCAATGTAGTGAATGTTGTGGAAGCTCTCGGTCTGTGTCATCTGATGGAGATTCAGTGCTCTTACAACATCCCCATGATCCAACAGTTCTTTGCCACTTTGGTGTTCGATGACTCGGAGGATATCAGTATGACTTGGATGTCTAGACCACATCAGCTTTCTGCCGCTCTCCGCAAGTTTGCTACCGTGCTTGACTACCCCTTTGTTGGTCTCTCGGGGCCCTAGGGTGCACGGATGCATGTTCATGGTGTGGAGTATGACAAGAACAAGCTAGGAGAACTGTATGGTGCTACTGGTATTGTGGGCTCTGCTAAGGGACTTTGTATGATATTCTTTTGCGTATGTTCTGCGAGTCCATTTCTCCTAGTGCTGACAACAATGATGAGATTCGTGGTGGTCTGGTGAACTTGATGCATCATGCTTATCTGACTTTCACCGAGGGTGATATGGAGGACTTGGAGGCACATAAAGTTGATGTGATGGATTTCATCTTCCATGAGATCCACTATGTTGTTTTTCACCGTAAGGTGCCTCCCTGTGCTCCTTTCGTCATGAGCCTCATCAAGTCCAAGTACCCTGCAGATGAAAGCCTTGAGTCAGACCGTGAGCCACACAAGGATGTCAAGCTGTACAAGAAGATTGCCCATGTTGAGAAGTTGGTGCTACCGGGAGTGGCCATTGTGACTCTCGCATGAAGCGTGTTGCTTCTAGAAAGGGAACCAAGAAGAGATCTTGGGTGGTGCGTTCTATAGATAAGGTGCTTTGCATGAATGTTTGCATTCACAAGGAAAACTACAATGCTTATAGTGAGCGTCACAGAATCCTCACCAACCAGAGTGCCATCATGACTGCTATGAACATTCCCAATGCTCCACCACCACCTCCTGCTAAGATTTCGTATCGCAACTGAAACAACCGGGATGTTGACTAGTACATTGGTGTGCCTGATGATGATGATCTGGAGACTGCTAGTGAGGACCGTGCTGGTGACCCAGATGACGGCCCAAAAGACAGTGCCGAGGACTAGGGAGCTTGATCCATGGGGCGCTAGACTTACTCTTCTTCCTTTTGGTATCCTGATGCCAAAGAGGGAGAAGATTTATGGAACGAGATTTGCATGGGTGGGCACAAGTTGTGATCTTTTCAACTTTGTTCTCTCTTTCACTTGTGCTCTTCGTTCTGTTATTCGTGAACTCTTAAATTAGTGTTATTTGCGAACCTTATGTTTATTAGGAGGCTTGTGTCTTCGCTATTATCCGTTGTGATCTTTGTTCCTACTCGTTTGTATGATTATCTATTGCAAATATCTGTGTTGTCATCACTCACCAAAAAGGGGGAAATTGAAAGCTCATGTCTCCTCTAATCCAGTTTTGGTGGTAATAACAACACAAGTATTCCCTCTAATTTTTTTAAGTGTTCACAGCTGGAGATGTTATATTAACCAAATAAAATATCCCTCCCTGTTGGAAAAGATAAATCAATAGAAACAGAGGCAGAAATTTCCGCAGGAGGGCCAGAATTTCCGGGTTGGAAACCCTGGAAATTTTCGTCCTCTTGAAGTTTGGCCTCGAAGAATCAACGTGTCTAGAATGCCCGCTCTCTGGAAGGGGGCGGATATTTGGGCCGGAAATTTCCGGTGGAAATATCCGGCCTATGAAGATCAACGTGAAGACGACGCGCCCCGCCTGCCCGCTCTCTGGAAAGGGGCGGAAATTTGGGACAGAAATTTCCGGCCGCCGGATTATTCAAAGTTCCACCCCCGGACTTTTGGAAATATCGGACCGGTGTGCCCGAAAATTTACGGTACTTACCCCAGAATTTTCCGGCACTTACCCCAGAAATTTCTGTCCCTAGGAGTCTGCAATGGCCATATTTCGGAGAGACCTATAAATAGTTGTCTCCTACCTTGGAACATATAGCTCGTCCATTCCTCTATCTCCTCCATTAATACCAAGCTTTAAATGAATAGATCTCCCTACTCAACCAATCAAACTTGATGCCCTTCAAGGATTTGCTGGAGAAGACCTAGATCTACATATTCACCGAGCCAAAAATTGATTCCCCCATACTTCCCTTTGGGAAGGATTTGCTGGAGAAGACCTAGATCTACATATTCATCGAGCCAAAAATTGATTCCCCCATACTTCCCTTTGGGATCTTGTAGATCTATTCGTTGCCTTGTCATCCTAGAGAAACCCTAGTGCTTGGAGCTCCCACCTTGTTTCAAGAAGCTTTAGATATTTGAGAGCCTCCAACCATTTTTTGGAGTAGGCTCAACCTTGTGTAAAGATTTGGTCACTGCCTTTAAGTCGACCTCATAGTGGAAACGAGAATCTCTCTCACCGGGGAAGCTCAAGAAGAATAAGGTGTGCACATCCGTACTATTGGAGATCCTAGGTGGCTCCTCACCTCTCCAACGTAGGCATACTTATTTTTGAAAAAACTACGGGAAACATATCCTTTCTCCTTGTTTACACTTGTGGTTATCTTGTTGTTTACATATTGCTTCCGTTGCGTACTTTGTATTCTATCACATATGTTGTTCATCTAGTTGCACATATAGATAATCTTGTGTTCTACTTGTTTAGCCCAATCTAAAAAGGAAAAGAAAAAAAATGTTAGTCACCTATTCACCCCCTTTAGTTGACCATACCGTACTTTCAGGCGGCTCCAAGAGCCCCCTAGTGCGTCGGGTTTCTCCTTTGTTTGCCGACGCTATTTTGAGGTCCTAGGGGGGGGGGGGCACTAGGGGCGTGGCTAGGACGTTTTTCGCCACGTTTTGTAGTTGAGCCTAAAACCAAACCCAAAAAGTGGCTTGGGGCGTCTTGGGGCGGGTGGAGATGCTACGAGACAAAGGTTATTGGACTAGTATGACTTGATCCCCGACAAGGCTTGTAGCGTATCTACACATAACACACAACTTACATTGCCCCAATGCTGCAGAAAGGTTGTCAAACTTCCCATCTTGCTTGAAACAAAGGGTTAAACGTATAACGTGCAAAACGGTGATGAAATCAATACAAGTAAAAATAGACCATGTATGAAATAATGGTTAAAAGTAAGTAAACAAAATTGTAATCAATGTTAAATAATGAACTGGTGCCATATTTTCACTAGTGGTGTCTCTCCAAAGATAAAGAAGCAAACATTGTGTGAACAAATTACAACTGAACAATTGATAGAATATGGTATGTAAAAAACATCCAAATATGAATTATCCGATGATATTTAATCGAATAATCCAAAAAACCCAAAAAATCAATATTATGTAACATAACTAATAATTAGTAAGTTGTTGGGTACGTCCGTTAATCAACAACTCACTTACACAATCATTATGCAGACTATTGATTGCATCTTCGAAGGCTACTACGCTATTTAAGCATCTGTGGATGGTATCTTAGGTCATGTATTTATGTTATTGTAAGAATATGAACATACGTTTCGCGTTGCCACATTTCTTATGTCGTTTGTGTGATCATGCACCTTATTCGCTCTATCGCATTATAACTACTCCCTCCGTTCCTAAATGTAAAATGTTTTAGTCCTTTTCCACATTTATACATGTCTATATGTATCTAGACAACTTTTAGTGTATATGTTCACTTATATTAGCATATATATAGACAACATGAGTAATAGCTACCATCTTATATTTAGCAACGAGGGAGTATTTTTTTAACGATGTTTTGTTGAACTTATCAATTAGTTTTGCTTTTATGTTTGGAGAATGCTAGGCGTAGGTCGCCCTACAACATGCAAACGTAGGTCCCCTCGTGAGCTCTTGGATCTTCATCCAATGACTAGAAATCAGCATATTACAGATTTGCATTTTAGCCCCCTGTTTCTTGAATATACAACCCGCACTCTACAGTAGCCCCACTTAAACGAAGAGGTATATTATGTTGCTCCCGGCCATCTCGATAATTACAGCAAAACTGCCATTGCAACAAATTCATTCATATCGCGACAAAAAGTATTACCCCGTGTACAAGAAAAAGTATTACAACAAATTGTTTCAAAACAAATCGAAAAATAAGTAATGCTACAAAGAATAGTTAAACAATGTGTTTATTGCGGTGCAACAAAATAGTTCACACAATTCAACAAAAGTCATAAACTATTGCAACAAAAAAAAAATTGCATCAATTAAAAAGTTGGTAAGCAACAAATTACCGTTCCGGTTGCAACAAAAAATATCTACTATTTCAACAAAAGAATAAATCGATAGCAACAATAAAATCACATGTTTACAACATGTGAAGGAACACATAAAACATATAATTCCAAATTAATTCTAAACACATATGCGCATTTTCTACAAAACCATACAGAAAAACATTGCAACATCTCGCTTCTGCTTTATCAACAAAATACATGTGAAAATGTTACAAATTTTAAAAAGACACACGCAACGTTGATCGAAAATGGCGAAAAACACTTAGTATACATATGGCTGATATGTTGGGCTGGTAAAAACCTGGCAAGACACGAAAATTGGGTCAAAAAAGCTAAATCTGTGCTAAATGGGCCTATATACGTTCACATGTCCCAAAAACTAGTTGGCTAGCTAACTGCCCTCGTTGGTTTCACCGCGTAGGTCGGCATAAAATAAGCATTTTTCTTTATGTTTTGTTGATCTACTGCGCGTATACATCCGATTAATTTTATATCCGTTATGAATCTGCTAATTTCCATATTTGAATCCGCAACCTCCGAATAAAATAAAAATATACGGTATAGGAGCTGTTCGTGATTTCCCCCCGTATATTTCCTTGACCAAACCAATGGCTGCAAAGTGCAAACCAACGGCTGCGATGATTCCAGAAAGCAAGTTTTATCTTGGCCCAAATATAGGTTCGCCCGAGGAGAAAAAACCCAACCGCCCAACCTCGCATTCTCCCCACCTCAACCCCATCTCGAGCGATACCCTAGCCCGCGCCGCCGCCATGGACGGGATCGACGCCGAGCTGGCGCGCGCGCAGGACGAGCGCCGGAAGCTGGAGGAGGCCCTGGCGGCCGGCGCGCCCATGGGCGTCTCATCCGTTACCTTCGACAAGGATCTCTACGGCGGGAGCGGCTCGGGCCCCGACCGCTTCGCCGGCTACGACACCTCCATCCCGGCCTCCGAGGACGACGCGCCCGAGGACGACAGCGCTGAGCCCGCCGTCAACCCCGCGGTGCGCCGCCTCGCGTCCTACACGGGCCATGCCCTTGCCGCCGCCGACATCCCCCGGTCGGACGACGACGGGATCCCCGTCAAGAAGTCCCAGCGCATCATCGACCGCGAGGACGACTACCGCCGCCGCCGCCTCGACCGCATCATCTCGCCCGAGCGCCACGACCCCTTCGCCGCAGGGGAGGCCACCCCGGACCCCTCTGTCCGAACCTATGGCGATGCCATGCGCGAGAGCAAGGTGCAGCAGGAGAAGGAACACGTGCTGCGCGAGATCGCTAAGAAGAAGAAGGAGGAGGAGGAGAAAGCCAAAGAGAAGAAGTCAGCGCCTGAGCTACCAGCGGCACCAACGAAGCGGCGCAATAGGTGGGATCAGTCACAGGATGGTGATGCTGCTGCTGGGGCCAAAAAGGCGAAGACTTCCTCAGACTGGGATGCCCCTGACGCAACTCCTGGGATCGGACGCTGGGATGCCACCCCTGGGCGCGTCGGAGATGCGACACCCTCTGTGAGGAGGAACAGATGGGATGAGACACCAACTCCAGGGAGGATGGCTGATGCAGATGCAACTCCTGCAGCTGGTGGCATTACTCCAGGAGCCACCCCTTCTGGGGCGTGGGATGCTACTCCTAAGCTACCTGGTGGGCTTGTCACACCAACACCCAAGAAGCAGAGGTCTCGGTGGGACGAGACACCGGCGAGTATGGGGAGTGCAACTCCTGGTGGTACAGCAGCGACACCTGCATCTTACACTCCTGGACCGACGCCGTTCGGAGCAGAAAACCTCGCAACACCAACACCTGGCCAGATTGCCCGTGGCGCGATGACTCCGGAGCAGTACCAGCTCTTGCGGTGGGAGAGGGACATTGAGGAGCGAAACAGGCCTCTCACTGACGAGGAGCTTGATGCCATGCTCCCGCAGGAGGGGTACAAGATCCTTGAACCTCCAGCTTCATACCAGCCCATACGCACCCCAGCAAGGAAGCTTCTTGCTACGCCAACACCTCTGGCCACACCACTTTATGCTATTCCAGAGGAGAATCGTGGACAACAGTATGATGTGCCCAAAGACATGGGTCCTGGGTTGCCACTCATGAAGCCAGAAGATTACCAGTACTTTGGACAATTGCTGAATGAGGATGAGGAGGAGGAGCTAACGCCAGAGGAGCAGAAGGAGAGGAAAATCATGAAACTCCTGCTCAAGGTTAAGAATGGCACACCCCCGCAGCGAAAGACAGCACTTCGTCAGCTCACAGACAAAGCACGTGAATTTGGTGCTGGTCCTCTGTTCAACAAAATCCTGCCATTGCTTATGCAGCCAACACTCGAGGACCAGGAGCGGCATCTCCTGGTGAAGGTCATTGATAGGGTGCTGTATAAACTGGATGAGCTGGTCCGTCCATTTGTGCACAAGATTTTGGTGGTTATCGAACCACTTCTGATTGACGAGGATTACTATGCTCGTGTTGAGGGCAGGGAGATTATTTCAAACCTTAGCAAAGCTGCTGGCCTTGCTACTATGATTGCTGCCATGAGACCAGATATTGATAACATTGATGAGTATGTGAGGAATACAACTGCAAGGGCATTCAGTGTGGTGGCTTCTGCTTTGGGTATCCCTGCTCTCCTCCCATTCTTAAAGGCTGTTTGTCAGAGTAAGAAGTCGTGGCAAGCTCGGCACACTGGTATCAAGATTGTTCAGCAGATTGCTATTCTCATGGGCTGCGCTGTTCTGCCTCACCTTAAGAACCTAGTCGAGATCATTGAGCATGGTCTAAGTGACGAGAACCAGAAAGTTCGGACGATCACTGCCCTCTCTCTTGCTGCACTTGCTGAAGCTGCTGCACCCTATGGTATAGAAAGTTTTGATAGTGTGTTGAAGCCTCTCTGGAAGGGTATCAGATCTCACCGTGGAAAGGTCCTTGCTGCCTTCTTGAAGGCTATTGGTTTCATCATCCCTCTTATGGATGCTCTGTATGCTAGTTACTACACAAAGGAGGTGATGCAAGTCTTAATTAGGGAATTCCAGTCACCAGATGAAGAGATGAAGAAGATTGTCCTTAAGGTTGTTAAACAGTGTGTCAGTACAGAGGGTGTAGAGGCTGATTATATCCGTAGTGACATCCTTCCAGAATTCTTCAAACACTTCTGGGTTAGGAGAATGGCTCTAGATCGTAGGAACTATAAGCAACTTGTGGAAACAACCGTAGAGATGGCAAATAAGGTGGGAGTTACTGGTATTGTTGGTAAGATTGTCGAGGATCTGAAAGATGAAAGTGAGCCTTACAGGAGAATGGTGATGGAAACAATTGAGAAGGTGGTGGCCAATCTGGGTGCCTCAGATATTGATCCTCGTCTAGAGGAGCTGCTTATTGATGGCATCTTGTATGCTTTCCAAGAGCAAACAAGTGATGATGCTAATGTCATGCTTAATGGTTTTGGAGCTGTTGTGAATGCACTTGGCCAGAGGGTCAAGCCTTACCTTCCTCAGATATGTGGTACGATCAAGTGGCGGTTGAACAACAAGAGTGCAAAAGTTAGGCAGCAAGCTGCTGATTTGATCTCAAGGATAGCCATTGTAATGAAGCAGTGCCAGGAGGAGCAGCTTATGGGTCACCTGGGTGTTGTGCTGTATGAGTACTTGGGGGAGGAGTATCCTGAGGTGCTGGGTTCAATTCTCGGAGCTTTGAAGGCTATTGTGAATGTCATTGGCATGACCAAGATGACACCACCTATCAAGGATCTTCTTCCTCGGCTGACTCCCATCTTGAAGAATAGGCACGAGAAGGTCCAAGAGAACTGCATCGATCTAGTTGGTAGGATTGCTGATCGTGGAGCAGAGTTTGTGCCAGCTAGGGAGTGGATGAGGATTTGTTTTGAGCTGCTGGAAATGTTGAAGGCGCACAAGAAGGGTATCAGAAGAGCCACTGTGAACACATTTGGTTATATTGCGAAGGCAATCGGGCCACAGGACGTGTTGGCCACTCTGTTGAATAACTTGAAGGTGCAGGAGCGACAGAACCGTGTTTGCACTACTGTAGCAATTGCTATTGTTGCTGAAACTTGCTCGCCTTTCACAGTTTTGCCTGCCCTCATGAATGAGTACCGGGTCCCGGAGCTGAATGTCCAGAATGGTGTTTTGAAATCTCTCTCATTCCTCTTTGAGTATATTGGCGAGATGGGCAAAGATTACATATATGCTGTCACTCCCTTGCTTGAAGATGCTTTGATGGACAGGGATCTAGTTCACAGGCAGACTGCTGCATCTGCTGTTAAACATATGGCTCTAGGAGTTGCTGGCTTGGGCTGTGAGGATGCTCTTGTCCATTTGCTTAACTATGTCTGGCCCAATATATTTGAGACATCTCCTCATGTCATAAATGCTGTCATGGAGGCTATTGAGGGGATGAGAGTTGCTCTAGGTGCAGCTGTGGTTCTGAACTATTGTCTCCAAGGCCTTTTCCATCCAGCAAGGAAAGTGCGGGAGGTATATTGGAAGATCTACAACTCACTGTACATTGGCGCACAAGATGCACTAGTTGCTTCTTATCCTGCACTGGGCGATGACGGGGACAATATCTTCAGCCGTCCAGAGCTAGCCATGTTCGTGTGATCAACGTGAGTCTTCCTTATTTCTTAATGCAATATATACACATCGAAAGTTCGTAATGTTGGATCCTGCATTCATGTTTTCTAGTTTTGCCTGCTCAGTTCTGTCTACGTGCCAATTTCCTTTTAGTTCACCACTGTACTTTTGAGTTCTCATAAATTTGTGATGTTCCTTAATAGATTTACATCCTGATCCAGGCTATGCCAGTAGGCCTTAAGGGCAGTTATTCTCCTGTCTGTAGTTCTTAAAGAGTTCATCGATTTTCTGTTAACACTTCATGATTTCATTTTGCTTTCATAATATCATTATGTAAAACTACTATATCTGGTTAAGTGTTTAGGTATGGATAATAATTGCACCACTAGGAGATTAGAACTCCTTGGCCCTTGTCAGCGAGCCAGGCCACAGGTCATTTTAGCATTTGAGCAGTCCTTTTTGCAATTTTGTTTTATGTTGTATTTTGTGCTCTCTTCCAAAGCAAGAATCTGATATGCAAATGCATTGGCAGGATGTGCATATCCATGTACGGACATCCACATGCATGTGAAGCTTGAGCTGGGGTGGTATTTGAATTAGAGCTCACATTTCATTACTTGTGTTGCTTGTTGTGATGTCTGTTTGTATTGAAGCTGCGTTTTTTTTTTGTATTTGCAGCCTTGTGTTCCTTCTTCCTGAAGGGGGATGCGGTCTTTAAGAAATGCTCTTTATTTCCTGGTTACTAAACTGTTTGTGTAATCCGAGGCACTAACCGTTTTCAAATCCGTTGTGCTTTTCAGGGTGTTTGATCCAAGTATGACGCTGAAGAGTATTTCTGGATTCGAGACCCGCGTCAAGTAGCTGAGAATATGTTTAAGTTGTCCTGTTTTGGAGAGTGAAGACAATTGTAGCGTCGACATCGTCTTGTATCATGTAATGTTGGTTAAGGCGGCCAGTACCGTTCTCAAAACTTTGTGTTAGCGATGTCTTGTGTAACACTGTAAAGGTGTGTACTGTTGCAGTGCCGCAACTACATGTTATTTATGGGTTGAACGGTTTTATAGGTCTTGTTTGGGTCGACTACCTATGATTTTACATCTCCTGCATGTTGGGATTATATTTCTCCAAGATTGTTTCGAGTATGATGTTGCATATCGGTTTGCTTGAACCATCTCTATGGATAACAACGTGTCTCCTTGCCAGCGAGTGCTGTCAGCTGCAGCTGCAGCTGCTGCTGTACTACTCCAAGATCTAGCCGGCCTTGCCCAATCTAGCTATTGCTGAGCTCCTCCACTCAAAGCTCAGGCACCTCATCCCCGGCTCCCTGCGTGTTGATCTGTTGTCCCTGGCCTGTCCCTGACCTGCTAGCCGTCAAATATCTATCCCCTAGCGTCCTGGTACCGCCGCTGCTGATGTGTGAAATCTACAAAGAACGAAAGATCGTATGTTGAACATTTCTGAGAGGATGTATTGTTGAATCGATCTGGCAATCTATTTTTGTAAGTTGCTTCAAATTTGTTTCTTTCTGTGATTCTGTACATGGTTCACAGAAGGACAATGACTCAACGAAATAAATTGTCACATTAACAAATTTATTTGCAATATTTTTGTAAAATGAATATTTTAGATTGTTTTGCTAATTTGTTACTCCCTCCGTCCCAAATTAGTTGTCTCAAAGTTGAACAAAAGTGGATGTATCTAATACTAAAATATGTCTAGATACATCATCTTTTGCCTACCTTTTGAGACAATTAATTTGGGACGGAGGGAGTACTTACAGTCAAAGCGACATAATAATATACGATTAACTTGCAAGGGCTTGCCATAATAATAGATGATATAGCTCCGAGCAGCAGAACGAATCGGAAAAATAAACGGACCTCAAGAGTTCCCGCTTTTTATACAATAGAGATCCATGCTGAAATGTAAGAGAAAACATCTGAAGCCACCGCAGAAGGCATAACTTCTGTACTGGGCAGCATGCTCAATTCTGGACCAGGCCGCAGGGCATGTGAACAAAATGCGAGTCCCAGTCTCTAGAACCCCACAAAGTGGACACATTCCATCGCCAGGCGCTTCACGCTTCCGCACTTCCACCCTTGACGGGAGGCAGTCACGCAGTAGTTGCCACACAAATATCTTGATCTTCAGGGGGAGGGAGGCTTTCCACAAGTGAGAAGACCAAGCCTGCCCCTGCCTGTGGAAAAGTCTGCGGTATGCCGACTTAACCAAGAAAGACCCAGACGGTGCTAACCGCCAAGTAACTCTATCCGGAGCTCCGCCTAGGGAACCCGGTAACATGCCTCTAAGCTCATTCCAGGTTGTCGCTTCTTCTGCACCAAATCTCATTCGAAATGAGATGTTCCAAATTCCATTCGGCGTGGCGTCAGCAACGAGCAATAGTTGATCTGAGAAGATCGTAAAAAGGCTTGGATATGCGAGCTAGAGTGGTCTATCGCCAAGTCAAGCATCCACCCAGAATATGGTTGTCGGATATATACCGATTAGGGGTATGTCCGGCATTGTCTTAAAGAGTCGGATTACCAGGGTGGCCTGATTGGTAATGGATCACAGTCCATTAGGCGACCCAGTAAGCTGACGCGCAGAAGCCAGATTCTAGAAGAACCCGGACCACGGCCCACGTGGTGCGGCTTGGAGTAGAAGGCGGATTGTTGCCTTCCAAGTTAGAACTTACCGTAGTATTCTAGGTTTCCTTTCTGTAAGCCCTAACCCAGCTATCTATATAAAGCCGGACGGGAGAGAAGAAAGATATAGACAATTAGCTAGAAGCCAACTCGCCGAGAAGTTGATCCTCGTCGAGTTAGCAAACCCAAACTCATATTGTACTTTGTATACTTCAGGTTTCATCCCTGATTTAGTGAGATTGCAGGATTAGGAACGCCGCCTAGTTGCGACATACCGAACCTGGGTAAACTTTGGTATCCCTGGTTGTCATACTACCACGTTCCCCCCCACGTCTCTACCCGTAGGCTCATGGCACCCCCGTCTATGATCCCTACTATGATGTCTCGACAGTTGGCGCCCACCGTGGGGCCAGCGACGTCAGGCGTTATTGTTTCGATCGGGGATACTCGACGGAATCGACAGTACCATAACTGTCGGAAGCTTGGAATTCGACAAAGACGTCGGACGCTTCGTCGACAACGGATCGTACATGCCAGCACGGAATCATCTGGTAAGTGCCTGCGTTTTACCAATTGGATCTGCAAACATCTTTATCGGATTAACTGCGGAGGCAATGGGATTCTGTGGTGGAAGTAGATTTATCCCACCCGCCCTATACCCAGTAGAATAAAACTATGATGCCGGATTTTGCTCGAATCGCCAATATACTGCTCAAATTGCTGCCTCTTCGGAGATGCCTGCAATGGGATCACACTTTATTGGTATGGTGCAAACAGAGATCGCTGAAAACACAGACGAAAACAATCCCCTGGAAAAGGCAGAAGAAACCAATCCCACCACAGACGTGGAAGATCTGACACCCGTTGATACAACGACGAACTCGGAAGCCGATTCCGTCCTAGCCGCCATTGGGGCGAGATTGGAATCGGAATCCGGATCTGACCAACTCGATTCCGAAGACGAAGATGAAGATGCTTTCGAGAGAAAGGTCAAATATTTTCAAGAGGGATTCCATGAAGTGGTTATGGAAAAACCGGCTGAAAACACGGATGCCGAAAGTCAAGAAGACCCACAAACACCTCCGCCAGATGAGGAAAGAGAGGACGGTGAAACCAGTCCGATTTACCCTGATGTCAAGGAATTGACAGAAGATGAACCTGGTAAAAAACTGTCAGACCCCGGACCCAGAGATATACAAACTGTCATGTGCTCCTAGCAATGGACTCACAAGGGCTCCAGGGTTACCAGCCCCGGCCGCAACAAACAACGGCAGGCAGACCGGATTCATCGGCACATAGTCCGGATCCCCGGTCTACTACTCCTTGTGTCCATGCTAGTCATAACCAGATATGTATACCCAAGCGTCCACGAGTCGGATGAAACTGAAGGAACGGGACCAAAGTTATACAGAGTTGCTATGTGTCCAGAAAGTGCAACAACAATCGAGGGTTACTGGGGTTACCTCACCCCAGGCCGAATATCTTTGGCAGGCGGGCTCGGACATGGATCATCGGCTCCACAACCCCTCGACTGCGACAACTATGCAGGCATAGCCAAAACTGTATAACAACGGGCTCGAAACCAACAATCGATCAAAGCAGCACTCTAGACATGAAAGTTGTACTAAACAAGGCATACTAGAGTAGCTTACACGCAGAGGTTACATGACCAACATAGGTCAGGCAACCCAACATTACAACAAGCAGCGAAAGCAAATATGTTGCTATACAACAAGACCGCAAAAGGACTAAGAGTCCGAAATATAAGCAACGTAGTCGAACGCATACTACAGATACCAGGCTGCCACCTGGGAACCCCTAACTACTCATCGACGTCGAGGTAGAACCCGTCTTCAGCTGCGTCGCCGAAGTCTGAAACGAAACAACAACGAGGCAAGGTTGAGTACAAAAGGTACTCAGCAAGACTTGGCTTTTAAGGTCTTTTGCATAAAGCCATCTTTGTTTTCCGAAGTTGAGGAAGAAGAGCACGTGTAATAGAGCATTTCTAAAACAGAGGAGGAATCTACTCAACTACTGAGATCATCATGTTCTTTAGTCCACCAAGTACTTCCTCATCCCCAGACTACCTTATGCTACAAGAATCACCCCTCTCGACGTAGTCGAGGAGGCATCCTTCATTCATTGTCAACAAGTTTTAGTCATTCCGTTAGAGTTATCTATGACCCCATGACTTTCACCAAGTCGTCCATAACCGTGGACACGGCTTTCCAAAAGATTTATCCCTGCAGGGTGGTACACTTTACCCACACGTATCGACCGACTCTTAGTGCCACGCGGTAATGCTCCTCTCTAAGAGCACGACAGAGTGTGGTCGACCACGGCCTTTACCTTGCTCAACCCTATCCATGAGTCAACCCAAACAGGGCCACCCTGTCAACAGGGAGTTGGCCACCTCCTGACGGCACCTGTTCTGTGAGTCGGGACAAGATCCGTGTACGTCCATCACTGGTCCCGGTCACGCCCTAGTTTGCTCCAAAACCTTTTATGACACACCCGCAAATGGAAAACTCAAACTATGTGACCCATGGAAGTGATCAAAAAAGTTAGTCAGCCGAGCGTGGTCTGTTAGGCCCCGCGTGTGGTTGCACGCTCAGTCTTGGCTTCCGCGGCGAGACCTTAATTCCTAGGGTTGGCGAGTACGGAACGAATAACCACTACCCAAGTGGCCTCCCGTGCAAGCCTTAGTCAGTTTCACATGCTCAGTACTCACAAATATAACAACATACAAGGTTATCGAAGTGATCCAAATCATCAACCGGATGAAGTAGATCAGAACACTAAGCATGGCTAAGCATAACACATAAGGCTCTACGATACTCAAACAACCCTAGTCATACTAGGAGGGTAAACCCGTATGAAGTTGACATGTATGGGGGTCATGCAGTGGATAGGTTAACTCTAGTAGACTCAAAACTAAGTTGAACCGCATGCATGAGTAAGAGGTTGAAAAGACTCAAAACATGGGGTAGCCATGAGGTGGTGCTTGCCTTGCTCGTCGAAGGTGTAGCTGGGGTTGTCGTAGAAGGCCGGATCAACCTCCGGATCTCGGTCTACCGAAAACGAGCAACACCGGAAAGAAGGCAAACAATCAATACTTGGTGACCGTGCAATGCACAAAAATGTATGCATGAGTAGAACAATGCAATTGATTTGAAGGTTAGAGAACAGAACAGGAAGCTAGGGTGCTACGCCGTGAACAACGAACACCGGAGGGGGAGAAAACCCTAATCTAGAGGCGTGACCAAGTTTAGTTGCTCAAATGACCTTGGGAACCTCATAGATGGATTGCATTTGTTTCACTGATCAATTTGGTATATTACACTTAATTTTCTAATTTTATTGAATTAAAACTTTATTTTCAATATTTAAATGAATTAAAAACAAACTACAAATGTGGCCTCATTTTGAACTTGGTTAAACATGTATGAAAATGGTATAAACAAATAACTCACATTTTTCTGAACATATTGCATATTTTTCCATAATTTTTGGAGTTATAAATTACAAGTTATTTAATTTCCAAATTTTACTTATATTCTGTATTTCTATTTACGTGTGGGTCCCACCGTTCAGATTAAACTGGAAAAGAAAAGCCACCTGGCACAGCCACGTGGGCAGGTGACGTCACGATAACGTCACCGTGACGCCACGGTGTGGCCGGCCGGGGCAGAGGAGCTCGCCGGCGGCGAACGGGGGCGTCCCCGGAAGCGTCGTTTGGCTCCTCGGAAGCGCGTCGATGCGGGGAACCTAAAGTGGGCGGCGCCGCTGGCTGAAGGTAAACGGCAGCGAGCTGCCGTGGAGGAGACGGCGGAGATGTGCTCGGCTCCGACGAGCTAGTCGACTCCGGCACGAGGAGGTAAACGGGGATGATAGGGAGATGGCCGAGCTCACCAGGAACACGAAGACGCAGACGGCGTGGCCGGGGAAGCTCCGGAGCGGCGGCACGGTGAAAAAACGGCCGACGGCCGGAGAGGAGGAAGACGGCGTCGATCTTCCCGCCTAAGCCATCCGGGCTCGATTCCTGGACAGAGGAGGGGCGGTGAGGGACGGCGGTGCTAACGGAGTGCTCAGGAAGGTGGGGGAGGCGGTACAACGGCGGCGACGGCGGGTCGGCGGCGAACTAGGGTTCGGGTGCGGAGGGAGAGAGACAGAGGGAGAGAGGGTCGACTGGGGGGCTCTGAGGGGTGAGGTGGATGCGGACGTCTCCTTGAGAGCTTCCAGGCCTCCACGTCGGCAAAGGGAGCAAGCAGGAGGTGGAGGGCGGCGGTGGGTTGCCCTCCTGGCCGGCGACAAGGAAGAAGACGATAAAAACCCACTTCCCGAAAAACCCCTGGAAAAAGTAAAGGGTTTGCAAAGAGGTCCTTTTGGACCTAAAACAGAACCAAAACAAATTTTGAGGGCCTTTTTGTGAAGCAAAAATTGCACAAAAATACTTGTTGGAAATCTCTTCAAATTTGCCACCTTTCTATCACATAGTTGGCTCACTTTGAAAAAGTTTGTAAAACAAATTTGTGTGAAGCCAGATTAAGTGATTTTCTGTTAATTCACTGATTAAATTTAAATGCAAATTTTTGGTCCATTTTTCATGCATGCATGCCATGTACTCAACAACTCTCTTTATTACACAAAAGTAGAGATGTTACAAGTCTACCCCCCTTACAAGAATCTCGTCCCGAGATTCCTAGGTTTTAGAAAAGAAGTCGGGGTACTTAGATCGCAAACGATCTTCTCGTTCCCAGGTTGCTTCATTCTCGGAATGATGCGACCATTGAACTTTGAGGAACTTGATAATTTGACTACGGGTTCTTCGTTCGGCCTCATCAAGAATACGGATAGGAACCTCTTTGTAGGAGAGATCATCCTTGAGCTTGATGGTTTCGTGGTCCACACCAGGAACAAGATCTTTGAAGCAACGTTTGAGTTGGGAGACATGGAATACATCATGGACATCCGGAAATCCTGGAGGCAACTGCAGTTGATATGAAACTTGACCTCGTTTTCCAATAATAGGGAAAGGACCGATATAATGAGGAGCCAGTTTGCCTTTGATTCCGAACCGTTTTCCACCTTTCAGAGGTGTGACTCGAAGATAAGCTTTCTCCCCAATTTCATATTGAACATCTTGATGATGACGATCACAATAACTTTTCTGGCGAGATTGAGCTGTTTTCAGTCGTTCACGGATGATGCGAACGATTTCTTCCGCTTCCTTGATTGCATCTGGACTAAAGAATGATCTTTCACCGGTTTTAGACCAATTCAGCGGGGTTCGGCATTTACGGCCGTATAGAACTTCAAAAGGAGCCTTGCCCAAGCTAGATTGATAACTGTTGTTATAAGTGAACTCGGCAAATGGAAGAAACTTCTCCCAATCCTTACCGAACGATATAACACAAGCTCGGAGCATATCCTCAAGAATCTGGTTAACTCTTTCAGTTTGGCCACCGGTTTGTGGATGGTAGGCGGTGCGTAAGGATAGACGAGTTCCCATGGCCTTTTGAAGACTTCCCCAGAATCTGGAGACAAACAGACTTCCTCTGTCTGAGACAATCCTTTTTGGGATTCCATGAAGACTGACTATTCGTGAGATATATAGATCAGCCAGATCGGAGACTCGAATAGTCTCACGAACAGGAAGGAAATGGGCAACCTTTGACAGACGATCAATCACTACCCATATAGCATTGTGCCACTTTTTGATATTGGGAAGGCCGGTAATGAAATCCATACCAATCTCATCCCACTTCCATTCAGGAATAGGCAGGGTTTGAAGAACACCGGCTGGTCTTTGATGTTCCGCTTTCCCGCGACGACAGACGTCGCATTCGGCAACATACTGAGCGATTTCTCGCTTCATACGAGTCCACCAAAACCTTTGACGCAGGTCTTGATACATTTTGGTGCTACCAGGATGAATAGAAAGAGGTGTGTCATGAGCCTCTCGGAGTATTAGATTTCTCAGATTTCGGTTCTTGGGTACAACTAGACGGTTGTTGAAGTAGACAATGCCTTGATCATCGACAGAGAAACACTTAGCAGCACCGCTGGCAATGTTCTTCTTGATCTTAGCAATGCCTAAGTTGTTCTTCTGAACATATTTTATTTGATCTTCAAGAGAAGGTTTTATTTCTAGGTTGGCCAGATATCCAGAAGGAACAACTTCAAGGTTGATCTTGGAAAACTCCTCATGAAGAGAAGGTTGGGCTTGCTGTATCATCAAATTGTTGCAATAAGACTTCCGACTTAGCGCGTCAACAATGATATTTGCTTTGCCGGGTTGATAGTTGAGACCCAAGTCAAAGTCCTTGATTACCTCCAACCATCTTCTCTGTCTGAGATTCAGATCTAGTTGGGTAAACAGATATTTCAAACTCTGATGATCTGAGTATAACTCACATCGGTTGCCAAGGAGATAATGACGCCATTGCTTGAGAGCATGGACCACTGCTGCTAGCTCAAGATCATGGGTTGGATAATTGCGCTCATGTGGTTTCAGTTGACGAGAACCATAGGCCACCATATGACCTTCTTGCATTAACACACAACCGAGTCCTTGTTGAGAGGCATCACAGAAGATGACAAAATCCTTGCTCGTATCAGGAAGAAGAAGCACAAGAGCGGTAGTCAGTTTGGTTTTTAGAGTTTGGAAACTTTCCTCTGGCTTTTCTGACCACTCGAACTTTTTGCCTTTCTTAAGAAGTTCAGTCATAGGTTTGGCAATTTTGGAGAAGTTCTCGATGAAACGACGGTAATAACCTGCCAGTCCGAGAAAACTCCGAACATCCTTGACTGACTTAGGTGTTTCCCAGTCCAGAATGGTTTGGACCTTGTCTGGAATGACGGCAACACCTTCAGCAGACACCACGTGTCCGAGATAGACGAGTTCTTTCAACCAGAACTCACACTTGGAGAATTTGGCATATAGTTTGTGCTCATGGAGTTTGGACAACACCAAACGCAGGTGTTTAGAATGTTCATCTTCGGTTTTGGAATAGACCAAGATGTCGTCGATGTAGACCACGACGAACTTATCAAGATACTCCATGAATACCGAGTTCATAAGCCTCATAAAGGTAGCTGGAGCGTTGGTAAGACCGAAAGACATGACAGTGCACTCGTAAAGACCATAACGAGTAGTAAACACCGTTTTGGGAATGTCCTCCTTTCTGATCTTTATTTGGTGGTATCCTGATCGCAGGCCCATCTTGGAAAAGACAGTTGCACTAGCTAACTGATCAAATAGGTCGTTGATTCTTGGAAGAGGGTATTTGTTTTTTATGGTCACTGCATTTATTGGCCGATAATCAACAACCAGGCGTGGAACATTGGTATCCTGCTTCTTGACAAAGATAGTGGGACAACCCCAAGAAGATGTGCTAGGTTGGATGAAACCTTTTTCTTCTAACTCCTCAATTTGGCGTTTCAATTCAACCAACTCCTCTGGGTCCATACGATAAGGTCTTTTAGACATAGGAGCGGTACCAGGGACTAATTCAATGACAAATTCCACACTTCGGTCAGGTGGCATGCCAGGTAACTCTTCAGGAAACACATCAGGGAAATCACTGACTACAGGTAACTCATGAATTTCAGGAGGGTAATCACCTTGCATGAAGTATAGCTGCAGTTCAGGAGAAAGTCGTGTGCGTGCTAATGGCGGAATGGTGAACTCAGACCAATAGTCGATGATGGCACCGGAAGGATGTTTCAAGGTGAGGCATTTTGTTGCACAATCCAATACAACTCCATATTTAGCAAGCCAATCCATGCCCAATATGACATCAAGGTCAGTGGATTTTAGGGCAATGAAGGTTGCAGGGAATTGTAAGGACCCCACCTCAACCATGAGCTCTGGCGTAACCATGGTGGTTTGCCAGTTGCAACCAGGAGAGTTTACCACCAATGGTTTTGACAACTTCTCAAAAGGTATCCCATGCATTTTAGCAAACCCTTCTGATATGAATGTATGCGATGCTCCAGAATCAAATAAGGTTAAAGCCGAAGTTGAGTTGACACGAATCGTACCCAGTAAGACGCTTGGATCGTCCTGAGCATCCTCAGCAGTCACATAGTTAAGACGACCACGTCCAGCACCAGCAGGCTTCGCCATTTTCTTAGGAGGAGGAGCTGCACGTCCAGCATGATTCTGAGGGCACTCCCTTGAGAAGTGACCAGGCTGGCCACAGCGATAGTAGACATTGCTGGGAGGAGCGGCAACTGGAGGACGAGAACCTTTTCCACCACCATAGGTTGATGTAGCAGGTGGGGCAGGTGGACGAGGAACATATCCAGGTGGCCTTGGCTGAAACGGAGCCCTGGGGACAGCGTTGTATGGAATGAACACACGGCACTTCCTCTTCTGACCAGAGGGTGACGCACGGGAATCTCCAACACTCTTCTTCATAGCAGCATCCATCTCCTTTTTGCCACGTTCAAGAGTGATAGCCTGATTGTAAAGTTCCTGGAAGCTCTGGAACTTAAAGGGCAGCATCTCATAACGAACAGTTGGGTTCAGGCCCTTACGGAACAGATCCTGCTTGTCCTCGACATTAGTGACATCACGAGGAGCATAGCGAGCTAGACGAGTGAAAACACGACCATAGGCCTCAATACCCATACTGCCCTGAGTAAGATCAAGGAACTCCTTTCTTTTACCGTCCATAACTGCCTTCGGGATATAAGCCTCACAGAAAGCAGTGCGGAACTCCGCCCAGGTGACCTCATGATCTGGCGCCTGCAACGCCAGAAAGCCTTCCCACCAAGCACCAGCAGCACCTTCAATCTTGTAGGTGGCGAAGTTCACACGGTCACGATCCTGGACACGGAGAGCAATGAACTTGCATTCCATTGTACGAAGCCAATCATCGGCATCGAGAGGCTCAGTGGAATCAGCAAAGTATGGTGGCTGAGCCTTGAGGAAGTCCACAAGGGTAACGCCGGCAGCACGGCGTTCAGTGTTCTGGGCCACACGCTCCAGAAGATGTTCGTTCCCCAGACGGTTGTTCTCGATGCTCTGCAGCACCTGCGCCATTGTAGGTGGCGGCGGAGGTGTTGGCCCAGGAGGAGGGTTGTTACGGCCACGAGTACCACTCGACATCCTGAGTAAAAGGAAGAAGAATCATGAATAACACATCCATGGAAAAAAGGATACAATGGATCGACATGTGGTAGTTTCAACGGAATCAAGATACATGCCGAAATGTAGTAGAACAGAACGAATGAACATGAAGTGTATCGTTTCATCAACATGGAGACAACATCTTACAACATTTATTGAAACCAGTCGAAGTTCAAACCATACATAGTGGCGGTACAAGCTCACAAGCTTAAGTACATACAACACTGAAAGGAAGTACGGTAGATACAGATCACCGAAGTTCTGCTCCTATACATTATTTTTCTACAACTTCGGGTTTCGAGTGCATGAAAGCAAACATTACTCTAGCTGGAACCGACAACGGTCTCAGTATCCTCCGAAGTCGAAAGGAAGTGGAACCGGAGCACCATAGTAGCGATGAACAGACTCGTCCTGCGGCCCATGGAGAGACTGTGGTACACCACGCACCATCCTAGGCCTCCTGATGCGTCCACGAGGGGGAATATCACCTCCAACATCTAGAGACGCGACCGAGGAAGGCACAAGTACAGCTGGAAGCTCTATCTCAGAGGTCTGAACAAGACCACTCTCAACGAATGGCCTCACTCTGTCTGTCATAGTCCTGAGACTAGCTGCAAGGGTGTTGACTAATGCACTAAGCTCACGCTCACGACGAGCATAAGCAACAAGAAGATCAACAGTGCACCTAAGTCTAAGATCTTCCTCCTGGGAGGAATCAGCAAAGGTATGGGTGTGACACCCCTCAAGAGTAGGCTCCGAACCAGGGCAATAACGGAAAGAGCTATACTCGTGGTCTGGGTAGTGGTAACGAAGCACATTAAGACAGTGCCGTGCAACATCCTGCACAGCCATCTCAACAGTGAAACCAAGACCCTCAGCATAGTGCTCAGCAGGAATGATGGTACCATCTGGCTGTGGAAGACGGACACCACACAGGTACTGGGACTGGTTGAAATCACGGTACTGCTCGTACACAGTGTACACAGGGTACCAAGGGGCTCCTAGGTTTCCACAGGCTGAGGCTAAAAGATGGGGAAAACCTGGATCTCCAAGGCAAAGAGTGTTTCGAACAACCTGATCAGAGGCCATCTGAAACAAAGACATTTTGCAAGATGTCAAAAGACATGAAGAAATGATTTGAATTTGGAACTATAACAACCTGAGACATAGTACTCGGAAGAAAAACACCCAACGGTTTTACTCCTAACTTTTGAGACAACACCAAGGAAACAACACACAATAAAACAAATGAGATACGGTGACTCAGAGTTAGAGCGATACCAGGTAAGGAGTAAAAAGAATCCTAAGAGGGTTTTCACAACTCATTTTGTCTTTTCAAAATAGTTTTCACAAGTTCTATACTCAACATCGACCAACGGCAAGGGTTTCCTACAGGCAGTCCTGCTCTGATACCAAGACCTGTCAGACCCCGGACCCAGAGATATACAAACTGTCATGTGCTCCTAGCAATGGACTCACAAGGGCTTCACCGTTACCAGCCCCGGCCGCAACAAACAACGGCACGCAGACCGGATTCATCGGCACGTAGTCCGGATCCCTGGTCTACTACTCCTTGTGTCCATGCTAGTCATAACCAGATATGTATACCCAAGCGTCCACGATTCGGATGAAACTGAAGGAACGGGACTAAAGTTATACAGAGCTGCTATGTGTCCAGAAAGTGCAACAACAATCGAGGGTTACTGGGGTTACCTCGCCCCGGGCCGAATATCTTCGGCAGGCGGGCTCGGACATGGATCATCGGCTCCACAACCTCTCGACTGCGACAACAATGCAGGCATAGCCAAAACTGTATAACAACGGGCTCGAAACCAACAATCGATCAAAGCAACACTCTAGACATGAAAGTTGTATTAAACAAGGCATACTAGAGTAGCTTACACGCAGAGGTTACACGACCAACATAGGTCAGGCAACCCAACATTACAACAAGCAGCGAAAGCAAATATGTTGCTATACAAGAAGACCGCAAAAGGACTAAGAGTCCAAAATATAAGCAACATAGTCGAACCCATACTACAGATACCAGGCTGCCACCTGGGAACCCCTAACTACTCATCGACGTCGAGGTAGAACCCTTCTTCAGCTGCGTCGCCGAAGTCTGAAACAAAACAACAACGAGGCAAGGTTGAGTACAAAAGGTACTCAGCAAGACTTGGCTTTTAAGGTCTTTTGCATAAAGCCATCTTTGTTTTCCGAAGTTGAGGAAGAAGAGCACGTGTAATAGAGCATTTCTAAAACAGAGGAGGAATCTACTCAACTACTGAGATCATCATGTTCTTTAGTCCACCAAGTACTTCCTCATCCCCAGACTACCTTATGCTACAAGAATCACCCCTCTCGACGTAGTCGAGGAGGCATCCTTCATTCATTGTCAACAAGTTTTAGTCATTCCGTTCAAGTTATCTATGACCCCGTGACTTTCACCAAGTCGTCCATAACCGTGGACACGGCTTTCCGAAAGATTTATCCCTGCAGGGTGGTACACTTTACCCACACGTATCGACCGACTCTTAGTGCCACGCGGTAACGCTCCTCTCTAAGAGCGCGGCAGAGTGTGGTCGACCACGGCCTTTACCTTGCTCAACCGTATCCATGAGTCAACCCAAACAGGGTCACCCCGTCAACAGGGAGTTGGCCACCTCCTGACGGCACCTGTTCTGTGAGTCGGGACAATATCCGTGTGCGTCCATCACTGGTCCCGGTCACGCCCTAGTTTTCTCCAAAACCTTTTATGACACACCCGCAAATGGAAAACTCAAACTATGTGACCCATGGAAGTGATCAAAAAAGTTAGTCAGCCGAGCGCGGTCTGTTAGGCCCCGTGTGTGGTTGCATGCTCAGTCTTGGCTTCCGCGGCGAGACCTTAATTCCTAGGGTTGGCGAGTACGGAACGAATAACCACTACCCAAGTGGCCTCCCGTGCAAGCCTTAGTCAGTTTCACATGCTCAGTACTCACAAATATAACAACATACAAGGTTATCGAAGTGATCCAAATCATCAATCGGATGAAGTAGATCAGAACACTAAGCATGGCTAAGCATAACACATAAGGCTCTACGATACTCAAACAACCCTAGTCATACTAGGAGGGTAAACACGTATGAAGTTGACATGTATGGGGGTCATGCAGTGGATAGGTTAACTCTAGTAGAATCAAAACTAAGTTGAACCTCATGCATGAGTAGGAGGTTGAAAAGACTCAAAACATGGGGTAGCCATGAGGTGGTGCTTGCCTTGCTCGTCAAAGGTGTAGCTGGGGTTGTCGTAGAAGGCCGGATCAACCTCCGGATCTCGGTCTACCGAAAACGAGCAACACCGGAAAGAAGGCAAACAATCAATACTTGGTGACCGTGCAATGCACAAAAATGTATGCATGAGTAGAACAATGCAATTTATTTGACGCTTAGAGAACATAACAGGAAGCTAGGGTGCTACGCCGTGAACAACGAACACAGGAGGGGGAGAAAACCCTAATCTAGAGGTGTGACCAAGTTTAGTTGCTCAAATGACCTTGGGAACCTCATATATGGATTGCATTTGTTTCACTGATCAATTTGGTATATTACACTTAATTTTCTATTTTTATTGAATTAAAATTTTATTTTCAATATTTAAATGAATTAAAAACAAACTACAAATGTGGCCTCATTTTGAACTTGGTTAGACATGTATGAAAATGGTATAAACAAATAGCTCACATTTTTCTGAACATATTGCATATTTTTCCATAATTTTGGGAGTTATAAATTACAAGTTATTTAATTTCCAAAACTTATATTCTTTTTTTCTATTTACGCGTGGGTCCCACCGTTCAGATTAAACTGGAAAAGAAAAGCCACCTGGCACGGTCACGTGGGCAGGTGACGTCACGATAACGTCATCGTGACGCCACGGTATGGCCGGCCGGGGCAAAGGAGCGCGCCGGCGGCGAACGGGGGCGTCCTCGGAAGCGTCGTTTGGCTCCTCGGAAGCGCGTCGACGCGGGGAACCTAAAGTGGGCGGCGCCGCTGGCTGAAGGTAAACGGCGGCGAGCCACCGTGGGGGAGACAGCGGAGATGTGCTCGGCTCCGACGAGCTAGTCGACTCCGGCACGAGGAGGTAAACGTGGAGGATAGGGAGATGGCCGAGCTCACCAGGAACACGAAGACGCAGACGACGTGGCCGGGGAAGCTCCGGAGCGGCGGCACGGTGAAAAAACGGCCGGCGGCCGGAGAGGAGGAAGACGGCGTCGATCTCCCCGCCTAAGCCATCCGGGCTCGATTCCTGGACAGAGGAGGGGCGGTGAGGGACGACGGTGCTAGCAGAGTGCTCAGGAAGGTGGGGAAGGAGGTACAACAGCGGCGACGGCGGGTCGGCGCCGAACTAGGGTTCGGGTGCGGAGGGAGAGAGACAGAGGGAGAGAGGGTCGACCGGGGGGGGGGGGCTCTGAGGGCTGAGGTGGATGCGGACGTCTCCTTGAGAGCTTCCAGGCCTCCATGTCGGCAAAGGGAGGAAGCAGGAGGTGGAGGGCGGCGGCGGGTTGCCCTCCTGGCCGGCGACAAGGAAGAACACGATAAAAACCCACTTCCCGAAAAACTCCCTGGAAAAAGTAAAGGGTTTGCAAAGAGGTCCTTTTGGACCTAAAACAGAACCAAAACAGATTTTGAGGGCCTTTTTGTGAAGCAAAAATTGCACAAAAATACTTGTTGGAAAGATCTTCAAATTTGCCACCTTTCTATCACATAGTTGGTTCACTTTGAAAAACTTTGTAAAACAAATTTGTGTGAAGCCAGATTAAGTGGTTTTCTGTTAATTCACTGATTAAATTTAAATGCAAATTTTTGGTCCATTTTTCATGCATGCATGCCATGTACTCAACAACTCTCTTTATTACACAAAAGTAGGGATGTTACAAAAACCTCCATCTTCGAAGAAAAGAAACAAGGCTACCAAGAAACTCCAGTAAAAACTTCGGAAGAAAAAACTGGTGGATCCCGCCAACGAAAACCTGGAAGTAGGAGGAGGAAGTGGAGTAAAATCTGCGGAGAAGAAAACGAAGGAAATCCCTGTTCCATTAAAATTTGCAAGATCAGGGAAGTTGCATGACGACTCAGCCCTATGTAAAACAACCACACGCGCCGCTGGAGCACCTGGACCTGGAGAACCTGGAGATTCAGGCAATTCAAAAGAGAAGAAATGAGATCCGAGAAAGGACAAGAAAACTCCCGATAACAAGGATGCAGCGTCCAGAACAGGATCCCATCCGCCGAAAGGTGGAGTCAACCCCCGTGATCGGGAAGAACAGAACCGGAAGGACGGAAAATAAATGCCGCCTCCGAGACGCCCTGCTGAAAAAGCCGGAAGATACGACATTCCTCACAGAAATGAGAGATCCCGTACCCCCCTAAGAATAAGGAAAGGCCAAGGAGCAGAACTCCGCCTCATTCCAAAGGGCATGATAACGGATGAAACAGGGATAATCCTGGAAGAGCACATTCGCGCAACAATGGGCCAAAAAGAAGCAGATCCCCTTCTGTCCATTCAGCTGGTAGATATTCCGCACACACCGATAAGGCGGAAAGAGATGATCTATACTTTGCACCTAAGTGTTTCACTGGCAGGATCCGAAGGATAACTCTATATTCTGGATTCGCCAAAGTTGGTCCAACATATAAAAAATATACCGGCAGTACAAACCCGGATACCTGGCTCTCAGACTATTATACAACCGTACAGATCAACAAAGGGACATATTTAGAGGCAGTAAAATTACTCCCCCTAATGTTACTGGATGGAGCCAGAGATTAGATTAACGGGCTTCCGTCAAGAACCGTAGATAGCTGGGATGATATGGCTAGAGTTTTTACTCAACGCTTTCGGGGAACTTACAAACGCCCCAACAACATCAACCAGCTAAACCGCTGCACCCAGTTTGAGGATGAGCCATACGTGGACTTTATCTCAAGATGGACTGCAATGAAGAACAGCTGCTCCGGAGTAAGTGACGTACAAGCAATGCATGCTTTCGTCAATGGCTTAAAACCTGGCCTCGTACCGTTCATGGTTGGTTCAAAGCAGCACAAAGACCTCGGATCTATGCTTACAACCACAAATGAGCATGCAGCGGCCGAAGATGACATCAGAGCGAGATGTGGAAATATCGACGCTTTGGCTCAGGCCAAAAAGATGCCTCGTTCTGAGAAAAAAGCTACTCCATAAACACAACCAAAGCCCAAAGAAGTTAACCTAGCCTTTGAAAAGGATAATGGAAGCAAATGGAAAGGAAGAAACACAGAACCTACCTCCTACACAAAGGAAGAGTGGGAAAAGATTAAGTCGGAGAACCGCGTCCACCATTCGCAATTTGGGAAACCCACGCATACTAACGCACAATGCCGGCTCAATAAGCATATGAAAGGCAGTGCAGGACCCAAGAACAAGGGAAAGAACTCCACGAGGAAATTCTCCAAGCAAAAGCCAGAAGCTAAAAAAAGAAGACAATGAATCGTACACTGACGAAAAAATCCAGGAACAACAGCGAAAAGGCGAACCAAAGTTCTCGAGAGTCGATGGAGAATGCAATTTAACTTTCCTCGCAACTCCCTCAGGAAAGATGGAAAAGAAGACACTTCGAGAAATAAACGCGGTTGTTCCACCAACCCCAAATTCTTGAAGTACTCCAATACACCAATTACCTGGGATCAGTCTGATCATCCTGGAAATATCCCAGAACCCAACACACAAGCTCTAATTGTAAGCCCTATTATTCGAAACACTAGGCTAAAAAGAGTTCTGATGGATGGAGGATCCAGCATTAACATAATATACCTGGATACACTGAAGCATCTGCGAATCTCCGAGACCCAGCTCAGTCATAGCAACTTACGTTTCCACGACATCGTTCCTAGCAGACAAGCACAATCCCTAGGAGAAATTGCCCTAGACGTAACCTTTGGAGAAAGAGAGCACTTCTGACAGGAAAAAATCTCTTTCGAGGTTGTGCCGTTCGAGAGCGTATACCACGCAATTCTCGGACGTCGAGCTTTCGCCAAATTCATGGCAAGATCATGTTATATTTATAACAAGCTGAAGATGCCAGGGCCAAAAGGAGGAGTAATCACCATATCAGGAGACTTTAAACTGGCAAACGAGCTGGAAAAAGGAAACACCCTTTGCGCAAAAAAAGTGATAGCAAAGGAGGAATAGAAAGAGCTGGCAAAAGAAGTATCGCCGACAGAAATGCCGGCAGGAAAAGGAAGCCGGAATCCCGCATATAGTTTCAAAGCTTATGAGAATACAAGATAAGTTATCCTTGATCCCAAAGATCCGACAAAATTTATCGTAGTGGGGACAGGAATGACCGACAAATAGGAAAGCGCGCTCATCGAGTTCCTCCGTGAGAATTGGGAAATTTTTGCCTGGTGTCCTGCGGACATGCCAGGTGTACCCAGGGAACTTGCTGAGCATCAACTCAAGGTGATTCCAGGATCTAAACCCGTCAAACAAGGTCTCCGTCGATTCGACGAAAGAAGACGGAAGGCTATTGGCAAGGAAATCATCCGGCTATTAGCAGCTGATTTTATCCGGGAAGTTATACATGCTGAATGGTCTGCGAACCCAGTATTAGTCCCGAAGAAAAATAGTACTGTTGTGAGATCCTGGGGCAGGGCTCAATAGGATTAACAGGATACTCATATCAACAAGTCGCAACTTCTTTTCCGGAAGCTCATCTTGAGAGAACTCCAGTGTTAAGCGTGCTTGGCCTGGAGCAATTTGAGGATGGGTGACCGACCGGGAAGTCCTTCCCGGGTGTGCATGAGTGAGGACAAAGTGCGCATGAAAGACTAGTGTTGGTCTATGGGGCCAGTCTAGAGAACCTAGAGAGCTACCAGGGGTGACAGCCGCCGGCTACGAGGTAGCGGGGTGCATTTGGTATCAGAGCCGACCCTCGCGGTTACACGGGCGTGTGTGGGTCAGTGGGTGGACATGTGGGACATGTGCCGACACTGGGCGCACAGACGAGTGCCAAGAGGGGAAGTTCCTGGACTGTAGGTTGACCGACGAGGGCGTCGGTCTTCTAAGGGGGGAAGGATGTGAGATCCTGGGGCAGGGCTCAATAGGATTAACAGGATACTCATATCAACAAGTTGCAACTTCTTTTCCGGAAGCTCATCTTGAGAGAACTCCAGTGTTAAGCGTGCTTGGCCTGGAGCAATTTGAGGATGGGTGACCGAACGGGAAGTCCTTCCCGGGTGTGCATGAGTGCGGACAAAGTGCGCAGGAAAGACTAGTGTTGGTCTATGGGGCCAGTCTAGAGATCCTAGAGAGCTACCAGGGGTGACAGCCGCCGGCTACGAGGTAGGGGGGTGTTACATTTGCAGGGATGATGTCATCTTGACATCATATTTTCCCTTTTTAGCTATTACAGGAATTCCAGAAAATGTATAAAATTTGATAATTTAATATCTTTCAAAATGTTACTCAGAAAAATAAAATAAAAGCTTGGTTTTGATCATAAAAATGTTATGTACCCAAATATGCCATTTTCATCCATGTTTGAGAAAGTTGAAAAATGAGTATTATTTTAATGTTGTTAATTCATTTAAAATAGAGAAAATAAGTTTTTATCCACTAAAATTAGAAAATTAAAAGTTATATACCAAATTGCTCAAAATGACAAATGCAACCTAGTTATGGTGTTTTAAACCTATTTGAGCTATTAAATTGCACCTACTTCCACAATCGTCCGAATTGTCCCTCCGGGGTCCATTTCGGGCAAATTCCAGTAAAAATGCATAACTGACATACGAACCCTAGCAACCCAACGAACATGTTTAGGGCTTTATTTCAGTGCATTAATTTGCTCATGCATACATATTGCGCATTGCATCGATGCCATGTTTGATTGTTGTTCTTCTTGTTTCGGTGTTTGTTTCCCCCTCGGTAGAACGTGACTCCGAAGAGAAGGCCAGCAATCCAATGACGAATACTTGATCTTAACCGACAAGTCAAGCACTTATTCCAGAAGATCTTTATCTGGTTTTCTTATAACCAAGGCAAGCATAACCTTTTATCTGCTCATATATGTTTCGAACAACATTTGATTCTCGTACTTTGCATTCGATTCCAAAGTATTTGATGCTAGTAGATATAGATCACCTATACACTGCATTGCCTCAATATCCTGATCCACTGCTCCTAGCCGCCATAGATTTGCTTGTGCGCATCGCCAGATCCTCATACCTGCTTCGCTTAGCTTTACATGCTTGTTTACCTCTGCTCCATCCGGTTGATGAATCAGAGATGCGATAACCTAGTATGATATTATGACGTGGTAAGATGAGCACTGTGTAGTTAATTTGACTAAGGCTTGGACGGGAGGCCACTTGGGAAGTGGTTGTTCGTTCCGTACTTGCCACCACTAGGAGTAAGGTCAGACGCAGAAGCCAAGACTGAGCGTACAACCACGCACGATGGCCATGAGCCTCGCCGACCGACTAACTTAGATGGCTTTATCCATGAGTCACGTAGTTTGAGATTTCCATTTGGCAACGCAAATAAAACCTTTTAAATGGTTTTGAAAACAAAATGCTCCGCTAGGGCGTGACCGGGGCCAAGTGATGGACGTACACGGATCTTGACCCCGCCTCACAGAGACAGGTGCCGTCAGGAGGATGGCCAACTCCCTGTTGACGGGGTGGCCCTGTCTTGGGTTGACTCATGGATAGGGTCGGGTAAGGTAAAGGTCGTGGCCGACCACACTCTGCCGGCACATCGTCGGAATTGTGCAAATAGCTTGGCATTAAGAGTCGGTTGGTACGTGTGGGTAAAGTGTACCCCCTGCAGGGATAAATCTTTTCGAGAAGCCGTGTCCGCGGTTAAGGACGGCTTGGTGAAAGTAATTTGGCCATAGATAACTTGAACATGACGTAAAAGATGTTGACAAAGCATGGAGGAAATAGATGAAGGGTGCCTCCCCGGAGAGGCCGGGAGGGGTAATCCTTGTAGCATGCGAGGTGCTGGGAAATGATGTTGGTGGATGAAAAGATGATGATTTCAGAAGTTGAGTATTCTTCTCATCTGTTTTGAAAATACTTCTTTAGACGTGCTATTCCTCCTCGATTTGTAAAACAAAGATTGCTCTATTCAGAACAGCCTTCATAAAACCCTTTCTGAAGATAGCAGATATATAATAGGTTAACTAAGTCTTGTTGAGTACCTCCCGTACTCAGGTTTGCTTAATTTTGGTTCAGGAGAAGATCCCACATCGGTGATGATTCAGTGTGGACATCGACGAGTAGTTTGGGCTTCCCAGGTAGCAGCCTGGAATCTATGGGCTGGGACGTCGCCTTATGTTGCGGCCTCTTAGGCCTTCTTGGTTCTTGTTGACTAGAAACATAATTTGCCTTTCGTTGTATGATGTAATGTTGGGTCATGTGACCTCTGTTTGTAAGCTATACTCTAGTAACACCTGTTTAATAAAGCTTCATGTTTAGAGTACTGCTTTGATCGGTTGTTGGTTTCAAGCTCACTGTTATACAGTTTGGCTATGCCTGCATAGTTGTCGCAGTCGAGGGGTTGTGGAGCCGATGATCCATGTCCGAGCCCGCCTGTCGATGTGATCGGCCTGGGGAGAGGTAACCCCAGTAAGCCTCGATTGTTGTTGCACTTTCTGGACACATAGCAGCTCTGTATAGCTTTGGTCCCGTTTCCTTCAGTTTCATACGATCCGTGGACGCTTTGATATGCATAGTTGGTTATGACTAGCATGGATACAAGGAGTAGTAGACTGGGGATCCGGACTACGTGCCGATGAATCCAGTCTGCCTGCCGTTGTTTGTTGCGGCCAGGGCTGGTAACCCTGAAGCCTTTGTGAGTCCATGGCTAGGAGCACATAACAGTATGTATATCTCTGGGTCCGGGGTCGCGACAAGTCATGGTATCAGAGCAGGACTGCCTGTAGGAAAACCTTACTGCTTGGTCGATGTTGAGTCTAGAGTTTGTGAAAACTATTTTGAAACCCCGAATGGATTGTGAAAAACCTTCTTAGGATTATTTTTACTCCTTATCTGGTATCGCTCTAACTCTGGGTCTCTTTACCTGTTTTGATTTGAAAAGATTTTGCTATCTCTTCTAGTCATTCAAAACCTAGGTGCCTTCTCTGGCAATGACGTTTTTACCCAAGTTGACCTAGTGTTATAGTTTCTGGAGTCATGTGTGTTCCACAATCCGTTTTCTCTTGGTTTTAATTGGGAGATTTCCTTTCCATCCCAATCTCTCAGAGTTGTGTGGATTCCATAGTCTTTCATGTTCTAAGTCTCAAAATCCTGAACCTCGAGATTTCCTTTTCATCTCGAATGTATCCGTTATCCTCTGCCAAAATTCTTCCGGAGTTATGTGTGTCTTTTGAAAGACATTCCGTGATTGCTATTCATAGTGTCTTTTAAGACGCTAAGAGAGTAACTACTCCTTTCTCTTGGTTTCTACCCTTGGACTTGAACCGAAGGTCCCGGAATGTGCTGAATTGTGGTGGGTTGAACCATGTGGTTTCTTAACCATGTGATGCTCACACCATCGGTACAGGATGCTGAACTTTAACCCAAGTTCTGTTTCGTTGAATCCCGAGGAATTTGTTTTACCTCAGGGTGGTTAGGAAATTCCAACTCTCATAGCCGTAGGCTTTCCTTTGGAACCAAAAAGGGATCACAACAAGAGTGTTCTTTATGATTCCCATATCCCTGTTCTTGACTCTGCTATACCAATTCTTTTGCATGGGTTTTACAAATGAGTATGACCCTGTGCATCATCTTGATCTTAGGATATCCTCTGAGCATGATTCCCCCTTAAGTTGCTCTCAAATCCCCATCCGTTGTTTTGGACATCAAGTTGCATATGTGTGTCGGATATACCCATGCATAGCTCTTGGATTCCGTTAAAACATTCCTCCTTGGAATGTAAGGAGAAACAAACTCCAGTACCTTGTTCATCCCTAGAACCAGGTCAAAGTTTTGTAATCCACAGAATAAAGAAGTTTCAGTAGCTTATGTTCTGTTCTACCTTCGATTATCACACTCTTTTATATCACGAGACTGTGTTAAGTTTCATGGCCTTGTTGATGAAGTGATGCTTTCACACGTCCTCACCCCCTTCCTCCAAGCTTGAGTGCTTGAGAATGGTGGGTATGCGTTGATGTGTGTACCAGATATTCCTAGCAATTCTTATTGCTTTGGAAATTCTAAGAAAACATCTGTATCCTTCTTAGAACTACTGGTCACCCAACATCTTTTTGAAGTTGAAGGTGTTCCAAACCCGTTCATGCCGGTGCACATCCTCGGTCAGAGAGTTAGGTTCATGCCAAAGTTCTCCAGACCATATCGGTTGCTTTGAAAAGCATGCCTCCTTTCGATTTCTAAGACATACCGGTAGGTTGTGATATTCTAGTTGTCTCCCTAGAAGTATCACCAGGTTGTTACCTGACCGTAATGTCTAAGCAAGGGGTAGTTTGAACCACTCCTTTCTCCAAGGAACCCTGCTGGATATCCGGACTACGTGCCGATGAATCCGGTCTGCCTGCCGTTGTTTGTTGCGGCCGGGGCTGGTAACCCTGAAGCCCTTGTGAGTCCATGGCTAGGAGCACATAACAGTATGTATATCTCCGGGTCCGGGGTCTGACAAAAGTTGGTATCAGAGCCGACCCTCGCGGTTGCACGGGCGTGTGCGGGTCAGTGGGTGGACATGTGGGACATGTGCCGACACTGGGCGCACAGACGAGTGCCAAGAGGGGAAGTTCCTGTACTGTAGGTTGACCGACGAGGGCGTCGGTCTTCTAAGGGGGGAAGGATGTGAGATCCTGGGGCAGGGCTCAATAGGATTAACAAGATACTCATATCAACAAGTTGCAACTTCTTTTCCGGAAGCTCATCTTGAGAGAACTCCAGTGTTAAGCGTGCTTGGCCTGGAGCAATTTGAGGATGGGTGACCGACCGGGAAGTCCTTCCCGGGTGTGCATGAGTGAGGAAAAAGTGCGCAGGAAAGACTAGTGTTGGTCTGTGGGGCCAGTCTAGAGATCCTAGAGAACTACCAGGGGTGACAGCCGCCGGCGACGAGGTAGCGGGGTGTTACAACTGTTCTTAGGATGTGTATAGATTACACCGGTCTGAACAAGTTGTGTCCAAAAGATAGGTCCGCATTACCGCGAATCGATCAAATAATAGATGCCACTGCTGGCTCTGAGCTTTTATGCTTTTTGGATGCTTATTCCGGGTACCATCAAATACGTATGAGGAAAGAGGATCAAACCAAAACTTCCTTCATAACCCCGTATGGAACATACTATTACATAACCATGCCTTCTGGCCTGAAGAACGCATGTGCAACTTACCAGCGTTGCATGCAACGATGTTTGCATAGTCAGATTGGCAAAAACGTTCACGTTTACGTGGACGATATTGCCGTTATTTCCAAGGAAAAGGACACACTCCTTGAAGATTTGCGAGAAACTTTCGAAAATTGACGCACTTACAAAATGAAGTTGAATCCATTAAAATGCGTATTCGGGGTTCCTTCAGGAAAACTTCTGGGTTTTATCGTTTCTCACAGAGGAATAGAAGTAAACCCGGAAAAGATCAAGGCAATCTTAAACATCACAAGGCCTACATGCTTAAAAGATGTACAAAGGTTGACGGGTTCTGCAGCCGCCGTCAGCAGGTTTATAAGCCGGCTAGGAGACAAAGCTCTGCCATTATACAAATTGTTGAAGAAATCCGACAAATTTGAGTGGACAGAAGAGGCGGACAAAGCATTAACCTAGCTAAAAGAAACCTTGATGAAAGCTCCGATTTTGGCGTCACCAAAAGACCAAGAACCCATGTTACTGTATCTCACAGCAACAAACAGGGTTATTAGCGCTGTGATAGTTGTGGAAAGGCGGAAAGAAGAACAAAGCATACCAGATCAACATCCGGTATATTATATAAGCGAAGTTTTTTCCGATTCCAAACAAAGGTACCCACACTATCAAAAGCTGGCATATGGCGTGTTTTTCGCATCTCGAAAGCTCCACCATTATTTCCAAGGAAATTTCATAAAATTGGTATGTAAAGCACCACTAGGTGATATAATTAACAATGCGGATGCAACAGGCCGAGTAGCCAAATGGGGCATCGAGCTGGCTGCGTTCGAAATTAAGTACCAACCCCGGACGACAATTAAATCCCAGGCGTTGGCAGATTTCGTCGCTGATTGGACAGAAGCAATGGAAAACACACCAATACCGGAGTCGGAATACTGGGTTATGCACTTTGATGAGATGAAGGAAGGCGTTGGAGCTGGTGTATTGCTAAAATCCCCAAAGGGAGATACTATGGAGTATGTATTACAAATACACTTCAACGCCAGCAATAATGTCTAAGAATACGAAGCTTTGCTTCATAGCTTGCACATTGCAAAAGAAATAGGTGTCAAACACATATTATGCTATGGAGACTCATATTTGGTACAACATCAGCTCAACCAAACATGGGACGCCAAAAGCCCCATCATGGCCGAATATCGGAGAACGGTGGACAAGTTTGCTATTTGCTTCCTAGGATTTGAAGTACTTCACGTCAAAAGGGAAGAAAACTGGAACACGGATGCATTAGCCCGCATGGGCTCGGAAAGAGTGAAAACCCTACCACCAGGTGTGTTTGTCCAACATTTGCATAAACAATCGATAAAAGGTGGAGATGTTGATTATCCTCTTGTGTTTGAGTCAATTGAAGTCCTGCTCGTGTGACGCCCCGAGATCGGGCACTATGCAGATTTCAGCATTCCCGCCAAAATCCACATAATAACCGATTCCAGGTTGCCACTTGTGATAACATTACAATAGTTCACGAATAATCCCCAATTACAACAGAAACAGATAGATACAAGATGACTCAAACGAGCCAGGGTTACAACTGATACAATACAAAGATCCAAATAACAGCGGAAGAGACAAACGTCCGGCTACGGACAAGATCCAAATTGGACTAAGAGTCCTGAAGATAACCGATGGCGTCCAATCCCTGCCCAGGCCAAGCCGGAGGGATTCCCAAGCTAACGTCGTCAGACTTCAAACCTGTTGACTGCAATGTTGAATATGCAGCCACGAAAGAGATTCGTGGGTCAGTACGGTTAAGTACTGGCAAGTGGATAAACCCATACTCACAGGTTACCGGCGTAGTCAGTCATCACAAGATACAAATACTTTAGGATCAACGGAAAGGAAGGGGGTTATTGCAAATAAGCGACAGCAGGCTGCACTAACCAACTACAGAGAGATACTACCACTTCCGGCTAACAGAAAGGAGATAAGATCGAGTATTGTAACCAACTGAAATTAAACTCCAAACAAACCCATCCTGGATCTCGCCCCTTATCCAAAGAAGCAATCCGAGGATAACTCACACAGTTGGATTAATGAATAATGGATCAGGTTGTTGTGTCAATAAGACTATTACTAGTCAAGTTATTATCATTAGGTGTAAGTTGTCTGAGTACTTATTAGCCAGTACTTTCACCAAGTAATCCATAACCGCGGAAAACACGGCTTCTCGAGAAGATTTATCCCTGCAGGGGTGTGCTCCAGTACCCGTACACACTCAAGCCACCAACTAAAACTCAGGTTGGCTTGACACGACCCAAACCATCTCTACAACCCATCCTAGGAGCCACGGAGCTATAAGGTCCCAGCCACGCAGCCGAATACTCAGCGCAGGTGTGCAAAACTCCCGCAGGACACAACACCCCGGCACTACAGGCCTCGCCCTATATGCATCATCATCATAAGTAACCAGTAACCATGGGGGCGCCACCCATTATGCAAAGGAGCAAATGGAACACCCGAACTAAGTGTGGCTCTTCGGACAAGCTGCAGATCAGGTCTAAGTCGAGGGGGGTCCCATACTACCACCCGGATGCGGTGAGCACGCTCATCATGGATCAGTAGACAAGACCCTTTTCCTATTAGGGTCGACACTAGCAGGCCTCAAAACCACAAAGGGCCTCCTGCCGGTGCCTTATCATCAAATTATTAATAACAGGTTGATTGATTAACATTCGAGCCCCCGGTACGGTAACAACAATAATAGTACGATAGTAAAAGAAGTAACCGACAACAGGCTCGAGCAAAAGCAACCCTAAGCATGCTAGATAAGAACAGGCACAAACAAAGGCTGTAGGTATGGAGGTGAGGCAATATCAAGGTTAAGGGATTCATGTGATGGGTTCGTAACAGAAACAACTACCGCTAAGGCTAGCAGATAAGAATCAACGGAAAGAATCGGTAACAAGTGATGAAAGGCAGCCATATGGCAGCAAGTGAGTATACTTGCCTGAGATCCCGCAAGGTAGCAGAACTTGTCGTTGCTCACATCATCTCAACGTCCTATCCGGGAAGAAGCAATGAACCTCGAACAAACACCGGATGCAACAATTACTACTACGGCAAAAGATCCAGCATGATCAAGATATGAATGCATGACAATTTAATTGATGCATAGAAATAAACTAGTTGACAAGATAGAAACAGGATTAAATGGACCCACATGCAATTGGATTGCATATGAAAAGCCCATGAATTATGGTTGAATTAATTGTTTTACAACTACTCATCATATGAAAGTGGATTAGCATGATGCATGGATGAGGAAAACAGCAAAATAACAACAAATAGCAATGATAGATGCAAGTGAAAAAGGATTGGAACATGTTTTGGAAATCATTGATTAAGTTGGGAAAGTTTGGTTACTTAAAACATGTCACACAAGTAATTGTTGTTTTCAACAGGTTAAAGTGTTCAAAACAAATAACAAAGTTTATATTTGAAAAGGTTATCAAATTTTAGTTGGATTACATGTTTCACATTTTGAAATTGGACTTTGGATTATTTAATTATGAATTAAACAATATTAAACAATTTTTTAATTGCATAAAACAAGATTTAAATTGTTTAGGCCATTTTAATTATTCAAAACAGAAAACAAAAATTATATTTGAATAGGTTATTTAAAATGGTATGGAAAACATCTTTTATTTGCATTTATTGGATTAATAAATAATTAGTTATGGAATTTACAAATTAACATTTGATTTATTTAAATTTGAATGTTTAAATGCATTTGAAGTTTTCAAAACAGTACCCAAATTGGATATTTGGAAAGTTTAGGAAATTTGGATCAGAATTCATATAGAACTTGCATTAATTGGAAATACAGAATAAAAGTTATTAACTTTTAAAGTTTTGTTTCAAATCTGTCAAGTAAAAGGATTTTTTGGAATTCTGGAATTCGCAGAAACATTTTGTACCGAGCTGCTCTCTACCCACTGTCCCTGCTGCTTGGGCCAGAGGGGCCAGCGCTTAGGTGGCAGGCTGGGGGGTGACATGGCCTCCAGGGTCCATGACGCGTGGGCCCAGCACGTGGCGGGCAGAAGGAAAAATATTGGGGAGGCAATTGCCTCCCCTGGGATTCGATCCCGGGTGCTTGGGCTAGCGCGCACGGAGGCGTTGGCCAGTTGGGCTGTCTGCTTTTGCTTGTAAGGTATAGGATTCGGTTTTATTATGAGGTGTAATTCGCGTGGCTACTGAAACTAACTGAAACTTGCTGCAGGTATAGGTACAGGCACGATCGACAGGGACAGAACGGGGCGGCCAGCGGCCGAGGATGCTCGCGGTGGCGGACCGCCGCGGCTCGCCGCCGTGGGTGCGGTTGCCGGCCGGTGCTGCCGGTGCGGGCCGGGTGCGGTGGCCGATGGTGCGTGCGGGTGGGGAGGCGAACATGGGCAGGAGGAGAGGATAGGCAGGGGCGCACCTTGATCGATGGAAGGAGGAGGCGGACAGAGGTGCAGGAACAGAGGCGACGGCCGGCGACGGCGCGGCCGCTACGGCGTCTCCCGGCAACAGGCGAGGACACGGTGAGAACCAGGAGGACGACGCGGTTCCATTCCCGTCGCCGGTTGCCCTTTTCATCGACCGTAGCATTGGCTCCAAAACCCACCATCTCCGGCTATGGTTCAGGAAAGGAAGTTCAGAACAGAACGTGAGAGAAGAAGGAGGGGGATCGTGGGAAGGGAGGGGGTGGCGGCGGAAGGAAGAGGAGAGGGAGAAGGGTAGGGTTAGGCTAGGTAGATAGGTGGGAGGCCAGCTTTATGGAGGTGGGGATGGAGCGGTGGCCGTCAGTTTCCTGCATTGTCGACGTGTGCATCTTCGATGCACTGCCGTACGAGGAAGAAAGGGTAGATGGGCCAGAGGTAAGTTGGGCTTAGGTGGAAAGGGAAAATAGGAGGTGGGCTTTGGGAAAAGAGGATGGGGCTGCCCTTTCCTTTTGTTATTTTATTTTTTCTTTCTTTTCATTTTTTTTTTGCAAGAGAGCAAAGAGAGAGAAAAGATAGGATTTTTGGGGGTTTCCTTTTTGGAATTACTTGTGTTAATTTTCCAAAACAATAATTAGAGCAAGGTTAACATTATTTCACAATTGGAAAATTTAATTTGATTTAAAGTTTGTTAAGTGAACTTTTCCCATAGAGTTTGGGGTATTTATATGATAGTTGATTTTATTAAGTTGCAAACAATGTTTGATTTGGGAATTTTGGGAAATAGCAAAGTTTTATTTAACAAGTTCAAGCAATAATACCAACATTATTGAATTTAAATTGTTTTGAAAAAAAAACAGAATGCAATGCTCATGTGATGCATATGATGCAAGCAAAACAAACAGGTGACACCCCAGGTGTTACAGACGACACCACTAACAAGGGATTGCGCCCTCGCAATCCACCTGCTAACCCGGGAGGGGAAAGAAGTTCGACTATCGATTCTTCGTGCTTCCAGCTGATCTCCTCGACACCACTAACAAGGGTTTCTCGACACCACTAACAAGGGATGCTTGCTCGGAGTGATGACGATGTTCTTCCACCAGGAAATCTTCCGATGATCGAACCTATTGGGTTAACGGCTCAGAAAACGTCCACCCGCGTAGGATCCTAACACTTTGAAAGATTGAGTACGAGAGTAGACTCCAAAACAAATGAGATAGAAGGAGAAGTAGAATATAGATAAGGAGAAAACAAGAATCCTATTGAGATGTTTTCCAAAATAGTTTGGCAGAAATAGTTTTTGACATTCTAGAAACAACGACTGTTAGCGAGGTTATCCTACAGGCTTTGCGGACCCGTTGCTTCGATAACCATTCGTATCGAAACAATCTTGGGAATCGGAACCAAGGCTCTGATACCATTTGTGACGCCCCGAGATCGGGCACTATGCAGATTTCAGCATTCCCGCCAAAATCCACATAATAACCGATTCCAGGTTGCCACTTGTGATAACATTACAATAGTTCACGAATAATCCCCAATTACAACAGAAACAGATAGATACAAGATGACTCAAACGAGCCAGGGTTACAACTGATACAATACAAAGATCCAAATAACAGCGGAAGAGACAAACGTCCGGCTACGGACAAGATCCAAATTGGACTAAGAGTCCTGAAGATAACCGATGGCGTCCAATCCCTGCCCAGGCCAAGCCGGAGGGATTCCCAAGCTAACGTCGTCAGACTTCAAACCTGTTGACTGCAATGTTGAATATGCAGCCACGAAAGAGATTCGTGGGTCAGTACGGTTAAGTACTGGCAAGTGGATAAACCCATACTCACAGGTTACCGGCGTAGTCAGTCATCACAAGATACAAATACTTTAGGATCAACGGAAAGGAAGGGGGTTATTGCAAATAAGCGACAGCAGGCTGCACTAACCAACTACAGAGAGATACTACCACTTCCGGCTAACAGAAAGGAGATAAGATCGAGTATTGTAACCAACTGAAAGTAAACTCCAAACAAACCCATCCTGGATCTCGCCCCTTATCCAAAGAAGCAATCCGAGGATAACTCACACAGTTGGATTAATGAATAATGGATCAGGTTGTTGTGTCAATAAGACTATTACTAGTCAAGTTATTATCATTAGGTGTAAGTTGTCTGAGTACTTGTTAGCCAGTACTTTCACCAAGTAATCCATAACCGCGGAAAACACGGCTTCTCGAGAAGATTTATCCCTGCAGGGGTGTGCTCCAGTACCCGTACACACTCAAGCCACCAACTAAAACTCAGGTTGGCTTGACACGACCCAAACCATCTCTACAACCCATCCTAGGAGCCACGGAGCTATAAGGTCCCAGCCACGCAGCCGAATACTCAGCGCAGGTGTGCAAAACTCCCGCAGGACACAACACCCCGGCACTACAGGCCTCGCCCTATATGCATCATCATCATAAGTAACCAGTAACCATGGGGGCGCCACCCATTATGCAAAGGAGCAAATGGAACACCCGAACTAAGTGTGGCTCTTCGGACAAGCTGCAGATCAGGTCTAAGTCGAGGGGGTCCCATACTACCACCCGGATGCGGTGAGCACGCTCATCATGGATCAGTAGACAAGACCCTTTTCCTATTAGGGTCGACACTAGCAGGCCTCAAAACCACAAAGGGCCTCCTGCCGGTGCCTTATCATCAAATTATTAATAACAGGTTGATTGATTAACATTCGAGCCCCCGGTACGGTAACAACAATAATAGTACGATAGTAAAAGAAGTAACCGACAACAGGCTCGAGCAAAAGCAACCCTAAGCATGCTAGATAAGAACAGGCACAAACAAAGGCTGTAGGTATGGAGGTGAGGCAATATCAAGGTTAAGGGATTCATGTGATGGGTTCGTAACAGAAACAACTACCGCTAAGGCTAGCAGATAAGAATCAACGGAAAGAATCGGTAACAAGTGATGAAAGGCAGCCATATGGCAGCAAGTGAGTATACTTGCCTGAGATCCCGCAAGGTAGCAGAACTTGTCGTTGCTCACATCATCTCAACGTCCTATCCGGGAAGAAGCAATGAACCTCGAACAAACACCGGATGCAACAATTACTACTACGGCAAAAGATCCAGCATGATCAAGATATGAATGCATGACAATTTAATTGATGCATAGAAATAAACTAGTTGACAAGATAGAAACAGGATTAAATGGACCCACATGCAATTGGATTGCATATGAAAAGCCCATGAATTATGGTTGAATTAATTGTTTTACAACTACTCATCATATGAAAGTGGATTAGCATGATGCATGGATGAGGAAAACAGCAAAATAACAACAAATAGCAATGATAGATGCAAGTGAAAAAGGATTGGAACATGTTTTGGAAATCATTGATTAAGTTGGGAAAGTTTGGTTACTTAAAACATGTCACACAAGTAATTGTTGTTTTCAACAGGTTAAAGTGTTCAAAACAAATAACAAAGTTTATATTTGAAAAGGTTATCAAATTTTAGTTGGATTACATGTTTCACATTTTGAAATTGGACTTTGGATTATTTAATTATGAATTAAACAATATTAAACAATTTTTTAATTGCATAAAACAAGATTTAAATTGTTTAGGCCATTTTAATTATTCAAAACAGAAAACAAAAATTATATTTGAATAGGTTATTTAAAATGGTATGGAAAACATCTTTTATTTGCATTTATTGGATTAATAAATAATTAGTTATGGAATTTACAAATTAACATTTGATTTATTTAAATTTGAATGTTTAAATGCATTTGAAGTTTTCAAAACAGTACCCAAATTGGATATTTGGAAAGTTTAGGAAATTTGGATCAGAATTCATATAGAACTTGCATTAATTGGAAATACAGAATAAAAGTTATTAACTTTTAAAGTTTTGTTTCAAATCTGTCAAGTAAAAGGATTTTTTGGAATTCTGGAATTCGCAGAAACATTTTGTACCGAGCTGCTCTCTACCCACTGTCCCTGCTGCGTGGGCCAGAGGGGCCAGCGCTTAGGTGGCAGGCTGGGGGGTGACATGGCCTCCAGGGTCCATGACGCGTGGGCCCAGCGCGTGGCGGGCAGAAGGAAAAATATTGGGGAGGCAATTGCCTCCCCTGGGATTCGATCCCGGGTGCTTGGGCTAGCGCGCACGGAGGCGTTGGCCAGTTGGGCTGTCTGCTTTTGCTTGTAAGGTATAGGATTCGGTTTTATTATGAGGTGTAATTCGCGTGGCTACTGAAACTAACTGAAACTTGCTGCAGGTATAGGTACAGGCACGATCGACAGGGACAGAACGGGGCGGCCAGCGGCCGAGGATGCTCGCGGTGGCGGACCGCCGCGGCTCGCCGCCGTGGGTGCGGTTGCCGGCCGGTGCTGCCGGTGCGGGCCGGGTGCGGTGGCCGATGGTGCGTGCGGGTGGGGAGGCGAACATGGGCAGGAGGAGAGGATAGGCAGGGGCGCACCTTGATCGATGGAAGGAGGAGGCGGACAGAGGTGCAGGAACAGAGGCGACGGCCGGCGACGGCGCGGCCGCTACGGCGTCTCCCGGCAACAGGCGAGGACACGGTGAGAACCAGGAGGACGACGCGGTTCCATTCCCGTCGCCGGTTGCCCTTTTCATCGACCGTAGCATTGGCTCCAAAACCCACCATCTCCGGCTATGGTTCAGGAAAGGAAGTTCAGAACAGAACGTGAGAGAAGAAGGAGGGGGATCGTGGGAAGGGAGGGGGTGGCGGCGGAAGGAAGAGGAGAGGGAGAAGGGTAGGGTTAGGCTAGGTAGATAGGTGGGAGGCCAGCTTTATGGAGGTGGGGATGGAGCGGTGGCCGTCAGTTTCCTGCATTGTCGACGTGTGCATCTTCGATGCACTGCCGTACGAGGAAGAAAGGGTAGATGGGCCAGAGGTAAGTTGGTCTTAGGTGGAAAGGGAAAATAGGAGGTGGGCTTTGGGAAAAGAGGATGGGGCTGCCCTCTCCTTTTGTTATTTTATTTTTTCTTTCTTTTCATTTTTTTTTTGCAAGAGAGCAAAGAGAGAGAAAAGATAGGATTTTTGGGGGTTTCCTTTTTGGAATTACTTGTGTTAATTTTCCAAAACAATAATTAGAGCAAGGTTAACATTATTTCACAATTGGAAAATTTAATTTGATTTAAAGTTTGTTAAGTGAACTTTTCCCATAGAGTTTGGGGTATTTATATGATAGTTGATTTTATTAAGTTGCAAACAATGTTTGATTTGGGAATTTTGGGAAATAGCAAAGTTTTATTTAACAAGTTCAAGCAATAATACCAACATTATTGAATTTAAATTGTTTTGAAAAAAAAACAGAATGCAATGCTCATGTGATGCATATGATGCAAGCAAAACAAACAGGTGACACCCCAGGTGTTACAGCTCGTTAACCCGGATTGGAAAATTCCATATTTAAACTTCTTAATAGATCAGAAGTACCCGGATGGAGCAGACGAGGTCTTGCAAAGACAAATAAAACATCGATGCAAAGGATACACGGTAATCAATGGTTGTCTGTATAAACACAACAGTACCAGAATCTTTCAGCGATGTATTTCGCCAGAAGAAGGCCGAGAAATACTGCAAGCAATCCATGCAGGAGATTGCGGACATCATGCTCAATCAAAAAGCATAGTTAAGAAAGCATTCCGTGTAGGGTTTTTCTGGCTAACAGCCAAGACAGATGCCGAACACATAGTAAACACATGTGCTGGATGTCAGTATTACGCCAAGCAGTTGAATATGCCAGCCCAAGCACTCAAAACTATCCCTATCACATGGCCATTTGCGGTCTGGGGGCTAGATATGATGGGACCATTCAAAACTGCAAGAGGTGGACTCACACATCTACTCGTTGCAGTAGATAAGTATACCAAGTGGGTGGAGGCAAAACCCATAAAAAAACATGACAATGTGACCGCCAGAAACTTCATCATTGACGTAGTCATGAGATATAGCATTCCACACAGTATAATCACCGACAACGGGACAAATTTCTCTATTGGAGAGTTAGCAAAATATTGCCGACAAACGGGAATACGCCTAGATCTTGCATCGGTGGCTCACCCACAATCCAATGGGCAGGTTGAAAGAATGAATAGCTCAATTCTGCAAGGAATACGCCCAAAACTCGAATCTCCTCTTCATAGAGCAGCTGGAGCATGGGTAGAAGAATTACCTTCCGTGCTTTGGAGTATTCAAACGACGCCAAATAGATCAACAGGGAAAACCCCATTTTTTTTGGTTTATGGCGCAGAAGCAATGCTTCCAACGGACATGCTCCATGATAGCCCAAGAGTGCAGTCTTACGATGACTCGGATGCCGAATGTGCTCGACAGGATGCCGTCGATCTTCTAGAAGAAGAACGAGACCTTGTGCTTCAAAGATCCGCCATTTATCAGCAAGGATTGAGACGCTACCATTGTCGGAAAATCAGGCATCGACCTTCAAAGAAGGTGACCTAGTGCTAAGATTGGTGCAAGAAAGGAAGCACAAGTTAGCCCCAGTCTGGGAGGGACCATTTGTCATTAGCAAGGCTATGAAAAATGGATCTTATTATCTTGTAGATATTCAAGACACGGAAGATGATCCCAAGCGTGCGAATCGCAAAAGAAAGAGAAAGATAGACGTTGAGCTAGGAGAGACAAAAAGGCCCTGGAGCATCCAGCAGTTACGTCCCTTCTACACTTAGTTCAATTTCTATGTAAACATCTTTGAGATCATGAAATAAAGTTGTCAGAATTCATGCATTACTGTTTTATCTGTTTTCATACAAAGCATAAGTCCGCCTTATCTATTTCCCAATGATCTTTCAAAATACTCAATACCGAATTGTGCCTGCGTGCTCGGAGTTAAAAAACTGAATGATTTTCAGCCTAAGGAGGCTTAAGGAAACCCAGATTGTTCCTGCGTGCCTGAGTTTCATACAAAATTCCTTACTTTTTTCCCTAAGTATTATCTGATTTTTTTATGTTGGGTCACTGGAGCTAGTAAGTAAAAATGCCTTTAGTATGATCCATGTTTCCGAGTTTCGACTGATTGGTTGTACCCAGTCACTTGGCATGAAGATTAAGTACTATCGAGCCATTTCAAACACTAAGGACAGTTAAGGCATACAAACCAGAGAACTTAGAAGATAAAGGAATAAAAAACCCGGAAAACTTGCAAAGACTTAATATTTAAACTGCAAAAGCGGAGTACTTGTTTATACAAAGGTGATGGAGGGATGATAACCCGGTAGGCTAACGCCAAGGAGTAACTCGGCCCAAAGGACGCTGCGCAAGACCCGGCTTAGGATAGAGGAGCTTCTAGAAGGCCCAGGAACATAGGCCTCGTAACCCGGATTGTGGGTTCCGGTAAGGAAGTCTAGGGTTTGTAAGCAGTGTCCGGGTAGGATTCAGAGTACGCCTTGGGGAGTAAGCCAGGGGGTCCGGATGTTATATAAGCCGGTCCCTAGGTTAGGGTTAGATAAGTTGTATCGTGAGTAAGAACACAATCGCCGAATTGCGAGGTATCGAATATCCATTGTAACACGAGAGTTGAGATAATATATTCAGATCGGAGACTCGGCGACTTGATCGCCGGCTACCAGATCGCATATCACCATGGTTTCCTTTGAGCTAAACCCTCTCCCAAACACCAGAGTCGATTTGCCTCAAGACAAGTTACCCCCGGTAACGTCTGCCGTGATTATCCCACAACAGTTGGCGCCCACCGTGGGGCCTACGTCCAAGGGTGTTTACATCACGGGAGAAGCTCGGGAAAACATGAAGAACCTCTTCGTCGGCGAGATCTACACCAACCCCGAAGGAGAGAAGATGGTGGACGATTTTGGCTGGGGGCCAGAGTCGGATCTGCTCGAATCCGGATCCGTCATTACGATCGGCCGGGTCAACGTCTTCGTCGGCATGGTACGTGCGTTCGGTTCAATCCCTGACGATTTAGGATTTGATTCTGTGTCAGGAGAGGCCACCCACATTCAGTCGGACGGAGAAGAATCGGTCGGGACGGTGGATCCGACAGAGGAGCCCACCACGAAGAGGGAACAGCCGGAGGAGCCGGCATGGACCCCGCGTGGCCGGGTCATAAGGGAGGATGATACCGAGTCCATCCTGCACCTGCTGGTGGACCGGTACGAGGAAGATAGTGATGATGAAGAAGAATACGAATCTGCGCCAAGCATTGTGCGCCAGGTCGCGGTCTACACGCCCCCCGCAACCAATCTTAATCAAGGGAACGTGACCGCGGCCGCTGTCGGAACAGCACAAGCATTGGCCCGGCAGCAAAATCCGGTCGACGGAAACCCGGTTTTAACCCGGGTTGACGGAGAATCGGCATCAGTTACCAGCCATGCAGCGGATAGCGAGTTGCAGGCAAACACGTTCGGATATCTGGCAAACCGAACGCCAGGGGCAGGTCCTTCGAACCCGCGACACCCGGCCCTGTTCAACAACAACCTGATCCTGGATCCCACCGTTCTACCCACAGTCATAACCCCGGAAAACGCGGTGGAACGTGTTAGGGATCTGGATGTAGCCCGTCGTGCATTGGAGCAACAGAGAAGGCAAGTGGAAGCAGAAAAACAAGGGGTAGCTGCGCGCCAGCGCGATCTAGATGCATTGGAGAACCGGCTCCGAGAAGAGACAACCAGGGTGCGTCAAAGGCACCAGACCAGATTACCGGCAACGGGTGGAGTCATAAACCCGGCCACACTATTCATCACACCTCAGGATCAGCCGATTCTAGCGGCGAACCAAGGAACTGTACATCAACCCGCAACTGGAGGAGCATAACCGGTAAACACGCAGGCCGGGTTACCCATATTGCAGACTGGAGTTACTACTGGCAATACGTTACCACCACCACCACCATCACGGTTTCGCACGCCAGCAGGTCATTACAACAACCCAATGGATAATGTGTACGCAGCAACACTCGCATTGAATCAAATCCCCGTGAGAGAGTCACCCCACGCAGAGGAGACCCGGCGGGCGATAGATCTATTACGCACTGCGGTGGCACAGCAAGTTAATTACCCGGATAACAGAAGTGGAATGCATGGGACACCGTATATCAGCCAGCAACGAGCCAATACCGGCAATATTCAGACAAGCTCAGCGCGACGGAGGGCAGAGCAGCAGCAAATGCCGCCTCCTCCCCGCGTTCAAGCAGTACCAGCGGCATCGGCCGCGCAAGCTATTGTGGATAGTTCCAGAGCCAGGAGAGCCGCGGCCGGGTCTGCGGTGCACGGACCAGCAGTAGCGCCGCGCCCAGACGCACCCCCCGCGGGATCACACATATCTCGAGTAAGGCCAGTTCCGACTAATCTCGCTGGGCCTAAGTGTCTGTCGGATAACATCAGGGCTGAGCCTTACCCGGATAAATTCAAGGAACCGGGTAAAGTAGTAAATTATGAGCCGACTATGGATCCAGAAACATGGTTGAGCAGTTATGAGATGGCTATGTCAATCCGCAACGCATCCGAAAATCTTCAAGCCAAGTTCATGTATTTGATGATGTCAGAAGGAGCGGCAAAGTTATGGTTCAATAACCTACCGGAAGGATCTATCAAGTCATGGGAGGATTTGAAAACTGCGTTTATCAAGCACTTTCATGGGACGTGCAGAAAACTGTTTACTATTGATGACTTAGAGCGGTGCGTCCATAAGAAGGGAGAATCGGCGCGCAGCTGGGTGCGCCGAGTTATGGAGATACTTCACTCATCTACAGATATCCAGCCCAAGGATGCGTTACAAGCTATGGCAAAGACATGCAAGTACATACCTTTAGTGCAAAAGTTGACTCGCATGAAATCCAGTCGGAATGCTTCAGAGGTTACGATGGGAGAGCTAATGAACGCATGCAACAAACATGCTGCAACGGATACGACAGAAGAGGACGTCGATGACAAGAAAGTAAAAACGAACACAAGTAACAATGGAAGAACCGGCAATGGATCAACGCCGGGTAACAATGGAGGTAATAATGGAAACAACCAGAACAAGCGCCCGTTTGAGGGAAACTCTGAGTTTGTCGCTAGCACAGAGGCCGGGTCTTCGAGACCTAGGGCAGAAGGAAACTTCAATGGAGGAAACTAGAACGGAGGAAATTATCAAGGACCGCCAAGGCCGGGTAACAATTGGGATATCTTCAGAATGGCGTGCCCAAAGCACAGCAGGAACGGTAGGCCGGCTAACCACTCATTGGAGCAATGTGCAGACCTACAGAGATGGAAGAACGAGGAAATAAACAAGGCTATGCGAGGTGCAGGTCGGGGAGGAGGACCGGGTCCGGATGGAAACCCGGGCAACGGCCCACCCCCAGCCGGCAACCCGGCAGGCGGAAATCCGGGTAATAACCAGGGGGAGCTGGAGGTTTCCAGGCCAACCCCAAGCAGTTGGGTCAATATCACGTGCATACTACAGGAATTTCCAACAAGGATAAAAAGATACTGAAAAAGGCGGTAAACTCAGTTGCCTCGGCCGTTCCGAGATACCTGAGATGGTCGGAGCAGGACGTAACATGGAGCAGAAGGGATCACCCAAAAAGAATAGAACACCTGGGAGTCTTAGCATTGGTGGTTGCGCCGCAGGTTAACGATTATGAGTTGAAAAAGGTCTTAATGGACGGCGGTAGTAGCATCAACATCTTATATTGGGAAACCTTCCTACGCATGGGTCTGAAGGAGTCCCAGCTACAGAAGAGTTCAACAGTTTTTCACGGGATAGTACCGGGTCACTCAGCATGCCCCGAGGGAAAAATCACATTGGAGGTAGCTTTTGGAGAATCGAAGGATAATTTCCGGGTTGAATGGCTCACCTTCGAGGTGGTCAAGTTGCGCAGCCCTTATCACGCGCTATTCGGAAGGCCGGCTTATGCTAAGTTCATGGCCAGGCCGTGTTATGTGTATCTACAGCTAAAAATCCCGGGTCCCAAGCAGACCATCACCATACATGGGAGCCGGGATATAGCGGCTGAGTGCGATGAAGGAGATGCGGCAATGGCTGAACAAGCTTGCAGAAAAGAGGAACTCAAGTATTACCGGTCTCAAGTAGACCCGGATGACAGAACAACGTTAAAAAGGCCGAATACCGAAGATGAGAGAGCGAAGTTCAAGGCAGCGCAGGACACCAAGATGGTGGCTTTTGTCGAGGGTGATCCCTCCAAGCAATTTGCTATAGGATCTAACTTGGACAGTGAGCAGGAGAAAGCACTTGTGGAGTTCATTCGTTCGAATCAGGATGTGTTTGCCTGGACACCCAGCGATATGCCGGGTATCCCTACAGAACTGGCAGAGCACAGTTTGCACGTTGATCCCAAGTCCAGGCCTGTGAAGCAAGGCCTGAGAAAAATGAATGAAGAAAGAAGGAAAGCTATAGGAGAAGAAATTGCACGGCTGCTTACAGCCGGCTTTATTATGGAAGTATTTCACCCGGACTGGTTAGCAAACCCGGTCCTCGTGATGAAAAAGACCAATGAGTGGAGAATGTGCATAGATTATACAAGTCTCAACAAGCATTGCCCAAAGGATCCGTTTGCACTACCAAGGATAGATCAGATCATAGACGCAGTAGCTGGAAGTGACCTATTATGTTTCCTGGACGCGTATTCCCAGTATCATCAGATCAAGCTCAAGAAGGAAGATTGGGAGAAAACATCGTTCATAACCCCTTTTGGGGCCTTCTGTTACAAGACCATGACATTTGGATTGAAGAACGCTGGCGCAACCTATCAACGGTGTATTCAGAAGTGCTTTGAGGACCAAATCGGACGCAATGTTCACGCATACGTGGATGATGTGGTGATCAAGACCAGGAAAGCGGAGACATTTATTGATGATCTAAAGGAAACTTTCAAGAACCTGAGAAGGTACCAGATGAAACTTAACCCGACAAAGTGTGTCTTTGGAGTCCCAGCCGGGAAATTACTCGGCTTTATCGTTTCTGAGAGAGGAATTGAGGAAAATCCGGATAAAATCAAAGCTATCCAGAGTCTGAAAAAGCCGGAAAATTTGAAGCATGTTCAGAAGCTCACAGGGTGCGTAGCAGCGCTTAGCCGGTTTATATCCAGACTCAGAGAGAAGGAAATACCCTTGTACCGGCTCTTGAAGAAATCTGATAAATTCGTATGGGACCAAGAGGCGGACGAGGCGTTCGAGGCACTAAAAAAGCAACTATCTGAGGCACCAGCCCTAGCAGCTCCGGGTCCTAAAGAGCCTATGTTACTATACGTTGCAGCAGGGCCCCGGGCGGTTAGCGCAGTGGTTGTCGTCGAGCGCAAGGAGGATGGAAAAGATCACCCGGTCCTGAGGCCGGTTTATTACGTCAGTGAGGTGTTATCAGAAGCAAAGCAGCGCTACCCGCATTGGCAGAAGTTGGTTTTCGGGGTCTTCATGGCCAGCCGGAAACTGAAGCCGTACTTTCAGGAACACCCCATAACAGTGGTTAGTTCTATACCAATGTCGGATATTATCAGAAACTCGGATGCAACAGGTAGAATAGCAAAGTGGGCGATCGAGATGGGAGATTATCACATCAACTATGAGCCCAGGTCAGCAATCAAATCTCAAGCTCTAGTTGATTTCATTAACGATTGGACCCACACAGGCATGCCCACCATGGCTCCAAACTCCGTGTCTTGGATAATGCACTTTGATGGTTCCAAGCAATACGAGGGATCAGGAGCTGGAGTGGTGCTAACATCACCCAAAGGAGACAAGTTAAGTTACGTGTTGCAGATTCATTTTGATTGTTCCAATAACGTGGCCGAGTATGAGGCCCTATTGCATGGCTTAAAGGTAGCCAAGGAGATGAACATTAAGAGGATACGATGCTTTGAAGATTCGGACCTTGTGGTACAGCAGGTCTCAGGAACTTGGGATAGAAAAGATGCAACTATGGCAGCATACCGCAGAGAGGTGGACAGGGTTGCCAGATGTTTTTCCGGGTATTAGGTGGAGCACATAGACAGAAGAAAAAACGAGGCAGCAGACGCACTCGCCAGAATCGGCTCGCGCAGAGAGCCGGTTCCACCTAACGTTTTCCTGGATGAGCTATGGCGACCATCAGTTAAAACCGAGTCTGAAGAAGAACTGGCAAATCAAGACCCGGATTTGGAGCTCGTGGCCACAGTACGTGCTGTTCCCGAGTGGACAGAGCCGTTCCTAGCCTATCTATCACGGGGCGAGTTACCACAGCAGGAGGTATTAGCAAGACAAATTCTTAGACGAGCAAAAGGATATTCTATCATCAATGGGGAGTTGTACAAAAGAAGTGCAGCAGGAGTCTTTTTGCGCTTTGTAGCACCAGAAGAAGGCCGACAGATCCTCAAGGAGATCCATGAAGGTGATTGTGGGCATCATGCATCCACAAGATCCCTTGTGGCCAAAGCTTATCGACATGGTTTCTTCTGGCTCACGGCCCTAGCAGACGCGGAGTGCTTGGTGGCAAGGTGTGACGGATGTCAAAGGCACGCTCGCCAAACCCATGTGCCGGCTATGGAATTGCGGACTATCCCGTTAACTTGGCCGTTTGCGGTTTGGGGTATGGATATGGTTGGCCCCTTCCACATGTCACCTTGCAAAAAGACACATCTCTTAGTGGCTGTTGATAAGTTTACCAAGTGGATTGAGGTCATGCCAGTCACCACTTGTCCCCTTCCACATGTCACCTTGCAATTACAGTAGTCAAGTTCCTGAAAAGGATTATCTATCGGTTCGGATATCCCCACAGCATAATTACCGACAACGGAACCAACATGTCCCTTGGCGAGATGGAGAAGTTTTGTGGAAACAATGGCATCCGTTTGGACATAGCCTCAGTGGCCCACCCACAGGCTAATGGACAAGTGGAGAGAGCAAATCAGGAGTTGCTTCGTGGATTAAAGCCACGGTTGCGAGTCCCGTGTATCAGAGCTGCTGGTACATGGGTTGAAGAGTTACCTTCAGTGGTTTGGGGTATCAACACCACACCTAACAGATCTACTCAGATGACACCGTTCTTTATGGTTTATGGCGCAAAAGCGGTGTTGCCGAGTGATATTATCCATGATTCGCCTCGAGTATCGGCTTACGTTGAGGTGGAGAACGAGAAGACCCGGCAAGACGCCGTGGATATGCTAGAGGAACACAAGGAACAAGCTTTGGAGAGATCAGCCATATATCAGCAGGATTTGCGGAGATATCATAGCCGGCGCGTGAAAACCCGGGTCTTCCAGGAAGGAGACCTGGTCCTGCGCCTGGTGCAATCAAAGGAAGGAAAACACAAGTTATCACCGCCATGGGAAGGACCGTTCATCATAAGCCGGAATCTGCACAATGGATCATATTACTTGATAGATGCAAGGGAAGAGTCGGCCACGGTTAATGACACTGCTCATACCACTTCATCTATGCAAGAGAAAGGAAGACCATGGAACGTGGCTCAACTGCGTCCCTACTATACTTAGTATAGGCTAGGTTCACAAGGTGGAATTGCACGATGTAACAGGCAGCAGGTTTCAGACGCACTCTTTTCCTATCCAGGGTACCTAAGGGGACTGGAGGGTTTTTAATGAGGCGGCCCGCTGACCTAACTTTTCTCATATCAATAAAGAGATGGTTAAACAATATATTATTTCATTTTCATGTGTCTTTATCAATTTTTATTTCTGTTATGCTTTCTATCTTTCTTCCAGGTAAGTATTGTTTACTGTTTTTTTAGTACATTAGCTTCTTTAGCAGTTTGCATATATTTAGGTCTTGGGGGCTGATTGCTTGAATAACACAGTTACAAACTCAAAGACCCGGCCATGATGCCTATGAGTTATAAGGGCCGATTATTCGCAAACAAGTACGGCTGCAAGCTTATAACCGGACAAAGGAGCCAAACTTTCTTGACTTTTCTTACTTAAGCTCGATGTGACTCACACTAAAGTGGCATGATTTTCTCGCATATGATCACAATCAGTCATGATGCCCAATGGGACTTGCCTGACCCTGTCTTCGTATAGATGTAGCAACATGATTATCCACGCGAAAGCCGGCTTACAGTACAAGAGAGTCAAAAGGGTCATCTAAACCACAAGTTATGCAGAGTACAAGGTTAATAGCCGGAAACTTAAGTTTTATTAAGCATAACTTCAAAACCTATGTGAAACGGCTCTAGGTTTTGGGCTTAGCAAAAATGATTTGTTCTCTTTGAAAAACCTAACACCCTAGACTCGGAAGTTCGGGCCTTGGGGACTGGGGAATTTGAAACAAGAAACAAATCATCTAGCTATTAAGCTCAAAAACCCAAAAATCCGAGTCTTGGGGACTTGGGGACTTAGAGAAAAGTCCACCTGTCAAAACCCACGAAACCCGGAAACCGAGTCTCACAAAAGGAATCATAAAGAAAGTCGGAATATCAAGAGTAAGTAAGCTCAAAGGCAGATAGATAATAAATTCATCCAAAGTCCAGAAGGGCCACGAAAGCTATTAAAGTTTCAAAAGCGTATTACATGCCGCGATAGTAGTATCAAAGGTGCACAGGCGCACCATAAAAGAAAAAACTGTTTAACAGGCCCATCAGCCGAATGACGCATTTGATGACAGCAGATAGTAAAGATTACTCGACATCTTGAGTTGAGGCATCCATCTTGCCCTTGCCCTTGCCAGCCGGGTCCTTTTCCTTGGCTTGTTCTTCAGCACTCTTGGTAGCAGCAACATCCGGATTAGCAGCGGCACTGGCACGCGAAGGAGGAGGGACAACTGGCGTGGAGCTAGCAGGTGCAGTATCAGCTTCTGCTTTTTTCTTCGCAGCTTCTTCCCTCAGTTGGGCAGATTCAGCCTTCCGCCGTGCCAGCATATCAAAGGGCTTCGGAAGATCCGTCTTCATTGCTCTATCTTGTGCATCATACGGCGGCACCATCCGGCTGACATCCAAATTGCCGGCAATCAGGCTGGCTGCGTGATGAACCTCTGTCTGAATGGCCTTGTAATGCTTAGGTAAAAACGGGGAGCAATCGTGGTTGAACTTTGGAAACCCGCCAACAAGCTTCGCCGGGTCAAGCTTGGGAAAGTATGCTTTCGCCAAGGCAAGACCCCGGGTCACCCCAACCTGGCAGGATGAATGCTTACAGTGTTCAATCCACTCGGGGATGGTAGAACACGCAGCAAGCAGCGTGTTCAAACCACCATCCCCAGTGCTTGGACACTTCACGGCTTTCAAGGCCCACTTAGTCCCAGCATAGAGTTGCCGGATGGTGCTCTTTATCTTCTTCAGCAGAACTATTTCATCCACATCCGGAATTTCCTCATCCGACCCTGCAGAAAAGCAGAAACATCCAAAGTTAGGAACTCCGAGTATCCTCCAGAACATCAGAGCAAATTTAAAAGATCAGTCAGTCGGGAAATCTTACATATCAGAGAACGATAAGTGTCGGCGATCTGGCCCGACAGCTCGTTCACCCTATTCACTGCAGCATTGCATCTCTTCTTATATTTCTTTGCCTGCTTCCCGGCTTTCTTAGCTTCAGCCTCAGTAGATTCACGTAGCTTTGTTTCCGCCTTGAGAAGTTTGTTGGTTTTGGCCAACTCTTTCTTAGAGTGCATTATGTAGGCCTATGCGAAAACCCAAAGAAATGTCAGTCGGACAAAACAAAAGTATCAGTCGGCTATATGTGAAAGTTCCAAGCAAATTATGCATAAGTTCACTCGGAACTTGGGGACTATATGAGTATACAAGCAGTATTAGTACAATTTACCTCGTGTTTATCTATCAGGGCCTCCAGGATACCCTCTTCATCAGCTCTCAGTGTATGTAGAGCCTCGAGCATCTCAGCAAAGTTCATGTCTTCGGGCTTGGTGCCGGAAGACCCGGCTGCATGACAACCCGGAGTAGGAGTTGGATCCGACTTTGGAGACGATACCTGGGTGGCCTGGGGGTCGGGGGTGGGGGTACCCATCCTCGTACCCAAGTCTCCCGCGCCCTCATCACCGGCTCCATCAGCACGCTTCGGAGACCCGGTATCCTGCTTGGCCGAGTCTATTGGGGAATCTTGCCCCTTGACTTCTTCAGGGCCGCCAGTCGCGGCATGTACATCATCAACCGGGCCTTCAGTGTCCCGGGTATCTGTTTCCATGTTCTCCGGGTCACTGAGTGTGACTTGGGCGCTAAGGAAAAGAAAGATAAATAGTTAGCGATAGTGGATGAAAATTATCAAATATACGAGGATATCATATAGCAAAAACTCACCCGGTGTTTACAGCATAATCTGGTGGGAGCTCGCTGCTAGAGGCAGACGAGGCAGTCACAGGACCCGATAGAGGAACCCGGAACTGTCCGGCTAACGGATGGTTGGGGGAGGGGTGACGTCGGGGTGAGTTGGAAGGGTGAGATGGAGGAGTTCCGGCACGGCGAACTGGTGATCTGGAGATGCCCGGATTGAGGGGATCGTCACCCGGGGAACTCCGGGGAACTCCGGGTCACCCTGCGCTTGGCCGGAAGAGGGTCCTTCAAGTGTGATGATTTGGATAGTTGTTGGTTAAGTTTACACATGTTAGCAAAAGAGTAGGGTTCGGAGGACATGAAGGAGTAGGGAACCTTGGATACTACCCCTCTGGCTTTCCTCTTGGCCCCAACCGTTACATCTTGTTCAGCTTCGCTTTTATCGGACTCGGTGGCCTCTGGGTCCTCCTTGTCGTCCCTTTCCTCCAACCCTGAAAGCCGAGAATGCATAGTCGGAAAAAGTGGGATATGTGAAAGCAAAATGGTGCAAGTGAAGTTGATCGAAGACCCGGACAATACCTTCGTCATTATCACCCGGTTCTTCATCTTCTTCCGGGTCTCCGGAGGAAGGGGAGGTCTCAATATTCCAAAAGACGTTGTCGGCCTGAAATAAAAGCATGAAAATGAGAGTTAGTGGTTGTATCAAGTCAAAGTATGAGGATAAGTGTATAAGTATCGGATTTTACCGCTGGAGCCGGGTTATCCCGGGTAAACGGTGCTAACCCGGCGATGTTCTTGATCACCTCCAACTTTTCCGTCAAGAAACTCTTGATGGTCTTGTTGGTATCGCCAGCTGGATAATTCTTTGAGGAATATCGGAGCGCGTCCGTGACGTGCCCCGAGTAGTCACACATCAGCTTGGTGCGAATGGAGTTGGGCTGGATCCGGAAGTCCACCCATGTCTTAACCAGATTGAGCCCAAGAAGACCTTGGGCAGAGAGGATGGCTATTTTTGATAGGAGGGCTGGATTGCTTCCCTATCCGACTCAGGGGGAAAGGCGTTGAAGGTGTCGGAGAGATCTAAGAGACCCTCTGAGTAACCCGGCAGTTTCCTTTCGCCGGGTGGGGAGGTGTCTCGGCAATAGAAGAAGGAAAGTTGCCAATGCTTGACATGAGAATTGAGATTGAGAGTCGGCATGGGAGAGTTCTTACGGCGCTGGATAGAGACCCCGCCGCAAGCCAAGAGCGCCCCGTCACCGCTTTCGCGGCACGGTTTGCATTGGAAGAGCTCGATAAACAAAGCCAAATTTGGCGGAATGCACAAATAAGACTCGCAAAGGACTATGAAATGGGTTATGTTCAACATAGAGTTAGGCCCTATGTCGAACACCCGGAGGCCATAATGGCGGAGGACTTCACGGAAGAAAGAGTGACCCGGGGGGCGAAACCCCCGGATCACGTGCTCGACGAAGCATATTACCTCGTCCGGGTTAGGGGAAGGCCGGGTCTCGTCACCCGGCACCCTCCAGTGGATCTCCTCTTGAGGGGGGAGGACGCCCAACTCGGCCAGCTCCTCCAGCTTGGCCTGGGTCACAGAGGATCGCGCCCAATTGGCGGATATGGATTGGGTCACCCTCGGCTTAGCCGTCTGCTTCCCTTTGGTCTTGGGAGCCATTGGTTCAGTCTGCAAAAGTACAAGGCAAAAGGATATAAGGCATGAGACTCGGAAGTTGTGGATATTCCGAGTATTGACAAACATTATGAGAATTATGAACTATCCGGGTATCGAGTAGCAGTACAGAAACTATGGGACGTCTACGTGTCGGCAAGCATTTATGGAAAAGGGTTGATTGCCCATGTATCTAGTGCAAGTAAAAGAACCGGAAGGGGCGGATTTTCCGGGTATCTGTGAGCCGCCGCGGAAATCTGGGTCAACTACATCTAGATTGGAAATTTTGCTATCGATTTCGCAGAGAAATTTACGGCTATGAGCAATAGGGGAGTGATGTGTGGTCATCTATTAGGCAATTGGATGGACTAGGGAGGAGCTGTGCGACCTAATCCGGCGCGGGGCGAGAAATGGCCCGCGGCGGACCAAGATCCAATCTAGTCAACCGAAGAATTTGCTCATTGAATCAAGGGGAATAGGAATCTTACCTGCGCGGATTGGAGGAGGATGCGACGGCGAAAGATGGCGCAGTCGTGGTGCCCACGTGCAATTCCCGGCGGGCAGCTCGGAGGCGCGGCAGCGGAGATTGACGGCGGCGCGGGGCGGACCGTGGAGGAACGCAGCTGGCGGCAGCACTGCTCCGGCGACGTGCGCGAGGTCTCCGTGGTGGCGCTTCGAGAGCTTGGGTGTGGAATCGCAGGTGAGGAGGAAGAAGAAGGAGGGAGTGAGCCTTTGGGGTTAGGTCACCCCCCCGTGTACCTATTTATAGGTACGGGTGAGTAAACCTAGGCCAACGGGCGGGACCCGAAATTTTTGGGATAAGAGATACCCGTCCTGATTTTCTGGGATGCGCGTTAAGTGCTGGACGGGATATCCGAAATGGATAGGAAGTGAATCCTTCCCGCGATATTCGGATCAATTAATGAGCAAAGTGAGCCGGGTCTTATACATCTTCCTTGGAACATTGACCCGGAAAATTAAAGATGGACTTAGAGAAAGCCGGGTTATTATATGGACCACCAATGGAGTTAGGCCTAGCTGTTTATTAAAGCAACTTAACCCGGCCTCTATGAATTTGTATGTTTACTATTTTTGCAGGGAATAGCGTACGCTTCAAGGAGGATCCCGTGAAGCCCAAGCTATTCTGGGGACTACTGATGGAGGGATGATAACCCGGTAGGCTAACGCCAAGGAGTAACTCGGCCCAAAGGACGCTGCGCAAGACCCGGCTTAGGATAAATGAGCTTCTAGAAGGCCCAGGAACATAGGCCTCGTAACCCGGATTGTGGGTTCCGGTAAGGAAGTTTAGGGTTTGTAAGCAGTGTCCGGGTAGGATTCAGAGTACGCCTTGGGGAGTAAGCCAGGGGGTCCGGATGTTATATAAGCCGGTCCCTAGGTTAGGGTTAGATAAGTTGTATCGTGAGTAAGAACACAATCGCCAAATTGCGAGGTATCGAATATCCATTGTAACACGAGAGTTGAGATAATATATTCAGATCGAAGACTCGGTGACTTGATTGCCGGCTACCAGATCGCATATCACCATGGTTTCCTTTGAGCTAAACCCTCTCCCAAACACCAGAGTCGATTTGCCCCAAGAAAAGTTACCCCCGGTAACGTCTGCCGTGATTATCCCACGATAAAAGGAATATAAAGAATTACAATAAGGTTTACATTGTAAGAACAATAATCTTCTATTTTTTCCCATCTCCTACTCAGGACCAGGCAGCTTCTTCAGGCATCCGACTCTTCCTCGTAGCTGGATTCCTCTGGAGTTGCCGGGATTGCTTCTTCGGGGTAGAAGGTGGAGATGTTAACCATGGTGGCAATCTTGGTGGCGTGACCTTTGATTTCATCAAAGATGCTGGCCCGTTGAGTTTCCGTGTATCCCTGAGGGATGCCGGACGCTACACGCCAAGATTTGGCAGTAGGGTAGTGCATGCGCATGAGCCCAAGGGCCATGCGTGCACCACCGCGAGCCGCAGAACGGAGCAGGGACTCCTTGCGGTTCGCCACCTCCACAATAGCTCCCGGAAGGTTTTCAACTTCCGAGAGCTCCTCAGATTTCCCGGGAACATACTTGTTGATAAGTAGCATTCCCGCAGCCTTGATCGTGGTGAAGACCTTCCCGAAACCACGGATTCTCTCAATCCGGGTAAGCTGGGGGCTACCTTCTGTTTCAATCAACACACAAGTGTTAGAAAGAATAGGAGAAGAGAAAACAAGGAAAATCCGGTAAAAGGGAAAGTAACTTACCGAGAATACGGTCCATTTCGGTGCCTTCTTCAAGGCACTGGTTCAGGGAATTCTCCAGATCCCGGATGGTGGCCTTATCCTTCTTGGCCTGGCTGGAGGCCTTAGACTCAACAATACCAACAGCTAGTTGGCTGGCCTCCAGGTCCTTCTGAAGCTTCACAGTTAGCTTGTGAAGATCCAGGTTCTCGCGGCGGAGGTTTTCGGCGTTGCCGGCATCTTCAACAATTTGCTTGGCTTTCGCCAAAGAAGATGAAAAGCAAGTAAAGGAAGAGTTAGAAACTCGGAAAACTACTTAGAAAAATCACAACTGAAAGCAGAGAATTTTTTACCTACTGATTCGCTCAGTTTTGCTGAGTGGATGCCAGTTCCGCCTCCTTATCCTCAAGAATGGAAAGAAGGGTTTTCACGTCCTTGTTCTTGATGGTAAGTTTGTTGAAAATCTCCATGTTGATGTTCTCAGCAGTTTGCTAAAACACGGAAGAGAGACAAAAAATGCTTAAGTTAAAACAAGCATAACAATGAAAAACGCATTAAGACAAAAGTATGCATTTGACTTATTGCTTGGGGGATAGAGATATTACCTGGCTCGTCCGCTGCAGACCGACAAGTTTTCGTTGAACTCTTTTGCTTACTCTGCAAAAAGAGTCCCGACGTGATTGAGGCCATCCTGGATGACCTTTAAATCCTTGTCGAAAGTTGGAATGGGCTCCTCCTCAGCTGTGCGAGAAGGACCACCCATTTCCGAGACCGCCTTTTTCCTCGTGTCCGTTTTCGGCACAATAGGCTGGCTGGTCTGCTGGGTTTCTTCTTCCCTGGCAGCAGTGTTTCCTTCTGCAGCTGTGACCGGAGTATCCGGGGCAGTAGCAGGAGAAGGATGTGGTCCTCTTTTAGCCACAGACTTAATTTTCTTCCGGCCTTTTGGCTTCAATGTTGTCGGAGCCAAGCTAGAAATATAAAATCCGAGATGTTAGAATTCCGAGAAAATAATAAAAAGTCCAGCGACAAAAAGTAGAGAAAGAAGTAACCCAGATGATTTACCGGGAAGTAGTGACGGGAACCCCGTCAAGGTCGATTATCTCCTGGGTAGAGGAAGGCTTCTTGCACTTCCGTCCGCCTGCAAAGTTGGCATGCATTGTGTCCAACTCGGCATCGGTCGCAAGATCTGCCTCAGGAAGATCGAAAATCTGTCAAAAAAGACAAAGTCCGGGTTAAGACAATTATTCGAGAAAGAAGAAACGCAAAACCAAAGCCCAGAGTGCAAAAGATGTACCTTTGGAGCCGGGTTTGTCGCCGTGTACATCGGCTGACTTTCCTCATATTGGTCACATGCTGCGACCAACTGGTTTACACGTTTCCTCAAATCCTTCGCCGTTAAAGATTTGTTCGTCGTCCACATGACGTCTTTGGTTCCCGAGTACTCGCACATAAGTCGAGGACCATGGTCAGCCAGAGGCTGAATTCGCCTCTCCAACCAACATAGAACTGTATCCATGCCAGTGAGAGGTGGATCGGAGGAAACGAGTTTGGCGATGCGCCGCTTAATCCTAAGCAAATCCAGCGGGAGAGTTTGGACTACCTCCACTGCCCAGTTATCCTGGGGAGTGGCGGCGCAGTTGGTGAAAGGTGGAATCCCCGTTTCCAGGAAACGAGATGTCTTGGTGGTAGAAAAAGGAACCCGTCCAGAATTTGACAGATTACAATGTTTTTATCTTGGGGAACCAATCCTCCCTGAATATACGTAGGGTAAAGGATATGGCCCCGCAAGTCGGGAGTGCTCCCTCAGAGGGTTTTCGCTTAACCCCGAAGCAATACTGCCAGAAATCTAGCCTAGGTGCTAATCCTAGATACCCTTCGAAGAGGGCCTGGAATCCGGCTAAATATAGAATAGAGTTTGGTGGCAGGTTGTGGGGTTGGATGTTATAGTGGCTAAGAATTTGGAGAAAGAAGGCCGAAGGTGGAATTCCCATACCTCGAGAAATGTGCGAAGTCAGGAGAACCCGTTCCCCGGCTCTGGGCGAGGGCTCGGAGTCGTCCTCCTCATGCCGCCATTTTCCCTTCACGATCAGCCCCTCCTTCTCCATTGTCGGAAGAAGGGATGGGGTGATGTTGCACCGGCTCCAATTGCCGGAGATCTCGCCCTCGTCTTCGGCTCCGGCAGCGGCGGCCGCAGCGGCGAGCTCTTCTCCGACGAGGAGGATTTTCTCTTCCGCCGTTTCGGGGACGAGTGGCGGAGGCAGTGCAGAGGAAGATGCAGCAAGGGGCTCAACCGCGAAAGGAGGATCCTCGCGGGCCTGGTCACTGGAAGTGTTCTTCGGTGTGTTGGCGGCAGCGCGGCTCGGAGAATCGAGCTGCGGGTCCATGGTGTTGATGATCTCGTCGATGTCGACGGAGACCGAGTGGTCCTCTGCGGCGTGCGGTGAGTCACTCGTGTCCATCTGCGGGTGGCGCAGTGAGGGTCTCGAGCTCCCGACGAACAAGTTCCGGGAATGGTGCTGTACGTGCACGGGCTCTGCTCTCGCTAGAGGAACATTGGCTCGGGGGCTATGGCGCTTGGGAGCTGGGAGGTGAAGTGAGAGCGGAAGGATCACCGGAGGGCTCGAGGGAGGCTATTTATAGCCGGAAAACCTTTGACATGCGTTTCAACGGCTCTTTGGACCGTTAGATCTTCAACGTGTGTCACTTGCCGGACAATCCAGGAAATGAGGTGGCGAGTGATTATTGTTATCTCCTCGTTTCCCACGAGAATTTGTCAGAGATACGTTTCTGGGTTTCACATTTGGAGCCCAAACGTCCATGACGTCAGCATGCTTTTATCGCTGACGTAGGAAGTTCCTTCTTCACGAAGGCTCGTGGGAGAGAAAGCCGGATTTTCCCCCGAAATCCGAGTTTCGTGTTAATACATGATTTAAGAAAAAGAAGAATCGAGACGAAGAGCCAACATTTCTCGGAAATAATTCAAAGTGATGAAAGACGGCGAATTGAAGTCTCAATCCTTCTTGGGGGCTACTGTCGGATATATACCAATTAGGGGTATGTCCGGCATTGTCTTAAAGAGTCGGATTACCAGGGTGACCTGATTGGTAATGGATCACAGTCCATTAGGAGGCCCAGTAAGCTGACGCGGAGAAGACGGATTCTAGAAGAACCCGGACCCCGGCCCACGTGGTGCGGCTTGGAGTCGAAGGCGTATTCTTGCCTTCCAAGTTAGAACTTACCGTAGCCTTCTAGGTTTCATTTCTGTAAGCCCTAACCCGGCTATCTATATAAAGCCGGACGGGAGAGAAGAAAGATATAGACAATTAGCTAGAAGCCAACTCGCCGAGAAGTTGATCCTCGTCGAGTTAGCAAACCCAAACTCACATTGTACTTTGTATACTTCAGGTTTCATCCCTGATTTAGTGAGATTGCAGGAGTAGGAACGCCGCCTAGTTGCGACGTACCGAACCTGGGTAAACTTTGGTGTCGCTGGTTGTCATACTACCACGTTCCCCCCACGTCTCTACCCGTAGGCTCATGGCACCCCCGTCTACGATCCCTACTATGATGTCTCGACAATGGTGGTCCTACCATTCCCAACGATAAACCACACACCCTTCCAGATTTCATACTTGATGGATTGGATAGATCGCCAGAATTGGGACCCCTCCAGGCGCTCACAGGACAATAGAGGGCAGCCTCTCAGGTATTTCGCTTTGATAAGCTAGAGCCATAGCCCTCCATAGTCTTGCAGGATACAGAAAACCCATCAAAGCATGAGAACGGTGTTCATCTTACGGGAAGCTAAAATCCCCATGCCTCCAAAATCTTTGGGGGCGCATACATGTGCCCATTTGACCATGTGGTATTTCTGCTAGCCATTGGACGCCGGCGAGAAAAAGCGCGCGAGTTCCTTATTAAGATCCTTATGGGCCCTTTCGAAAAGGACATAGAGGCCTACCATATACATGGGAAGGCTGGAGATGCAAGAGTCAATAAGCACCGATTTACTCGCCTTAGAGGTGAACCTACCGCGCCATGGCTCAGCCTTTGTCTTAACCCGCCCCATCAGAGGCTCAAGGTCCCTCATCAGGATCCTGGAATTGCCAAGCAGGACCCCAATATAATCAACCGGGAAAGAGGACAACTTACAGTTGAAGTTGTCCGCAATCCATTGTTGATCATCCGGGGGAAATCATAGGAACACCACCTCACTCTTTTCAAAGTTTATTTTAAGTCCCGACATAGCCTCAAAAAAGAGAAGGAGGAACTTGATGTTGCGAATATCAAGATCCGAACCCTCCAACATAATCATCATGTCATCCGCATATTCAAGGTGGTGACCCACCTTCCGGGATAAGCTGGCTGACCACACTTGAAATGTTTCCGGCCTCCTTAGCCAAGTATAGGATAGTTGAAAGGGAGTCCACTGCATGGTTGAAATGAATGGGGGATATAGGACCCCCCTGTCTCACCCCACAGGAAGATCTAAAATATGGGCCTATCTCCCCATTTATATAATCGCCGTGTTACCTCTCATAATGATCTACATAATCCAGCAGATGACATAATTAGTTTGGCGGTTAGCACCGTCTGGGTCTTTCTCGGTTAAGTCCCCGCTAACTTGGGGATCCTATATCCCCCAACTAACTTTAGTCCCCGCTAACTTGGGGATCAGAGTGATCACGACAAAATTAAGGCGTGACATAACCAGTGTCCCAATGTAGAATTCTTGGAACATTGTCATAATCACTGCCTGAAGACATCCCCTAAATCTCTAAAAGAAGGAAATGGGGAGGCTGTCTGGGCCAGGGGCTGAATTAGTCTTCATGGCCATAATGGCCATCTAACCTCCTCCGACTGGAATGGGAGCGTGAGGTAAACATTCTCATTATCCGAGACCAGAGTGCCCGAGCGGAAAAAATCCCGAGCTAACACAACCCCAGAGCGGGGTCCTGCCGAGAAGAGCTCCTTATAGAAGGATTATACATGGGCAGATAGCTCATTGTCGCACCCGGACTTCTAGGGGATACTCACAGTCCTTAAACAGTAGATAAATGGCTTACAGGGCATACCGGCACCCGCATCTCAATATGAGCAGGCCAACACGTAAACGTGTGACAACCATTATCTTACTATTCATCGTCTGCGCAAGCCATCCCGTAGAAATCCAGATACTTCCGGTGACGTACTTCAAACCATACACACATGGTACGTCAACGACGTTGAACAACTGATATCACAACAGATCTCTACGACACAAAAGATCGAAATAAGTTGCAAATAGCTCTCATTAGAGCAGAGATAGCAAATACAATCATTCAGAGGACACATGTCCCAACAATACATCATTACATCACAGCGTAAGCATTCAAAACGTCTGAGTACAGACAAGAACCAAATAGGCCTAAGAGGCCGGAAACGAACAGACGGAGCCCATCCACGAAGTCTCGGATCCTGCCCGGGTCCGCTATCTACTCGTCAGCAGTCTCGTCATACTCCACGTAGTAGCCACCATGGGGATCCTCGGAAACGTCGTCTGCGGAAACCACAGCCCCAAAGGGGTCAGTACATAAACGTACTGGCAAGCAAGACTCACAGTTCACCAAAGTGTAGCCCGTCAACACCAAGCACAGATGCCTTGGGTTCAACGGAAGAAAGGGGATATAAAAGATGCTGCAACTGGCTGCGCTAACCAACTACAGAGATTCTATCACTTCCGGCTAACAGAAAGAAGATAAGATCGAGTATCGTAACCAACCTATCAACTAACCTCAAACAAACCCATCCTGGATCTCGCCCCTTATCCAAAGAAGCAATCTGAGGATAACTCACACAGTTGAATTAATGATGGTTCATATTATTGTGTCAATAAGCCTATTACTAGTCAAGTTGTGAATCATTGGGTGTAAGGTTGTTAATCATTAGGTTTAAGTTGTCCTGAGTACTTTTTAGCCAATACTTTCACCAAGTAATCCATAACCGCGGAAAACACGGCTTCTCGAGAAGATTATCCCTGCAGGGTTGCACCAATTTAGCCGTACACGTATGAATAACCCGCCAGATGGAAAGGCCCTTCCACCAAGCGGGGCACTCAACACAACTCAACTCTTCTCCGCATCAAGCCCAAACCACCTTGGGCGCACGGCTAATCGAGCCCAGAAGAAAATGGACCCTCATAGCACTCTAAGACCGTGTCCCCCTATATGCCGACTACAAAAGTTCCACCGGGTACCAAGGGCTCGCAAGATCATGCATGCAGCAAATGGAAAACCCGAACTAAATGAGGCGATTTGGACGAGATGCGAATCGAGTCAAATTGAGGGGCGCGCCCATACTCGCTTCCCACATGCGGGTAGTGCGCTCATCATGGATCAGTAGACAAGACCCTTTTCCTATTAGGGTCGACACTAGCAGGCCTCAAAACCACAAAGGGCCTCCTGCCGGTGCCTTATCATCAAATTATTATTTAACAATAGCATTAGCATGATTGATTGATTAAACATCGAGCCCCCAGAACATAATGGAATATAGTAACAGAAAGTAACGGGTAACAGACTCGAGCGAAACAACCTAAGCATGCTAGTAAGACACGGGCTCAAACAAAAGGTTATAGGTATGGAGGTGAGGCAATATCAGGGTTAAAGGATACATGTGATAGGTTCGTAACAGAAGCAACTTAATCATAGGGCTAGCAGAATAGACAACGGAAAGTATCGGTAACCAATGTTGAAAGGAACACGATGGTTCATGTGAGTGATAACTTGCCTGCAAACCCAGTAGCCTGGTACTGAGCTAACTCCTTAGAAGGGGTGTCGTAAGTATCGTCGGTCTCAACATCGTCGTGTATCCGAGAAGAAGCAAACAAACAATCAGAAAGATAAACAATCAATAACATGGCATAGTGCACAAACATGGGATGATGCATGACCATTTAATTGATGCATCAGAAATAAACTAGTTGACAAGTTAACAACATGATTAAATGGACCCACATGCAATTGGATTGCATATGGAAAGCCCATGAATTATGGTTGAATTAATTGTTTTACAACTAATCATCATGTGTAAGTGAATTAGCATGATGCATGGATGAGGAAAACAGCAAAATAACAACAATAGAAGCAATTGGAAATAAGGTTTACCAAGTTTGGAAATTCATTTATCAAGTTATGGAATTTTGGTTACTTAAAGGTGTCACTCAAGCATTTGTTGTTTTCACCAATTTTAATTGTTCAAAATAGATAACAAAGTTTATATTTGAAAAGGAAACAAGATTTTAGTTGGAATACATGTTTCACTTATTGAAAAAGGATTTCAAATAAATTATTTGTGAATTAAACAAGTTTAAGCAAGAATTAAATGAATTTAATTCAAACATGAACTTATTTGAATTTTTATTTGTTCAAAACATTAAGTGAGATTCATATTTGAAAAGCTTATACTTTTGTGGTTTGAAAACATATTTTATATGTCCCAAAATAAATTAATTTGACCAAGTTATGAATTTGGCAATATTAAATGATTTAAACAAGGTTTAAATCATTTAACCAATTTTTATTATTCAAAACATGAAACAAATTTTATATTTGGAAAGGTGGTTTAATTTTGCATGGAAAACATATTTTATTTGTGGAAATTGGATTTAAAATGAGCAAGTTATTATTTTGGCAATTTTAAATGCAATAATTAAGAAACAGTTGTTTTCAGCAATTTAAATTATTCAAAACAGCAAACAAAATTTGTATTTGGAAAGTACATGATAAATTGATTGGAAAACATATTTAGTTTGTGGAATTTGGAATTTTTATGCTCAAGTTATTTATTTTGCAAGTTTAAGTGAATTTGACAAGTTTTCAAATATTGCACCAATTTAAAATATTCAAAACAGTAAACAAATTTTATATTTGGAAAAAACATTTAATTTGGGACAGAAAACATATTTAAAAAGTTAAAATTGGAGTTAAGATGAATTAATTATGCATTTTACAAGATTTGGTGCAAATCTGCCATTTTTATGAGTCTAGGGACTTGGAAAAAATTAAACAGGGCCTAAAAATAATTTACAAGGGCCTAGGTGTGAAATCTGTGAAGGTTCTGTGGCAAAACAAATGAATAAAAAAAGGTTGGTTTTTATTGAGGGAGGGGGGATTCGATCCCCTCACCTCATGCTGCGCACAGGGAACAGAACCAGTGGGATGGATGCGCTTTGTTGCCAGTAGGGGAAGGCTCGGGGGGGTTATGCTGTTGGGGCGCGGTTTACTGAACTTTTAACTGAAATTGGCAGAACTTCTCTGCAGCGAGCGGACAGGGAGGGGATCGTCCGCCGGCGGCGGCAGCTCGCCGGAGTGGCGCTGGGGCGCGGGCTGCTGCGAGAGGGGTGTGCGGCCAAGGGAGAGGAGTGGAGCGAGAGGGGAACCGAGGGCTCACCTCGAGGGGAAGGCAGGAGGCGGTCGGGTGGCTGCAGCGGGGCGGAGCAGGGAAGCCGGCGGTGGTGAACGTCGATGGCGGCGGAGCTCCGGGGCTCCTCGGCCCAAGCCGAGGCGTGGAGGAGGGAGATGGAGCCCTGGGGGTTCCATTCCCATGCCTTGCCCGGCCGGAGGAGGTGGCTGGCGGCGGCGATCACCGGAGGAGAGGTGGAGCTCGGGTGGGTGTCAGTTACAGGAGAAATTCAGAGGAGGTTGCAGGGAGATGGAGGGGAGGAAGAGGATGGCGGCGCTAGGGCTAGGGTTAGGTCTAGCAAGCAGAGGGGGGGGAGGTGGTCGTTTTATGGGGAGGGAGAGCTTGGTACGGCAAGCAATCGAGCGGAGGAGGGGTGATCGGGTGGTGGTTGATACAGTCGTACAGAGGGAGGAGGAAGACGACAAGGGGGGTATGGGCCAAGGGAGAAGTAGGCTGGGGGGGAGAGAGTTGGGCCTCTCTCCTCTCTGCTGTTGCTTTTATTGTTTATGTTCTATTTTTTTTTTGCTGATTTGGAATTAGTAAGAAAAAAAGGGTTTTGAGTTGGTAAAAATGTTAGGAGAATTTTGGGGAAGTTATTTAGGTCATCCACAAACAAATGCCAAGTTAGTTTTACAAAAGTTTCAAATTTTAAAAACTGTTTGTGATTTAATTCAAAGTGGAGGGATTTTATTTACTAGGTGAATATTATTGAAAACAACCTTTTTATAGGGTGAACCCTATTATTTAAATAGAACAAAGGAGTAGCATGGTTTTGGTAATTTTTATAATTTCAAATTGGGGTGATGTTTGGTGATTTGACTTTGAGTTTTGAATGCAATTTATATTAGGTGGATTATTAAATAACAAATAAGAGTTGAGCTTTTTATTATTTCATGGAAACAAATGGAAGTGTTAATTGAACCATTTTATTTGGAGAGTTTTGTTTTGCAATTTTCATAACTTTCAAAAGGGTTGTTGTTTGGAAGAAAAATCATAATTGAATTTGAAAAGGGTTTGGTTATTGGATGCATTTTTATAGAAACAAAACAACAGTTTTGAGATCACACTTTAATGGAAACAAACAATTGTTTTATTTTGAAATATCATTTTAGAAATTGTAACATCACAAGTATGAAACAAAGGTTTGAATTTTGGTTTGAAATTCAAATAGAAAACAAAGGAAAACAAATGAAAACAGTTGGAAAACAAAAGGAAAACAAGCAAAACAATTGCAATCAACATGATGCCATGATGCAAAACATAAAATAACAGAGAGCAAACATTCTAAAGGCTTATTTTTCATCCTTGGGATGTTACAAAACGCCCCCCCTTGAAGGAATCGCGCCCCGAGATTCCTACTGAGAAAAGAAAAGGTCCGGAAACTTCTTGTGAAGATCCTCTTGAGCTGTGACACGTGAAACACATCGTGCACCTTGGATAGTTTTTCTGGAAGTTCAAAACGATAAGCATCCCTGGCAACTCTTCTGAAAAGACGTCAGGGAATTCACAAACCACCGGAACATTTCAAGTAAAGGGAGAGGTTTTGTATTGAGGGTGTATAGATGAATAGAACTTGATTCATTTGGAGGATAGACTATCTGGAATGTGGTGATTCAGGAATGCTTCCTCGAAACAACCCCAGGTGATAGGGATGCCAGCTCTCATAGCCTGGAATCAACAACAACAACAACAACAGCAACAACCTTTCTGGCCAGATAGACTTGATATTTGGGAAGTTTTGATTAGACGCCGGTAGAAGAATTGAAGTGGAAAACAACAACAAGATTTCAACGGACGAAAAGGATGTTGAGAAGAACAGGATAACGAAGCAACACCGGGAAAAACGAGACCAAAAACACTCCTGAGGTACTACGGAAAACCCATCCGGGCTTCTAAAGGATCAATATCTACTGCTTAAGGAATAGAGGATCTGCTTCCGGGGCTTACACGCCTCCGTTCTCAATCATGAGTAGGCAACATGATAAATCATGTCAAAACCACCTCCATTCCTATGGTCTAGTAGATATAACCATCCTAGAGAAACCAGAATACGTGAAATCCTAACTTGAAAGTTTAGATGAGAAGGGAAAAACAACGTTGCACTTCCTTACCAGAAAAGGGAGGGTGGGTGGGGAAAGAAGAAAAAGAACAGAATTCCTACTCTCACGTTTCATTTTTCCTATATAGCTACAAAATAGTTTCTAGACTCAACTGCGACCAGTAAAAAGGGATCCTACAGGTAGACAGGCTCTGATACCATTTGTCGCACCCGGACTTCTAGGGGATACTCACAGTCCGTTAAACAGTAGATAAATGGCTTACGGGGCATACCAGCACCCGCATCTCAATATGAGCAGGCCAACACGTAAACGTGTGACAACCATTATCTTACTATTCATCGTCTGCGCAAACCATCCCGTAGAAATCCAGATACTTCCGTTGACGTACTTCAAACCATACACACATGGTACGTCAACGGCGTTGAACAACTGATATCACAACAGATCTGTACGACACAAAAGATTGAAATAAGTTGCAAATAGCTCTCATTAGAGCAGAGATAGCAAATACAATCATTCAGAGGACACATGTCCCAACAATACATCATTACATCACAGCGGAAGCATTCAAAACGTCTGAGTACAGACAAGAACCAAATAGGCCTAAGAGGCCGGAAACGAACAGACGGAGCCCATCCACGAAGTCTCGGATCCTGCCCGGGTCCGCTATCTACTCGTCAACAGTCTCGTCATACTCCACGTAGTAGCCACCATGGGGATCCTCGGAAACGTCGTCTGCGGAAACCACAGCCCCAAAGGGGTCAGTACATAAACGTACTGGCAAGCAAGACTCACAGTTCACCAAAGTGTAGCCCGTCAACACCAAGCACAGATGCCTTGGGTTCAACGGAAGAAAGGGGATATAAAAGATGCTGCAACTGGCTGCGCTAACCAACTACAGAGATTCTATCACTTCCGGCTAACAGAAAGAAGATAAGATCGAGTATCGTAACCAACCTATCAACTAACCTCAAACAAACCCATCCTGGATCTCGCCCCTTATCCAAAGAAGCAATCCGAGGATAACTCACACAGTTGAATTAATGATGGTTCATATTATTGTGTCAATAAGCCTATTACTAGTCAAGTTGTGAATCATTGGGTGTAAGGTTGTTAATCATTAGGTTTAAATTGTCCTGAGTACTTTTTAGCCAGTACTTTCACCAAGTAATCCATAACCGCGGAAAACACGGCTTCTCGAGAAGATTATCCCTGCAGGGTTGCACCAATTTAGCCGTACACGTATGAATAATCCGCCAGATGGAAAGGCCCTTCCACCAAGCGGGGCACTCAACACAACTCAACTCTTCTCCGCATCAAGCCCAAAGCACCTTGGGCGCACGGCTAATCGAGCCCAGAAGAAAATGGACCCTCATAGCACTCTAAGACCGTGTCCCCCTATATGTCGACTACAAAAGTTCCACCCGGGTACCAAGGGCTCGCAAGATCATGCATGCAGCAAATGGAAAACCCGAACTAAATGAGGCGATTTGGACGAGATGCGAATCGAGTCAAATTGAGGGGGGCGCCCATACTCGCTTCCCACATGCGGGTAGTGCGCTCATCATGGATCAGTAGACAAGACCCTTTTCCTATCAGGGTCGACACTAGCAGGCCTCAAAACCACAAAGGGCCTCCTGCCGGTGCCTTATCATCAAATTATTATTTAACAATAGCATTAGCATGATTGATTGATTAAACATCGAGCCCCCAGAACATAATGGAATATAGTAACAGAAAGTAACGGGTAACAGACTCGAGCGAAACAACCTAAGCATGCTAGTAAGACACGGGCTCAAACAAAAGGTTATAGGTATGGAGGTGAGGCAATATCAGGGTTAAAGGATACATGTGATAGGTTCGTAACAGAAGCAACTTAATCATAGGGCTAGCAGAATAGACAACGGAAAGTATCGGTAACCAATGTTGAAAGGAACATGATGGTTCATGTGAGTGATAACTTGCCTGCAAACCCAGTAGCCTGGTACTGAGCTAACTCCTTAGAAGGGGTGTCGTAAGTATCGTCGGTCTCAACGTCGTCGTGTATCCGAGAAGAAGCAAACAAACAATCAGAAAGATAAACAATCAATAACATGGCATAGTGCACAAACATGGGATGATGCATGACCATTTAATTGATGCATCAGAAATAAACTAGTTGACAAGTTAACAACATGATTAAATGGACCCACATGCAATTGGATTGCATATGGAAAGCCCATGAATTATGGTTGAATTAATTGTTTTACAACTAATCATCATGTGTAAGTGAATTAGCATGATGCATGGATGAGGAAAACATCAAAATAACAACAATAGAAGCAATTGGAAATAAGGTTTACCAAGTTTGGAAATTCATTTATCAAGTTATGGAATTTTGGTTACTTAAAGGTGTCACTCAAGCATTTGTTGTTTTCACCAATTTTAATTGTTCAAAATAGATAACAAAGTTTATATTTGAAAAGGAAACAAGATTTTAGTTGGAATACATGTTTCACTTATTGAAAAAGGATTTCAAATAAATTATTTGTGAATTAAACAAGTTTAAGCAAGAATTAAATGAATTTAATTCAAACATGAACTTATTTGAATTTTTATTTGTTCAAAACATTAAGTGAGATTCATATTTGAAAATCTTATACTTTTGTGGTTTGAAAACATATTTTATATGTCCCAAAAGAAATTAATTTGACCAAGTTATGAATTTAGCAATATTAAATGATTTAAACAAGGTTTAAATCATTTAACCAATTTTAATTATTCAAAACATGAAACAAATTTTATATTTGGAAAGGTGGTTTAATTTTGCATGGAAAACATATTTTATTTGTGGAAATTGGATTTAAAATGAGCAAGTTATTATTTTGGCAATTTTAAATGCAATAATTAAGAAACATTTGTTTTCAGCAATTTAAATTATTCAAAACAGCAAACAAAATTTATATTTGGAAAGTACATGATAAATTGATTGGAAAACATATTTAGTTTGTGGAATTTGGAATTTTTATGCTCAAGTTATGAATTTTGCAAGTTTAAGTGAATTTGACAAGTTTTCAAATATTGCACCAATTTAAAATATTCAAAACAGTAAAAAAAATTTATATTTGGAAAGAACATTTAATTTGGGACAGAAAACATATTTAAAAATTTAAAATTGGAGTTAAGATGAATTAATTATGCATTTTACAAGATTTGGTGCAAATCTGCCATTTTTATGAGTCTAGGGACTTGGAAAAAATTAAACAGGGCCTAAAAATAATTTACAAGGGCCTAGGTGTGAAATCTGTGAAGGTTCTGTGGCAAAACAAATGAATAAAAAAAGGTTGGTTTTTATTGAGGGAGGGGGGATTCGATCCCCTCACCTCCTGCTGCGCACAGGGAACAGAACCAGTGGGATGGATGCGCTTTGTTGCCAGTAGGGGAAGGCTCGGGGGGGGGGGGGGTTATGCTGTTGGGGCGCGGTTTACTGAACTTTTAACTGAAATTGGCTGCACTTCTCTGTAGCAAGCGGACAGGGAGGGGATCGTCCACCGGCGGCTGCTGCTGGCCGGAGTGGCGCTGGGGCGCGGGCTGCTGCGAGAGGGGTGTGCGGCCAAGGGAGAGGAGTGGAGCGAGAGGGGAACCGAGGGCTCACCTCGAGGGGAAGGCAGGAGGCGGTCGGGTGGCTGCAGCGGGGTGGAGCAGGGAAGCCGGCGGTGGTGAACGTCGATGGCGGCGGAGCTCCGGGGCTCCTCGGCCCAAGCCGAGGGGTGGAGGAGGGAGATGGAGCCCTGGGGGTTCCATTCCCATGCCTTGCCCGGCCGGAGGAGGTGGCTGGCAGCGGCGATCACCGGAGGAGAGGTGGAGCTCGGGTGGGTGTCAGTTACAGGAGAAATTCAGAGGAGGTTGCAGGGAGATGGAGGGGAGGAAGAGGATGGCGGCGCTAGGGCTAGGGTTAGGTCTAGCAAGCAGAGGGGGGGAGGTGGTCGTTTTATGGGGAGGGAGAGCTTGGTACGGCAAGCAATCGAGCGGAGGAGGGGTGATCGGGTGGTGGTTGATACAGTCGTACAGAGGGAGGAGGAAGACGACAAGGGGGGTATGGGCCAAGGGAGAAGTGGCTGGGGGGGAGCTGGGTCTGAGGGGAGAGTTGGCCTGCTGCTCTCTCTCCCTTTTCTATTTTGTTTTGTTATTTTTTTTGCAGGATTAGAAATAGGAAGAATTTGATGGGTTTTTGAGTTAAGAAAGATTTGGAAAATTTTGGTTAGAATAGTTAGGTCAACAACAACCAAATGTCAACTTCTGTTTTCCAAAAGTTTAAAATTTTAAATGATGTTTGTGATTTAATTCAAATTGGATGGAGTTTATCATTAAGTGAATTATTTGAAACAAAATTTAAATTGGATTGGACTTTTAGTTTAAAATGAAAACAAAGGATTGAAATTGTTTTGTTAATTTGCAAAATTCAATTGGGTGCTGTTTGTGAATGATTTGAATTTGAGTTTTGAATGCAATTTATATTAGGTGGATTATTAAATAACAAATAAGAGTTGAGCTTTTTATTATTTCATGGAAACAAATGGAAGTGTTAATTGAACCATTTTATTTGGAGAGTTTTGTTTTGCAATTTTCATAACTTTCAAAAGGGTTGTTGTTTGGAAGAAAAATCATAATTGAATTTGAAAAGGGTTTGGTTATTGGATGCATTTTTATAGAAACAAAACAACAGTTTTGAGATCACACTTTAATGGAAACAAACAATTGTTTTATTTTGAAATATCATTTTAGAAATTGTAACATCACAAGTATGAAACAAAGGTTTGAATTTTGGTTTGAAATTCAAATAGAAAACAAAGGAAAACAAATGAAAACAGTTGGAAAACAAAAGGAAAACAAGCAAAACAATTGCAATCAACATGATGCCATGATGCAAAACATAAAATAACAGAGAGCAAACATTCTAAAGGCTTATTTTTCATCCTTGGGATGTGACACTCATGCTCCTCCTCTAAGATCTGGCCATATGCCCATAAGCACGGGATCAAAAACTTCCAGCGCCTCCCGTTGGCAATGGCATGGAAGTACGCCGTGTTGGCGTCTTCCAACAACAACCATTTTTGACGGCTCCGTTGGCGGATATATTCTTTCACGGCTTTGATCCCTTAATTTATTTCACCAAAGTGACGGGAGATCTATGCTAGAACACACAAACTAAGAGTAACTACTAACACATTTTCTCATGTGGATACAACACTGGTTGTCACTGCCGGTAGCCGTGACATTAACCTTACGTGTTATTGGAAGCATATACGACACAACTTGATAACACTTTCATACCCCGTGTATTCTATAGCCTCCCGTGTCAATAAATTAAGAGTAACCCATTGTACATCTAACCGACTATGAAGCTCTGTTTTTTCTTACTACTAGTATATATATTGCAGGAAGGCAATAGTTATAGTTATCCGGTCTATGTGCTCCTTTGCACCATCCCCGATAAAAAACAGAAGGTTTAGTTTTAGGAATAAATAAGAGAAGTAGTGAATACTTAAATACATGACATCTTTGGTATACTTGACTGTAAGCTCTAAGGTGTAATTGTAACAACTTATTTCAAAGTGGTACCATTCCATCAACCCTTTTTATCCGTTAGATGCATCAGATAGCCAGTTGTATGGAGTAATGATGCATCATGCTGCCGTAAAGTCGGTTGATATGCTACCTAGTTCAATCTCGTTACCGACAAACACATCTAATCGGTCCCGTGACATTGCATCCCCGTGACCTAGTCACATGATTGCAAGCTTTATTTGATACAACATCACCGTGTGGGCCCAGAGTATCTATCTATTACTTGGATTGCAAATCCTGCTCTCTCGATCCATACGCCTCTATGTATCCCTATGGAAACCGGATAGATACCTCTATGATCACCCTGTTACGGTGTGACAATTGATGCAGTCAAGGCAACCTCGGAGACATTGATTAAATTTCATCTCACAGTCAGAGGTTTGGATACTATGTTTTCTGTGTTATTCACAATATTGATCTATGTTATTAGATCACATTGTGATAATACATATTGAGTGTGTGTCCATCACATCATTCATCCAATGATATGACTCCATTTTCAATTCACATAAATGTCCATGATCAGGAAACCTTGATCATCGGTTGCCCAATGGACTAGTTAAATGGAGACTACTAGGGACGTGGTTGTTTACATACCACACATGTGAATTAACATTTCAGCTTAATACAATTATAACATGGTATAAATTTTATTATGAACATATATGATTTATGATAATATAAGATCTTTACTAGTCTCCCATAGGACATAACTCCTTCAGAAACATGAACTGGCATCACATAATTAGCGATCCTTTGGTTCATGATACGTCTCAAACCTATCTATAATTTTATATGCTCCATGCTTGTTTTATGCATGTTATCCCTATGTTTTCCTATATTTTATATCATTTATTTGGACTAACCTATTAATGTTTGAAAAATGCACAAGTTCTTGTTTTATACTTTGATGTGTAGGAATTAATTGGATTTTGACAACAAAACAGATAAGGAGCCTTGTTGGAGAAGGACTCCGACTTTCTCGATATCTTTCAACAACAATTTTTAGAGATCGTCAGTTTCACCCCGAAGATAACGCCAAATGGAGATCAAATTGCCTACAAAGTTGTTTGGCATTTCCATAACTTTCATTTAAGCCCAAGAACAGCCAATCGGAGTTCGTATGCGACCCGTGGAACCGTTTTACTGGAGGAAAAATATCTGATTACGAGATTACGAGAATTGATGACGTGATCGAGTCCAACTCTTACCATATTTGATGGATTCGGTCAATACACGACTTTGGGGCCTAATGAGGGCTGAGAGGGGTCCCTAGAAGGGTTCTAGAGGTTCCCATGAGCCATTGGATAAGGGCCCATCCATCAGAGGGCTGGAGAGCATTGTACCATCACATATAAGGAGATGAAAACCCTAATTTCGGGGCAGCCACCAAAAGCCACGAATTTTGCCTCCCCATGGCCTCATCTCCATGGGGGAGGGATCATCTACAACACCAATAATACATGTAGGAAGGGGATAAGGGGCGGCGCTCCCCATGATGGCTGGTCGGCGCAGGAGGAGCCCCCTGTGCCGCCGACGGCCGCCGACGCCACCCCGCACCTCACGTGCTGCCCCTTCTCCGTATTCTCTGCCATGATGCTGCCTTCACCAACACCTTCATCATCATCTCCTCTATAGATACATCGGTCCACTCTCCCACAAACCTCTGTAATCTACTATGTAAAGATGGTGTTTGATGTTATAAATTATTTGCAGATGATTTATTGCATCTACATCATGTTTGTGTAGTTTCCTTTTGTCATATGATTGATTGTTGAATCTCTATGGATGGTTTGAGCTATATATTGAATTGTTACAGTCCTATGGTTCCCATTGTATGTTTATGCATGCATGGATCATATCATAGGGTTTGTAGTATGTGGAGAAAGCTAGAGGGTGGGACGCTTGAGTGACACAAACATCATCACCATTCTAGTGATCGAAACATATGGGATAAAGATGACCATTTGATCTTAATGCTATGGTTGGGTATTTTTACCTTAATGTGTCTTCCAGTAGTTACGAAAGTTTTCTAGAGTTTCAATCACAAGTACTTGCAATCATTGGATTGTGAGAGTTTCTTAGCTTTGCCTCTCCCACATAAAAGAGGAATATCCACCTTGTATTTGACTATTTGATCATGGTCAATTCCACCACATGTTCCACCAAATTTCCACACTCATACTTATTTTACTTTATGCCGTGTTTGGATCTAGGAAAAATTGTTTGGAATTGAATTGGACAAGCAATTACAAATAAAGGATGGAAAGGAATTAGGATCCAATTCAAATTATGTTGTTTGATTAGGTAAGGAATTTACTATTGGAATCAAAGGGTGTCACTCAATTCCAGTTTATGTTTGGATGTACAAAACATGGAATTTGATGTTTTTTTGAGTTTGCATAATATAAACATGTGTACATCTATGAAAAATATTATTTGCATAATTTAAAGAAATCCATATATTAGTAATACACAAATTTTAGCTCTCAAATTCGAGTTCTTTTGCTTACATCTGAAATGTTAGAGCAAAAAAGGTACAAATATGCTCTGGACTCCCTACCACCATGTTTCCCCAAGCAAAAGAAAAAAAATGAGCATCTAATCTGCTCTGGACTACCTACCATTATCGGTCCCCAAGGAAAATAAACAAAAAAAAGGAGCAGCCAATCTGCTCCGGACTCCCTGCCGATGTCGGTCCCAAAGGAAAAGAAACCAAAAAATTTGAGCATCAAGTTTGCTACGGACTCCCTACACATGGGACAGGATGCTACACCGCTGTCGTTCCCCTGTCACCAGCGAAGAATCATGACCTCATCTAATTTTGTCCTCAATCCCCAACTCATCTAGGGTTCACGACCTAGACGCCATGGCTAGAAAATAATAGAGAGAGTGGAGGGAGGGGACAGATAGGAGAGAGACGAGAGAGGGGTGTGTCGCACCCTGATTTCTAAGGGATACTCACCGTACGAACTGGATAGCAGGTGCTTGGATTATGGGGCATAACTGCTCCCACGTCCCAGCTTCCTGGTAGGCCTGCGCTTATGCGCGACAACACAAGCCCTGCTATTCCATCGTCGATGTAAACTATCCACTAGAGATCAAAGGCACTTCCGTCGACGTACTTCAACCATACACACATGGTACGTCAACGGCGTTTAACAATTGATATCACAACAGATCTCTACGACACAAAAGATTGAAATAAGTTGCAAATGGCTCTCATTAGAGCAGAGATAGCAAATACAATCATTCAGAGGGCACATGCCCCAACAATACATCATTACAATACAGCGGAAGCATTCAACATGTCTGAGTACAGACAAGAACCAAATAGGCCTAAGAGGCCGGAAACAAACAGACGGAGCCCATCCACGAAGTCTCGGATCCTGCCCGGGTCCGCTATCTACTCGTCAGCAGTCTCGTCAAACTTCACGTAGTAGCCACCATGTAGATCCTCGGAATCGTCGTCTGCGTAAACCACAGCCCCAAAGGGGTCAGTACAACAACGTACTGGCAAGCAAGACTCACAGTTCACCAAAGTGTAACCCGTCAACACCAAGCACAGATGCCTTGGGTTCAACGGGAGAGAGGGGATATAAACAATGCTGCAACTGGATGCGCTAACCAACTACAGAGATTCTATCATATCCAACTATCAGAAAGGGGATAAGATCGAGGGTTGCGACCAACTGAAAGATAACTGCAAACAAACCCATCCTGGATCTCGCCCCTTATCCAAAGAAGCAATCCGAGGATAACTCACACAGTTGTAATAGTGATGGTTCAAATTATTGTGTCAATGAGCCTATTACTAGTCAAGTTATTAATCATGGGGTGTAACATGTTTAATCATTATGTTTAAGTTGTCCTGAGTACTTGTTAGCCAGTACTTTCACCAAGTAATCCATAACCGCGGAAAACACGGCTTCTCGAGAAGATTATCCCTGCAGGGTTGCACCAATTTGGCCGTACACTCATGAATATCCCGCCAGATGGGAGATCACCCCACCAAGCGGGGCACTCAACACAACCAACCATTCTTCGCATCAAGCCCAAAGAACCTTGGGCGCACGGCTAATCGAGCCCAGAAGAAAATGGACCCTCATAGCACTCTAAGAACGTGTCCCCCTATATGCCGACTACAAAAGTTCCACCCTGCGCTGGGCTCGCAAAAACATGCATGCGGCAAATGGAAAACACGAACTAAATGAGGCGATTTGGACGAGATGCGAATCAGGTCAAGTTGAGGGGGGCGCCCATACTCGCTTCCCAAATGCGGGTAGTGCGCTCATCATGGATCAGTAGACAAGACCCTTTTCCTATTAGGGTCGACACTAGCAGGCTCCAAAACCTCTCATGGGCCTCCTGCCGGTGCCTTATCATCAAGTTTATTATTAATAGTAACATTAGCATGATTGATTGATTAAACATCGAGCCCCCACAACGTAAATGATATAGTAACAGAAGGTAACGGATAACAGACTCGAGCAAAAGCAACCTAAGCATGCTAGTAAGACACGGGCTCAAACAATGGGTTGTAGGAAGGGAGATGAGGCAATATCAGGTTTAAGGGATTCATGTGATAGGTTCGTAACAGAAACAACTACTACTAAGGCTAGCAGAAAGGGAACAACGGAAAGTATCGGTAATCAATGTTGAAAGGAACACGATGGTTCATGTGAGTGATAACTTGCCTGCAAAACCCAGTAGCCTGGTACTGAGCTAGATCCTTAGAAGGGATGTCGTAAGTATCGTCGGTCTCAACGTCGTCGTTTATCCGAGAAGAAGCAAACAAACAAGGCAGAAAGATAAACAATCATTATCATGGCATAGGTGCACAAACATGGGATGATGCATGTCATGTTAATAGATGCATCAAAGTAACCTACTTGACAAGTAACACAATTTAATTGGATCCATATGCAATGAGAATTGCATATGGATGCAAATGCTTTAGGTTGAAGCAATGATCTACATTTGATTAACAAGTGTGAGTAGTTAAACATGATGCATGAATGATGATGATAACAAGATAACAACAAATAACAATGACAGAGGCAAAGGAAAAGAAATAAAACAAGTTTGGAAAATGATTTGTTAATTTTGGAAAGTTTTGGTTACTTAGACATGTCACACAAGCAATTATTGTTTTCATCAAGTTAAAGTGTGCAAAACAAATTACAAAGTTGATATTTGAAAAGAACATCAAATTTTAGTTGGATTACATGTTTCACATATGGAAATTTGGATTAGGATGAACTTATTATGAATTAAACAATATTAAACAAGTTTTAATTGAATTAAACAAGATTTAAATTGTTTAGTCAATTTAAATTATTCAAACCAGAAAACAAATTTTATATTGGAATAGAGTATTCAAAAAGGTGTGAAAAACATATTTTATTTGCATTATTTGGAAATAGTATGAATTAGTTATGAATTATTTCAATTTGCATTTGAATTATTCAAATTTGAAATTTAAATGCATTTTAAAAATTCAAAACAGAACACAAGTTGGATATTTGGAAAGATTAGAAAATTGGGATCAGAATTCATATAAAACTTTTTGTTATTGGCATTATAGAGTAAAAGTTATTAAATTTAGAAGTTTTGGGTTTAAATCTGTTTATTAAAAGGATTTTGAAATTTACTGGAATTCGCAGAAACCAGTTTGTACCGAGCGGCTCTCCACCCCCTGCCCCTGCCGCGTGGGCCAGAGGAGCCACGTAGGCGCCACGGGCGCGGGTGGAGGCGAGGTGGCAACCCACGACACAGACGGGTGGGCCCCTTGCGCGCGGAATAGAAAGAAGAAAAAAGGGGGCCTTATTCGGCCGTGGGGGATCGAACCCGCGTCTCCCCCAGCGCGCGGATGGAACAGAGCCAATGCGGTGTGTGTTCGAATCGTGACAGATAACAGGACGCGAACGTTTTGTGGTTCAGTTTCGCTGAGGTTGTTCTCTGAAACTGAAACTTCCGGTTAACTGAACCTGGCGGACAGATCGGTGCTCGCCGGCCGATGCTGCTGCTGCCGCGGTGCACCTGGTGTGTGCGCGAGGGAGGGCAGTGAGGTGATGGGTGCGCGTGTGCGCCAAGGGAGCAGATAGGAGGAGGAGCAGAGGCGAGGGGAAGGAGGAGATGGCGGGTACCTGCTCTGCTCGAGGCAGAAACGGAGGGAGAAAGCCGGCGACGGCGCGGCCGCCGTGGTGCGTCCCAGCACCCGGTGAGTAGACGGCGAGCCTCAGGGAACCGCCAAGTCTCCATTTCCGCCCCCAAAAACCCCTCGAGGTGGTCAGATCGCCGGCGAGGAGGAAGGTAGTGGTGCGGTGGTTGTTTGGTTCAGATAAGCAGAGGAACAGAGAGGGGATGTGAGAGAAGGGAGAGGGTGACGGCGCAGAGAGAGAGGAGCTGGGGTGGTTAGGGTTGCAGGAGGGGGCTAGGGCTAGGTTTTATGGAGTGAAACGAGCCTGTACGGCAGGGCATCGAGAGGGGGAGAGGAGGTGATCGACGGTTCAGGGGGTGTCGTACAGGGTGACCTCAGCTCGGGGAAGAAGAAAGCGACAGGGGGGTGAAAGGGTACTGGGCCTAAGGGAAAAAAAATAGGTAGATGGGCTGGGCTGGGAGGTAGAAAAGGGCTGCCCTCCCCTTTGCTGTTTTTTTTTTTTATTTCTTTTGATCCTTTTTTTTTGTAAAAGAGATAGGGAGAGAAAATGATATAGGTTAGGGTTATGTTTTTAGGACTATTTTTGTTAGTGTTCAAAACAGCAATGTCAAGCAAAGGTTAGCATTATGTTTCACAAGATTGAAAGTTTTAATTTAATTTAAATGGTTAGTTGAATTTTTTCAATTAGGGTTTGAGGGTGATATTTTATAACTAAATTTTATTAATTTGCAAAACAACAATTAAAAGTATTTGTGAATATTAGGTCCAAAATATTTGAAACATTACTTTGAGTTTTAAAGTGCCATTAGGGTGTTGATAAATGGAATGTTATTCACAAGCAATTTACATCAAATTCAAACTATTGAAAACAATATTTGAATAGGGTGATCAAATGCTTTTAATTGGAAACAAATGAGATTTGAATTTGAATGTGAATTGATTCAAATGAGTTTTATTTGGAAATTTGTAACATAACAAGTATGTACAATTATTTGGATGTGGGTTTGGCAATTCAAATGGAAAACAAATTGAATTTGAAAAGGGTTTGATTATTGGATGCATTTTTATAGAAATAAAACAATAGTTTGGAATCACACTTTAATGGAAACAAATAATTGTTTTATTTTGAAATATCTTTTTAGAAATTGTAACATCACAAGGATGAAACAAAAGGTTTGAAATTTGAGTTGAAATTCAAATAGAAAACAAAGGAAAACAGAGGAAAACAAATGGAAACCAAACAAAACAAATGCAATCAACATGATGCCATGATGCAAAACATAAAATAACAGAGAGCAAAACATTCTAAAGGCTGTTTTTCAGACTTGGGATGTTACAAAACGCCCCCCCTTGAAGGAATCGCGCCCCGAGATTCCTACTGGGAAAAGAAAAGGTCCGGAAACTTCTTGGGAAGATCCTCTTGAGCTGTTACACGTGAAACACATCGTGCACATTGGATAGACGTCAGGGAATTTGCAAACCATCGGAACATTTTCAAGTAAAGGGAGAGTTTTTGTATGGAAGGTGTATAGCTGGATAGAATTTGGTTCATTTGGAGAATAGACTATCTGTAATAAGGGTGGAACAGAGTTATTGACATCAATGGAACACCAAGGATGACATCAATGTCAGAATCATCAACATGAGAGTAACGAGGAATATGTGGCCTCTCATTAGAATTGGATTGTTCTTACTTATGTTGGAAGTCAACAGTTGAGATTCCGGAGAGTGAAGGGAGTTTTGATTGCTTAGTGGAACCAGAATTAGGTTGTATGTTGTGGCAAAGATCGTTGACACAAAGGAATGTGATGCTCCGGTATCAAATAACACTTTTGGCTGGAATAGAGTTTAGCAAATGAACGGTGAAACTTTGATTAGACGCCGGTAGAATATTTGAAGTGGAAAACAACAACAAGATTTGAACGGACGAAAAGGATGTTTAAACGAACAGGATAACGAAGCAACACCGGGAAAACGAGATCAAAACCTCCTGAGGTACTACGGAAAACCCATCCGGGCTTCTAAAGGATCAATATCTACTGCTTAAGGAATAGAGGATCTGCTTCCGGGGCTTACACGCCTCCGTTCTCAATCATGAGTAGGCAACATGATAAATCATGTCACAACCACCTCCATTCCTATGGTCTAGTAGATATAACCATCCTAGAGAAACCAGAATTCGTGAAATCCTAACTTGAAAGTTTAGGTGAGAAGGGAAAAATCAACGTTGCACTTCCTTACCAGAAAAGGGAGGGAGGGTGGGGAAAGAAGAAAAAGAACAGAATTCCTACTCTCACGTTTCATTTTTCCTATATAGCTACAAAATAGTTTCTAGACTCAACTGCGACCAGTAAAAAGGGATCCTACAGGCAGACAGGCTCTGATACCATTTGTCGCACCCTGATTTCTAAGGGATACTCACCGTACGAACTGGATAGCAGGTGCTTGGATTATGGGGCATAACTGCTCCCACGTCCCAGCTTCCTGGTAGGCCTGCGCTTATGCGCGACAACACAAGCCCTGCTATTCCATCGTCGATGTAAACTATCCACTAGAGATCAAAGGCACTTCCGTCGACGTACTTCAACCATACACACATGGTACGTCAACGGCGTTTAACAATTGATATCACAACAGATCTCTACGACACAAAAGATTGAAATAAGTTGCAAATGGCTCTCATTAGAGCAGAGATAGCAAATACAATCATTCAGAGGGCACATGCCCCAACAATACATCATTACAATACAGCGGAAGCATTCAACATGTCTGAGTACAGACAAGAACCAAATAGGCCTAAGAGGCCGGAAACAAACAGACGGAGCCCATCCACGAAGTCTCGGATCCTGCCCGGGTCCGCTATCTACTCGTCAGCAGTCTCGTCAAACTTCACGTAGTAGCCACCATGTAGATCCTCGGAATCGTCGTCTGCGTAAACCACAGCCCCAAAGGGGTCAGTACAACAACGTACTGGCAAGCAAGACTCACAGTTCACCAAAGTGTAACCCGTCAACACCAAGCACAGATGCCTTGGGTTCAACGGGAGAGAGGGGATATAAACAATGCTGCAACTGGATGCGCTAACCAACTACAGAGATTCTATCATATCCAACTATCAGAAAGGGGATAAGATCGAGGGTTGCGACCAACTGAAAGATAACTGCAAACAAACCCATCCTGGATCTCGCCCCTTATCCAAAGAAGCAATCCGAGGATAACTCACACAGTTGTAATAGTGATGGTTCAAATTATTGTGTCAATGAGCCTATTACTAGTCAAGTTATTAATCATGGGGTGTAACATGTTTAATCATTATGTTTAAGTTGTCCTGAGTACTTGTTAGCCAGTACTTTCACCAAGTAATCCATAACCGCGGAAAACACGGCTTCTCGAGAAGATTATCCCTGCAGGGTTGCACCAATTTGGCCGTACACTCATGAATATCCCGCCAGATGGGAGATCACCCCACCAAGCGGGGCACTCAACACAACCAACCATTCTTCGCATCAAGCCCAAAGAACCTTGGGCGCACGGCTAATCGAGCCCAGAAGAAAATGGACCCTCATAGCACTCTAAGAACGTGTCCCCCTATATGCCGACTACAAAAGTTCCACCCTGCGCTGGGCTCGCAAAAACATGCATGCGGCAAATGGAAAACACGAACTAAATGAGGCGATTTGGACGAGATGCGAATCAGGTCAAGTTGAGGGGGGCGCCCATACTCGCTTCCCAAATGCGGGTAGTGCGCTCATCATGGATCAGTAGACAAGACCCTTTTCCTATTAGGGTCGACACTAGCAGGCTCCAAAACCTCTCATGGGCCTCCTGCCGGTGCCTTATCATCAAGTTTATTATTAATAGTAACATTAGCATGATTGATTGATTAAACATCGAGCCCCCACAACGTAAATGATATAGTAACAGAAGGTAACGGATAACAGACTCGAGCAAAAGCAACCTAAGCATGCTAGTAAGACACGGGCTCAAACAATGGGTTGTAGGAAGGGAGATGAGGCAATATCAGGTTTAAGGGATTCATGTGATAGGTTCGTAACAGAAACAACTACTACTAAGGCTAGCAGAAAGGGAACAACGGAAAGTATCGGTAATCAATGTTGAAAGGAACACGATGGTTCATGTGAGTGATAACTTGCCTGCAAAACCCAGTAGCCTGGTACTGAGCTAGATCCTTAGAAGGGATGTCGTAAGTATCGTCGGTCTCAACGTCGTCGTTTATCCGAGAAGAAGCAAACAAACAAGGCAGAAAGATAAACAATCATTATCATGGCATAGGTGCACAAACATGGGATGATGCATGTCATGTTAATAGATGCATCAAAGTAACCTACTTGACAAGTAACACAATTTAATTGGATCCATATGCAATGAGAATTGCATATGGATGCAAATGCTTTAGGTTGAAGCAATGATCTACATTTGATTAACAAGTGTGAGTAGTTAAACATGATGCATGAATGATGATGATAACAAGATAACAACAAATAACAATGACAGAGGCAAAGGAAAAGAAATAAAACAAGTTTGGAAAATGATTTGTTAATTTTGGAAAGTTTTGGTTACTTAGACATGTCACACAAGCAATTATTGTTTTCATCAAGTTAAAGTGTGCAAAACAAATTACAAAGTTGATATTTGAAAAGAACATCAAATTTTAGTTGGATTACATGTTTCACATATGGAAATTTGGATTAGGATGAACTTATTATGAATTAAACAATATTAAACAAGTTTTAATTGAATTAAACAAGATTTAAATTGTTTAGTCAATTTAAATTATTCAAACCAGAAAACAAATTTTATATTGGAATAGAGTATTCAAAAAGGTGTGAAAAACATATTTTATTTGCATTATTTGGAAATAGTATGAATTAGTTATGAATTATTTCAATTTGCATTTGAATTATTCAAATTTGAAATTTAAATGCATTTTAAAAATTCAAAACAGAACACAAGTTGGATATTTGGAAAGATTAGAAAATTGGGATCAGAATTCATATAAAACTTTTTGTTATTGGCATTATAGAGTAAAAGTTATTAAATTTAGAAGTTTTGGGTTTAAATCTGTTTATTAAAAGGATTTTGAAATTTACTGGAATTCGCAGAAACCAGTTTGTACCGAGCGGCTCTCCACCCCCTGCCCCTGCCGCGTGGGCCAGAGGAGCCACGTAGGCGCCACGGGCGCGGGTGGAGGCGAGGTGGCAACCCACGACACAGACGGGTGGGCCCCTTGCGCGCGGAATAGAAAGAAGAAAAAAGGGGGCCTTATTCGGCCGTGGGGGATCGAACCCGCGTCTCCCCCAGCGCGCGGATGGAACAGAGCCAATGCGGTGTGTGTTCGAATCGTGACAGATAACAGGACGCGAACGTTTTGTGGTTCAGTTTCGCTGAGGTTGTTCTCTGAAACTGAAACTTCCGGTTAACTGAACCTGGCGGACAGATCGGTGCTCGCCGGCCGATGCTGCTGCTGCCGCGGTGCACCTGGTGTGTGCGCGAGGGAGGGCAGTGAGGTGCTGGGTGCGCGTGTGCGCCAAGGGAGCAGATAGGAGGAGGAGCAGAGGCGAGGGGAAGGAGGAGATGGCGGGTACCTGCTCTGCTCGAGGCAGAAACGGAGGGAGAAAGCCGGCGACGGCGCGGCCGCCGTGGTGCGTCCCAGCACCCGGTGAGTAGACGGCGAGCCTCAGGGAACCGCCAAGTCTCCATTTCCGCCCCCAAAAACCCCTCGAGGTGGTCAGATCGCCGGCGAGGAGGAAGGTAGTGGTGCGGTGGTTGTTTGGTTCAGATAAGCAGAGGAACAGAGAGGGGATGTGAGAGAAGGGAGAGGGTGACGGCGCAGAGAGAGAGGAGCTGGGGTGGTTAGGGTTGCAGGAGGGGGCTAGGGCTAGGTTTTATGGAGTGAAACGAGCCTGTACGGCAGGGCATCGAGAGGGGGAGAGGAGGTGATCGACGGTTCAGGGGGTGTCGTACAGGGTGACCTCAGCTCGGGGAAGAAGAAAGCGACAGGGGGGTGAAAGGGTACTGGGCCTAAGGAAAAAAAAATAGGTAGATGGGCTGGGCTGGGAGGTAGAAAAGGGCTGCCCTCCCCTTTGCTGTTTTTTTTTTTTTTTATTTCTTTTGATCCTTTTTTTTTGTAAAAGAGATAGGGAGAGAAAATGATATAGGTTAGGGTTATGTTTTTAGGACTATTTTTGTTAGTGTTCAAAACAGCAATGTCAAGCAAAGGTTAGCATTATGTTTCACAAGATTGAAAGTTTTAATTTAATTTAAATGGTTAGTTGAATTTTTTCAATTAGGGTTTGAGGGTGATATTTTATAACTAAATTTTATTAATTTGCAAAACAACAATTAAAAGTATTTGTGAATATTAGGTCCAAAATATTTGAAACATTACTTTGAGTTTTAAAGTGCCATTAGGGTGTTGATAAATGGAATGTTATTCACAAGCAATTTACATCAAATTCAAACTATTGAAAACAATATTTGAATAGGGTGATCAAATGCTTTTAATTGGAAACAAATGAGATTTGAATTTGAATGTGAATTGATTCAAATGAGTTTTATTTGGAAATTTGTAACATAACAAGTATGTACAATTATTTGGATGTGGGTTTGGCAATTCAAATGGAAAACAAATTGAATTTGAAAAGGGTTTGATTATTGGATGCATTTTTATAGAAATAAAACAATAGTTTGGAATCACACTTTAATGGAAACAAATAATTGTTTTATTTTGAAATATCTTTTTAGAAATTGTAACATCACAAGGATGAAACAAAAGGTTTGAAATTTGAGTTGAAATTCAAATAGAAAACAAAGGAAAACAGAGGAAAACAAATGGAAACCAAACAAAACAAATGCAATCAACATGATGCCATGATGCAAAACATAAAATAACAGAGAGCAAAACATTCTAAAGGCTGTTTTTCAGACTTGGGATGTTACAGGGTGGACGGGAGAGAACGGAGGGCGGGGACGGACTGAACGACATCGGTGACTTCCAGGAGATAAGTACGGAGCGAAGCAGCTCCTCATTCGACGAGCAGGTACGCGGGGCGGGCGGGGCCAAAATTATTTCCAAGCGGGTTGGCTCGGAATTCTTCCTCGAGGCATGGCCACACACGCGGGGCTCTCCTGGAACTGGAAGAAATTTCCCATACCGAATTCGGTTACCACCCCAAACAACAGAATTTGGTTAGGCAATTCCAATATGGCAATTCTGGACTATTTTACCTACATCCAAACAGGGGGTTAGTATTATTTATTGCTGCATCAACTAAGATATATTTTTTCTTGTTCTTTTTGTCTTGCAAAGCTATCCTTTCATACCCGTTTTGGTCCCATAGTTTTATTTTCTAGATAAAGCAAACGTTCGGTGTGCGTAGAGTTGTATCAGTGGTTGATAGAACTTGCGAGAATACTAATCCTACCTTTAGCTCCTCGTTGGGTTTGAAAATCTTACTTATCGAAAAAGTTACAACTGACACCCTACACTTGTGGGTTATCCAGAACTTTTATGGCGCTGTTGTCGGGGAGCAATAGCATGGGGTGAATGTTCTTGTGTGCGCTTGTTTGTTTTCTATCCAAGTAGTTTTCTTTTTCTTTTAGTTATAAGTAGTTTTTTTGTCAGTTCTAAGTTTTTTGCTATCTTTAACTATTGATAGGGAACACGGATTACTAAAAAAATTAGTTCTACTTGCTATCTTAAACTTTTTCAAAAAGAGAAGTGATTAAAAGGTGAGCATTGATGATGTAGGGGTCAACCTTGAACAATTGTGCTCATGCCTATGGAAACAATGCAAATCTTTTCGTGGAAACTTCTCAGCTAAAAATATGTATATATTGTGTATATACCACTATACCATAAAATAAAGTGTATAAGTAATTTCTAGTTTGTTTATGATGCAAGTTTGTTGCTTTGCTGCCCAGAAAATGGTTTCTGTGCTCCACTGTAGAAATTTTAAAAATCACCAGAATGTGATCTTGATCTGATTTATCTTGAGCATAAAGTCCTACTTGTTATATATAATTAATTAGTGTTGTGTTTTATGTTTCGAGTTACAAAATTATTTATTTGGTATTTATCTTTACAGGTCGTCCAGTTTTCGCATATTGTTGTTTTTATTTAGTATTGTGCTTATACTCAATGTTTATAATTTTTTATCTTAATCAATTGAAGTTATAAATTGGTTGGTGTACAATAGCTAATATTGAATTGAGTTCTTTCAATTTTCCAATACTTGTACATGGGTGGATTATATTTAATTAATACTAACCCTTCTAATGATTTTTTTAAGTTTTATGTGAATGTAGTTTTAAGATCCAATGGAGATTGTGATACGAGATGAATGAGAAGACAAAAGCTTAATCTTGGGGCCTCCCAAGTGCACTGATTTCTACGCACGCTTCTATTTTTGTAGACAGTGTTGGGCCTCCAAGTGCAGAGGTTGGTAGAACAGCAGCAAGTTTCCCTTAAATGGATTACCCAAGGTTTATCGAACTCAGGGAGGAAGAGGTCAAAGGTATCCCTCTGAAGCAACACTGCAATTGCGATACAAGAAGTATCTTGTGTCCCCAACACAACTAATACAATTTTAAGTTGCATAGGTGCACTAGTTCAGCGAAGAGAGAGTAAAATACAAGTGATATGGATAATTGTAAGTGATAATAGCAATCTGAAATAAAAATGGCAGCAAGCAAACATGTAGAAGAACTAATTGTAAACGGTGTTTCAATGCTTAGAAATAAGGCCTAGGGATCTTACTTTCACTAGTGAACACTCTCAACAATGATAACATGATTGAATGCATAAATATCTGTCTTCACTATGCTACTCCAAACCACTCTCCGGTTGAATAACAAACACCAATTCATTGCATAGGGCTGTAACAGCACTCCTCAAAGTCGCATTCCCATGTCTAGTTAACCCCACGCTGTCACTATGAGCGCCCTAGAAGGTACTAGACAAACACCACAATTTCATAGGGTCATCCAACACAAGATATAAATATCATGCTAAACCGCACGGTGCACACACTGTCACCTTTACACCGTGATCAAAGTCTTTAAGGAGAACTCGTAACAAAACCACTTGAGTAGCATATCAGATGAAGATTAATATCTACTTATTCAACTAGATTACAAAACTCATGATCACATAAAGATCACACCATGGGAGAGAGAGATGAAACACATAGCTACCGGTAGAGCCCTCAGCCCCAGGGGAGAACTACTCCCTCCTCATAATAGGAGACAACAACGGCGATGAAGATGGCGGTGGAGTCGATGGAGATGGCTTCGGGGGCACTTCCCCGTCCCGGCAGGGTGCCGGAACAGAGATTTCTGTCCCCCAAAACTTGTCGGCGGTGACAGCGGAGTTACGAAACTTTTCGTGGATGGGGGCCGATTGATTTAGGATTTATGCATCGGGGGGGGGGGGAGGGGGCATATATAGGCGAAAGGGCGATGCCGGGGGCTGGCCAGGGGCCCCACACCACCTTGTGGCGCGGCCAGGGGGAACCCGCGCCACCCTATGGTGTGGCCACCATGTGGCCCCCCTTCGGGTCTCTTCGGGACTTCCTTGACGCTCATGGACTTCTAAGACTTCTAGGTTCCGAATCGTCCAATTCCGAGAATGTTTCCAGAAAAACTTTTCTGAAACTAAAAACAACAGAAAACAAGAACTGGCTCTATGGCATCTTGTCAATAGGTTAGTCCTGGGAAATCGATAAAAATGACATAAAGTATATAGAAAACATGTGGGAAACAACATGGAACATCAGAAATTAAGGATATGTTTATGACGTATCAACATCCCCAAGCTCAGTTCTTACTCGTCCTCGAGTAGGTAAACGATAAAAACACATAATTTCTGAGGTGACATGCTACATACATAAACTTGATCATCAATAATGTAAAAGCGTAAGTAAGTTGAGATCATAGAACTTAAACACAAGCATGATAAATAGAATTTTAATAATAAAGCATAGCAATCACCTTGCATCATGAGAAGTAACACAAATAAAAGATCATGAATAACAATGCAACGAAAGATATACATTTGCTTCAAGTATAGAGAAAACATGTCAAAGTGATATTTCGCTAGTCCTTAAGAGTGGGGCAAAACATAAATGCCAGGACACCTTCAAAGTTCATGAGGAAGACTAGAACAAATAATTAGAGAACAAGCAATAACACATCATCAATCAATTAATAATGTTTCTGGAACAAATGCACATAAAACCCAGAATGAAAACTATGCTCTCTCAACTGTGCATAAAGTTAGAAGATGGAGACTCGACATAAAAGTAAAAGGAAGTCCCTTCGCAGAGGGAAACAGGGATCACTCATGTGCTAGAGCTTTTATTTTATTAAACAGAGGTATAAAAGCTTGACACTCCTTGCATCCATCTTACACAAACAATGGCTAACCGAATCCTCGGGTGCCTGCCAACAATCACATACCGTGGAGGTCTATATTTTAAGAGAGGTGTATGCTTATGTCAACAAATGGTAAACAGAAAATATAGTACGTCACAAGCCAACTATAATTCACAAGAGCGGCTCCCATAGAAGGACGCATCTGGGTAGAAGGTCATCGCTCTTTCTCTTTTGTTTACACAATTATGCTTTGACTGATAATTCAGGGAAAAAATAGTGAAGAGAATTTGTTGTTATTAATCTGGGGCTGGGCACCCCGCTACCAGCTCTTCTATCATTGGATAAACGGATGAAGCCACTAGTCCAGGGTGTGAAATTCCAATCAACAAGTGAGATAAAGATTCTCTATTTACGTCCTCATGAGCTAAAACAGGAGTACAAAACAGGAGTAATTTTGCAAGTTTTAAAGGTAACACATGAGCAATTTATTTTGGAGTGGCGGTTAAATACCACATGTAGGTAGGTATGGTGGACATAATGGGAAAACTTTGATTTTTGGGAGTTCGATGCAGGAGTAGAGCTCATACTCAGTACAAGTGGAGGCTAGCAAAAGACTGGGAGTGACAAATCAAGAGAGCATAAGATCCATAATCATGCATAGCGACATAAACATCATTAATCAAAGCATAAGTGGTACCACAACTTCAAAAACTAAATGATCATGGAGGCTATTAGTGACTAGTTCATCGTCATAAACATAGTATGAGCATGCGCCAAGTCAACCAAATAAAACATTCAAAAGAGAATACCACAAATTTATGCTTCAATATGACAAGAACAACTCATGATTATTTCAATGGCGCATTAAAAACTCTCAGCTATTTGAGGATAATCATGCTACTAAATAACCATAAGGATTTAGAATTAAAATAACATCTAGCATGATATGAAAAAGTCTAGCCACAGTTTATACAAGCTTCTACTTGCACCGTTATAAATTCTACCTCAGGCAGTAGTTTCTTTTCCCAACAAGAACCATACAAAACATGCTTTAACAAAAACTCTCAAAATGCTAGAGCAAGCAAAAATGAGAGTACTCACATAACACTACTAAAACTAACAGATATGAACAAGAGATGCAATGAAAACAAGAGCCAAACAAGATTTTTTCAAGTAACTAGAAGACAAACTAAGAATACTAGCATAGCAAGTATTCAAACAAAAAAGCGGAGCATGTCTCTCTCCCACAAAAATAATTCTAGGTTCCAACTATTAACTACAGCAAAGAAAACTAAGCAAACTGAAAGCAAAAATAACTGATGCTCCAAGTAAAATTTATATGATGTGACCGAATAAAAATATAGTTTCACTTGAAGTGACCTGATAAATTGTTCATGAAGAAGGGGATGCCTTGCGCATCCCCAAGCTTAGACGGTTGAGTCTTATTAGAATTTTCTTGGATGAACCACGGGGTCATCCCAAAGCTTTGACCTTGCACTCTTCTTGATCACATATATCACCCTCTTCTCTTGACCCTTGAAAACTTCCTTCACACCACACTCAAAGAGTAATTCGCATTAGAGGGTTAGTGCAACAATAAAAAATCCATGGGTTATGTATGGGCACAAGTTCTATTGATTATTTTAAACATTATCTACATTCACTGATGTTTCGTGAAGCAAAGAAATCCACTTGACATCGTAAAAGAGCAAATGCAAGAAAAATGGCAGAATCTATCAAAACCAGAACAGCCTGTAAAGACGATTTTTTCGGGACACTTAAAAAGTTTTGGAATTAGACGACGAATGAGCACAAGAAATTTCAGGTCATTCGGATCTTTTTGGATAATTCACGATTTTTTACGGTGGACAGCAGAAATCTGTTTCCTGCGCAGAAATCCAAAACCAACTCCAACTCTCGTCAGAAACTTTACTTGGCACAACTAATACATGAAAATAAAGATACAAAGGAGTTGTTACAGAAGTATACAACCCCTTTACTCAAAGAAAACATAGAAAAATAAAGCAAAAATAAAACCATGGGGAAACTTAATATTGTTGAGATGCATAAAACCATGTTTCCCTCTCTCATAATAACTTTCAGTAGCATCATGAATAAAATTAAAAATATAACTATCATAAGAAACATTCTTATCATGAGCCACATGCATAAAATAACTAATACTCTCCACATAAGCATACTCATTCTTATTAATAGCAGTGGGAGCAGATTCAACAAAATAGCTATCATTATCATTCTCATCACCATAATCATCAAATATAGGAGGCATATTGTAATCATAACTAATTTTCTCCTCAATAGTAGGTGGAACTAGAATACCACAATCATTATAATTATCATATATTGGGGGCAAAGTATCATCAAAGAAAATTTCCTTCTAAAAACTTGGGGGACTAAAAATATCATATTCATCAAAACTAGCTTCCCAAGATTAGACTTTTCCATAGCATTAGCAACAATGGTGTTCAAAGAATTTACACTAATAACATTTCTACTAGCATGCAAATAAAGATTCATAGATTTTTTAATTTTCTCTTCAAACACTTCATGTCCTAACTCAAGATAAAAATTATAAATCTCTCTCATATTTTTGTTGTTTTCCATTAATCCTAACTAGTAAAATAAAAACAAGGAACAAGTAAAAATAAGCCTAACTAGTGAAAACAAGAAATAAAAAGATATAATTGCAGAATCTAAAGGAAATAACTTCGAGTACTCACACCCGAGGATGTGAGTACCTTTTACCTTACCTCCCCGGAAACGGCGCTAGAAAAGAGCTTTATGTCTACACACGCTTCTATTCTTGTACACAGTGTTGGGCCTCCAACTGCAGAGGTTTGTAGAACATCAACAAGTTTCCCTTAAGTGGATTACCCAAGGTTTATCTAACTCAGGGAGGAAGAGGTCAAAGGTATCCCTCTCAAGCAACCCTGCAATTACTATATAAGAAGTCTCTTGTGTCCCCAACACAGCTAATACAATTGTCAGTTGTATAGGTGCACTAGTTCGGCGAAGAGAGAGAGTAAAATACAAGTGATATGGATAATTGTAAGTGATAATAGCAATCTGAAATAAGAATGGCAGCAAGCAAACATGTAGTAGAACTAATTGTAAACGGTGTTTCAATGCTTATAAACAAGGCCTAGGGATCCTACTTTCACTAGTGAACACTCTCAACAATGATAACATGATTGAATGCATAAATATCTCTCTTCACTATGCTACTCCAAACCACTCTCCGGTTGAATAACAAACACCAATTCATTGCGTATGGCTGTAACAACACTCCTCAAAGTCACATTCCCATGTCTAGTTAACCCCACGGTGTCACTATGAGCGACCTAGAAGGTACTAGAAAAACACCGCAATTTCATAGGGTCATCCAACACAAGATATAAATATCATGCTAAACCACACGGTGCACACACTATCACCTTTACACCATGATCAAAGTGTTTACGGAGAACTCATAACAAAACCACTTGAGTAGCATAACAGATGAAGATTAACATCTACTTATTCAACTAGATTACAAAGCTCATGATCATATAGAGATCACACCATGGGAGAGAGAGATGAAACACATAGCTACCGGTAGATCCCTCAGCCCCAGGGGAGAAATACTCCCTCCTCATCATAGGAGACAGCAACAACGATGAAGATGGCGGTGGATTCGATGGAGATGGCTCCGGGGGCACTTCCCCATCCCGGCAGGGTGTCGGAACAGAGAATTCTGTCCCCCCGAAACTTGTCAGAGGCGGCAGTGGAGCTACGAAAGTTTTCATGGATGGGGGCCGATTAATTTAGGGTTTATGCATCGGGGGGCATATATAGGAGAAAGGGCGATGCCGGGGGGTGGCCAGGGGGCCCACACCACCTTGTGGCACGACCGGGAGGGCCCGCGCCACCCTATGGTGTGGCCACCCCGTGTCCCCCTTCGGGTCTCTTCAGGACTTCCTTGACCCTCCGGGAGTTCTAAGACTTCTGGCTTTTGAATCGTCCAATTCTGAGCATATTTCCAGAACAACTTTTCTGAAACGAAAAATAGCAGAAGACATGAACTGGATCTGTGGCATCTTGTCAATAGGTTAGTCCCAGGAAATCGATAAAAACGACATAAAGTGTATAGCAAACATGTGGGAAACAACATGAAAACAACATGGAACATTAGAAATTAAGGATACGTTTATGACGTATCATGCACCCCAATGAAATATTCAAGAAGATTCAATCATCTAATCTTGGGGATGCCAGAGGCATCCCTCCTTTTTTCCTTAACAACTATTAGCTCCACTCGTTTGGTTCTTTAATATTCCTTCACATATTTTGCGTTAGTCTTGGGTTGTCTTTTAATTTTATTTGCTTCTTACTAGTTCAGTTCTATTCTTTTTTTGTTCTTATTTCCTTTTCTTTTGGCTCTCATTTTGTTTTCTTATGTTTCTTTCTTTTTACTTCCTTCACAAAGTGAATACAACAAAAATATTCTCTTTTATTTTGCTTATTTATTTTATTCTTCCTTTCAACTCTATTTAGTTTTTTAACTTTTGATTTTTCTTTGAAGTTTTACCTTCTTCTTGTAGCAAGTTTTGTACTTGTTTACCTTCTAATATTTTAGCCTTTTCATAAATAAAATGCGTAGCTAAAAGGCATTATAGAAAATGACTTATGAGAGGCTACCCACTTTTGTTTTCCTCCGTTATTTCTTTTTTTATTTTGTGCCTTCTTTTGTTATTTTTCTGTTTTGGAAGTTTTTTTCCTCTATAGTAACTGCTCCTTATACTTTTTATTTTGTTTTTGTTCCAAGAATAACCTCTAATAGAGAGGTAGTGCGATTTGGGGAAGTTGCTTTTCTGAAATAGATTTCTGGGCTATTACCAGAAACATCATATCTCTCAGCTAGAACGTCGAATTTATTTTAAAAAATAGATAGATGACCCAGGTTGTTATCTAACTTTTTTTAATTTCCCACTTTTTGGTTTGAGCAACAGAATATTTTCGAAAAATTCCATCTTTACTGACTTTTTTGGTTTGACAGATTTCTGCCAATATTTGTAGTTGCGTCTTAACCTCTTTCTATTGGTGTTCTTTTGAGAGGGAAAGCTTTAAAAGAAGTGGTGACAGTATATAATATTTTAAATGGAGTGTGATAGTTGTGTTGAAACTTAACCAAGTGGATTTATTATTTTTATTACACTAACATTGCTAATGCAGATTGTGAGGAAGTTTTAGGCAGAGGAAGTTTTCAAGTGTAGGGAGAGAAGTATGATGAGATGAGATGAAGGATAAAAAAAACTCAAGCTTGGGATGACCATTTCACCCCCAAGACATATCCAGTAAGTACAAGCGTCAAAGCTTGGGGATGCCCAAGGCATCGTCTTCTTCATCAACAAAAATATCAGGTTTCTCTCAAAAAACTATATTTTTATTGCTTCACATGATATGTGTTATTCTTGGATCGTCATTTTATTTTGATTTAAGTTTGTTTTGTTTTATTTTTTATATCTTTTGGTTGGATCCTAGAACTTTTAGTTTGGAGAGATACACACTCCGGTTTTATCGCCTAGAATACTCTAGTTTTCACTCTTATTGTTCTGTGAGTGTTTAATTTTTGCTAATACTGCGTTTAGATCTTATTTTCACTCAAATTTTGTTCAAAGCTTGTTAGTTTTCTGTAATTATATTTTATTAGATCTTTGGTCTTTAATGTTTATTTGCTTTGATAGTTGTTTCAAATAAGTTGATTGGTGTTGGAGACGAGTAACTTGTTTCATGCTTATAGTGGTGCGATATGAAGCTTGTATTGACTGTGGCTTAGGCTTTGGAATGTCATGTTAGATGTTATTTTAATTGTGTGATTAGTTATTTATGATGTATCATGACTAGCCTCAAATAGATTAGAGTGCTAAATGTGCCATTGAATTTAATCATGTGTTGTTCTCTCATATTGAAGCATGGTATTGTGGTATTTCTCCTTTGAATGCTTTATCTGGATTGAATTAGCGCATGCTCACACTGTAACATCCCAGGATTTTGAAAATTTTCAAAAATCCAAAACCATCATGCATTCATGATCATCATAGCATACTTGCATTTTGTTTGCATAAAAATTGGTTTCTAATTTGCTAAAGACAAAATTTTAGGAATTATTACCTATTTTTTGAATTTAAATACTTTTGCAAAATTAAGTATTTTGTTTTGGGAAATTTTTAGTACCAAAATGTTCTATTTTTCATAAGCTTTCCAAAACATATTTTATAAAAAATTTCTGAAAAGTTTTGACAAGTTTATAGTTGATTTCTGAATCAATTGTTTAAAACAAAAAAAACAGGAAAAGAAAAACCCAGCGACCCATGTCCTCTCTCCTCAGGGCCCAGCCCAACTTCCCTCTGCTCCCTCTTATCTGTTGCGCGCGCGTGCAGAAAGCCCACGAGGCAGTATCCCAGGAAGCGCACAACCCGCTCTCTCTTCTCTCTCTGCCAACCCGGCCCCGCGCGTGACACGTCCCCTGCGTCATGATGACATCACCCTCGCCGTGCCCAGGACGAACTCGGCGTCCGTGCGCGTCCAGGACATCGCCACCGCCTCTCCCCGTACCGTAGGCGCTCCCGCATGACTAGGAGCCTATAAGAACCCTCCCTCGACGTTTGTGACCCCTCTGCAAACCCTAGCTCCACCCCCGCTCGAGAATCGCCCCGGCGAGCTTCAGATCTCCGGCGCCCCTCCGTCGTCGCCACGGTGAGCTCCGGCCACCTTACCCCCTCTCTCTGCCCCCTATCGATTCCTCTCAATCTCGCGCATCTCACTGACATCATTGCGCACGTTATCGTCAAGAAGTTTGTCGCCGCCGTCCTCGCTCGAGCCCGCCCGTCGCCTGCCTTTACTCTGACGAGGGATCAAGCAAGGAGAAGGAAGCGAGGAGACGCGCCACTTCGCCACCGAGCTCACGCCATCACCCCTATCCTCCCGGTACGTTTATTTTAGCTTCTAGGACCATAGGTTAGAGGCGCCGTGCCCGCGCTCTCGTCTGCCCCCGCGCGTCCGCGATTCCGGCGAGTTCTCCGGTGCCACCGAAACAGAAGAGGAGCATTGACCGCTAGATCTTCATCGGAGGGCGAGGATGGAAGACTGCCGTGAAACGTTTTCTTTAGATATGGACCATGCGATCCCCTTTAGATCTAACGACCAACGAGCGCGATCCGTGCCAAAGCGGTACTAGCCAATCAGAAGCCCCCGTTCACCTCTCCACGGATCGATCACTTTTTCTGTTAAAACAAAATAAAACAGATTTGAATATAAACTTGTAAAATTCATATCTCGAGTTTTATAAATCCATTTTCGATGATTTTGGACTTTTTGAAATCAGCACACTATGTAGATTAATCTAGGCTATTTAAATTTCAAAATTGAAACGTGCACTCACATGTTATTTGTAGATCTCTATTAATCACTAATTTGGGCATATCTTTTAATCTATAAATAATTTTTAGGTGAAATAAATTGCTATGGTTTTGTTTTGATGTCCTCTGTCCAGTAGAATCGTTGGAAAAATTATTTGTGCAACTCTGTAACAGAAACTCTAATAATGTTGATATTTTCCTATAATAAAACCCTAGCAATACTAATAATTATAATTTGATAATAATTTTTTTCATGCACCTTAACCATGTTATTAACATCAGGGAACATCATTGTTAGTATTAATTGCTCTTTATGAACTTTGTGCATTAATTTGATCATTGCATATCATGCATACATGTTTTTGTATTGTTATTTTGTTTTCTATGTTATGTTTGTGTTGTATGTTTATGTGTGGCTTGTTTTGCTTGTGTTAGATTGTGAAGAGGAGCAAGTCTACCATTGTTGCTGTTATACTTTTGTGATTGTTCATCCTATTGCCAAGGCAAGTGACACACCATCAAATGTCCCATATTTTTACTATGCATTACTAGTGTTTTCGAGTAGTATGCATGATAGGGAATTTTACTAAGTTATTATTATGCTATGCAAAATCCCAAGTAGTGTGTAGCCATCCTTTAGACTTTATTTTGGAGAGTTATACTTAGTGTTTAGCCTTGCTACAAATTTGTTTTATTCAATGCTGTGAAAATTCTAAGTATGAGTTTCAATGAACCGCCTGGGTGGATTTGGTTGTATGGTTGATGAGAGTTGAGTGTCGCCCCGAGGGGTGTTCACTTGTGGATTGCCACCCAGGAAACAAAGAGATTACCAAGTCCTCTAAGTTTAGTAGCTTCCCGTCAGCCCTTTGACATATGTGCTCTGTCTTGATCAACTAAGTTGTGAGAGTTCAGCCAATGCTTGACATGAAGATGTAGAAGAATTATATGTGGAACGGGTCTTGCTGGTTGGGTTGAATTCTTACTTCTTAAAGATCTCGTCTCAATTATCTCCTTTCCATGATGCACTCCGGGTGTTTAGGATGTTTGGGCTAATTGAAGACAAAGGGTGAAAGTGCACAATCTCTGCAGAGTTACAAACTATGATCATAGTCGTGTCCCCGGTAATGGACGACTTCGAGCATATGGACAAGGATGGACAGAAGAATCTCAACACCATTTTGAAGAAGTAAAATTTTGGCTAAGGAAACATTAGTTGTGGTGCTCGTGTCCCATGGAGCCAATCTTTGAAAAGACAATTATTTTTCAAAAGTGTTAGGGAAAAACTTGCTTTTTGCAAATAGCCTAAACTCCACCAAGCCAGATATGCATGTAGTTTAGACTTGCCATTTTATATACACCATAGTGTCATTTGTCAGTACATTGTTTGTACTGAATCTCCTTCGGGGGCTGCATATTCCAACGTGTAGGAAGTTCTGAGGATGAAGTTTGATCAAGTGCTTGGACTCGAGTCTACACCCAACATGTAATGCCTGTGGCGCATGATTGAAGATGGAGGCTCATTGCTACCTTTATTTCTGTTGTTTAGAAACTCTGAGTTTCGCTAGTCTTTCAAGACTATGCACTTTGTAATAAAGCTATACTTGGCTATTCTAGATCTTTTGTATTAATTTTGATACTTCTGCAATGATACTTTATATTTTGTTCTGTGGTGCTAGCATTGATCCAGGGACTAGCACTTAACACAGTAGTTCTTACATTATTAAATGTGAGGACGCTACACACACCATGTTATAACTACAAAAAAATTCACTTCTAGCCTTGTTGATCATTTAGTTTTTGACTTGTAATATCACTTCATGATTTGATTAATGTTGTTTTGTCGCTATGCATGATTATGACAGTTATTGCTCTTTTAGTTGGTCGCTCCCAGTGTTCTGCTAGCCTACACCTGTACTAATTATGAAATCTACTCGTCCATCGAACTCCCCAAAACCAAAGTTTTCCAATGTGTACACCACACCTACCTATATGTGGCATTTAACCGCCACTCCAAGTAAATTAATCATGTGCTATCTTTAAAACCTTCAAAATTATAACCTGTTTTGTGTTCTTGTTTTAGGTCAAGAGGTAGTAGTTTAAAGTTTATTATGGTTTGTTTCAAGCAAACTTCTTCTTCCTTATTTCACCCGATGAGTATGGAATCTATGCTCATCTAAATTTGCACAGACTTGGTGCCAAATAATAACAAAAAAACACTCCCCCATGGTTTGATGAAAGCTAGTGGGTACCCGTGAACACGGCTAGCCCTGGTTTGTGAAAGAAAGGTGGGGGAAGTGCCAAACTTATAAAACAACGAAAAACTATCAAAAAAGTATGAACACTTTACTTGATATGGATTATGATAATTTTTTTATTGCCATTAGTTGACATAGACATACACCTCTCTCAAAATTATTTTCAATATCTTTGTTTTATCAAATAAAAAGCTCTAGTACATGAGTAACTCCCGCTTCCCTCTGCGAAGGGACCTTCTTTTACTTTTATGTCGAGTCTTCATCTTCTTACTTTATGCACCATCTAAGAGAGAATAGTTGTCATTCTGAGTATAATGTGCATATTCCAAAAATTTATCATTGATTGATTCATGATTTGTGATAGTGCTTGCTCTCATTTTTTTTATCTTGTCACCGTTTAAACTTTGAAGGAGTCCTAGCATTTATGTTTTGCTACCACATGAAGGACTAGCTGGATACCACTTTATTATATTTTCTTTATGATTGAAACAAACGTATCACTTTATATGTTTCCTTATTCATTTTATTTTGCTTGTCTTTCTTTTCATGTGCAACATGGTTGCTAAGTTTACATTAGTTGGAATAATATTTATCATGCCTTTGTTAAAATACTTTGATCTCAGCTTACAATGCTTTTACATATGATTGATCAAGTTTGTGTTGGCTGCATGTCACTTCAAATATTATTTTGTTATCACTTACCTACTCGAGGACAAGCAGGAGTTAAGCTTGGGGATGCTGAAACGTTGCAAGCGTATATATAAATTATGATGCTCCATGCTTGTTTTCTACATGTTTTCCCTATGTTTTCCATCATTTATTTGGACTAACCTATTAATAGTTGCAAAGTGCACAAGTTCTTGTTTTATACTTTGATATGTAGGAATTAATTGGATTTTGACAACAAACCACATAAGGAGCCCTGTTGGAGAAGGCTCTGACTTTCCTGAAATCTGTCCACCAACAGTTTTTAGAGATCGTCAGTTCCACCCGCGAAGACAACGTCAAATGAAGATCAAATTTCGTACAAAGTTGTTGGGCATTTCCGTACCTCTCATTTAAGCCCAAGACCACCCAATCACAGTTGTATGCGACATGTGGATCCGTTTTACTGGAGACTAAATATATGATGATGGGATTACGAGAAGTCATGACGTGATTGAGTCCAAATCTTACCATGTTTGATGGATTCGGCCAAGCCACGACTTTGGGGTCTCATGGGGCTGAGAGGGGTCCCTAAGAAGGTTTCTAGAGGTGCACAAGAGCCATTGGATCAAGGGGCCATCCATCAAAGGGTTGGAGAACATTGTGCCATCACATATAAGGAGAGGAAAACCCTAATTTTGGGGCAGCCACCAAAAGCCACACATTTTTCCTCCCCATGGCCTCATCTCCATGGAGGAGGGATCATTTATAGCCAAGAAGCCATGGAGGAAGGTGGATAAGGGCGGTGCTCCCCCATTATGTCCGACCGACGCAGGAGGAGCCCCCTGCGCCGTCGCTGACGCCACCCTGCATCTCACGTGCTGCCCCTTCTCCATCTTCTCCACCATGATGCTGCTTTCACCAACGCCTCCATCATCATCTCCTCCATAGCTACAAAGGTCCACTGTCCCACAAACCTCTGTAATCCACTATGTAAACATGGTGTTTGATGTTACAAAATTATTTGCAGATGATCTATGTCATCTATTTCATGTTTGTGTATTTCCCTTTTGTCATTTGATTGATTGTTGAATCTCTATGGATGGTTTGAGCTATATATTGAATTTGCTACAGACCTATGGTGCCCATCATATGTTTATGCACGCATGGATCACATCATAGGGTTTGTAGTATGTGGAGAAAGCTGGAGGGTGAGATGCTTGAATGACAACATGATCCGCATTCTAGTGATCGAAGCATGTGGGATAAAGAGGACCATTTGATCTTAATGCTATGGTTGGGTATTTTTACCTTCATGTATATTCTACTAGTTACATATGTTTGAGTTCCAATCATAACTACTTGCAATCATTGGATAGTGAGATCTTGTTAGCTTTGCCTCTCACACATAAAAAGAGGAATACCAACCTTGTATTTGACTATTTGATAATTGACAATTTCACCACACGTTCGACCACTTTTCCACACTTATGCTTCTGTTACTTTAGTGTTATTTATTGCTGCGGCACCTAACATTTATTTTTTATTGTCTTGTAAAGCTATCCTTTCATACTTGTTTCGGTCCCATAGTTTTATTTTATAGATAAAGCAAGCATTTGGTATGCGTAGAGTTGTATCAATGGTTTATAGAACTTGCGAGAATATTAATCCTACCTTTAGCTCCTCGTTGGTTTTGACACTTTTACTTATCGAAAAGACTACAACTGACCCCCTACACTTGTGTGTTATCAATTCACTCATGTAGTAGGACTCTTTTTGACACATCATCCTACTGCTCTTTGAGGAGTATGCATGTACGGATATTGAGTTTACACTCACTCGGTATAGAGCAAACAATGATTGTATTATCGTGTTTATAATTAAACGCATATTCTGTTTCACACTCGTCTTGTGCCGTCCATTCTTCACAACATGCACCATACACGTACATTAACCGATATGCCTCATGGATGCGTGCCATAGCCACTAGCAAAGGACCAAAAATACAGAAGGTATGTCGAACTAAAAAAAAACCCCCGATGCAAATACATAAATAGTGCCCACATACTAACACTATACAATACAATATAAGTATAAACATATTTGAATACATGTAAAACCTAAAATCATATCAATTGCGGACGTCTCCTATTTAAAAAAAATCTTCCGCAATTGTGTCGATCAAGAATTTTGAACGTCCCTCGCTCAATGTAGCATATCATAAAGTTATCAAGAAGGCTTATTTTTGCGCAACTCGGTCTTCCGTGCATGTGAATAATAACTGAGATAATACAAATCGAATTTTAGCGGTAAAATATACAAAACCAAAGTAAAAACATAAAACCTAATATATCGCATTCCTATATATGGTTTCTGCCACCTCCTATAAGCTAGCCAAAATAGTCCCAATCCTTCCTTAAATACCACACGCGGGACATTGCTTAGTGTCAGATTTTGTTAAGCCGAGAATTCACTAATACAAACAACAATATGGAAATGGGTTAAAACCCTCATCGGAAACAGAAAAAGGTTTCGTGTCCACAATCTCATCACTAATGTGAAGGCCCACTATAGAAATGGATGGAATCACTGTCGGCTAGCCCAATTTTTTGGCAAGTTTTTTATGCGTTCCTCTATTTACTTAATTAGGGACTCGTCAGAAACAATGTTTATTTTTCTGCTCGTTTGCACTGATATTTTTCTGTATGTCAACACCAGAAATGTAAGTGACACAACACATCCAAAATTTCATAGCGCAAGCACTAAAACGATACCACATTTGACTCATAACATATATCAAATGTCCCAGTTATGTTTTTGGGACTCAAATGTCACTATTACATTTATATTCTAAAATCTAAAAACTGAGTACTAAAAAAGTCTCCTCGCCTTGAGACAAGGCTGGAAAACCTTATTGACAAGCCTATTTTATATAATGTCATCAAAATATATAGGGATGCCAATTTAATGTAATCTAATCTTAGTACCACCGTTTTCCATTCTCACCAAACGATCGGTGATCCTAAGATTATATTACATGTCTTTTGCTGATTCCTTATCTGTCTTTCTAGAGTGCAACTGCAAAAAACATAAAACAATATATTGATACTCAGGCTTTAACATAGACTATACCAAATCTTAGAATTGATATTGATCATACTCATCCTTTAACATTAACATGAACTACACTATATCTTAGCAGGAATATTCATAATAATCATTCAATATTAATAGAATCTAAAAAGAAAGTTCAGAATAAGCTAAATAGAAATTTCACAAGCATATAAACATTTAGTATAACCTAAACATAAATTTCACAGTATCTAAACATTAAAAAAACCTTAACAAAAAGTTGACAAGAAAAACCTAAATAGAACATTTAAAATAATCACCTAAATAGGAAGTTCACACTATAACCGAAACATGAAGTTCATGCTATAACCTAAGTAGAAAGTTCAAGAAGTCTAAACATTCACTAAAATCTAAATATAAATTTCACAATAATAACCTAAACAGAAGTTGACAAGAAAAACCTAAATATAAAGATCACAATAATAAATTAAATAGAAAGTTCACACCATAACCTAAACAGAAAATACAAGACCACTAAATATGTATACCTTCAACTCGGCAAGATTACGTCCTCCTCCCCATGCTCCTCCTCCTATTCCGTTAGTTTCCCTCATATGCGACACGCCTCTGTTGCACAACTATGCCACACACATCCGCAACACGAAGAGATTTTACATCATTATCTTCCTCCTCCAGTATGCCAGGTTTCGAGATAACACCGTTTGCAGATAGATATGTCAGGAGTCAGCCTCTGCCAGATGCTCCACAGCTATCCAGGAACTGATCTTGGTGGAGAAGAGGAACGATACAACCAACACTGGCCGGATCTGCCCAACAACGTCGACGGGCTTCTTCGAACCCGCGACCATATATTGCCGAAGAGGATAGGAGGAGGAGGAGCACCTGAATGGATAGTATGGGAACCTATATGACAAGAGAAACACTAAGCAAGATACAAACACAAAGTAAAGGTAAAGGATAGAAGGAAACGATAACGGAAGCACGCAGAGACAAGGATGTATTCCCGAGTTCCTCCCTTTGAGGGGAGTACGTCTCGCTAGAGGGGTGTGAGTTTCGCCATGAAGGCCTACTCAACGCCACAAAGGCCTCACCTGTTCTCCGATGAACTTTGCCACAAAGGCCTATTTCACCTTCTACTATTGATTCCCTTCGAGGCGGAAATCGGTGCCTTTACAATGAGATTCGGGCTCACACCCACAACCAATTTGGGGGCTCCCAAGAACACCAACAATCTTGCTACAGTAAACAAGTGAGGAACAATGGAGTGTAGGTTTTCCACAAGGAAACCCTACACTTGAATCCCTCAAGTGAATGAGGGGGAGATGAAGAACGGCTTGGTGAAGTTGTAGATCGGGGCCTTCTCCTTCAGTCCTCCAAAGATTACCAAGTTTGGGTGGAGCGATTGGGAGAAATCTAGCTTTTGGTGAGCTCAATAAATGGATCTTAAATGCTTGGACGAACTAGAGATCTTGGGGAAGAAGGAGGGGTATTTATACCCCCCCTCAATAAATGTATCCGTTGGAGTGCAGAAATGAGACCGGAATTTTCGGTTCAAACTTGAACCGGATATTCCGGTTGCTTGGCCTGCTTCAGATCTCGATTCTTTGAAGGGATTGACCAAACCGGATATTCCGGTTGCCAGAAATTTCCGGCTGGAAATTTTTGGTACGCTCCGATGAAAAAATGATTCTCGGACTTAGCCATTTCTCAAGTCCTTCTTCTCCAAGCGGATAACCCGGTATCCTGGAAATTTCTGGCTAGAAATTTCCGGCTCACTTTTGTGTCAAAAACCTTTATTCCTTAGCCGTTTTCTTTGTGTCCTAGAAATTTCCGGTACCCTCCAGGGCCAGAAGCTTTCTTTCCTTAGCCGGTTTTGCTGAGCCCCATCAGAACCGGATATTCCGGTTGGAAATTTCCAGTCACCACCAGGAACTGTGCATGCTGATCTACCTTCACACTTTTTGGTGTTTGAGGCATATGAATAATATTTAACACTTGCACCAATTAACATCTTATTAATAGAATCACTAGTATTGTTAACTAATACATAAAACACAAGGGATCTAAGAAACTCTCTTTCAATCCCTCCCTTTTTGGTGTTAGATGACAATACTATGATTTGAAAATAAAAACATACGAAGATCATGCTTGTAGAAGAAATGGAAATTGCGCCCCCTAGAAGTGTGCATAATTTTAGTCTGCCTTTGGAATGCAAATACAAACTTAAGAGGGGAACCCGGTCCAACAAGATAACAACATGATACAAAATGAGACAATGGCATCAACTATATTGAGAGATTGATTTGAATACCATACCTTGTGCATCGAATAGATGTGTAGATAACACCAATGCACAGTATAAGATAATACTCAATATAGATAACCACAATAGATCCTAACAAACCATAGTCTCACAATATAAAAGTTCAACATATACAAAAAGCAAATAGTTCGAAACGAGAATAAAAGGGACACACACACTTAGATAATGATAAAAGAACATGCTTGTGCCCGAACCCATGCAAATTCCATGGAGACCTAATAAACTACTTCTCCCCTTTGGCATCAAAACACCAAAAAGGAGGCAAGTACTGATGCTAAGGTCCCATGACGAACTAGTCGTCAGACTCCTATGAAAACTCCTTAGCTGATCCATCGGCCTCTCCATCTTCATCACATTCCTCATCATCATTAGCACGAGCACGGGAAGAAGCAGTAGGAGCTATAGTGGGAATATCAGTCTCGACCTTAGCCCAAGGAGTGAGGCCACTAGAGGACAAATGAGCATAGGAGTCAGGGGCTAAAGCTGTGGGAGGAGTGCCAGTAGCACCACACGCAAGGTGAAGAATCTGCTGCTGGGAGGTGGACATAGCAAGATCTCTGCGATAAGCCTGGTATTGCTCCGTATGGATGTCCACCTTCATGCACAGGATATTGCACTGAAACCAGGAGAGCTTCCTGACTTGAGGCACAAAGGAGGTATCCACTGGAGGAGCACGAGGTGTAGCACTAGAGCTAGTGCGAGCATCCCTCATAAAAGATCCACTATTAGGAGCAGAGGTAGGAGCAGCTGGACATTTCTCTCTATGCATATACAACTTTTTGAAATGATGATCCTACATTGGCAACCCACTGAAATCTTGATCATTCAAAGTATCCCTGATGAGCATCATGATGTACGGGGCATAGAGGATGGTGTTCCCACCCAACATAGCATTGTGCAGCTCATTAAAGACGAAGTCCATAACATCCACGGGGTACTTCTTCTCAGTGCCAGGATCTGCAATGCATTGCTTAGCCAAGACCAACAAGTTGACAAGCATACTAGTGAGTGCATCATTGTTACCTCCACTTGGTGCAATGAAGAACCGGAATATGCGAACAAGCTAACCATAGAAGGGGAGGAGTCCTTCCACCTTCCCAATGACACCACCCAGAGCATACATATCAATCATGAGATCCTCCCGGTTGGGCCTATCATCATGCATACAGTGGCCAATAGGAGGGTGCTCCTGAAAGCTATACCTAAACACACAAGAAAACTTCCAAAAAGGTACATCACAGAATGTGTTCGAGACATCCACTTCCGGCACTGGTGCATGTCATTTCCAATCACCAAGGAGGACATGAACTGCAACACTAAGGGAAAATTGTAGGGGAATTATGTTTCCATGAGATCATCAAGAGCAAACCACTCCACCTGACTAGCAGCTTGAGAAAAAGCTTCATTGTCCTTGAGAAGATGGAGCTTCGTTGGGTTCATAGGACGGATATGAAACTTGTAATCAAGATAGATGTCCGTGTAAATATAGGATTGCTCCATGCACCAAGACCTGTGATCCTCAAGCTCATAATCCCACTCATGAGCGTACCAATTTTTTGTCAAATCATAGTGTAGTCAGCAGTGCTAATGTCATTCTTGTAGTTCTTCTTCTTTGCCTTGCCCTTCTTCTTGGGAGCTACCTTCATCACAACTGTGGTCTTTTGCTTGCTAACAGATTTCCTTGCGGGCCTAGAATCACCAGGTTCTTCATCACTAGTCTCACAGTAGTTAGGGCACTTGCGAGAGCCCGACTGAGGACCAACATTGGATCCACTTGTGAATATAGATTGATAGATGGACATCATAGAAAAGTACACACACGTCACAACATATAAAATATACTAGGAACAACAGAAAAACAACCACAAAGTGATCAAGAAATAGTCCGAGCAAAATCACAAAAGTTCTGAAATATGGAAAAACTGACAAAACTCAACCAGAATTTCCAGTTCAGTATTGGACCGGAATTTCCGGTTTCACGATTTCAGAGCTAGGGAGATTTGAAACTAGGTCTAAAACTAGATCAGACAAAGGGGGTGATATCCTATTGTTTCTAGCATGCAATAGATCATCCTAGGAACCTATATCATCAAGTGACCACAAGAAAAACAAGTCTCAAAAGAGGAATATGAAGAACGCCCTAGATAGGAAATACATCCATAGAGGAATGTGCTTGGAGGAGATGATTCCCGCGGAGGAGGTGCACCAAATCCGGCCAAAACCAAATAAATTCGGTGGAGGAAGTCGCCGAGAGGGCTTGGGGGTTTGGAGGCGGCAGCTATGGAGTAGAGGGAGGTTGAGGTTGAAAAAAAGTAAAATGCCCCTCACTCTGACGTCCCGTATATGGGGATTCACCCAACCGGAAATTCCGGTTCAAACTTGAACCAGATATTCCAGGTCTAACCAGAAATTCCGATCCAAGTTTGGACCAGAAATTCTGGTTGCCTCCAGGACCAGAACTTCCTAGTTTCAAAATGACTTGTGTGCAAGATAAAATTTTGGCTTTAGGATAGGAAGGCTTAGGATTAGATAGCCAAACTCAAATTGCTAGTTCTCCCTCATTCTTGCAAGAATCAAACAAAAAAATTCCAAGATAGAGAGAGTTTCCCACAAAACACTTAGCTAGGAAAAGCGAGAGAAATGCGATGAAATCCAAATAAAGTCCCAACTAAGATCCAAATCTTCGCAACGAAGAGGTTGGTGTCCTAGGCCACCATGTAAGAGCATTATGACGTGACATTGCGAAGATATATCTTGATTTCACTACTACTACTCAAAATTTTAGCTAATAATGCAACATTAGAAAAGAGAGATATAAATGGAATTTTACTTTGGGCACAATGGGGGAGGGAGTGCCCAATGTGTTAGGAAAACACTCCCCCTATGTCCATGCCTACTCCTAAACCCAAACACATAGTCAACTATAGGTGTGTATGCAAGATCCTCAAGTCAAACTCCTTGAATAGATGATATTTAGCTCATTCCTCAAGAACATAAATCTTCCATCATCAAGGGGCTTCAGTGCAATATCTCCACGGACAACATGATCTCTAATGAAGTGATGACGAATCTCAATATGCTTTGTTCTCGTATGTTGCACCGGGTTGTAGGCAATCTTGATGGCACTTTCATTGTTGCAAAATAGAGGTACTTTGTCATAATGGACATCATATTCCTTAAGGGTTTGACTCATCCACAACAACTGAGTGCAAGCAGTAGCAGCTGCCACATACTCAGCTTCAGCGGTGGAGAGAGATATGCAATTTTGCTTCTTAGAAGACCAACTCGCAAAGGATCTACAATGTACTTGGCAAGCACCCAAAGTTGATTTCCTATCATCTTGATCACGAGTCCAATCCGAGTTCCTGTACCCACTGAGAGAGATATGTGCCCCCTTTGGGTACCACAACCCAAACCTTGAGGTATGAACCAAATACCGAAATATCCTATGGACCGCCATCGGGTGGCTTTCCTTAGGTGCCGCTTGATACCTTGAACACAACCCTATACTCAACACAATATCGGGTCTAGAAGCACAAAAATAAATCAAAGAACCAATCATACAACGATACATCTTTCGATCCACATCTTTATCATCCAGATTACGATCGAGACGACACTTTTTTTGCATTGGAGTGCCTTACCTTTTTCATCATGGAAGTTGAACCTCTTGAGAATGTCTTGGGTATACTTGGTTTGAGAAATGAAAGTCCCACGAGCCAATTGCTTGATCTCAAAACCAAGGAAGAATTTGAGCTCTCCCATCATAAACATCTGATGATCCACAAGTATAGGGGATCGCAACAGTCTTCGAGGGAAGTAAAACCCAAATTTATTGATTCGACACAAGGGGAGCCAGAGAATATTTATTAGCCTTAACAATTGAGTTGTCAATTCAGCTACACCTGAAAGTAGACTTGCTCTCAACAATTTATCAGTGGTAACAATTTTATAGCAGCATTAGAAATAAAATAACAGCAGTAGTAAAATAGTAACAGAAGTAGCAATAGCGAAAAACGGCAGGATGGGAAGTACCGTAGGCATAGAGGGAATGGATGGACATGCGTTGCATGGATAGCATAGGTCATGTAATAATCTAAACATGGGCATTGCAGATAATAATAATAATAATAAAGCATCCAACTTCTAGGCAAACAATATGCATGTGTTCTATAGTCATACGTGCTCGCAATGAGAAACTTGCACAACATCTTTTGTCCGACCAGCCGGTGGCAGCGGGACCTCTAGGGAAACTACTGGTAATTAAGGTTCTCCTTTTAATAAAGCACCAGAGCAAAGCATTAACACTCCGTGAACACACGTGATCCTCACATCACAACTATCCCCTCCGGTTGTCCCAATTTCTGTCACTTTGGGGCCTCGGGTTCCGTACAATGACATGTGTAAACAACTTGCAGACATGATCAAGAAACATAATTATACTCATGAAACAATAACATGTTCAGATCTGAGATCATGGCACTCGGGCCCTAGTGACAAGCATTAAGCATAACAAGTTGCAACAACGATAGAAAACACTAACAATGGATACTAGGCATTATGCCCTAATAATCTGGCATTATTACATGATCGATCTCATCCAATCCCTTCCATCCCTCTCAGCCTACAGCGGTGTTTACTCACACATGGACGGGGGAATCATGGATGGTTGATGGAGAAGAGGTGGCGGTGTCGATGATCTCCTTCGAATCCCCGTCCCGGCAGGGCGCCAGACCAGGAACTTCTGATCCTCGAATCGAGTTTCGAGGTGGCGACAACGCTCTGTTGTGTTTCTATGGAATATGACGACCCCCTCGGTTTTTAGGTTACGGGGCATAAGTAGTCGAAAGGGGAGCCCGAGGGAGTGTCGGGGTGGCCCACACCACCAGGCGGCGCGGCCAAGGGGGCGCCAGGGGGTGGTGTGGCCCCCTCCTGGCCCCTCTCCGGGCCTCCTTCTGGCTCCCAGGATCTTTTGGTATTTTAAGCTCAATGGGATCTTTTCTGGGCAATTTCCCGAAAGTTAATTTTTCTGCACAAAAACAAGACACCAAGGTAATTCTGCTAAAAACAGCGTTAGTCCGTGTTAGTGGTATCCAAAACTCATAAGTTTAAATGGAAACAATAAGGAAAGTGTTCGGAAAAGGATATACGTTTTGGACGTATCAACATCTCAAACCCGTCATTCATAAGCTTTGAAAATTCATCATTGCAAGCTTGATTAGTTGAGTCAACGATAATATCTTCCACATAAAGTTGGCATATGAAAAGCTTCCTCTTAACCCTCTTTGTGAAAAGGGTGGGATCGATTTTCCCAGCTTCAAACCCACGGTTAAATCCATAGAGTGCCTTATCGAGCTTGTAGACATGGTTAGGGAAGTTGAGGTACTCAAACCCTGGAGGTTGCTTCACATATACCTCCTCTTTCAATGCACCATTTAGAAAAGCACTTTTAACATCCATTTTTTGCAATTTTAAATTTATGCGAAGATGCATATGTAAGAAGGATACATATGGACACAAGGCGAGCCACATAAGCATAAGTTTCATCAAAGTTAATCCCTTACACTTGAGAGAACCCTTGAGCCACCAATCTTGCCTTGATCCTTATGACAATGCCATGCTCATCTTGCTTGTTCTTGAATATCCACTTGGTGCCAATAACATTGCGGGAATCTTTGGGCTTCTAGACTAGCTTACACACTTTATTGCGCTCAAAGTTATTGAGTTCTTCATGCATAGCTTCCACCCAATCTAAATACTCAAGATCCCCACACACTTTTTTTTTGTTCCACCATGGATATGTGATCTTGATGCTCACTAAAGCTTCCCAATTGAGCTCTTGTGGTTGTATCTCCTCTAAGATCAGCCAACACTTTATCATCCGAGAAATCAATGTTCGTTAAATCTCTTGTAATCCTTGCTTGATGACGGGCTTCGATCGCCTCATTGTTGCGAGGAGGGATCACTTGATCATCTTGATCATCATTATTACTTGCTTCAACATGAGAAGAAGAAGGTTGATCTTGGCCTTGATCTTTTCTAGCTTGAATGATAGGAGAACTTGGTTCTTGCATAGCAACTTGATCAACAAGAGGAGGGTCTTGAAATTGTTCTTGGGTCGGCGCACCACTTGCTCCATCGCATGTTCTTCCAATGTAGACGAGGGTCCACTTGAGTAGAGCATAGTTCTTCTCTATCCGCCACAGATGTCCCTCAATGGGGCGGAAAAATCCCACACCCATTATTCCTATGGCTTCTTGAGGCATTTCAACATCTACATCAGAAACATGAAATTGTGCCACTTGGGAGTCATCATTTTCTTCGAACACCACACTACTATATTCAATGACAATCCGTGAGGCCTTTTCAAAGACTCTATAAGTGTGGGATTCAGCATCGTGACCAACAAATGTACCTTCAAGAGTTTTAGATTGGAATTTAGACAAACAAACTCCTTTTATAAAATAGAAACACTTACAACCAAACACACAGAAATAGGAGATATTTTGTTTGTTGCCGGTGAGGATCTCATATGGAGTCTTCATTAAGCCTTTTCAGAGGTAGAGCCGGTTTGATGAGTGACACTCCTTAGGATGGCTTTGGCCCAAAGATATTGAGGAGACTTATGCTGCGCCAACATATACCTAGCCATATCCATGAGGGTTCGGTTCTTCCTTTCGGCTACACCATTTTTCTGAGGGGTATATGAAGTGGAATATTAATGAAGAAAATCCTCTTCACTAAAAAACTCATTAAGGGTGTAGTTCTTGAACTTGGAGACATTATCACTCCTAATGGCCATGATAGGAAAATTATGTGGACGGCGGACTTGATTGTAGAAGTCAATGGAGGCTTCTTGGGTCTCACTCTTCAAATTGAAGAAATAAACCCAAGTGTATCTTGAGTAGTCATCAACAATCACCAAGCAATACTTCTTGCCACCAAGACTAGCCTTGGGAACGTCACCAAAGAGATCCACATGGAGAAGTTCTAGAATCCTCTTTGATGAGATAATAGTCTTTTTCGGATGCGAAGAATCATGCATCTTTTCTTCAACACAAGCCCTACACACACGATATTTGGCAAATGAAACATTTTATTTTAGTCCGAGGATGTGGACACCCTTGTGGATACTTTGCAAAGTTCTCATGTTGACATGGGATAAGCGGCAATGCCACAACCACTCCACATTTTCCTTACCAACGAGACGCATCGCTTGAGTGTTGGCTGACTCCAAAAAGTCTACCACATTCATCTCATTTTTGACATGCTCAACATAAGCATCATCGAGAGTCTTGCTCCAGAAGAGGACACAATGTCAGGTTCAAAGAAGACGGAAAAGCCTATCTTCTATAAATCACGAACTGAAAGTAAATTGAAACCAAGGGATTCGACAAGCATGGCATTCAAAAGGGAGATGTTAGGAGCAACAAACACCTTGCCGAAACCCATTACCTCATATTTTGACTTATCTCCATATGTGACGGTTGCTTGATCTATATTTGGTCTCAACTCCGTCACAAGTGCTTTGCTTCCGGTCAAATGACTTGTATCCATTTTGACCCACCGGAACTCCTACAAGAAATCATTGACTTGAGTTAGGACCCGAGGAGGGTCCCCACATGTTAGCAACAAGGGTATTTGAAACCCAAATAGTGTAGTCAATGTAACCCTCAATAGGACCAACGTATTTATCTTGCACAACACCATAATAATGAACAAATAAGAAATGGTGAGGATTGTTAGTTCCCGCGGAGTTGCTACGAGTGGTCTTATCCCTAATGACAATACCACTCTAACCAATATTCTTTGTTTGAGCGGGCTTGGCCTTCTTCTTATTCTTCTTATTCTTGTTCTTGCTCTTGGCAACATAGCCAAGACCTTGGTTGACATTTTGTATGCTTGGAGCCACCTATGTCCTTGGAGCCACAACCTTCTCAACACTAGGTCCCTTGACCTTGATTCTTTCTAGCTCTTCCTTTAACCTAGAATTCTCCTCAATAACATTTGCATGATCACAAGAAGACGTAGAAGTACTAGGGACATTTAATCGATCTAGTTGAGTTTGAAGTTGTTCACGTGACTAGTTGAGGGTAGAGAGTTCACCCCCAAGGCCTTATGAGCCTTGGTGAGCATCTCTAGCTCCCCGGTTAGTTTATCATGACCAACCCCAAACTCAACCTTTTCCTTTTAGCCATTTTATACTTAGCAATTGCACGATCACGTTCCTTAATGAGTTTAAACATTTTCTCATTATGTGACTCCTCAATAGCCTCAAGTTTCTATTCAAGAGAGACTCTAATCTCATGATCTTCCTCAATAGAATTTGAGAGAGATGCCTTTTAAATTGCATCTTGTCTCTCAGTACCACCTTTCTTCTCAAGAGCCTCTTGAGCTTGTACCAATTTTCTCATGGGAAGATAAAACTACCTTTTTGTCTCACCTTGCAAGGTAGACATAAATAGACCCAAAGAGACAATTTCATCTTCAACAGTAGGACTTGCAAGGTTATTCTTTTCATATTGAGTCTTAGAGTTGGAGGAAGATGATACCTCGGTGGCCTTTGCCATGAAGCACTTTGCGGAAGGTTGAGGAGGATTTTAATTGGAGGATTCAAAGAGTGATGGAGATGATGAATATGCAATAGCAATAGCGGCCACTTCACTCATGGTTTCTTCTTCCTCATCATCACCGGAATCATGCTCTTCTTGAGTCACTAGCACAAACCTCGAAGAAGGTTTCTTGTTGAAAGGTTTCTTCTTGAAGTGAGGCTTCTTGTCAGGGAGCTTTGACTTGTCCTTGAGAACAAGTTTCCCCACTTGACTTTCCCTATTCTCGAAAGGGCACTCGGCAACAAAGTGATACTTGTCTTGACAATTGAAACAAGCCCTCAATTTTTGAGTCCCTTCCTTGCCATAGATTGACTTGGTCTTCTCCTCAACATATGCCTTGGCCTTGGGAGGGTTCTTCCAAAAAATTTGCACGGTAAGAGCAATGAAGTCCTTAAGAACCATATCATACTCTTGCGCACTTAGGGGAGCCAAGTTTTCCATCAATTCAACCTCTTCTTGTTGATCCACCACCTTGGTCACAACCTTGGCCTTCAAAGCAACAGAGGCCCCTTTGCGCATCCCAATAGCATGCACACGAGTGTCTTGAGCAAGCTTTGTTTGAACTTGAAAGGATGTCATATATATCTTGCATCACCTCACTTGAAGTAATGAGATGGTAGTTGTGTCTTCCTTGAAGGCTTTTCAATTCCACGGGCCCAAATGGCATAAGGGCACTCACATACTTCCTCTCGATCCAAGCATCATCAACATGAGTGGAACCAAGACCACTAAATGCGGTAGCAAGATTCTTGAGTCTTCGGTACACGTCCTCATGGATTTAACCATCAAGCATATAGAACCCTTCGGCCTCATTGCTCAAAGCATAAAACCTATTCCTCTTCATGCTTTCATTTCCATCAAACATGGGGATAAGAGCATTCCATGTTTCCTTGGCGGTGGAGAATTGTTGAATGTGCAGCATGATCTTCTCACCCGTGGCTTGTTGAATCATGTGCAATGCGGTGAAGTTGAGTTGGCAATCAACCAATTATATTCTTGTAAATTTCTTGGGGTCTTGTGGCTTGTATCCATCTTCAATGACTCTCCATAGCTCAATGCAACAAGAGTTCAAGTGAGTTTTCATGAGATATTTCCATTGACCAAAAGAATGTGTATCAATTTAGGAGGGTCGCCTCTAGTGTTTATATGAGGATGTGGGATAAGAGGATTGGGAGAGTACCGTCCGGGGACATTATGGTAATCATCCTTTTCATTCTTTCCCTTAGAAGACGAAGAATTTTTAGAGGATGGACCTTCACTTTTAGATTCGCCACCCTCATACTCATCATTCTTACAATCCGGAATTACTTACAGAGGAACCGAAGATGCGGATGCTGGGTCCATGTCTTTCAAGAGTTGCGTCATCAAATCACGCAACTCCTTCATTTGTGCATCCATGGATGAGGTCAAGGAAGCTTGCATTTCCTTGAGATCATTCATGGTGGCCGGTGCCGTGGACTCGGTGGTTTCCTCTCTGATGGCCATACTAAACTCTTAGGGGTTAAGCCCAAAATAAGAGCCGATGCTCTGATACCAATTGAATGGATAGTATGGGCACCTAGAGCGGGGGGGGGGGCTGAATAGGTGTAATTCAAATTTTAATTCTTTTTCTATTTAGGCTTGCCAAAAAGGTAAATTCTCTAGATATGCAACTAAGGCGAATTTACATATATGACGAGAGCAACACTAAGCAAGATACAAACACAAAGTAAAGGTAAAGGATAGAAGAAACCGATAACGGAAGCACGTGGAGAAAAGGATGTATTCTCGAGTTCCTCCTTTTCAGGGGAGTACGTCTCGTGGAGAGATGTGAGTTTCGCCACGAAGGCCTACTCAATGGCACAAAGGCCTCATCCTATTCTCCGATGAACTTTGCCACATAGGCCTAGTTCACCTTCCACTATTGATTTCCTTCGAGTCATTTACAATTAGCTTGAGGCACACACCCACAACCGAATTGGGGGCTTCCAAAAACACCAAAAATCTTGCTAGAATCAACAAGTGAGCAACAATGGATTAGACTTGAATCCCTCAAGTGAATGAAGGGGGGATGAAGAACGGCTTGGTGAAGTTGTAGATCGGGGCCTTCTCCTTCAATCCTCCAAAGATCAACAAGTTTGGGTGGAGGGATTGGGATAAATATAGGTTCTGGTGAGCTCAATAAATTGATCTTAAATGCTTGGACAAACTAGAGATTTCGGGGAAGAAGGAGGGGTATTTATACCCACTCAATAAATGTGACTGTTGACGTGCAGAAATGGGACCGGAATTTTCAGTTCAAACTTGAATCGGGTATTCCGATTGCTTGGTCTGCTTCAGATCTGGATTCTTCAAAGGGGTTGACCAAACCGGATATTCCGGTTGCCAGAAATTTCCAGCTGGAAATTTTCGGTACACTAGTGAAAAAATGAATCTGGAACCTAGCCATTTCTCGAGTCCTTCTTCTCCAATCGGATAATCTGGTAGCCTAGAAATTTCCGGCGCAATTCTGTGCCAAAAACCTTTAGTCCTTAGCTGTTTTCTTCGAGTCACGGTGCTAACCGGATATTCCGGTTGGGAGGAAATTTCCGGCACCCTTCAGGGACAGAAGCTTTCTTTCCTTAGCCGTTTCCGCTAAGCCTTTTCAGAACCGGATATTCCAGTTGGAATATAAATTTCGGTTGGAAATTTCCGGTCACCACCAGGAACTGTGAATGCCGATCTACCTTCACACTTTTTGGTGTTTTATGCATATGAATAATATTTAACACCTGATTAACAGAATCACTAGTGTTGTTAACTAACACACATAAGACAAGGGATCTAAGAAATTCTCTTTCAGTACCCCCTGAAGGATACGAAGGATGCACTCTCTCACCTCGGGATAGGGGGCACGAGAGACAGCAAGGTCACCTCCAGCGTTGCCGCCATGCAGGTCCAAATGTGGGGAGAGTGGGGGGACAGAGTGAAGGGTACCCGAGGGTCACGAGACTATATGTATGGCCATGAACCAATAGAAATGGGTCGACGAAAACTCTGTTATCTTAGTGGCCGAAAACATAAATGAAGAAGTGGGAGTCTCCGTTTGCCATATGAGTGGCAACGTTTCGAGAATTTTTTTTGTTGCCGATAAATGCGTATCTGTGGACCTGAGTCTCATTTCGCATGTACATAACTCGTTTTACTATTATTTTTTCGCTACTATTTCCATAGAGGGGTGTACTTATCGTCTTGTACTAGTGATTAGCTATGGCAAAGAGAGAGTTGGTTTCAACTACAGTAGATCTAGTATACTTTGTTCCGGTTTGGAATAAGTCTTGTGCTCTATTCACTAAAATAAGCATATTTTTTTTTCATACAGAGTCTGTTTTTGATGTGGGTTACTCAAACTGTTCTTAAAAAAACACACACGACTGAATGTTCTTATCCAAAATCAATATTGGGTGGCCACCCTGCCTTGCTCTAAGGGGAAATTGGCATGTGCTTCAGGAGACTAGTATTCTATAAAGACACACATGGGACATGCTATAGGATTGTATCACATGTACCTTATGGTGAGTCGTTTGCAAAATAAAAAAAGGTGAGGTGGTTCAGGATAAGGTATATTCGTGGCCTAGAATTTGCACGTATACCTGCACATGTCCTATCCTACATGATAGTCTTATAATGTTTTCCGTTTGTTCTGAAAGTTTGGATCATACCAAAATCGGGACTGGAGCTGTTGAACCTATCAGTTGTTGTTCCTTTTCCCGTTGTGCTTTTCATGTTGTGCTTTACATGTTGATCAAATAAGTCTTAACGGTTGACATCAAGTGCCACATCACCAGCCAAGAACATGCTAGACCCTACACGACAATAGGTTTGTTGGCGACTCCAGCACTGTCCATGCAGCTGAGGTCATGAAAACCGGCCTTAAACTATTTTCTGGATCCTAATACAAAGGCCGGTGCCCCTAGCTAGGGTTTTGTCATTTTGCTCGATTTCATAATAGCTATATATGAAATAGCTAGTATATTTAAGTGCTAGCCTTTTGACACTAAAGGTTTAATTTCCACTGCCTGCAACGTGACATGCATGTGCTGACATGGGACTGCTAATAAACGATCGAGTAGAAGCAAGCTAGGTCAGACCACTTCTGTAAGAAGAAACAAACTACTCCTCCGTCTCATATTAATTGTCTTAAAGTTGAACAAAAATGGATCTATCTGGACATATTTTAGTGTTAGATACATCTAGTTTTGTCCAACTTTTAGACAATTAATATGAGACGGGGGAGTATTCAAATTGAAAGTACCTATCAAACTAAAAGAAAATACCTTGATGAATCAATCCAGTTGCTGTCAACTTGGGTTCAGCTCAAACATCTCAATCTTTGTTCTAAGTGGTTTATAATACGTCTGGTGTGAACACCTTATCATCACAATTGCATTCTGCTTAACTATGATAAGCGCGAAAATTGGTCTGTACGGTTTCGTGGCACATTTTTTGTTTGTTTGCGTAGGGCGCCACGGCAGGGGTGTGCATCAGCAAGAGAGGAGACATGCTGTGCCCCCACAATGTTTTCCTGTCGGTTCAAACGCATGAGGTCGGAGAGCTTTTACCTACTGTGATGGCAGAAAGAGCATGAGGTCGGAGATCTTCCAAAAGCTGTGTTGTAGTGTCCCATCAGACATCGAAGAAAATCAAATGTTGTCAATACGTAAGATGTTGTACGATATATATATCCGTGACCTCAACGTAGAAGTCGATGTCTCTACTGCATTCATCTTGTTATGCAAAGAAAATACCTTTCTTGCAGAATAAAAATGACTACGTTAATTGTCCCAAACATAGACAAAAGTTGATCTATCTAACACTAAATTATGTCTAGATATATCCACTTTTGTCCATCTTCGTGACGATTAATTTGAGACGGAGTGAGTACATGTACAGGTTGAGGCAATTAATCCATGATCCCTTCTTCTCAAACTATTACGGTGTTACAGTTTGTGATGTGGGTACCTTCCAAAAGCACTATAGACTAAAAGCAAGAGCAATAGTATAGACAAACTAATAGCGAATGAGAATAGATTGAGCATGGGATATGCTACCGCTTTTCTGAAATGTGCATAAGTCTTGCAAATCATGTCAAAAAAGTTTGAAACAAAATTTCATGCATTGGTCTCACAAAACATTTGAACTAGACATTAGTTTCCTGACGAAATTACTATTTACTTTGCGTCTGCAAGAAAGAAAAAAAAGGTGCTATATAGCAAAAATCATGTGACATATTTTTGTCATTTTTACATCTCCGAACGTACGTGCGCAACTTTTATAAAGATTTTTTTAACATTTAGAAAGTGTTTTTTGAACTAACATCATATGCATCCAGGTTCAACCGAGTATTTTCCACCTAATAGTGAGCAACTATGAAAACTACAATAATATTAGTTAGATATAAATATGTGCTACTTTATCTATTCCTGATCCATCTGACACTCTCACAAACTGATTAGGAGCATGTACTGTAGCTGGCTACTAATTTACAACCCGCTTCTCTTCTCTTTCATATCCTCTCTTCCACCCTATTGACTTTGACCTATTGTACTTTCTCCAACTCTTCCTAAACACTCTGGTCCTAATCCAAGGGAAGAGGTTCCTCCAATGCATTTGCATTGAAAGATGATAAAACCTACATAATTAATGTTTAATGTCTTACGTATAACTAGAATTCAAAATTAAATGGAGATGCAATATTAGTTTTCTTGTCGCCGCTAAGCGAGAAAGGTCCTTGATCCTTGAACTTGGTACCATCTTGAGAGTGGTGTAGGCAACATAGACCAGTCAAACATGTTTTTTGTTGTTGCATGTTGCTTGGTACACTAGAAGAAATAGATTTAACCAACATATTTATTTATCAAGATGATTAAATAAACAAGTTAATCCGGTAAGAAGTGTTCTTGGCCAGTTCCTTGTTTTGCGAACTGGGGCACCCAATTCCTCTCTCCATGCTTAAAGGAGAGACCGCATTGGCTCTGATCATACTCCCCTAACTGTGGACATCGGGGATGATTTGCCTCATCAACGATGGAATATACTTTTTTTAGAAGGTTGTTGGTTGGAAATCCCAGCTTTCCATGCGATGGTGTAGAAAGGTTGAACGGATCTCTTCCTAGCTAGAGAGGCTTGTTGAGATCCTATAGATTTATCGCAACTTCTCTCTGTTGGGCTTCACTGTCAACTTAAAGGGTGGGGTGAAGGAGGCTCACCTTCAAAACACCATGCTTCTCGCCACGCTCCAAGAGTTGGACCTGATGGAGGACGTCAATGGACTTGACGAAGATGGATGAGCCCTAAGATATCATCTAGAGGACCAAATTATCCACCATCTCTAATTAGAAGAGGAATATTGGTGCCAGCGACGCCACCATAATTGGCTTCTAAAGGGTGACACTAACACACCATACTTCTATGATTATTCTTATGGGAGAAGAAATAAATGCCTTAACTCTAGCATGTCTACTCTTCCGGGCCAATTAGCGATAAATTGGCCTCCACGAACATATTTACTAGTTCTACATGGATCTTTTTTCCTCATATTCTCCATGTCTGCTTTCCTCGCGTTCTAATTTTTAGGATCTGAGGTAAAATGTGCCTCGGAGGATGAGAAACTCGCCTTATCGCTCTGTTTACAATTCTAGATGTCGTTCTCAAGGACACAAAAACGGACACGACACCAAGACTTGATGAGCTTCCGTTAGCCTTCTTCAAAGCCTTTTGTACCTTGCTCGAAGGATTGGTTCTCCATATCCCCAGCGGTTGTTCGGCACAATGGATATCTCTATACCCAATTTTGGGATTATCTCCCTCGTTGATCTCAAAATCTCATGCTCGTGTCTTGATCCGATAGAACACCGGATCATTCGGCCCTCCCAAACAACGTTTATTAAAGGCATGCTAATCCAAGAACTCAAATCCAAGAATTTATCAGCTGGTAACCTACACCTAGACTTTCAAAAGGCCCATGACCATGTTAACTAGCAATTTCTTAGAAAAGTTCTCCTCAAGAAGGGTTTCCAGAATGGTTTCTTTCATCACATTATGCGTCTAGTGACGGGAGGCCAGAATGGGATCTCTACTAACGGAGAGGTGCGCACCTTCTTTAGGAATAAGAGGGAAGTTAGGCAAGGTGTAGCCCTCCCTCTTTTTTAATTTTATGTCACTATTGCATCTATGTTGGAAAAAGTGAGTGCCAATGGCCACGTGGATGCTGTCAATTCCCATCTTATCAATGGGGGAGTGTCTCATTTAAAACATGCATATGACACAATCATTCTCATCCAAAATATTGAAGCTGGGATAAATCTCAAATTTCTTTTCCTTTGTTTCGAGATTCTTTCTGGTCTAAAACTTAACTTCCACAAGAGTGAGGTTATTTTATGGGCTCTTTGGAGTAGGAACAATCAAGAGTTTTGAATGTGCTAAATTATAAAACTGGTTCATTCCCATTCACGTATTTTGAATTTCCTATCACAGATCACAAGCTTATAATCACTGATTTGGAACCTATAGTAGGGGTAGTAGAGCATCAAACTGATCATTGACAAGGAAGTTTCATGAGCTTAGTTGTGTACCTCATGCTTACAAATTCCTCCCTTGCGAGGCTTCCAACATTTGTGATGGGAATGTTTCTCATCTCTTACGGTACCTAGGAGGGTTTTGAAGAACATGTGTCTAGATTCTTTTGGGAGGGATCACGTAATAAACACAAGTATCACATGGTGCGTCTGCTGGAAGTGTGCAAATTTAAAGACCAGGGGTGGTCTTGGGGTTACAAATACAAGTGTGCAAATTTTAAAGACCAGGGGTGGCCGTTTTATAGAAGTTGAACCAAATTTTTTTGGCTTACGTTAATTATGGAAAAATACCTTAGAGACCCAGAATCTTTTGAATACTGTTGGTGGTTCACAATTCTGGCGCAGTATTCATAAGATCAAATATTAATTTAAGTTGAGAGCCAAATTCCATGTGGGTTCAGGGTCGAAATCAATTTTGGCAGGACCGGTGGACATGGGAGACTCCCTTGTGCATTAGATACCCTCGCTTATTTGATATCTCTGCCAGTCCAGACATTCTTATCTCCCAAGCCCATGTTGGTGAGGGATGGTGCCTCGGGTTTAGGCGTTCATTTGGTGAGGAGGAACTCGCTCAATGAATCTTCTTATTTCGAAAATCAAAGAAATTAACCCTTCTGATGATATGACAGTGTCTCGTGGGCCTTAGAGCCCTCGTGCAAAATTTCAATTTCCTCTCTTTACCGCAAAACTATTCAAAGCACCGACCACCCAGTTAAAAAATTCTTCTAGGCTGCTAAATTACCCCAAAAAAAATCTTCCTTTGACAACTTGCTAAAGGATATTTACTGGCTAGGGATCAAATTCTTATTCAGCATGGACTACTCCTGGGGTTCAGTGGAATCCTCAAAACTTTGATCAGTTCTAGGAGATCATGCCATCACTCCCTAGAAAAGATAGGAAGTTTGCGTGGCTTCTCTTTGGAGCCCAATGCTGAGCTTTCTGGAATATTCGTAACAATTTTTTTGTCGAAGCTACCTTTCCCCGTCAAACTGCTGATTATTTCTTCAAATCTGGTATTCTCTTGCGGAACGGGAACCTTCCTCCAAACCAAAGTACCATCAAGGAATTAAGAAGCTGATCTCGAAGCTCCACCGCTTCTATAGGAACACCTACTCTACTCCAACCCCATCATCATCTCTAATTTCCTTAGCCAGGCCTAGTTTCTAGTTGTTTTGTTATGTTATTCGGCTGCTATGTAAGCGTATGTTCAGTGTGGACTTCGTACCTAGGCTCTAGGCCTTTGTTCTTGTTTGTAAGTTGGTCACCTAGCCCTAGGTATGCCATTACCGTACCCTGCAAACTCACTAGGCTTTGTGTGTCTTCTATCTAAAACATAAATTCGATTGTATTACGAATTATTGAATACCATTAATTTCAAGTTGTGTTTGGAAGTGGATATTGTTGATCTCTTGCATCACCCTCAACGAGCAATGTACATTTATTATGTTGTGTATGGGTGCAAAATTTGAGCCGACCAGATACAAGTTTGAGGAATATGGTATTAAAAAATACGAAGAAAATGTGGGGTGTTACATGCGATGAACTTCATAAAGAAAAGTGAAGTAGTGAGTGTTGAGGGAAAAAATCATGGAGATTCTACAACCTCAGGCATACCTTACGAGTACGATGAATACAGTTCATGCAGGCTCAATGCCTCTTGTTCGGGTAGAAAACCCACACTCTTCCCTTAGATTGCATTATATAGAGGATTGTAAAAAGAGGTTAGAATGCAACAAAGAAACGAGTTATGGGGAGATAAGTAGGAATTAAGGTATAGGCTACTCTACTACGCTATTTTTGATACAATTACATCCAGTATCCAACAAAAGTTGGGAAGGATAATTTAGTGATTTAAACTATCATTTATTTTTGACCAAATTGGAAAACAATCATTACTCAGCTACGCATGATAAAATCCGCACCCTTGTGGGATGGTTGGTGCCTTGGCACACCTCTTCTAGGGTTTTAATGTGTGCACATACTTGTGGAAAGATAATGCATAACTTACTCCTTTTTTTTACAAAGGGTACTTATTAACTCAAACATCGCATCATGATACAACACAAAGAGTTTACCCCTGGACTCTGCATAACAAAGATGCGTAGATAATGACGGGATGGATTAAATATGAAGTTCATTGGTATGATAAGTCAAGAATGTAATTGTATACTTAACAAGTTCTTTCTCGAAACATGCGGATAAGTATACAATTACATTCTTGACAAATAGTTTTGAATTTCGGTTTCAGAGATATTCCGACCACTACCAAAATCACTAAAATTCATAAATATTTTGGCCACTTCCGAAATAATCGAAATTAAGTAATTTCGGGTTTCATTGTAGCCAAATGGCCGAAGTTTTATCTTAAATTCATCCAAATATTCAAATATTTGATTTTTTTTTAATTCATGTGTTGTACTGAAATATCTTAAAATATTTTGATGGAAAATGGATTATTTTGGCATCTCCCGAAATCACTGGAATTCAGTAAATTTATATGAAAACTAACTGAAGTTGATTTCTATGTAAAGATAGAAAGTTCGAAGCCAGTATGTGATTGACTAAGTTTCGTTTTGGTCTTAACAATCTCAAACAAGGAAGTGGAGTCGGACATGTTTCCATGTTCCAACTCTACTATAGTTGTAAGAAATTGAGTATGATGATCCACCGCAAATTACCATTCCCCCTCATCATGTGTAAGTAGCATACGTAGTCTTGCATATAACTGTATATGTTCCGTCGATATTTACATGTAAAAGTGTACATCCAGTCTGGAGGAGGGCTCCTAGTCCTCATCCATGATTCTACAAGCGCAGCTGCATGGTTCACACACGATGAACATTGAGGGCAGCTGCATGGTTCACACACGATGAACATTGAGGGCGGCTGCAATCATGACCATCAAATCAAAGCACAGATAACGTACGTGGACTCATCAAATTCCTAGCATCTGCAGCCACTCACCAGTACGAATCACCGCAGTTTGCCATCCCCACGACTCAAACACAGATTCAACTCTATCACTCATTGTGCCATCGTCTCCCCTGCTCGCCGTGGAAGCACTGGCAACAACGTCCTTGGGCAAATTTAGGAGCTGATTGATATATACCTCTAGATCGTGCACGCAAGCTACGTCGGCCGCCTTGAAGAAGTCGAGGGCGACCTCGACGCCGACGTGCGCGTAGCAGGCCTTGCTCCACGGCATCTCGTATCGTCCTCCCAGAACCCTAGCAGTCTCGTTGAAGAGGACACCAGGCATCTTGGTCACCGGATCGTTCGTGTTCGCAACCCGTAGTACCTTGACGCCGAGCTCGTCGCACCGGTGCTTGAACTCGAGGTTGCCAACACGCGGGCCTCCGAAGGAGAATACGGTGATGGGGATGGCACCACCGTGGACGGCACGATTCATGCCGAGCTCGGCGAGGTCGTAGCCGAGCAGGAGCGCGAGGGAGCTCCCCATGCTGTGGCCGGCCAGGGTTATGCTGATGTCCTCGTGCTTGTGCTCGGCGGTGAGGCGCGATATCTCGGAGAGGAGCTGGTTGCGGCAGCTTCCCGCGGTGAATTTCCCGGTGTCGTTGTCAGAGGTGTAGAGGGAGAGAAACCCCGACTCGACCCTCACGTCGGGGCGTGGGTCGGCGGGGTCAAACCGCGCCGGAGCGAGCGCGCTCATGAAGTTAGCCAGCCATTCCGAGCAGGTCACGGTGCCGCGGAAGGAGACGAGGATGTCTCGCCGGCCGAGCCGCCTGGCCTCTCTGTCCGACGCGACGGCCACGTAGCCGATCCACCGGCTCTTGCTGCAGGGGCGGGAGATGCCCATTGGCAGGGTCACATCGGGGGCCGCGTAGATGTACCTGGTGACCTCGTACCCGGCATCGGCCATGCCGACCGCAGGCAGGATCTGCTTCTTCCCGTGCTTGCAGTTGAGGTATCGCTTCGACCGCGGGTCGAGATCGAACGCGCGGTAGCACGCGACGACGAGCTCCCCGTACCGGACGAGCTCGGCGCGGAGCAGCGGGTGGAGCGGCTCCACCAGCCCTCGCCAGTCGTCGGCGCCGTGCACCTCCTGCCACGAGCACGCCGTCGCGTGGACGTCGGAACGGCCGTCTACGGGCGTCAACACGGCTGCTGTGGGTACGGCCACCGTCATCGTGGTAGTCGTCGCTGCAGGCTTGTGCGGCAGCTTGCTGAGGCGCAGTGTGACATGCGTGGCAGATGTAGCTGCCAGCGGCGGCATGCAGGCGCGGAGGCGCTTCGTGGGCGAGCTCGGTGCCACGGCCAGCTTCCCGGCCACCATTGCTTTGGGAGATCGATGGAGGTGCACAAGGGACGGAAGGGTTTGCAGACTTTTGCAGCTATCAAGCGATGAGTACTGTGGCGGGTGTGCTTATGTAGGCACCTGCGCGCTTTGCTTCTTTTCTGTTGGCCAACGCCATGCGTAACTCGGCGTGGGAGGTGGAGAGTTTGCGTGCGTTCGCGCGCAGATTTGACTGGAGGAAAAATAGAAGAGAAAGTGGTCGGTTGCGGGTCTTAAACTCTTAATTAACGGTAAGATCCAAAACCTGCTACAGTCTATGGGCATATACAAGCCCGTGAAGTAGAAAGCAGGGATAACCCGCATTTTGTTCGGTTCACTAGCACACTAATCATATTGTTAGCCCCCTGTCAAAAAAAAATCATATTGTTAACCCTAGCCGTGGGCCCCGGATGCAGTCTCTACCCTACTCGGCTACTCCGCCTCTAGCCACTGGTCTAGTGCCATGGGACAGAAGAGAGTGGATTTTTGTCCCTCATCCGGTGTAGCAAGATTAATTTCTGTCGGTGTTACTGTCGCGGCAAAACATCAACTTAAATCCCGTCTCGGTGATTGTTGGTTTCGCGTTGCTATATATGAAGCTCTTGAACTTTTTACCCTGCCGGTATTTCAGGGATGACAAGTTTTATTCTTGTTGTTGTCCATTGGCATGGCACCATGGAGGCGGCAATGTCAAGTTCAACAACCACTCTTTCGAGACTTTGCAAGCAAGATCGTCGGCCTGATCTATCGATGCTAGTGTGTTTGTCTGTATAGATCTGGGTGGTATGCGAACCGGACCAAATGTTGGCGCGCGCTAATAATTTTTTTTAAACGAGGCAAAAGATTTGCCATTTTCATTGAATAAGGAGAAGTTATTAATTAGAAGGTATTACATAGTGTGGACCGGCAAAAACCCCGAAAAATAATATTTTCGTTCGCTTGTGCATCGGCCCATTCATCCATTCATAGACCCGATCGACTATCTCTCATTATCACATTTGTACATGTTTTTCTAACCGAATGTTCATTAGATGTTTTCCTGACCAATATTCTGTCGAACTTTTGCCAACCGGCATACATAGAGAATCCAATGGTCTGGTGTAGTGAGCCTACTAGTGTGGCGACTTAAATCATCCTTTATAGGTCTTTGCTCCGATACTTACGACGAGAGGGAGTCCCCCCCACCCCCGTTTTGAGAGTCCTCCGTGCCCTCCCCCCCCCCCCCCCCCCCCCGAGTTCGGCCTCTCCCGCCGCCGGCGTTAGCGCTGGTCGGTGTCGAGATGGGCTAGGGTGGCGCCCTGCTTTGTACAGAATAGTAGTTAGGGTAGTTTTCTGCTGTTGCTTGTTCTCCTTTGTGAGTTTCGGCTTTATGCTGCGGGGGATTTGGTGGCTGGCGCAACCGAGCTGCGTCTGCCGGCCGCTTCCTTCTTCCTTGCTCTCAGCGGTGCTCCGGTGGTCGGAGGTGTGGGCGGAGGGTGAGGTAGTTGTTGCCTCCCGAAAGAATAAGCTCGAAGATCGGCCTCCCTCGGGGGTTGATTCTGGCCTGGATGTTGCTGATGCTTGCGATGGCCTCCTCCTTCTTCCTGGTTGGCGTGGAGTCAACGGGCGAGTGGTGAAGGTTGCTGCTACATCCTCGACGTTCAGGTGGCCGTATCGAAGTCTGCAGCTGCTGCAATCGGGAGATCATCACACGGCGGGCCAGTGTTGCCACCGTGAACCACGGCTGCAAGGGCAGCCTCTCCTTGCGCCCAAGATGGCGCCTCTTCTTCCTCCAGATGGGAGGTATCTCACTGGATTCGAGCTGGCGACCAACATCTCGAAGGCCCCAAGTGGTCTCGTCCCCGGTGGCTCTCGAGATGGCCGGACTTTGCGTCCAGATCGCGGTGGTGGAGGCCAAGGACCTGATCGCGTTTTTTGGACGCTCTTTAGGGTGTTCCTTGTAATTCTTGAGGACTGCGTTGTAATTTCTGCATTTCTGTTCGTCCTCTGTACTATGTACCCCCACCGACGAAATATAAGTAGCTAGGCCCTCGGGCCAACCTTTGTTCAAAAACTGAGTGAATCTTTCTATGTAGCCCATAACAAGTGAAAGGTGGTGCAACAACGACAAGTTGGGGTACGGATTTGCGTGAATTTTGAGGCCTGTGATCATGGTTGTATTTCCGCTTTGTTTACAGTTGTTCCGTGGCTGTGGATTTAGCTACCCCATTAATTATCTGGTTGTAAATACTAATTTTCAACTCACTGCACCACTAGTGTCTGCCATCGAAAGGGATGCATGTTTTGTCCTACTAACTAAAAAGTCTGTTTTGTGAACCCTAATATGACTTTCTGGGCATATCCCTGAAACAAAGCCTTACATTTGATCACCTTTTGGCGTTTGACAAAATATATCTACAATTATGTAGGGACACAAATGAATTGTCTCCAACAACATAAAAATAATATCCTTACATGCTATTCATTTCGTAGTCAACTAGTCATGTAACAAGTTTCACGTTTTCTTGTTTTTGGGCATAACTAGTTTTACGTTGTTCAAATGGTAATTTATATTTTTCCAGTTAAGGTTTTTACATGCCAAAGGTAAAAAGCTCGTCGTTGCTAATATTTTCTGACTAACGTAGTGCAGCTAGCACATATTTCGTATATATAATCGAAATGACACGAATTTAATCTAGTAACTTTTCACCTTAAATCGGAAAGATGTAGCACATCAGCACATGGTTATCACTATTAAGAGGAAAACGAATAACAAGTCACAGTACTGCATAATAACCCATCAAGGATGGCTTGAGGGACGCAAAATAAAACCCATCAATTCTAGCTCACAGAGCTTGGGTTAGTCAAACGCAAAATAGTATTAATTATGCTTTACTTATTTTTGGTCGACTATGTCATCTAACTTGAAATTAAAATTGCAATACACGAACTAAACGCTATATGTATTAGTTTCTACCGATCCCGTGTGGTAGGTAAGTTCAACCCTATTCGGATTCTAGTGCTTGAAAGTCAGCTAGCTTTGTAGATCAGAGCATGTGGGCGTATCACCTCAGCCCAGTTGATTAGTCGCGTAGCAGTTCATCCAAACTAAAAAAATAGTAAATATGTGGACACAAAAATAAGACCAGATAGAATTGCGGTTCTAGTTCAGTTTCTAGCTCACATGGGTTTGGCCCGGGCATTTCCTTACGACCACCTAAATAATACTACAATTGTTTGGCTGCAATAATGGGTGGATTAATGATTGCTTAACAAAGTATCACGTTTACAGCTTTTGATAATTATAAGAAAAAAACTTATGAATCCCATCGGACACCCCGTGCCGTACTTTCAACGTTTATCCAGAGGTGATAACAAACCCTATCTAGGAGGCGCCATCAATGGAGGACGGCTCCATCCGACCCTTCCCGTCGCTCCCGTGAGGCGGCCGAAGGCAACCCTTACCGCGTCACCATCCTCTCCCCCTCCTCCCTCGGCTTCCTTACTTGTCGGCGGCTAGGTGAAGCCTGGTCGGCATAGGGGCCTTCTCATCCCCTCGCGTCTGGGGTTTTTGGCGTGGGCTCGCGCTCTCAGGTTAGGGTGTGCTGCGGTCGCCTTGCTCCACGGCTTGTCCATTGTTGCGGTAGCGGACGTCATAGTGGCGATGATGGCCTGGGTGGACCACTGAGGCAACTGTGGGGAAACCTCTGATCTTTTTGGAATCAAGCGATGGCGGTGCTTGGGCATCATACTCATTGAGAAAATGTTTTTGTAGTTTGCACCGATCGAAGGGACCAACGGTGACATTGCTGAGATCATGGTGGCCTCGTTCACTTGGATGTTTATGACCCACAAGTATAGAGGATCGCAACAGTCTTCGAGCGAAATAAAACCCAAATTTATTGATTCGACACAAGGGGAGACAAAGAATATTTATAAGCCTTAACAGATGAGCTGTCAATTCAGTTGCACCTGGAAGTAGATTTGCTCGCAATAGTTTATCAGTAGCAACAGTTTTATAGCAGTAGCGGTAGTAAAATAACAGCAAGAATAAAATAGAAACAACGGTAGCAATTGTAGGAAACAACAGGAATAAAATACTGTAGGCATAGGGAGTGGATGAACGGGCGTTGCATGGATAAGATAGTTCATGTAATAATAATAACGTAGGCATTACAGATAGATAATAATAAAGCATCCAAGTATTAGGCAAACCATAGACATGTGTTCTAATTTAGTCGTACGTGCTCTCAATAAGAAATTTGCACAACATTTTTTGTCCTACCAGCCCGTTGCAGCGGGGCCTCAAGGGAAACTACTGGTAATTAAGGTGCTCCTTTTAATAAAGCACCGGAGCAAAGCAATAACACTTCGTGAACACATGTGATCCTCACATCGCAGGCATCCCTTTCGGTTGTCCCAATTATTGTCACTTTGGGGCCTCGGGTTCCGGACAACGACATGAGTAAACAACATGCAGATATGATCAAAAAACATAATTATACTCATGAAACAATAACATGTTCGGATCTGGGATCATGGCACTCGGTCCTAGTGACAAACATTAAGTATGACAAGTTGCAACAACGATATATAGCACTAACAACGGATACTAGGCACTATGCCCTAACAATATGGCATTATTACATGAACGATCTCATCCAATCCCTTCCATCTCTCTCAGCCTATAGCGGGGATTACTCACACATGGATGGTTGATGGAGAAGTGGTGGCGATGACGATGGCGATGGTCTCCTCCGAATCCCCGTCCCGGCAGGGTGGCAGAACAGGAACTTCTGATCCCCGAATTGATTTTCGAGGTGGCGGCGGCGCTCTGGTGTGTTTCTCTGGAATATGGCGAACCCCCCCTCGATTTTAGGGTTACAGGGGTTATGTAGTCGAAGGGGATCCCGAGGGGGTGCCTGGGGCAGCCACACCACCAGGCGGCGCGACCTAGGGGGGCGCACCCAGCTATGGTGTGGGCCCCTCCTTGACCCTCTCCGGCTCTTCTTCTGGCTCCGGGGATCTTCGGGTGAAATAAGGACTTTGGGATCTTTTGTGGGCAATTTCCTGAAAGTTGATTTTTCTGCACAAAAACAAGATACCAGGGTAATTCTTTTGAAAACAACGTTAGTCCGTATTAGTTGTATCGAAAACTCACAAGTTTAGAAGAAAACAATAGCAAAAGTGTTCGGAAAAGGAGATACGTTTTGGACTTATCAACTCCCCCCAAGATTAGCTTATTTCTTGTCCTCAAGCAATTCAGTTAGCAACTGAGTGCGATAAAAGAACTTTTATGAACACATTTGTTTCATATGATGTAAATATTCTGATTATATGATCAAATGGTTAGGCAATTCATAATAAGAAGTATGCAAAATAAAGTCACCCAATAGTTATGCAAACTATGAAGAGATTCCAACACACCAATAAAATGCAAGATGAAATATATCAATTCGCAGGATTGCAATGTTCATAATAGGGTATGATAAAGTGGTATCTCGCTTGCCCTTAATAGTGGAGCAAAACATAAATGCCACGGCACCTCTGAGGTTCAAGTGAAGACTGAAAGTAAGGATATCAAAGATAAAAGCATCAAAGTTATACCACAATTAACCGTATCTTGGGACAAGCACATTACACTAAGAATGATAGCTATGCTCTCAAGAAAGTGTGTAAAGTGAGAAGGTGAAGACCCAACATAAAAGTAAAAGAAAGGCCCTTCGCAGAGGGCAGCGGGGATTAACATGTGCTAGAGCTTTTTATTTTATTGAAAACAGAAGTAAAATGATTTTGAGAGGTGGTTGTTCATATCAACGAATGGTAATAGAGTCCTTGTTATCTTTCATACTAAACAGGTTGAGAGCGGTTCCGAATTATTTATATTAAGCATTTATAGCATGCATTTATATAGTATGACACTCCTCCCCACCTTGCTTTCGCAAACCATGGCTAACTGATTCCTCTGGTGCCTGCCAAAAATCTCATACCATGGAGGAGTGCCTATTTAGTTGTTTAGCTTTTTTATGTTATAGTGGTCTGATGCGTGTGAAACACACGTTCTATAGGAGACCCCAAGAGGAAGGTATGAAGAGCACATTAGTAATTTTCCCTCGGAAATAAACCAAGGTTGAATCGACCAGTAGGAGAAAGGAGCAACTTCCGAAGGTTGAAGCACCTGAGATGGCAGGGCGCACTACCGGTTCAGCAGCAACGTGGAACCTACACAACACAATCAATTCACTTTGCTCCAACAAGGCAGTGATGTTGTCAATCTCACCGGTTTTGCTGAACACAAAGAGGTTAAACGTATGGTGTGGAAAATAGTATGAGAACAGTATGAAATCAATAGTAGCAGTGTGAAAACAGTGGAAGCAGTGTGTATTATTAGTATGAGAAAATGGACCAGGGTCCACAGTTCACTAGTGGTGTCTCTCCATAGAAATATAGCTAACATGCGTGGTGAACAAATTACAACTGGGCAATTGATAGATAAAGAAACATGCATGACATGATGATTACTATGAGATTCATGCGGGCATTACAACAAAATACATAGATCGTCATCCAACTGCATCTATGACTAATAATCCACCCTCCGAATATCATCCGAACAAACGTTGGGTATTAAGTTGCAAGCAACGGATTATCACAGTAAGGAAAGTGTGTAATTTAAACAATGTAAACGAAGTAAACATCGTTGTTTTCTCCCTAATGGCAACAACATATCCTCCATCCGTCACATTTCTGTCACTCGAGCACAAATGCAAAGGAGGCATGACCCACTATCGAGCATAAATACTACTTCTTGGAGTCACTAGCATCTACTTGGCCAAAGCATCTAGTAATAACGGAGAGCATGCAAGATCATAAATAACATACACATGAAGATAACATGATAGATTGATAATCAAGAGACATAGCATTCAATAATCATCGGATCCCAGCAAACACAATATGTAGCATTAAAATAAGATGATCTCGATCATGTGAGGCAGCTCACGAGATCCAAACATAAGGCATAAAGAGGAGAGGACAACCATCTAGCTACTGCTATGGACCCGTAGTCCAAGGATGAACTACTCAAGCATCACTCCGGAGGCAGGCATGGTGGTGTAGAGCCCTCCGGTGATGATTTTCCCTCCCGGCAGGGTGCCGGGGAGAACTCCAGAACCCTGCCGATCTCGGGTTGTCGATGACGGCGGCCTAGGGTGTTTTTCATGGAAAAGTGTTATATTTTTAGGGTTCATGCATCGGGGGGAATAAATATGCGAAAGGGCGATGGCGGTGGGCACCCGATGGGCCCACACCACCCACAAGCGCGGCCAGGGGGCACCGCCCTATGGTGTGGCCCCCCCTCCGGGCCTCTTTGAGACTCCGTGGAACCTTCAGGAATTCTAAGACTTCCGGGCTTCGAATTTTCCAATTCCGAGAATATTTCGAGAACAACTTTTCTGAAACTAAAAAACAACAAAAAACAGGAACTGGCTCTGTGGCATCTTGTCAATAGGTTAGTCCCGGGAAATCGATAAAAATGACATAAATTGTAAGGAAAACATGTAGCATATGACATGAAAACAACATGGAACATCAAAAATTAAGGATTCGTTAATGACATATCAACATCCCCAAGCTTAGTTCCTACTCGTCCTCGAGTAGGTAAACGATAAAAACACATAATTTCTGAGGTGACATGCTACCAACATAAACTTTATCATCTAAATTGTAAAAGCATAAGCATGGCTGAGATCAGAGAACTTTAACACAAGCATGATAAATATAATTCTAATAATAAAACATATCAATCACTTTGCATAATGAAAAGTAACACAAATAAAAGATCATGAATAATAATTCACTTGAAAGCTATATGTTTGTTTCAAGCATAGAGATAACATAGCAAAGTGATATTTCGCTTGTCCATAAGATTGGGGCAAAACATAAATGCCAGGACACCTTCAAAGTTTAAGAGAAAGACTAGAACAAATAATTTGAGAACAAACAATAACACATCATGGATCAATTAATAATGTTTCTGGGACAAATGCACATTAAACTCGGAATGGCAACCATGCTCTATCAACTGTGCATAAAGTAACAAGATGGAGGCTCAACATAAAGGTAACAGAAAGGACCTTCACAGAGGGAAGCAGGGATCACTCATGTGCTAGAGCTTTTTATTTTGTTAAACAGAGGTATTGAAAACGTTTTTAGAGAGGTGTATGTTTATGTCAACGAATGGTAAACAGAAAATACAGTACGTCACAAGCCAACTAGACTTCACAAGAGCGGCTCCCATAGAAGGACGCATCTGGGTAGAAGGCCATCCCTCTTTCTATTTTGCTTACACAATTATGTTTTGACTGATTAATCAGGGGCAAAAATAGTGAAGAGAATTTGTTGTTATTAATTTGGGGCTAGGCACTCCGCTGCCATATCTTCTATCATTGGATAAGCGGATGAAGCCACTAGTCCAGGGTGTGAAAGTCCAATCAACAAGTGAGATAAAGATTCTCTCTTTATGCCCTCATGAGCTAAAACAGGAGCACAAAACATGAGTAATTTTGAAAGTTTTAAAGGTAACACATGAGCAATTTACTTTGGAGTGGCGGTTAAATACCACATGTAGGTAGGTATGGTGGACACATTTGGAAAACTTTGGTTTTTGGGAGTTGTATACAGGAGTAGAGCTCATACTCAGTACAAGTGGAGGCTAGCAAAAGAGTGGGAGCGACAAATCAAGAGAGCAATAATGGCCATAATCATGCATAGCGACAAAAACATCATTAATCAAAGCATAAGTGGTACTGCAAGTTCAAAAAATAAATGATCATAGAGGCTATAAGTGACTGGCTTGTAGTCATAAACATGGTGTAAGCATGCGCCAAGTCAACCAAATAAAACGTTCAAATGAGAACACCACATATTTATGCTTCAATATGACAAGAACAACTCATGATTCTTTTTAAGGCACATTAAACACTCTCAGCTATTTTATACAAACATGCTAGAAAAATAACCACTAGTCTTTAGAATTAAAATAACATCTAGCATGACATGAAAAAGTCTAGCCACAGACTATACAATCTTCTAATTGCATTGTTATAAGCACGAAAATTGTACTACTGCTTTCCAACACCAAGCATTTCATAATAAAGAAAAACTCTCCAAGAGATGCAGCAATGAAACAAGAGATTACTAAAACAACTCTATTAAACTAACAGCTCGAAATAAGAGATGCAAGAAAAACAGGAGCTAAACAGGAATTTTGCAGCAGCTAGAAGAAAAACTAAGAATTCGAGCATAACAAGCATTCAAACGAAAAAGTGGAGCGTGTCTCTCTCCCACACAAAGAATGATAAGTTCCAACTATATTGTTTCATAAAGGAAAAAAATAAAACAAAGGAAAACAAAAGAAAAACAAACAGACACTCCAAGTAAATTTCATATGATGTGACCGAATAAAAATATAGTTTCACTAGAAGTGACCTGATAAATTGTTGGTGAAGAAGGGGATGCCTTAGTCATCCCCAAGATTAGATCCTTGAGTCTTCTTAGAATTTTATGGGATGAACCACGGGGGCATCCCCAAGCTTTGACCTTGCGGTCTTCTTGATCACATTATACCACCCTCTTTTCTTGACCCTTGAAAACTTCCTTCACACCACACTCAAAAAGTAATTTGCGTTAGAGGGTTAGTGAAACAATAAAAAAATCCATGGGTTCTGCATGGGAACAAGTTCTATTGATAATTTTAAACATAAGCTACATCCACGGATGTTTCATGAAGCAAATAAATCCACTTGACATCATAAAAGGGCAAATGTAAGAAAAATGGCAGAATCTGCCATAACCAGAACAATATGTAAAGACGAATTTTTCGGGGAACTTACGTTGCTCAGATAAAAAAACATAAAGAACTAAAAGTTTCATAATTATCTGAGGAATAAGCATGAAAAATTTCAAGTCATTTTGATCTTTCTAGAATTTCTACGATTTTTTGCGGTGGATAGTAGAAATTTGTTTCCCGTGGAGAAATCCAAAGCCAACTCCAACTTTCGCTAGAAACTTTACTTGGAAAAACTAATACATGAAAATAAAGATACAAAGAAGTTGCTACAGAAGTATAAAACACCTTGAATCAAATAAAATAGAGAAAAACAAAGTAAAATAAAACCATGGGTTATTGATACGTGCATTTTATATCATCATTTATACCCTCCATATATGAATTATTGGGATGTTTTATCAATGTTATGTCATTGTTTTGCATGTTTTAGATGATTTTATGGGACTTTCCTACAAAGTCCCTATTTTTGGTATTTAATTTCTGGGTGTCAGAAAACACCTGTTTTCATGTTTTTGATGTTTCAGGAGCTACAGGTATCCAAATTGCGAAAGGAAAGAAACCCTGTCAGTTTTTATTCGGGAGAAAGGCCGTGGGCACAAGACACAAAGGAGGAGGGCCAGGAGGCCAAAAAGGGGGTAGCCCACGCGGCCAGATTCCCTGGCCGTGTGTGGGGCCCCCAAATGGGCCACATCACCTCCTCCCCGAGGTCTTTTTGCTGACGACTCCGTCTTCCCTGAAAACCAACACCCTAATTTTCCCGAGATGAGACGGAGCCGCCAGGGCGGCGAAACTCTCGAAACTCTCCGCGGGGGAGACAGATCCTGCTGCTCCGGAGCTCCGGAGAAGGGGGAAATCATCCCCATCTTCATCCCCATCTCCTCCTTGGCGTGGGAGGAGGCATCTCCATCACCATCCTCACCAGCACCTGCATCTGCACCATCACCAGCACCGTGATCCACTCCGATCCCCTCATAGTTTGATCATTGCTACACCCTAGATACGTGTTATTGTACTCCGTTGCATGTTTGGGATTGAGTACTTGGCATTATTTGGTGGTGGATCCATTATTTCACATTGTGTTGTACCACATATGTCACCATACATGATCATGTTTGCACGTTGTGAGTAGTTACCGCATGTTCCTGAGGGCATAGGATGAATTGGCAATGATTTGTTACATGAGATGAGTTGTTATTTGGTCTAGTATTTATCTTTTATGTGATTCTATGATGGTGTTGTACGAACGTCGACTGTACAACACTTCACCTACATGGGCTCATAGGAAAACAACATAGTGTAGTGACGTGATGATGTCTTTAGGTGACAGGAACTTGAGACAGAGTCGTTGAATTGCATTATGAGGGTACTTGTATCGAGGACCTTAGATCATAAGGCTATGGTGGGACATCATGTTTTAATAATTCTCGTGCTGTCATTTAATTGGCCACGTGATCCATCATAAGGGGTGATAGTTTATTTATTTAGCTATTCCTATTTGTGGCTCCGTCCGAACAAGATTAAAACTAGACAAGATATACAAACATGTTATGCAATGAATCACTATGCCAGCTAAATCCGTGCAGCCCTCGGGAACATTTTCCACATATAAGACACAAACACACACTTGAGCTTGTCCTCTTGCGCATTAGAGGATTGGGCTTTGTCTCTCATTGAGACCTACTACTTGCTGCAATTTACTTTCCGCATTTTACTTTACTTGCACTACACAATTAAAACACAAAAACACCTGTTGCTTTTATTATTCCTTTGCTATTCTACTTACCAGTTCCTTCTGCTCCTCGTGGGTTCGACAACCTTTCTAATTCGAAAAGTACTACAATTGATCTCCTGCACTTGGGAGCCATCAAGACACTTTTCTGGCGCTGTTGCCGGGGAACGTAGCGCTATTGGTAAGAAGTTTGGTAAGGAAACTTGAAAGCTGAATTTTACTTGTTGTTGCATCCTGTTATTATTATGGCTTTTATGAGAGATGCTTCGCTGAAACTTGCTTTATATGAGAGTGCTTATGCTATTAAACCTAAAGTTGTTGAAAAAGCACCTCATGATGATGGTTATATTATTCCCCTTGAATTTGTTAAAGCTGTTAGGAATGAGTATTTTGCAGGGGATGGAACAAAGGATGCAAGTGATCACATACGGGCTATTAAGGATATATGTGGGCTTATTAGGCTCAAGGCTATTTCTAAGGAGGAGGTAAAATGCAAGTTATTGTACCAGTCCTTAACTGGTGATGCTCGAAAATGGTATATGTCCCTGGATGAAGAAATTACACATAATTGGGATATTTTTATGAAGGTTTTCTTTCTTAAATATTTTACTCCTAAAGAAGCTTATGAGAACCGTTGCTTTATATTTAATTTTTGGCCACACCTTGGAGATAGTATTAGTCAAGCTTGGGGGAGGCTTAAGGACCTCCTTCGTAAGAATCCTTGTCATGATCTCACAAATAAACTTATATTGATAAACTTTTATGTGAGACTACCTGATAGGCTAAAGCAATATTTGGATGGTTCATCTGGTGGAAGCTTTACAAATAATACTGCAGAAGAAGCTTGGAATTTATTGGAAATTATTTCGAAGAACTCTGAATATTGGGACCTAGACAAAGGTAATGAAGCTTATTTTGGTTATGGATATTCATGTGTAGAAAGTTTCTCTAGTTCTATTTTGTTCAAGAATGTTATTAAAGATTTTGGTCTTGATCCATATGTTACAATTGAAATAGCTAAAAATTTGCTGAGCACATTCGAATTCCTAAAAGTGGCTTTGATTATTATGTTGAACCTGTTAAATCTTCTATTGTTGTCCCTAAATTTATTAAAGAAACACCAGTGTCATGTGTAGTAATAGAAGAATATATTGAACCACCTCCCTATCCTGAAAAAGTTAAAGAGAATTTGCTTATTGCTGTTGCTGACAAAAGTAGAAAGAGATGTTCTCAACCTAAAGAACAGGTGGAAGTCCAGAACCAAGTCTCTATTATTAAGCAATTAAATGAAGAAGATCACGTTGATGTTTATTTATGTGAAGATGCTACCAAAGTTATTAAAGGGAATTCATCCAAAGTTGGTAAGCCAATTATATCATGCTCTATTGGGACTTCTTGTTATCATGGTTTATGTCATATTGGAGCAAGCATTAGTGTCATTCCATATTCTCTCTTTCAAGAAATTAAGCCTGATATTGATCCTATCACCATGGAAGAAACAGGTATGACCATTCAGCTTGCTAATAAAGATTATATTAGTCCCTTTGGAATTGTTAGAGATGTTGAAGTATTGGTAGGGAAAATAAAATATCCTACTGATTTTGTTGTGCTTGGTTGTCCACAAGATTCTTTCTGCCCTATTATATTTGGTAGACCTTTCTTACATACTGTCGGTGCTGAAATTGATTTGCCTAGAGAAAGGGTGTTTATTGAATGTGCTGGAGAGAAACTTGAATTTAACTTTTCTAAATTTGCTGATAAACCTGCTAAGAAAGAACCAAAATCTAAAGATATAATTGAAACTCTTGCTCATATAGCTGTAGCTTCATCAGACGTGGTGGAACGTTATATGCTTAATCAGGAAGAGCCATTTAATGATGCAGAAAAAGAAGCTTTAGAACAAATATTATGGCAGCAACCTCCATAACTACAATTGCATATCCCACATGATAATCTAGGAGTACTCCCACCTCCTAAAGGAGATCCTAGTTTTGAATTAAAGCCTTTGCCTGAAAATCTGAAATATGCATACTTGGATAAGAAAAATATATATCCTGTTATTATTAGTGCTAACCTTTCAGCTGAGGAAGAAGAGAAATTACTTGATGTGCTTAAAGCCCACCGTAAGGCTATTGGTTATTCTCTTGATGATCTTAAGGGCATAAGTCCAGCTCTATGTATGCATAAAATTAATTTGGAAGAAGATGCTAAACCTGTTGTTGATTTCCAACACCGTCTACATCCAAAAATGAAGGAAGTGGTAAGAAAGGAGGTAATTCGACTCATAGAGGCTGGTATTATTTATCATATAGCTGATAGTAAATGAGTTAGTCATGTTCATTGTGTTCCTAAGAAAGGTGGAATTACTGTGGTTCCTAATAAAGATGATGAACTTGTTGCTCAACGTAATGTTGTTGGTTATAGAATGTGCATTGATTATAGAAAATTAAATAAAGCAACTCGTAAGGACCATTATCCATTTCCCTTTATTGATCAAATGCTAGAGAGATTATCTAAACATTCTCACTTTTGTTATTTAGATGGGTGTTCAGGCTTCTCTCAAATTCCAGTGCATAGCGATGATCAGGAAAAGACCACTTTTACTTGCCCATATGGTACATTTGCTTATAGGAGAATGCCTTTTGGTTTATGTAATGCGCCTGCTACTTTTCAGAGATGCATGAATGCTATATTTGCTGATTACATTGAAAAGATAGTGGAAGTCTTTATGGATGATTTTTCGGTGTATGGTACTTCTTTCGATAATTGCTTGTTCAACCTTAACAAAGTTTTGCAGCGTTGTGAAGACCAACACCTTGTTCTTAATTGGGAGAAGTGTCACTTTATGGTAACAGAGGGAATTGTTCTTGGGCATCGAATTTCTGGAAGAGGAATAGAAGTTGACCCAGCAAAAATTGAAGCTATTGAGAAATTACCATATCCAAGAGACATCAAAGGTATAAGAAGTTTTCTCGGTCATGCAGGTTTTTATCGTAGGTTCATTCAAGATTTCTCTAAAATATCAAAGCCTCTAACCAATCTTTTGCAAAAGGATGTTCCGTTTTCTTTTAATGATGATTGCATAGAATCCTTTAATGTTTTAAAGAAAGCCTTAATAACTGCACCTATTATTCAACCTCCTGATTGGAACTTGCCCTTTGAAATTATGTGTGATGCTAGTGATTATGCAGTTGGAGCTGTTTTAGGCCAAAGGGTTGATAAGAAATTGAATGTTATTTACTATGCTAGTAAAACACTAGATGGTGCTCAAAGAAATTATGCTACAACTGAAAAAGAATTTTTAGCGGTAATATTTGCATGTGATAAATTTAGATCTTACATAATTGATTCAAAAGTCACTGTGCACTCTGATCATTCTGCTATTAAAATTTGATGAATAAGAAAGATGCTAAGCCTAGGCTAATAAGATGGGTACTTTTGTTGCAAGAATTTGATTTACACATAGTAGATAGGAAAGGAGAAGATAATCCCGTAGCTGATCATCTTTCTAGAATGGAAAATATACCTGATGATCCTATTCCTATTAATGATAGTTTTGCTAATGAACAACTTGCCCTTGTTAGTGTTTCTAGTGCTAAAGTTGCATCTCCTTGGTTTGCTAATTATGCAAATTTTATTGTTGGGAAAGTTATGCCACCACAATTTACTTACCAGTAAAGAAAGAAATTCTTTTATGACCTTAGACATTATTTTTGGGATGATCCAGTCTTGTATAAGAAAAGTGTTGATGGCATTATTAGACGTTGTGTACCTGAGCATGAACAGCAGGTTATTATAAGAGATTGTCATGACAGTCCCTATGGAGGACATCATGCAGGAGATCGTACTGCAGCAAAGGTATTAAAATGTGGTTTTTATTAGCCTACTCTATTCAAGGATTGTGCTGAATATGTTAAAACTTGTGATAAATGTCAAAGAGTAGGAAACATTGGTAGAAGGAATGAAATGCATATGAACTATACATTACCACTTGAACCATTTGATGTGTGGGGTTTTGACTTTATGGGACCATTTCCTGCATCTAGTACAAAACATACTCACATTTTGGTTGCTGTTGATTATGTTACAAAATGGGTAGAAGCAATTCCTACTAAGAGTGCAGACCATGCCACAACCATGCAAATGCTTAAAGAAATTATTTTCCCTAGATTTGGTGTTCCTAGATTTTTAATTACTGATAGTGGATCTCATTTTATGCATGGTGTTCTTAGAAAAACATTGGCAAAATATAATGTTAATCATAGAATTGCATCACCCTATCATCCTAAAACTAGTGGGCAAGTTGAATTAAGTAATAGGGAAATTAAACTTATTTTAGAGAAAACAGTAAACAGAGCTAGATCTGATTGGCCACTTAAAATTAATGATGCATTGTGGGCTTATAGAACTGCTTATAAAAATCCTATGGGTATGTCTCCTTATAAAATGGTTTATGGAAAAGCATGCCATTTACCCGTTGAATTAGAACATAAAGCTAGATGGGCTATTAAGAAATTAAATTTTGATTTAAAAACAGCGGGGGAGAAGAGATTGCTTGACCTAAATCTATTAGATGAATGGAGGAATGAAGCATATGAAAGTGCAAAATTGTTTAAAGAGAAAGTTAAAATTTGGCATGACAAGAAAATTAAAAGAAAAGAATTTAAAGTAGGTGATCAAGTCCTATTGTACAACTCTCGTTTTAAGTTTTCTGCAGGGAAATTAGCTTCAAAATGGCAGGGTCCATTGGTAGTACAGGAGGTATACCGTTCGGGGGCCTTCCGTCTTCACGGTGATATGAAAGGTAAACCTCATGTGGTCAATGGACAACGCCTAAAACATTATATTGCAGGAAAGAGCTTCATAGGAACCATCAAGGAGATAAAGTTAATGACACCGGAGGAGGTAATTGTAAGGGATCCTGCAGTTTCAGAAACCCAAATTCAATAATTTACAATTATTGTGTTTGGAAGTTTCTCGGAATTGCGTGAAAAATTACGGAACTCATTTTTTATGGAAATTAACGTGTGGGACAAGAAAATTGGAAGGAATTGGACCTCGAGGGGGAAAAGAGGACCCCACACACGGCCAGATTCCTTGGTCGCGTGGAGGTACCCCTTTTCCACCTCGGATTCCCGTTCCGTCTCGTTTTCGACTCCGACGCTTCGTCTTACCCCAAAAACCGTCAATATATACCCCCTTTTGTCGATCTAATCCCGCACCAAGAGTTCTCGCATGATCTTTGTTTTGTCTATTATGTCTGTCAGGTTTTCCAAGCCATGACTTCGGGAGACTCCTACCAATGCACCTCCATGGATGATGATGATGATGATGAGCTTGAGGGCAACAGCCCCACATCCATCCACAGGAGGAATAGGAAGAGGAAGGACTACTCGGATGACGAGGACGTGGAGCTTCGCGAGATCATGGATGAAGAACCTGACGAGGAAGATGACGAGGCCATCTTTGACATACCACCTCTTGCAACAGCACCTCCATCACCAATCCCTGTTGCTGGCGTACGGGTGAACATGTCTTTTGGAAACAAGAGACAGTCCGCACGTATGAGCACCGGAGGGAAGGCTCCAAGGCACTCACTTGCTAGCAAAAACGCAGTTTCTCCTCTTATTGGCAGGGAAACTCCCACTGAGAAGAATTGCACTGGAGATTGGGATCACCTTATTCCCAAGAAGAAAGCACCAAGCCCGGAGTGGAAAACTCCCGAGGAGACGGTGGAGAAGGACCTCATGGAAAGGTTGGAAAAAGCTGCAGGAGCATTTGAGCAAGCCTATAACCTCATGATGCGCATCATTGGAGAGCTTGAAGACAACTATGAAGAGAAGAAGAAGAAGAAAGAGTGGTGGGCTGAGTACGAGAAGAAGGGAGAATGAAAAAATTACCGCAACCATCTAAGCTTGGGGGAGTTTCACCTATGCCCCGTCTTTTATCAGCTTTATCATGTCTATCTAGTTTTGGTGTGTCTTGCTTTTATTATCTAGTTATCGTTTTCGTTTAGTATTGAGTGAGCTCATTGAGCATTATCATGCATCCCCGTCTTATGGTTTATCAATGAATAATAAAGTATGGTGTCATCCATGATTCCCTTGTTTTGGGGATTTATGGGTAACACTCATGCAAATGAGCATGGCATATTTAGAGGTTTCAATCACATCTTGCCTTGAAATTAATTAACTTGAGTGTGTTGGACAATTGTAGAATTATCTCAATATGACATAAATCCACTATCTATCTATTAGCTTAATGGCTATTCCGAGCATGTTCACCATGTTATAGTTTCATTTATGCTCTAAATTAAGATTCTTATGTTATTAATTGGCATGGGCTGAATTTGGGATAAGACTCTCACGAACTTTTGAATGCACACATTTATTTCTATTGCACTTAACAAACATGACCCATTAATGGGAACTAAAAGTTTTGTGCTTGACAAGGATTTTGGTTGGGAGTTGGCTAACACGTGCATCACATGAAAAGCTTTCAACATTGCACAAAGAAATTTTATATTTAGTTGATGTCATGTGCTTTTGTTTTTTGGACTCCTGCCATGCCGAAATGAAAAGGAGGAATAGTCAGTTTTGATGAGTAAGTATATATGACTAGAGAAATTGCATTGGGCCACTAACCCAAGCCATGCTTGATCATGGTGGAAATTTACTTACAGCTAGAGTGGACTCTACAAACACATCATACAATAAAATAAGAAGCTATGCATATAGTGAATGAAATAAAAAAGGATGATGAGTCTACTCCGTTTGTTCATCTTGTTATTGTGACATGGGCTGGTTTCTATGTCATGGGGCAAGAGGTACCTCTTTGCAATTCTCTATGATGTCATTAATACTTATTATGATTGTACAAAGCTTATTAGGAATCTTAAGTTGAGTAATCATGGAGTAGGTTTTCACACTCACGGGGCATGAGACATTCAACCAACACCTTGTCAACCACATTACTTCAACATTCATAAATTAAGATGCTAATGATAAATGGGCAATGAGAGTCTTAGCCCAATGGATGCCACATTACAATTAGTAATTTAAGCTGAATAGTTTGGAAACTAAATGAGACTTGATCATGTTTTACCTCTACTCATTTATCTTTCTCCAAATTAAAGAGTATAATTTGATTGTCCAACATACAATGGTTATTTGCTTTCAAAAGTATGGGGTGTTTTCTAGAGCTTCGAATATGTTATCCTTATGTGTATGAGTTCTATTCATTCATCTTGCATTATAACTGAACATGATGATGATACAATGCCCGTATTTATTTATCAACCATAAGTCCATTGATGCATGTAATGATCTATGTCCTTATTTACTCGAGGACGAGCAAAGGTTTAAGCTTGGGGGAGTTGATACGTGCATTTTATATCATCATTTATACCCTCCATATAGGCATTATTGGGATGTTTTATCAATGTTATGTCATTGTTTTGCATGTTTTAGATGATTTTATGGGACTTTCCTACAAAGTCCCTATTTTTGGTATTTAATTTCTGGGTGTCACTAAACACATGTTTTCATGTTTTTGATGTTTCAGGAGCTACAGGTATCCAAATTGCGAAAGGAAAGAAACCCTGTCAGTTTTTCTTCGGGAGAAAGGTCGTGGGCACAAGACACAAAGGAGGAGGGCCAGGAGGCCCAAAAGGGGGTAGCCCACGTGGCCAGATTCCCTGGCCGCATGTGGGGCCCCCAAATGGGCCCACAGCACCTCTCCCTGAGGTCTTTTTGCTGACGACTCCGTCTTCCCCGAAAACCAACACCCTAATTTTCCCGAGACAAGACGGAGCCGCCAGGGCGGCGAAACTCTCGAAACTCTCCGCGGGGGAGACAGATCCTGCTGCTCCGGAGCTCCGGAAAAGGGGGAAATCATCCCCATCTCCTCCTTGGCGTGGGAGGAGGCATCTCCATCACCATCCTCACCAGCACCTGCATCTCCACCATCACCATCACCGTGATATACTCCGTTCCCCTCATAGTTTGATCATTGCTACACCCTAGATACGTGTTATTGTACTTCGTTGCATGTTTGGGATTGAGTACTTGTCATTATTTGGTGGTGGATCCATTGTTTCAGATTGTGTTGTACCACATATGTCACCATACATGATCATGTTTGCACGTTGTGAGTAGTTCCCGCATGTTCCTGAGGACATAGGATGAATTGGCAATGATTTGTTACATGAGATGAGTTGTTATTTGGTCTAGTATTTATCTTTTATGTGATTCTATGATGGTGTTGTACGAACGTGGACTGTACAACACTTCACCTACATGGGCTCATAGGAGAACAACGTAGTGTAGTGACGTGATGATGTCTTTAGGTGACAGGAACTTGAGACAGAGTCGTTGAATTGCATTATGAGGGTACTTGTATCGGGGACCTTAGAGCATAAGGCTATGGTGGGACATCATGTCTTAATAATTCTCGTGATGTCATTTAATTGGCGACGTGATCCATCATAAGGGGTGATAGTTTATTTATTTAGCTATTCCTATTTGTGGCTCCGTCCGAAGAAGATTAAAACTAGACAAGATATACAAACATGTTATGCAATGAATCACTATGCCAGCTAAATCCGTGCAGCCCTCGGGAACGTTTTCCACATATAAGACACAAACACACACTTGAGCTTGTCCTCTTGCGCATTAGAGGATTGGGCTTTGACTCTCATTGAGACCTACTACTTGCTGCAATTTACTTTCCGCATTTTACTTTACTTGCACTACACAATTAAAACACAAAAACACTTGTTGCTTTTATTATTCCTTTGCTATTCTACTTACCAGTTCCTTATGCTCCTCGTGGGTTCGACAACCTTTCTAATTCGAAAAGTACTACAATTGATCTCCTGCACTTGGGAGCCATCAGTTATCTCCCAAGAAGTGTTTTTCTTTAACGCATTTTAGCTAGGCCTAGAAAAAGTGGAATCACGTGTTTTCAAGTGAAGAAGCATCCACATTATAATTTGTTCGAATAATAGAATCAAAAGGCAACTTCATTATCTTTCTAGTAAAGTGTTCCATACCTTTCTTGAGTGGGAATTAAAATTTAATATTCCCCCCTTTCATATCAATATCAACACCAACATTTCTAACAAAAGGTCTTCCCAAAATAATTGGACAAGAAGCTATGCATTCAATATTCATAACAATAAAATCAACGGGGACAAGGTTATTATTAACCATGATAAGAACATCATCAAATCTCCCCAAAGGTTTCTTTCTAACTTTATCAATAAGACGAATATCCAAATAACAATGCTTCAATGGTGTCAAATCAAGAATATCATAAAGTTTCTTCGGCATAACAGAGATACTAGCACCAAGATCACATAGAGAATTGCAATCAAAATCATTCACTTTCATTTTAATGATGGGTTCCGAACCATCATCAAGCTTCCTAGGGATAGAGGCTTCACATCTTAATTCATCTTCTTTAATTTGCATGAGAGCATTTGCAATATGTTTTTTGAAAGCCATATTCATAGTACTAGCATTAGGACACCTAGCAAGCTTATGTAAGAACTTATTAACTTCATTCATGTTGCAATCATCAAAGTCAAGATCATTTTTATAAAAGGTAATGGGACCATTATCTCTCATGTTTCTAAAAATTTTAGCACTTTTATGAGGAACATTTTTAGCAGTTTCAGGCAGTTTTGCATTTTTAATAGAAGAAGTGGGAGTATTACCAACACCGACTACTTTACCATTGATAGTAGAAGGATTAATAGCATGAGAAGCTTTAGTTTTACTAGTGGTGGTAGTGGTGCAAACATTAGCTATATTATTCTTTCTAGCTATTTCATCTTCTCTTTCCCATCTAGGATGCAATTCAGCTAACATCCTAACATTGTCATCAATTAGAATTTGAATGGCATTAAATTTTTTTATTTATTTAAGATCATGAGGCATAACCTTTAGTTTCATAAAATCAACATCAAGAGGAAGGTTATTAACTTTAGAAGCAAGAACATCAATTTTGCCAAACTTTTCCTCAACAGATTTATTAAAAGCAGTTTGTGTACTAATAAAATTCTTGAGCATGTTTTAAAGACAAGAGGGTACACTTTTATTGTTGTTGTAGGAATTACCATAAGAATTTACATAACCATTATTATTATTAGGAGGATCTGGCCTATAATTATTGCTACCAAAATTATTCCTATAAGCATTGTTGTTGAAATTATTATTTTTTGTGAAGCTCACATCAACATGCTCTTCTTGAGCAACCAAAGAGGATAAAGGAACATTGTTTGGATCAATAGGAGCATGGACATTCATAAGCATGGACATAATAGCATCAAGTCTATCACTCAAAGAGGAGTATTTTTCAATAGAATTTACCTTCTTACTTGTTGTATCTCTCTAAGTGTGCCATTCATAATAATTTACCATCATATCATCAAGAAGCTTTGTTGTTGTCCCCAAAGTACTGGACATAAAGGTTCCTCCAGCAGCTGAATCCAGAAGGTTTCTTGAAGAAAAATTCAAACCTGCATAAAAGGTTTGGATGATCATCCAAGTATTCAGTCCATGAGTGGGACAATTCTTTACTAAAGATTTCATTCTTTCCCAATCTTTAGCAACATGCTCATTATCAAGTTTCTTAAAATTCATAATGCTACTTATTAAAGATATAATCTTAGCAGGAGGATAATATTTTCTAATGAAAGCATCTTTACACTTAGTCCAAGAATTAGTACTATTTCTAGGCAAAGATAACAACCATTCTTTGTCTCTTCCTCTCAAAGAGAAAGGAAACAATTTACGTTTAACAATATCTCCATCTACATCTTTATATTTTTGCATCTCACATAGTTCAACAAAATTATTAAGATGGGCAACAGCATCATTAGTACTAACACCAGAAAATTGCTCTCTCGTAACAAGATTTATTAGGGCAGACTTTATCTCATAAAAATCACCAGTAGGAGCAGGTGGAGCAATAGGTGTGCTAATGAAATCATTGTTGTTGGTGCTTGTAAAGTCACACAACTTAGTGTTCTCAGGGGTACTCATTTTAGCAAGATTAAAAACATGATACAAACAACAACTAGAATGAGATGTAAATTTTTTGTGTTTTTGATAAAGAGAAGCAAACAAAACAAAATAAAATAAACGAAGAAAAACTAAAACAAAGTAAAGAGATTGGAAGGCAGAGACTCCCCTTGCAGAAATTCTCTTCCTCCCCGGCAACAGCGCCAGAAAAATAGCTTGATGCGCGTGAAACACAAGTTCTTTGGGAGACCCCAAGAGGAAGGTATGAAGAGCACATCAGTAACTTTCCCTCAGAAAGAAACCAAGGTTGAATCGACCAGTAGGAGACTGGAGAAACTTCCTAAGGTTGAAGCAGCTGAGATGGCAGGGCGCACTACCGGTTCAGCAGCAACGTGGAACCTACACAACACAATCAATTCACTTTACCCCAATGAAGCAGTGAGGTTGTCAATCTCGCCGGTTTTGCTGAACACAAAGAGGTTAAAAGTATGGTGTGGAAAATAGTATGAGAACAGTATGAAAACAGCAGTAGCAGTTTGAAAACAGTGGAAGCAGTGTGTCTATTATCAGTATGAGAAAATGGACCGGGGCCCACAGTTCACTAGTGGTGTCTCTCCATAAAAGAGAGCTAACATGCGTGATGAACAAATTACAGTTGGGCAATTGATAGATAAAGAAACATGCATGACATGATGATTACTGTAAGAGTCATGCGGGCATTACAACAAAATACGTAGGTCGTCATCCAACTGCATCTATGACTAATAATCCACCCTCCGAATATCATCCGAACAAACGTGGGGCATTAAGTTGCAAGCAACAGATTATCGCAGTAATCAAAGTGTGTAATGTAAACAATGTAAACGAAGTAAACATCATTGTTTTCTCCCTAATGGAAATAGCACATTCTCCATCCGTCACGTTTCTGTCACTCGAGCACAGATGCAAAGGAGGCATGAACCCACTATCGAGCATAAATACTCCCTCTTGGATTCACTAGCATCTACGTGGCTAGAGCATCTACTGAAAACGGATAGCATGCAAGATCATAAATAACATACACATGAAGATAACATGATAGATTGATAATCAAGAGACATAGAATTCAATAATCATAGGATACCAACAGCCACGACATGCAGCATTACAATAAGATGATCTCGATCATGTGAGACAACTCACGAGATCCAAACATGAGGCATAAAGAGGAGAGGACAACCATCTAGCTACTGCAATGGACCTGTAGTCCAAGGATGAACTACTCAAGCATCACTCTGGAGGAGGGCATGGTGGTGTAGAGCTCTCCGGTGATGATTTTCCCTCCCGGCAGGGTGCCGGGGAGAACTCCAGAACCCTCCCGATCTCGGGTTGACGATGACAGCTTCCTCTGGTGTTTTTCGTGGAAAATGGTATATTTTTAGGGTTCACGCATCGGGGGGAATAAATAGGCGAAAGGGCGAGGGCGGTGGGTGCCCGAGGGGCCCACACCACCCCCAAACACGGCTAGAGGGCGCTGCCCTATGGTGTGGCCCCCTCCGGGCCTCTTCGGGACTCCGTGGAACCTTCGGGAATTCTAATACTTCTGGGCTTCGAATTTTCCAACTATGAGGATATTTCCAAAACAAATTTTCTACTGCAAGAAAACAACATGGAACATAGGAAATTAAGGATACATTTATGATGTATCATGGTCTAACCAGCTCTTTGCAAAATTAATGACGAACAGATGAAGCATGCAAGTCAGGGTACCTAAATAGCATGGAAGACAACAAACCCAACTACTACTTCCTCATGAGCTAAAACAGTGTCACAAAACGAGAAGTATTTTGAAAGTTTTAAAGGTATCACATGCAAATTTACTTGGAGTGGCGGTGAAATACCACATATAGGTAGGTATGGTGGACACATTTGGCAAACTTTGGTTTTGGGGAATTGGATGCACGAGTAGAGCTCATGGTCAGTACAGGTGAAGTCTAGCAATAGACTGGGAGCGACAATCAAGAGAGAAATAACCGTCATAAACATGCTTGCGACAAAATAAAATTAACGGAGGCATAAAAGTGATACAAATACTCTGAGGCAAAATAAATCATCGAGGCTTAATTGACTTTTTTCAGTCCTATGCATGCATGAGAATGTGCCAAGTCAATTCAAGAGAAACATTCAGAGGAAAATACCATAGTGTCATATGCTTCTATGAATAAAACAATGCAAGAAAACATTTATACGACATGCTATCTAATATTGGTAAGTTGGAACTAAACTTGAGAGAGCACGAACTACTAAGCATCCATTAAATAACATACACCTTACACGAACAAACTAAGCATGTCCACATGAATGAATACATGTACAAAAATGAAAACAAATAGAGTTCATACCAGCCTCTCACCACAACTTGAATTGGTGTAACTCGTTATTATTGCTCTTCACTTGGGTGGTTCGAATGATATAAAATGATAACCAAGCTCCAATGGATACACGGAAGACCGATGAACTCTGCAAAAACTTTACAAAACCAAAGAAGAACAACAAATATTTTTGGGTTTGCAAATTTAAAACATGAACAAAAGGAAAACAAGCAAACAAAGAAAAATCTTTTTGGATTTTTGAATATTAAACCGAAATAGAAAACAAAGCAAACCAATGAAAGAAACTAAAGAAACAAATAAAGAGAAACAACCGAAAGATGTTTGTTTTTTTGTGTTTTGGAAATCAAGAACAAAACAATAAAAACAAAAAGAAATGAAAGAAGCAAAAAGAAGCGAAAGAAACTAAAATGAGCGAAAGAAACGAAAACAAGTGAAAGAAACGAAAACATGGATATACAAAGAACCGACAGAAACGTGATATATAGATGAGCGTGATGTCGGCATACCTCCCCCAAGCTTTGGCTCTTGGCCTAAGTGGAGATCAATCCCAAGAGGGCCATGAAGTGGCGCGCCCATAGTAGGCCGAGGATGAGCCATCCTCGTGATATAAGTGGATATACAAAGAACCGACAGAAACGTGATATATAGATGAGCGTGATGTTGGCATAGCTCCCCCAAGCTTAGGCTCTTGGCCTAAGCGGAGATCAATCCCAAGAGGGACATGAAGTGGCGCCCCCATAGTAGGCCAAGGATGATCCATCATCATGATATAAGCTCGAGGACCCCAAGTGTACGGTGTGGTGTAGTCCTCAGAGGGCGCGTTCTGCCCCATCTGATGCTCGGGGTCATGTTGCTCATGGAATTGAAGCAGGCGCAGCTGCTCATCCAACTCATCCTTCGGACGCGAACACGGCGTCCTGCTAATATCAAACAAAACAGACTGCGGCAAGAGAACTTCCCTCTCATCTCCGTCAGTAAATAAAACTCTATATACTAGATGTCCAACACTAGAGTTTGCAGTAACAAAGTGGTGATCCTTCATGAGAGCAAGGTCAAGTCTCTGTGGAGCTAATAAAATATCATGAGGAGCAACAGAAAGATCTAGAGCAGCGAAAACACGCGTAGCAATAATACCTCCATAAATGGGTCCTCTAGCAGCTAAGCGGCGAGCAATGAAAGAACCGAGGTTATATTTATTGCTACTATTCAGTGCAACAACAAGAAAAGCGAGATGGTAATTTGAAATATTACTAGTGTTTTCCCTAGCAAGAACACTAGTAGCAAGGTAATAAGTGAAATATCTAGTAGCGGGGAGTTGAATGTTCCTTATCTTGCCGCGCTCAGCTATGCGGTCATCATCATTTGTAACTCCATAGTAGAGATCCATCAAATCAGCGGGTCGTTCCATAATCCTTCTCGCTGTCCCCTCCATGTTAATACCTATGATGCTTCAATTTTTTTCCAAAAGCATGAAAAAGGGTCTATCATAGATTTTGAATGCAACAGACGGGTTATACTGAGAGTTGTGGAATTTGAAACTCTCAACAAAAGTTTTTGTCAATAAAGCATATTGAGGGATTTCATCATTCATGTAGTTAGTTAGTCCAACCCTCTCAATCAGCTGTAAGAAATCCTCAAGTATCCCTGCATCAGTAAGAAAAGTATAACAAGGGAAGGTGGATGGATGTGCATCATAATCATCTCCCTCATCTTCGATACTCGGTGCAATGAGATTCTCATTATAAGACGGTCTTAGCAGAGTAGATGAGCATGAAAGCCTTGTCCTCCTAGGTGCATCACTCTAAAAAAAATCTCCAAAGTTGTAGTTGTCCATTTCTAAATTTTTTAGCTAGCATCACAAAATTTATTTCAAGCAACTATATGGTAGCAACTACTATAGAGACTTGTAGCAGGGCTAAACATGCATCAAAACTAAATTATTTCACACAAAGAAGGCATGCTAGCTCACACAACCTGTCATCTACAGTACCAAAATACTCAAGAAATACTCAATTAAATAAAATTCTACTTGGATAATCGGAGGAGTCACATACCGGAGAGCAAATGCACCAAATTTCAGCAACAAAAATGGGCTGAGAAAATAGATCGAGAAATTTGCGATGAAGAACAGCAAGAACTCGGGTTTCGGGAATGTTTTCGATGTTGGGAGAGAGAGTGGAGTGTTTGGCAGGGAGGAGAGCAAGTGGAGGGCCAGGGGCCCACACCATGTGCTGCGCCACCAGGGGCCAGGCTGCGCCACCAAGTGGAGTGCCTACATGGTGATCCCCCTGGGTCTCATAGGTGCCTCTCTACCTCATTTTTGACGTAGAAATTTAATATATTTTTTTGGAATTTTTCGAGAAACTTTATTTTCAAGGTATTTTCAGATTTTAATAATTAATTATAAACCAGGAAAACAATTATGGAAAGATGGAAAATAGAATCAAAACTAGAACTACAGAGGTTCTAAGACATTCCAATAGGCAAATAACCAAAGGGAAAAAAGGAAAACAAAGTGAAAACAAAAACGTGGGTGGTGAAAACATGAGTAACCATAGTAATCAAGATGAAAACATGACTATGGATGGTGGAATCATAATTATACTAAAGTAGCATGTTGAGAACATGGTGAAAACATAAATGTAAAAGTGGAAACATAGTGAAAACATTGTCCTCTTCATTCAAAATCACTTTGTTAACAAGGTTGATCAAGTCTTGTTACCAAAACAATTTTTATATGAAGCAAAACTTTGCTTTTCACTAAATGATTATGTTACCTCAACCTTAATAGATATAGTCCCAATCATAATAATTTCATATTCTTTTTGGTGGCATTGGAATGGGACAATAGAATTCTCCAATTTTGATGGTCTCAATATTTTCAATGAATTTAGACCATATTTCCTATCAATCTTCTTGGGAAAATAAACGAGCTGCTCTTTATCATTAACATTAAAAGTTAATTTTCCTTGGTTGCAATCAATAACAGCCCCTGCAGTCTTAAGAAAAGGTCTCCCAAGAATAATAGACATATTATCATCTGCAGGCATCTCCAACACAACAAAGTTATTTAATATCAAACAACTAGTAGCCACTTGAACATGAACATTCTCACATATACCAACAATAATAGCAGTAGATTTATCAGCCATTCGCAGAGATATATAAGTTGGTGTTAATTTTCCAAAGAGTCTCTTATAGAAAGAAAAAGGCATAACACTAACCCCTGCTCCCAAGTCACATAAAGCAGTTCTAACATAATTAGTTTTAATAGAATAAGGAATAGTAGGAATACCAGGATCTCCAAGCTTCTTTGGAACCATACCATTAAAAGAGTAATTAACAAGCGTAGTGAAAATTTCCTCATAAGGAATTTTACTTTTGTTAGAGACAAGATCTTTCATATACTATGAGTAAGGAGGTAGTTTAATAGCCTCAGTCAAAGGAATTTGCAAAAACAAAGGTTTCATCCTTTCACAAAACTTGTTGTATTGTTCTTCCTCCTTTGATTTGTGTTTCTTATTAGGAAAAGGCATTGCTTTTTGTAGTCAAGGTTCTCTTTCATTACTATGTTTATTAGCAATGAAATCCTCCTTAGCACACTTTATAGTTTTAGTTTGCTTTTCAGGTTCAACTTCAGTTTCTTGTTTATCAGAAGCATCACATTTATCATTACCAGTTTTAGTTTCAGCATCAGAGATAGATATCCTATTAGGATCTTTAGCAGGTTCAGGAGATTCTAGACCAATTTTATGTTTCCTCTTCTTTTTCTTAGAAGAAGTAATGTTGTTTTTAGGTTGTTGAGAATCTTGTTCAATTCTTTTAGGATGACCATCAGGATACAAGGCATCCTTAGTAGAAACACCACTTCTAGTAATTATTTCATAAACATGTTTTTCGCTAGAAGAATTAGCTAGCAAATCTTTATGCACCTTAGTAAGTTGATCACTTTGATTTTGAACCATATGAAAATGTTTAACAAGCATTTTAACATCATTAGAGGTTCTCTCAATAATACCATGCAAATTATCAATAGCTCTAGAGTTTTCCATTAGCTGATTCTGCCTTCTCATATTAAAGTTATCTTGCTTAACAACATAATAATCAAATTCATCTAAGCAGTGATAAGGTGGTTTAGAATAGGGAATTTCTCTATTATCAAAATACTGGAGGGAGTGTACCTCAATTGGATGGGTGAGGAATTGCTTACATAATTCTGCTATAGGTGGTAAATTCTTCACATCATCAGATTTAATACCCCTCTCTTTAGGAGATTTCTTGGCTTCCCTGATCACTTCATCACTTAATTCAATCATTCCCCTCTTCTTGGGTGTTGGTGCAGGCTCGGGTATAGTCCAATCATCATGATTCTTGCTTATATTAGCCAATAATTCCTCAGCTTCTTCTGGAGTTCTTTTCCTGAAAACACAATTAGCACAACTATCCATGTATGTCCTAGATTCAAAAGTTAGTCCATTATAAAATATATCTAAGAGATCATTTTTAGGTCATGGATTTCTAGGGTTAGATCTTATTAAAGAACAAAACCTTAACCAAGATTTAGGCAATTTCTCTTCTTCAATTTGCTTAAAGTTAAAGATTCTTTGCAAAGCAGCATGTTGAGCACTAGCAGGAAAATATTTCTGAAAGAAGCATTAGCCAAACCAATAGGACTAGTAATAGACCAGGTGAAAAATTATCAAACCAAGTTTTAGCTTCATCTTTCAATGAGAAAGGAAAAATCTTAGCAAAAAAATAAGTGTGTTTCTTAATATCATCAGAAATCATATGTTACATAGCACTTTCATTTTCAAAGATGATAGCTCATTCATATGTTACATAGCACTTTCATTTTCATTACCACAAAAAGGTTATTTCTCAACAATAGATATGTAATATAAATCTAGAGAGAAATCATAATACTTATCTTTAATGTGTATGGGAGATGTAGCAAACTTAGCATCAGGAGAAGATTTATATTTAACAGCATATCTTGCAAGAAGACTCTTAAGAGAACTTGCACTAGTAGTATCTTGAACTTCTTTAATAAAGTCATCATTAAGTTCAATGTAAGTTTCCTCAAGATCATCACTAGGACTAGGTTTAGTTGAACTAACAGGTGTACCAACATTTTCAGTAGGAATATCAGTATTTTCAATTTGTTTAGATCTAGCAATGGTGGTATCTAGGAAAGGAACTAAAGAACCACTCTCGTCAAGCACAATAGAAGCGTCATAAAAAGTATCAGAAGCATTTTCAGACTTAGCAGAAGCAGAAGTGTGTGTAGCATGTGGTGGTGTATGAAGCTTACTCATTACAGATGGTGAATCAAGAGCAACATAGGTGTTCAGAGTTGTCCCTCTCCTTATAGTGGATGGTAATATGGGGAACTTCACATCACGAGGTTTTCCCATGATGAAAATCTTGCAGCGAATAATATCACATTTAAGTGAGCAAATAAATAAAGCTATGCTCCCCGGCAACGATGCCAAAAAATAGTCTTGATGACCCACAAGTATAGGGGATCGCAACATTCTTCGAGGGAGGTAAAACCCAAATTTATTGATTCGACCCAAGGGGAGCCAAAGAATATTTATAATCCTTAACAGATGAGTTGTCAATTCAGCCGCACCTGGAAGTATGTGACGCCCCGAGATCGGGCACTATGCAGATTTCAGCATTTCCGCCAAAACCCACATAATAACCGATTTCAGGTTGCCACTTGTGATAACATTACAACAGTTCACGAATAGTCCACAACAACAACAGAGGAGGTATATACAATACGACTCAAACGAGTCAAGGATACAACTGATACAATACAAAGATCCAAATAACAGCGGAAGAAGCAACATAGTGTCCGACTACGGACAAGATACAAATTGGACTAAGAGTCCTGAAGATAACCGATGGCGTCCAATCCCTGCCCAGGCCAAGCCGGAGGGATTCCCAAGCTAACGTCGTCAGACTTCAAACCTGTTGACTGCAATGTGGAATATGCAGCCACGAAATGGATTCGTGGGTCAGTACTATTAAGTACTGGCAAGTGGATAAACCATACTCACAAGATACCAGCGTAACCAATCATCACAAGATACAAATACTTTGGGTACAACGGAAAGGAAGGGAAAATATTGCAACGAAGCGGCAACGGGCTGCACTAACTAACTACAGAGACGCGCTACAACATCTGGCTAAAAGAAAGGGATAAGATAGCACGACAAAACCAACTATAACTACTCACCAAACAATACCCATCCAGTGTTACCCCCTACTAAGGAAGCAACCCAAGGAAACTCACACTGTTGATTAAGGTGACATTCATTTTTATGGTGGAGGTAATCTATATTACTAGTCAAGTTATCATCGTTAAGTGTAAGTTGTCTCAGTACTTGTTAGCCAGCACTTTTACCAAGTCATCCATAACCGCGGACAACACGGCTTCTCGAGAAGATTAACCCTGCAGGGATGCACCAATTTGGCCGTACACGTAAGAATGACCCGCCAGATGGAAATGCACTTCCACCAAGCGAGGCACTCAACACAACCCAACTCTTCTTCGCATCAAGCCCAAAGAACCACGTGCAATTGAGCGCACGACTAATCTAGACCCACGAAGAAAAGGGGACCCTCATAGCACTCTAAGAACGTGTCTCCCTAAATGCCGACTACAAAAGTTCCACCCTGGCGCCAAGGGTTCGCACCTGCATATGCATGCGGCAAATGGAAAACCCGAACTAAGTGTGGCGATTTGGACGAGATGCGAATCGAATCAAAGTTGCGGGGGGCGCCCATACACGCTTCCCACATGCGGTTAGCGCGCTCATCATGGATCGGAGGACAAGACCCTTTTCCTAATTAAGTTCGACACTAGCAGGCCTCAAAACCACGACGGGCCTCCTGCCGGTGCCTTATCATCAAATTATTATTACCCAAAACATTAACATGTGGTTGATTAAGTTGAAACCCAACTATCAAACTAAACAGGTGATAAGAAGGACAACAAAACTTGAGCGCAAACAACACTAAGCATGCAACTACGACACGAGGGCCAACAAGGTAAACAAACAACAGTTAATAGGAAGTGGAAGGAAGGTTATATCATGGCTGCAAGGTAAACATATGATAGGATCGAGACACAAGCATCGAATCATAAGCCTAGAATAAAGACAACGGGAAGAATCGGTAACAAGTGATGAATGGCAGCCATAGGTAGCAAGTGAGTATACTTGCCTGATATCCAGCAAGTAGAGGTACATCCGAAGAACTTGTCGGTGCTCACAACATCTCAATGTCATATCCGCGAAGAAGCAACGAACTAGAACAAACACCGGATGCAACAATTACTACTACGACAAAAGATCCAGCATGATTCTATTTTATATGCATGACAGGTTAAAGGGTGCATCAAAATAAATACAAGACATGATGAAACATTTTAAATGGGCCCAAATGCAAAGATAAGGTTGCATTTGGAAAATCCCAGGTGCATGCATAGTTATTTAAGTGAATTACAAGCAAGCATTAGGTTGAAGTGATTAAATGGCATGGTGGATGATGAAAACAGAATGTATACAACATTAGCTTCAATGTGATATCTCATTTGCCAAATTTGGAATTTTAAATATTTAATTATGAATTTGTGCAATTTAAAAGGCTTAACTAAAGCATTGAATTATTTCACCACTTTTAATTAGGAAAAACAGTAAACAAATTGTATATTTGAAAAGTACAGAGAATTTTGATTGGAAAACATATTTTACTTTTCAAATTTGGAGTTAAAATGAATTAGTTATGTGCATTTGAATTTCAGGCACCTTTCTGCAGTTAACAGGGACTTGGTCGTGGTAAAAAGATCCAGATCTGGATCTGGGATCCAGATCCACTTCCTGCACCGCAGCCAGAGAGGCTGACAGTGGGACCAGGCCATGCTGGCGCCGAGGTGGCGTGTGGGTGGAGGTGGCTGGGTGTCTGTGTGCATGACAAGTGGGTCCGGCCCACGCTGAAATTAAATCGCAAAAAGGCCATGCCCGGCCGCGGGGGTGGGATTCGAACCCGCGTCTCCAGGGGAGCAGATCAAGTCCTTCGCCACTAGTGTGTGTGCGTGGTTGTGTAGTGTTACGGATCGGATGCAGGAAGAGATAGACAGAGCCGGGTTAACTGGATTTAGCCAAAAGACCTGCAGGCTTCAGGTTCAGAACTGAACGACGGCGAGGATGCCAGTGCTGGGCACGGCCGGCCTTCCAACGGCGTGCGTGCGTATGCGGGGGAGGGGCAGTGTCCTTGTGCGAGTGCTGGTAGCGAGGGATACAAGGAGCAGCGGGTTCTCACCAGCGGCGGTAGTCGAAGCAGGATGCGACGGCGAGGTTGCTCGGGCAGGGATGGTGACGGCGGAAGGGGTGGAAGCGCGTCGCGCCTGGGGCTCCTCCTGCTCCGCGCTTCCACACAGACGACGAAGGATGCACGGCGCTTCCGTTCCCGAACGCAAGGGAGGGTGGCATGGATTCTGACGATGGCGAGGTGAGGCCCGAGCTCCGTCCATGGTGGTTTCGGTGGGGAAACACAACCAGGAAGAGAAACGAAAAACATGGTGGCGGTGGCTGAAGGAGGGAGAGGGAAGAGGTCTAGGGTTTCTGGATCCTCTCCCGGGTAGATAAGAACGAGGGGGAGGAGGGGACCATGGAGGTGGGTGGTGCTCTTCTTTGGTGAAAACGACAGGAGGGGGATCACGTCCTCCTCGTGCCTGTACGGATGGAGGAGAAGGAGTTGTGGGCTGGGGGGCCGACTTGGTGGGGTTGTAGGTGGCCTCCGGTTGGGCCTTTGGGCCTGGCCGGTTGGCTGCCTCCTCCACCACTTCTTTTTATTCTTTTTTTTGTAAAAGGTGATTTAGCATTTGGATTTGAGGAAGTTTTACAACTCCAAAAATTATGAAGTAAATTTCTTTGCACTCAGCACTCAAAATGCCCAAGTGCACAAACTTTTGTTTTTGAAATTTTCAAATATTTGTGCTGTTTTGAATTTGATTGAATTTCAAGTGAATTTGACTTTAAATTGAGTAATTGGATTGGAGCAAGGTTTATTATTTGAATTTAAATTGGAATTAGCAAAATAGGGTTTTTAATAAAAGGGTTTTGAAATAACCAAGCATTTCAATATTTGAATTTCCACTTTGTGGTTTACAATTTGAATGGTTTGTTTGCAATTTTAATTGAAACCATTTGGAACATGTTTGAATTTTTTAAAATTGGTTTGAAATCAAAGGTGCATAAGATGCATGAGGCAATGCATGCAAAAAGAAAACAAGCAATTCTATTTGAGGGAAATCCCCCGGGTGTTACAAAGTAGACTTGCTCGCAACAGTTTATCAGTAGCCACAGTTTTATAGCAGTAGCAGCAGTAAAATAAAAGTAGGAATAAAATAGAAACAACAATAGCAATTGTAGGAAACTGCAGGATTAAAATACTATAGGCATATGGAATGGATGAACGGGCGTTGCATGGATAAGATAGTTCATGTAATAATAATAACATAGGCATTGCAGATAGATAATAATAAAGCATCCAAGTACTAGGCAAACCATAGGCATGTGTTCCAATTTAGTCGTACGTGCCCGCAATGAGAAACTTGCACAACATCTTTTGTCCTATCAGCCCGTTGCAGCGGGGCCTCAAGGGAAACTAATGGTAATTAAGGTGATACTTTTAATAAAGCACTGGAGCAAAGCATTAACACTCCATGAAGACATGTGATCCTCACATCACAGCCATCCCCACTGGTTGTCCCAATTATTGTCACTTTGGGGCCTCGAGTTCCGGACGACGACATGTGTAAACAACTTGCAGATATGATCAAGAAACATAATTATACTCATGAAACAATAACATGTTCAGATCTGAGATCGTGGCACTCGGGCCCTAGTGACAAGCATTAAGTATAAAAAGTTGCAACAATGATATATAGCACTAACAACGGATACTAGGAACTATTCCTAACAATTTGGCATTATTACATGAATGATCTCATCCAATCCCTTCCATCCCTCTCAGCCTACAGCGGGGATTACTCACACATGGATGGGGGAATCATGGATGGTTGATGGAGAAATGGTGGCGCTGACGATGGCAATGATCTCCTCCGAATCCCCATCCCGGCAGGGTGCCAGAACAGGAACTTCTGATCCCCGAATTGGGTTTCGAGGTGGAGGCGGCGCTCTGGTGTGTTTCTCTGGTATATGACGACCCCCCTCTGGTTTAGTGTTACAGGGGTTATGTAGTCGAGAGGGGAGCTCGAGGGGGTGCCTTAGGCAGCCACACCACCAGGCGACATGGCCTAGGGGGGCTCCCAGCTATGGTGTGGGCCCCTCCTTGCCCCCCTCCGGCTCTTCTTCTGGCTCCGGGGGTCCGATAAATAAGAGTGTCGAACCCAACGAGGAGCAGAAGGTGTTGACAAGCAGTTTCGAAGAAGGAATAACCGTAAATACTGAAAGATAGATTTGTAGGGGTTTTTGATATTGCAGATAAATAAAGTGCGAGTAAATAAAATGCAGTAATAATAATTGCAGCAAGTGGCCCAATCCTTTCTTCAGCAAAGGACAAGCCGGTGGGTTTACTTATGATTAACAAACGTTCTCGAGGACACACGAGAGGTTTCTGTCAAGTTCTTTTGTTCCATGCCGCTGAATAATCTCTATGTTTTGATAAGTGTTATGTGGGCAAACCTATGCTAATGTACCGTCCCATCCAAGACTAATACATACTTGTTATTATACCCCTTGCAAGCATCCGCAACTACAAGAAAGTAATTAAGAAATAAATCTAACCACACCTTTAAACTCCGAAATTCTACGCTCCCTCGTGTAATGGTTTCCTAACGGGGGTTGAGGTTTCTGTCACTCCGGCAACCCCACAATTAGTAGCCAAATACACGATGCATTCCCCTAGGCCCATAAATGGTGAAGTATCACGTAGTCGACGTTCACATGACACCACTAGAAGAATAACACCACAACTTAAATATCAAACCATCAAATAGTACTCAACATTACTTCACTACTACCAACTTGACTTCTCCCATGTCCTCAAGAACAACACAAACTAATCATAAGACATCATATGGATCACAATCAGAGTTGATATAATGGATGATAACAATCTGGTCATTAAGTGAGAACACCGATAAATCTCACAAGCATCAACTACTAACAAGTAATCCACATCGGGAGAGAGATCTAGTGTAAAACAACGATAGAGGCCCCTAATTGTTACAGCGGGGTGACGGTGGATGATGAGGGTGATGGTGCTGGTGGCGATGATGATGATGACGATCTTGATGATGCCCGGAGTGATGATGGTGACGATGGCGATGATTTCCCCTCTCCGGAGAGGAATTTCCTCGGCAGATTTCTCCCTGCCAGAGAGCTTTTCTCTCTCGGGTGTTTTCCACCCCGAGGCGGCAGCGGAATAATTCTTCAATGATGATCTGGGGCTTAGGGTTCCCTGGGGGTCAAGTACGTGAAAGACCTCTACTAGAGGTGGGCCAAGGTGGCCACACCACCTGGTGGCGCGGCTAGGGGGGGCCACCTCATTGTGTGGGCCCCTAGTGGCCCCACTATGGCTCCCCTTCTGGATGGACTCCTCCTCTGAACTTCTAAGACACCCCCGGTGTCCCTCTTCTTCTTCTGATCTTCTGAAATATGGTATCCCGACGATGTTTTTTCAATCAGATTTCTGGTCCCGGTGTTTATTCTCCAAAATTATGAAACATGCAAAATAAGATAAAATAACATAAGGGATGCATCATAACATGAAATATATCGATGAATAATAGAAAATTATGATATAAAATAGTGATGCAAAATGCACGTATGAGGGTCTTCGTGTGAAATAAGGACTTTGGGAGCTTTTCCGGACAATTTCCTGAAAGTTGATTTTTCTACACAAAAAAAAGACACCAGGGTAATTCTGCTGAAAAAAGCGTTAGTCCGTGTTAGTTGTATCCAAAACTCACAAGTTTAGAAGAAAACAATAGCAAAAGTGTTCGGAAAAAGAGATACATTTTGGATGTATCAGATGTTGGTTCCACCGAGTGGGGTCTAGAATGACTTGCGACGGGCACATGATTGCTGCCAGCGGCCACTGTGTGTGGTGGTTGCTGGTTGCCGACCACTGGTTTAGCGGTGGCGGATATGGCCGCGATGTGCTCGTTGTGACGTCATTGATGGTGGTGCAGGAGTTTGGCGCTTGTGCTGGCGGCCCTGTACTTTCGACGGTGGAGCATATCATGGGCATGTGGTTTATGTAATGACCATATCTTTCTTTTAGTGATACTCTAGCTTATGTGTCTCTCCTAGTGGTGTTATGGGATATCATGTATTATGACTGCGAAGTTTCAAAGCCGACTGAGGTATGGGACGCCCCCTCCATTTATAAGTTGGGTTTGATTTGACTCAGCAGATGATATGCATGATGGATTTAGAAGAGCTGTCAAGTCATTTCCAGTATGTAGTGGTGACGCAAAACGTCTCATAGAGACGCATCAAGTCGTGCCTGCCACTTCTCCTCAGCGGTGTCAAGTCATGCTTGCTGCTACTGGAATTGAAGATGATGCGACAGTGGCTAGATGCACGGAAGTATGGGACGCCATCAACTTATAGTTTCATCTCAAGCGGCATCTGGTTAACGATAATTAGCTTGTCGAACATGTGATGTTGGTAGAAACATCGGCATCAAGTTTTCACACTTCGGTGAAAACATTTCAGACAACGTTGAAGTGCGCTTGCGTCGTGCCCTTGCTGAAGTTTATGGCTAGAAGCCCGCCTTTGGGGATATAAATATCGAGCTACCCCTTAGGTTCTAATCTTCATCATCGTCACACGTGTGGCATTTTCTTCTTGAAGGCTTTTCCTAAACACTGTGTATTTTCTATTGGTTTTTATCTTTTACAATATGGTTAGTGGTACCTTGGTCGAGGTTTTGGTGCAATGCATATGACATCGGGTTTGTTTTATTTTTATATTTTTCAACTTTGCAATAAAATAATTGTGTACATCATTTCGATCAGAGGTAAGGACGTTGTAAAATCCCAATTTTTGGGAGCCTCTGAAAACACATAGTTATGGGGGAGCCAAACATCAGAGTCAGCAAAAACTTTTTGAATTGTGTCGCTAATGCTTGTATTTCACTTCCCATTTCTCTGTTTGACCTTGTGTGGTTTTTTGTTTGTGTTGGTTAACACCTAATAGTAACCTAGTGAACACAATCTACTTAAACCTTAAGCTTTGTGATCAAGTCTTGACAAGAAAACTGACCACATTCATCTACCACCTTATTTTGGCCAAACACTTTTAAAGATGTTTAGATTTTAGAAACAACCTAAAGGCCAAGATTCTAAGAAAAAACAAAAAGGTATTTTCCAAAATTTATATGAAAATAAATATGGAGGTAATCATCTCCTACCTATTTTCAACAAAGTTACCTTTACAAGTATTTCAAAACCCCCAATCACTTCCTCTTCTGCAAGGACTATAAGTGGGGGAGTATACTACCCCTATGTTTTACCTCATTTATCATATTTTGAAAATGACAAGTGTGAGTTGAACTCATTTCCAAAAAAATCATATTTTTCTGGTATTGCTTGATCACTACCTTTCAATAAAACTTGGTAAACACTATGGAAGTTGGTGTGTATACAAAATGTCTTGAGTGGACACTATTGTATAGTTATTAATTGCTTAATGTGTTTGTTTGGAGTGACTATATTGTTTCTTGTGAGTGTTTGTGATCCTAAATAACTTGATACTAAATATAACAAGACACGGCATCAGGATGTCAAACCCATCATCTGTTATGTCTAACATCCTCCAACTTTGGAGACTTTCCCTTGTGGCAAGTCTTGATCCTCTGCCCAATGGTACCTTTATAGATCCCTTCTTGTGCATATATTATTCTTGTAAAAACTATGGATTTGTAGATTGAAAACTCTTTAGAATATTATTTTCAAGTTCTTGTGAAGGCATCTCAAATTAGTGACCCTATCCCATTTATTTTGAGAAATCCTTTGGCAACCTTTCCTTAACCACCACAATTTCCATTTGAGCTCAACCAACCTATCCTTGACATCTCCATGACATGTTTGTCATATCCATTTTGACAATTGGCTTCAGTTTGACCATTTAATAATTTTTTCCTTTCTCACAAGGTTTTGAGGCATATTTAATAACCTTCTACTTTCATCAACTTCTTATGAGATATAAATTATTATCAAATAAGACATTCATTAAAAATCACTTTTGTGACCTATATTAAATACCCTCTCGTATCATCTCAAAGATAATTATTTTTGGAGAATTTTATTATTTATTATATTTTATTTACTAAAAGGCAAAAAATGTATTTTTAAATATTTTGTGAATAAAAGTATTTCCTAAATCCTTGGGAAAATTGCACAATATTACTACGGTCATATAGGACCTAATTATTCATAAATATTTCCAAGTGACATTCAAAATTTTGAAGAAAACATTCAAAATTAGATTCAGCAGTTTTTGAAATTTCAAATGTTTTCAAACCAACACTTTTCAAAAAATGGTGAGACCACCACTTCCAGGCTCACTTTCTCACCCTCTATCTACTAGACATGTTCTCATGCATGGGTTGTATTCAAATTTTTGGATAAAACAAGCACAAGCACCTCGGGACAAAACTCAAATCCTTTCCTTATTCGCATTTTCCCTACCCCAATTCACTCTCCTTGCATCAAGAGAATGCCTAGTAAGCTAGACCTACCTGTAATACACTGTGGACATCATTGTCCTCTTCACCTTAGACAACATCAAGGGGCGGGGAGCCTTGCATGCCAGGCCTGACCGAGCATCGCCCCCATCCGCCAATCAGAGCCCTCCCACCTTCTATTTAAGAACCACAAGGTGCCCAAGAGCACGCCAATGCCGGCCATTCCTCCTGCCTCGCCCTACTTCTCCTTTGAGACCCTGTTGAACACCTATAGATGAAGTATGTGCTCTCTTGATTCCGGCCGCCACGGACTTCCCCATAATCTCCTCTCTCCCTATCTAGAATGAATTCCCCTTACCAAGACTCGCATGCATGCTCATCCATGCTCTCTCACCCGAAAAACATGCTTGCCATGGTCATCACGGCCGCAGTCTCCGACACCATCGACGGAGAGGTGCATGGCATCTCCGCGCCTCTCGTTCCTTCTCTTGGCTTCCTCCAGCTCTTAATCGACTCCTTCCCTCCTCAATTTCCTTTTATACCCCCTGCAGGTGCCGCTCCCTCGATGAACTAGCCGGAGTCGTGGACTCCCATGAGGAGCGCAGCTCCGGTCTTCCTCTACGAAAACCGGAGAGGGCATCGAGGGCCTGTCATCGATGTGGTTCTCTTCGACCCAGCCGCGCATCTCAGGGAACTCTAGAGAGACGCACAGTGATGAGGATATAATAGGGGTATATGATGATTGTGCATGTTTGAGCTGGAAGGAAATATTGAAGTTAATAGATGATTATGATAAGGTGAATTCCTTCTTAATTGAATGTGATGTTTGTGTTTATAAGAATGTTATACTACATAAGCCTATGCATTAATGTATGATTAGGTTTATTGATAACACAACCATTATGGGAGGAGAGGAGCAACAAGACATGGAGGAAAGCATGGAAGATTATGATCATGTTGATACAAGGGAGGAGAGGGAGGCAGGAGCTAAAAGAGCCATCCACACAATAGACACATTGGAGGCTGATATGGGAGAAGCAAGTACATTTACTTGGCTATCCCAAACGTTTTTAATAAGGGACCTACGAGTCCATACAGCTGAACCAATGTTGGGTTCGGTTTGTATCCATATTTTTAGTCCAACCTGAGTTGGAATAGGCTAATTTCGGTCCAACTCGATTTGGCCCAAGGGGTGGTGTGAATTGTCCCTTGGCCGCACCCCATCCCATCATAGATACCTCTTGGATCGGAATTAGAGAGATTAGGCTATGTTAAACATAAACCCTAGAATTCATAGATTGAACTTGCTTGTACGAATTCATCTTGAAGTTAACCCTTTGCAAATATGCGTGTTATCTGTTGTTCCATTGGGAATAAGAAGATATAGGTCCACTTTGTAGTCATTGGCTACTTTGTGCAAGAGTGTGTAGTTGAGAATATCCAAAGGGTTTAATTTTTGTTGCATTGGTATCAGGGATTAGCCAAGGAGAGTTTTCAGTGAGACACTAGTAATCATATCATCCACCATATTTCGAGTTATTCATAGAGAAGATCGGGCCATCCCTTATCATCTTGGTATCCGATTGTCAGGATTACTCGGTAAGAAAATTTTATCCCCTAGATTCGTTTTTGTTTTCTACCTATCAAAAAAAAGCCACAAAAAATAGTGAGATTCAAGTTTATCATAGCCCTAGATCAACACCAAATTGCTTCTTCTAGTTGTTGTTTTCTGTTGATTTTGTATCCCCATTTTTCTTTTCTTTTTTGTCTTTGTCTAATTAGGTCTAGGGTTCTTCTAGTTCATCTTCTTCGAGTTCATTATTTTCTCTGTTTAAGTCTATACCCGAAAATTCCCACAAAAACATTGTTATCTGTGAGTTTGATCTACTTTGCTCGGGAAAATAGCCCAAAAATTGCTTCCATCGAGTTGCTAGGTTGTTTCCTACTCGAGTTCTAGTTCCAATTCGAGTGTTATGAGATTTTCCACAATATTGCTTTGATCCTTTGTTTTCTTGCCGAATTCTTGCTCTAATTGAGTTGAAATTTTGGAGCAATCCGAGTCCTACTCTTATTTCTATCGTGGCACCAAATTGGAAATTTTCCTGTCGCGTGGATCATCTCGAAATCAATCTTGAAGCTCTCACGCGCGCGGCACAACCTTCGTGCGTTTTTCTACCGTGCCCTATTCACACTCGGACACCAATCCAATCTCTGCCGGGGCACGGAATTGTGGTGTTTTTCTACCGTGGAATCAAACCCTACTCATACTCGGAATTCGTCCCTGCCGTGGCATGTTTTTGGTGATTTCCCTGTCACGCTCTCAAGCTCAATACAAGGCTAATTATGCCCGACACAGAATCATCCTGTTTTTGGTCGTGACCATCGCAATCACACACACACGCGCTGCTCTGCCCGACACCATTTCTGCAAGTTTTCCTGCCGTGAGTTCTATTAGGTTTCGTGTCCATTCTCTTTGCCAATTTCTTAGGATTTCCACTCAGTATCCTTGTGAGACATAGACACGGCCTATCTATATATATTTTTAGGAGCATAGCCATACAAGATTAGCTCAACTTTGTGCTCACAGGTTGCTCAATTGGTTGTTGCACGGTGATGTCCGTACAGATTGTATATGTTGGCCCAAAAGAGTGAAAAAAATAAAAGTGAAAAAAAAATATAGAAGAGAAAAGGAGGCCTTAGAATTGTTGATACTTGCTACAAGTTTGGAGTTGTTTACATTACCATTTGCACTAGTTATTTGAGCACTATGTGCCTGTTTCCTTTGAGTTGTAGCTAGTGCCTTTCCAGTGCATAGCAACACGAGATATACTCCAAACATTTATCATAATTTTGTGCTCATCCCTATAGTTGCATTGCCCCATTATTTTCCATGTGTGTGTTTCCTGTGAGTTTTTGTATCATTTTGAGCACCAAATAGGAATTTTTATTTTTGGTGTTGTTAGGTATCCCAACCAAGTCCCACCATATACCCTATTTTTGACTTGTGATAGCTGAAATTCCTAGATATTCTCTTCTCACATTTGGTACATCTAGTCATTGCTACTTGGTTGGTAAGTAGTTCTATTTACTTTGGAAAGGTAAGATACACATTTCTTTGTTGTTTTGAGTGAGTTGTGAGAGTTCCACCATACATATACATACCGCATGTATTTATGTACTAACAATGGTTGCTCCTTTCAAGGGAAAGCCATTAGAGTTACGTTCTTTTTGCGGTAACACATTCTGGGAGGAGGATTCTAACATGATACCTTCATTTGATTTGTTCCACTTCACAACAGACATCGAAGGTAGACCTGCTGCTATAACCGTTGATAAGAGTGCTTGGCGGAATTTTGTTAGTATTGAGGTTGTTGAGAAATTGCAATTGACAACATGGCAATCCGATATACCATATATGTTACATACTAATGATGATGAATTTCACATTACTCTACGTACTTATGTTCCGTTAACCATTAATGGTCATACGGACGAAATTTATTGCAATGTGATTCCTGGAGCACTTAACTGTTGTCACCTTTTGTTGAGTAGAACATGGTGCAATGGATTTAAGGTTGATTATACTAGAAAATATCCTGATGTACAATTCTTTTGGAATAATAAGATAAATTGGATAATACATGCATCACTTAAAACATTGCAAAGGATTAGGAATCAAAACCTATGATCTCCTGTACTTACAATAATTAAATCATGTGAGCGTGTAGACATAAAGGATGCGAGATTGGGAGTTGTAGCAAACATGGGAGTAGAAGTTATGGAGACATGTGAGGCTATTTCTACTAATATAATCATGTCTACCTCTAGCGTTGTGTCTTGTGATATGCAGGTTGCTTTTGAAGAAAGGGAGCCACATCTAGTACAACCTGCATCATCACTTACATGCGAGGAGCATGTCATTGTTCCTAGTGTTGTATCTTGTGCTATGCAGGTTGCTTTTGAAGAAAGGGAGCCCTCTCTAGTACAACCTGAATCACTACTTGAGAAATATGAACCAGTGCCTATTATATCTGAGGAGCATGCAATTGATATTGGTGCTGATTTCGAGCTGCAGCTTGCACGTGCAAATTTTTGTGAGTCTACTAATTTGCTAGCTGACTCTTGTGCGCTGACAAGCACATATAGTTTACCACCATGTGATAATTTGGAAATTTCGAATTTTGAGCATGTGGTATTGATTGCACATAAAGAAGTGCTTGCTAAAATACCACCTGTTAATATTGTGTATTCCATCATGTTACATGAACCAATTACTGTGCAATGTGCTATGAATAGGATTTCTGAAATTTCATATGTCAATTCTAGCACCTATGATCCTTGTTTCACTTTTAATCTAGTTGGTGACTATAGAATGAATGAAAATTTTATGTTGGGTCAAATATGCATTACTTGTGATAGCATTGCTGAATTGAACATTTTGTTGCCTTGGTTGGATTGTTTAGAATTTGCTAAATCTGAACATGATTCTACACATATGTTTGGTTTACCACAAAACTTGATAAGTACATATGGTACTGATTTATACTTCACTTATATTATCAAATTGAGTTGCAACTTACATAATGACAATAATGAACATGATAATACAATAGAGCGTACTACTATCTGGTCATTACTTTGTTATACATATCAGAGTAGCAAAGTTGAAGCATGGTATCCACTATATATTGAGTTACATTGTTTGGATTGTTTTGACCTGATCATAGATTTTCTATGAGAACACTGGATTTAATACTAAACAATAAGAATTTATATATAGTTGTTTCTCCTTGTGATCATAATTATATGAACTTCACTTATACCTGCAATTGTGATTGCTATTTGATGAGATACTAATTGTTTTCATATGACAATTCTATGTTAATTACTTGCAAATTTCGTTGCTTTATGTCATGTGAGAATATTTATCACGCCCACAAAAATGATGCACCATATTATAGATACATATATTGTGCATACACATTGTTCTTTTTGTTTCATACACGTTCATCTTACCACAAGCCGAGGACATCTTGTCTTGAAGAAAGGGAGGATGATGAGGATATAATAGGGGTATATGATGATTGTGCATACTTGAGCTAGAAGGAAATATTGAAGATAATTGACGATTATGATAAGGTGAATTCCTTCTTAATTAAATGTAATGTTTGTGTTTATAAGAATGTTATGCTATCTAAGCCTATGCATTTATGTATGATTAGGTTTATTGATAACACAACCATTATGGGAGGAGAGGAGAAACAAGACATGGAGGAAATCATGGAAGATGATGATCATGTTGATACAAGGGAGGAGAGGGAGGCAAGAGCTAAAGGAGCCATCCACACAATAGGCTCATTAGAGGCTGATATGGGAGCAGCAAGGACATGTCCTTGGGTGTCTGAAATATTTTTATTAAGGGATCAGCAAGTCCATATGGTTGAACCAATGATGGGTTCCGTTTGTATCCATATTTCGAGTCCAACCCAAGTTGGAATAGGCAAGGTTGGGTCCAACTCGAGTTGTCCAAAGGGGTGGTGGGAATTGTCCCTTTACCACACCCCATCCCCTCGTATATACCTCTTGGATCCGAATTAGAGAGGCTAGACTATATTAAACATAAACCCTAGAATTCATATATTGAATTTTCTTGTAAGCATTCATCTTCAAGTTACCCCTTTGCAAATCTACGTGTTATCTGTTGTTCCATTTGGGAATAAGATGATACAGGACCACTTCGTATTTAGTGGATACTTTGTGCAAGAGTGTGTAGTTGAGAATATCCAAAGGGATTGATTGTTGTTGCATTGGCATTAGGGATTAGCCAACGAGAGTTTTCAGTGAGACACTAGTTATCATATCATCCTCCATTTTTCGAGTTGCTCATAAAGAAGATCGGGCCACCCCTTATCACACGATGAAGATCCAGTGAGGTCCTGCCTCGGGCCACTATCTTCCTCTGTTTCCGCCGCTAGTCCTTGGTTACCGGCTATTTGGGCCGACGTGGCCTCTTCTTCTCCGTACGATCTACATCAGACGGTGCTCTATCATGTCAATCCGCCCCTCTTGCTGACAGTTGAGCCCTCTCAGACCCACTATGAGCCGTTTAACCATTTTCTCCATGCGGGAAATTTTTTGGTGGGCGGTCCTGCCTCTGCATTGGCCCATCTCCCTCAGATCTGGCCCGATAATCTTTTTCTTTTCTCCAGGTTTTTTTTCTTTCTTCAGCAGATCTGTCTCTAGTGCACCAGTTTTAAACCAATTAAAATAGTTAAATTGCATCTATTGACTTATTAAAAATCACAATGGTACTTGTGCAAGTTCTTAAGCATCATAAACTTGTAGATCCAGAATTTGAGTTGTGATTTAGGATTATTAAATGTTTTCACAACACTGCTCTGTTTCACTAATTGTTTAATGTATTGAGTTTTTATCATCTAAAAATTATGAGCTAAACTGTTTTGGATAGCCCTTGGCATCAGATACGTCTCAAACGTATCTATAATTTCTGATGCTCCATTCTTGTTTTCTATCCAATACCTTTATGTTTTCACATGTTTTCCTTCATTTTCCGGATGTTTTCATGGACTAACCTATTCACAAGATGCCACAACGTCAGTTCTAGTTTTCTGTTGTTTTTTACTTTAAAAAAGTTGTTCTAGAAATATTCTCGGAATTGGACGAAACAAAAGACAGAAGTCTTAGAATTCCCGACACGTGAACAAAGTGCAAAGGGGACTCAGAGGGGTGCCCTGGATCAGCCACACCATGGCTCCGCGCGAGCTCCCCTTGGCCGCCCCCACATGTGGTGTGGGCCCCTCGGGAGCCCACCTACGTTGCCCTTTCGCCTATATAATCCCCCCGATGCATAAACCCTAAATATATGGGCCCCCTTCCACGAAAAGTTCCCTAGCTCTACCGCCGCCGCCGACAAGTTTCAGGGATAGAAATCTCAGTTATGGCACCCTGCCGGGACGGGGAAGTGCCCCCGGAGCCATTTCCATTGACTCCACCGCCATATTCATCGTCGTTGTTGTCTCCTATGATGAGGAGGGAGTGGTTCTCCCTCGGGGCTGAGGGCTCTACCGGGTAGCGATGTGTTTCATCTCTCTTTCCCATGGTGTGATCTTTATGTGATCATGAGCTTTGTAATATAGTTAAATATGTAGATGTTATTCTTTATCTGTTATGCTACTCAAGTGGTTTTGTTATGAGATCTCCGTAGACATTTGGATCATGCTGTAAAGGTGACGGTGTATGCACTGTGTGGTTGAGCATGATATTTACATTTTGTCTTGGATGAGCCTATGAAATTGTGGTGTTTGTTTGGAACCATCTAGGTCTCATGGTGATAGCGTGGGGGTTAGCTAGATGGGAAAATGCAAACTCTAAGGAGTGCTTTTTGCAGCCCTACGGAATGATTGGTGTTTGTTATCCGATCGGACATTGGTTCAGAGTAGCGTAGTGAAGAGAGATATTTATGCATTCAATTATGTTATTATTGTTGAGAGTGTCCACTAGTGAAAGTACGATTTCTAGACCTTGTTTCTAAGAATTGAAACACCATTTACAATCAGTTTTGCTACATGTTTGCTTGCTGCCATTTTTATTTCAGATTGCTATTATCACTTATAAGCATCCATGTTACTTGTATTTCACCCGCTCTTCGCCAAACTAGTGCACCTATACAACTAACAATTGTATTAGGTGTGTTGGGGACACAAGAGACTTCTTGTATCGTAATTGCATGGTTGCTTGAGAGGGATATCTTTGACCTCTTCCTCCCTGAGTTCGATAAACCTTGGGTAATCCACTTAAGGGAACCTTGTTGCTGTTCCACAAACCTCTGCACTTGGAGGCCCAACACTCTCTACAAGAATAAAAGTGTGCATAGACATCAAGATATTTTCTGGCGCCATTGCCAGGGAGGTAAGGCAAAAGGTACTCACATCCTATGTGAGTGGTCGCAGTTATTTCCTATAGATTCTGCAATTATATCTTTTTGTTTCTTGTTTTCACTAGTTAGGATTATTTTTACTCGTTTCTTGTTTTTACTTTTACTAGTTAGTCTTAATGGAAATCAACAAAAAATATGAGAGAGCTTTATAATATTTATATTGAGTTAGGACATGAAGTGTTTGAAGAGAAAATTAAAAAAACCTATGGAACTTTTTTGCATGCTAGTAGCAATGTTAGGATTATTTTTACTCGTTTCTTGTTTTTATTTTTACTAGTTAGTCTTAATGGAAATCAACAAAAATATGAGAGGGCCTTATAATATTTATACTGAGTTTGGACATGAAGTGTTTGAAGAGAAAATTAAAAAACCTATGGAACTTTATTTGCATGCTAGTAACAATTTTATTAGTATGAATCTCTACTATATAGTACAGCCTAACGACCGTACGTACGTCAATAAAACCAGCGTCCCAGCGATCGCTAAAAAAACCACCATCGCTAAAAAGACCACCCAATGATCGCTAAAAAGACCACCATCGCTAAAGGGCTAAAAAGCCAGGATTAACTCGTGTAGTTCCCGTACATCCCACGCGTGGACGCTAAGACTGTTCCAAGTGGCCCAATCTAGGCCCAGAACGTATAGTCCCTAAAAAACTCAAAAGGAAACAAAAATACCGATCAGAATTCTATAAGAACACTTCGATCAATAATTCAACTCCTATACGGACACTTCTCCATGAGGCACCCATATAAAAATCTACAAAATCCCTAATCGAGGCCTCAGAATCCCTTGATCGAAACCCAGCACGACACTGCAAAGCCCAAAAGTCTGCCCCTGCTTGACATTGCCACGCGACTCAACACCAGAATCTCGCTCAGAGTGCTTGGTCTCGCTCCTGCAACGACGACACTTCAAACACGGTAATCACGTCTCCAATTGTGTGCTGGACAGATTGATTTCATTAGTTAACAACGAAAAGTGAGACGGTTGAATAGCCGGATCAATACACAACCGATTTCCGTTACCTGATTAAGCTGCATCTGCACGTACGTTAATCACCATGTCGTCGATGTGTGATGTCAAGTTTGTAATCCTTGAAGCAGCGCACAACCTGCATAAATGGATGTTTTCAGAGAAAATCCATGGATGATTCCCGACAATATTTATTATCCATCTAGGAACTTAAGCCTACTGAAACCTGCTTTATATGATCTGCTTAAAACAGCACCACAGCGCAGGCACGTAGGGATGTCCGTCTTTGTCGTTGTAGCAAATGAAAACACTTGAACCTGATATTCTGCTCAGATCAGTACACTTAATAATAATCTACTGATATTCTGCGTAGATTAGAGCAGATTCCTTAATGATGATTATGTGTGCGTTTTAAAGTACATTTTTTCATAGACACTGTGTAATAACAAGAAATGATACAGTTGCAAACATATTTAGCAGATTCATGGGAACAGGGGAAAGTTTAGTCAGAAAGTTACCTTCATGGATGGAGAGATCACGGGATATTATCATCAAGTAAGAATAATCTGACTTGAACTTCCAAAATACCTGAGTCACAATATATCAAGTCTCGGTATACTCAGGCTGTTTAAGAAAATGACAAATTAAGTGTCATATTTCTGCTTCTTAGTCCCTACTTCCAGCCCCTGCCACATAGAGTATTAGCATCATTAGTATTAGCATCATTATCAGCAGCAAACGTGAACAATTGTGCAAAATTTTAATCCGTACATACACGTTGACACAAACCATTACTTTGTGCCAAAAAGTTAATAACACGATAGAATTTGGTTTGAATGGCAGAATACCAAAACTAATGGGATTATATAGTCTCAATATTAAAATAAATATATGGTCTGTAACATACTGATTGTGCCAAGCCTTTCATATTTTGCTACACTGATACATACATAGGTTTTGTTACTATGTCAACTCATATGTTGTAGTGAAAGATGAATCGTTCCCATATATGATGATCCTGGGTGAAGAACGAATATGATTTTTCTATTTTCTGCCAATTTTGAACAGCTCTGCCAATTGGGCAATATATATTGCTGGAAGGCGATTTTCACGATGAACATATCTTTATCGTTCCTCTGCCATTGATGACACAATTCTGAAGTTCCATTTGTCTTCTTTGTCCGCTGCAAAATTCCATCAATCAGCAAGCATACATAATGCATGCACACATAGAGAAAGATAGGTACTCTGAATTGTAAGTAAGTACTGTTTATTTGACACATAAATTTCATCTGGATAGGTGAAACAAACCTTGATGAGGCGCATCCTTCTGTGCCCGGTTTCATAGCAACTATGGAAAAATGATCTCAGCTTGGCCTCTTAATTTTTGTGTGGGTCTGGATCCATCTTGGCCAACCATCGGTGACATGTCGAGATCATTAGAAATCATTTGTTGCAGGACATGAAGTCAATTGTTCTCATGGTCCCTTGGGAGATTTGTCAACGACATGAGCAACAGGTAGAGGATTTAGTCTGGAAACAACCATGATGAGCTTAACAGTGTAACCAACGTTTCTAGAAGTATTTAGCACAGAATATGAGCTTGTCAATCGCTTGAAAAATGGGTCTATGCAGGGATGTGGGTTACAAACGCCAGTTCGAGCCTATAAGAACTTGGGTAATAGGAACACTTGCTGCTCACGTCTCATCAATAGTGGTAGCATTAGTGGAAAACACACACATTTCCTATCACCAGTAATATGATTGCAAAAGGACATGCGACTCGGCGGTCATCCAACTGCATTACGCACCAACTATAGAAGGTATTGCTTCCGATCTAAATATTTTCCTAGCTACAACGATAGTCAGAGGAGCCATAGCCGATGTTGATCTGCAGTCACGTGCTTCGCCATACGAACAAAAAAATTGAAAATACAAGTGCTTTATATACCGCTTGGGAGCAGAAATCGACTATGTCTAATTATCATGAAAAACTTTCCTATAAAGGTAAAGAAGGTTTGTATTTTTTGGCATTAATTCTAAAAAAAATCTTATCTTCGTAGTATTCATACGGATTATACTTAGATTTGTAAATACCTAAACAGTGATTATTCATAGGCATCCGTAGTAATTAGTTTCGGTTTTGCTTAAATCCATAGTTCTCTGATTTCATATTTTAAAAGTATCAAGATGAGCTTGTCAGTCTAACATAATTACGAATGAAATGTGATATAATTTCTGCATGTATGTAACAGAGAACAGAAACAGTAAATTCAAGTCATACTTTGTGAGTTGTAGTCCTCCAAGTAGAATACAGATGAACTTCGGTGCAGATAGTGCATACACATTGCTTGCCTTCTAAGGGATCTCCTGCCATCTTACTCTATGAATGAGAGATGAAAGATTCGACAGTTCCTCTTTCACCTTCCACAATCCTGCATTAATGAAAAGCAACAGATTGTAAAGTAACAGATAGTGCATATAAAGAGAGCTCGTAAATAGATCTAAATACATCATCCTTTAAATTTGGTTATATTCAGTATATATTTATTTACGTGTGCACCTAGAACCCCTTATATTTTGGTCATAAATGGTACAAGTTGCATGATCAAATGACAGGTTGCATGACCAAAAGTCAAGGACACATTCATCAAACTTCCCATAAGAAGATATGCGTGGTTAACATCCACAAACAGCACAGAGAACAACCACCACACATTACAGATCAGGTGCACATCTCCTTCTCTTATATATAGGATCACAATACTATAGCTTGGGAACTAAAGGACAACAAATGAATGCAGCATAAGATGTGATATTAGGAGCTAGATCAAATTAAAAAGGCAACTTAGATATTTTGTGATCCGACACCTACCAAGTGCGAAATAATATTCCTAACCATCATGTAATCATGTGACAATATAAATAGAAATTACCTATTGTGATTCCTCGCTCAAAAATCCTCACCAGCGGCGTCAATTTGGCACCACGACAAATCGGCGACACCCTCGCCAAGGTCTCTGCCGCCATCTGCCCCATCCGTCAATACTGCCATGGGATCGGCGTCTGCCGCTTCGGCATAGCAGGATGAACTTGTAGCAGGAGGGAGCGGTCGGCGTCCTGTCTCCATTGCCAGCCTCGCGGAAGGCGATACGTGCCATCGCCTGAGAATTCGAGGGCTGGAGGGCGCTGCACCGGAGGGCCGTACGGCGAGGGCGTGGCACTGGAGGTCCGGTCGTAGGAGCGAGTCGGCGGCGTTAGGAGCAGGGGGCATGGAGGAGGGTGTGAGAGAGCTGGCGGCAGGATATGGGGACGTCATGCCATGGGAGAGTGGCCGGCACTGCGCAGCCCGTGGAAGAAGAAGATGAGCTGAGAAGTGAGGAATTGGGGATGGAGCTAGAAGGTCAACGGAGCAGAGTGTGATGCTGGGACAAAAAAATTTATCGGATGTGCTGTACTTTGCTCGATTAATCTTGCTGGGCTAGACCGAGGTAGCCCGTTTCAGCTAGAGCCCACACGAGAAAAACTATCTGTTCGGCTGAATTGCCTAGGTGAAGAGCAAAGCTGTGCTAGAAAAAATGTGAGGAGCAAAGCTATCCATACCCATACGTGTTTGGAATAGCTTTTTTTGTCTTCTTTTTTACCTTGTCAGTATCCCTTCGGTTCATTGCTTTAATATTTGTCTCCGTCTTAACATTATGAGCTTCGAGACAATTTGATTATTCAACTAAACAATATTTTTCTCCATTTTAAATATTCTTATATATGAATAGTCGCTATATTATATTGAATTTTTTTACAAGAAACTATTTTAATCCGTAGCAACGCACGGGCATTCAACTAGTTCTTTTAACACCATAATTGCTAATGATATGGAAAGATCTAAGCTTGGGGAAGCAAGTTTTGATGAATATGATATTTTTAGTCCCCCAAGTTTTGCGGAGGAAATTTTCTTTGTTGATACTTTGCTTCCAATATATCATAATTATAATGATTGTCGTATTTTAGTTCCACCTATTATTGAGGATAAATTTTATTGTGATTATGATATGCCTCCTATATATGATGTTTATAATGATGAACATGCTACTTTCAGTCCATCTACTGTTGAGGATAAAGTTCATTATGATTATACTATTCCTCCAATTTATGATGATTGCAATGATGGATGTTATAGTTTTACTCCCACTATTACTAATGAGAAGTATATTAATTATGTGAATAGTAATGATAATAATTTTATGCTTGATCATGATAAAAATGCTTTATGTGATAGCTATATTGTTGAGTCCATACTGAGAATTATTTCGAGAGAGGAAAATATGGTTATGGAAATCTTCATGTTATTAAATTTCCTCTATTTATGATGAAAGTTTTTGAGCTTTATCTTGTGTTGCTTATATATGCTGGTTTCTTTAAGACCCACTGGTCATTATGAAAGAGGAAGACACTGTTTCATATATATCAATAATATTAAGTGTTCTCTCTTTTTGTTGAAAATTTTGAATTTGCACTTATTTTGCCTTCCTATGCTAGCCACTTTGTGTTATATTGACTTGTTCTTCTACAAGATTATTTTTTATAGGAAGTGGGTTAGACTTAATTTTTTTTCATATTTGCTTCTTGATGCTCTCTTATTGTTATTTAATTCTTATTCTTATGTGAGCATCTTCTCAAACGATCATGCCTAGCTAAAAGGCTTTAAAGAAAATCGCTTTTGGGAGAAAACCAAAATTATATTTTTGCTTTTAGTTTCTTTTTGTTTTCTTTGAGTCTTGGAAGTTGTTCCTTTTTTTGTGCCAAGAACAGCCTCTAATAGGAAGGAAGTAGGATTTGGGGAAGTTGTTGTCCTGAAACAGATTCTGTGCTGCCACCAAAAATATTAATTCTCTCATACATAATGTCGAATCGATCTATAATTTTTGGTGCACATGCCCCAGGTTATTATCTAACTTCCATTAGTTTTACACTTTTTTATTTGAGCAACATAATGTAACACCTGGGGTGTTACCTGGTTGTTTGCTTGCATCATATTCATCACATTGCATTGCACCATGTTTGCCTCACAACTGAAAATTTCAAAACAATTTAAACTTTCACCCCTGCTCAAAATTTCCAATTTCAAAATTTCAAACTAAACCACTCAATTGTTTTTCACTGGTTGAATCTTGTTTTAATCCAATTGCCTGTTAATAAATTTCCCCCTTTTTGTTAAAAACCCTAATGGCTAATTCAAAATTTTTAAATCAAATCACTCATTAAATTGTTGGTTTTAATCAAACCATTAATTCAATCAATTAATTAAATCACCTTCCAATTCAAATCAAATATTTTCAAACAAAATCAATTTGAAACTATAAAAAAAAAATAACAACCAAAACATTCTTTTACTCCTTGTTTTCAATTGAATCTTTTGGGTCACCTTATTAAAAGGTTGATTTCATTAATCAATTCCAAATATTCAAAAAATCATCTAAATTGGTTTATTTTCCAAACAGCACCACAATTTAAACCTTTTTGAAATCCAACTTATTAACTGTTTGAAATCAACATAATAAACTCACCCTAATTTTATAGGATTTTTTCCTAACCCTAAAAGCCTTCTTTTCTTCCATTTTTGGTTTCAGCAAAAAAAAATAAAAGAAACAGAAATAATAAAAGCAAAACGGCGCGCAACACCTAACTACCGCCCAGCCCAGCCCACCTAGCGGCCCGCATACCCCTTCGTGATCGCGCCGTCGTCCCCTCCCCGTACGGCAGCTCATCCAGAGCTGCCACGGCGGCAGTACGGCGGCAGCGACGGCCGATCCGAGGCCAGCGCGCCCTATAAGATCCCCCTCGAACCCCGCGCAGCCCTAGATCAACCCTAACCCCTATCTACCCTAACCGCGCCGCCGTTTTCCCTCTCCGTCGCAACCTACCACCTCTCTGTCCCTCTCACCGCTCGCCGTCGCCTGAATCCGCCCGTACCACGGCCACCACGCTGCGCCACCCCACCTCCTAACTACAGAAACCAAACCCCCACCTCTCCAGCTCCCGGTTGAACACCGCGGCTCCCCGTGACATCAACTACATCCCCGCCGCCATCGTCGATGTCACCTCCGGCCACCGATGGCTCTATCTCTGAATTTTGCTCGCCGTCGTCGAGGTTATACCGCCAGTCGTGAGCCAGCTGCTGGGATCGCTCCGCCACCCCTTCCTCGACTTTCTGGACACCGCAGCGGGCTCGTGCACCTCCTGGATCGAAGCCGCCGTCCACCACCGCGCCGTCGCCGCCGCGGGAGCTTCATCGAGCCTCTGCCGCGACTCCAACCGCCGGTGAGCCTCCGTCGTTTCCTCCTCCTTGTCCTCGAGCATGCACGGCACTCCCTGTCCCCGTGCACTCCTCACGCCAGCGCCACGGGCTTCACGCAGCGATCACGCCGGCGTCATCCTCTGTCATGTCGAGGAAGCTATCGGTCGTCAGAAAATTCAGTTAACCGGGATCGAAACCACATCTTGTCTGCGTCCTGTGTTCTGTCAAGAACCGCTCCGTAGCGTACTGGTTCAGTGTGTTGCGCTCTCGGGGAAGGACCAGGGTTCGAGTCCCTGGCTCCGCAATTCCCCACTTTTTTCATCTGTGCGCTGACAGGGAGGGCCCCCTGTCAGCCACACCCGTGGCCACGCAAGCGCACGGTCACTGTGTGGCCCACTGTCAGTGGCAGGGTAGCCCCCCCAGTGCGTATAAAAAGTCCAAACACGTTTTTGTTTTATTTGCTATTTCTTTTAAAATGGCAGAAATAAACCCTAAACCAAAACCTTAATAACTTTTAATCCATAACTCCAATAAATACAAGTTTTATATGTTTTCTGATCCAAATCAAATGATCTTTCCAAATAATCCATTTGTGTACTGTTTTGAATTTTCAAAATGCATTTAAAAATTCAAACTTGAGTAATTCAAATGTAATTTGCAAAAATCAATAACTAATTCATGCTATTTCCAACTAAGGCAAATAAAATATGTTTTCCATACCATTTTGAATAACCTATTCAAATATAATTTTTGTTTCCTGTTTTGAATAATTAAAATTGCCTAAATAATTTAATCCTTGTTTAATTCAATTAAATTTGATAAAATCATAACTTGCTCAAAATAAAATATTTTTGAACATGCAAAAAATGTTTTCAAACCATCAAAGCGTGAACTTTTCAAATGTGAGTTTGAATTTATGTTTTGAACAAATAAAAATTCAATTAAATTCAAACTTGTTTTAAAATCATTTAAAACTTGTTTAATCTTGTTTAATTCATAATTAAATTATCCTGATTCCAATTTCGTTATTTGAAACATGTAATCCAACTAAAATTTGATGTTATTTTCAAATATAAACTTTGTTAATTGTTTTGAACACTTTAACTTGATGAAAACAACAATACTTGTGTGACATGTTTAAGTAACCAAACATTTCCAAACTTAATAAGTGATTTCCAAACATGTTCAAATCCTTTCTCACTTGCATCTATCATTGTTACTTGTTGTTAATTTGTTGTTTTCCTCATCCATGCATCATGCTAATCCACTTTCACCTATTGGTTAGTTGGAAAACAATTGTTTCAACCATAAACTCCTGGGCTGTTCATATGCAACTCAAATTGCATATGGGTCCATTTAAATTTGTTTATCTTGTCAACTAGTTTACATTGATGCATCTTTAAACCTGTCATGCATCCATATCTTGATCATGCTGGATCTTTTGCCGTAGTAGTAATTGTTGCATCCGGTGTTTGTTCGAGGTTCGTTGCTTCTTCTCGGATAGGACGTTGAGATGATGTGAGCAACGACAAGTTCTGCTACCTTGCGGGATCTCAGGCAAGTATACTCACTTGCTGCCATATGGCTGCCTTTCATCACTTGTTACTGATTCTTTCCGTTGATTCTTTTCTGCTATCCTTAGTAGTAGTTGTTTCTGTTACGAACCCATCACATGAATCCCTTAACCTTGATGTTGTCTCACCTCCATACCTATAACCATTGCTTGTTACCCGTGTCTTACTATCATGCTTAGGGTTGTTTTGCTCGAGTCTGTTACCCGTTACTTTCTGTTACTACTCTATTATGTTCTGGGGGCTCGATGGTTAATCAATCAATCATGCTAATGTTATTGTTAATAATAATTTGATGATAAGGCACCGGCAGGAGGCCCTTTGTGGTTTTGAGGCCTGCTAGTGTCGACCCTAATAGGAAAAGGGTCTTGTCTACTGATCCATGATGAGCGCACTAACCGCATGTGGGAAGCGAGTATGGGCGCCCCCCTCAATTTGACTCGATTCGCATCTCGTCCAAATCGCCTCATTTAGTTCGGGTTTTCCATTTGCTGCATGCATGATCTTGCGAGCCCTTGGTACCCGGGTGGAACTTTCGTAGTCGGCATATAGGGGGACACGGTCTTAGAGTGCTATGAGGGTCCATTTTCTTCTGGGCTCGATTAGCCGTGCGCCCAAGGTTCTTTGGGCTTGATGCGAAGAAGAGTCGAGTTGTGTAGAGTACCCCGCTTGGTGGGAGGCATCCCATCTGGCGGGTTATTCTTGCGTGTACGGCCAAATTGGTGCAACCCTGCAGGGATAATCTTCTCGAGAAGCCGTGTTTTCCGCGGTTATGGATTACTTGGTGAAAGTACTGGCTAACAAGTACTCAGGACAACTTAAACATAATGATCAACCATGTTACACCCAATGATTAACAACTTGACTAGTAACAGGTTTATTCACACAATAACTTGATTCACCTCTACCTACAACTGTGTGAGTTATCCTCGGATTGCTTCTTTGGATAAGGGGCGAGATCCAGGATGGGTTTGTTTGGAGTTATCTTTCAGTTGGTTACAATACTCGATCTTATCTTCTTTCTGTTAGCCGGAAGTGGTAGTATCTCTCTGTAGTTGGTTAGTGCAGCCTGCTGTCGTTTATTTGCAATAACCCCTTTCTTTCCGTTGATCCTAAAGTATTTGTATCTTGTGATGAATGTCTACGCCGGTAACTTGTGAGTATGGGTTTTATCCCCCTTGCCAGTACTTAACCGTACTGACCCACGAATATCTTTCGTGGCTGCAAATTCCAAATTGCAGTCAACAGGTTGAAGTCTGACGACGTTAGCTTGGGAATCCCTCCGGCTTGGCCTGGGCAGGGATTGGACGCTCTCGGTTATCTTCAGGACTCTTAGTCCAATTTGTATCTTGTCCGTAGACGGACGATATGTTGTTTCTTCCGCTGTTATTTGGATCTTTGTAATGTATCAGTTGTAACCCTGGCTCGTTTGAGTCATCTTGTATCTATCTGTTTCTGTTGTAATTGTGGAATATTCATGAACTGTTGTAATGTTATCATAAGTGGCAACCTGAAATCGGTTATTATGTGGATTTTGGCGGGAATGCTGAAATCTACATAGTGCCCGATCTCGGGGCGTCACAAAATGGTATCAGAGCCTTGGTTCCGATTCCCGAGATTGTTTCGATACGAATGGTTATCGAAGCAACGGGTCCGCAAAGCCTTTAGGTTAACCTAGCTAACGGTCGTTGTTTCTAGAGTGTCAAAAACTATTTCTGCTAAACTATTCTGGAAAAACATCTCGATAGGCTTCTTGTTTTCTCCTTATCCCTATTCTATTTCCCCTCCCATCCTATTTGTTTTGGAGTCTCCTCCTTGTCTATCTTTCAAAGTGTTAGGATCCCACGTGGGTGGACGTTTTCTGAGCCCTTAACCTAATAGGTTCGATCCTCGGAAGATTCCTGGTGGAAGAACATCGTCGTCACTCCGAGCAAGAATCTCTTGTTAGTGGTGTCGAGAAACCCTTGTTAGCGGTGTCGAGGAGATCAAACGGAAGCACGAAGAATCGATAGTCGAACTTCTTCCCCCTCCCGGGTTAGCAGGTGGATTGCGAGGGCGCAATCCCTTGTTAGTGGTGTCGTCTGTAACACCTGGGGTGTTACCTGGTTGTTTGCTTGCATCATATGCATCACATTGCATTGCACCATGTTTGCCTCACAACTGAAAATTTCAAAACAATTTAAACTTTCACCCCTGCTCAAAATTTCCAATTTCAAAATTTCAAACTAAACCACTCAATTGTTTTTCACTGGTTGAATCTTGTTTTAATCCAATTGCCTGTTAATAAATTTCCCCCTTTTTGTTAAAAACCCTAATGGATAATTTAAAATTTTTAAATCAAATCACTCATTAAATTGTTGGTTTTAATCAAACCATTAATTCAATCAATTAATTAAATCACCTTCCAATTCAAATCAAATATTTTCAAACAAAATCAATTTGAAACTATAAAAAAAAATAACAACCAAAACATTCTTTTACTCCTTGTTTTCAATTGAATCTTTTGGGTCACCTTATTAAAAGGTTGATTTCATTAATCAATTCCAAATATTCAAAAAATCATCTAAATTGGTTTATTTTCCAAACAGCACCACAATTTAAACCTTTTTGAAATCCAACTTATTAACTGTTTGAAATCAACATAATAAACTCACCCTAATTTTATAGGATTTTTTCCTAACCCTAAAAGCCTTCTTTTCTTCCATTTTTGGTTTTAGCAAAAAAAAATAAAAGAAACAGAAATAATAAAAGCAAAACGGCGCGCAGCACCTAACTACCGCCCAGCCCAGCCCGCCTAGCGGCCCGCATACCCCTTCGTGATCGCGCCATCGTCCCCTCCCCGTACGGCAGCTCATCCAGAGCTGCCACGGCGGCAGTACGGCGGCAGCGACGGCCGATCCGAGGCCAGCGCGCCCTATAAGATCCCCCTCGAACCCCGCGCAGCCCTAGATCAACCCTAACCCCTATCTACCCTAGCCGCGCTGCCGTTTTCCCTCTCCGTCGCAACCTACCACCTCTCTGTCCCTCTCACCGCTCGCCGTCGCCTGAATCCGCCCGTACCACGGCCACCACGCTGCGCCACCCCACCTCCTAACTACAGAAACCAACCCCCCACCTCTCCAGCTCCCGGTTGAACACCGCGGCTCCCCGTGACATCAACTACATCCCCGCCGCCATCGTCGATGTCACCTCCGGCCACCGATGGCTCTATCTCTGAATTTTGCTCGCCGTCGTCGAGGTTATACCGCCAGTCGTGAGCCAGCTGCTGGGATCGCTCCGCCACCCCTTCCTCGACTTTCTGGACACCGCAGCGGGCTCGTGCACCTCCTGGATCGAAGCCGCCGTCCACCACCGCGCCGTCGCCGCCGCGGGAGCTTCATCGAGCCTCTGCCGCGACTCCAACCGCCGGTGAGCCTCCGTCGTTTCCTCCTCCTTGTCCTCGAGCATGCACGGCACTCCCTGCCCCCGTGCACTCCTCACGCCAGCGCCACGGGCTTCACGCAGCGATCACGCCGGCGTCATCCTCTGTCATGTCGAGGAAGCTATCGGTCGTCAGAAAATTCAGTTAACCGGGATCGAAACCACATCTTGTCTGCGTCCTGTGTTCTGTCAAGAACCGCTCCGTAGCGTACTGGTTCAGTGCGCTGCGCTCTCGGGGAAGGACCAGGGTTCGAGTCCCTGGCTCCGCAATTCCCCACTTTTTTCATCCGTGCGCTGACAGGGAGGGCCCCCTGTCAGCCACACCCGTGGCCACGCAAGCGCACGGTCACTGTGTGCCCCACTGTCAGTGGCAGGGTAGCCCCCCCAGTGCGTATAAAAAGTCCAAACACGTTTCTGTTTTATTTGCTATTTCTTTTAAAATGGCAGAAATAAACCCTAAACCAAAACCTTAATAAGTTTTAATCCATAGCTCCAATAAATACAAGTTTTATATGTTTTCTGATCCAAATCAAATGATCTTTCCAAATAATCCATTTGTGTACTGTTTTGAATTTTCAAAATGCATTTAAAAATTCAAACTTGAGTAATTCAAATGTAATTTGCAAAAATCAATAACTAATTCATGCTATTACCAACTAAGGCAAATAAAATATGTTTTCCATACCATTTTGAATAACCTATTCAAATATAATTTTTGTTTCCTGTTTTGAATAATTAAAATTGCCTAAATAATTTAATCCTTGTTTAATTCAATTAAATTTGATAAAATCATAACTTGCTCAAAATAAAATATTTTTGAACATGCAAAAAATGTTTTCAAACCATCAAAGTGTGAACTTTTCAAATGTGAGTTTGAATTTATGTTTTGAACAAATAAAAATTCAATTAAATTCAAACTTGTTTTAAAATCATTTAAAACTTGTTTAATCTTGTTTAATTCATAATTAAATTATCCTGATTCCAATTTCATTATTTGAAACATGTAATCCAACTAAAATTTGATGTTCTTTTCAAATATAAACTTTGTTAATTGTTTTGAACACTTTAACTTGATGAAAACAACAATACTTGTGTGACATGTTTAAGTAACCAAACATTTCCAAACTTAATAAGTGATTTCCAAACATGTTCAAATCCTTTCTCACTTGCATCTATCATTGTTACTTGTTGTTAATTTGTTGTTTTCCTCATCCATGCATCATGCTAATCCACTTTCACCTATTGGTTAGTTGGAAAACAATTGTTTCAACCATAAACTCCTGGGCTGTTCATATGCAACTCAAATTGCATATGGGTCCATTTAAATTTGTTTATCTTGTCAACTAGTTTACATTGATGCATCTTTAAACCTGTCATGCATCCATATCTTGATCATGCTGGATCTTTTGCCGTAGTAGTAATTGTTGCATCCGGTGTTTGTTCGAGGTTCGTTGCTTCTTCTCGGATAGGACGTTGAGATGATGTGAGCAACGACAAGTTCTGCTACCTTGCGGGATCTCAGGCAAGTATACTCACTTGCTGCCATATGGCTGCCTTTCATCACTTGTTACCGATTCTTTCCGTTGATTCTTTTCTGCTATCCTTAGTAGTAGTTGTTTCTGTTACGAACCCATCACATGAATCCCTTAACCTTGATGTTGTCTCACCTCCATACCTATAACCATTGCTTGTTACCCGTGTCTTACTATCATGCTTAGGGTTGTTTTGCTCGAGTCTGTTACCCGTTACTTTCTGTTACTACTCTATTATGTTCTGGGGGCTCGATGGTTAATCAATCAATCATGCTAATGTTATTGTTAATAATAATTTGATGATAAGGCACCGGCAGGAGGCCCTTTGTGGTTTTGAGGCCTGCTAGTGTCGACCCTAATAGGAAAAGGGTCTTGTCTACTGATCCATGATGAGCGCACTAACCGCATGTGGGAAGCGAGTATGGGCGCCCCCCTCAATTTGACTCGATTCGCATCTCGTCCAAATCGCCTCATTTAGTTCGGGTTTTCCATTTGCTGCATGCATGATCTTGCGAGCCCTTGGTACCCGGGTGGAACTTTCGTAGTCGGCATATAGGGGGACACGGTCTTAGAGTGCTATGAGGGTCCATTTTCTTCTGGGCTCGATTAGCCGTGCGCCCAAGGTTCTTTGGGCTTGATGCGAAGAAGAGTCGAGTTGTGTAGAGTACCCCGCTTGGTGGGAGGCATCCCATCTGGCGGGTTATTCTTGCGTGTACGGCCAAATTGGTGCAACCCTGCAGGGATAATCTTCTCGAGAAGCCGTGTTTTCTGCGGTTATGGATTACTTGGTGAAAGTACTGGCTAACAAGTACTCAGGACAACTTAAACATAATGATCAACCATGTTACACCCAATGATTAACAACTTGACTAGTAACAGGTTTATTCACACAATAACTTGATTCACCTCTACCTACAACTGTGTGAGTTATCCTCGGATTGCTTCTTTGGATAAGGGGCGAGATCCAGGATGGGTTTGTTTGGAGTTATCTTTCAGTTGGTTACAATACTCGATCTTATCTTCTTTCTGTTAGCCGGAAGTGGTAGTATCTCTCTGTAGTTGGTTAGTGCAGCCTGCTGTCGTTTATTTGCAATAACCCCTTTCTTTCCGTTGATCCTAAAGTATTTGTATCTTGTGATGACTGTCTACGCCGGTAACTTGTGAGTATGGGTTTTATCCCCCTTGCCAGTACTTAACCGTACTGACCCACGAATCTCTTTCGTGGCTGCAAATTCCAAATTGCAGTCAACAGGTTGAAGTCTGACGACGTTAGCTTGGGAATCCCTCCGGCTTGGCCTGGGCAGGGATTGGACGCTCTCGGTTATCTTCAGGACTCTTAGTCCAATTTGTATCTTGTCCGTAGACGGACGATATGTTGTTTCTTCCGCTGTTATTTGGATCTTTGTAATGTATCAGTTGTAACCCTGGCTCGTTTGAGTCATCTTGTATCTATCTGTTTCTGTTGTAATTGTGGAATATTCATGAACTGTTGTAATGTTATCATAAGTGGCAACCTGGAATCGGTTATTATGTGGATTTTGGCGGGAATGCTGAAATCTGCATAGTGCCCGATCTCGGGGCGTCACACATAATATTTTCGAAAAAAATCGATCTTTGCCTGTGGTTCTGTTTTGACAGATTTCTGCCAATATTTGCATTTGCCTCTTAATCTTTTTCTTTTGGTTTTCTTTTGAGGGGAAGATCTTTTAAATAAGTTGTGACAATAGCTAATGTATTAATGGGTGTTAGAATTGTGTTGAAACTGAACCAAAATGGATATATTATTTTTATTACACTAATGTTGCTAATGAAAATTGTGAGAAGTTTTGTATGGAGGAAGTTTTCAAGTGTAGGGAGAGAAGAATGATATGATGAGATGAAGGATGGACAAAAGCTCAAGCTTGGGGATGTCCATGTCACCCCAATAAATATCCAAGAAGTACAAGCTTCAAAGCTTGGGGATGCCCAAGTCATCCCCTTCTTCATCAACAAAAAAATATCAGGTCCCCTTTCAAGTCAATATATTTTTATTGCTTCATATATTATGTGTTATTCTTGGAGCGTCAGTTATTTTTGCTTTAAGTTTATTTAGTTTTTTTTGCTGTAGTATATGTTTGGATCATATCATACTTGTTTGGGGGAGAGACACACTCCTTTTTCATTGCTTAGAACACTATAGTTTTCAGTCTTATTGTTATGTGAGTGTTTACTTTTTGCTAGTACTGTGTTTAGCCCTTGTTTTCCAATCGTATTTTGTTCAGATGTTGTTAGTTTGATTCAGTTTTATATGATTAGCTCTCTGGTATTTTATGAATATTATCTTTCAGGGTTGTTTCAAACAAGTTAATTGGTGTTGGAAAAGAGTAAAATATTTCATGCTTATAGTGGTGCAATTGAAATCTTGTTTAGACCGTGGCTTAGACATTTTCATGTCATGTTAGATGTTATTGTAATTCTATGCTTAGTAGTTGTTCTTGTATCATGACTTATCTAAAATATCTAAGAGTCCTTAATGTGCAATTGAAAGAATCATGAGTTGTTTTTATCACATTGAAGCATAAATTTGTGATATTCTCCTTTGAATGCTTTATTTGGTTGACTTGGCGCAATCTTACACCATGTTTATGATGACAAACCAGTCACTTATAGACTCTATGATCATTTAGTTTTTACTTTCAATACCCTTTATTCTTTGATTAATAATGTTTTTCTCCCTATGCATGATTCTAGCCATTATTTCTCTCTTGATTTGTCGCTCCCAGTCTTTTCTAGCCTCCACCTGTACTGAGTATGAGCTCTACTCGTGCATCCAACTCCCAAAAATCAAAGTTTTCCAAATGTGTCCACCATACCTACCTACATGTGGTATTTAATCGCCACTCCAAGTAAATTTCTCATGTGCTACCTTTAAACTTTCCAAATTACTCCTATTGTGTGCCCCTGTTTTAGCTCATGTGGACGTGAATAGAGAATATTTATCTCACTTGTTGATTGGACTTTACACACCTGGACTAGTGGCACATCCGCTTATCCAAAATGATGGAAGAGCTGGCAGCGGGGTGCCCAGCCCCAAAATTGGTTACTATAAAATGCACTTTGCTATTTTTGCCCCTGATTTATCAGTCAAAGCATAATTGTGTAAACAAAAGAGAAGAGGGATGACCTTCTGACCCCAGATGCGTCCTTGAAATGCTAGCCGATCTTTTCAAGTCTAGTTTTCTTGTGACATACTGTATTTTCTGTTTACCATTCGTTGACCTAAGCATACACCTCTTTAAAAAATGTTTTCAATACCGTTGTTTAATAAAATAAATTCTCTAGCACATGAGTTAATCCCTGCTTCCCTCTAGGAAGGGCCTTTCTTTTACTTTTATGTTGAGTCTCCATCTTCTAACTTTATGCACAATTAAGAGAGAGTAGTTTCCATTGTAAGTTTAATGTGCATTTCTCCCAAAGATTATTATTGATTGATCCATGCCATGTTATTACTTGTTCTCAAACTATTTGTTTCTAGTCACCACTTCAACTTTGAAGGTGTCCTGGCATTTATGTTTTGCTCCACTCTTAAGGACAAGCTGAATACTACTTTATTATGCTTTCTTATTGTTCTAAACAAACATATAACTTTCAAATGCATTACTATTCATGATCTTTTGTTTGTGTTACTTTTCATGTTGCAACATGATTGTGACGTTTCATTGTTAGAATTATATCTGTCATGCCAGTGTTTAGAGTACTATGATCTCAGATTTACAAATGATTTTACAAATATGATGATTAAGATTATGTTGGTAGCATGTCACCTCAAAAATTATTTTGTCATCACTTACCTACTCGAGGACGAGTTGGAGTTAATCTTGGGAATGCTTGATACGTCTCAAACGTATCTATACTTTTTGATGCTCCATGATTATTTTCTATCCAATACCTTTATATTTTCACATGTTTCCTTCGTTTTCTCGACGTTTTCATGGACTAACCTATTGACAAGATGCCACAGCGCCAGTTCCTATTTTTTGCTGTTTTTTATTTCAGAAAAGTTGTTCTAGAAATATTCTCGAAATTGGACGAAACAAAACCAAATAGTCCTGACATATCAACGTAGTCCAAAGGAGACCCGGAGGGGTGCCGTGGATCAACCACACCATGGCTCCATGCGGGATCCCCCTGGCAGCCCCCACTAGTGGTGTGGGCCCCTCGAGCGCCCACCGACGTTGCCCTTTCGCCTATATAATACCCCCGATGCATAAACCCTAAATATATTGGCCCCCTTCCATGAAAAGTTCTGTAGCTCCACCGCCGCCGCCGACAAGTTTCTGGGGACAAAAATCTCTGTTCCGGCACCCTGCCGGGACGGGGAAGTGCCCCTAGAGCCATCACCATCGACTCCACCGCCATCTTCATCGTCGTTGTTGTCTCCCATGATGACGAGTGAGTAGTTCTCCCTCGGGCTGAGGGCTCTACCGGTAGCTATGTGTTTCATCACTCTCTCTCCCATTTTGTGATCTTTATGTGATCATGAGCTTTATAATCTAGTTGAATAAGTAGATGTTACTATTCATCTGTTATGCTACTTGATACGTCATAAACGTGTCCCTAATTTCTGATGCTCCATGATGATATTATGCCAATTGCTACATGTTTTCTCCCTTATTTATAGCATTTTTATACGTTTTCCGGGACTAACCTATTAACAAGATGCCAAGTGCCAGTTCCCTGTTTTCTGGTGTTTTTGGTTTCAGAGAAGTTGTTCTGCAAACATTCTCGGAATTGGACCCCACAAAGCCCGAAGTTGCTATTTTCCTCGGAAGCATCCAGAACACCGAAGAGGAGTCAAAGACGGGCAACAGGGGGCACACCATAGGGTGACGTGCCCCCTGGCCGCGCCACCAATGGGTGTGGGGCCCCTGGAGCTCCACCGCCTTTTCCCTTTCGCCTATTTAAGCCCCCCGGATGGAAAATCCTAAGCACCTGATCAAAATCCCCGAAAAAGTTCTACAACAGCCGTCACCGTCAACCCTATATCAGGAGGGTTTTGAAGCTGCTTCCGGCACCCTGTCGGAGAGGAAATCATCACCGGAGACTTCTACATCACCATGCCTGCCTCCGGAGTGATGCGTGAGTAGTTCATCCCTGGACTACGGGTTCGTAGCTGTAGGTAGATGGTTGTCTTCTCCTCATATGCCTCCATGTTTAGATCTCGTGAGCTGCCTATCATGATCAAGATTGATCTTATGTAATTCTATATGTTGTGTTTGCTGGGATCCGATGAATATTGACCTTATGCCAAGTTGATTATAGTCTTTATTGCATATGATATTTGTGATCTTGCATGCTTTCCGTTGCTAGTGGTTGCTCTGGCCAAGTAGTTCCTAGGGACTCCATGAGGGAGTATTTATGCTTGATAGTGGGTTCATGCCTCCTTGTTGCCTTGCTCGAGTGACAGAAATGTGAAGGCCGGGGGAGGATGTGTTGTTGCCATTAGGGAGAAAACAGCAGTAAGAGTGCCCGCGTGCATAATCATTTCTTACATTACACACTTTGTTTAATGCAATTATCTGTTGCTTGCAACTTAATACCTAAGGGGGTTCGGATGATAACCTGAGGGTGGATTATTAGTCATAGATGCAGATGGATGTCGGTCTATGTATCTTGTTGTAATGCCCGCACTAAATATCATAGTAATCTTCATGTTATATTGTGCACTAGGTGCAACCTCTATTTGTCAATTGCCCAGCTATAATTTGTTCACCCATCATGCTATCTTTTATGGAGAGACACCACTAGTGAAACTATAAACCCCGGTCCATTTTTCCACACTGTTAAACAAACCACAACATGTTCCTGCATTCTTTACTTACCGCAAGCATACACTGTTTTCCACACTATATGTCTAAACTTTGTTTTCAGCAAGACCAGTGCGATTGACAACCTCACTTTATCGTTGGGGCAAAGTATTTTGGTTGTGTTGTGTCCAGGTTCCACGTTGTTGCTGACACCGGTGAAGTGCCAGCACCACCGTCAGTGGCATCAACCTTCCAAAGATTCTCTTTGTCCTACTGGATTGATAACCATGGTTCTTAACTAAGGGGAAAACTCCTACCGCTGTGCTCATCACACCCTCCTCTTGGGGTTCCCAACAACACATAGCAAGGATTTTTCTGGTGCCGTTGCCGGGGAGAAGGAAGTCTTCTGGCAAGGGGAGTCTCTCACTCTCAACCTCTTTATTTTGTTTATTGTCTTGTTTTTATTTTTGTCTTGTTTTGCTTCTCTTTATCAAAAACGCAAAAAAAAAGTTTACTTCATATTTATTATTTTTGCTCTACGTTGTTATTTCTCATCATGTTGATCCCTAATTTTACCTTGAAAGATTTGCCGGTAGGAAGTGGTTCTATACTTGGAAAAGACACTGTTAAAGAATTTTTTGATCACGTTAGTAAGCATGATAACTTTGAGGAAAAATCCATAGTAGAACTTGCTCCCAATTACGAGACTGCTGCAACTTCCTTAGTTCACATGCTAGAAGCTAGGTTTGATAAACCTCCATCCCATAATGCAACATATGTTCCTCAACTTGAATAAAATTGAAGATGTTGAGAAAAGAAACTTCATCTTAGAAACTATGCTTAAAGAATTTGGGATGTTGCGATAGAAGCTAGAAAAGTCTTTGGTCGTTTTAATATCCTTGGCTCATGTGTAGACATTGTTGGTGCTTTAGAAAAAACTGAATCTAATAATGAAAACGAGGATAGAATACCAATCCCCTTTAAGTTAGTAGCACATCACGAATCCCAAGATAAGAATTTTGATTGGATTGTTCCTGAGAATTTATTTGATGAAAATAGTAAGCCTAAAAGTACTAAGAGAGGAGCCTCTGAAATCCACTTAGATAAAATACAATGCATTATTAAAGAATTGCCAAATCTTGATTTGAATGCTTCACTTGAAAATACTTGAGTTTCCCTTTTATGCCTAGCTGAAAGGCGTTAAAGAAAAGCGCTACCGGGAGACAACCCGTTTTATTTTGTTGTTTTCAATCCGTTTTATTTCGTTTTCTTTGGTGTGCTTTGCACCTGGGTCTTTTCTACTTCCTTAGAAACCCCGATGTATCTTTTCTTTTGTGTTTTTGTTGAGCCAAGTAAAGCCTCTAGTGGAAAGTTGACACTATATTTCGGATTTCTGCGCAGGAAACAAATTTGTACTGTCCACTGTTAATTCCGTTAAAAATCACAGAAAATTCAAAATGACCTGAGCTTTTTGTGCTTAATCCTGAGTTATATACGCAAATTTTATTAGAAGACCACTTTTTGATTTGAGCAACAGAAGATTTTTGAAAAACTCGATCTTTACCTGTTGTTCTTGTTTGACAGATTTCTGCCATTTATCGCATTTGCATCTTAATCTCTTTCTTTTGGTGTTCTTTTGAGAAAAAGAGTTTTAAAATAAGTTGTGACAGTAGCTAATGTGTTTTTGAGTGTTAGAATTGTGTTGAAACTGAACAATGTGAATTTATTATTTCAATTGCACTAACGTTGCTAATGAAGATTGTGAGAATTTTGGTGTGAAGAAGTTTTCAAGGGTCAAGAGAAGAGGATGATATGATGTGATCAAGAAGAGTGAAAAGCCTAAGATTGGGTATGCCCCGGTGTTACATCCAAGAAAATTCCAAGAATACTCAAGCGTCTAAGCTTGGGGATGCCCAAGGCATCCCCTTCTTCATCAACAAATTATCAGGTCACTTCTAGTGAAACTATATTTTTATTCGGTCGCATCTTATGTGCTTTACTTGGAGCATCTTTTATTTTTGTTTTCAGTTTGCTTTTGCTTTTGCTTTTAGTTTGTTTTTAATTTTATAATAATCTTGGTTGGACCCCAGCATTCTTTTATTGGAGAGTGACACGCTCCACTTTTTCTTGAGAATACGTTGTATTCTTAGTCTCTGTTTGGCTGCTGCATTTATTCAGCTCTTGTTTTGCATGCATCTCTAATTATAGTTGTTAGTTTTAGTAGTGTTATGTGAGTACTCTCATGTTTGCTTGCTGTATAATAAAGAGTATTTTTGTCAAAGCATGTTTTGTATGGTTCTTGTTGGGAGAAAGAAAACTGCTGCTTGAAGTAGAATTTATAACAATACTAGTAGAAGCTTGTATAGACTGTGGCTAGAAATTTTTCATGGCATGCTAAATGTTATTTTAGCGTTAAATCCTTGTGGTTATTGAGTAGAATGATTAGCCTCAAATATCTGAGAGTGTTTAATATGTATTGAAAGATTCATGAGTTTTTTTTGTCATAGTAAAGCATCAATATATGGTATTCTCTTTCGAATGATTATTTGGTTGACTTGGCGCAATCTCACACCATGTTTATGACTACAAACCAGTCACGAATAGCCTCCTTGACCACTTAGTTTTTGAACTTGTGATACTGCTTATGTTTTAATTAATGATGCTTATGTCGTTATGCATGATTATGGCTCTTATGCTCTCTTTATTTGTCTCTCCCAGTCTTTTGCTAGCCTCCACCTGTACTAAGTATGAGCTCTACTCGTGCATCCAAACTCCCTTAAACCAAAGTTTTTCCCATTGTGTCCACCATACCTACCTACATGTGGTATTTAACTGCCATTCCAAAGTAAATTGCTCATGTGTTACCTTTAAAAACTTCAAAATTACTCCTGCTTTATGTTCTTGTTTTTGCTCATGAGGACGTAAATATAGAATCTTTATCTCACTTGTTGATTCGATTTCACACCCTGGACTAGTGGCTTCATCCGCTTATCCAAATGATAGAAGAGCTGGCAGCGGGGTGCCTAGCCCCAAATTAATACAAACAAATTCTCTTCACTATTTTTGCCCCTGATTTATCAGTCAAAGCATAATTGTGTAAACAAAAAAGAAAGAGGGATGAACTTCTACACTAGTTGCGTACTTCACCATGGGAGCCGCTCTTGTGAATAAAGTTGGCTTGTGACATAATGTATTTTCTGTTTACCATTCGTTGACATTAGCATAGATCTCCCAAAATATAGACACTCATCCATGGTATGTGATGGTTGGCAGGCACCCGAGGATTCGGTTAGCCATGGTTTGCGAAAGATGGATGGGAGGAGTGTCAAACTTTTAATACCTCTATTTAATAAAATAAAACCTCTAGCACATGAGTGATCCCTGCTTCCGTCCGCGAAGGGACTTTCTTTTACTTTTATGTTGAGTCTCCATCTTCTATCTTTATGCACGGTTGAGAGAGAATTTTTGCCATTCTGAGTTCTATGTGCATTTGTCCCAAAAGCATCAATAATTACTTCATGATGTGATATTATTTGTTCCTAAATTAGTTGTTCTAGTTTTCCTCATGAACTTTGAAGGTGTCCTGGCATTTATGTTCTGCCCCACTCTTAAGGACTATTGAAATATCACTTTGCCATGCTTTCTCTATACCTGAAACAAACGTTTACCTTTCTTTGCATTATTATTCATGATCCTTTATTTGAGTTACTATTCATGATACAAAGTAATTGCTATGCTTTATTATTAAAGTTTTATTTATCATGCATGTGTTTAAAGTTTTATGATCTCAGCGTGCATATGCTTTTACATTAGATTGATGAAGTTTATGTTAGTAGCATGTCACCTCAGAATTATTGTTTTATCGTTTACCTACTCGAGGACGAGTAGGAACTAAGCTTGGGGATGCTTGATACGTCATAAACGTATCCCTAATTTCTGATGCTCCATGATGATATTATGCCAATTGCTACATGTTTTCTCCCTTATTTATAGCATTTTTATACGTTTTCTGGGACTAACCTATTAACAAGATGCCAAGTGCCAGTTCCCTGTTTTCTGTTGTTTTTGGTTTCAGAAAAGTTGTTCTGCAAACATTCTCGGAATTGGACCCCACAAAGCCCGAATTTCCTATTTTCCCCGGAAGCATCCAGAACACCGAAGAGGAGTCAAAGACGGGAAACAGGGGGCCACACCATAGGGTGGCGTGGCCCCTGGCCATGCCACCTATGGATGTGGGGACCCTGGAGCTGCACCTCCTTTACCCTTTCGCCTATTTAAGCGCCCCGGATGGAAAACCCTAAGCACCTGATCAAAATCCCCGAAAAAGTTCCGCAGCCGCCGTCACCGTCAACCCTAGATCATGAGTGTTCTGAAGCTTTTTCCGGCACCCCGCCGGAGATGAAATCATCACCGGAGGCTTCTACATCACCATGCCTGCCTCTGGAATGATGCGTGAGTAGTTCATCCCTGGACTACGGGTTCATAGTTGTAGCTAGATGGTTATCTCCTCCTGATATGCCTCCATGTTTAGATCTCGTGAGCTGCCAATCAAGATCGAGATTGATCTTATGTAATTCTATCTGATGTGTTTGCTGGGATCCGATGAATATTGACCTTATGCCAAGTTGGTTATAGTCTTCATTGCATATGATATGTGTGATCTTGCATGCTTTCGGTTGCTAGTGACTCCAAGAGGAGTATTTATGCTTGATAGTGGGTTGATGCCTCCTTGTTGCCTTGCTCGAGTGACAGAAACATGAAGAGGAGAAAACAGCGGTGAGAGTGCCCGCGTGCATAATCATTGCTTACATTACTCACTTTGTTTAATGCAATTATCTGTTGCTTGCAACTTAATATCTAAGGGGGTTTGGATGATAACCTGAGGGTGGAGTATTAGTCATAGATGCAGATGGATGTTGGTCTATGTATCTTGTTGTAATGCGCGCACTAAATATCATAGTAATCTTCATGTTATATTGTGCACTACGGTGCAACCTCTATTTGTCAATTGCCCAGCTGTAATTTGTTCACCCAGCATGCTATCTTTTATGGGGAGACACCACTAGTGAAACTATGAACCCCAGTCCATTTTTCCACACTGTAAAACAAACCACAACATTTTCCTGCTTTCTGTACTTACTGCAAGCATACACTGTTTTCCACACTATACGTCTAATCTTTGTTTTCAACAAGACCGGTGAGATTGACAACCTCACTGTACCGTTGGGGCAAAGTATTTTGGTTGTGCTGTGTGCAGGTTCCACGGTGTTGCTGACACCGGTGAAGCGCCAACACCACTGTCAATGGCATCAACCTTCCGAAGATTCTATTTCTCTTACTGAATTGATAACCCTGGTTCTTAACTAAGGGGAAAACTCCTACCGCTGTGCTCATCACACCGTCCTCTTGGGGTTCCCAACAACACATAGCACTACTCAAATGGTTTTTTATGAGATCTCCGTAGACACTTTGATTGCGGTGTAAAGGTGATAGTGCGTGCACCGTGTGGTTTAGCATGATATTTATATTTTGTGTTGGATGACCCGATGAAATTGTGGTGTTTGTTTGGAAACATCTAGGTCTCATGGTGATAGCCTGGGGGTTACCTACATGGGGAAATGCGAACTCTAAGGAGTGCTTTTTGCAGCCCTACGCAATGATTGATGTTTGTTATCCTACCAGAGATTGGTTCGAAGTAGCGTAGTGAAGAGAGATATTTATGCATTCAATTATGTTATTATTGTTGAGAGTGTCCACTAGTGAAAGTATGATCCCTAGGACTTGTTTCTAAGCATTGAAACACCGTTTACATTCAGTTCTGCTACATGTTTGCTTGCTGCCATTTTAATTTCAGATTTCTATTATCACTTATAATCATCTATATTACTTGTATTTCACTCTCTTTTCGTCAAACTAGTGCACATATACGACTGAAAATCGCATTAGGTGTGTTGGGGACACAAGAGACTTCTTGTATCGTAATTGCAGGGTCGCTTGAGAGGGATATCTTTGGCCTCTTCCTCCCTGAGTTCGATAAACCTTGCGCAATCCAGTTAAGGGAAACTTGTTGTTGTTCTACAAACGTCTGCACTTGGGGGCCCAACACTCTCTACAATATTAGAAGTGTGCGTAGACATCAGCATCCTCTATCAGTAGAATTTTTCCTCAACTGAAAAGGATTCTTAAAACAAAAATGGCATGCATGTTAAGAAAGCATCTGTGAGCACTTTGAGAATTTCATTAGATTTCTCTGTAAGGAATTTTGGACCAAATCCAAATGGGTTGGTTTTAAAACCTATCAGAGAGCATAATCCTAGATTTTTGTGAATTTGGGAATTATAAAAATCTCGATATGATTTTGTATGTGTTAAGGATGTTTTTGTCCCTATTTTAGGACTTTATTAAATTGTTTTATTTATTGTCTTGTTAATTGTGTTGTTTAGTAAACATGTTTAGGAATATTGTGGTATTGTTACTGGGCTATTACAGTTGTTTCGCCTGATAGATTACTTATTTTGTTGTGTGATGTTTGCAAGGTTTAGGACTTTCCTGTCTATATAATTAGTTGTTTGATAATTTATCCTTTTATGTTTTGATATTATATTTTTGTTCCTAGCATGTGTATGATGTTATGTCTATGTTAATAAGTGTTTTTATATACAATATCGTGTTAGATAAAATAGCATGAGTTAGTTGTTTGTTATGAGTACTTTAGCGTTAGTTGTTTGCCATTAGATTTTTAATAATTGTTATGGTTCCACTAGCATGTTAATAATTGTTAGTAGGGTTTTATTCTAGCACGTTTAACATGTTATTGCTACTCTTACATGGGTTTGTAACCATTAGTTTCATTTTCGAATTAGTGTTGAGTGCATTTTTGTCTATGTACGACTATTGTTGTAATTTATCTACTACCATGTTGATGTTTTCTTTAGTAGTAGTGTTGCTAGCATGTCCTTCAGACTAACTCTCTCATAATATGTTACTTTTGTGTTATGGTCATGATTGCTTGTTTACAACATGTTTTCTTGATAATCCTGATGTTATCTTATTAGTTAATTTTTAGTAGATGTTATTTTTGCCACTTGCGTTATAGTTATCACTTGTTGGTTTATGTCAAGCATGGTGGTAACTATTTACTTTTTTTGGAAGTACTTTATTTGTGTTGTTACCAGCTTGCGCCTTGAGTGCTTAGCCATGTCTATGTGCCACCTTTAGTAGGGAAAGTGACAACTAGTGTTTTCTTGCTTGCTTTTGGCTTGCGGAGAATTGTTTTCTCTTTACGATAGTAATGTCTTGTTTGCTTACTTCGATGTTATTTTTTCCTTAGTGCTTGATATTTTTTTTATTCTAGATGTGTGCACTATTAAGTATTTGATAAATGAACATGTGTGTGCTTTGTTATATCTTGTTAAGTGTATCTTGTGGCATGTTCCCAAAAATGTCATTTAGGGCTTTGATTATGAATTTTACCAACAATGTTAGTGTGTTTATAAATAACATGTTCTAAGTGATATCGCTGTAGGTCTAGTACCCCATTAGCACTGCTACTTAGAATGGTATCATTTTGGGTGCAATGCATGTTTTTCTCCTTGTGATCTAGTCTAGTGTGTGGATGTGAATGCTTGCTACTTGTTTGTGCACCTCGAGATCTTGTTTGTGTATTGAATGTTCATCCTTTTCTTTTGCAAAGTTACATAACGACGAGGAAGAGGTAGCCATTCCGGGATATATTGGAGAAGCACTGGATGATTTTATATTGCTTAAGACCAGGGACAAGCCACTTGCCAAGCCAAGCCATTATAAAAGCTTGTTGTTACTACACTTCTCATTATCTATCGTGCATGTTTTACTCTTTATGTTTTTCAAATGGACAATGTTTTTGGGATACTACTACTTCTATTAATATTATTACTACTACTATATATTACCTATAGCCCAATATTGGTATAGTACCAAGCCCTTAGCCACATCCTTTATACACCCCCACCTACACTAGCTACTTACATGTCCCTAAGTAGATATTCTAAAAAAATGTTGTTTTTGAAAAACAAAGGCTTTATGAAAAACCCTTTGGAAAGGTGGGACCTTGCCCTTGGGAGGTTATGAGAACAAATGTTTTCGGAAGTGTTTTTCTAAAAAAGGAGGCATAACCTATGATGCTCCAAAAATGGCACATCTTTATCTATGTTAAAACGTATTTTGTAATGAAAATGATAGATATATCACTCTAGACCTGCCACTAATCACTAATGTGCAATTTATTTGTAAATCTCCATGTTATTATTTTTATTGCAGATATTGGACAGGAAATCAAGGAAATTCAGTCCTAAAAGGAAGGAAAGATAAAGATCAGAAAATCATTTAATTCTGCCCTCGCATGACACTTAACGACCTTAGTACGGTCAGTGGCGACCGTACTACCCACTGTACCGCTGTCAGAAAGAACTATGATGTCAAAGTCAAACCTGACCAAAAGTCACAACAGGACGCAGAGCCAATTCACGAAGGATGTCGCCCGAAATGCTAGTCCATTCGCTGGAGCCCCATATAAGGAGAATAAACAACCCCCAAAAGAGAGGCAAGCATTACCCCTCTCCACCGCCGTCCTCTCCAGAAGACCACGAAGTGCTACCGCATCTCCACCACATCATCTCCACCACCACTGTAGTCATAGCCATACTTCTACTTTGTAATCTAGACTGTAAGAACTATCAATCTATTCAATTCGATTACTATTTTTGTTGCAATGTTTTCTATTATTGATATGACCGTGATGCGTGAGTAGCCCCTCTCGGGAAATGGGCTAAGGACTAACCTTGAAGCTATGTGCTTGATCTAAATGGGATAATTAGTCTAATGAGTTCATCTATGTTATTTGTGTGTGTTCTATTATCTGTGCGCCGCTCCTAGGACTTGTGAGGAACCCAAGACCCCAAGAGTGATCAAGGTAAAGGTATAGTGAGAGTGACGTAAAAGGTTTATCTGGAACGTCTGTGACAGGAGGATCAATAAGAGTGCTAAAAGCGGATCTCTCAGGAACTAACAATGACATCACCGTGCTTAATCCGTTCGTCTTTATTTTTAGAACTAAAAACCGAGGCAACCCCCGAGACGGAACGAATACATGTCTAAGGTTGGATGAATTAATCTATGTTAACCCGTGCTCGGGGGCATAGTGGACTACGGATTCATTGCCTACACACAACTAAATAGCATACGTATTAATTATACTAAATTGTTTTAACTTTATCTTATTTATCCCATACTACTAATGCACTGCTGCAGGTGAAACCTTATGCTCATGCCTGTTTTTATTACTGATAACAACCTCTTTTGCAATACAAGATCGGGTTAAACCAGGAATTAGCAAGATTTTTGTGGATTCACACTAATCTCATCACGCACATACTTCCCGGATCGATAAAACCTTCGGTCTCAAGGGAAAAATCTTACAATACTACATCTAGTAATCCGGATCGAAGGTATCAACCTACCCTTCGATGTACAACCATGTCATACAACCATATTACCCCAAAATGGGCACGGGGCCTAGCTTGAAACTTGTTTATGTTAGTATGTGTTCTACCTCAATGTGCTATATGGGTTCGAGTCCGCTGAACTGAAATGTCGTCGGGAGAGAGTAACGTGACAAGCAAAATGTGGGATTAATTTTCCCTCCATCCGCAATAATTGGGTCTCCTGCCATGACAGTGTTGTTAGGGGAAACTAGATTCATATGGCTGACTCACTCGGTGTCGGGGAGAACAAACCCAGTTGAAAAGGTAGTCATATACTACCATGGACATAGTGGAAGGATAGGATCGGTTATCTGATGTTCGCATACTGTCGTGGACAGTCCGTGGTTGCTCACGACGGATGTACTGGATCTTGTGGTGAAAGTGAACACAGTCTGCAAGGTTAAAACTATTCAAATAGCCGCATATGTTGTCATGGACAGTTGAAAGACCATGTAGCTAGTATTGTGTCGATGTTTACAAAAAGGATGGAAATGGAAAATGATGTAGTGCCTGGAAGGTACTTGGAAATGGGATGAAGTACCTTGGAGGTACTAGTGTGATGAACAGCATGGAAGTGTTTTGTTCCAAGAATTTTTGTAAAGAAAATTCTTTCCTTCAAATGTCTTTACTAAAACCTTATGGATATGCGATATCTACAAGAGAAACTGTTTTATATTTTGATGTATATTTTTCAGCAGAGTTATAGATAGTTTTGCAACCATGATAAATCTTTCATCCATCATGGCTAGTGAACCCTATGTACAGCCTACCTACCACCAGCCTATAAGCATACTTGCATTCTTATATTTTATTTTAGGATGACTTGTGAGTATAATCAAATGTACTCACAGTGGTTTCGTCCCTGGCTATTTACTTGGTCAACCCTAGAGGAGCAACCTAGAGAACCGGGGGACGATGGTGTCGATGACGGTTCTGTGAACTAGTATTGTCTCCCAGTTAGTAGCATGTAGGTTGTCAAAACATGACTTGGGCTTTACCACGATTGAGTTTCTAAACACTTCCGATATTTGGTGTATCTCCTGTTCTGCGTGGCAGTTATTTAAAACCGAGTCATGAGACCAGTTGTGTAAACCTTGTATTCGCTATGTAATGTATGTTGTAATCTGCAATGCCAACTCGAGAATGTTGTTCACGACTGACTGATCATGGGATCATGAATGTACGCATACTAAAGGTCTAAGAGCACTAGTCTGGGCACCCCATAGAAATGCTCCCCCTTTAACAAAAACGGAGGCATCATCAGTCGGATGTGGCACACTCACAAAATTAGTTTATTTTCCTTGGCACACTCGATACTTTTCCATCTTGTTCGGAAGTGTAAGAAAAATAGCCAAACCGTGGAGCGGTGCCACATCTGGTTGATGTTGGACTGTTTATTCTTCAATGTGCTAATGATACATACTCTTCATGGAACATGACGTCGGAAAAAAATAAGAAAATGAAGCTATCACTATCAACATTTGAGTAACTTTTTGGTTCTAACTTCAACATCCATAAGATTTCATTTTTGAGATGTTTAGGAAGTGGCCTCTTAATTTTGCAAGTTATTTAGTTGTAAGCAAGGCCGACTCCCGTTAGGTACTTGGAATTTTTGTTTAGTATTGATACCTTGAAATTCCAATTTAGAATATGTCAAGGAGCATCTGGAGAAAAGGTTAAGAAAATTGTAATTGAAAGCTCCTCTCGGTCGACGAAATGCACCACCGACTGCCCAACTAGCTAGGTAGTGTGCACAGTCCAGTTATGAGGTTTTAAGTTCATAAAAAATTAAGTTAAGGACATGACTATAATGTGCTATGCCTATATAGCTAATTATGGTGTCCTATTTAGTATGTTACGTTTCTAGGTCGTTCAACACCTTTTCCACCTCTAAATATGTTCGACAATTCAGTGAATGGTGTATTTTGCTGGAACCGATTTTCTAGTTTTGGTGCCCACGTTCGCCCAACCGCCTCCTTTCATGTCCCTAGGTGATGTAAGAAAAAGGACGCTCCATGTGATGTATGGTCGAACGTGGGAGCTAGGACATTCACTATTAGACTGGTTTTATTAATTTGTACTGTGTGCACAATAGGAAATTAAAGGAATGGATGAGTACAAAAAAACTTAGGGAAGCTGCAAGAGAAGTGGAGCTATTTTTTAGGGTTAAGGAAGCTGCTCTGTAATCCGATTAGAAAAAATAAAGGTATTTACATATGATCTAAAAAGGAGACCAGAGAAAGGGAAAAAAGGCAATTGTCAGAAACAAAAAGAAAACGAGGCTACCCTTCATGATCTCCGGGGCTATCCATGAAGGTAAAACACGCTGGTCTATCTCACTGCACACAAGCGAAACCACATCCGGTATTGGAAGCGCCAAGTTGTTGAAGGCTCTCCTGTTGCACTCATTCAATATCCCCCAAGTGATGTAGATAATGACCCCAATTTATGACATCTTCTTATCCTTTGTGAAAGCGGTGATGTGCTCAAGCCACCATCTCACACCGATCCCGAGAGCGAGAAGATGTGCACTGCAATCCGGCAGTGCCTTCGTGATCGGTCGCACGTACGGTTGATGACGACCTTCGTTCCCTCGATCCAACGGGGCAGCGGAAGTAGAGGATCCCTCGGAATTCCAGCAGTACGACGGCGTGGTGTGGTGAAGAAAACTTCGTTCAGAACTTCGCCAAGCGCATGAACATGATGTGGAGCAGTGGGAGGAGAGAGGTGGAGATGACACCAAGTGTGTGGGGAGAGGGAGGTCCAACCCCTCTTTATATAGGAGGGGGGAGGCAGCCACGAATTTTTGGTGCCTCCACCTCTCCCCTCATCATGTGGGTGGAGTCTCCACTCAACCCACTCATTCTCTCATCAATTCCCAATCAAAATTCCAAGGGTTTTCTTTAATAAAAAAATAAAAAAATTCATTTATTTATTTTAATATTTGTTAATCCTATTAACAAACATTAACACTTACCCCCTTGAACTATTTGTTAATCAAACATTAACATATACCACCTTGAACTATTTAAATATTCCCCGAAACTATTCTGGTGACTATTTCTATATTCCCCGAAACAATTTCTGTGTTGTCCAAACTTTTCTCTGATAATCCGTATCCTCTCAAATGTGTCATCGAAACTTAAGCGTGTCACCCTACGGTTCGCGAATAACATAGAAATGATCGAGACACCTCTCCGATCAATAATCAACAGTGGGATCTGGAGATCCGTGATGACTCCTATATATTCAACGATGACTCTCGTGATCGTGTGAACCATCAACGCCGTAACTATTCCCTTTGTCTCGCGATATTTTACTTGTTCGAAATCCGATCATTGGTATCAACTATACCTAGTTCGATCTCGTTACTGACAAGTACTCTTTTACTCGTTCCGTGATATGACATCCTTGTGACATAGTCACGTGCTTGCAAGCGGTGTCGATGTGATATCACCGAGAGAGCCCAGAGTATATCCCTCTGTCATTTGGATGGACAAATCTCACTCTTGTTCCATGAGCATCAACTAACACTTTCTGAATACTCAACGACACCTTTATAGTCACCCTGTTACGGTGTGACGTTTGATGACATCAAAGCACCCTTCCGGTATCAGTGATTGACATGATCTCATGATGTAAGGAATAAGTTACTTCATATGTTTGATATAACAATGTAAACTTAATGACTTGATCGCATTGCTATATTCACTTTGGGTATATGTTTATCACATCATTCTTCTAATGACATGACCCCGTTATTCACAACATCCAATGTTCATGATCAGAAAATCTTGATCATCTATTAATCAACGAGCTAGTTAAAAGAGAGGCTTTACTAGGAACCATTGTTTGTTTATTAAACACACATGTATCAACATTTCCTGTTAATACAATTCTAGCATTAGAAATAAACATTTATCATAAATAAGGAATAATATAATAACCATTTTATTATTGCCTCTCGGGCATATTCCCTTCAGTGTTGGTCCCGCGTAATAGGACGAGTGATCCCCACCGTCGCCAATGATGACCGGGCTTCGCCCGGCAGCACCCATTGGTGGCGGCAAGGTATAAGGAAGGAGAGAGGGGAGGGGCTGGCAGCTGAGATCCGCAGGGTGAGGGAGAGGGTTTCACTTAGGTGTGCTTTGTACCATCCCAAAGTATGTAGATACATTGATGTATGTAACTATAATGGATGAGAAACTGTTGCTCAATGCAAAACTTTACTTTTCTATCATCCGGAGCCCGTAGGCATGCAGCGTCCATCACTTATTTACTTAAGTGTTTTTTTCAAGTTGGATATGTAATTCTTGCGAGATCCGGCTAGAACGAGTGCGGAATGCCTAAGGTCAATGCTTGCTTCTTATCTTTGGGGGTCAACTAAAAGCTTTTTTTTTTTTTGAAATTTTCCATTAATAAAATAGCTAGCAAGCCCGCCTCATTAAAAACCTTCCAGTCCCTTTTTTTGTCACATCAGGAAACTCGAAGTTTTTTTAGATTCTCGATGCGGATGTATGGGCCATCATGGGTCCCTTTTTTTTTCAACTCGAGCCACTTGAGCCAGCTGGGCCTGGACCTCACTTTAAACGCAACCCTCGGTCATCCGTTGGCATGCAATTGTAGCCTATACTAAAAAAAATGCAATCGCCGAGAGTGGAGATTTAATGCATCTGGGCACCAGTGTTTCTGTGGTTTTAAAAAAATTGAAAAATATATTTATAGGTGTTAAAAATTTCTAAAAAATATAGCTTTAGCTAATGATATATCTTACAAACGCACAGAAAATTAATTCTGAATACTTTATATTTTAAAATCACATAAAAATAACAAAAGTGTTGATCTAAGTATGCCCATTTAAAATCTCTAATTTTATCATATTTTATCATTTTTGTGTATCCGATACTAATTTGTATTTGAAAATGAAAATTTACACGTCTATGGGATACACCATGTAATTTTTCTAAAAACGGCACCTCGGAAGCACAAACACTTTCTGAATTGCCCAGTCTTACATTCACTTATATCCTCTTTCATCAGCGTGCGCGGTGTGGTGCATCCATTGATATCGACGACATAGAAATAAAAAATTCAAAGTAGGACCACTGTTTCCTTCTTATTAGGTTAAAAAAATTGTAAATCATAATTTAGACATTATACGAACACATGTTAGCATGTAAACTCCAAAAATCATGTGACTATATTATACAATTGGTTGCTGATGCATAATAAAATTCTCAACTCGAGGGAACACTTTGTATATGATGAAAGGACAATTTTGGTAGGATTATAATTTCGTGTAATTTCCACTTTTCCAAAGAAAATTTTCTCTTAGACTTACAACTAGGCATCTGAGGTTCCTACCTAATCAACCCACATGTCATCCTAACAAGTTGGTAGGTTATTAGTTAGAAAAAAATGGGTAAATGTTGGCACTGTGGCACAGCTAGGGGGAAATGTGGTTTACATTTATAAATAAGGTAAAAACTACCATAATGTCACACCCTAGAGTAAAATTCTCGAATTACCTCTTAAATATTTAGTTTATTTTCTTGTATTTTTTGTCTATGTTTGGTAATGTAATTTAATTACGATATTAGGATGGACTTGCAAGTCCCGGCGATATTGTATTATTATAATGGTTTAATTTTTGTTATTTTCAAGGTTGGTGGCTTTTAAATATGTTGTATTTTTACATATTAAATAATTCAATAAGTCTGGAATACGAAAATTTTCTCCATCGTGTGATGAGTTTGCCATTTACATGCTTTTAATTTATTTAATTCATATCAATAGCAATTTATCTATTATTATTTGAAAAAAAGGTTGGTTCGCATCTTCATATATATATGTGACTATAATTCTTCTCCGGCAAGTATGTGCACCAATTCGTGGGCGTTTGGCTCGTGCATGGACACATGTACTTAGAGTATGCACTATACACAACTAGTTTTAGTACCTGCTTAACTTTGATGATATTTTCTATTTGTCGGATGTCCGCCATTGATATTTCCTAACTCCAGAACGATGGATCTTCATCGTCAAGGTTTCTTAATTTAAACTGATGTTCACATCGCCATTTGATTTTTTTTAGCCGTATTAATTTAGATTGATGTGTATCCACCACCACCATTGACACTTTCTTAGCTTTTAGATGGATGAATCTACATTATACTGAAATAATCACTCACTCATACGCTCCATTGCACGGCATGGTCTCCACCAATGATCATTTGTTAATTGATTGCATACAGAACAAAAAAACTAGATGCACATAGGAATACCAAGTAGAATTGCTAATTCAGCCACACCATACCCATCTGTCCTCAAATAAGTGTAATTCTAAATTTTTCTTAGATAAAAAAATATAAAATTTGACCGATTTTATAGAGAGTAGTAGGCACATGTATGGTATGAAATATATCATGGAACTACATTTCAAAACGGATCTAGTGACACTAATTTCGCGTCATAAATATTGTTGTGGTTTCCTAGAAAATTGGACAAACTTTAAAATGTTTGACTTTAGGATAGAAGGTAGAGTACACTTATTTGTGGACACGTGGAAAACAACAGCACAATAACTGCAGCAAAATTGAGTATTTTATAGCTCAAATGTGCACGCGGCACGGCTGATAATCACTATTCACCGTTGACGTCCTAATAATATGGAGTAATATGGTACTCCCTCCGTTCAACAATACTTGACTCCTGTTTGTCCAAATATGAATGTATCTAGACTTGTTTTAGTATATAGATACGTTCATATTTGCACAAATGGAAGTCAAGTAATGTTGAATGGAGGGAGTAGATCTTACGTGTAGTCAAGTTACACCGGAGTTGCTGCGTACTGTGCGCACAGTACGATGATTGCCTGTAGAGAATACATCGATCGTACGCATGGCATCGCTCACTGTGAAACACATTGGATTTTCTTTCTTCGGTTTTCTGCCGTACCAAGTACCAACGCCGCCGGGAGAATCCTGCGGCTTGTCTTTGCCCTAGCTGCACCACCAATTAGTCGGCGTGCTTGACCTTTTCGGCCGATTGCGGTCGCGCTCGTCAATCATCAGCTGTTGGATCACAGTCCATTCGTCCGTGGTCACTCACGGGCACTCCGCCGTCCATTGCAGCGGCGGACCGCCCCGAACATGGCCGTATGAACCCACGGCCCTCCACACAGGCGCCGCACCTAGCTCCTACGTACCCTCATGCTGTTTGATTGATGACACTGAAATGGACCGAAAGGCATCCATGATCCATCCCAGCACTTTGCGCCCCGATCGTGCCACAGCGAGGCACGTGGTTCGAAGGGACGCGAGCATCGGGGAAAAGTCAAGTATCAGGAATACGTCAAAAGGAACCTGATGCTGATGCGACGTCGCATAGCACGCATAAGATAGGTGTGTCTCCGTCCTCGCGACATTCGTGTGCTGGGTGACCCTTGCTCCGACCGATCCATCGACAATGAAACGCTGAATGCAGCGTAGATGTACACAGACCAGCCACATTTGCACACACTAACAACATGTTCACCAAAGTTTAGAGTCGCAGATCGCCAATGTAGGCGTAGTCACATTGACGTTCTCGCGTCGACAGAACGTTGCTATTAGATATATGTATTTGTTTTTTTTATAATGTGAAGTATATTAATATCGCGGAGATACAAATTACGCCCGAACTCTGCAACAACGCAATAATCATAGTAATTACGGATGGACAATAAAAAGAAGAAATAAAAAGAAAAGTCCCCTCGTGGTATCCGCACAACCACCACCTAAACAACAGCTGATGTCCATCTCTCCGAAAACAACGTCTCCAAGAAAAACGGTGCCAGGAACAACCAATTAAGGTCATACCTTGGGTTTTCACCCTGAAGATAATTCTCACTCTCAAAACAACGGCTCCAAAAAGATCAGTGTCAGACACAACCAATTAAGACCAATTAAGGTACATGTATTTGGTAGTACATGATTTGTAATCCATCTCCTACTATATCTCTACGAGGCTTCTTGTCCTTCAAGTTTGTACCCCAATATATACTAGTCCATGAGGCTCAATAATACATCTACCATATTACCCCAATCTCATCCTTATACATGTCATCAGAGCAGCGAGATCCTTGACCTAGCCGCCGCACACGCTTTCGCATCACGCCGCCCCCGGGGAGGTCGATCTCCATAATCTCCGTCGGGGGCCGTGCCGCCTTCGTCTGCCGGTCTGGTTGATCGGCTGCCCTAGAGTCTTTTTCTCCATCAGTCGCTTGGCCAGCGTTTTTTTTTAGTTTTCGGATCCAAGAACGGTGTGCATCGCCCGCCGCCACTGTCGATCCCCGCGCGTCTCTACTCCGACACCAGCGCGACTACCGGGCTCTTCACCGACACGGCGGGCTCAGGCGCCGTGCAGCGGCCTGTAAGGCCATTGTCCGCGTGGCCTCTTCGCCGTCTCGGCGGCTTCGCGCGATGCGGCGGCCATAACGGACGCCTTCTGCGTGTCTGCCTGACCACCGTCTTGTGCTGGTCGTCGTCGCCCCTGCTCCGATCGGGGCACCTCCACCACCCCGCCTTCACTGTGGCTGCCTCACGCATGAAGCTGCATTGGCCGATCAGGCGTCGGCGCTGCGTTGGTCGCTCGCCCGCCACCATCCAGCCTCATATCGTCATCTCCACGCTGAGCGGCGCATCCTCCACCTCGCGAGCAAACGGATTGATCAGCCGCCCGCCCGTGATCCGTTCCATCTAGGTTGCGCAGCTGCCCCGTACAGTCGTCTGCGTGCGTCTCTGTAGGTTCCTGTGAAGACCGTCCCCGAGTGTGCGTCTGTTACTGATCGAGCAAACGGGATGCCGCTGCGTCGCCCCGGCCGCCCCGTGGTTCTCACTGCGACTGCATCAACCCGCATGTCGCCGTTGCGTCGCCCTTCAGGCCGTAACGCTGCGGCATGCGGTCCCCGCCGTCCCCACGGCTGCCCTGACGGCGCGCTGCCGCTGCGTCGCCCCTTCGGGCCGTAGCGCCGCGGCACGCGGTCCACGCCGTCGCCCCGACACACGTGTCTCCGCTGCACCGCTCCTTCTAGCCGTAGCGCCACGACACACGGTCCACTCCGCCGTCCCCGCGTGTTGACCTCTTCGTGGTATGTGCCGCGTCGCCTCCCTAGGCACGGGAAAGCCACCGTCCGCGCATGGTCTTTTTCGAGTTGTTGGTTTCTTCTTCGCCTACTTCGAGTATCGCCGCCGCGCTTCTACAGGTGACCGATGTGGCCCTTCGCGGGCTACTGCCGCCGCGTCACCTCTAACGGCGACCGGCGTGCCCCCCCCCCCCCCGGGCTGTCTCTGGTTCCGCCGACTACATCGCCGTCCACCTTTTCGTCTACGTCTAGCACCAGCTCAGCGTCAGCGTCGCCGTCATTTTCCCTGACCACTTCATCTACTCCGACAATCGTGGTTGACATCGGCACCTTCTACCCCCACGCCGGCTGGCGCCACAGCCGTCGTCGAGTCCTTCTCTGCTGGTCCCTCCGACATGGTGTACAATTTGTGCTGGTTTCCGTCTACGCATACCCGGTGCTGGCAACACCGACGCTTGTCCTCGTCCACGACGTGTCCCCGGGCCCGGCAAGCTTGGTGCGACGCCTCGTCAATATTGACTTCGTCCGTCTACGCATGCCTGGTGCTGGCAACACCAAGTCCACACCATCTTCTTCCCGGTGCACGACTACCTCAACAGCACTGCACCCATGTCTAACTTGGCGCCTCCTTGCGCCCCGCGGCTCCACGGCGACTATCTCGACACCGGCTACCTCGACTCGACATCGACCTCGGCGACTCTCGCACGGCTACCTCGACCACGGCTACACCACCCTACGCTCTCGGCTACCTCGACATCGGCACAAAGGGCTATCATCTCGCCTTGAGCATTCATCAGCTTCCTCTACGGTCCAAGCTCCAGCGCCGTGACACCGTCCACGACGCCAGCCACTGGATTCTACTTTGGTTTCTCTCCAGTCTGACCGTCCGCGACGCTCCTATTGTTCGCAACACTACCGCTACGACTGCGGGGGGATGTTAGAGATATATTTTGTTACATGTATTTGGTAGTATAGGATTTGTAATCCATCTCCTACCATATCTCCACGAGGCGTCTTGCCCTCCAAGTTTGTACCCTAATATATACTCGCCCATGAGGCTCAATAATTCATCCACCATATTACGCCAATCTCATCCTTCTACTGTTGCCACCCACCGAAAAATATATCTAGCCCTTGTTCTTTGACAGCGGCGGCCACCGTGGTCACATGGACGGAGCAGAGGTTGGATCTTGAGATGGTGATGACCTTCACCTTTCGAAGCCATGAAACCTCCGAGACCGGCGACGATATGCTCTCCGGATTGAGTTATATCCAACTATGCATATGCTACACATGAGGTTTTTTTGGAGGCGCCAATGTCATGTCTGTTGTCGGTAGGTGCTACACACGGCATATCATGGGGAGGCGTCAAGTCATTGTCATGCATGTTGCTACTGGACCGCATGTGGCGCAACACGAATGGAAGAGTATGGGACCTCCCATTTCTCCTGCGGTGGTATCTGGCGAGCGAGGTATTGTTAGTCGGTCAAGTGATCATCGAGAGGCGGATTCAGCGACGAGTATGAGCATTCGGGGGGGTCTGCGATTCCTTGGCCAAATCATTTGTATCTTCCTTTTCGACCTTCTTTTTATATATCAAAATAAAAGGCGAAGCTCTTGCTCGTTAAAAAAAAGATACTACCAGAGTGTGCTATTGTGTTAGATGGCTCGGGAGTTCAAGAAAAAAACCCTCAGACAACTGGTTTCTAAAAAAAAAATTGGTCGGTGTTGTTTCACGATGTCATGCATGATTTGCCTACGCTGGACTTTAATGCACCACTACTGACTTACTGAGCCCCTTCTTTCCGTGCTTAACAAAACCCATCAACAAACAGTGCCATTTGCAAGGCAGACTACCGGCCACTGTCAACTCTTACTTGGGAACTTCTAGGAGGAAAGTGACCTGACGGACGCTATAAGCAAAAAATCGTTCAATTGACTGGAAACTGGAAAGAAAGAGCTGATAGATGCGCATTTGAATATGACTGGTAGAGAAAGAGATCGATGACCGCCGTCCGGTTCGACGACTTGCGCCGTTATCCGTACCGGCCATCCCTTGTTCCCACACGATTGTACGTGAAGTCCTAGCGATGAGTAATTGCGTACCAGTGGCTGCTTCACATCTTCCATCGATCTCTCAGAAAGTCACTGACAATGATAGGATATATAGAGTTCCACGTGGAATCGACGGACTCCATGGACCGTACGTACGTATTTTTTGGCCACTTGACAGTTGACACTGTGGCTTTGTAGCGGCGTAAGTGAAAAGAGAAATCGGAGACTTCCCATGCAAAGTCCGTACGAGGTGTTTTGGCCACTTGACACTGCGGCTTTGTAGCGGCCGAAGTGAAAGGAGAAATGGCAGACTTTCCATACAGTCCATACAAATTTTTTTGGCCACTTGACAATATAGCTTTGTAGCGGCCGAAGTGGAGGAAATTGCACAAAACACTAATGTTTGGTGTCAAACTTGCAGAAAACACAGATTTTAAATATGTTTTGCGGTTGGCCCCAACTTCTGGGGTAATATGTTGTAGCCAGACCAAATAGATGTTTTAAGACCTTAACAACGTTTCTGACACGTTGGCGCGTATTTTATACCGTTTACAAAAAATACGAAAAATAAAACTTATTACTAGTAGAAAAGATAGAGATCATGCGTTACATTTTCTACCGGTTGTGTATACGGCACGTCCAATTGCTTAGGGGTTGCTAGTACTCCTTCGTTTTATTTACTTTGCGCTTTGGTTTTCGTAAAAGTCAAACTTTATTAAGTTTGACCAAATATTTTTTTAAATATCAACATCTATAATGTAAAATTTGTAGTATGAAAGTTATCATAAAATATATTTTTATATCATATGGATTTGTTATTAACTGACGTTTATTTTTTCCTTGGAACGAAACTTGGCATGATCGGCCACGCAGCTCGAACGTATGCATGGAAAAAAGTTCTACGCATTCACTATATGTGTACCCTACTACTCCCTCCGTTCAACAATAGATGACTTCGCTTTCTCTATATATGGATGTATCTAGACATGTTTTAGTTTTAGATACATCCATATATAGACAAATGCAAGTCATCTATTGTTGAACGGAGGGAGTACGTATAGATAGTACTAGCATGCTGTATTGTGAACCTACATACGAGAGTCTAATATAAAACATAGCGCATAATCTCTCCTGTTTCTAGGACACAATTTTTTTTATTTTCCACGTATTTGTGGTTTATCGTATAAAAATTATAGGTCTACATGTCAAATACGCTGTTAAAACTCTAAATAGTCTATTTCGGCTAGCCGCAACAAATTAACCCCAAAACCTGGGCTCAAGTGCAAAAATGTATCTTGATTGTGTGTTTTGTGCAACTTTGGCACCAAATATTGGTGCTAGGCGCTGACAAATCAAAGATTTTCCATTTAGTTTACTCCCTTCACCCCCATTAAGATGGCTAAAATGGCATGGAGTTTGAACTAATTAAAATCAGAAAATATATTTCGTACAAGGTATAAAAAAGCATACTTGGGATAAAATATGGTGAAATCAGAGCATTAAAGGCCATTCTCGTGCAGGTTCCAATGAAATACATCGGTCCCTTGCGGCAGATGGACCATTGCTAAGCGCCCCAAGAGGGCATTCCATGCCGCAAGTCTAGGACCAATTAAATCTCATCTGAACGTCATATTCAGCGGAGAAGTTTTCAACACCGTAGCAATGGTGTCCGCCTTGTGACATACAGTGTTCCCGGGGTGTGGTATTTTCAAACCACTTGTCCTCCCAGACCTGCCCAAAAGTGGGAATCACCGGGTTTCCAATGCACCAGTGACAACACACTTTGGCCAATGTATTTCCGATTTATGAGTATCTGCTAGACCCCATCTCCAGTAAGAAGTTTAAATAGCCATTTACCTAGAAGACTTGTGTTTTTTACCTGAAGCTCATGAGCATCTAGCCCTCCTTGATCCTTGGGTCGACTCACCACATCTCATCGAGTTAGTCGATATGTCTTATGTTCATTACCACCTTGCCAAAATAATCTTGACCGAAAAAAGTCCAGCCTATGTAACACTCCCTTGGGTAGTTGGAAGAAAGCGATCATATAAAGTACCATAGTACTTAATACTAAATCAATGAGGACTAATCTTCCATCTAGGGATAGCAATTTCCCTTTCCAGCTCGTTAACCTAGCTTGTAAGCGGTCCTAGACTAGTTTTCATTCGGCATTTGTCAGTCTTTGATATTGAATCGGGATGCCAAGGTACCGAATGGAAAATTGGCCTTGGTCGCAACCAAGAAGCTCAACATATTATGCATCCATTTCCTAGGCTTCGCCGAAACAAAACAATTCACTCTTATGGAAATTTATTTTTAGACCAAAAGCCGCTCAAGCGCTGATAATATTAAACTCATATTATTTTCTTTCTGATATCATGTGAAATAAAAAGAATTGTGACGTCTGCCTATTGAAGAATAGATAGTCCCACATCCACTTGGTGCAGAACTATCCCTTCAATCTGTTTAGTGCGCTCAATCATGATCGATAACATATCAACTACTATATAGGCAATAGCAGGTCACCTTGGTGCAAACCTTTCTTTGTCTCGAAGTAGTGCCCAATGTCGTCATTGACCTTGATGGACACACTTCATCTACTGACAAAACTATAGACCATAGCTCTCCACGCATCCGAGGATCCTTTCATTCTCAGAGTTTGTGGAAGAAATGACCATTTGACTCTATCATAGGCCTTCTCAAAGTCGATTTTAAAAATCACCTCATTCAACCTTTTTTTGGTGAAGTTTATGAACCGTTTCATGAAGAATGACCACTTCATCGAGTATGTTTCTCCCTTGCATGAACGTGGTTTGTGTGGGACGAACCACATGATCGGCCATTGAATTCAATCTAATAATTGCGGTCTTGGTGAATATTTTGAAACAACATTAAGAAGTCACATGAGTCTATTTTGTTGGAACTGCTCTGGATTCTTAACCTTTGGTAAAAAAAATCTCACCTAAATTCATATGAACACATCTATTTGTCCAGCATGAATACATGCAAAGAAATCTAGAAGGTATGGCCTAATGACCTCCCAAAAGTGCTGGTAAAACTCAGCGGGGAAACCATCTGGACCCGGTGCCTTGTTATGTACCATTTGGAATACAAACCTCTTAACCTCTTGCTCAGAGAAAGGTGCAGTAAGAAAAGTGTTTTGATCGTCTGTAGCCTGGGTGATATCATCTGTTCGGGATTCGTCGAGAGAGAAGTTTCCTTCGTCCAGCTTCCCAAACAGGATTTTAGAATACCTTGTTATACTTTTTTTGTTCAGTTCCCTCGATCAAACCCTCATCTTGATGCAGAAAATGAATAAGTTTCTTCATATGACGACCATTTGCCACATTATGGAAGTATCTTGTGTTCAAATCTCCCTCAAGAACAAATTGAGCTTTTGATCGCTCGTACCACTCGAGCTCCTCCTAACACAGAAGACGTGCAATCTGGACATTTGATTGACTTTTGAGTTCAGTCTCCTGCAAGGACAATGCACACACTTCCTCAACCTCTTCAAGATCATCTATAATGGACGAAAGCTGGGATTTTTCTTTTTTGAGAATACAAGCTGTGTGGCGCACCCAACCAAAAAGGTGTTTTCACGTATTGCGCAGTTTATTATTCCACCTTTTCATTGGTTTATCACCAACAATAGGGCGTGCCCAAACCTCTTTAACCATGTCATAAAAACTATCACAGATTAGCCATCTAAGCTCAAACTTAAACTATCATTTCCCACATAGTTTGAACGAACCAGTTGTTAAGAGAATTGGTGCATGGTCCGATAATGTCTCAATACGAGATAGTGCTCTTACCGACACTGTGGGATATTTCGATTCCCAATCGATATCCATAAGAGCCCGGTGAAGCTTCTCGTATGTCGGCTCAAGTAAACCGTTCGCCCATGTGAAATGTCTACCCGTCATTGAAACCTCTCTCAAATTCAAACTATCGATTACAACATTGAATAAGAAAGGTCACTGCTCATCGAACCGCCCTTTACTTTTCTCGTGCATGTATCTAAGCATGTTGAAATCCAATCTTATGAGAAAAGGACGCAGGTTATCTTTAGCTAGATTAACCAGCTCACACAAAAAGTCAGCTTTATATTCTTCCTCGGCAGCATCATACACCGGCCACCAAACTCCAGATGAAATATCAGCCTTATTATGTAGGTGAAGTTTAATATGGAACTCACCCTCCAAACAAGCTAATACATCGAGGGAGTCTAATTTAATACCAAGTAAAATGCCACCCGACCTACCACGAGGCATGCGGCTATGCCACAAGAAGTCAAAACCACCAGATGGGAGGTTGACGTCGTACAAACCTCCTATACCAACAAGCAGCCACTGAAATCTGGATGGAGGTAGTACATCCTAAGAAATAACTCAAGTTAGAGAACGTACCTTCTGGCGGCTATAAATGTGTAGTGGGGAGGTGGGGCATGTCCGGCAAAATTCCCTGCAACAAAAACAATATCAAAATGCTGACACAATTTTCCAGATTTAATTTTAGCCATTAATTTGTGTTGCAGTATTGCATAAAACATCATAAGAGTATTCTCAAAATAATTTTTGACCAGATCTAAACATATGAGTTTTCAAGTTTCTAGTAGAAGTGTTTAAAATGTGTGTTATTAGTCAAAGTAAAACAAAGTTTAACTAGAGATATGTCTTGAACTTCACTAATTTGTGAACCAAAAGAAATACCTATATGTGATTGTATAAGATGATAACATGGAGTTGTGGCTGGTTTTTCAAGAAATGTACCAGGAGATGTTTGAGTTTCATAACTTCTAGAATGTAAGATGACTAATTGGAATGTTTACTTTCTGGTCGATCTTGCCATCGCCAATTTTTTTTTCAGGTTGAGCAAAAATCATGCTAACAAAACTGTAATTATCGGCAATAAGTATTATCTACTGAGAACTAAGCACTAGTGGTGATTGTTTCACACTTCAAGATTGGAAAGTTTAGTGTAGAAAAGTATTTATGAGTGTGTGTGCCTGTATATGCACCTAGAGTTCAAAACATTGCACCTTCTATCTAAACAAAATAAATTATTCTATATTTACATAAACAAAAGTCGTCATGACGATGGTCGTATTAACAAAAGGTGGGTATTAGGCCACCGACTAGAACAAAGAGAAACTGATAAACATCATATTATGGCGGTTATGCTCGTAAGGCCACAGAAATATCTCAATGGAAGATGTCAAGTTGAAGACCGCCAAGTGATGCCAGAAGCAGGGGATGAATACAATAGCCCGAGAGTGCGCTTTGCCAATGCATGGTATTTTAGTCCCGTGGCGATGTCCATGTAACCATGCGTGCAGGTCAATGGTCTTTAGATAAATTAATGGATGCGGAGAAGATAATACTTCACACACACATATATATAGGACTCCTATTATATACTCCTGGGCGTACGTACTCCCATATGCAATATACCTCGCATACTTGTGTTTTATACCTACTTATTATTTTTCATATACCTCATTAATTATTATAAGATACCTCAATGCAAATTATATGAGAAAGGTATCACCGAACTCCTTAGTTTTTCAATATACCATTTTTACGTATAAAAAAGCAGTATATATGTAAATAATATTAAATATGTAGATTCAATTGAAATTTTTCATAAATTTCATTTTGAGGTATCTAGTATTTAATATTGAAGCATATTGAAAATGATAAATAGGTATAATCGATTGTGGTATGTGGTATAATCGATTGTCTTTATAATTTTCAATATACTCTATTATTTAATATTAGATACCTCAAAGAGAGTTTTGTGAAAAAAAAATTGGTTCTACATATTTTATATTATTTGTATATATACTGCTTTTATGTACGTACAAATGGTATATTGAAAAAAACGAGGACTCCGGATATATTTTTTCTATAAAAATTGTATGGAGGTATCTTAGAATAATTAACGAGATATATGAAAAATAATAAAGAGGTATAATACCCGTGCATGTGTTGTATATTGAGTATAGGAGTATGTACAGCCAGGAGTATAGGAGTATGTACACACAGGAGTATATATATATGTGTGTGTGCGTGTGTGTGAATACGGTTTTGCTTGCGTGGCATTCACGTCGAAACCGTATGCACGGTGACTATAAACACGTTTGCATTAGTGTTCTCGGTGGGGGGGGGGGAGTGGGGGGGTCGGCAATGCAGTTTGACTTCATTATTGGTAGTGTGATTCGCGTACCAAGTCTTGATAACCTGGGTGAAAACCCAAAGTCTGACATTTACTAGTTGGATCCGGCAATGACAAACTTCTTGTCACTTCCTATGATCTTACTTTGGTGTTTAGACCGAAAAACACTGTTCTCTTTCTAAACGTGTTACCGTTGGAGGGCCTCTTTCATAGTCTAGGTGTTTTCAATGATGATGTTTGTTTTTTGTCGATGCGAGTCACTAATCGCTTTGGCATGTAAAATGTTTTTCTTCTTTGTTTCTTTTACTTTTTGTCCATGTGAATCCCTAACGTATCGAGTAGTTTTTGACATTTTGTTGTTCCAAATTTGGTGTAATTGATATTTACTTGATATTAATAGAAGCCCTTTATAAAAAAAAGGTCCATACTGACTGAACAAATAAGTCGTAATTTCATCACTCATAGCCCTCTTCCTTGATAATAAGGCATATTATTTTCCTTGTAAGTGAAAAATATACAAAGATAAGGAAAAAAAAACTCGCTTTATTCCATATTAGATGACTTTCAAATAGACGTATCTATAACTAAAAAGAATTCTAGATGCATTTATTTAAATGTCATCTAATATGGAATGAGGGAGTAGTATATACAATGTAAATTAATATCGTAGGATTCATTATAAAGAAAGTAAATAGTTAATTAGAAACAATTGGTCTAACAACGAGAGCGATGTGGGTCAATTTTTATATACATTTTGTAGGTAGTTTGGACTTTAATTCGTCGTTTTTTTTCAAACATAAGACTTTGTCTACCAGTACAGAATAGATAAATTTTATCAGCTTCACTATTACAGAACAACCTTAGGGACATCTCTATGAAAACGGCAGTCAAAAATCCCACGGTAAAATATATTTACACGTAGCGGATGAGGTCTTCCATGAATGGCCCGTGGCAAGGCCATACATTGGTGACATGTGTATTTAACTGCGCACAGCTGTTTCCAATTTATATCCATATTTGAATAGGCAATTTTAGGTAATGTGTGCAATGTGGACACGTTCGACCTTTCTTGAGTTGGAAGCACGGAGATCAAATGCAGTTCAATCCGAGTAACTAGAACCAGCCACTTCTGCTAATAAAATGGTTGACAGGTCAATTTTGGTTTATAAGAAGATGACATCAAGATGACCTCAAATGAAAAATAACATGAACAAAAGTTGTACGTCTCGTTGAAACGAACAACTTTGATTTCTAGGTCATCTCAGTCCGATGAAGTATGCAAAATCTATGGCCAAAATACTGCTGCCAATATTGACACGTGAGTTCAAAACCGGAATTTCCGGTTTTATGACCAAATTTCCAGTTGAAATTTCCGGTTGGCACCAGGAGCTCACGGATTTTTTTCCTTAGCAAAAATTCATTGAAATCGTAATTTCCGGTTTTGGAACCAAATTTCTGGTTGGTACCAGGAACTCTAGTCGGTTTTCTGAGTCCGAACCTAAATTCGGCTGACACGTTTTTTGTCTAAATTGGACTCAAATTAGGTCTTTTTCGACGGAATTTTTCGCCCTAAACCTGCACGGGAAGTCCATGCGCCCCTTTTATACCTTTGGGGGTGACGGCCGATTGAACAACAACACACAATCGCAAAAACACATATACAAACTTTATCTCTAACTCTAGTTATCTTCTTCTTCGTTCGTCGGCGCTCTTCGTGCATGAGAGCTTCGATCCGCGAAGACCTTAGGGGTTGGGCGAACCGACCTAAGGCAGCCCATAGCCGCCGCGCGTCCAGACGGGTCCCTCCCGGCCGCGTGTGGTTTCGGGTCTCCAAAAGAGCTCGCAGGATTGTCTTTCGTATCGCGCTTCCGGCGAGGCTCCTCCGGCGACGTGTCCTGCGTATCGCTCTCGATGCCGAGGGTAACACGTGACGTGTTCGTGTGTCAACACACTTTTAGGCGACTCCGCCGAGGACGAGCATCATGAAGAACGGCAAGATTCCTCATCCCACTGAAATCAGCGCCGAAAACATCATCAAGCCTAGCTTCGATGAGCTTTCGGCGGATCAACGCCAACATTACGAGATGTGGAGGAAGCAGCGTCAAGATTAGATGCAGGAGTAGTACGAGGCAAAGGTGAAAAAGAAAAAGGAGGAGGATATGGAAGTGTACCTTGCAAATTACCAAAAGGATCGTCAAGGAAAAACCACCCCACTTGGGGAAATCAAACTTCCGCCACTCGGCAAAACAGCCGAGCCCTCTGTAAGTAATAGCATCTTTACTCCTGAGAAAATAGCTGAAATTCAGAGTTATGCTAATGATGAGAACATGAAAGTTTACAATGCACTCCTAGAACAAGATGCTGGTAAAAAGAATACTCCTCCGCCTAAAGCCATCGGCATCGTATGTGCCGATGAATACATATCATGCCCAAAACGATCAAATTATTGTTGCGCCGAGTTTCATACTCCAACTAAAAGTGTACCCTCTTCGGCAATGCCACCGAATTTGGGTTCGCTTCTTCCCTACGCCGGTGTGGCGCCGAACAATTGTTCGGTGGTAGTAAATAATCCATCTTCACCAGTTCCATCCAAAATAAAAGAGAGCTTAGCAAAATTCAGGGAATATTTAGATCAAGTTTTCTTTGAAAAATATGGGATTAAAACGACTAGTCAAGTCCATCATAAACCATACCCTGAATATTATGATGCTTTGACATATCCCCAAGGTTATAAGGTGCCTAATTTTTCCAAATTCAATGGGGTAGATAGCAAGACAACTCGGGAACATGTTATCCAATATCTAGCGCAGTTAGGGGAAGCTAGTAATAGTGATGAATTAAGAGTGCGCTTGTTTCCTTTGTCTTTAACTGGTACCACTTTCTCATGGTTTTCAGTTTCACCTTATGGTTCTATTAATACTTGGTTTCATTTAGAAAAGAAGTTCCATGATCACTTTATAGCGGTGATAATGAGCTTAAATTGTCACATCTTACATTGGTTAGAAAAAAACATGATGAATCGGTCACCGAGTATGTCAAAAGGTTTAGAGATACTAAAAACCGATGTTATAATTTAGTGATAACTGAAAGAGATATGGAATACTTAGTACTGAATGGTTTGAGAAGTCATATAAAATAAAGGATTGAAGGTTATGAGTTTTTAAATGTTGGCCAAGCTTTGCAAAGAGCTTTGGATCAAGAAAGCCGGACTAAAGAAACAAAAGATATGCATAGATCTAAATCTGATCATCCTCATGTTAATATGGTCGAAGATGGTAATGAAAATTCGGATGATGAGACTGATATCTATGTTGCTAAGTTTGTTTGGCCCTCGAAGCCAAAACCTTATGCTTGTGAAGCTCTTAAGCCGATTCGCAAGAATCGTGAAGATGAGATGAAATTTAGTTTTGATGTAGCCAAATATGATAGAATATTTGATACTATATTGAAAGATAAACTTATTAGAATATCTTGCCGCCATCGAAAGAGTTGAAACAACGTGCTTATTGCAAACATCATAATTCTTTTTCTCATGCAACTAATAATTGCAATGTCTTTCGGCGACAGATACAATCGGCTATCAATGATGGACGATTAAGCTTTGCGGATATGCAAATTGACAAACAGTCATTCCAAATGAACGCCTTGGAGCTACATGGGAAGAAAGTGTTAATTTGTCCTGAAGTGGCCGAATCTGCTAACAAAAATAATGTTATTGTTGGTGATCCCAAGAACAGCAAGAATAGCGACAAGTTTTCAGTAAGGGGGGTTGTTCTTGGAAAGCAACCCAATGGGAAGGAGATGTTGAAGATTACCATAAAAAATCTTACGCCGGGGGGGGGGGGGAGGGGGAAACAACAAGCTCAAGCAGAAGCTCGTGCCAAATTCATCAAACCAAACAATCCGGAGGTTGGCAAGTGGAAGAAGAACGAGGAGAATGGTCGGTATAAGAAGATCAAACCAAACTTTGAAATTTTGTTGAACAGATATTCACACCAAGCGGCTGGTTCAGCTTATAACCGGCCATCACATATGAAGAGTCCAAGGTCACCTCCAAGAGAGGAATATTCACATTCTGGAGGGTTGTACGGACATTGGGCGCCGAGACCATGGATGGCGCGACCACCTTATGCGCCATATTACTTCAATGGAGAATGGATGCATCCCTCAATGGCGCCACATGCTTTTCATTCGGGATGGGCCACACCAAGGAAATCTGTCCATGATAGAATTACTCCTCATGTTTGAGACTGTTTGAGCTATGGTGTAAATCGATCATTTCAAAGTAAGAGTGCACGAAAAGTATGGCGCCCTAAGTCAACATCTACCGAAGTTCCGGAGTCTGGCAAGCAGCAAGTTCATGATAATAATGTCGGTTCCATTGTGATAGGTTCTTATGAGTTGAAGCTCAAGAAGCCGGTTGATGGAGAAAAAATTGCTAATTCTAGTGAACTTATTTTGGTTATTCAACCAAGGTCATTGGCTAATGACCATGAAGCTAGTACAAGCAAAGGTAAGTCGAGGTGGATCCTAAATACACCCAGCCCAAGTGGTATCCTCCCGGATTGACTAAAACTAAGAAGAGGAGGCTGCAGAGTATGAGGAACCAACAAAAGATGGAGGATGAGGAAAAAATAGGAGATGCGAGTTTGATGATATTTATCCTATACCGTCTAAGATGTGGAAGCGCAAGAACGTGGATGCCGCAGTTCCCATGGAGACCACACCAGCTTCTGCACCGTGCAAAGAAGAGAATATGAACATTGATGTATCGCCTACCACTCCTCCTACACTTCCCTCAAATTATGATATTCCGGAGTCGTTGTTCACGTTAGGAGATGACGAAGAGGAAGTGGGTTTCGAGGATACACCGACCAGAATAGGTATGGATATTAACATGGTTTATTATTTTCCTACAGAATATTTTGTGCCTTGGATGAAGAGGGAGAAATAGCACAGTTGGACTTCGGTCCCAAGAATTCTATCATTGAGAAGCCAAGCGAACCGGTGAAGCACTTGAAACCATTATATGTCAAGGGTCACATTAATGGATCGCCGGTTGCTAGGATGCGTGTTGATGGTGGCGCTGTGGTTAACCTTATGCCGTATTCGGTCTTCAATAAATTGGGGCTGAGCGAAGATGACTTGATGAAGACCAACATGGTTCTTAATGGTTTTGAAGGCAAGGAAAAAAAACAGAGGCAAAAGGTGTCATGAGTGTGGATCTTACCATGGGAAACAAGACTTTGGCCACCGCCTTTTTTTGTTGCCGAGGTGCAAGGTAATTACAACGTCATATTAGGTCGTGATTGGCTTCATGCAAATCAATGCGTGCCATCTACTTTGCACCAGTTTTTAATACAATCGATTGATGATGAAGTGGAGGTTGTCCACGCGGATAATTCGGCTTGTGTGGCTTTGCCCGATTCATTGGTGGATTGGCAACATCCAATGCTACTTGCTTGACAAGGAGAGACCTTTCATATTTTGATTTCCTTAGTGCTACAAGGAATGAAGGGTACGTTGCATAGAAAACAATTTTTTTCCTACGCGAGCGATACCCGAAGGGACAAGATCTAATCTAGGAGATGAAGTGCAACGGGGAGAAAGAGAGTCTTAAAAAAACATACCCTCGAAGACTCTAAGCGTTACGAGATCGAATCTCGTTGTTGGCGTAGTCGTACTCACACCGATTCCGAGAGCGAGAAGATGTGCACCGCAATCCGACGGTGTCTCCGTGATCGGTCACATGTACGTCTTGATGACGACCTCCGTTCCCTCGATCCAGCGGGGAAGAGGAAGTAGAGGATCCCTCGGAATTCCAGCAGCACGACGGCGTGGTGTGGTGGAGAAAAATTTGTTCAGTGCTTCGCCAAGCGCATGAACATGAGGTGGAGCAGCGGGAGGAGGGAGGTGGAGATGACACCAAGTGTGTGTGGGGAGGGAGGTCCAACCCCTCTTTATATAGGAGGGGGAGGAAGCCACGAAATTTTGGTGCCTCCACCTCTGCCCTCGTCTTGTGGGTGGACTCTCCACTCACACCCACTCATCCTCCACTTAAAATCCACTCAAAATCCCAAAGGTTTTTCTTTAATAAATAAATAAAAAAAATTCTTTATTTCAGCATTTGTTACTTCTATTAACAAATATTTTCGTATAGCACCTCGAATAATTTGTTAATTTTATTGACAACCATTCGATGAAAAACCCCTTGAACTATTTCAAATTTACCCGAAACTATTTTGGTGTTGTCCAAACTTTTCTCCGATATTCCGTATCCTCTCAAATGTGTCATCGAACCTTAAGTGTGTCACCCTACGGTTCGCGAATAACATAGACATGATCGAGACACCTCTCCGATCAATAATCAACAGCGGGATATGGAGATCCGTGATGACTCCTATATATTCAACGATGACTCTCGTGATCGTGTGAACCATCAACGTCGTAACCATTCCCTTTGTCTCGCGATATTTACTTGTCCGAGATCCGATCATTGGTATCAACCATACCTAGTTCGATCTCGTTACCGACAAGTACTCTTTTACTCGTTCCGTGATATGACATCCTTGTGACCTAGTCACGTTCTTGCAAGCAGTGTCGATGTGATATCACCGAGACGGCCCAGAGTATATCTCTCCGTCATTTGGATGGACAAATCCCACTCTTGATCCATGAGCCTCAACTAACACTTTCCGAATACCCAACGACACCTTTATAGTCACCCTGTTACGGCGTGACGTTTGATGACATCAAAGCACCATTCCGGTATTAGTGATTGACATGATCTCATGGTCTAAGGAATGAGGTTACTTCGTATGTAAGACATAGCAACATAAAATAAATGACTTGATCGTATTGTTATAATTAGTTTAGGTTTATGTTCATCACATCATTCTCCTAATGACATGACCTCATTATTAACAACATCCAATGTTCATGATCAGGAAACCTTGATCATATGTAAATCAACGAGATAGTTAAAAGAGAGGCTTTACTAGGAACGATTGTTTGTTTATTAAACACACATGTATCAACGTTTCCGGTTAATACAATTCTAGCATGAGAAATAAACATTCATCATAAACAAGGAATAAGATAATAACCACTTTATTATTGCCTCTAGGGCATATTCCCTTCAGTCTCGCACTTGCACTAGAGTCAATAATCTAGTCTGTAAGCACTTAACACATATGGCGTTCCTGTGTTATTTCCATGCTTCGCATATGTTAAAATTCATCAAAAGATCCGAACTGTTCAGATCCTATCGTATTTGCATGTTCTTTGCGTCTACACGCATCACTCATTCTCTAATGAGATGGCTTTGTGTATATTTGGTCAACCAGCGAGACCTTAATTCCTCAGCTTAAACAAATGTTACTAACATTGTGAAAATGTAGTTTCATAGTGTCAACATTCTTGGAAATTCACCAAGTTCAATAAAGAACTCCTTGACACAAAATACTCATATTATTTGTTGTCAACACAACAATATACTTAGCCTTTGTTGTAGTACCCGTCACAATACTTTAATTTTGAAACACATTCAAATCCAGCATGGAACTTTCTTCCAGCCTATTGTGCTACCTTTCATCACATGTTTTAATTGAGATAAAATTATTTGAATATATGACAAGACTATCGGTGTAATATATTAGAACGAATATTTTGTCATTACTATATAGGAAAACATATCCTTTAGCATTTCTAGAAAATGGCATAAGGATGTCTCCCACTGTTGTCTAATCATCATATGAAGATTCATCTGATTGTGTACATAGCATGGAACACATGACTCAGAAATCTCAATTTCAATGATGCTCATCATGTATCAAAACACTTTAATATTGCTCAATTATTTTCCATGTGGCAAGAACTCCTTCTTGTCATTTCGATATTGACTTACTTCAATATTTCATCTATGTAATTGGGCTCAACCATATCAGGCGCTTCAATAAATCTCTTATAGATTTCGATGCCCAATATCTCCTATGACTTTCATCAATATGAAAATCTTAACCGTGTTAATTTAAAATACATATTTTTCAATCAACCATATGTCATCTACATAAAGCATTAGAAATATGTCTTAATGCTCCCACTTAATTTCTTGTAACTCTACAAGCATCTTTACCGTTCATGATGGAATCAAACTCTTTTTATAACTTCATTAAGGCAAAGATTCCAACTTCGTTATGCCCACGTCAACCATTGAAGTGTGCATACCTTTTCAGCCACCTTTTGAATTTTACAAAACTCTCAGACTGTGTCAAGTACACATCCTTGATCAAACTTCCTTGAGAGGAAAGTTGTTTTTTTTATTCAACTGCCATATCATAATATGTAACTTTTACTAGAACTATCCGCAAAAACTAAAGCATCACTATGGAAGATCAAAATTTTGTAGTAGTCAACTCTTTGAACTTCGTCGAAAACATCTTTTCGACAAGAACAACTTTCAAAGGATGTAAAAATCCATGTATTTGTCGATGTATAGACCCGTTTTCTATCGTTAGGCATCATGCCTTTCGAAAAGACTACCAAGTCACATACTTGATATTCATACAGGAATACAATCGTGGATATAATGACTCGTAGCAAATATACAAAGTCAGGGCCCATGATTTGCTTCCTTTATAAGTTCCAGGTCCTTTGTTGTCGAAACAACACTTTACTCTTAAACCACAAGTTGGTCTAAGTACAAAGTTTTAGTACTTTTGTGGTTTAGTTCGAAAACTCATTCGAAGTATCTACGACACATGTAGTGTCTTCTACTTGGTCAAAATAGGAAATCCCGGAACAACTTCCAGTGATGCGCTACTCTTGACATGATAATAAAGATTATCTAATCTCGTTGAGTTTGTACTGTCCTCCCACTCACTTGTTTCGCAAGAACTACTTTCTCGAGAAATCAACCTTTTCTGACAAACAACATTTGTCTTTTGGTTCGGTGATAGGAGAAATACCCAATGGATTCGTTGGGATAACCTTATAAATATATATGTATAATATTTTGGTTGTAAACATTTTACACATGCTATGCATACCAAAAATTAAGAAAAAGACAATTCGGGTCACTACCCAAACCATAAATTATATTGTGTCAATTTCAACGGATCATGATGGCGCTCTTTTCAGTGTAAAAGCGGTTGTCTCTAATGTATAAACTACAAAATTATAATGGCAATTTTATTAATCTTACCATGTCCAACAAGGTTTGATTTTGTTTCTTAAATACTCCAAACTAATGTGGGGTATTCAAGAAGTATAAGTTGTAGAACAATTCTGCAACTACTCAGATGTTTTGCTAAACTTGTAACTCAAACTTTATCCTTTATGGTCCAATCATAAATACTTGATTATCCTGTTACAATGATTTTTACTTCATACTAACAATTTGAACCAATTCAAAAATGTCAAACTCCATTCTCTTTAAATAGATATACTCATATACCTACTCAAATCATCGACGGGATCTTATGAAGGAAAAATTAATCCACCACACATGACTACACATAATGGACTATATACATCAATATGTATAATCTCCACTAAATTAGTCATCCATTTTACTTTAGCCTATGAATGGAATTCTAGTCATCTTTTGGAAGAGGTCTCACAAGCGTCTATTTATTCAAAATAAAATGACTCCAGAAGTCCATTAACATGGAGTTCCTTCACGTTTTCCTTTCCGGTATGAACTAAAATGGTGGTGTCACAATTTAAGTAAAATTCTTTTACATATTGCAAGGTTTAGCATTTAGTCTTATAGATGTTTACTTTACAACCATGATTTATATTAACACATCCATCAATTATGAAATATGGTCATAGTTTGAATAATCTCATTTGTTCCCACAAAAGACCGGAACAAAATAACAACTTATTAATTTCTTAAAATAGATCTTGAATGCTTGGTTCTATACGAAGATGAAAACAATAACACTTTATTTCTGTTGTTGTCATGATCGATTTCACATCTACTACTAGTTCCTTTTAGGACCTTGTATTTCTTGCATTGTGTTGCTTTGTATGACAACTCATACCAACCAATCTGGTATTAAAATACCCAAAAAATACTTTGTTAACTAGTAATACATCTATAACTTGTATATCAAGCATATACACCTGAGCTGGACTTTTCCAGTTATCTTCTTTTCTGCCATATATCATCTTGTAATTCTATTTTCAATATTTTCTTTTTTTTACAGGAAGAATGTTTCAACATCAAACAACGCTAGTCATACTAGCACATTTTCCTTGGCGTGTTAGTCATATACTATCGCCCATTGAGTCATACGTTGAGTTTGATTGTTCTTATTAATATCACCATATTAATAGCATTCACTCTTAGCAATACTCAAGCAAGGTAAACGATTTTACCCATACTTTTAATCCATCCCATCATAAAAAATTTGTGATTAAGCTACTATAGATCAAAGGAAGGAATTTAGAGGTTAATTTTTCACGCCGAACTTTTTGGAAGATTCAAACGCCTAGCGTCATCAATCATTGCATATATTCAAATAATATAAGCATACATTGTCACACTAAATTATACTTGGTCATGTTGCCACAAATAAGTTTCTAGATATCAATATATCTTTCACTTGATTGTTTCTCAAAACAATTCTTTTGAGTTCCTAAATCATCTTGATCAACAAAACATTCTTTTGAATATAAAGTAATTTGGAAGCAATCATGACTCTGGATTCTAAATAGGAATTATTTGCTCTCTAGATCAATCAATTATTAATCATATGGATCTAGGTAGAAGATACCAAAAAATCTACAATAGGACTTAATTTTAAATTTCACTAATACGGTACCAAACTTAAATGGTTTTACCAGGTCATAACAGTTATATCTGAATTAACAATCCAAGTGTAAGGTAGTTTGTGGATGCCAATGAGTACTACAATTTGTGCAAATTCATTTTGATTGGTTGTTCATGATAAAATAAGTTCAAGTTAATTCAAAATTACTACGTGAACTCCCATTCAAAAACAACATCCCTCTAGTCGTTTTAGTGATTACACAAACCAAATTCACTACACAAAAACCGATCATCACGTGAGATGATGTAGCTGCAAAGGCAAACATCGACATGTTCATCATATCATCCATATGACTCATGCTTTATCTTTCGGTTACGTGTTCTGAGGCCATGTATGTACATGCTAGGCTCGCCAAGTAGAACCGTAGTATTGCGTGTGTTCTGAGGCCATGTCTGTACATGCTAGCCTTGTCAGCACCCGTTGTATGCGAACGTTAAGTCTGTCACACCCGATCATCACGTGGTGTCTCGAAACGACGAACTTTCTTAACGGTGCATACTAAGGAAGAACACATTATTATGTTAATATTAAGTGATAGGGATCATCTTATAATGCTACCGTCGCGATCTAAGCAAAATAAGATGCATAAAAGGATTAACATCACATGCATGGATAATGTGAAATGATATGGTCCTTCTTGCAGTTGATCTCCATCTTGTGCATCACGGTATGATCTCCATCATTCCACCAGTGTGGCACCAAGGTCCATGGCACCTCCAGTTTGATTGTCCATCAAAATTACAACATATCACATGGATATGATATACAAAACGCATGCCATAAATAATAAGACAACCATATGGATCCGGACGATATATCAATAATTTACAAAAGAGATCATCTCATAATCAAATTTGTAATATTTACCCTATCACATCACATGCCCTGCAAAAACTAGTTAGACGTCTCTAATTTATTTTTGCATATTTTACGTGGCTTAGGGCTTTCGAGGATAGAACCGTTCATACCTACGAACATGAACCACAACGTTGATAAACATATTTTTAACAACACTTCGTAGATTAGATCTTAACTATAGTAGGAGAAACAGACACCCGCAAGCCACTTATGCAATACAAGTTGCATGTCAGTTGTAGAACAAGTCTCATGTACGTGGACATGTAAGGTTAGTCCGGGCCTCTTCATCTCACTATGCCACTAAGATCATAAAATACTCAAGGAGGCAATAACATGATTATCAATGCCCACATACACCTATGTGTTCTAACCGTACAAAACATCTAAGCACAGATTCGGCTCTAATACCACTTAATGATACGTTGCACAGAAAACTATTTTTTTTCCTATGCGAGAGATACCCGAAGGGCCAAGATCTAATCTAGGAGATAAGGTGCAACGGGGAGAAACAGAGTCTTAAGAAAACATACCCTCATAGACTCTAAGCGTTACGGGATCGAATCTCGTTGTTGGCATAGTCGTACTCACACCGATCCCGAGAGCGAGAAGACAAGCACCGCAATCCGGCGGTGCCTCCGTGATCGGCCACACATACGGCTGGATGACGACCTCCGTTCCCTCGATCCAGCGGGGCAGAGGAAGTAGAAGACCCCTTGGAATTCCAGCAGCACGATGGCATTGTGTGGTGGAGAAAACTTCGTTCAGGGCTTCGCCAAGCGCATGAACATGAGGTGAAGCAGCGGGAGGAGCGAGGTGGAGATGACACCAAGTGTGTGGGAAGAGGGAGGTCCAACCCCTCTTTATATAGTATGGGGAGGCAGCCACGAAATTTTGGTGCCTCCACCTCTCCCCTCATCATGTGGGTGGACACTCCACTCACACCCACTCATCCTCCACTTAAAATCCACTCAAAAATCCCAAAGGTTTTTCTTTAATAAATAAATAAAACATTTTTATTTCTTTATTTCAGTATTTGTTAATTCTATTAACAAACATTTGCATATAGCACCTCAAATCATTTTTTAATTCTATTAACAACCATTCGATGAAAAACCCCTTGAACTATTTCAAATTTACCCGAAACGATTTCGGTGTTGTCCAAACTTTTCTCCGATATTCCATATCCTCTCAAATGCGTCATCGAACCTTAAGTGTGTCACCCTATGGTTCGTGAATAACATAGACATGATCGAGACACCTATCCGATGAATAATTAACAGTGGGATCTGGAGATCCGTGATGACTCCTATATATTCAACGATGATTCTCGTGATCGTGTGAACCGTCAACGTCGTAACTATTCCCTTTGTCTCGCGATATTTTACTTGTCCGAGATCCGGTCATTGGTATCAACCATACCTCGTTCGATCCCGTTACCGACAACTACTCTTTTACTCGTTTCGTGATATGACATCCTTGTGACCTAGTCACGTGCTTGCAAGCGGTGTCGATGTGAAATCACCGATAGGGCCCAGAGTAAATCTCTCTCTCTGTGTCATTTGGATGGACAAATCCCACTCTTCATCCATGAGCCTCAACTAACACTTTCCGAATACCTAACGACACCTTTATAGTCACCCTGTTACGGCGTGATGTTTGATGACATCAAAGCACCCTTCCGGTATAAGTGATTGACATGATCTCATGGTCTAAGGAATGATGTTACTTCGTATGTAAGACATAACAACATAAACTAAATGACTTGATTGTATTTTTATACTTAGTTTGGGTTTATGTTCATCACATCATTCTCCTAATGATATGCCCTCGTTATTAACAACATCCAATGTTCATGATCAGGAAACCTTGATCATCTGTTAATCAACGAGCTAGTTAAAAGAGAGGCTTTACTAGGAACGATTGTTTGTTTATTAAACACACATGTATCAATGTTTCCGGTTAATAAAATTCTAGCATGAGAAATAAACATTCATCATAAACAAGGAATAAAATAATAACCACTTTATTATTTCCTCTCGGACATATTCTCTTCAAGGAATGGATTTGTGCCCGTTTCTCTAAAGCCGATTGGTAACAATCGGTTCATAAATATGTGACTTGATGGATCCCAACAAAGAGTGGCTGAAGATGCGAGTTGATGAATATCGTTCTGATATGAATGGTATGCACGGGCCTATAAAGGAAGTGTATGACATGGATGAATTGATACATTCACTACTTCAAGCTCTCAGTGGAGGATACTTAAGGAAATTCTACTCGAGTGTGTGGCAAGAAGCTTAAAACACACATGGCTGATAGACATACATATCGCCCTCATCACATACGGCCAATATACTATTATCGTCCTAAGAACATATGGCCGATGGAGTGTTGACATCGTCCTTAGAACTAAAGTAGTTTTAATTATTTATTGGCATGCTAGCTTTGGCAAAAAAAAACAAGGGGGCATGTGTTGACGGTCAATTTTGGCTTACAAGAAGATGACACCAATATGACCTGCAATGGAAAAATAGTGTGAACAAACGTTGTGCATCTCGTCGAAATGAACAGCTTTGATTTTTGGGTCATCTCAATCCTACAAAGTATGCAAAATCTACGACCAAAATACTGCTGTCAATATTAACGCGTGAGTTCAAAACCGGAATTTGAAATTTCCAGTCGGCACCAGGAGCTCACGAATTTTTTCCTTAGCAAAAATCCATTGAAATCGGAATTTCCGGTTTTGGGACCAAATTTCCGGTTGGTACCAGAAACTCTAGCCGGTTTTTCCCGAATTGGACTCAAATTAGGTCCTTTTGGATGAGATTTTTTGCCCTAAACCTGCACGGGAAGTCCATCCACCCCTTATATACCTTTGGGGTGATGATCTATTAAACAACAACACACAATCGCAAAAACACATCTACAAACTTTATCTCTAAGCCTAGTTATCTTCTTCGTTCGTCGGCGTTCTTCATGCAGGAGAGCTTCAATCCGCGAAGCCCTTGGGGGCGGGCGAATCGACCTAAGGCAGCCCATAGCCTCCGGGCGTCCAGACGGGGTCCCGCCCGGCCGCGTGGGGTTTCGAGTCTTCAAAAGAGCTCGCCGGATTGTCTTGCGTATCGCGCTTCCGGCGAGCCTCCTCAGGCGACATGTCCTGCGTATCGCGCTCGACGCCAGGGGGTAACACGTGTGTGTTCGTGTCTCAAAAAAAATATTTTCTCTCGCACTCTCAGAATCAAATATATGCCTCGAACCTTGGAATCATAGTAGCTCACTCCGTCGCCGCCCGACAGTCCCACCCATAGCGATGGGTCGCCCCTCCTCCCTTGGAAGAAGGGTGAATGATAAATAAGTAGTAGTATATAATCTAGTTCATTATTATTAATATCAGCTTCTTATTTGGTTTATGGTGATATATGTAATACTATCAATTTTCTACGTACTAGAATAAATTCCCATCCTCCTTAAGTAAGCCTCGTTCGTTAGTGGTAGATACACAAAAGAAATGGTTTTAGGAAATATCCGTTTCTTACATGGTACCTGATACGTTTCAAAACGTATCTATATTATTTTTTATGTTCCTTACTTATTCGATATCGTTGTCCTATGTTTTTACTATAGTTTAATATTATGTTAAGGCATTTTCCTGGAATAACCCATCGACAAGATGCCCAGTGCCAATTTCTAGTTTTTTGTTGTTATTGTATTTCAGAAAATCCCTTAGAGAAGTCTTAAAAAATTCAGAAAAATAGGAAACTCAATATTTTCAGGATGCGAAGCTGGATTCCAAAAATCTCCCGGAGGAGAGCCACCAGTAGGACCGGCGGGTAGGGGGCGTGGACCTCCTAGGAACTCCCTTCGCCTAGAAGTTGCCTTTTGACGTAAAAACTTTGGAGAAGTGATTATTTTCCATGAAATCCATCCGGGTCTGATGTCATCTCGAAAGTCCAATGTATGGCTTCTATAATCCTGCTCTGGCACCCTGCGAGAAGGAGGAATCAACACATGAGGTTCTTCATCGCCACGATTGCCTTCGAGTGATGCGTGATTACTTCATCCTTGGACAACGGGTCCATATAAGTAGCTAGATGGTGTTCTCTTCTCCTTGTGCCGCCATGCTTAGATCTTGTTAGCTTCCTGGTGTCTATACACGCTTCTATTCTTGTTAGGCCTCCAAATGCAGATGTTTGGAGAACTGCATCAAGTTTCCCTTAAAAGTGGATCACCCAAGCATTATGGAACTTACGGAGGTAGAGGTAAAAGATATCCCTCTCAAGCAACCCTGCAATTAAGATACAAGAAGTCTCTTGTGTCCCCAACACACTTAAGAGTTGTATAGGTGCACTAGTTTGGCGAAGAGATAGTAAAATACAAATAATATGGATGATTATAGGTGGGAATTGCAATATGAAAGAAAAATGGCAGCAAGCAAACATGTCGCAGAACTGGTTGTAAATGGTGTTTCAATGCTTAGAAACAAGGCCTAGTGATCATACTTTCACTAGTGGACACTCTCAATAATGATATCATAATTGAATAGATAAATATCCTCTCTTTACAATGCTACTCTGAACCACTCTCCGGTTGGATAACAAACACCAATTCAGTGTGTAGGGATGAAGAAGCACACCTTAAAGTCGCATTCCTCATCTAGGTGACCCCACACTGTTACCTTGAGTGCCCTAGATGGTTACTGATGGCTCCCAAGTGCAGGAGATCAATCGTAGTCTTCGATGGGAAGTATTACCCAAATTTGTAGTTCGACTCAGTGGGAACACAAGAATACCGGTGAGACTTTAGCAATTGGGACGTCACTCCCAGCCACACCTGTGTATCAACAAACTTGCAGCGAGAGTGGTGAGTGTAATAATGCAGTGAAAGTAAACAAACAGAAAGTAAATGGAGAGCAAGTGTTTTCCCAGTTTTCACCGGAAAAGAGTGAAAGTAAACCAGAGACTAAAACGCAGGCATGAGGTGACAGCGGGGTGTTGCACGGATAAGATTGATCATGTAATAATGTTTTGCTAGCAGCGGGGCCTTTCTCTATCTCAGTTTTATGTAGGTGTGTGTTCCGTAAATTATTGTGCGTACTAACCAAGAGAATTTGCACAAAGCCTATTGTCCTACCTGCCCATTTCACCGGGGCCAATTTGGAACTACAGGTAATTAAGGTCTACCCTTTCGAATAGCCCGGACCAACGCATTAACACTCCATGAACACACATAGTCCTCAAACTAGAACATATCCCCCTTGTTTTCCCTAGCTGTCACTTTAGGGTTCGCAGGTTCAACATAATAGCAGGTAATACACATTGCAGATAGATACCAAACTCAAATATATGATGTAGCAATGTAAGTTCAGTACTGAAATCATGCCACTTGGGCCCTAGTAACAAGCATTAAGCCTAGCAATAGTGCATCAACATAAGACATAAGAATTCTCAAGACAAACCCCTAGATCCCGCATACCGGGTAGCAATTACATGATCAATCTCATCCAAAACCCCTCACACCTCACATGGCTACAGCAACTACTCACACATGGAGGGGGTGATGGAGCTCATGGTTGATGGAGATGATGGTGGTGATGATGATGGTGACGAAGCTCCTCCAATTCCACCTCCGGGGGTGAAATCTCGGATCAATCTGACTCCGAAATCGAAGATCGTGGTGGCGGCGGTGCTCCGTTTCGCGAACAGCCCTCCCCTTCGAAACCCGTCAGTTTCTCGTATATATGGAGGGGTACGTCGAAGACCTAGCTGGAGTGGGCCATCTGGGCCCAAAAGGGGTGACCCCACGCGGCCAAGGAATCTGGCCGCATGTGGGGCCCCCTTTTGGCCCTCGGGTGGCCCCCGGCCCCATCTGGTGCTCATTCCCCTTCTTTTCCATAAAAAGTTACGTGGTTTTCGTCCCCTGTGAAAAGTCCTGCGAAAATAGACGGAAAGAAGACTTTTGCTAAAAACAGTGTCAGATTCTGCAGATTTATTCAATTATGGGAGGACTCCGGAGAGAAATACGATGCAAAGTGCTTGGAAAAGTAGATGCATTTTGGGTGCATCAACTCCCCCAAGCTTAGCTCGTTGTTTGTCCTCGAACAACTCAAACGCAGTGCAGAAGCGATAAAAACTTTGGCAAGAACTTTGCATTGCATATGCATCATCAATTAATACTAGCAAATAGTCAAGACATGATTCCTGTAACAAGTAGCAAAATACTAGCAAGTGTGCATCTACTCAGTGTTGAAGCATATATACTTGTTGCAATAGAAATAACATGAAGTGTTAATACTTGAATGAGTTTGCTCAATTGTAGACATAAACAAAGGCTTGTGCATCGCTGATGATTGAATCGTATCAAGATTTTTGAGATCTCTGATTCTTTCATATGTTCACAAGTAAAATCATTGTGCTTACTACCTTGCTCTCAGTTTTGCTAAAGCATTAATTTTTTTCATTTTGATTCTTATGCTTGACAAACTACAAGTTGAAAGCCTCATGCCCCTTAAAAGCGAAGTCCCGCACCATGATTACTCAACTCTAGATTCCTAATAAGCCTTGTACAATCATTGTAAGTATTAATGACATCATAGAGAGCAGCAATTGGGGTACCTCTTGCCCCATGACATGGAAACCAGCCCATGTCAAAATGGCAAGACAAACAAATGGAATGGACTCATTATCCTTTTTTATTTCATTCACTATATGCATAGCTTCTTATTTTATTATAGGATATGTTGCGGAGTCCATTCTAGCTATAAGTAAACTTCCACCATGATATTGCATGGCTTGGGTTAGCGGCCCAATGCGTCTCTCTAATCATATATACTTACTCATCAAGACTTACTATTCCTCTACCTCATTTCAGCATGACAGGCATCCACAGTTAAAAGAACATGATATCAACTTGAATATAGAATTCTTAGTGCAGCGTTGAAAGTTTTCCATGTGATACACATTTAGACTAACCCCCAACCATAAGTTCGTCAAGCATAAGACGCCACTTTTATCATTCATGAAATTTTCTCTTTTAATTCTTTCCTTTGTTGGCAAGTTCAGTAAGCACAATGGGATGCGTAAAACTTTGCTTAAGGCTACAATTATTCAATCCATCAGCCAAGTAATGACACTAAACAATATTTCAGTTGGATCAGAATATATTCTACTAAACAACGGAGAAGATAAACAATGGATATTATGTCACTAAGTGTTAAGGGAATCATAAGGTGTGCACTTGCTGTTATTAAAAAGCATACATAAGAACGGCAAAGGTGTCATACCTTTCATCCCTTCAAGCACATTATCATATAATTGTTGTTCTCCTCTCCCCACTTGAACTGCTCAATAAAAACTCAAATCTTGCTATAAAAAGTTACTGCATTCAGCAATTTGTTTACCTACCTAAACACCTCAAAAGTTTCTCATGTTTTACAGAGGTGAAGGCCATAAAAAGTTGCAGTAGTGATTAAATTTTCAGCTCAAACGGAGTCACAAGTAAAGATTAAAGCATATAACAGTGAAAATATTTCAGCAATTCCTGCAGCTCCGTATTTATACTAAACTCAAGAAAACAAAAAAAAATTGTGGTTTTTTATTTTTAGAAACATAATGTAAATAACCAAAAGTAAACTAGCTAACAAATAACAAAAATATTTTTGTGTTTTTCAGATTTAAAGAACATAAAACAACAAATAACATGCAAGTGATATAACACAACGAATGAGGAGGGAGAGAAATACTCCCCCAAGCTTGTGATCAAGCTAGTATCCTGGGTGGTAATCATGTCCACCACTCGACGAACCTCCCTAGAAGAAGGATGGATCCTGCCATGCCTGTGCTCCAAGGTGTGGTTAGGGGAAGCCCCAGGGATATGCCATAGGCGCCTGGTATTGGGGCTCCTCCTATTGTTGCTCTTCTTGTTGTGGCTCTTCTTGCACAGTCCACTTTGTCTCCCTGTCAAACAAGTCAGCACAAGGGAGACTAACAGACATAATGTGCCCATTAGAATCCTTATAGCAATATGAAAAATATTCTTTCTCGGCCCTGCTCATATCCATGCGAAAAAGTAAACCAAAATCCAGCAGTCGAGACTCATTTACCATGGTACCCAAGTTATCATTAAAACCTCGTTCTGCCATAATGTATTCATGGATTAAAGTGGCAATGGCACCAACATATAAAGGAGTTTTATCCGTGTCATTCCTACTCGCAGCTAAATGCAAAGTTCTAGAAAGTATGGTTCCCAGGTTATATATAGGTGTTGTATTTTCCATTGCACATTTTAATAAATAGATCATAGGACCAGTGCAAGCAGAAGTGTTATCCCTAGCAAGGAATCCTCTAGCAAGAAACAATGCAAAATATCTAAGGCCCGGGTGTTGGATGCATGTGAGCTTGCCTCTATTCATTCTTTCAGGAATATTTTTAGCAATGCTACGCCAGAATGTGACAAGTTCTTCTCTAGAATCAGCATATGTTTCATCCCATAACCCCGTAGTTGGTACACGTATAGCCTTACAGAATTCCTCTAATGACATGACTAAACGCTGCCCCCTCATTGTAAATTTAATGACAAAAGTAGCTGGAGGAGGGTTCTTAGACTTACTTTTCCGGTGCACCACCGGTCCCTCAAACCTGAATGTAGAGAGGAATTCCCTCGAGAGTTCCACATATGTGTTGCGTGGATGGCGTGAGAACTCAAGCAGCCCCGTAGTTGTAGCAAAGGCTTGGAAATCTTCAGCAATCCCCCAATATTCAAGAACTTCGGGGTCTTGCCATCTTGTGGTATGGACACACAGATTTTCACCTATGAAAACCAATTCATCCTCCCATAACTGATTATCATCATGATTGTTGGACACCCTTGATTCTCTTCTCCTTGTCCTTGAGGACATCCCAAGCAATGCCTTTCCCTTGTTCAGCATGTTACCTTGTTGTACCAAAATAAAATTCAACAAAAATTAAATTGTATCACTCTAAAACATTGCTAAGGCATCCATAACTAGTCCTCTAATCAATATCATGCATCCATATCAACTAGAAAACTTAAATTCATGGAGTTCTTAGACATAATAGGTGACACCTAGTGCAGCAAAATACTTCATACACAAAGCATGGGAGCAAAAAGTAATTGGATGAGTGAAGGAGTTACATACCAGGGAGTGATTCCATCAAACAGATTTGAAAGATCTGCCTCAAATGTGGAGATCGAGGATTGACGGAGAAACAAAGCACGGGAAAAATGGAGGAGATGAACTGGGGTTGGTTTTCGGTCGAAAGGGAGCAGATGAGCATTGGATGGGCCCCAGCATCCACTTGTGGCCAAAAAATGGGGTATCCCACGCGGCCAAGGAATCTGGCCGCGTGGAGGTACCTATTTTGGCCCCTGGTGGCCTGCTGGTGCTCCCCCACTGGCTGCTGGTCCCTTCGGGCAAAAAACTGACCCCCTAATTTTTCTGGAATTTTACGTGAAACTTTTCTATAGAGAATTTCTAAAACTTCATATTCTGTGATTTCTTATTCTAAAATTTTTAATACTATGTCTATGTCTCACAATTTTAAAGCAAATAACATAAAAAAATGCAATTTAAATGTTTGTGAATCATGCCTTTATCATTTCCACATTAGTAATGAGGTTGATCAGGTCTCATTAGCAACATGTAAAGAATATAGCTCATGATTCTTATTATTACTTATTATAAAAAAATAAATCAAGTTACCTCATATTTGATTGGAATGGTCCCAATCATCAATATTTCATACCTTGGTGCTGGAGGTGGTATAGGTATTTCAATGCTACCAATCTTAATGGAATTTATTTGTATAGCATTCACACTTGTGCTCATACTTGTAACATGTTTCTTCTTGGGAAAATAAATAGTGTGCTCTTTGCCTTTAACATTAAATGTCACTTTGCTCTCAGTGCAATTTATCACAGCTCCTGCAGTATTCAAAAAAGGTCTACCAAGAATAATAGATAGATTATCATCTTCAGGCATTTCTAATATAACAAAATCAGTAGGTATCAACTCATTAGCAATAGAGATGGGAACATCCTCACATATTCCTATAGGTACAGCAGTTGTTTTATCAGCCATTTGTAAAGATATTTCTGTTGGAACTAGTTTGTTCAAATTAAGCTTCTTATATAGTGAGAAAGGCATAACACTAACACCAGATCCTAAATCACATAATGCATATTTCACATAGGCTTCTTTAATTTTGCAAGGAATAGTAGGAATACCAGGATCTCCACGTTTTTCAGGCAATTTTCCTTTAAATGAATAATCAGCAAGCATAGCAGTAATAGCATCAGTAGGTATCTTTCTTTTATTAGTGACAATATATTTCATGTATTTTGAATATGGAGGATTCTTAATAGCATCAATAAGTGGAATCTCTAATTTCATATTCTTAATCATATCATAAAATTGCACATACCTCTCTTCATCTTTTGTTTTTGATACCTCTTGGGGATATGGAATGGGTCTTTGTACCCATGGATCCCTTTCTTTACCTTTATCTTTATCTTTATCTGGTTTCTTCTTCTTCTTGGTCTTCTCAATAGGAGGCTGAGGATCCTCCTTACCAGCAGCTTCTTCATTATTATCATCATGTTGTTCAATATCAGGTGGAGATGATTCTTCTTCTTCATTATTATCATCCTCAGTTTCAGCATCAGAAATAGAAATATCCTTGTCCTGCTCATTGGAGTCATCATCATGCTCATTTTCATTGGGAGATTTTCCTGCAAAAGATTTATCTTTAAGAGAAACTTGCTCTTTTCTTTTAGGATGATCATCAGGATAATCAGGATCCTGGGTGCTTGCACCTCCCCTTGTATTAACTCCACATAATTGTTTTTGTTTATGCAGATTTTCATACAATTGATTTTGTAAAGAAATCATTTGCTCAACTTGATTGTTCATCATTTCACAATGTTTAACAATTCTTTTAACTTCCCCTACACTAGCATTTAAATTTTCACGGAGGAAATTAATTTTAAGATGGTTTTCCATGATAGTTATTCTAATTTTACGCTCCTCAGGATTACCATGATAAGCAAAATTGTTAACATAAGTGTCGTGGGATAATCACGGCAGACGTTACCGGGGGTAACTGATCTTGGGGCAAGACGACACAGGCGTTTGGGAGAGGGTTTAGCTCAGAGGAAAACATGGTGCAACTCGATCTGGTAGCCGGCAATCAAAGTCGCCGAGTCTCCGATCTTGATATAATAACTCAACTCTGGGATTACACTAGATGCTCGATATCAAGCGATATTGCTAGGGTTCTTAGATCTCTGTTTAAACTAGACCTAGGGGTCGGTTTATATAGCACCCGTACCCCCTTGGCCCTATTCCCCAAGGCGCAGCTTGGATCCTACCCGGACACCGCTTACAAACCCTAACTTTCCTTACCGTAACCCACAATCCGGGTCACGAAGCCTACAAACTTTTGGGCCTTCCAGAAGCTTCATTACTCTTAACCAGATTGCGCATCGTGTTCTTTGGGCCGGGTTAAGCCTTGGAGTTGGCCTACCGGGTTATCATCCCCCCATCAGTAGTCCCCAGAATAGCTTGGGCTTCACGGATCCTCCTTGAAGCGCTCGCTATTCCCTGCAAAGATATCAAACACACAGGCATATGGAGGCCGGGTTAAGGTGCTTTGATAGATGGCTTTCCCTGACTCCATGGTGGCCATATAGTAACCCGGGTTTTCCCCCAAACACTTTGGTTTAATTTTCCAGGTCCAAACCCTAATAAAAATGCCAAGATCCCGTACTCGGTAACCGATCCTAATATCACGGGGTGGATCTCCTTCTTTCTCTTGTCCAGATGCTTTGCCCAATACTTGGCGCATATCTTGCAGAATCCACGTGGATAACCATCACCCCACGATTTCCGGCTTCTGGCCGTTGAGATAGAATCACCCTCACCTTATAAATAGTACTCAGAGGGTAACCCTAAACCCATCACTACGCCTCAGCTTCCCCTTTCCTTCCTTGCTCCGTACACCCTCGCAGCACCACCGCAGGAGGCTTGCGCTCGCCATCGAAGCTAGGTCGCCGCCGGCCGCGCTCGCCCTCGAGCCATCTCGCGCCGCCGTCAAGCTTCACTGTCGCACCTTCATTCCCCGCGCCAAGAGCCGCGAAGGGGAATTCGAGCCACGCCGCTCGCCGCCGTCGCGCTAGACTCCAATCTCTCCAGTAAGCCTCTTGCAGCCGTTTAATTTAGCCCCGCAATTTTTCAATTCATCCAGGATCGGATCTAGGTCAACCCGTGAGTCTTTCTTCCGATTGCATCAAGTTAGATCGATTCGATGCTCGCCAACTCCTTTAACCACCTGCTAGATAGTTACAACTCATCCTCCAACCATTACTAATCACCAAATCTCCTGTAAAATCGCTCGCAAACTTTCCCATCTGGATCCATTCCTCCTCGATTTTCCGCTCATTGCGTTAACATCCGGAAAATCCTCCTTTTCCAGCTATTTTGCTTGCAGTAGACACATGGGCAACCATCCATCTTCCCCAAATGCCTTTCCATACGTAAGTGACCAACGATTTCCACAATTGTACTTAACACCCGGATACCGTGTGATCTCCACTTCATAGCGTGATACCCGGATAATTCTTAGCTTCATCTTTTCTTGATACCTTATGCTCGGATAATCCAACACTTCCGGGTCTTATTTCCTATGCCTCTTTTTCTTGTGTTTTGCAGGCTGATCCCATGGCTCCCAAACGACAAGGAAAACAGCCGACTCAGGCGAGGACTACCCAAACCATATCCGCCAACTGGGGGCGTTCCACAGCTACGAAGGCCAAGTTGGACGAGCTAGCCGAATTAGGAATTCTCCCTTCTCAGAAGGACATTCACTGGAGGGCGCCGGGCAACGAGACCCGGCCCACACCCGCCGATAACGAGGTAATCTGCTTCGTAGAGCATGTGACCCGGGGATTCCGTCCTCCGGGTCACCCTTTCTTCAGGGAGGTCTTAAGCCATTATGGCCTCCGGGTATTCGACATAGGGCCTAACTCTATGTTGAATATTACCCACTTCATCGTTCTATCCGTGTCGTACTTGTGCGTGCCGCCAAGTTTGACTCTCTTCATCGAACTATTCCAGTGTAAGCCGTGCCGCGAAAGTGGTGACGGAGCACTTCTTACTTGTGGCGGGGTATCCATCCAACGCCGCAAGAATTCACCGATGCCAACCCTCAATTTAAACTCCCACGTCAAACATTGGCAGTTGTCTTTCTTTTATTGCCACGATACCTCCCCAGACGGCGAAAAGAAACTGCCGGGTTACTCGGAAAGCCTCCTCGAACCTTCCGAGTCTTTCAATGCCTTTGCGCCAGACTCAGACAGGGAGGCGATCCTTCCCTCATTAGCCAAGATAGCCATCCTCTCAGCCCAAGGCCTCCTGGGCTAAATTTAGTAAAAACATGGGTTGATTTTCGGATCCAACCCAACTCCATCCGCACCAAATTGATGTGCGAGTATTCGGGGCACACCACAGATGCACTCCGATACTCCACCAAGAGCTTTGCGACCGGCGATACCAACAAGACCATCAAGGGCTTCTTGACAGAGAAGCTAGAGGTGATAAAGGGCGTCACCGGGTTACCCCCGTTCACTCGGGAAAACCCGGCTCCAGCGGTAATATCTGATATTCATAACTTATCTCCACATTTTGACTTGATACAACTTCTGACCCTTAATCTCGTTCTTTTGACTTAGGCTGATGACCCTTTCTGGAGAGTTGAACCCTCCCCCCCTTCCAGAGACCCGGAAGAAGAGGACGAGCCGGCTGATGATAGTGAAGGTATTTGCACAGAATTTGTATATCTTTACTTGTATTATTTTCCTCCCGTTTACCTTTTTTCCAACGAACACACACCCGGTTCGCAGGGCTGGAGGACGAAGGTGAGACCAACGAGGATGACCCGGAGGCAACCGAGTCTGACCAAGAAGCAACAGTTGGAGCCAAGAGGAAGGCCAGAGGGGCAGTGTCCAAGGTTCCTTTTTCCTCGTTATCCTCTGAACCTTACTCCTTTGACGCCATGCGACGACTTAACCATCAATTATCAAATTCGTCGTGCTTGAAGGATTCTTTCCCAGCCAAGCGCAGAGTAACTCGGAGCTCCCCGGGTGAAGATCCCCTTAACCCGGGCATCTCTACCCCCTCGGTCCATCGTGCCAGCGCTCCTCCGTCCCGTCCTTCCGACTCTCCTCGACGCCACCCTTCTCCTAACCATCCACGTGCCGGGCAATTCCGGGTTCCGTTAGTGGTCCCTGTGACGACCTGATCTGCTTCCAGTGGCGAGCTCTCGCCGGACTATACCGTGAATGCCGGGTAAGTTTTTGCTACGTGATTTCCTTTTACGTCTGACAAGTTTCCACTCAAGCCACCGTCATCACTAATAACTGCCTTTTCTCATCTTTCTTTCAGCACTCAAGTCACCGTCAGTGACCCGAAAAACGTAGAGGCGGATAACCATCGGGCAGAGAAGCCGACTGAGAACGTAGACGCCGCGACTGGCGGTGATACGGCGAATAACCAGGAACAAGGCCCTCTGAACAATCCGCTTCCCCGAACCGCCGGATCTCCTTCCTCATCGGAACCAGTGGACGAGGAGATCGAGGTTCTGGATACAAGGATGGGTTCTCCCAACCCGGGTACTCAAACTGTCCGGGTCTCGACCCCAAGGGCGGGGAGAGCTCCCCCACCAGGCGACCAGGCTGCCGGCTCTTCCGGTACTCGACCCGAGGAACTAACGTTTGCCTAGATGCTGGAAAACCTGCGCACTTTAAGGGCTAATGAAGAAAACATCTTGGGGGCTTTAATAGCCAAACACGAGGTAAATCCGACTGATATTGCTTGTGCCCTTATCCAGTCCCCAAGTTCCGAGTGAATTGATTCATAATTTGCTTGGGACTTTATTACACAAGCGACTGATAACTTGCCCCTTTACCCGACTAATCCTTGTTTGCATCCATGCAGTCTTCTGTGACTCAATCTGAGGAGAAACTGGCAGACGCTACCAAGCTCGTTGAAAAGGAGGTAGCTTTGCGTGAAGCAGCCGAGGCTGAAGCCAGGAGGAATAGGCTGATAATGAGGAAATATAGGAAAAGGGCTCACAAAGCAGAAGATGATCTAACAAGCCTTTCTGTCCAAATATCTGACACATATCGTGCTTTACTTGGTACGTTTCCTCCTCCGGGTTTATCCCTTTTGATAGACAGCAAGAGCTTTCCCGACTTATGTTTCCATTTTTTCAGGCCCGGACGAATCCATGCCGGATGAGGATGACATTGCCAAGCTGAAAACTATGAAGAGCGTTATCCGGCAGCTATGTGCCGGAACCAAATGGATCCTTCAGGAATTACGGTGGCCGGGTAAAGGACATGTTGATCTGAAGAGGATGTTGGATGCCTTCTCCACTATTCCTGAGTGGATTTGGCACTGGAAACGCTCGTCTTGCCGGGTTGGAGTGACCCGGGGGCTTGCACTTGCCAAGGCTTATTTTCCCAAGCTCGAGCTAGTGAAGCTTATGGGCGGCTTCCCAGAGTTCAAGCTTGATGGGTCCAAGTTCTCGGTGAAGGATTTTCAGGCTGTCCAGAAGGAGGTTCGTTACCCGGCCAGCATAATTGCTGACGACCTAGATGTTAATATCCTTGTTCCTGCATATGATGCTGCTGGTGAAGCAATTAAGTCGGACCTTCCCGAGCCGTATGATATGCTGGCTCGATGGAAGGAGGAAGCTGCTGCGTTGAGGGCGGAGGCTGCCAAGACGCAAGCTGAAGCCGGCTCTGCCCCCGCTACCTCGACACCTGCCGTTCCACCTCCTGCTCGGGCCGGTACTACTGACCCGGGCACTGCCGCTACCACCATCGATGGCAAGGGCAAGGCCAAGATGAACGCCGAGTGATACCTGACATTTGATGCCTCTTCTTATGATGCGTTTGTTTAAACGATTATATTTTGGTTGGTGCGCCTGTGCACCTTTGATGTCTTTCACCAGGACTTTGTGATGTATGATAAGGTCTTGATACACTCTTGCGCCTCTTATGGCTTTTTAAATTTATCCACTTTTGAACTCATCTGCACTCGATATCCGGCTTTCTTTATTGTTCCCTTTTGTCAAACTCGGTTTCCGGGTTTCATGGGTGTTTGACAAGCGGATTTGCTTCTAAGTCCCCAAGCCCCCAAGACTCGGATATTTGGGTTTTTGGAATTCGACAAGTAAGCAATTTTTTCTCTTTTCAAGATTTCAAGTCACCCGGACCCGGATCTCCAAGTCTAGGACACTTGATCTTGAAAGGAGAACGGTTGCCTACTGCTAAATTCACAAAGATCCCAGAGTCGTTTCACATAGGGTTTGAAGTTATGCTTAATAATCGTTGAGTTTCCAGCTGTTTAGCCTTGTACTCTGCATAACTTGTGGTTTAGATGACCCTTTTGACTATCTTGTACTGTAAGCCGGCTTTCGCGTGGATACCATGTTGTTACATCCATACGAAAACGTGGCCAGTCAAGCCCCGTCGGGTTTCATGGCTGACTGTAATCGTAAGCGAACAAATCATGCCACTTTAGTGCGAGTCACATCGAGCTTAAGTAAGAATAGCCAAGAAATTTGGACTTCTTTGTCCGGTTATAAGATTGTAGCCGTACTCGTTTGCAAGTAGTCGGCCCTTATAACTCATAGGCATCGTGGCCGGGTCTTTGAGTTCGTAACTGTGCTATTCAAGCGACCAGCCCCCAAGACCTAGATATACGCATCATACTGAGAGTACAGAACCTGATAATAACCATCTCTTTTCTTGATAATCACCTCTTTACTTGATATGAAAAATCTAGGTCAGCAAGCCGCCTCATTAAAAACCCGTCCAGTCCCCAAGGGTACCCTGGATAGGAAAAGAGTACGTCTGAAAACCTGCTGCCTGTTACATCGTTCAATTCCATAATGCCAACATAATTTTTGCTAAGTATAATATGGACGTAGCTGAGCCACGTTCCACGGTCTGTCTCTTTCTTGCATAGATGAAGTGGTGTGAGCGGTGTCATTAACTGTGGTCGACTCTTCCCTTGCATCTATCAAGTAATATGACCCATTATGCAAATTCCGGCTTATGATAAACGGTCCTTCCCAGGGTGGTGATAACTTGTGCTTTCCTTCGTTCGACTGTACCAGGCGCAGAACCAGGTCTCCTTCCTGGAAGACCCGGGTTTTCACGTGCCGGCTATGATACCTTCGTAAATCCTGCTGATATATGGCTGATCTTTCCAGGGCTTGTTCCCTTTGCTCTTCTAACATATCCACAGCATCTTGCCGGGTTTTTTCATTTTCTACTTCGACGTATGCTGATACTCGTGGTCAGTCATGAATAATATCACTCGGTAGTACTGCCTCCGCGCCATAGACCATGAAGAAGGGTGTCATCTGAGTAGATCTATTAGGCGTGGTATTGATACCCCAAACCACAGAAGGAAGTTCTTCGACCCATGCGCCAGCTGCCCTGATACATGGGACTCGTAATCGTGGTTTTAATCCGCGAAGCAATTCTTGGTTTGCCCTCTCCACTTGTCCATTGGCCTGCGGATGAGCCACTGATGCGACATCAAGCCGGATTCCATTGTTGCCACAGAACTTCTCCATCTCACCAAGGGACATGTTGGTTCCATTGTCGGTAATTATGCTGTGGGGATACCCGAACCGGTAGATAATCCTTTTCAGGAACTTGACTGCTGTGGCTGATTCGCAATTAGTAACTGGCATAACCTCAACCCATTTGGTAAACTTATCAATAGCCACCAAAAGGTGTGTCTTCTTGCATGGTGACATATGAAATGGGCCAACCATGTCCATACCCCAGACAGCGAACGGCCAAGTTAACGGGATGGTCCATAACTCCATAGCCGGCACATGGGTTTGGCGAGCGTACCTTTGACATCCCTCACACCTTGCTACCAATCGTTCCGCGTCTGCTAGAGCCGTGAGCCAGAAAAACCCGTGTCGATAAGCTTTAGCCACGAGAGATCTTGTGGACGCATGATGTCCACAGTCGCCTTCGTGGATTTCCTTGAGAATCTGTCGGCCTTCTTCTGGCGCTACGCAGCGCAAAAAGACCCCTGCTACGCTTCTCTTATATAATTCCCCATTGATGATAGAATATCCCTTTGCTCGCCTCAAAATTTGCCTTGCTAATACCTCCTGTTGTGGTAACTCGCCTCGCGATAGGTAGGCCAAAAAGGGTTCTGTCCATTCGGGAACAGTACGTACAGTAGCCACAAGTCCTGAATCCGGGTCTTGAGTTGGCAATTCCTCCTCTGACTCGGTTTTAACTGATGGTCGCCATAATTCATCCAGGAAAATGTTAGGTGGAACCGGCTCTCTGCGCGAGCCGAGTCTAGCGAGCGCGTCGGCTGCCTCATTCTTTCTTCTGTCTATATGCTCCACCTCATACCCGGAAAAACATCCTGCAACCCTATCAACTTCCCTGCGGTATGCTGCCATAGTTGCGTCCTTTCTATCCCAAGTGCCTGACACCTGCTGTACCACAAGGTCCGAATCTCCGAAACACCGTATCCTCTTGACGTTCATCTCCTTGGCTGCCCTTAGTCCGTGCAATAGGGCCTCATACTCGGCCACGTTGTTGGAACAGTCGAAGTGAATTTATAGTACGTAACTTAATTTATCTCCTTTGGGTGACGTTAGCACCACCCCAGCTCCTGATCCCTCGTATTGCTTAGATCCATCGAAGTGCATGATCCATGATTCGGAATTTGGAACCGTCGTAGTCATGCCTGTATGTGTCCAGTCGTTAACGAAATCAATTAAAGCTTGGGATTTGATTGCTGACCTGGGTTCGTAGTTGATGTGATAATCCCCCATCTCTATTGCCCACTTGGCTATTCTTCCCGTCGCGTCCGAGTTTCTGATGATATCCGACATTGGTATTGAACTAACCACTGTTATGGGATGTTCTTGGAAATACGGCTTCAACTTCCGGCTAGCCATAAAGACCCTGAACACCAACTTTTGCCAATGCGGATAGCGCTGCTTTGCTTCTGATAATACCTCGCTGACGTAATAAACCGGTCTCTGAACCGGGTAACCCTTCCCGTCCTCTTTGCGCTCCACCACAACTACTGCGCTGACGGCTCGGGGGCCGGCTGCCACGTAGAGTAACATAGGCTCTTTAGGACCCGGGGCCGCTAGTACTGGTGCTTCAGATAACTGCTTCTTTAGTGCCTCAAACGCCTCATCCGCCTCTTGATCCCATACGAATTTATCTGACTTCCTCAAGAGCCGGTACAAGGGTATTGCCTTTTCTCCGAGTCTGGATATGAATCGGCTCAAGGCTGCTACGCAGCCCGTGAGCTTTCGAACATGCTTCAAATTTTCCGGTTTTTTCAGACTCTGGATGGCCTTGATTTTATCCGGGTTTGCCTCGATTCTTCTCTCGGAAACGATAAAGCCGAGTAATTTCCCGGCTGGAACTCCGAACACGCACTTTGTCGGGTTAAGCTTCATCTGGTACCTCCTCAAGTTTTTGAACGTCTCCTTTAGATCATCGATAAATGTCTCCGCCTTCCTGGTCTTGATGACCACATCATCCACATAGGCATGGACGTTGCGTCCAATTTGGTCCTCGAAGCACTTTTGAATACACCGTTGGTAAGTTGCACCGGCGTTCTTCAATCCAAAAGTCATAGTTTTATAACAGAAGGCCCCAAAAGGGGTTATGAATGATGTTTTCTCCCAATCCTCCCTCTTGAGCTTAATCTGATGATACCCGGAATATGCGTCCAGGAAGCATAATAGATCGCTTCCAGCTACTGCGTCTATAATCTGATCTATCCTTGGTAGCGCGAACGGATCCTTTGGGCAATGTTTGTTGAGACTCGTAAAATCAATGCACATTCTCCACTCATTGGTCTTTTTCATCACTAGAACCGGGTTTGCCAACCAATCCGGGTGAAATACTTCCATGATAAAGCCGGCTGCCAATAGCCGAGCGATCTCTTCGCCTATAGCCTTCCTTCTTTCCTCATTCATTTTCCTCAAACCCTGCTTCACGGGCCTGGACTTGGGATCCACATGCAAACTGTGCTCGGCCAGCTCTGTAGGGATACCCGGCATGTCGCTAGGTGTCCAGGCGAACACGTCTGCATTTGAACGAATAAACTCCACAAGTGCCTTCTCCTGCTCTTTTCCCAAGTTAGACCCTATGGTAAACTGCTTAGTGGAATCACCTTCGACAAAATCTATCTTCTTGGTGTCTTGTGCTGCCTTGAATTTTGCTCTCTCATCCTCAGTATTCGGCTTTTTCAAGGCTGTCCTATCATCCGGATTTACTTGAGACCGGTAATATTCGAGTTCTTCCTTTCTGCATGCTTGCTCGGCCATAACCGAATCTCCTTCGTCACACTCGGCCGCTATATCCCGGTTCCCATGTATGGTGATGGTCCGTTTAGGACCCGGGATCTTTAGCTGCAAATACACGTAGCACGGCCTAGCCATGAATTTGGCATAAGACGGTCTTCCAAACAGCGCGTGATAAGGACTGCGCAATTTGACCACCTCGAACGTGAGCCACTCAACTCGATAATTATCCGTCGATTCTCCAAAAGCAACCTCCAAGGTGATCTTTCCCTCGGGCCTCGCCGAGTGACCTGGCATGATCCCATGAAAGATTGTCGAAATTTTCTGTAACTGGGACTCTTTAAGACTCATCCGTAAGAAGGTTTCCCAATAAAGGATGTTGATGCTACTTCCACCGTCCATCAGGACCCTCTTCAGTTCGTAACCATTAACCTGTGGAGCAACCACCAATGCCAAGACTCCTGGACGCTCTACTTTTTTCGGATGATCTCTTCTACTCCACGTTACCTCTTGTTCCGCCCATCTAAGGTATCCCGGCGCGGCCGACGAAACCGAGTTTGCCGCTTGCTTTAATGTCTCTTTGTTCCTGCTAGAAGTTCCTGTAGTATGCACATGATATTGTCCTTTTAAATCAGGCGTACGTACCATACCGACGAAGATGTTGATCCGGCCGATCGTCACCATAGATCCGGACTCGAGGTGATCCGACTCTGGCCCCCAGCCGGAATCGTCCACCATCTTTTCTCCTTCGCGGTCGATGTAGATCTCGCCCACGACAAGATTTTCCATGTTCTTCCGAGCTTCTCCCGTGATGTAAACACCTTTGGACGCAGGCCCCACGGTGGGCGCCAACTGTCGTGGGATAATCACGGCAGACGTTACCGGGGGTAACTAATCTTGGGGCAAGACGACACAGGCGTTTGGGAGAGGGTTTAGCTCAGAGGAAAACATGGTGTAACTCGATCTGGTAGCCGGCAATCAAAGTCGCCGAGTCTCCGATCTTGATATAATAACTCAACTCTGGGATTACACTAGATGCTCGATATCAAGCGATATTGCTAGGGTTCTTAGATCTCTGTTTAAACTAGACCTAGGGGTCGGTTTATATAGCACCCGTACCCCCTTGGCCCTATTCCCCAAGGCGCAGCTTGGATCCTACCCGGACACCGCTTACAAACCCTAACTTTCCTTACCGTAACCCACAATCCGGGTCACGAAGCCTACAAACTTTTGGGCCTTCCAGAAGCTTCATTACTCTTAACCAGATTGCGCACCGTGTTCTTTGGGCCGAGTTAAGCCTTGGAGTTGGCCTACCGGGTTATTATCCCCCCATCAATAAGAGACGTCAACAGGAGGTGTTACCTCCTCATTACCTTCCATAGGGAGTATAGAGTTCACTTGAATTGGAAAGCATGGTTCATCAGTAGGAAGTTTAATACCCATTTCAGATAATTCCTTGAGATGAGAGGTTTTAATTCCCTTCTCTTTAATATCATTGGAAGCTTCAGCCATTCTTTCTTGGTTCAATTAGAGTATACCTCCTTCCTTCTCTGGGAGTGTCTCATTTTTATCTATCTCCTCAATGTTCCAATCAGCTTCATTCTCGAGAATAGACTCCAGTAATTCAATTGCTTCATCAACACTTATGTCCCTAAAGATATTCCCTCCAATACTATCAAGGTAGTCTCTTGTTTCCCCCATTAGTCCATTATAGAATATATCAAGCAATTCATGAGGTTTAAAACCATGACCAGGACATTTCTTACACATTTTACCAAATCTCCCCCAAGCTTGGGGTAGACTCTCTTTCTTATCTTGTTTAAAATTGCCAATTTCAACAGTTAATGCATGTATCCTTTCAGCAGGAAAATATTTATTGAAAAACAATTGCAAGCATTCTTCCTTACTAGTAATACATGCAGGTCGTAAACGATTATACCAAACTCTGGCATCTTCACCCAAAGAAAAAAGGAAACAATTTTAAGAATAAATAATGTTGACGGATTTCATCATTTCCAAATGTAGTAGATAAAGCATGCAATTCAGCAATATGATCAAGAGGAGACTCCTCATCCTTTCCACAGAATCTAGACTTCTCAACTATCTCAATTATCTCAGGATTAACATTGAATTCATAATCTTTATCTCTAATTCTAATAGCTGGGCCACACAAATTCCTAGTAGCAGCAAAACAGTTTCCAAGAGATGCATCATCATAAATAGAGAGTTTATCAAGTTTTGTATAATCAGGTGATATAAAGGCCTCAATAAATGCTTCTTCTTCTTCAGAAGAGGCCCCATATTCATACTCTCTACGAGTCTCATTTCTTTCTAGCTCAAGTTCCACATTTTCATCTACAGAAGATTCAGGAATTTCAGTTGTTTCAGGTGTTTCATTTGCCTCAGGTGTTTCAATAGTTTCAGGAATTTCAGAAGCTAGTTCTTTGTCTACATTATCAAGTGTTTGATCATTAGATGTACTAGTAGACATTTTTGACAATGGTGATTTACTAGCTATTCCTTTCTTTTTCTTAGCAGCCACAGTAGAAACAATATTAGGTGAAAAATTTGGTCTACTATGCAAATCATTACCAGAACGAGTAGTCGAAGGCATTACCTCCTTCGAAGTTTCCTTTACCTTTCCCATTGTAGGGAACAAGAAAGTGCAGCAAGTAGACAATAACAAGTGGTCTTACCAATAAAGCTAGGCTCCCCGGCAACGGCGCCAGAAAACAGTCTTGATGGCTCCCAAGTGCAGGAGATCAATCGTAGTCTTTGATGGGAAGTATTACCCAAAGTTGTAGTTCGACTCAGTGGGAACACAAGAATACCGGTGAGACTTTAGCAATTGGGATGTCACTCCCAACCACACATGTGTATCAACAAACTTGCAGCAAGAGTGGTGAGTGTAATAATGCAGTGAAAGTAAACAAACAGAAAGTAAATGGAGAGCAAGTGTTTTCCCAGTTTTCACCGGAAAAGAGTGAAAGTAAACCAGAGACTAAAACGCAGCCATGAGGTGACAGCGGGGTGTTGCACGGATAAGACTGATCATGCAATAATGTTTTGCTAGCAGCGGGGCCTTTCTCTATCTCAGTTTTATGTAGGTGTGTGTTCCGTAACCAAGAGAATTTGCACAAAGCCTATTTTCCTACCTGCCCATTTCACCGGGGCCAATTTGGAACTACAGGTAATTAAGGTCTACCCTTTTGAATAGCCCGGACCAACGCATTAACACTCCATGAACACACATAGTCCTCAAACTAGAACATATCCCCCTTGTTTTCCCTAGCTGTCACTTTAGGGTTCGCAGGTTCAACATAATAGCAGGTAATACACATTGCAGATAGATACCAAACTCAAATATATGATGTAGCAATGTAAGTTCAGTACTGAAATCATGCCAGTTTGGACCTAGTAACAAGCATTATCCCTAGCAATAGTGCATCAACATAAGACATAAGAATTCTCAAGATAAACCCCTAGATCCCGCATACCGGGTAGCTATTACATGATCAATCTCATCCAAAACCCCTCACACCTCACATGCCTACAGCAACTACTCACACATGGAGGGGGTGATGGAGCTCATGGTTGATGGAGATGATGGTGGTGATGATGATGGTGACGAAGCCCCTCCAATTCCACCTCCGGGGGTGAAATCCTGGATCAATCTAACTCCGAAATCGAAGATCGTGGTGGCGACGACGCTCCGTTTCGCGAACAGCCCTCCCCTTCGAAACCCGTCAGTTTCTCGTATATATGGAGGGGTACGTCGAAGACCTAGCCGGAGTGGGCCATCTGGGCCCAAAAGGGGTGACCCCACGCGGCCAAGGAATCTGGCCGCATGTGGGGCCCCCTTTTGGCCCTCGGGTGGCCCCCCGGCCCCATCTGGTGCTCATTCCCCTTCTTTTCCATAAAAAGTTACGTGGTTTTCATCCCCTGTGAAAAGTCCTGCGAAAATAGACAGAAAGAAGACTTTTGCTAAAAACAACGTCAGATTCTGCAGTTTTATTCAATTATAGGGGGACTCCGGAGAGAAATACGATGCAAAGTGCTTGGAAAAGTAGATGCATTTTGGGTGCATCAGTTACATACAAACACCAGAATTTCACAGAGACATCCAATACATATTATAACTTATAAACTTTAGCCTAAGAGTCACACATGGTGCGTACACTGTCACCTTCACACCGTGGGACAAGGTGACTCCGGAGTTCACATTAATAAAACCACTTGATTATCATAATAGATGAAGAGTAACATCTACTTATTCAACTAGATTATAAAGCTCATGATCACATAAAGATCACACCATGGGATAGAGAGATAAACCACATAGCTACCGGTAGATCCCTCGGCCTCGGGGGAGAACTACTCACTCCTCATCATGGGAGTCAGCAACGGCGATGAAGATGGCGGTGGAGTCGATGGAGATGGCTCCAGGGGCAATTCTCCTTCCCGGCAGGGTGTCGGAACAGAGATTTCTGTCCCCTGAAAGTTGTCTTCGATGGTAGCGGAGCTGCAGAACTTTTCGTGGATGGAGGCTAATTGATTTAGTGTTTTTGCGTCGGGGGAAATATATAGGCGAAAGGGCGATGCCAGTTGGCGCCCGAGGGGCCCACACCATGTGGTGGCATGGCTAGGGGGGCTGCGCCTTGGCATGGTGTGGCCACCTCGGTGCCCTCCTCCGTCTCTGCTTTGGACTCCGTTGACGTGTCGGAAAAATAAGGAGGTTGGGTCCTTGTTTCGTGCTATTCCGAGAATATTTCCAGAACAACTTTTCTGAAATACAAAAACAACAGAAAACAGAACTGGCACTGTGGCATCTTGTTAATAGGTTAGTCCCAAAAAAATGCATAAAAATGCTATAAAGTGTGAATAAAACATGTAGCAATTGATAGAAAACAAGCATGGATCATAAACAATTATTGATACGCTTGAGACGTATCAAGCATACCCAAGCTTAACTCCTGCTCGTCCTCGAGTAGGTAAGTGATAACAAAATAATTTTTGAGGTGACAGGCTGCCAACAGAAACTTGGTCAATTTTATGTAAAAGCATTGCAAGCTGAGATCAAAGTACTCTAAACATAGGCATGACAGATATAATTCCAACAATGTAACTTATCTATTTTGCAACATGAAAAGTAACACAAACAAAAGATCAAGAATAATAATGCATTAAAAGGTATAAGTTTGTTTTGAGCATAGAGAAAACATAGCAAAGTGGTATTCCGCTTGTCCTTAAAAGTACAGCAAAACATAAATGCCAAGACACCTTCAAAGTTCAAGTGGTGACTAGATACAAGTAATTTGAGAACAAGTAATAATATAATCATGAATCAATCAATGCTAAATTTTGGGACTGATGCACATTATACTCAGAATGACAACTATGCTCTCTTAATTTGTGCATAAAGTTAGAAGATGAAGACTCGTCATAAAAGTAAAATAAAGGCCCTTTGTAGAGGGAAGCAGGGATTACTCATGTGCTAGAGATTTTTATTTGATAAACAGAGGTATTGAAAATAATTTGGATATGGGTGTATGTGTATGCCAACGAATGATAATAAAAACTTATCATGACGCATGCCAAGAAAAGTGTTTAGACTTTTGAGAGAGGTTTCCGTTGTTTATTTAGTTTGGCACTTCCCCCCGCCTTTCTTTCACAAACCACGGCTAGCCGTGTTCACGGGTACCCATCAGTTTTCATAAAACCATGGGAAAGTGCCTATTTGGTTATATCAATTGGCACCAGCTCTCTGAAAATTTAGATGAGCATAGATTCCATACTCACCGGGTGAAATAAGGAAGAAGATCTTTTCTTGACACAAGACACAATAAATTTTAAACTACTTCATCATGATCTAAAACAGGGGCACAAAACAGGTATAATTTTGAAGATTTTAAAGGTAGCACACGAGAAATTTACTTGGAGTGGCGGTTAAATACCACATATAGGTAGGTATGGTGGACACATTTTGCAAACTTTTGTTTTTGGAGAGTTGTATGCACGGGTATAGCTCATACTCAGTACAGGTGAAGGCTAGCAAGAGACTGGAAGCGACAAACTAAGAGAGCAATAATGGCCATAATCACGCATAGCGACAACACATTATTAATCAAAGCATAAATGATATTACAAGTCAAAAACTAAATTATTATAGAGGCTATAGGTGACTGGTTTGCAATCATAACATGGTGTGAGAATGCGCCAAGTCAATGATACGTCTCAAACGTATCTGTAATTTCTGATGTTCCATATTGTTTTCATGCCATATGCGACATGTTTCCTATACACTTGATGTCATTTTTATGGATTTTCTAGGACTAACCTATTGACAAGATGCCACAGAACCAGTTCCTATTTTCTGATGTTTTTCGTTTCACAAAAGTTGTTCTGGAAATATTCTCGGAATTGGACGAAACAAAATCCCAGAGTATTAGAAATCTGTCACGTACACGGAGTCCAGAGGGGACCTGGCGGGGGGCTGGAGGGCCCACCACGATAGGGCAGTGCGCCCCCTGGCCGTGCCACTTGGTGGTGTGGCCCCCCGGCCACCCACCGACGTTGACCTCTCGCCTATTTAAGCTCCTCCACGGGTTAACCCTAAATACCCGAGCCTTTTCCAGCAAAAATTCCATAGCCGCCGTCATTGTCAACCCTAGTTTGGGAGGGTTCTGAAGCTCTCCTCGGCACCCTGCCGGAGGGGAATTCATCACCGGAGGGCTCTACATCATCATGCCTGCCTCCGGAGTGATGTGTGAGTAGTTCATCCTTGGACTACGGGTCCATGGAAATAGCTAGATGGTTGTTCTCTCCCCTTTATGCCCCATGTTTACATCTTGTGAGCTTCCTAACATGATCAATATCATCTTATGTAATGCGACATGTTGTGTTTGCTGGGATCCGATGAATATTGAATGCTATGGCCGATGATTACCAATCTATCATGTTTATGTTATTTATGACCTTGCATGATCTCCGTTACTAGTAGATGCTTGTAACTCCAAGAGAGGTTATTTATGGTAGATAATGGGTTCATGCCTCCCTTTCACTCACGCTCGAGTGACTGAAACGTAACGGGTGGGGGATGTGTTGCTGCCATTAGGGAGAAAACAACGATGTTTACATTACACACTTTGCTTAATGCAATTATCTATTGCTTGCAACTTAATACCCGATGTTTAATTGGATGACGCTCCGAGGGTGGATTACTAGTCATAGATGCAGCAGGATAATGGTCTATGAATTATGTTGTAATGCCCGCATGAATCACATAGTAATCATCATGTCATGCATATGCACTACGGTGCAACCTTTATACATGTCAATTGCCCAGTTGTAATTTGTTTACCAAGCATGTTATCTATCTTTTATGGAGAGACACCACTAGTGAATTGTGGACCCGGTCCATTTCTTTACACTAATAATACAACCACTGCAACCATTGTTTTTCTACTGCAATAATTTTTTCCTCTCATTCACTTCCATCATTGTTCTCTTTTCATTACTGTAGAAAAGGTACTATTTTCCACACTATACATCTAATACTTTGTGTTAGAAAAACCGGTGAGACTGACAACCTCAATGTTTCCTTGGGGCAAAGTACTTTGATTGTGCTGTGTAGATTCCATGTTGCTACTGAACCGGTAGTGCGCCCTGCCAACATCAGCTTTCTTCAAACTTCAGAAGTGATTTCTTTCTCCTACTGGTCGATTCAACCTTGGTTTCTTTTTTAGGGAAAACTTGTTGTTGTGCTCTTCATACCTTCCTCTTGGGGTCTCCCAACGCTTGTATAATCTACGTGCATCAAGCATATTTTTAGCACCGTTGTCGGGGAGGAAGAGGATTTCTGCAAGGGGAGTCTCTCACCTCCAATCTCTTTACTTTGTTTTTTTGTTTTTCTTAGTTTATTTTATTTTGTCTTGTTTGCTTCTCTATATCGAAAAAACAAAAAATTAGTTCTTATTCTAGTTGTTATTTTCATCCTTTTTTTAATCTTGCCAAAATGAGTACTCCTGAGAACACTAAATTGTGTGACTTTATAGCACCAAGAACAATTATTTTATTTGCACATCTATTGCTCCTCCTGCTCCTACCGCTGATTTTTATGAAATTAAGCCTGCCCTGTTAAATCTTGTTATGAGAGAGGAATTTTCTGGTGTTAGTACTGATGATGCTGCTGCCCATCTTGATAATTTTGTTGAACTTTGTGAGATGCAAAAATATAAAGATGTAGAAGGAGATATTATTAAACCCTGTTAGAATGGTTGCTATCTTTGCCTAAAAATAGTATTGATTTATGGACTAAATGTAAAGATGCTTTCATTGGAAAATATTATCCTCCTGCTAAGATTATATCTTTAATAAGTAGCATTATGAATTTTAAGCAACTTGATAACGAGCATGTTGCTAAAGCTTGGGAAATAATGAAATATTTGGTAAAGAATTGTCCCACTCATGGACTGGCTACTTGGATGATCATCCAAACCTTTTATGTAGGTCTGATTTTTTTCTTCAAGAAACCTTGTGGATTCAGCTGCTAGAGGAACATTTATGTCCATGACTTTGTGTGCTGCAACAAAGCTTCTTGATGATATGATGATAAATTATTCTGAATGGCACACTTAGAGAGATCCACCGGGTAAGAAGGTAAATTATGTTGAAGAAACCTCTTCCTTGAGTGATAGGCTTGATGCTATTATGTCTATGCTTGTGCATGGCCGTGCTCTTGTTGATCGAAATAATGTTCCTTTAGCCTCTTTGGTTGCTCAAGAAGAGCACGTTGATGTGAACTTTATTAGAAATAATAATTTCAACAACAATGCTTATAGGAATAATTTTGGTAGCAACAACTATAGGCCATATCCTCCTAATAATAGTAATGGTTATGTCAATTCTTATGGTAATTCCTACAACAACAATAGAAGTGTACCTCTAATCTTGAAAACATGCTTAAGAATTTTACTAGTACACAAACTGCTTTTAATAAATCTGTTGAGGAAAAGTTTGGCAAAATTGATGTTCCTGCTTCTAAAGTTTGTAGCCTTGATCTTGATGTTGATCTTCTTAAAATAAAGGTTATGGCTCATTATGTTAAAGAAAGCAAAACTTTGAATTCCATGCAAGTTAGAATTGATAACAATGTTAGGATGTTAGCTTTAACTACATGCTAGATGGGAAAGAGAAGATGAAGTATCTTGAAAGAATAATATATATAATGTTTCCAGTATTACCACCAGTAGTAAAATTGAAGCCTATCATGCTAGTAAACCTCCTACTATTTATGGTAAAGTAATTGGTGTTGACAATGTCTCCACTTCTTCTGTTAAACGTTTAAAATTTCCTGAAACCGCTGAACTATTCCTGATAAAAGTGCTGGATTTTTTTGAAATATTGGAGACAATGGTCCCATTACCTTTGATGAAAATGATCTTGATTTTAATGATTGCAATATTTCTGAAGTAATTATGTTCCTACAAAAACTTTCTAGTAGTCCTAATGCTAGTGCTATGAATATGGCTTTCACAAAACATATTACAAATGCTCTCATGCAAATTAGAGAAGAAGAATTAAAACGTGAAGCCTCTATCCCTAGGAAGTTAGATGATGGTTGGGAACCCATTATTAAAATTAAGATGAATGATTTTCATTGTAATGCTTTATGTGATCTTGGTGCTAGTATCTCTGTTATGCCTAAGAAACTTTATGATATGCTTACCACCTTTGGAACACTGTTATTTGGATGTTCGTCTTGATGATAATGCTAGAAAGAAACCTTTGGGGAGAGTTGATGATGTTTTTATTATGGTTAACAATAACCTTGTCCCCGTTGATTTTATTGTTATGAATATTGAATGCAATGCTTCTTTTCCTATTTTTTTTGGAAGACCTTTTCTTAGAACTGTTGGTGTTGTTATTGATATGAAAGAGGGGAATATTAAATATCAATTCCCACTCAAGAAAGGTATGGAACAATTTCCTAGGAAGAGAATGAAGTTTCCTTTTGATTATATTATAAGAACAAGTTACAATTTGGATGCTTCTTTACTTGAAAACACTTGATTCTCTCTTTCTATGCCTAGCTGAAAGGCGTTAAAGAAAATCACTTCTTGGGAGATAACCCATGATTTTATTTTTGCATTGTTTTTATTCTGTTTTGTTTGAGTCAAGGTATTTTTTTAGTTCTGTAGCAAATCCTTTATATCTTTATTTTCTCGTATTTGTTGTGCCAAGTAAAGTCTCTAGTGAAAGTTGAAGTTAGATTTGGATTTCTGCGGAGAAAATAGATTCCTTCTGTCCACTATTAAAATTGTATAAAATCACAGAAAGATCTGAATGACCTGGAAATTTTTGTGCTTAATCCTCATCTATTTCCGAAACTTTTTGTAGCTTTAAGTTTTTTATTTGAGCAACGTAAGTGCCTCAAAAAATTTGTATTTACAGACTGTTCTAGTTTTGACAGATTCTGCCCTTTTACTTGTATTCTCTCTTTTACTATGTTGAGTGGATTTCTTTTCTCCACAAAACATCAGTGGCTATAGCTAATGTTTAAAAAGTATTAATAATTCTTGTTTCCAAGGAGAATATGTGAGTTTTTGATTGTGCACTAACCCTCTAATGATAATTACTTTGAGTTTGGTGTGAAGGAAGTTTTAAAGGGTCAAGAGAAAAGGATGATATAATGTGATCAAGAAGAGTAAAAAGCCAAATCTTGGGGATGCTCCCGTGGTTCATCCCAGAAAATGCTAAGAAGACTCAAGCTTCTAATCTTGGGGATGCCCAAGGCATCGCCTTCTTCATCAACAACTTATCAGGTCACTTCTAGTGAAACTATATTTTTATTCGCCACATCATATGCACTTTACTTGGAACGTCTGTTTGTTTTTATTTTATTTTCTTTTCCTTGCTGCAATAAACATAGTTCAAACCCTTCATTCTTGTGTGGGAGAGACATGCTCCGCTTTTTCATATGAATACTCGTATTGTTTATCGTGCTCGTATTCTTCGTTTTTCTTCTAGCTACTGTAAATCCTTCTAGCTCATGTTTTTCATGCATCTCTTATTCAGAGCTATTAATTCTAGTAGAGTAGTATTAGTAATATCTTGTTTCATTTCTATATCTCTTGGAGAGTTTTTGTTTATATAAAATGATTGGTGTTGGAGATCAGTAGTACAATTTTCGTGCTTATAACGGTGCAAAAAACAAGCTTATATAGACTGTGGCTTGACTTTTTCATGTCATGTTAGATGTTATTTTAATTCCATGCTTAGTTGTTACTATTGTAGCACAGGAGTTAATCCCTGCTTCCCTCTACGAAGGGCCTTTATTTTACTTTTATGTTGAGTCTCCATCTTCTAACTTTATGCACAGTTAAGAGAGCGTAGTTGCCTTTCTGAGTTTAATGTGCATCAGTCCCAAAGATTATTATTGATAGATTCATGATGTGTTATTACTTACTCTCAAATTATTTATTCTAGTCATCCACTTGAACTCAGGTGTCCTGTCCTTTATGTTTTGCCCCACTCTTAAGGAGAAGCGAACTATCAGGTTGCTTTGTTTTCTTTATGCTCGAAACAAACGTATAACTTTCAAGTGCATTATTATTCATGATCTTTTATTTGTGTTACTTTTCATGATGCAAAGTTATTGCTAAGCTTTATTGTTAGAATTATATATATCATGCATGTGTTTAAAGTACTATGATCTCAGCTTACATAGGCTTTTATAGTTTAAATGATCAAGTTTATGTTGATAGCATGCCACCTCAGAAATTATTTGTTTTTATCGTTTTACCTACTCGAGGACGAGTAGGAACTAAGCCTGGGGATGCTTGATACGTCTCAAACGTATCTACAATTTCTGATGTTCCATGTTGTTTTCATGCCATATGTTACATGTTTCCTATACACTTTATGTCATTTTTATGGATTTTCTGGGACTAACCTATTGACAAGATGCCAGAGAGCCAGTTCCTATTTTCTGATGTTTTTGTTTTCAGAAAAGTTGTTCTAGAAATATGTCGCACCCGGACTTCTAGGGGATACTCACAGTCCGTTAAACAGTAGATAAATGGCTTACGGGGCATACCGGCACCCGCATCTCAATATGAGTAGGCCAACACGTAAACGTGTGACAACCATTCTCTACTATTCATCGTCTGCGCAAACCATCCCATAGAAATCCAGATACTTCCATTGACGTACTTCATAACATACACACATGGTACGTCAACGGCATTTGAACAAGTGATATCGCAACAGATCTCTAGGACACAAAAGGTTGAAATAAGTTGCAAATAGCTCTCACTAGAGAAGAGATAGCAAATACAATCATCCAGAGGACACATGTCCCAACAATTCATCATTACAACACAGCGGAAGCATCCAAAATGTCTGAGTACAGACAAGATCCAAATAGGCCTAAGAGGCCGGAAACGAAAAGACGGAGCCCATTCACAAAGTCTCGGATCCTGCCCGGGTCCGCTATCTACTCTTCAGCAGTCTCGTCATACTCCACGTAGTAGCCACCATGGGGATCCTCGGAAACGTAGTCTGCGGAAACCACAACCCCAAAGGGGTCAGTACATAAACGTACTGGCAAGCAAGAATCGCAGTTCACCAAAGTGTACCCGGCAACACCAAGTACGGATGCTTTGGGTTCAACGGAAGAAAGGGGGTGATACAAAAGATGTGGCAGCGGGCTGCACTAACCAACTACAGATACATACTACAACTTCCGGCTAACAGAAAAAGGAGATAAGATAGCGTATCGTAACCAACTATAACTAACTCCAAACAAACCCATCATGGATCTCGCCCCTTATCCAAATAAGCAATCCGAGGATAACTCACACAGTTGGATTAATGATGGATCAGGTTGTTGTGTCAATAAGCCTATTACTAGTCAGATTGTTAATCATTAGGTGTAAGTTGACTGAGTACTTGTTAGCCAGTACTTTCACCAAGTCATCCATAACCGCGGAAAACACGGCTTCTCGAGAAGATTTAACCCTGCAGGGGTGCACCAATTTGGCCGTACACGTAAGAATAACCCGCTAGATGGAATGGCCCTTCCACCAAGCGGGGCACTCAACACAACTCAACTCTTCTTCATATCAAGCCCAAAGAACCCCGTGCAATTGAGCGCACGGCTAATCAAGCCCCACGAAGAAAAGGGGACCCTCATAGCACTCTAAGAACGTGTCTCCCTAAATGCCGACTACAAAAGTTCCACCCTGGTACCAAGGGTTCGCACCTGCATATGCATGCGGCAAATGGAAAACCCGAACTAAATGAGGCGATTTGGACGAGATGCGAATCGAATCAAATTGAGGGGGGCGCCCATACACGCTTCCCACATGCGGTTAGTGCGCTCATCATGGATCAGTAGACAAGACCCTTTTCCTAATTTGGGTCGACACTAGCAGGCCTCAAAACCACGCTGGGCCTCCTGCCGGTGCCTTATCATCAAATTATTATTAACCACACATTAACAGGTTGATTGTTTAAACATCGAGCCCCAGAACATGATGAATATGGTAACATAAAGTAACGGACAACAGACTCGAGCAAAACAACCCTAAGCATGCTAGTAAGACACGGGCAACAAGCAAAGGGATTAGGTGTGAAGGTGAGGCTATATCAGGGTTAAAGGATAACATGTGATAGGTTCGGAACAGAAGCAACGATTCAAAAGGCTAGCAAAATAGACAACGGAAAGTATCGGTATCCAATGTTGAAAGGAACACAATGGTTCATGTGAGTGAATACTTGCCTGCAAGCTCAGCAGCCTGGTACTGAGCTAGATCCTTAGAAGGGGTGTCGTAAGTCTCGTCTGTCTCAACGTCGTCGTCTATTCGAGAAGAAGCAAACAAACAACATAGAGAGACAAACAATCAATAACATGGCATAATGCACAATCATGGGATGATGCATGACCATTAAATTGATGCATAAAAATAAACTAGTTGACATGGTAACATAACATGATTAAATGGACCCACATGCAATTGGATTGCATATGGACAACCCATGAATTAAGGTTGAAATAATTGTTTTACAACTAACCAACAGGTGTAAGTGGATTAGCATGATTCATGGATGAGGAAAACAGAAAGAAAACAACAATAGAATCAATTTGAAATGAAGTTTACCAAGTTTGGAAATTTATTTATTAAGTTATGAAAATTTGCTTCTTAAAGGAGTTACACAAGCATTTGTTGTTTTCACCAATTTTAATTGTTCAAAATAGATAACAAAATTCATATTTGGAAAGAACACAAAATTTTAGGTGGAATACATGTTTCACTTGTGGAAAAAGGATTTAGAATAAATTACTTATGAATTAAACAAGTTTTAAACAAGATTTAAATGAATTTAATTCAAGTTTGAATTTAATTGAATATTTATTTGTGCAAAACATTAAATGAAATTCATATTTGAAAAGATTATGTTTTTCTGGTTTGAAAACATATTTTATATGTTCAAAAAGAAATTAATTTGACCAAGTTATGAATTTAGCAATATTAAATGATTTAAACAAGGTTTAAATTATTTAACCAATTTTAATTATTCAAAACATGAAACAAAGTTTATATTTGGAAAGGTGGTTTAATTTAGCATGGAAAACATATTTTATTTGTTGAAAATGGATTTAAAATGAGCAAGTTATTATTTTGGCAATTTTAAATGCATTAATTAAGAAACAGTTGTTTTCAGCAATTTAATTTATTTAAAACAGAACACAAAGTTGATATTTGCAAAGTTCATGAAAAATGGGATGGAAAACATATTTAGTTTGTTGAATTTGGAATTTTTATGCCCAAGTTATGAATTTTGCAAAATTAAGTGAATTAAACAAGTTTTCAAATATTTCACCAATTTAAAATATTCAAAACAGTAAACAAAATTTATATTTAGGTAGATAATTTAATTTGGAGTGGAAAACATATTTAAAATGTTGAATTTGGAGTTGGAATGGTTTAGTTATGCATTTTTAGAGTTTAAGTATTAATCTGCCATTTTAAATAATATCCAGGGACTTAGAAATAATTACAGGGATCTAGAAGAAAATTAGCAAGGACTGTTCTGTGAATCTGACAAGTTTCTGGGCCTGGAAAATAAAGTGGCAAAAGATTGGGTTTTTTGCGCGGGGTGGGATTCGATCCCACACCCTCCTGGGCGCACGCAGAGAGCTGCTGCCACTGCGGTGTGCTCTTTGTTTGTTGACAGGTAAGGGCATTGGGGGGGTTAACCTTCAGTTAGCTGCTAACTGAATTTTTTCTGCAGGTTCGTGTGCACCTCGACAGAGGAAGGCTGCCGCCGGCGGGCTGCTGCTGCGACTCGCGGTGGTTGCGGTCCGTGCACGTGCGTGTGCTGTGGTGCTCGCGGGTGTGGAGGGGAGGAGGAGAGGGAGGAGAGACAAGGGGAGCTCACCGTGAGGGTGCGAAGGAGAAGGGGACGGTGGCGTTCGGTGGAGAGGTGGCCGGCGGCTAAAACTGGACGGCGGCGGCGACTCGGTGGCTCCCAGCCACCGAGGAGGGGTCGGAGAGGAAGAGGGGGTCGCGGGGAGCCGATTCCCGGCCCTACCCTGCGTGGAAGGAGGCCAGGTCGACGGCGGCGAGCTGGAGATGGCGGCGGTGGGCTGGTTTTTCCGGTGGTGATACAGAGAGGAGAGGGCGGAGGGGAATTGGCGGCGGTGCGAGGGAGAAGGGTGGAGGAGCTAGGTCTAGGGGAGGAGCTCGAGGCTCTGGTCTTAAGGAGGGGAAGGAGGAGCTCCTGTCCGTCCCTTGGTCGCTGCTGCCGACGTGGACACGGCCGATTACCTGTCGTACGAAGGTAGAAGAGAAGGAGGGGGTAGCAGGCCGGGGGAGTTGGTGGGCTGGCCCAAAAGGCTGGCCTGCCCCCTCTCCCTTTGCAGTTTTATTTTATTTTTTCCTTCTTTCTTTTTTTTTTGCAGATTTGAGAAAGGGAGAAAAGGAAAGGGTTTTAGTTATTAGAAACATTAGGAAATTTTTGTATAGTTTAATTATGGTAACAGCAACATTGTGCAACCTTTGTTTTTCAACAAAATTTGAATTTAGTTGTTGTTTGTATTTTATTGAATTTGAGTGAAAAATTGATGTTAAGTGAAATATTGAAAAGAACAATTCAATAGTTTTTAATTTCAAATTTAATGATAACAAGTGACGAAGATATGGATTCTGGACCTTGCGGATAAGGACACCCCATCTCAGGCCCAAGGTTAAGGCCCAAGAAGAGGCGCCCTTGGAATGCTCCGGAAGGCCCATATAAAGCCCACCCGCAATGACTTGCGGATTAAGCTAGGAAACTTGTAACCGACCTAGCTAAAGTTCGAGTCCTCTCCGGGTAGAACTCGAGACCTGGCCCTCTATATAAGGCCAGGAGAGCCCCCAGGAGAGGACCAAGCAATAACCGCACGACCCAAAAGCCTTGAACTCGAGACCTACTCTCGATTCGAGCACCACCATTGTAACCGATCTAATCTTCAATACAGATCGACAAGAGGCAGGAGTAAGGGTTTTACCTCTACGAGGGCCCCGAACCTGGGTAAATCTTGCCCCCTGTCTAGCCAACGATTCCACCAGCGCTCATGGGTTCTCCTAATCGAAACCCGATAGGTTCACCGAAGGGATTTGTTGAGTTAGGGATTCGACAATTGGCGCCGACCGTGGGGAACGCGGGCGCTGGATCACCGGCATCTTCGGCTTCATCGACGTCCAACTCTCGCTGGAAACCATCGACTACGGCTCCGAACAATCCTATACGGATCGGATCTGTCGTGATCACGCCTCACTCGCCGGAATCACGTCCGGTATTCGAGGATCTGGAGAAGAGCGTCACCCTGACGTTCGGGAGCCTCAAGTTCGTGACAAACAGGGACGGAATCCTCCACTTCTCGGATGAATCTAAATCTGAATCTGGAGCCGTCAACTCACGCTTTCCTATGGAAAAAAGTGGCGAGTCCATCCGCTTCAACGCAGTCGACTATCACGCCCTCTCGACGGAGGAACCATCTCGGGTACGGGAAGCTCTCCAATCTGCGCCTAGGACGCACGGGCCACGACTGGACCAAGTCTGCATGGCAGGATCGGAACAGCCCCCGGAAACCGAATTCAGCGCAACCGAGCGCAATATAATCGGCGTCTCGTGGGAGGCCTGGAACAGGACCAAGGAAGCCATGCGAAGAAGTCAGCCACCCGCGGCAGGAGCGCCACAGGAGGATCTAACCGCCTACCACTACCATCTAGTGAGAGCGGCCTCGACCATCAAAGAAGCCCGAGCAGATCTGGCCCGTCGTAGAAGAGAGGCGGACGAATCAAGCTTACGACGAGCCGAGCTGTCCCTTGCACCCTCAGTCGGTACCCGACCCGCGAGGAAGGGACATGCAGCATCATCCAGGGATTACGATTCCATGGCTGGGACCAACAGGTCGACCACATCCTCCTTCATGAGGGTCGACGACGACGGCAACGTCTACCCGCAAACCCCCGCTGCTGCAGTCCTAGCCGCAGCAACTTACATGCAGATGAACCAACCGACGGAAAGTGATCCTCGGGCGGAACAGTACAAGCAAATTCGCAAAGGGCTAGGATTGGCAGCCGCAAGGCTCGCCTCCCACGATCGCAAGAAAGCTGAAGAACAACTGGAGAAGGAGCGACAGGAGAAGGACAAAGATAAAGAAATGCCCCACAGGCACAGAAGCTCCTCCCCGAGAAAAGACAAATCGCCACGTCGTGGTCGAGGAAAAGAAACCCGCCGCCGCGGCGATAGTCGAAGCAGCAGCGACGACAGCCCGAGAGACAAAAGCTCACGGCACCATAGCAGCCTCTCGCGAAAACGAAGCAAGGAACCACGGAAGGACGCTGATCGCGATCAGCCCGGACGCGACGCGCGATCTGACATCGCACAGAACAAGGTGGACAGGGCAAGAGCATCAAGATATCGCGACCAATCGTCATCTGGCTCTTCGGATGATGAAACCTGCGGTGCACTTTGCTTTGCCCGCAGCATTCGCGAAGCACCCCTACCCAAAAGATTCAAGCTCAGCACGGAAGTGACCAAGTACGATGGCTCACTCGAGCCTTCTCAATGGTTAAGCGACTACCTCACGGCAGTAAAATGCCAACGTGGGAACAAGAACACGGCTATGCAATACCTCAATTTGCATCTAGTCGGAGCAGCCCGCAGTTGGCTGGAAAGGAGACCTAGATCTTGCTACGCGTCGTGGGATGACTTGCACCGAGATTTCTGCAAAAATTTCCAGTCGACCTACAAGAGGCCGGCCACAATTGAAGAACTGCGAGCCTGCAAGCAAAAGAGCGGCGAATCTACCCGAGAATACATCCAGCGGTGGACCACGCTCAGGAACACCGCAGGAACCATCTCGGAGGAAGTGGCGATTGAAGCTTTCGCTAAAGGTGCCAGAAGAACCGCCTTTCGGGAAGAGCTAGGCAGAGCCGCGCCCAAAACCATTGGGGAGCTAATGATCATAGCCGAAAAATGGGCCAACGGAGAAGACGCAGTGTGCAACGAAAGAGGATCATCGCCCGCACACGAGGACGACCGCCATGGACGAAGAAAGAGAAGGAAATACTAGGACCACGAGGATAGGGAGGAATTAGTGGCGGCAGAATTCACGCGAAATCGCGACTCTGGTCGCCGTGGAAGTCGCGAGTGGAAACCAAAAGCAGAAGAAAAATCCCCCGAGGAGGATCTTGATGCATACTGCTCGCTACATCTGTTTACAGATAAGCGCACGGGCAAAACTAAGGCAACGCACCTTCTTAAGGATTGCCGAAAGTTTCATGACATCTCAGATGCACTCGCAAGGAAAAGATTTGCATCCACCCAAAACTACCCGCCACTGCCAGGAGGAGGACAACAATTCCAGCCGCCACCACCTCCACCTCCACCAGCAAATCCAAACATGACGCTAGCTGCACTACCGGCGCCACCGCCACAAAACACTGGAGCCAATGCATACCCGAACCCGGCAGGACAACTCGCGATGATACAGAAGGTATGCCCCTCTCACAGAGCTCAAAACATTAACACGAGGCAATTGTGCATGGCAGTGCAGACACCACCAACAAAGACCGAGTACCTGAAAATGGCGGATCAGCCAATCACGTTCTCGATGAAAGACCATCCGCCACGAGTCTATCGACCAGGACACGCCTCCCTTGTCATCCAAGCTCAAATTGGTAATTATGACCTGGCCCGCGTATTCATGGACGGTGGCAGTGGCATTAACATCATCTACGCGGATACACTCCGTCGAATGAACAAGAATCTGGACGGCCTAACGGAATCAGAAACATCCTTCCACGGGATAGTTCCGGGCAAGGCAATCCGTCCACTCGGAACAATCAACCTAGAAGTCGTGTTGGGCTCCCCAAGCAACTACAGAAGGGAATTCCTGGACTTCAAAGTCGTCGACTGGCCCTCACAGTACCACGCCATCCTTGGTCGAACAGCGTTCGCCAGGTTCATGGTCGTACCACATTACGCGTACTTGAAGCTCAAGCTACCTAGCGAATACGGTGTGATCACCATCGACGGAGACTTCCAGAAATCGGACAAGTGCGACATAGAATTTAATGAGATCGCAAAATCTTTCGGGATGCAAGAAGAACTTCAAGAGCTGGCAAAAACCACGGATCACTCCGTTATGCCCCTCACGAAGAAAAACGCGCCCGAACTGGAATTCAGCGCCAACAGCGACACCCGCAAGCATCAAGTGCACCCGACGGATTCTGCAAAGACAGCGATGGTTTCAACAACCCTCTCGCCCGCATAGGAAGACGCGCTCGTCAAACTCCTCCGTGAGTACTGGGAAATCTTCGCCTGGCAGCCCTCAGACATGCCAGGCATACCCAGGGAGTTTGCCGAGCACTCACTCGAAGTCTTTCCTGACGCTAAACCCATCAAACAGACGACTCGACGATTTTCAGAACGCAAGCAGAAGGCGCTTGGAGAAGAAGTAAACAGGTTGCTAGCCGCAAACTTCATTAGGGAAATCAAGATATCCACCTGGTTAGCAAACCCGGTGTTAGTTCCTAAAAAGAACACGGATATCCTTCGGGTGTGTATCGACTACACGTCATTGAATAAACACTGCCCCAAGGACAATTTTCCTCTCCCACGAATCGACCAGATCGTGGATTCTACGGCCGGCTGTCAACGCCTCTCCTTCCTGGACGGCTATTCGGGATATAATCAGATCCGGATGAAAAGGGAAGACGAAGAGAAGACAGCATTCATCACACCTCACGGTGTCTACTGCTACATGACAATGCCCTTCGGGCTGAAGAACGCAGGCGCAACATATCAGTGTTGCATGCAAAGATGCCTCGCCAATCTCATTGGCAAGAACGTACAGGTGTACGTTGACGAGATTGTCATCAAGACTCAAGTAGAGGACACACTCCTCGAGAACATTAGAGAAACATTCGACGCCCTCAATACATATCGGATCAAGCTCAATCCGACCAAATGCGTCTTCGGCGTTCCTGCAGGAAAACTTCTCGGGTACCTGGTATCCGCCAGAGGCATTGAAGCCAACCCGGAGAAAATACAAGCCATCCTAACTATGAAGGAGCCAACCAATCTACGCGGAGTACAACAGCTCGCAGGACGACTAGCCGCCCTAAGCAGATTCATCGCACGATTGGGAGAGCAAGCGTTGCCTTTCTAAGAAGACGGAAAAATTCGAGTGGACACCCGAAGCTAAACAAGCGTTCGCAGACTTGAATTGATCGTTGCAAAGCAGGCGCGTCCTTGCAACACCGCAAGAACGGGAGCCACTTTTCCTATACTTAGCCGCTACAAACCAGGTCATCAGCACAACAATCGTAGTCGAACGACCTGAAGATGGCAAAGCATACGGAGTCCAACGACCAATATATTACATCAGTGAAGTGCTCTCGCCATGCAAGCAACGATACCCTCATTACCAGAAGCTAGCATATGGAGTTGTTCTTACGGCCAGAAAGCTCAAGCATTATTTCCAGGAACACGCCATCACAGTGGTTAATGATGCGTCACTCGGGACAATCATGAACAACCCTATGGCATCCGGAAGAATAGCAAAATGGAGCATCGAGTTGGGTGCCTGGGACATCACCTATACAGGACGTAACGCAGTCAAATCTCAAGTACTCATGGAATTCCTCAGTGAGTGGACAGAACTACAAACTCCCGGGCCACCTGAATACACGAGCAATTGGATAATGTACTTCGATGGATCCAAGAGAAACGAAGGAGCAGGAGCTGGAATCGTTCTTAATTCACCTCGAGGAGACAAGCTGCAATACGTCCTGCGACTGGACTTTCCACCAGACGATCCAGCATCGAACAACGACGCAGAATATGAAGCCCTGTTGCACGGGATGAAGATGGCAACCGCCTGTGGAGCTACCCGATTAATGTTATATGGCGATTCCAATCTCATTGTGCAGCAAACAATGAAAGAATGCGACGCCATTGCCGAAAACATGGTCGCGTATCGTGACATGTACAATTTACTTGAAGGAAGTTTTAAAGGGTGCGAACTGAAGCACATTGCAAGATCTAGCAACGAAGAAGCAGATAGATTGGCGAACATGGGTTCCATGAATACACTCATACCGCCAGGAATATATTTCGAACGGATGATCAAGCGATCGGTCAAAGTTAACAAAGCCGCAGGAACACCCGCAGCACCAGAGACAGAGGTCAGCCCGCAAATCGCCCTTATCGAGCTCACTCATAATATATCAAGACAGGTTTTTCTGGTCGAGCCAGTCTGGACGCAAAAATATCTCGACTACCTGCTCCATAGACAGCTCCCGGCCGATCCACGCGAGGCTCGACAAATAATCAGGCGTAGCAAATCCTTTCGGGTAGTCAATGGAGAATTATACAAGCAAAGCATCTCGGGAATACTTCAGCGCTGCATCGCACCCGAAGATGGCAAGGAACTGCTCCAGGACATACACCAAGGAGACTGCGGCCATCATGCTAGCTAGAAAACAATAATGGGAAAGGATTTTCGAGCAGGATTCTACTGGCTAACAGCTGCCACCGATGCAAAAAGTCTGGTCGAACGATGCGACGCCTGCCAGCGATTCGCACCAAGACCACACGCACCTGCTACAGAACTGCACATGATACCCATTGCCTGGCCCTTCGCACAATGGGGGCTGGATATGGTTGGACCATTACGCAAGTATACACCTGGTGGATATACACACTTGCTGGTCGCAGTCGACAAGTTCACCAAATGGATCGAGGCTATGCCAGTAACTTCGGCTAGCGCCCAATGCGCCGTCAAGTTCCTCGACTCCATTGTATGCAGATTTGGTGTGCCACACGACATCATTACAGACAATGGTACAAACTTCACAGCGAAGGAAACAAAACAGTTCTGCGAGGAAAAGGGCATCAATTTCAAGTTTGCTTCAGTTGCCCACCCGCAAACGAACGGACAAGTCGAAAGATCCAACGGCTTAGTTTCGGCTGGCATCAAGAAGCGTCTACTCGATCTTCTACATCCCGCCGCAGGACATTGGGCGGAGGAGCTACCCTCCGTACTCTGGAGCCTCCGCACAACTCCAAACCGATCAACACAATACACGCCATTCTTCATGGTATACGGGGCAGAAGCAGTCCTTCCCGAGGACGTTCGATTCAGCGCCCCACGAGTTGTGGCCTACAGCGAAGAAACTTCCAACAAGGCACTCGCAGAAGATATGGATGCACTCGATGAAATGCGTGACATCGCGCTCGCAAGATCCGCAGTATATCAGCAATCCCTGCGCAACTATCATAGTCGCCGCATACGACACAGAGCATTCGCGGTTGGAGACTTAGTACTGCGGCTCAAGCAGAAGGAAGGACATAAGCTCGAACCACCTTGGGAGGGACCTTTCATCATACACGAAGTCATCCCAGGTGGAGCCTACAGGCTAAACAATCCAGCGACTGGAGGGATCTATTCCAATCCGTGGAACATCGCACACCTCCGCAAATTCTATCCATAGGTTTACTTGTTATCGCAACAAAATAAGGCTATACTAGCCAGTCCTGTAACTCGAATACATGGCTTCTCAGTCATTACAATAAAGACATGATTTCTTCATCATATTCACTCGAAGCTTCTTATTCCTTACATGCTAAAAGTTACAGGTAAACACCCCATAAAACACGCGGGGGCTACACCTACAACTAAGCATCACAGGAAAACATCATACATACAAGGTTTTTACACCTTACAACATTTTTTACAAACTATACAAAGATTACAGGATATACACATCCGACAATCAAATAAAACGCTGAGCGTTTTCAGTCGCTAAAACTCTATCTACTTCCTCAGATGTCAAACGGATAATTTTCTCCGCTGCAGGGCGTACAACATCATAGTAAGGCGAGATATCGTCAATCGCATAATCTGGACGCCTAGCTACGGAGTTAACATCTATCTCAGGATGCCATATCCGGACAAAAGTGAGAGCTACAACCGCGCCGCAAATCATCTGATTGCGCACACACGCGCGAACTTCTCCTTCACGTCCAAACAGCCTGAGAAGATAGCTCCAGTCCTCGGGACCCCTTTTGAGCGGGTAAAAAGCAGCATTCATCGCAACCAAGACCTCGTGAAAAGAACTCACGAGAATTCTCGCCTGGATGACTCGGAATTTCAAGGTGACCATCGCAAATCCTCGACTGCGATCAGACCAAAAATTGTTCGCATGAGGTTTTGAGTTGCTAGCCTCCTGATGAATGTGGTTTTCTACCCACTGCTTTTCTTCCCCGTCATCTGGATTAACGACTGAAGAGCAAAAACATACTCAGTCAGCTAAGGAAACAAGGAAGAAAAAGGCACGGGGGCTGCACTACTTACAGAGCAAATCCCTTGCGATTGAAGCCAACTCATCCATCAGAAATTGTTCGCGTTCAGCCGCCAATTTCTGCTTGGACTTCGCCACATCGGCTACCCCGCGCAAAGCTTTTAGCTTGCGCTCACCCTCCTGGACCTTATCACGAAGGCCCGCAAAAGTGCCAACAGCGGCGACAAGTGGATTTACTGGAGTACCACGTCCACCCAAAGTTTCCGCGGCAAACCCAGTAGCCTGGAAGAATACAAGGAAAGAAATAAGACACCCTACTCGAGTTATCTCTAGTCGCACATCTGACGAGTGCTCGGGGGCTACTCCCATCGGGAGGCAACACACAAGCCTCAAGAAGCAATTTCCAGAATGAACACTTCGATTAAAGACAATGAAAATACGGGAATACATCCCAAGGTTCATTACAGTTGCGGAAGAAAAGAAAAAGAAAAACTAAACTACGAAGCTACAGTGGTGCTCCCGCTGGCGGCAGTCGCCCCTCCTTTCAGCCGAGCGAATAGCTCAGACAGCTTCCGAGCAAGAATGGTGGCCTGCTCGCCAAAACGAGAGAGCCGTACCTTTTTGCCAGTGGAGGGGTCGACTGGAAGTTGCGAGTAGGCCTCCTCCAAACCATCGACTCCATGTGCCAGCGCGAACTGGATCGCAGTCTTCGCACCAGACTCCGACTGGGCGACTGCGTAAGCGTCCAGGAGGTTGCCCTCCGAGAAGATCTTCAGCAAGCCGTCTAGTGCGGATGGAGATACAGCGTTGGCGAGGAAGCGACCGTGCATTTGCGACAACACTTGGGTGGCATCGCTGATCAAGGAGCACACTCCTTCGGAGTGCCTCTTGAGTTGAGCAAGTGTGTCGGTTAGCACGTCTACTCTCTGGATCCCGGGAATTTCTAAAGGAACATCCAGAAGACCTGCAAAGGAAAAGAATGTCAACATCTCGCAAAATCACCAAGACAAAAGATACAATTGCAAGAGTTTAGGCCACTTACCCGCGAAACGCTCAGCAAGAGGACGGAGGAATGTGACAAGGTCAGAATCGGCCTTATTGCCAGCTTCCTCTTGATCTTTCAAAGCTTTTCTCGCATCCGCGAGTTGCCTATCAAGATCTTCCGACCGCATGCGGGAGGCCTCCAGCTCTTGTCGACCAGCTACCAAATTAGCCTCCTGAGTGGTTGCCCGCTCAGAGAGCTTGACTCTCTCGGACTCCGAGTGTTCGAGTTGAGCTGCGCAATAAACATTTGTTAAACTTCAAGAATGGAGACGACAACAGAAACAAAAGAAGACAATGGGATTTACTCTTAAGGAGCTCGTTCTCGGTGTGGAATCGACTACAGTGTGACTGAAGCCTTTCGCACTCCGTTTCGGCAAGAACAACGCGGCGACCGATCGCCGCAAGCGAGTCCACAAGCGACTGCAAAAGTACAGAAATAGAAGAATTACAAGATTTAAATTAGAGCCTGTACCCGATTGAACTCAATCGACTACAACCTCGGGGGCTACTCCCATCGGGAGCACTGTCGTGCACCCGATAAAAATCAAGACGAAGAATGTAGGGCAAGATTTTGAGCCTGTAGCCGATCGCAAGCGATCGACTACAGCCTCGGGGGCTACTCCCATCGGGAGCTCTGTTGTGCACCCGATACAAATTCGAAGACAAACTACAAAGTTTACCTGGCCCGTGGCGCGGGAGAGAGGATCTGCGGAACTGTCCGTCGCTTCTTTCGAAGCTGAAGTCCTGGCGGCAAAGCTAGGAGCTTCACGTTCCGCAGTCGCCGCATTGGGGGCTGCGCTGGGAGAATTCTGGACGGTACCAGCATCAGGAGCTCCACCCGCAGTTCCTGTTTTGTTCCTCTTTTCGGGAGGAACACTAGAAGCGTACCTACGAGGGCTGATGGCCAGCACACTGCGACAAAAAGAACAAAGAATCAAACATCAAGCGCAGAAGAAAGAACGTTCGACTAAGAACAAGGAAAATAGCTTACTCGTCATCTTCTTCCTCATCCAGCAAATCCGCATTCCAAGCGGTTGCGATTACTGGGAATGAAGGCGAAGGGGCGAGGGAGCGAAGTGGAGTCGCGGAGATAGGGGCCTTCCCGGGCGATTCCTCCAAGGAATTATCCTTGGAGGTAGCCTCGTTATCGTCCTCTACCCGACGACGCTTGCAGCTACGTAGGCCGCCATTCGAGCCCTCCGCGTCATCCGAAGAATCGTCATCGGAGCTTGAGGAAGCATTGGCTACACTGGTATCGGCTAAGCCGTCCAGATGACTCGCCAATAACTCCGAGGCCTCTTCTCCCACAACTGGCGGATAGCAGTTCGCCACCGCTAAGCTCTACAAAGACGGAAGAGGGAGACAAGAAAAAATTCAGTCGACCAAAAGCTCAAAGCAAAAAAGGAAACAATGACGAGTGGAAAGGATAAAGCTAACCTCGGCTGGTGGGGGTTTCGAAGCGTCGAAAGCTTCGACTGAGCAGTCATGGAACTTTTCCCCAACCTTCAAGCTGGTGACAGCCGCGATTTTCTTCTCGAACTCAGCGTTCGAAAGTTCCTCGCGGCTCAATCGGCTAGGATCTTCAGCGCCTTGGTATTCCCACATGGTGGAAGGCCTTTGTTGCAGCGGCTGGATCCTGCGCTTCAGAAAAATACTCGCCAGGTGCAGCCCGTTGAGTACCACACCGGCGGTTTGATCCCGGAGAGCAGACACTCTTGCGAGTAGGGGCGTGACGACCTGGGTTTCTTCGGCTGACAGCTTGTGCGCCCAAGACTTCCGCCTCTTCAAAACAGCGAACGGGTGGAACTCCACGAACCCACCCGAGCTGTTGTCGATGACGTAGAACCACCTCTTCCGCCAGCTTTGGGCGGAGTCGACAAAGTGCATGTTGAAGTAGCTGCTCTCCAGTCGCGCCTGGATCCCGAAGCCACCTGTGCACAGCGGCTCGCCAGGCTCGGAATCCACCCGCGATTTCTCGCGGAAGATGCGAACTTTGAAGAGGGCCTTCCACAGCGCCCAATGAGGGCGAATGCCAAGAAAGCATTCGCAGAACACGATGAAGCACGAAATGTGATGCACCGCATTCGGAGGAAGATCGTGAAGCTGTATGCCATAGACATACAGCAACCCGAGGAAAAAAGGATGGAGAGGGAAAGAAAGACCCCGAGACACATGGTCCGCAAAGACCACGCGCTCGTTCGATTGCGGGTTTGGTACCTCCTCTTTCTTCCCGAGGCGCACCCGCTTCTCAGATTCAGCCGGCAGTAGCCCCTCCCGCTGCATCTCCTTGATGCTCTTCGCGGTGGTGTTGGGGGAGCGCCAGTCGCCGGCCCGAGGCGCCGGCTGCGCGGAAACGTCTCCGGATGCAGAAGCGGCGGCACCCCGTCTTTTGCCTCCGTCCATGGCTAACAACACGAGCTCAAGTGCGAGGAGGAAGATGAGTACGAGGAAGACGATAGTTGAAGACGAAGGCTGGGAAATTTTTACCGCAGCACTAAGTCCCGTATTTATACACGGAGCGGAACAATCCCAGCCACTCGATGCGATACGTGGCACGTATCGCAGCCACCACGTGTGAAGATGAAACGAAGGGGCGGCAAACGCTGTTCTGTGCCACGATCTTAACAGAAGATCGTGCGCATTTACTGCGCAGTTCGCGTAAAAACCGGGAACGACGTCTCGTTTCCCGGTCAAAAAGCTGACCAGGTGGGCCAACCATCTGCTACCACTCCGTCACGTCCCATCGGGAGGAGAGGAGTGCGCCATGACGTCATGGCATACATCATCAAGATCAAGATTTTTCGATTGGAAGTTCAAACGCGAAAATATCTTCGTACGAACAACAATTCCTTCGGATAAAAGCAACTTTTTCATGAACAATTCATGGAACAGAACCTCTTCAGACAAGAGAAAAATGCCCTATACACGAAAACTCTTTCGTATGGGCACAATATTCCAAACATGAAAAACTCTTTCATATGGACCTAACTTTTCCTCGGCACGAAATTTTTTCGTGTGGAACTCAAAACGAATCGATCGAGTAGGAGGAACCTACTTCTTTATACATGATATTCTTACATCATAAAAACCTGGATTGTTCAGCCGACTAGGCACATCCAGATGCCATATTCTTCGAATATGAAGGTAAGACCCAAAAAGATCTCTCTTTAGGGCCTGGAATCGCACTCGAAAGCTGCGTCCTCCGGTATAATTCCGTGTCAACAACACGAAGAAAAATCCTAGCGGACGCGTCGGGTACCCCCATAGGTTAAGTTAGACTCGATAAGTCCACAACGGCCCAGTCGCAACAATCACCTTATCGGGTTCGAGTCGGAGGTCTCGAATCTGTGTAGGCCAGGAATGTTTTTGCCCTAGTCGCAATTAATTGGCCCTGATCTCTCGGGAGAGCCAAGCTACTGTGCCACATCCTTCTGCGATAAAAGCCACAAAAACAGGCACTTATGTTGCTCGATACTCGAGCATGAAGACTCATGACACAGGGAACACACCCTTTAAAAACAAAAAGCTGATCAAGAAAGGTTTGACCGTCTACTCGACTGGAAAAAATCCCACTCGAGCAAACGCTCGGGGGCTACTGACGAAGATATGGATTCTGGACCTTGCGGATAAGGACACCCCATCTCAGGCCCAAGGTTAAGGCCCAAGAAGAGGCGCCCTTGGAATGCTCTGGAAGGCCCATATAAAGCCCACCCGCAATGACTTGCGGATTAAGCTAGGAAACTTGTAACCGACCTAGCTAAAGTTCGAGTCCTCTCCGGGTAGAACTCGAGACCTGGCCCTCTATATAAGGCCAGGAGAGCCCCCAGGAGAGGACCAAGCAATAACCGCACGACCCAAAAGCCTTGAACTCGAGACGTACTCTCGATTCGAGCACCACCATTGTAACCGATCTAATCTTCAATACAGATCGACAAGAGGCAGGAGTAAGGGTTTTACCTCTACGAGGGCCCCGAACCTAGGTAAATCTTGCCCCCTGTCTAGCCGACGATTCCACCAGCGCTCATGGGTTCTCCTAATCGAAACCCGATAGGTTCACCGAAGGGATTTGTTGAGTTAGGGATTCGACAACAAGTGATTGATTTGTTTTTGTAATTTTCATAAACTTCAAAATGGTTGCTGTTTTGGAAATTAATTGAATTTGAAAATGGTTTGGTATTAGATGAATTATGGATAGAAACAAATCAATAGTTTTGAAATTACAACTTTAATGGAAACAATTTAATTGCTTTGATTTGAATAATCATTTGGAAAATTGTAACATCACAAGTATGAAACAAAAGGTTTGAAATTTGATTTGAAATTCAAATAGAAAAACAAAGGAAAACAAAGGAAAACAGAGGAAAACAATTGGAAAACAAAGCAAAACAAATGCAATGAACATGATGTCATGATGCAAAACATAAAATAACAGAGAGCAAACATTCTAATGGATGTTTTTCATACTTGGGATGTTACAAAATATTCTCAGAATTTGGCGAAATAAAATCCCAGAGCCTTAGAAATCTATCACGTACACGGAGTCCGGAGGGGACCCGGAGGGGGCCCCTGGAGGCCCCACACCATAGGGCCGCGCGCCCCCTGGCCGTGCCACCTGGTGGTGTGGCTCCCCTGGCCACCCACCGGCGTTACCCTCTCGCCTATTTAACTCCTCCCCGGGTTAACCCTAAATACGCGAGCCTTTTTTCACCAAAAGTTCCGTAGCCGTTGTCATCATCAACCCTAGTTCGGGAGGGTTCTAAAGCTCTCCCCGGCACCCCGCCGGGAGGGGAATTCATCACCGGAGGGCTCTACATCACCATGCCTTCCTTCGGAGTGATGTGTGAGTAGTTCGTTCTTGGACTACTGGTCCATAGCAGTAGCTAGATGGTTGTTATCTCCCCTTTATGCCTCATATTTAGATCTTGTGAGCTGCCTAACATGGTCAAGATCATCTTATTGTAATGCTACATGTTGTGTTTGCTGGGATCCAATGAATATTAAATGCTATGTCCAATGATTATCAACCTATCATGTTTATGTTATTTATGATCTTGCATGCTCTCCGTTACTAGTTGATTCTTTGGCCAAGTTGATGCTTATAACTCCAAGAGCGGGTATTTATGCTAGATAGTGGGTTCACGCCTCCCGTGCACAGCGGTAGGAGTTTTCCCCTTAGTTAAGAACCAGGGTTATAAATCCATTAGGAGAAAGAGGACCTTCGGAAGGTTGATGCCACTGACGGTGGTGCTGGCGCTTCACCGGTGTCAGAAACAACGTGGAACCTGCACACAACACAACCAAAATATTTTGCCCCAACGGTACAGTGAGGTTGTCAATCTCACCGGTCTTGCTGAAAACAAAGATTAGACGTATAGTGTGGAAAACAATGTAAGCTTGCAGTAAGTAAAGAGAGCAGGAAATTGTTGTGGTTTGTTTAACAGTGTGGAAAAATGGACCGGGGTTCATAGGTTCACTAGTGGTGTCTCTCCATAAAAGATAGCATGCTGGATGAACAAACTACAGCTGGGCAATTGACAAATAGAGGTTGCACCGTAGTGCACAATATGACATGAAGATTACTATGATATTTAGTGCGGGCATTACAACAAGATACATAGACCGACATCCATCTGCATCTATGACTAATAATCCACTCTCCGGTTATCATCCGAACACCCTTAGGTATTAAGTTGCAAGAAACAGATAATTGCATTAAACAAAGTGTGTAATGTAAGCAATGATTATGCACGCGGGCACTCTCACCGTTGTTTTCTCCCTAATGGAAACAACACATCCCCCCTTCATGTTTCTGTCACTCGAGCAAGGTGGTGAGGATGCATGAACGCACTATCGAGCATAAATACTCTCTCTTGGAGTCACTAGCAACTACTTGGCCAGAGCAACCACTAGCAACGGAAAGCATGCAAGATCACACATAGCATATGAAAATAAAGACTATAATCAACTTGGCATAAGTTCAATATTCATCGGATCCCAGCAAACACGTATATATAATTACATAAGATCAATCTCGATCATGATAGGCAGCTCACGAGATCTAAACATGGAGGCATATGAGGAGAAGACAACCATCAAGCTACAGCTACGAACCCGTAGTCCAAGGATGAACTACTCACGCATCACTCCGAAGGCAGGCTGGTGATGTAGAAGCCTCCGGTGATGGTCTCCTCTCCGGCAGGGTGCCAGAAACAGCTTCAGAACCCCCCCTGATCTAGGATTGACGGTGACGGCGGCTGCGGAACTTTTCGGCGATTTTTTATCAGGTTCTTAGGGTTTTCCATCCGTGGGGCTTAAATAGGCGAAAGAGCAGAGGCGGTGGAGCTCCAGGGGCTCCACACCTATAGGTGGCGCGGCCAGGGCGGCCCGCGCCACCCTATGGTGTGGCCCCCTGTTGCCCTTCTTCGACTCCTCTTCGGTGTTCTGGATGCTTCCGGAGAAAATAGGAACTTCGGGCTTTGTGGGGTCCAATTCCGAGAATGTTTGCAGAACAACTTTTCTGAAAGCAAAAACAACAGAAAACAGGGAACTGTCACTTGGCATCTTGTTAATAGGTTAGTCCCGGAAAACAAGTAGCAATTGGCAAAATATGATCATGGAGCATCAATATTATAGATACGTTGGAGACGTATCAGCATTACAAAAATGTTTTTACTCCTAGGCTTGGCGGGCCAGACTTGAGACGGTTTAACAGGTTTGGCTCTTTTTCAGTTGGGCTTTACCAATACACAATTTTAATAATACCTCCTAGGCTAGGCGGGCCACAACCCAGGTTCCACCCCCACTTGGTACATGTATGTTGCTTCTTGAGTTTCTGCACCTATTTTTTCCTTTGTACTCTAGTTCTAGAACACCCTTGTTTTTTATAAACATGGGTTTTGCTCCGGATTTCCCTGTTATAATTTCATGTTTTCTCTGAATTTGAAAGTTACCATTTAGCTGGTTTCCATACCAAGTCTCAATACAATCAGGTCCCTTTTTTTGCCAATCCCTTTTTTCCTCTTTTTTGAGACAAAGATTTCTCATGTAAGTTCATCCATCTCTTGGTTCTTTTTTAACAATTGATTTCATCACTTGAGGTAGACAACTTGTTTAAGAGTCTGACTCTATTTGAGAGACCATGGTTTCTTATTATAATTCAGAAATTGATTGCATTGTTGATGTATTTGCAACTCAATCCGAATCAATATATCAAAAGTTTTTCTCTCCGAACCTCTTGTATTACCTTTTGTCTCTCAAAAAGAGGTATGTTGCTTCCTTATAAGGTCCTTTTAGTCGGGAGTGGCGTTTTGGCACTCGAGAGCATATGCTCCCAATTATTTAAATGCATTTTTAAACACATTTAAAATGTCAAAAAATTCCAAACAAAATTTTTTGTGGTATGTGTTGATGTTCTATATGCTCACTACGTTGTTTCACGAACAACCGACATTTTTTTGGTCGTGTGTAAAAAGGACAAAATTCGGTGCTGAAAAAGGTTTTCACGAGATATTTTTTGTCTTTTTATACGGACCATAAAGACAAAAAATATGGTCGTGATCAGCGAAACTTGATGTGGGTACATGAAATGTCGAGATCGAGATGTACTACATGCTAAATTTTTGTTTTAAATTTTCGAAATTTTAAAATGTTGTTTTCCGGTGGCAGGTGGATATGCACCCACGTTCCGAATTTAATTTCCGCATTCAGGAATTCAATAAGTATCATAGGAGTACTTCCTTTTAGTTAGCATCTCTGGTATCTCGACTGGTATTTGCACTCTTTCCTGGGTAATATACCCCCACAAAAATGTCAATGTACAAGGGTATCTAGATTTCTCTTCCCTCAAAAATCACGGGAATGAAAACTAACCCTATGTATATGAGGAATCTATATTCCTAGGGCTTGTATCAAGTCACCAGCCTGAATTGCAGCCATTTGGCACCTCCAAGCAGCATGAAAACTTTGCCCTAGAACATATTTCGTGACCTTGCTCACAAGATCCTCCCCTTGTTTCTTAACCTTTGCCACCTTTGGGCACTTGAGCAGTCCCAGGTAAGCTTCCAAGTCATGCACACAGGCAGGGTTTGTTGCCTCGAAGAAGTCTAGGGCAAGCTCAACGCCGATATGCGTGTAGCATGCACAGCTCCATGGCAACTCCATCCTGCCTCCCAAAACTCTCGAGTTCTCGTTCAAGAAGATGCCGGGCAGCTTGGTGACTGGATCGTTTACATTGGCCACTCTCAGGACCTTCACTCCTAGCTCATCGCACCGGTTCTTGAACCCCATGTTCCCGACCCTGGGGCCGGCGAAAGAGTAGACGGTAATGGGTACACGGTGACCCCTTCCGTCGCGATTCAGGCCGAGCTCAGCGAGGTCGTAGCCAAGGAGGAGTGCCAGGGAGCTGCCCATGCTGTGCCCTGCCAGCGTGATGCTGACGTCCTCGTTCTTATACCGCTTAATGAGCCGTGTCACCTCGGAGAGGACCTGGTTCCGGCAGCTGCCGCACGTAAACCTGCCCGTGCCGTCGTCCGAGGTGTACACGGAGAGGAACCCGGACTCGACCTTCACGTCTGGGCGCGGGTCCGACGGGTCGAACCGCGCTGGCGCGAGCGAGCTCATCATGTTGGCCACCCACTCGGAGCCGGTCACCGTGCCCCGGAACGACACCACGATGTCCCGACGGCCGAGCCGGCGCGCGGCATCGTCCGACGCCACCGCCACGTACCCGACCCACCGGCTCGGGCAGCCACCGGGGAGCGAGACGTCCGGCGCCGCGTAGATGTACCTCGTGACCTCGTACCCGGCGCCGGCCATGCCGACCTCCTCCAGCATCCGCGTTCTGCCGTACTTGCAGTTGAGGTACCGCTTGGAGCCGGAGTCCAGGTCGAACGCCTTGTACGTCGCCGCCACGAGCTCGCCGTACCGGACGATCTCGGCGCGGAGGAGCGGGTGGAGAGGTTCCACAAGGCCGGCCCAGTCGCCTTCGCCCTGGATCTCCCGCCACATGCTCGCCAGCGTCGACCTGTCGTTGCTTCTTCTCGCTGGCGCCAAGACCGGAGCCACGGGAGCCGCGTGCCTGGTGTTCACCGCGATGGTCGACGACGCCGAGAGCCGTGTCCTCTGTGGGGCGAACGTCGAAGGTGGCGCGGCCACCGCGGCGACCGCCGACGTGGTCGAGGCGTGGCCGCGCTGGCGCTGCGGCGTAGCATAAATTCCAGGAGAAGTGTTGGACGCCGTGAGGTGTATCGTCATTGCTAATTAATCGACTAGCCGGTGCGTTCGTGGTTTTTGCACACCTGCTGACCGAGAGTGTGAGATGGCCAGACGGGAGAAGGGGAGAGAGATCAGTTGAAGCTAAGAGTTTTTTGGTGTTAGGGATCGGGAGTCAAGGGCGTGAGCTTATATATAGGGTGTTGGAAGAAGAATGACGCGGCGGGGAGCGTACAACGTTTTCTCGCGAGACGTGTTGGCTAATTGGAAAGCGACGGAGGAGGGAGGGAGGGGAGTTGAGGCGCACATCTTGCACGTTGAGCGCGGGGTTTTGACTGGTCACTGGATCGAGTGGGGCGTTGAAGTGATGGTTCCGTGCCCTTTTCTCTCTTTTTCGATAGCTTTTTTGTGCTTTGCTCCCAGGTATCCCCAATATTTGCAGCCCGGGGTTTATCAACACTTTTCCCTGATTCGAAGATAGCTTATTACTCCCTCTGTCCCAAATTAATTGTCACAAAGTTAGACAAAAGTGGATGTGTCTAGACATATTTTAGTGTTAGATACATCCACTTTTGTCCAACTTTGAGACAATTAATTTGGGAAGTAGGGAGTATCTGAGAATCACTTTGAGGTTGTCGAAGCTTTCTGTGGTCAACTTATTTGTTAACCATCCATGAGACGAAGGTACCTAATCTCTACTATAGTTGACCTAAGGTTCCTTCTTCGTGTTCGCTCCTCCTTTGTGCGTCCTTCCCAGTCCAATTTTTTCTCGTCGGTTTTCCGCCGATTCTTCTCCCTCCGCTGGAGTACTACACAATTGTTGCGGTTGGTGGGGATTATGGAGCTAAAGGTGTGCAGTACATGAGACTATTACCGTCTCACCAGAGGCACTGTCAGTGGAAGAGAACCTAGTTGTTGAATATCATGTGGTTATCCCATTCTTTACTACCTCCGTTCCATAATGTAAGTCTTTCTAGCAAGATAAACTAACTTGCTAAAAAGACTTACATTGTGGAACGTAGGGTTGCTAAGTTGGAAGTTTTTAAAAAACAGTATTGTATTTCTATGACATCATACAAGAGGCGCATACCAATAGGTGTCTGGCACTGCATACTTTAAGTGATTACGTCTATTCATGTTAAATATATTGAAACTAATATTCTCAATGGAACCACAAAATTTAGATATTTTTTTATTGATATGTAATAGGGAAGACAAAATTTGGCAATAGTTTGCTTTTATTTCCATGACATTATACAAGAAATCCATACGCGATGAGCAAGTAAACTACATTGTCTATTTATTTCCCCAAAAATGATACATCCTTGCAAAGGAATCAACATATTTAACCACAAAAACATAATTTGTATTCTTCCTTTGTCACTAAGATATAGTTGATGTGGAATAGTTGTGTTGGATTTGTTGACCTATTATACATTCTTATTATGAAATATAACTTGTGAGTGTTAGTCATTTATCTCTTCGCATACTAGTCACCATGGAGCAAGAGATAAATGACTAACACCGATAGTAAAGTTCTTGAGGAAAATTGCTAGCAAAGATGCAGCTCTGTCGTGGACCGGAATATGGCACATATACTTTGGGTTCTTATTACAACCCTAACGTGATTTAAAAAAATGCGTCCAATATACATCCATATGTTATGACCGGAGTTTCAGATCATTTTTCGAGTGACTCCAGGAGCAACTAGACCGACGACTAATAAGATATTGGCAGGGATGGCTATTTGGCATGTCCAAACTGGCCTCTCCAGGCCCTTATGTTTAATAGGTTCCTCATAAGGTATGTCAGTGTTGTATGTTACTATTGACAGGCCGGCTTTTGCCCGTCAACAAAAATCTTTGGCTAATTCATTCTAACGGGAGCAAAACATGTCAGAGATGGGGCTTACGGGTTGGTTGACGGCATGGTATGATGTACAAGTGAGCTCTGGATCCTAGCACCGTGACACGATGCAACACTTTCCATTTTAGGCGGGGCTTGCTTTGGGACTATGGATACACGACCTTTTTGAGGACAATGTCGCCTTGGAGAATACTCGATAGAGGCGTTCGAGCCGTCGGGCAGGTGTAAAGGCTAACTCATAAGAGTGCCTTGACACCGAATCCAACATAGGTGCAGAGGTGAACTCAAAAGAGTGATCCTCGTGTTTCTTTTCCACACAGTCTGGTGGATCTCAAAGTTGGATAAGGAAAGGATTGGTTCGATTCTTTTTGCGAAAGAGGACTGGTTTTATCCAGATCTATGGATTTCGGCAGACTTTAGGTTTTTCCTCTTCCCGGGCCCTTTGTCGTTCAAAGATATGCTTGATCGGCAAGTAAGCGAGCGGTAGTTCAGTCTCCAACAAGTGAGGCCGAATAGCCCCTGGTGTCATTTTTTTCTAAACTAGTTGCTACTGCAATGTTATGGGCATGGCATAGACATGGGATCGGGGATAGAATCTGTGACGCCCCGGGATCGGGCACTATGCAGATTTCAGCATTCCCGCCAAATCCGCACAATAACCGATTCCAGGTTGCCACTTATGATAACATTACAACAGTTCACGAATATACCACAATTACAACAGAAACAGATAGATACAAGATGACTCAAACGGGTCAAGGATACAACTGATACAATAAAAGATCCAAATAACAGCGGAAGAAACAACATAGCGTCCGGCTACGGACAAGATCCAAATTGGACTAAGAGTCCTGAAGATAACCGAGAGCGTCCAATCCCTGCCCAGGCCAAGCCGGAGGGATTCCCAAGCTAACGTCGTCAGACTTCAAACCTGTTGACTGCAATGTTGAATATGCAGCCATGAAAAAGGATTCGTGGGTCAGTACGGTTAAGTACTGGCAAGTGGATAAACCATACTCACAAGATACCGGCGTAGCCAGTCATCACAAGATACAAATACTTTGGGATCAACGGAAAGGAAGGGATTATTGCAAATAAGCGGCAGCGGGCTGCACTAACCAACTACAGAAACACTACAACTTCCGGCTAACAGAGAGAAGATAAGATAGCGTATCGGAACCAACTACAACTACTCACCAAACAATACCCATCCAATGTTACCCCCTACTAAGGAAGCAACCCAAGGATAACTCACACTGTTGGATTAATGATGTTCAACTTATTGTGTCAATAAGACTATTACTAGTCAAATTATTATCATTAGGTGTAAGTTGTCTGAGTACTTGTTAGCCAGTACTTTCACCAAGTAATCCATAACCGCGGAAAACACGGCTTCTCGAGAAGATTCATCCCTGCAGGGTGTGCTCCAGTACCCGTACACACTCAAGCCACCAACTAAAACTCAGGTTGGCTTGACACGACCCAAACCCTCTCTACAACCCATCCTCGGAGCCACGGAGCTATAAGGTCCCAGCCACGCAGCCGAATACTCAGCGCAGGTGTGCAAAACTCCCGCAGGACACAACACCCCGGCACTACAGGCCTCGCCCTATATGCATCACCATCATCATAACCATCACCAGTAACCATGGGGGGCCCTCCCATTATGCAAAGGAGCAAATGGAACACCCGAACTAAGTGTGGCTCTTCGGACAAGCTGCAGATCAGGTCTAAGTCGAGGGGGGTCCCATACTACCTCCCGGATGCGGTGAGCACGCTCATCATGGATCAGTAGACAAGACTCTTTCCTAGTTTCGACACTAGCAGGCTTCAAAACCCTAACCCGGGCCTCCTGCCGGTGCCTTAACATCAAATTATTATTATTACCCAAGCAATAACAAGTTGTTGATTGAATTAAACCCAACTATCAACTAAACAGGTGATACGACAAAGGATAACAAGACTCGAGCACAAACAAATCTAAGCATGCAACTACGACACGAGGGCCAACAAGGTAAACAAACAACAGTTAATAGGAAGTGGAAGGAAGGGCTATATCATGGCTGCATGGTAAACATATAATGGGATCGAGACACAAGCATCGTAACAACAGGCTAGAATAAGAACAACGGAAAGCATCGGTAACAAGTGATGAAAGGCAGCCATTTGGCAGCAAGTGAGTATACTTGCCTGAGATCCCGCAAGGTAGCAGAACTTGTTGTTGCTCACATCATCTCAACGTCCTATCCGGGAAGAAGCAACGAACCTCAAACAAACAACGGAATGCAACAATTACTACTACGGCAAAAGATCCAGCATGATCCTATTTTATATGCATGACATGGCAAGATGCAACAGGGAAAACAATTTAAGCAATTTAATCGGAACCGGAGTCCGGAGAAATAGGAATTGGTTCAAGTTGTTTATCTAACCATCAAGTTAAATGTTGTTTAGCATGGCAAGCAATAGAGTAGATGAGTTAGGCAATTTAAATGGGAGGGGCAACAGCTGGAATTAATTAGCCCACACATTCCATATGTTGTCATATAGGTGAACATGCATAACAAGATCTAAAATACACAAGATAAGATGCAAACAGAGATATGAATGGCATGAACACGTTGATGACATGAAACTGATTGGAAAACATATTTTATTTGTTTGATTTGGAATTGAAATGAATTAGTTATGAATTTTGGCAATTTAAATTGCATTAAATAAGAGATGAAACAATTATTCAAATTAATTGTTGCAAACCAGAAAACAAAGTTGATATTCAAGTGTGGCATTTAATTTTGGATGGAAAACATGTTTTGAGTATTTAATTTGGAGCAACCATTTGAAAGTTATTAATTATGCCATTTAGTTTGTCATTTTTAAGGATTATTAAATAACCTTAATTTTAATTGCCCAAAATGCAAAACCAAATTGATAAACAGAAAGGTGGTTTCATTTTTGAGTGGAAAACATATTTTGTTTGTTGAAATTGGAATTTAATTGAGCAAGTTATGAATTTCACCATTTAAATGGTTTAATTAAAGCATTAAGCAATTGCATTAGTTTTATTTATCCAAAACAGAAACAAATTGCGTTGAAAAGGTGGAAAACATGTAGCAAATGTTTCACTGAACATTTAGAGCTATCAAACACAATTTTTGGGTTATTATTGAATTTATTATGCCATTTTCCATAAATAGTTTTATTCTGCCCTTTTTAGTAAACAGAGGAAAACATGTTCAAAATTAATTCAATTGTGCCCAAATAAAATACCAATGTGTAGAGTTTGTTAAGACAAATTTTTAGAGCCCAAGTTTGCTTAAATTGGATGAGTAGAACTAAAGTTATGAAATTCCAAAGTTTCCAATTTTTATTGAATTTTTAGTAATTAATTATTTAGTGCCAAAATTGTTACAGAAATATATTGCAAACTTGGCATTAATAGAAAGAGCACAGAATTATGAAGCCACAGGATTTTGAATCATCCAAATTGGAGCAGTATTTAATTTTATATGGATTTTAGAGTTATTGATCAGATCTCTGTTTTATGAAATCTCGGGCAGAAAAGAGAAAAAAAAGACAGAAATAAAAGGGGAGCTCGGGGGGGCTTGGGGATCGAACTCGTGACCCAACTCGCCCGCTGAAGGAACAAGACCACTGGGCCACTGCGCAGCATGTGATTGGATCTGGATCTCACGCAAGTAGAAGTGACCCCCCGAGGCGCGCGGTGGAAAAATACAGGAAAAAGGTGGGGTTTTAATCGCCGTGGAGGGGATTCGAACTTGGGTCTGCGGGGTGCGGATCTGAGTGCGTTTCCACTAGGCTGTGATGCTGCTTGTGCTTTACTACGGTTCGTGCACTAGAAGAAGCTTAGGCCACGTACCAGATCTGAAGAAACGGAACAACCACGATCTACAGCCCGACAGTGCCTGCAACGAAGGGGTTCCCTCCGACCTGAAAACGCGGACGGAGACGATGATCCGGCGCAGATCTTGGTCCAGCTCCTTCGTCGATCTTGACGCGGACGAGGTCCTCCTTCCATTCCCGCACACGGAGGACCTTCACAGGAACCGCACCGACCGGTCCAGCTGCTCCATCTCCGGCCATGGTTTCGGTGGTAGTTGAAGAAGAAGAAGGACAGAGGAGGAAGAAGGAGAGGGCTGGTGGCGGCGGCGGATGGAGGAGGAGAGGGTCTAGGGTTCAGGAGGAAGCATCGGGGGGGATTAAGTACAAGGAGGGAGGGGACCATGGTGGTGGTTCGGTGGTGACAGGGACAGGAGGACGCCTCTTGCGTGATCGCTGTACGGACGAGGAGGAAGAAAGCGCCCGAGTCAAACATGGGCCATCTCGTGGTGGGCTGCCTCGGCCCACTGGAGTGATGCTCCCTTGCCAAACTTTTTTTTTTCCTTTTTCTTTTGTGTGTTCTTTTCTTTTATTATTTTCAGAAAACAAAAGAATTGAGTTAGGGAATAATAGAAGAGTTCAAACAGGAAATAGAAAATTTAGCAAATGTTGTGATTAAATTTATTTTATTTTATGAAGGAATTGTAGGTGCAATGCAAGATGCCATGATGCGAGAAAGAAAAACAACAAACAATTCTATTTGGGGGGAAACCTCGGGCGTTACAGACGACACCACTAACAAGGGATTGCGTCCCCGCAATCCACCTGCTAACCCGAGAGGGAAAAGAAGTTCGACTATCGATTCTTCATGCTTCCAGTTGATCTCCTCGACACCACTAACAAGGGCTTCTCGACACCACTAACAAGGGCTTCTTGCTCGGGCTGATGACGATGTTCTTCCAACAGGAATCTTCCGATGATCGAACCTATTAGGTTAAAGGCTCAGAAAACGTCCACCCACGTAGGATCCTAACACTTTGAAAGATAGACAAGGGGGGAAGACTCCAAAACAAATAAGATGGGAGGGGAAATAGAATAGAGATAAGGAGAAAACAAGAATCCTATTGAGATGTTTCCAAAATAGTTTAGCATAAATAGTTTTTGACATTCTAGAAACAACGACCGTTAGCTAGGTTATCCTACAGGCTTTGCAGACCCGTTGCTTCGATAACCATTCGTATCGAAACAATCTCGCGAATCGGAACCAAGGCTCTGATACCATTTGTGACGCCCCAGGATCGGGCACTATGCAGATTTCAGCATTCCCGCCAAATCCGCACAATAACCGATTCCAGGTTGCCACTTATGATAACATTACAACAGTTCACGAATATACCACAATTACAACAGAAACAGATAGATACAAGATGACTCAAACGGGTCAAGGATACAACTGATACAATAAAAGATCCAAATAACAGCGGAAGAAACAACATAGCGTCCGGCTACGGACAAGATCCAAATTGGACTAAGAGTCCTGAAGATAACCGAGAGCGTCCAATCCCTGCCCAGGCCAAGCCGGAGGGATTCCCAAGCTAACGTCGTCAGACTTCAAACCTGTTGACTGCAATGTTGAATATGCAGCCATGAAAAAGGATTCGTGGGTCAGTACGGTTAAGTACTGGCAAGTGGATAAACCATACTCACAAGATACTGGCGTAGCCAGTCATCACAAGATACAAATACTTTGGGATCAACGGAAAGGAAGGGATTATTGCAAATAAGCGGCAGCGGGCTGCACTAACCAACTACAGAAACACTACAACTTCCGGCTAACAGAGAGAAGATAAGATAGCGTATCGGAACCAACTACAACTACTCACCAAACAATACCCATCCAATGTTACCCCCTACTAAGGAAGCAACCCAAGGATAACTCACACTGTTGGATTAATGATGTTCAACTTATTGTGTCAATAAGACTATTACTAGTCAAATTATTATCATTAGGTGTAAGTTGTCTGAGTACTTGTTAGCCAGTACTTTCACCAAGTAATCCATAACCGCGGAAAACACGGCTTCTCGAGAAGATTCATCCCTGCAGGGTGTGCTCCAGTACCCGTACACACTCAAGCCACCAACTAAAACTCAGGTTGGCTTGACACGACCCAAACCCTCTCTACAACCCATCCTCGGAGCCACGGAGCTATAAGGTCCCAGCCACGCAGCCGAATACTCAGCGCAGGTGTGCAAAACTCCCGCAGGACACAACACCCCGGCACTACAGGCCTCGCCCTATATGCATCACCATCATCATAACCATCACCAGTAACCATGGGGGGCCCTCCCATTATGCAAAGGAGCAAATGGAACACCCGAACTAAGTGTGGATCTTCGGACAAGCTGCAGATCAGGTCTAAGTCGAGGGGGGTCCCATACTACCTCCCGGATGCGGTGAGCACGCTCATCATGGATCAGTAGACAAGACTCTTTCCTAGTTTCGACACTAGCAGGCTTCAAAACCCTAACCCGGGCCTCCTGCCGGTGCCTTAACATCAAATTATTATTATTACCCAAGCAATAACAAGTTGTTGATTGAATTAAACCCAACTATCAACTAAACAGGTGATACGACAAAGGATAACAAGACTCGAGCACAAACAAATCTAAGCATGCAACTACGACACGAGGGCCAACAAGGTAAACAAACAACAGTTAATAGGAAGTGGAAGGAAGGGCTATATCATGGCTGCATGGTAAACATATAATGGGATCGAGACACAAGCATCGTAACAACAGGCTAGAATAAGAACAACGGAAAGCATCGGTAACAAGTGATGAAAGGCAGCCATTTGGCAGCAAGTGAGTATACTTGCCTGAGATCCCGCAAGGTAGCAGAACTTGTTGTTGCTCACATCATCTCAACGTCCTATCCGGGAAGAAGCAACGAACCTCAAACAAACAACGGAATGCAACAATTACTACTACGGCAAAAGATCCAGCATGATCCTATTTTATATGCATGACATGGCAAGATGCAACAGGGAAAACAATTTAAGCAATTTAATCGGAACCGGAGTCCGGAGAAATAGGAATTGGTTCAAGTTGTTTATCTAACCATCAAGTTAAATGTTGTTTAGCATGGCAAGCAATAGAGTAGATGAGTTAGGCAATTTAAATGGGAGGGGCAACAGCTGGAATTAATTAGCCCACACATTCCATATGTTGTCATATAGGTGAACATGCATAACAAGATCTAAAATACACAAGATAAGATGCAAACAGAGATATGAATGGCATGAACACGTTGATGACATGAAACTGATTGGAAAACATATTTTATTTGTTTGATTTGGAATTGAAATGAATTAGTTATGAATTTTGGCAATTTAAATTGCATTAAATAAGAGATGAAACAATTATTCAAATTAATTGTTGCAAACCAGAAAACAAAGTTGATATTCAAGTGTGGCATTTAATTTTGGATGGAAAACATGTTTTGAGTATTTAATTTGGAGCAACCATTTGAAAGTTATTAATTATGCCATTTAGTTTGTCATTTTTAAGGATTATTAAATAACCTTAATTTTAATTGCCCAAAATGCAAAACCAAATTGATAAACAGAAAGGTGGTTTCATTTTGAGTGGAAAACATATTTTGTTTGTTGAAATTGGAATTTAATTGAGCAAGTTATGAATTTCACCATTTAAATGGTTTAATTAAAGCATTAAGCAATTGCATTAGTTTTATTTATCCAAAACAGAAACAAATTGCGTTGAAAAGGTGGAAAACATGTAGCAAATGTTTCACTGAACATTTAGAGCTATCAAACACAATTTTTGGGTTATTATTGAATTTATTATGCCATTTTCCATAAATAGTTTTATTCTGCCCTTTTTAGTAAACAGAGGAAAACATGTTCAAAATTAATTCAATTGTGCCCAAATAAAATACCAATGTGTAGAGTTTGTTAAGACAAATTTTTAGAGCCCAAGTTTGCTTAAATTGGATGAGTAGAACTAAAGTTATGAAATTCCAAAGTTTCCAATTTTTATTGAATTTTTAGTAATTAATTATTTAGTGCCAAAATTGTTACAGAAATATATTGCAAACTTGGCATTAATAGAAAGAGCACAGAATTATGAAGCCACAGGATTTTGAATCATCCAAATTGGAGCAGTATTTAATTTTATATGGATTTTAGAGTTATTGATCAGATCTCTGTTTTATGAAATCTCGGGCAGAAAAGAGAAAAAAAAGACAGAAATAAAAGGGGAGCTCGGGGGGGCTTGGGGATCGAACTCGTGACCCAACTCGCCCGCTGAAGGAACAAGACCACTGGGCCACTGCGCAGCATGTGATTGGATCTGGATCTCACGCAAGTAGAAGTGACCCCCCGAGGCGCGCGGTGGAAAAATACAGGAAAAAGGTGGGGTTTTAATCGCCGTGGAGGGGATTCGAACTTGGGTCTGCGGGGTGCGGATCTGAGTGCGTTTCCACTAGGCTGTGATGCTGCTTGTGCTTTACTACGGTTCGTGCACTAGAAGAAGCTTAGGCCACGTACCAGATCTGAAGAAACGGAACAACCACGATCTACAGCCCGACAGTGCCTGCAACGAAGGGGTTCCCTCCGACCTGAAAACGCGGACGGAGACGATGATCCGGCGCAGATCTTGGTCCAGCTCCTTCGTCGATCTTGACGCGGACGAGGTCCTCCTTCCATTCCCGCACACGGAGGACCTTCACAGGAACCGCACCGACCGGTCCAGCTGCTCCATCTCCGGCCATGGTTTCGGTGGTAGTTGAAGAAGAAGAAGGACAGAGGAGGAAGAAGGAGAGGGCTGGTGGCGGCGGCGGATGGAGGAGGAGAGGGTCTAGGGTTCAGGAGGAAGCATCGGGGGGGATTAAGTACAAGGAGGGAGGGGACCATGGTGGTGGTTCGGTGGTGACAGGGACAGGAGGACGCCTCTTGCGTGATCGCTGTACGGACGAGGAGGAAGAAAGCGCCCGAGTCAAACATGGGCCATCTCGTGGTGGGCTGCCTCGGCCCACTGGAGTGATGCTCCCTTGCCAAACTTTTTTTTTTCCTTTTTCTTTTGTGTGTTCTTTTCTTTTATTATTTTCAGAAAACAAAAGAATTGAGTTAGGGAATAATAGAAGAGTTCAAACAGGAAATAGAAAATTTAGCAAATGTTGTGATTAAATTTATTTTATTTTATGAAGGAATTGTAGGTGCAATGCAAGATGCCATGATGCGAGAAAGAAAAACAACAAACAATTCTATTTGGGGGGAAACCTCGGGCGTTACAGACGACACCACTAACAAGGGATTGCGTCCCCGCAATCCACCTGCTAACCCGAGAGGGAAAAGAAGTTCGACTATCGATTCTTCATGCTTCCAGTTGATCTCCTCGACACCACTAACAAGGGCTTCTCGACACCACTAACAAGGGCTTCTTGCTCGGGCTGATGACGATGTTCTTCCAACAGGAATCTTCCGATGATCGAACCTATTAGGTTAAAGGCTCAGAAAACGTCCACCCACGTAGGATCCTAACACTTTGAAAGATAGAAAGGGGGGAAGACTCCAAAACAAATAAGATGGGAGGGGAAATAGAATAGAGATAAGGAGAAAACAAGAATCCTATTGAGATGTTTCCAAAATAGTTTAGCATAAATAGTTTTTGACATTCTAGAAACAACGACCGTTAGCTAGGTTATCCTACAGGCTTTGCGGACCCGTTGCTTCGATAACCATTCGTATCGAAACAATCTCGCGAATCGGAACCAAGGCTCTGATACCATTTGTGACGCCCCAGGATCGGGCACTATGCAGATTTCAGCATTCCCGCCAAATCCGCACAATAACCGATTCCAGGTTGCCACTTATGATAACATTACAACAGTTCACGAATATACCACAATTACAACAGAAACAGATAGATACAAGATGACTCAAACGGGTCAAGGATACAACTGATACAATAAAAGATCCAAATAACAGCGGAAGAAACAACATAGCGTCCGGCTACGGACAAGATCCAAATTGGACTAAGAGTCCTGAAGATAACCGAGAGCGTCCAATCCCTGCCCAGGCCAAGCCGGAGGGATTCCCAAGCTAACGTCGTCAGACTTCAAACCTGTTGACTGCAATGTTGAATATGCAGCCATGAAAAAGGATTCGTGGGTCAGTACGGTTAAGTACTGGCAAGTGGATAAACCATACTCACAAGATACTGGCGTAGCCAGTCATCACAAGATACAAATACTTTGGGATCAACGGAAAGGAAGGGATTATTGCAAATAAGCGGCAGCGGGCTGCACTAACCAACTACAGAAACACTACAACTTCCGGCTAACAGAGAGAAGATAAGATAGCGTATCGGAACCAACTACAACTACTCACCAAACAATACCCATCCAATGTTACCCCCTACTAAGGAAGCAACCCAAGGATAACTCACACTGTTGGATTAATGATGTTCAACTTATTGTGTCAATAAGACTATTACTAGTCAAATTATTATCATTAGGTGTAAGTTGTCTGAGTACTTGTTAGCCAGTACTTTCACCAAGTAATCCATAACCGCGGAAAACACGGCTTCTCGAGAAGATTCATCCCTGCAGGGTGTGCTCCAGTACCCGTACACACTCAAGCCACCAACTAAAACTCAGGTTGGCTTGACACGACCCAAACCCTCTCTACAACCCATCCTCGGAGCCACGGAGCTATAAGGTCCCAGCCACGCAGCCGAATACTCAGCGCAGGTGTGCAAAACTCCCGCAGGACACAACACCCCGGCACTACAGGCCTCGCCCTATATGCATCTGAAGGGGAACGTAGCATGGAAAACAAAAATTTTCCTACGCGAGAGATACCCTAAAGGCCAAGATCTAATCTATGAGATGAAGTGCAACGGGCAACAAAAGGGTTAAGGAGAACACATACCCTCGAAGACTCAAAGTGGTACGAGATCAAATCTCGTTGTTGGCGTAGTCGTACTCACACCGATCCCGATAGCGAGAAGATGGCACCGCAATCCGGCGGTGCATCCGTGATCGGTCACACGTACGGTTGATGACGACCTCCGTTCCCTCGTTCCAGCGGGGCGCGGAAGTAGAGGATCCCTCGGAACTCCAGCAGCACGACGACGTGGTGGTGGTGAAGAATCCCACGGTCAGGGCTTCGCCAAGCCGGAGACCATGAAATGGAGCAGCGGGTGGAGGGAAAGGGAAGTGGCCAAGTGTGTGGAGGAGGGAGAGCTCTCACCCTCCTTTTATAGGAGAGGGGGGAGGCAGCCCAAGGGGGGTGCGGCCAGCCCCATGGTGTGCCCCCACCTCTTCCCTCATGATGTGAGTGGACACTCCACTCACACCCACTCATTTTCCCATAATTTCCCACTTGGAAAATCCAAAGGTTTTCTTTTAATAAATAAATAAAACCTTTTTATTTCTTTATTTCAGCATTTGTTAATTCTATTAACAAACTTTTGCATATAGCACCTCGAATCATTTGTTAATTCTATTAACAACCATTCGACGAAAAACCCCTTGAACTATTTCAATTTTCCCCGAAACAATTTCGGTGCTGTCCAAAATATTCTTCGATATTCCGTATCCTCTCAAATGCGTCATCGAACCTTAAGTGTGTCACCCTACGGTTCGCGAATAAGATAGACATGATCGAGACTCCTCTCCGATCAATAATCAACAGCGGGATCTGGAGATCCGTGATGACTCCTATATATTCAACGATGACTCTCGTGATCGTGTGAACCAACAACGTCGTGAACTATTCCCTTTGTCTCGCGATATTTTACTTGTCCGAGATTCGATCATTGGTATCAACCATACCTTGTTCAATCTCGTTACCGACAAGTACTCTTTTCTCGTTCCCGTGATATAACATCCTTGTGATCATATCACGTGCTTGCAAGCGGTTTCGATGTGATATCACCGAGAGGGCCCAGAGTATATCTCTCCGTCATTTGGATGGACAAATCCCACTCTTGATCCATGATCCTCAACTAATACTTTCCGAATACTCAACGACACCTTTATAGTCACCCTGTTACGGTGTGACGTTTGATGCCATCAAAGCACTCTTCCGGTATTAGTGATTGACATGATCTCATGGTATAAGGAATAAGTTACTTCGTGTGTTTGATATAACAATGTAAACTAAATGACTTGATCGCATTGCTATATTCTCTTTGGGTATATGTTCATCACATCATTCTTCTAATGATATGATCCCGTTATTAACAACATCCAATGTTCATGATCAGGAAACCTTGATCATCTATTAATCAACGAGCTAGTTAAAAGAGAGGCTTTACTAGGAACCATTGTTTGTTTATTAAGCACACATGTATCAACGTTTCCGGTTAATACAATTCTAGCATGAGAAATAAACATTCATCATAAACAAGGAATAAGATAATAACCATTTTATTATTGCCTCTCGGGCATATTCCCTTCAGTCTCCCACTTGCACTAGAGTCAATAATCTAGTCTGTAAGCACTTTAACACATATGGCGTACCAGTGTTATTACCATGCTTCGCATGCGGTAAACATCATCAAAAAGATCTGAACTGTTCAGGTCCTATTGTATTTGCATGTTCTTTGCGTCTACACGCATCACTCATTCTGTAATGAGATGGCTTTGTATATATATGGTCAATTGGTGAAAACTTAATTCCTCAGCTTAAACTGATGTCACTAACATTGTGAAAATGTAGCTTCATAGTGTTAGCATTCTTGGAAACTCACCAAGTTCCGGTGATACCTTAATTCCTCAGCTTAAACTGATGTTACTAACATTGTGAAAATGTAGCTTCATAGTTTCAGCATTCTTGGAAATTCACCAAGTTCAATAAAGAACTCCTTGACACAAAATACGCTTATAATCAGTTGTTAACACAACGATATACTTTAGCCTTTGTTGTAGTATCTGTCACAATATTTTAATTTTGAAACTCTTTCAAATCCAGCATGGAACTTTCTTCCATCCTATTATGCGACCCTTCATCACATATTTTAATTGAGATAAAATTACTTGAATAAATGACAAGACTATTAGTGTAACATATTACAACTAATATTTTGTCATTACTATATAGGAAAACATATCCTTAGCATTTCTAAAATGACACGAGGATCTCTCCCACTGTTGTCTAATCATCATATGAATTATCCTGCTATAACATTTTATAGCATAGGACTCATCTGGTTGTGTACATAGCATGGAAACATGACTTAGAAATCTCAATTTCAATGATGCTCATCATGTGTCAAAACACATGAATCTTGCTCAATCATTTTCCATGTGACAAGAACTCCTTCTTGTCATTTTTATATTGACTTACTTCAATATTTCATCTATGTAATTTGGCTTCAATCATATCAGGTGCGTCAATCCATCTTTTATAGATATCGATGCCCAATATCTTCTAAGCCTTTCATCAATATGAAATCGAAAATATTAACCGTGTTAATTTAAAATACATATCTTCCAATCAACCATATGTCAACTACATAAAGTATTGGAAATATGTCATAGCGCTCCCACTTAATTTCTTGTAACTCTACAAGCATCTTTATCATTCATAATGGAATCAAACTCTTTTGATAACTTCATTAAGCTAAAGATTTCAACTTCGCTATGCTTACTTCAACCATTGAAGTGTGCATGCCTTTATAGCAACCTTTTGAATTTTACAAAACTCTCAGACTGTGTCAAGTACACATCCTTGATCAAACTGCCTCGAGAGGAGAGTTGGTTTTGTTATTCAACTGCCATATCATAATATGTAACTTTTTGCTAGAACTATCCGCAAAGACTAAAGCATTACTACGGAAGATCGAAATCTTGTAGTAGTCAACTCTTTGAACTTCGTCGAAAACAACTTTTCGATAAGTACAATTTTAATAAGATGTAAAATCCATGTCTTTGTCGCTATATAGACCCTTTTGCTATCGCTAGGCATCATGCCTATCGAAAGGACTACCAAGTCACATACTTGATATTCATACAAGTATACTATGGCGGATATAATGACTCATAGTCAATTTTACGGAGTCAGGGCCCATCATTTGCTTCCTTTATAAGGTCCAGGTCCATTTGTTGTCAAAACAACACTTTACACTTAAACCACAAGTTGTTCTAAGTACAAAGTTTTTGGACTTTTCTGGTACAGTTCGCAAACTCATTTGAAGTATCTACAACATTTGTAGTGTCTTTTACTTAGTCAAAATAGTAAACCCCGGAACAACTTCCAGTGCTGCGCTACTCTTGACATGATAACAAAGATTCTCTAACCTCGTTGAGTTTGTACTGTGCTCCCACTCACTTGTTTCTCAAGAACTACTTTCTCGAGAAATCAACCCTTTCTGACAAACAACATTTGTCTTTTGGTTCGGTGATAGGATAAATACCCAATGTTTTATTTGGGATAACCTTATAAACATATATTTATCCTATTTTGGTTGTAAACATTTTACACATGCTATGCATACCAAAACTTAAGAAAAATGACAATTCGGGTCATTACCCAAACCATATCTTATATGTTGTCAATTTCAACGGATCATGATGGTGCTCTTTTCAGTGTAAAAGCGGTTGTCCTTAATGTATAAACTACAAAATTATAATGGCAATTTTATTAATCTTACCATGTCAAACAGGGTTTGATTTTGTCTTTTGAATACTCCAATCTAATGTGGGGTATTCGAGAAGTATAAGTTGTAGAACAATTCTGCAACTTCTCAGATGTTTTGCTAAACTTGTAACTCAAACTTTTGTCCTTTATGATCCAATCATAAATACTTGATTATCTTGTTACATTGATTTTAACTTCATATTAACAACCTTTTGAACCAATTCAAAATGTCAAACTCTGTTCCCTTTAAATAGATATACTCACATATCTACTTAAATCATCGACAGAATTTTATGAAGGAAAAATTAATCCACCATACATGACTACACATAATGGACTATATACATCAATATGTATAATCTCCACTAAATTAGTCGTCCATTCTACTTTGGCCTAAGAACGGAATTTTAGTCATCTTTTGGAAGAGGTCTCACAAGCGTCAATAAAATGACTCCGGAAGTCCATCGATATGGAGTTCCTTCATGTTTTCCTTTCCGATATGAACTAAAATGGTGGTGTCACAATTTAAGTGAAACTCTTCAACGTCTTGCAATGTTTAGCATTTAGTCTTATAGATGTTTACTTTACCAACATGATTTATATTAACATATCCATCAATTATGGAATATGATCATAGTTTGAACAATCTCATTTGTTCTCACAAAAGACTAGAACAAAATAACAAATTATTAAGTTCTTCAAATAAATCTTGACTGGTTGGTTCGATACGACAATGAACACAATAACACTTTATTTATGTTCTTGTCATAATCGATTCCACATCTATTACTAGTTCCTTTTAGGCCTTGTATTTCTTTCATTGCGTTGCTTTGTATGACAACTCATACCAACCAATGTGGTATGAAAATACCCAAAAATACTTTGTTAACTAGTAATACATCTATAACTTGTATATCAAGCATATACTCCTGAGCTGGACTTTCCAGTTATCTTCTTTTTCTGCCATATATCTTTTTGTAATTCTATTTTCAATATTCCCTTTCCTTTACAGAAGAATCATTCAACATCAAACAATGCTAGTCTTACTAGCTCATTTTCTTTGGCGTGTTAGTCATATACTATCACCCATTGAGTCATACTTTGAGTTTGATTGTTCTACTAATATCACCATATTAATAGCATTCTTCTAGATTCCACTCTTAACAATTTCTAAGTAAGGTAAAATACTTTACCCATACTTCTAATCCATCCCATCATAACAATTTTATGATTAAGTTACTATAGCTCGAAGGAAGGGATTTAGAGGATAATTTTGAGCGCCCAACTTCTTGGAATATTAAAACGCCTAGCGTCTTCAATCATTGCATATATTCAGATAATATAAGCAAACATTGTCACGCTAAATTTGCATATATTCAGATAATATAAGCAAACATTGTCACGCTAAATTATACTCAGTCATGTTGCCACAAAAAAGTTTCTAGATATCAATATATCTTTCACTTGATTGTTTCTGAAAACAATTCTTTTCGGTTCCTAAATCACCTTGATCAACAAAACATTCTTTTGAAGATAAAGTAATACGGAAGCAACCATGACTTTGGATTCTAAGTAGGAATTATTTGCTCTCTAGATTAATCAATCATTAACCACATGGAGCTAGGTAGGAAATACCAAAAATCTACAATAGGACTCAATTTTAAATTTCACTAATACGGTACCAATCTTAAATGGTATTTACCAGATCATAACAGTTATATCTCAATTAACAATCTAAGTGTAAGGTAATTATAGATGCCAATGAATACTACAATTTGTGCAAATTCACTTTGATTGGTTGTTCATGATAAATAAGTTCAAGTTAATTCAAAAATTAAACCATGAACTCCCACTCAAAAACAACATCCCTCTTAGTCGTCTTTAGTGATTACACGAACCAAATTCACTACACCAAAACCGATCATCACGTGAGATGATGTAGTTTCAAAGGCGAACATCGACATGTTCATCATATCATCCATATGACTCATGCTTTACCTTTCGGTTACGTGTTCCGAGGCCATGTCTGTACATGCTAGGCTCGCCAAGTAGAACCGTAGTATTGCGTGTGTTTCAAGGCCATGTCTGTACATGCTAGGCTTGAAAACACCCGTTGTATGCGAACGTTGAGTCTGTCACACCCGATCATCACGTGGTGTCTCGAAACGACGAACTTTCTTAACGGTGCATACTTAAGGAAGAACACATTATTATCTTGATATTAAGTGAGAGGGATCATCTTATAATGCTACCATCGTTATCTAAGCAAAACAAGATGCATAAAAAGATTAACATCACAAACATCACATGTGAGGATTACGTGATATGATATGGTCCTCCTTGCACTTGATCTCCATCATGTGCATTATGGTATGATCTCAATCATTCCACCGGCGTGGTACCAAGTACCATGGCACCCCAAACTTGATTGTCCATCAATAAGAAGACAACCATATGGATACCTTCCGGTATATCAATAATTTACAAAATAGATCATCTCATAATCAAATTTGTAATATTGACCATGTCACATCACATGCCCAGCAAAAAACTAGTTAGACGCCTCTAATTTATTTTTGCATATTTTACGTGGCTTAGGGCTTTCGAGGATAGAACCGTTCATACCTACGAACATCAACCACAACGTTGATAAACACATTTTTAACAACCCTTCATAGATTAGATCTTAACTATAGTAGGAGAAACAGACACCCGCAAGCCACTTATGCAATAAAAGTTGCATGTCAGTTGTGGAACAAGTCTCATGTACGTGGACATGTAAGGTTAGTCCGGGCCGCTTCATCCCACTATGCCACTAAGATCATAAAATAATCAAGGAGGTAATAACATGATCATCAACGCCCACATACACCTATGTGTTCTACCCGTACAAAACATCTACGCATAGATCCGGCTCTGATACCACTGAAGGGGAACGTAGCATGGAAAACAAAAATTTTCCTACGCGAGAGATACCCTAAAGGCCAAGATCTAATCTATGAGATGAAGTGCAACGGGCAACAAAAGGGTTAAGGAGAACACATACCCTCGAAGACTCAAAGTGGTACGAGATCAAATCTCGTTGTTGGCGTAGTCGTACTCACACCGATCCCGATAGCGAGAAGATGGCACCGCAATCCGGCGGTGCATCCGTGATCGGTCACACGTACGGTTGATGACGACCTCCGTTCCCTCGTTCCAGCGGGGCGCGGAAGTAGAGGATCCCTCGGAACTCCAGCAGCACGACGACGTGGTGGTGGTGAAGAATCCCACGGTCAGGGCTTCGCCAAGCCGGAGACCATGAAATGGAGCAGCGGGTGGAGGGAAAGGGAAGTGGCCAAGTGTGTGGAGGAGGGAGAGCTCTCACCCTCCTTTTATAGGAGAGGGGGGAGGCAGCCCAAGGGGGGTGCGGCCAGCCCCATGGTGTGCCCCCACCTCTTCCCTCATGATGTGAGTGGACACTCCACTCACACCCACTCATTTTCCCATAATTTCCCACTTGGAAAATCCAAAGGTTTTCTTTTAATAAATAAATAAAACCTTTTTATTTCTTTATTTCAGCATTTGTTAATTCTATTAACAAACTTTTGCATATAGCACCTCGAATCATTTGTTAATTCTATTAACAACCATTCGACGAAAAACCCCTTGAACTATTTCAATTTTCCCCGAAACAATTTCGGTGCTGTCCAAAATATTCTTCGATATTCCGTATCCTCTCAAATGCGTCATCGAACCTTAAGTGTGTCACCCTACGGTTCGCGAATAAGATAGACATGATCGAGACTCCTCTCCGATCAATAATCAACAGCGGGATCTGGAGATCCGTGATGACTCCTATATATTCAACGATGACTCTCGTGATCGTGTGAACCAACAACGTCGTGAACTATTCCCTTTGTCTCGCGATATTTTACTTGTCCGAGATTCGATCATTGGTATCAACCATACCTTGTTCAATCTCGTTACCGACAAGTACTCTTTTCTCGTTCCCGTGATATAACATCCTTGTGATCATATCACGTGCTTGCAAGCGGTTTCGATGTGATATCACCGAGAGGGCCCAGAGTATATCTCTCCGTCATTTGGATGGACAAATCCCACTCTTGATCCATGATCCTCAACTAATACTTTCCGAATACTCAACGACACCTTTATAGTCACCCTGTTACGGTGTGACGTTTGATGCCATCAAAGCACTCTTCCGGTATTAGTGATTGACATGATCTCATGGTATAAGGAATAAGTTACTTCGTGTGTTTGATATAACAATGTAAACTAAATGACTTGATCGCATTGCTATATTCTCTTTGGGTATATGTTCATCACATCATTCTTCTAATGATATGATCCCGTTATTAACAACATCCAATGTTCATGATCAGGAAACCTTGATCATCTATTAATCAACGAGCTAGTTAAAAGAGAGGCTTTACTAGGAACCATTGTTTGTTTATTAAGCACACATGTATCAACGTTTCCGGTTAATACAATTCTAGCATGAGAAATAAACATTCATCATAAACAAGGAATAAGATAATAACCATTTTATTATTGCCTCTCGGGCATATTCCCTTCAGCATCACCATCATCATAACCATCACCAGTAACCATGGGGGGCCCTCCCATTATGCAAAGGAGCAAATGGAACACCCGAACTAAGTGTGGATCTTCGGACAAGCTGCAGATCAGGTCTAAGTCGAGGGGGGTCCCATACTACCTCCCGGATGCGGTGAGCACGCTCATCATGGATCAGTAGACAAGACTCTTTCCTAGTTTCGACACTAGCAGGCTTCAAAACCCTAACCCGGGCCTCCTGCCGGTGCCTTAACATCAAATTATTATTATTACCCAAGCAATAACAAGTTTTTGATTGAATTAAACCCAACTATCAACTAAACAGGTGATACGACAAATGATAACAAGACTCGAGCACAAACAAATCTAAGCATGCAACTACGACACGAGGGCCAACAAGGTAAACAAACAACAGTTAATAGGAAGTGGAAGGAAGGGCTATATCATGGCTGCATGGTAAACATATAATGGGATCGAGACACAAGCATCGTAACAACAGGCTAGAATAAGAACAACGGAAAGCATCGGTAACAAGTGATGAAAGGCAGCCATTTGGCAGCAAGTGAGTATACTTGCCTGAGATCCCGCAAGGTAGCAGAACTTGTTGTTGCTCACATCATCTCAACGTCCTATCCGGGAAGAAGCAACGAACCTCAAACAAACAACGGAATGCAACAATTACTACTACGGCAAAAGATCCAGCATGATCCTATTTTATATGCATGACATGGCAAGATGCAACAGGGAAAACAATTTAAGCAATTTAATCGGAACCGGAGTCCGGAGAAATAGGAATTGGTTCAAGTTGTTTATCTAACCATCAAGTTAAATGTTGTTTAGCATGGCAAGCAATAGAGTAGATGAGTTAGGCAATTTAAATGGGAGGGGCAACAGCTGGAATTAATTAGCCCACACATTCCATATGTTGTCATATAGGTGAACATGCATAACAAGATCTAAAATACACAAGATAAGATGCAAACAGAGATATGAATGGCATGAACACGTTGATGACATGAAACTGATTGGAAAACATATTTTATTTGTTTGATTTGGAATTGAAATGAATTAGTTATGAATTTTGGCAATTTAAATTGCATTAAATAAGAGATGAAACAATTATTCAAATTAATTGTTGCAAACCAGAAAACAAAGTTGATATTCAAGTGTGGCATTTAATTTTGGATGGAAAACATGTTTTGAGTATTTAATTTGGAGCAACCATTTGAAAGTTATTAATTATGCCATTTAGTTTGTCATTTTTAAGGATTATTAAATAACCTTAATTTTAATTGCCCAAAATGCAAAACCAAATTGATAAACAGAAAGGTGGTTTCATTTTGAGTGGAAAACATATTTTGTTTGTTGAAATTGGAATTTAATTGAGCAAGTTATGAATTTCACCATTTAAATGGTTTAATTAAAGCATTAAGCAATTGCATTAGTTTTATTTATCCAAAACAGAAACAAATTGCGTTGAAAAGGTGGAAAACATGTAGCAAATGTTTCACTGAACATTTAGAGCTATCAAACACAATTTTTGGGTTATTATTGAATTTATTATGCCATTTTCCATAAATAGTTTTATTCTGCCCTTTTTAGTAAACAGAGGAAAACATGTTCAAAATTAATTCAATTGTGCCCAAATAAAATACCAATGTGTAGAGTTTGTTAAGACAAATTTTTAGAGCCCAAGTTTGCTTAAATTGGATGAGTAGAACTAAAGTTATGAAATTCCAAAGTTTCCAATTTTTATTGAATTTTTAGTAATTAATTATTTAGTGCCAAAATTGTTACAGAAATATATTGCAAACTTGGCATTAATAGAAAGAGCACAGAATTATGAAGCCACAGGATTTTGAATCATCCAAATTGGAGCAGTATTTAATTTTATATGGATTTTAGAGTTATTGATCAGATCTCTGTTTTATGAAATCTCGGGCAGAAAAGAGAAAAAAAAGACAGAAATAAAAGGGGAGCTCGGGGGGGCTTGGGGATCGAACTCGTGACCCAACTCGCCCGCTGAAGGAACAAGACCACTGGGCCACTGCGCAGCATGTGATTGCATCTGGATCTCACGCAAGTAGAAGTGACCCCCCGAGGCGCGCGGTTGAAAAATACAGGAAAAAGGTGGGGTTTTAATCGCCGTAGAGGGGATTCGAACTTGGGTCTGCGGGGTGCGGATCTGAGTGCGTTTCCACTAGGCTGTGATGCTGCTTGTGCTTTACTACGGTCCGTGCACTAGAAGAAGCTTAGGCCACGTACCAGATCTGAAGAAACGGAACAACCACGATCTACAGCCCGACAGTGCCTGCAACGAAGGGGTTCCCTCCGACCTGAAAACGCGGACGGAGACGATGATCCGGCGCAGATCTTGGTACAGCTCCTTCGTCGATCTTGACGCGGACGAGGTCCTCCTTCCATTCCCGCACACGGAGGACCTTCACAGGAACCGCACCGACCGGTCCAGCTGCTCCATCTCCGGCCATGGTTTCGGTGGTAGTTGAAGAAGAAGAAGGACAGAGGAGGAAGAAGGAGAGGGCTGGTGGCGGCGGCGGATGGAGGAGGAGAGGGTCTAGGGTTCAGGAGGAAGCATCGGGGGGGATTAAGTACAAGGAGGGAGGGGACCATGGTGGTGGTTCGGTGGTGACAGGGACAGGAGGACGCCTCTTGCGTGATCGCTGTACGGACGAGGAGGAAGAAAGCGCCCGAGTCAAACATGGGCCATCTCGTGGTGGGCTGCCTCGGCCCACTGGAGTGATGCTCCCTTGCCAAACTTTTTTTTTTCCTTTTTCTTTTGTGTGTTCTTTTCTTTTATTATTTTCAGAAAACAAAAGAATTGAGTTAGGGAATAATAGAAGAGTTCAAACAGGAAATAGAAAATTTAGCAAATGTTGTGATTAAATTTATTTTATTTTATGAAGGAATTGTAGGTGCAATGCAAGATGCCATGATGCGAGAAAGAAAAACAACAAACAATTCTATTTGGGGGGAAACCTCGGGCGTTACAGAATCCCCCTCCCATCGTATCAATTGCCCCTCCTATGTATATATACAGAAAGATGGCATGGCTACTACATAAAGGGAGGCCGAGGAGGAGGCAAGAGGCATCGCGGGGGAGTGGGGGGAGGGTTGCGGAGAAACCCCTAAATGTTGAGGGAGGCAGCCCCCTATGTAGTGGGGGCTAGTGAGGTTGTAGTTGATTTTTAGTCTAAAAACAGCTGAGAGGATATTATATTGGACTTGGTTAAAAAGGTAAGCCAACTGAGAGACTCAGACTAATTGTTCAACTGGCTCCAATATCATATTATTGCGGCCGGTTATTTTCTTTAGAGGTTGCTTTCAAATTATAATCGTCACAAGTGCTCTTGTCGGTTGTGTATTTTCAGCGAAAACATCCAATACTTCATTGTTTAATGCTAGTGGACAAAAACCTTCTTACAACGTAGAGTATTACAGTGACAAAGAGATGGAGTGAGACAACTCCCTAAATGTTTCTATAATCAAGAAATACTCACGTTAACTTTTGTTTTGTGGAAGTTAACATCACTTTTTTTTTCTTTTGCGAAAGGTAAGTCCTTGGTTGCGTGTAGTATATGCACTATTTTATTAATGCATATTTGTGAGATCCCGGCTCAGTGGGCTCATGTCTAAAAAAAATGAAATATTTTAAATTAAAAATAATTTAAATATTTTCTGTTGGATACATATATGCATGTTCTTTACATATATGCAAGTTTTCACTGAAAAAACATCATATTTCAAGCTATACAATAAATCAGATATTTTTCCCCACGTTTTCTTTTCATTTTATAGCTCGAAATACAAGGTCTCTTTTTTACGAAACTTCTGACGTATGTACAAAAAATGAATATATTTTTTCTTTATTACAGTTTTTTTTACCTAGATATACCGTGTTCAATTTCTTGAAGAAACGAGGACCATGGCGATCGGGGGTAGCTACGGGCACTTTCCGCTATTTTATCAGCTCTTTTACTATGTTTGTCGTGAGACCAAGTAAACACTTAGATTTATCAAAAAAATATGTCTGCCATTTAGACAAAGCATCTAATTAATAAAGCGGAATTAACGATTCTGGCCACTAAGAAGAGAGAAGGGAGAAAACGAAAGCAGATCGTGCTGAAGATTTTGTGATACGATAGGTACCAATATGAGAAAACAGCAAGTGGTCGGTTGGGGGCTCTCCATGTTTCCATGTGGCATATGTGTGTACGTTGGTTTCTGGCTGATAATGCGGCGGGTCCCATGATTGGAGGTTGCACGCGTCATCTTCATTCAATAGTGGTTGAGCTCCTCTCGTGCTGCGGATGGCCGGCAACTGTGCTACCCGTTACACGCCACGTAGCGCAAGAATGCCGTACCGCGCCGAAATCTTGCCAACCACCTGGTGAAAAATGGCTCTCCTGCTTTTTATTCAGACAACCATTTATAGTTATATTCATGCCTTTGACCCGATAATAAATTTTCTACAAAAGACTATTTGCTCACTCCATCCAAAATCAACAAGTGTTTATTTTGATAAGATAAGAAAAAACACTAGTAGAGCACCAACAATTACTATACATATGTTATGTGATGGTAGAAAATAACATACCAATGTCCGTTTTGCTCCGTGTGGCCGTAAATAGGGACACAACACGGCGACCCAAACATACCAATGTCCATTTTTGCGTTTGTTTGTACGCACTTCCGATCCAAATTTAGGCCTAGTTCGAGTCGGCCTAGGACACGCTTCGACCGCTCATGTAGTGTTCGTTCCTAGCCCGCATGTCATACTCTCTCGACGACCACCAACCTCATTAACTATGGGAGATGGAGATCGCTAAAAGGTGAGCCCCCTCAAGCCTAGGCCACCTCCTTATCTTGTAGATCCCAGCACCGAAATGGATCCACCGCCAAAGTTGCAAAATCTACTCGGCCAGATCGAGCAGGCGCAACGGAGCGCGACAGCTTCACTCGCTGCATGCATGGTTGGACGATGGCGGCAGCGTACGCCGACGTCTTCGACCCTGAGGAGAACTCGTACGCTGTTGGGGTCGCAGGACTCGTCGTACCGGCCTGAGCCCGCCGGGATGGACGACTTCAACTGGAGCAGCAACAACGACGACGTCGACTACCTGCAGGAGGACGAGCAACTCAACACCAAGAGGGCGGCGGCGTGGTCTCTTTCGCACATCAACGTTCGCAGGAGCGGGAAAATATGAAAGAAGCCGCCCACGCACCAAGACTCGTGGGACATAATTGATGATCGTTTGGAAAACCTCGTTTGAGATGTCCTTATGGCCTTTCTGGAAGCAATGTTTAGAATATCGTTTATCGTTAACTTATCGGTAGACCCATGATAAGAGATATATCGGCTTATCGGGTGATAAATCGGTTTTATCGGTCGACTATTTATCGGCCATTTTTCTTGTAAATTCCAAATTATAGCACTAAAATCTCTAAAATATGCTATAAAAATATATCATATCGGCACTAAAAACTCTAATTTATGATATATAGACATACTATATTTATTAATACTAGAAATTCTATGAATGGATGCCATTAATCACATGTTGCAGTGCTGAAAAATTGATACATCGGCCGAGTTATCGACATATCGACTGATAAATCGCTTGTAAGACCGATAAAATGACCCGAATGATAAACTTCACCGATATTCATTTATCTTATCAGTCACCACCCGATAAGCGACAAATCGGCCGATAAATTGGCATATCGGAGGATATTTTGAACAGTGTCTGGAAGACATGATAGCAAATTTTAGGGCTCCTTTGATTCAAAGGAACTGCATAGGATTTTTGGAGATTTAGATCTTATATAGAAAATTTTGCTATCTTGATTGTTTGATTTATAGGATTGGATCTTATAGGACTTTTCCTAAGAACTCATTTGTATTGTTTTCCATATGAATTCTAGTATCCGCTCCTACATCCTTTTACAGTTCCTTCAATGGAATGAAACAAACTTGGGTGCATGTAAAATCCTATAGGAATGGATTGGAAATGACATGCAATACTATAGTTTTCCTTTTTTTTTTAACCTTTTTTCTATCCTACAAATCAAAGAGGCGCTTAGGCTAGCAACAATAAGTTAAGTTAACGAATTAATTCAATATATATTGGTAAATTAACAGATGCTTCATGGTGCCGCACCTGTACAGAATAATGTTCAATTTGTACAGGTGTGTATATATATAAACAAAGAATTACTTATTCTTTTTTCAAATAATTGTCCAGATTGTGAATATTTGCACTTCCGTACAAAATCCTGACAAAGACAAGATATATGGAGTACGTATTCGTAAAAATGCGACGTCATCGACGTCAGACATATGCTGCTAGTATGACGGCACACACCGAGCTCCAACATGATCGCTATCAATCCCCAATATTTTTAATCAAGAAAACTTTCCTCGAGAATTATTTAGAAAGATGGGTCAAAGAACCAGAAGATCCCCTGAGCTACGGCAGGCGATCGGTACACACAAGTTGTGTTGACTTGAATATTAAATACGCACAAGTGCGACGGGCCAACTATATTACTACGGAGAATTATTAAAACAAGCTTTGGTTTCATCCTCTGTTGGGCAACAGCTGCGCAGTTCAACGCGGGGCGGTAGAAAGCACTGTGCATATCGGAATTGCGGCTGCAGCTGAGGCACGAGGCCCAATTATTAAGGGTTTGGCGCTTTGCGCACCATCTCCGACTTCACCTCGACGACACGGTTTCTGGCTACAAATTGCACACAGTGCAGCTTCTTTCTTCTTATTATTTTCTTGGCCGGCCGGGAGTTTAATATAGCAGTGCTTTGGCAATCATGGAAACAAGACAACAAGATGTGTATCTCTATCTTCTGAAAGTGAACTTTACGGGAGTTTGCTAGGTAATGCCAAGCGAATTCCAAAGCCTTGTTTGGTATTTAGGGATTTGTGGGGATTATTCCAATCTAATTCTAAATCTCTAAATATACCGAAAAACTCGTTTGGTTCAAGAATTAGTAGGGGTTATCTCCACTCTTCCCCAAAAATTCCCTCCACTTTAATGTATTTTTATGTATATCAAATCCACTCCCTCCAGCTAGTGGATTAGTGGAGGGGGATTTTATGGGATTGGGTGGAGAAGAGAGTTTCACCCAAACATTGTGGGGATTATCCACACCAATCCGCAAATATACACTTGTGTGTACCAAACAATGCCTAAGGGGAATTGCTCGTCTTTTTCTGTGGCACAGAGGAACGGTAGACATTCTCCATGTTCGTTTTCCTGTTTTATATTATTTTTTCTCTTCCGATTCATTTTTTTATTTTTTTTCATCGTGAAAAAGTATTTCATGTTTTCTATTTTTTCGCTTTTAATATAAGCTTTGGTTTATTTCGTAGTCGTTAATTTTTACAAGGCTTTAAAATTAGATCCGAAATTTTGCTCTGCCTTTACATTGGGATGGGTTTCACATGCACCCAACTTTTGTTCTATTTAGCCTAAATTTTGGTCTGTCCATAATTCTGATTTGCTTTATGAGTGCAATTAGCCTAAAAACTTGCACCTAGTGGTCATGCTTTTGTTCTTCATGACCTACATGTAATTTGTTCCATGCACTCTGTTATTGTGGTCTAAATGTGTTCCATTTTTGCATATGCCATTTGTTTCGTGGGCACTATGATTTGTTCCACAAGCCATTAAAATTTTATTCCACTTAGTTAAAAAAATTGTTCCACTTGTAGACAAGATTTGTTCCTGATGGAGTAAAATTTTGTTCAAGCGGATCTAAAATTTGAATTCGCTTATGTTCATGATTGTTTTGTGGTGCTAATTTTTGTTTAGCGTGTAGATGTGATTTTTTTCTTCTGGGTGCTAAAAATATTATTCCACATGTCCCCTAAATTTGCTCCCATGGTCGTGATTTATTATAGAGGCGATATTTATCAACTTGTTTTCATTTTTCAAGTGTAGATATGTTTTGTTCCTATCGCAATAAAATTAATTTAGTGATATAATTTTCTGACCACAAATTTGACCTGGTGTATGATGTGCTTGTTCTTATGTGGGTGGGGCCAATACAAGGTATATAGATATCCATGTCAATATTACACATGTGATTATATCCACATGCCATGTCAAGGCACACAAAAAAGGAAATATTAATGCGAAAGTATAACCACATCATTAAGTGTCGAGGCCCACGTGTTGTGAATCCAACATCCAGAAATAGTTTATTGTCATCTGACATCCCTCAACTCATTACAACATGGTATGAACCTCTAATCCCATAAATGGTGAACTATCGTTCACATTTTACCATTAGATAATTATATGAAACTACGACTAGGGTTTCTCTCATATCCTTGTTGTCTTAGAGAACTACTCACAACAACAAGGTATGATAAGTTTTAGAGGCACTAGATGACCCGTTGCGCCCGCTTGACGCAAATAACGGATTTATGCAAGAATTTATTTTCATAAGAAAAATATGATAAGTCATTCCACAAATCACCGCTTTACATGATTGAAAAGTGAGATTGTCATACTTAGCTATTAATTGGCATATGATCAGGGGGTTCAAGTTGGGCGGGGTGGCACGAGCGATGGATTTTATTATTTTGTTGTTTGAAAAGGGAACGCAAGTAGCGCAAATAGTGTCAGGATTTTTTTTCATAAGAAGTTGTGGCCATTGCCATTATCGAGTATGCTTAGCTGACAAACTGGAAGAAATTCTTGCTAGTGTGTTTGTGAAGCGAGATTGTATATTGTATCTTAGCTGTCAAACTGGAAGAAATACTTGGAAACAGAGCACGGTCCTACCTCATACTGCTGTCAACATCAATAATCTTAGATCCCACTATAAGTTGCATAACCAATCCATATGTCATAATTAATTGGAGTAATACCCAGCTCTATAACAGTACCACAGTTTGATGCAAGGATAACATACACCTAGTATAAAGAACCTACTCTAGTAGTCATAGAGTGGGAGCTGACTGCATACCTAAAAAATGAGAGAGAAATAACGATGTATATCACTTGTTCTCTAAATGGTATCTTCTTACCGGCACTCTGTATTTCCAGGCTTCCAGCAAAAAGATCATGACGGTCTAACATGATGTAGTACTCGAAAGCCACAAGGCATTTGTCTGTGCCAACAAAGGAAAATAGATGCATTATGTACTATGCACATAAAAATCTGTTCCATTAAAGAACACATAAAAATTCAAAGTAATTCACGTTTGGTGCATTATCCCGCAAGTCATAGTTTCTCATGAAAATATCAATCTGGTTAGCTTAAATATAAGTGTACCCCAAGATATTGACACGCATTAACATGTATAAAATAGAACAAAACCAACGAGAGTATTTGGCACAAAGAATATGGTTATTCTGATCAATATCAATTCAAAGATAAAAAAATACATGCTCTTTACCGTGGTTGTTACTTGCTAGTGATTTGATACAGTGAAGCACATATGCTGATCTGAGTTGTAGCAAATATTCCTATTCTAGTTAATTACATTAAGCAAGACACATAAATTAGGTAGAAACCCAAATAATTTGGTAAGTTACAATATTTCTCTGTTCTCTCCGATAATACTGAACTGCTGAAAATTAATCACATACAAACAGACAAATCAACAAAATGCAGCAACCTGAGTAATTGCACATTCAGCATACACTTAAAATGAACTGTATGTCATCGCACACTTTCTGTGAGGTGCTAATTGAGAAATTTCGTTTTTTCTGATATTAGTAGCTAATTAATGTTTACTCTATGGACCCAAGGAACTTCACATATGTCTACCATTTTGTTAACCAAAGAAATTTTGTTCCAGGAAGAAAATTACTGCTGCAGTCATGGCAGTAGAACACTCACCTGAACCAAAGCATATGACCTAATTACAGCAAAAGCCCTCTACAGGAATAGAACCGCATCTATGTGATAACCTTGTTAAAAGACATGAAACATGCAATCGAACATGGGCGTGGCGAAAGTCACAGCCGTGCACAGATTTAGGACCTCTAGATGTAGAAGAGAACACAACCCCTACATATATAATTTGAAATGATGACATGCCAACCTTCCTACAATTTTCGTTCATCCCAAAAGCAATAGCCTTGATTATGGAAGACGTTGATTAATTGGATCAAGACATAAAACATTTGTTTATTCGGTTAGATTGAAAGAAATAAAGATCATAACAGCTGCTCCTCATTTCGCTTATTTATCACTACTCGAATCAAATTATATAGAATACAATTATAGTCCCACCTTAAGTATAGGTCACGTAGAGAGCCCAGATGGGCGAAAAACACTTGCTTGCCCACACGGAAATATATCGTCAAGAGAATGTTCACATCTCTTCTAGCGAAAAATGGAGAACACAAAAACTAATTTGTTCGATACAGATCGTACTTGTCTTGATGGATCAAGTATGAATCAGTGCAGACAATTGACAATTTGTGTATAAAAATAAACGATAACCAAGAAACAATGAAGCCCTAAACTGAGAAGTAATGAGTGAAAAGGGCGAAGTCGACGCTTGCATGTTCAGACCCGTGGCGGCGCGGTTGTAGAATTCCACCTCATGAGGGGATTGGAGAGTCACGGGGCCACTGCAGGAGCAAGGCGGCTCTGGCTCCGGCACCACAGCGGCTCGCCTCCCATCAGTGCGTCACCCAAGATCCCGCCGCCTCCCACCATTGTGCCGCCGTCGCTTTCCCGCACCGTCGGCCTCTCCTGCTCCTCCACGCCAGCCGTCCGTTAATGACAGATGGCTGAAAAAATAAATATTTAAGTTCAGGATCTAGTGATATATGTGGGAACTGCTAGCCTTTCAGAATAGTCACCAAGTAGCACACACGAACCATATGCCACAGTGAAATGCCAACTCACAAACTGAAACTATCAGCAAGAGGTGGATTGATTCAAACATAAATCAAGATAGTCGCGGGTAACTAATAAAAAGTAACAACAAACATTAAAGAAATCATTGAAAAACTCAGGAATGATTACACAAAAGGGGAATCGGGAGGAACAGATTTTATACCTCGGAGTGGTCCCATCAACCAACGAAAACAGACAATATAAGTCTTGTCGTACGTTCTTGCTAATCGCTATTTACTTATCTGGTTTTATAGAACAATATTGTATTCATAATAATTAGTCCATGCATATCCAGATTTTTTTATATAGATTAATCATATAACATATTTTTTGAAAATACCAATGACTGGATACTCATCACCAGGGGAATCTGCAAATAACAATTTATAGGTCACAAATTAATTTGGAAGTGGAACAAAAGTCTCACAAGGCCAACAAGATAAGCTTTTTCTATTAAGCCCGCATTATCTCTAACAATGTAGTTGATGAGTTGCAAAACAGAGCATTTACTCTGCAGGAAATAAACATACAATTAGAGCATAAATACCACCAAAAGGGACCTTGTAAAACTTTGTTATTAACCCATAAGCATAAAGCACTGCTACATGAATGCACTTGCAGATGTTTTGGTATAAAATAGAAGTTCAGAAACATCACTTACTCAATAATGTTGAATATGGATTTTCCAATGTAAGCATTAACTTTAAACGCTCAGCTAGCTTCATCCTGCCCCAAAAAAGACGTCAAGACAGAGCAATGAACACCCAAAAAAACAATGGACAAGAGAACATGATATATCACAGAACCATACATCACAAAGCAATGAACTCTCTAAAAATAAATTAAATCCCACAAAAGTATATTAGAGATATAAAAGCAACGGATTACATCATGTGTAAAAATTCTTGTGAGTGGACATATTGGTCGATTAAAACCAAGTCAGGTTATCATTCAGCGCCTTCACGGCTCTGCCATAGGCTTGAAACAAAGCCTCTACATCCAGTTCTAATCATTTACCTAATTCTGTTTCAACAGAACCATTATAAAGGCCACTTATCCTCCATGAATAAAGCACATCCTGGATACGCACGCGTCTACATTTTTAGAGAGTTCAAATAAATTATTTCAATCTAGATTAAGGAATGTGTTTCTCGCGCAAAAGAGGCGAAACAGAGCAGAGTAACACATAATTATGTTAGTCAATAACTTGATTTTCAATCGGCAAAAGGCCAAAAAAAAATCAAGTAACAGCAAGAAAGGAGGAGACATATCATAGACCTAACAAACTCAAGAAATTCCTAAGCAACCACTTTAAAGTCGAATTGAGGAAACAACACAAACAACAATATATTTTCTTCTAATCTGGACAGTAGGAGGAACATACCTTGACAATTAGAGAGAGAGAGAGAGAGAGAGAGAGAGAGAGAGAGAGAGAGAGAGAGAGAGAGAGAGAGAGAGAGAGAGAGAGAGAGAGAGAGAGAGAGAGAGAGAGAGAGAGAGAGAGAGAGAGAGAGAGAGAGAGAGAGAGAGAGAGAGAGAGAGAGAGAGAGAGAGAGAGAGAGAGAGAGAGAGAGAGAGAGAGAGAGAGAGAGAGAGAGAGAGAGAGAGAGAGAGAGAGAGAGAGAGAGAGAGAGAGAGAGAGAGAGAGAGAGAGAGAGAGAGAGAGAGGAGAGGGGAGGGGAGAGACGAACCAGGGAGATCGAGGAATCAGATGACAAGCTCCAGCCCCTCTCCACCCAGAACGACCACAAAGAAACAACATATGGCCACATGCTGCTTCCGCTCCCGCGTCTCTCTGTCTCCTCCTAGACTGCCTCGCTCGCTGCGGCGCCGTGGTGACCGAGTGAGCGGCAAGGACAAGACGCGCGCCGCCAACGGCCGCGGGGCCACGGCAGGAGCCAGGTGGCTCTGGCTCTGGCGCCGCTGCGGCTCGCCTCCCATCGTTGCGCCGCCCAGGATCCCGTCGGCCCTCCTCCACGCGCAATAGTCCGTCAGACTATGAAGGAAAAAGAGAGCAGATGGGGATTGGGGGAGGAGGCGAGGCAGGCGGATTGGGGGAAGGAAGGACGGGGAGGGGGGAGATGCGGGCGCGGGTCGACTCGACGAGATTGGTCCTAGGTTTCCACCGAGCAGCCTATCGCGTCGCCATAGCACGGAAGATCGAATGGCCATCGGACCACACCACGGAAAATTTGGACGGACACGGACGCGCCTCGTGGCAGCTCGGCAGGAGCTCGGTGGGATGCATGACAAGCCTCACAATCCTTTAACTTTTATAGAAGTAATAATGATATACAACCATAGTTTAAAAAACCGGACCGGTCAGTGAACCGGTCAGGCGACTGGTTCACTGGTTCGGTGGTCGGACCGCCGGTTCACCTGGTTCGTTGCGACAAAAACCCGCTATTTTTAATTAAAATTTAAGTATCTTTCGTTCAAAAACAACCAAAGAATGTACATATAGTGCATATTTTAACTAGTATTCACAATACAGAGTCATCCCAAGTGGTATTGGGTCTCAAGGTGGGCGTACTTTGCACAGTTGAAGGTTATGCGTTCGATTTCTACGGTCAAGAACTTAATTTTTTTCTGGTTATTTGTAGTTTTGACCGGTGGCTCTTAAAAAACGGCCAGGTCGTGGGTTCCGGGTTATTTTCGGTCGGACCGCCGGTCCGGTCCGGTTTTTAAAACTATGTATACAACACAATTTGAAAGCAAGAGTGAACGTACAACAAAACGTTAGTCAGGAGGATGTTCTTATCTATCTATCTATCTATCTATACTTCTTATAATACAAAACCCCACTAAGATGCATTTATGATTTTTCTATCTCAACATGCAAGCTATCCACATCACCCACCATTTTGGCCAATCAATTATCAATGTCATCTCCACTAATAATTGTGATATTACCTATTTTATGCCACATAATCATGCCATCTTTTTCTAACCATATAATTACGCATGTCACTAAAATTTATTTCTCAAAATATACAACAATGTCACACAAATTAAATTTAGTATATCGATTAAGTAATCAATTGAATCTTGATAATGGAATATTTCATACATCTTATACCCATTTCATTTGTAGAATATTTTTAAAGAGATATCCGCTGCAACGCGCGGGGTATTCTTCTAGTTCCTTCCATATGAGCCCACAAGCCCTCTCTAGTATTTGATTTTGTACTCATTTGATCCTAGTATCATGTGACCATGATATCTAATTTAGTATTTTATGAGAAGACATATAGTAATTTAGAGGTGTATTGTAAAAAGGGTTTTAAATTACAGCATGTAAAAACATGAGATTTTCGTATTATTTTACCCAAATTGACATTTGTGTGTTTCTATCTACATTCTATATGTAAGAATTTAATCCACGTTTTCAAAAGGTTATAAACACATGTTTTTGCTAAGTTATAAATATCATGGTCATATTTAAGTTTCGCTTGGCATTACTCAAACAACACATACTAGTAAGTTGTACCATCATGTGCACCTGAGATAATTGAAATTGTAAATTTTAGCCATGACCTGCTCCAAAAATGACAGTAAATTATTCATAGCCGTATAAATAAATATATTTGTAATTTACTAATGAATATGATATCGTACTTGTGCACCTTTATTATGGAGGTACGAGCTCGGTCAGGATGTGGTGGCCTTGAGTTGGTTGTGACAACCTTGGGTTGGATTGGTAATGCTAGCTAGCCTCCTATCTCATGTAAGCTTCTTCGGCTCTCGCATGGGGTGGCATCATCGGCCTCTATCTCTTACATGTGATCTCGTCTGTATCGTTTTTTTCTTTGTTACTCGCTGACAAGATGACGCTCTATGGTCCGGAGCGAGAGGGCAAGTGGCTCTCTCTAGAGATAGCTCGGGGTGCTTCGTGAAAATGTGTCGGAGGAGGCGGGGTTCGGTTACTACTAGACCATCTCAATTGGCTAGTGTTAGGTGTGGCTTCTTTGTTTTTGTTGACTTTGATTTTGGTGGTGTTATCTCTACCCTGTCGGATATCTTTTTCATTTGATCGGCTCGATAAGTCGTCGCTTCATGAGTGGTTTTTTGGGGGCGAGGAGAAATCTTTTTTGGCTCGTGCGACGCTGACGCAGTGACGCCTGTGGGTGCCGTCGGTCCTTCCTGAAGGGCGTTTCGTGTACCCCTTCCACACTACCCATCGCGTACACAACATCGCCGCTTTCCTTTTGGAGGTGTTGTTTAGTACGCGACGATTCAGAATGTCGGGAGCGCGGTGGAAAACTACGGAGGGCGCAACAGTTGTGGGTCTGCTCGATCTACCGTTGCTGGCATTACTTTCTCTTTTCTTTTATTTTGGGCATGATTGTGCTGATGTCCCATCATTCGTGTTGGTTATATTTAGTTGTTGCTATATAGTATATTAATATAGTGGGGCTTCGAGAAGGAAATTTCGTTGCATTATGTCGGAATCGGACATTTTTGTTTCATTTAGGTAAATACTAGGGCAGAGTGGCCAAATGGGATGTGCTTCGTGGGTCGTCCCGAGGCAGAATATTTTTGGCCCGGCACGAAATTGGCACGATACGGCTTAAACAGGCCTTGGCACGGCACTAACCTGTGAACCGACACGACACGACATGATTAGTTTTATTTTAATCTTTAGCTATTTAAGGCCTTAATTGGGCCAAAAACAGGCTATTCGTGCCATGCCTGGTACAGCCTGTTTGCCCGATCGGACCTTAATTGTGTCGGTGGGACGTGCCTATACCCGAGGTCGGGCCGGCCCGGCATGACATGTTTAGCAATCGTTCTTAACGGACCGTGCCACAACTGGGCCATGCTTCCCACGGGCCGGGCCGTGCCGGGCCGGCCCGTTTGGCCACCTAAAGGGCAGAGGCTTGCTTCGGGAGAAACCTCACTAGTTGACCGTCGTTTCCAGTCGGCCTGAGCCTCCGACCGCAGCCACAAAGCAAAACGCAGCCTCGTTGCTTGCTTCGCCCACCACTTCTTGCGTTGATGGTCTCCTTGATCCCTCGCACGCCCTGTTTTGCTTCCCTGCTCAAACCCACCGCTCACGCTTCTTGCTGCTCGCTGCGGCTGCCAGCCATGTCGTCCTCGGCCACCGCCCCCATGGCCACGGCGACGGCGGAAGCGTCCCGGCCAAGGAAGATGCCGGTTTTACTGTTCGACATCATGGACACCATCGTGCTGGACCCCTTCTACCACCACATCCCCTCATTCTTCGAGTTCCGTATATATCCCTCTTTCTTATCCTTCCGCTTTGTTAATTGCTATCCATAAATCCAGTCATGTATTCTTGTGGTCTAGGCATCCCCTGCCGTTTAAGCGTTCGACAGAATGCGTGGTCGGTTCTTTGTGGTGATGTGGGGCCAAGAAGGTAGCTGATTAGGCGCGCGCACTGGGAAATTCACTACGTTGGCTGGTTGTAGCCGCTGCTGAATTACTGGGATTTTTACTTAAAGAAAAATTTAAGTGCAAAGCGGTTCGTTAGTTAGTTGAAAAATGTAACATTGATACTGTGGAAAAACCTAGTCATTCAGAATTGCAGAATACAGCAGAGAGATCTGTGAAATAGCGGGCTAAACTGTGACGAGGTGTTGAGAGCTATTTTCTTAGTGATGTTTGTGTTTGAGTATTTGTTAAATTACCATCTTATTTGTTCTATGGTATAATCCTCTTTATTTATCATAATCAAATATTGCTTTACTTATTTCTCTAGAAAAATTTCTTATTTGTTCTTCACGTCCTTCTAAGTTCTAGTTGGTCCTTCATTTGTGTAGAATGTCCATGAAGGAACTTTTGGAAAGCAAGCATCCGACAGCATGGTCCGAATTTGAGATGGGAATGATCAATGAGGTAAGAACAGTGGAAGCTTGAAATATTGTACAAATATGACCCATGAACTGTCACATGCTAAGATTGGTATCGACTGTAAGACCGATGAACGTGACAAGGTTGGGGGTTCAGCTCTGAGGAGCAAGCCAGCAAGGGTTGGCAAGCTATCGTGCCGAGCCTGGAGTGAGAAGGGGAGAAGGTCGGGGACAGGGAATATATATTTTTCTAGTTTATTCTTATTTGTTAGTTCGTCCATATGGTACACCCATACATTGTGTCACTTTTATGGGAAGACTCTGACTTAATGCTTAAAGACAGAACCCCAACTTCGGTAACAAGATATCCTTACTCTCAGTTAAAAATCCTTTATCTCCCTATTTAAATGGTTAAACCTTTCACTCATCTAACCAAAATAGGTAACCTTACTAACTAAATAACCTACTGTACCTACCTCTTTAATCGATCGATAACGGTGCTGTTCATGTGGATACTGCTCATGGGAGTATTAATTCCTTGACCAGTTACCATAGCATGGACATGCAGTGCAAATAAAACATAAGGAAAAATGAATTAGAGAAGGAGAAGCCAGCTGATAAAGTCCCACATGTGGTTCTGTATGAGGCCAATATAATCTTTTTTTTTGTAGAGCAGCACCGTGGAACTAGAACTTAATTAATTATAGAGAAGCACTGTGGAATATTTTCTGTCAAATAGGAACTCGATACGTCTTTGTACGTTTTGGACAGCACTATCAATTAGTGGGTTTGTAGAGATACCATTGTATCATGAACTTGGCCCAAGTTCCCTATTATCCACTTAATTGTTTGTGGAGCTTATGTAAATTTTTATGCATTCTGGAAACTACATTTTGCAATAGAATTGTGAAACTACAACTAGTTATTTGCCTTTTGCAATCTGCTTTACAGAACCTGTAGTGTAACATTAGAAATATGGAAATGGCTGATCATCCCTATTCTCATGCTTCTTTACTCTACACATGATTAATTGGTTATAATTTTGATCAGAGATTAAGTATTTGAAACATTATTCCATTACTCATGATTGATCCGCTATTAGTATTTTCACTTTATCTTTGAATTTACGTCATTGTATTTGCTCCTTCAGAGCGAGCTGGCTAGAAAGTTCTTCAATGATGGCAGATCGTTTGATTTGGAAGGTGAGAAGATCAAAGTTGAAGTGCCATTGAGGGTGCACATTCCCGTGTCTTCAAGGATAAATAACTTAAGTTCTTGATTATATGAATAGTCTCGCAAGCCTACTTAGTAGATTTTCAGTAGTACCAGAAGTTTGGTGCCCTTGCTGTTACCAATACCTATTGTGATATGTGTTTTGTAACCAAAAAAACCTACTCAATTAGTCTCTATTCTACTCTTTATCTTGCTTAGAAGAAGATTCTATTTTTATAATCCATTTCTATGTCCTGTAGGTCTGAAAGAATGTATGGTGAAAGCATATAAGTACATTGACGGTGTTGAAGACATTCTTTCCAGTTTAAAGAAAAATAACTATGAAGTGCATGCTTTTACAAATTATCCAGTGTGGTAAGTTTCAGCTTTCATGATACATTTGTACACAAATACTTGTTCCTCAGATATGTTCTGTAGGTATCAATTGATTGAGGAGAAGTTAAAGCTGTCGAAGTATTTGTCGTGGACATTTTGTTCTTGTCACATTGGTAGTACTCCATCTCAGATTCTTTTCGTTTTCTCAATGAAATATGAATAGTTGTTAAAATGTTTACTTTTTATCAATCATATGAACCCCCTTTTTTAATACAACAGAATGGATAGCTTCAACAATTGGTTCATTATGGCTAAAAGTAGCTATTCATATAACATACTAATCATCAAAAAACGAAAGTGTTTGATATCCCATCAGTGTTGACCTTATACCATCTTTCCATGTCCTTATTACTGTCTTTAATATTTTCGGCTAGTAAATATTTACTGATAGTCATACGCAGTGGTTTAGCAATTCGAAATCGTCATCAATTTAAAGCCAATATTTTTTTCATCCCAAAGATGAAATAGAAGGATGCATCATTTTGTGACATTTTATCAGAGAATTGGAACTCTTTTGATATCCCTTAGATGTTTGAAGTGAATACCGAATTGCTTAGTAATTCTGACATTTATAAATTAGTTCTTAAACCCTGATACATTTGTTATTATCAGCTAAGCATGAAGCAACACTATACTTGTTATGTTTTCATGCTAGGCCATTCACATATAATATGATTGCATCATAGGTTGAATCTATGAAATTAAAATGCTGCCTCTTTGGACTTGGACTTCCTATGATGCAGGAAAACGCAAGCCGTCACCCGATTTTTATCTTCGTGCTGTGGATACTCTGAATATTGATCCGGGAAACTGCATTTTCATTGATGACAGGTTTGTTATTTTCTATTGGTTATTGTTGTTGTGCAGTCATGTGTATTTCCTGACATGCTTTGGAATTTTTCTGCTGCAGGATGGTAAATGTTGAAGCAGCCCTTAGTGTAGGAATGGTCGGTCTGCATTTTAAAAATGCCGAGGTCCTAAAGAATGAATTGTGCTCATTGGGAGTTGAATTAGCACCTCTCATGCTTCAAGGTGAAACTGAAGTACAATGAAGTTGCTTCATGTTTCCTCTTCTGCTCATGATAACATAATTCATGCGTATAATTGATCCCTTTTTTTCTCTTTGTGAACTATGTTAAAAAATTGATGCGCTGTTCTTGTCATATTGAACACTGTAAACAAAACTTCCATGCCTCCAGTGATTAAATGGGAAACTAATCACAATGGATTATGAGAGACAAAAGCTCAATTGATAAATCACTTCGCTGAGCTCAATTCAGGATGAAAACAAATCATGTTCCAGTGTAGTCAGTAGTCCATCTTATATGAAACTAAGCTAAACAAACTTGAGCAGGATCTGCCAATGCTGGTAATAGCTTTATGTACATTGTACACACGACATCAAGTCCAGTATATTGCAATTCATGTTTAAACGTTGGAAACCCTCATCAACTCTTATGATGCTCATATTTGCATGATATCACCAAGAGTTCAGAACCCATGTGGAATATTTGTAAAATTTGGATACCATTTTTTATTTTATTTTACATGATTTACTTAGTAACGGTTCAGTGTTTCAGGGATAAAAACTAGTTTGGCTGTCATCACTAGTGCGTTTTTCTAATATGTTTATCCTTGGACTCATTTAGCATATAGACCATACATATCATAATGTCTTTGCGTAAATTGTCTATTTTATTTACCATTTTAGATGCTAGTTTTCACATTTTATTACAAATTTTATTCGATAATAATATGATAGCTCCTCCCTCTACACATATGGTTTCAATGTCACTTGAGATGCCACTAGTCTGTGGCTTGAATCGCAATCTGGTCCGTATAATTACTCCCAACAGATACTTTATTATGCCAAAGCAGATGATTATGTGGCAAAAAAAATTAGTGTACCATACCTCACCCCGTATATATACTTATTTTCAAAATCTCCTCAAGTACAAGCTGGCAGCAATATGGTCCTGCCCTTATTATCTTGCATATTTAAACGTTGGAAACCCTCAACACATTGTATGGTGCACATGGCGCACATATTTGCATGGATGTCAGCAAGTAGTTCAAAACCCATGTGTATTTCGTGGTTCAAAACTAACTTATCTTTCATCACCAATATCAGGTTCGTCTATATGCTTTTTGTCCTAGCTGTACTCATTTTGCACTAAAACCGTGCATTTTGTATTGTCATTGTGTAAATTGTCTATTTCATTTACGTACCATTTTAGATTTTAGTTTTGATAATTTTATTTTGGTTGACAACTATCTGATAGCTCCTCCTACTCATACTTAATGAATCACTTTTCTGGGTTTTGGAGTTTATGGGTTTCAATGCCAATTGGGATGCCCACGAGTCTCTGGCCTGAATCACAACCCAGTGCTGTTGAATTACCCAACCAATACGCTGTGCTAAGATATTTATTTAAGTGGCAAATCTATAATATAAATGAATAACAATACAGCACAGCTCCCCTCGTATGTACTTTTCCTGTTCAAGATCTCCTGGAGTTACAAACTGGCAGCAATACAATATTGGACCCGTACATTTGATCTCCTTTATCTGGTCTACTGTTCAATTGCTCTTCATCCCCCTTATGGTGCAAATGATGTCGAAAATCAGTGATGTCATAATCAGGATCTTATCATTTCGCCACTCACGTTAGCTTGTGTCTGCTGCAACTAAGTTGGGATTGCTGCCAGCATACGACTACTTGAGTTGCTGTCAGCCTACTCTTTCCTGATGTGAAAATGATGCGTGTGTGTAACCACTCTTGCGCGTATGCATGTGTGGCAGTTCAGTTATGGTCAGTATGCCTAGCAAGGATTGCATGCTTGTATCGTAGGTACCAGGATCGTCAGGTGAAGTTGATGGAGGAAAACGGCAGGTTTTCTAACGGATTCTATCGAACAAACCTAAGCTGCTCGCACAGATGGTCAGCAACGGCATGCATGGTAGGAAGCAGTTGCGATATATGTAAGGATGGACGCTTAGCTTTCACTTCAATCAACCCACGACCACGAGGTGATAATATTTGCCATTTGTCAGTTAGCTTTTTTTAGACTAAAATTTGTCAGTTAGCTTTGCCCGATGGTTTTCATATCTCGGCAGGTTCAAGAATTTTCAAGTCTTCTTTTTGTAGTGCCTAGAGGGACCTGTCGTCGGCACCAGCTCGTGGTAATTCCAAAGGAATTGCACAACATTGTTTTTTTTTTAGAGCAACCACATATTTCATTAATAGAAAATCAAGTTACAATCAGAAACACATATGGAAACTAAAAGATAAACCGGGATAAAATGATTATCCTGAATTTGCGAATAAAACCCTAAAGGATCGAGAAATACAAAACGATCCATAAGATTTACTGCAACCACCGTAGCGAGCGGCCACCGTTCTCCTCCAGCGCCGCCGAAAGAAACGCCGAGCCTCCACCATTGCAAGATCCGAGAAAACAACATTGCCAACGAGGCTTTGTGAGTCGATGAACAGACCCGCTGCACGTAGCAAGGCACATGTCGTTGTGACACGTCGACCGGGGGACGTCCCCGTGCTGTCTTGGACCAAGATATGTCGCCTCCCATCGACGAAGTCGGAGAGGAACGGCAGATCCACCACCTCCGGACCAGCATCCTCGCTCCAGAAGAACCATCCCGCCCCGGCCGCCAGCGTTGTCGCGAATAACCACGAACGCCAGCGACACACCGAGAAACTGATCTCGCCAGATCTGAAGAACGGCGAGAAAACCAAGCTGCTGATCTGAACGACCAAGCAGCAAACTTTGCCATCAACTCCGAGGCGCCGTCCAGAAGATCGCCGCCGGTATGGGAGTGAAGTTGAGGCAGATTTATTTGCACAGGCGCCGCTCCCACCACCCCAACGACGCCCCAAGAAACCAGTAGGCTAACCCTAACTACAGACCGGCGCCGAAGCGACATGGTCACCACCTCCTCGCGTCGCCGGAGTGGCCAACGGAGGGAGCAGGAACCGACGGCGGCCGATGTAGTTGGAGCCTGATCCGTCGCCTGCCTAGATCGCTTTTTCATGCGGAGGAGCGGAATTGCACAACATTGTTGGATAGTGCTACTGCATGAACTCACATTTGGCATGAAAGCGGCGAGTCGGCAAGCAAATCGCACGAGGAAGCTCATCATCAGAGCTACTCGTCTCGACCAAAATCAGCATAGAACAAAGTCATGCATTGCTCCTTGTCCCGGCGCGGTAATTCAGTCTGGAAATCGATCTCCATCTACCCAGAGGATAGCACTCATCTCCACACGCACAAGGAAGGAAGCCCCACCGAATAGTAGATCATCATTGGGAACATGTTCCACCTCAGCATTGCTTCCCTTCTACTCCCCTCCACCGCCGGGCTGGTTCCTCCTTCCGTGGTGCGCACGACCCATGCCGTTGCCGTCGTCGACCGAGCGTTGGCCCCCCCACCGTAACCACCTCCCTCACTACCCGGTTCACCGCCATCACGGCGTCACCAACCCTCTCCCAAGCTTTGCCCGTTTGCGCTGCGCGTGTGGATGAAAAAGGAGAAAAAGAAGGAAAAAGTTCCCCTTTCCTCCAACCTGAACAGAAACAAAGGTTCCTACCGCGATCATTGAGCCGTTATTAGCAATTAGCATGCGCGGATGCATAATGCAATTCTGCCGAGATTTGCCTGTCCATAGGGGTATATATGACGCCTTAAATACGCTTCGCCAACCAGGCAACCACACTCTCGCTCCAGATACACAGTGACGCACGATTATTGTTGCACATTGACATCCCTTCGTACGCTCTCTCCCTCGGACTCGCGACTCTCTTTCACTCTTTCTGCACACTACTCGCTTTCGAGCTCTCCGGCTGAAACAGAGAGCAACCAACCAGTTTGCAGAGAAGCGCAAGGAAACCAGTTTTCGTATTACTAGATGACGAGGAGCCTACTGCGCTGCTCACTTGGAATACTGCTGCTGACGCTGCTTCTCGCGCTTGCGTCTTCGCCGCCGGCGACGTCGCTGTCGGCCGACGGGCTCGCGCTGCTGGCGTTCAAGTCCGCGGTCACCGACGACCCCTCCGTGGGCGCTCTCGGCGTGGTCGGCCAACGACACGGACCCGTGCCGCTGGCCGGGCGTGGCCTGCGTCAACACCTCCTCCTCCGAGCTGCGCGTCGCCGGCCTGGCCGTCGCGGGGAAGAACCTCACCGGCTACGTCCCGTCCGAGCTCGGCTCGCTCGCCTTCCTCCGCCGGCTCAACCTCCACGGCAACCGCCTCTCCGGCACCGTCCCGCCGGCGCTCGCCAACGCCACGTCGCTGCGCTCCATCTTCCTCTACGACAACAACCTCACCGGCGCGTTCCCGGCGTCGCTCTGCGACCTCCCGCGGCTGCAGAACCTCGACCTGTCCAAGAACGCGCTCACCGGCGCGCTCCCGGCGGGACCTCGGGCGCTGCAAGGAGCTGCAGCGGCTGCTCCTCTCGAGCAACCACTTCTCCGGCGTGATACCGGCGAGCGCGTTACCGAAGATGGTAAGCCTGCAGCTGCTCGACCTGTCGTCCAATTCCCTGACCGGCGTCATCCCGCCTGAACTCGGCAAGCTCCCGGCGCTGGCCGGCACGCTGAACATCTCCCGCAACCACCTCTCCGGCGGGGTGCCGCCGGAGCTCGGGCATCTCCCGGCCACGGTCAGCCTCGACCTCCGCTTCAACAACCTCTCCGGCGAGATCCCGCAGTCCGGGTCCCTCGCCAGCCAGGGCCCGACGGCCTTCCTCAACAACCCCGGCCTCTGCGGCTTCCCGCTCCAGGTCGCATGCCACGCGGCCCCGCTGTCCACATCCTCTGCACCGCCTCCGACCGTCGCTGGTTCCGACAGCAGCGTGGGTGGCGGCCCTCGGCAGCCCATCAAGACCAGCCTCATCGTTCTCATCTCGGTCGCCGACGCGGCCGGCGTCGCTCTCGTTGGTGTGATCGTGGTGTACGTATACTGGAAGCTGCGCGACCGGCGTGGGGTCGACGGCGACGAGGAGGAGGAGGGCCGGGGACTCTTCGCGTGCCCGTGCATGCGCGCCAGCACGTGCGGGGACTCGTCGGAAGGGTCGGACGCCGGGGGCAGCGAGAAGAAATGCAGCGGGGGATCAGGTGGAGGCGAGGACGGGGAGCTGGTGGCGATCGACAAGGGGTTCCGGATGGAGCTGGACGAGCTGCTGCGGTCGTCGGCGTACGTGCTGGGCAAGGGCGGGAAAGGGATCGTGTACAAGGTGGTGGTGGGCAACGGGACGACGCCCGTGGCCGTGCGTCGGCTCGGCGGCGGCACCGCGGCGCCGGAGAAGTACAAGGAGTTCGCGGCGGAGGCGGGCGCCATCGGGCGGGTGCGGCACGCCAACGTGGTGAGGCTGCGCGCCTACTACTGGTCGGCGGACGAGAAGCTCGTCGTCACGGACTTCATCAACAACGGCAACCTCGCGACGGCGCTGCGCGGTAAGTCCCCTGACAGACACTCCCGTTCGCGCTTCTTTTCTTCCAACGGTTGGTTTGTGTTCCTTGTTTCCCTGCTTTGGCCGAACGTAGTAGTAATGACAACGGGTCCACCTCTCAGTGACACTTTCTATCCGTCTCTTGTTGTTATGAACTGGTTCAGGAAAACCTCTCATGCAAATCCAAAGGTTATGAAGCCACTCCAGTAGACTTAAAAACACACGACACAAAGGTGATGAAGCCACGCTAGTCTTGAAGACGAATGGAACAAAATACCGGAACAGAACGGGTCTTGTAATAATTGGCGAATACGATACAAATCCTCTGTTGTTGGCCATACCTGCAGGAACATGATAACATTCGATTCACCCCCGACCCCGAGTCCCTAGCTCATGAGCCAAATGAATTTGCGCAAGGCAAGGCTGTGTTTGTTTTGGATCGCGGCTTCTCCACGCGAAATGCATCGGTGTGTCCTGGATTCTAGCGTGTGGCTGGTCCAAGAGTGACCGAGTAGGGAGTCATGGCCGCTGTGAAAAGCTTCCAAGCGAGCCAGGTCGGATTGCGCATATGCAATCTTGTCCAGTGCATGTCATGGACCACGGCGCAGCATCTGGTCATCTGGACGGCGATGTAGGCTTGGCCATTGGTGCCTATAGTAGTATCCATGATGATGGTCCGTCCGGTTGGCCCCTGCCCTGCCCTGCCTCATCGGTTAGTGTCACTTTCAGCGTCACCTTTCTCTAGTCGTGCATGGGTGCCGAGGGTGGTACTGAACTGCATTTGCCACGCTAGTTTCTTTCTTAGGAGACGTACTGAATCATGTGATCGGCTGCATGCCTAGGTGGCGTTTACATTCAGCATCATTGCATGCACTTGTATCTACAGTAGTACACTGCTATTCTGTCGTTGAAAAGAACTTCAGAGACTTCGATTTTTCTTTTCTTTTTTGGGTTTCCACCATCGGCCTTCACAATCTGCACTTGCAACAACCCCCCCCCCCCCCCCCCCCTTGTTTCGTCTGCAGAATTTTTTAACGAAGTATTTTATCTGTTAGACCAATGCATGCTAAACAGAGATTGCCCACTGCGCTAAGCATCCTCCTGGTCCAGATGATTGCTCTTCATGATCAGCTTTGCTACTAATCATGCCATGAAGGCTGTCTGTCCTGGCACCAAACAAAACGGTCAAAAGCGAACAAAAATCCAAATGTAGTAGGAGGAAAAGGCGCCTTCCGACAGACAGGGCGAGCCAAAAGGCTCTTTTTTGGCCTGAAAGCCTGCGGTGGTCTTGCTTGGGGATGGAAGCAGCAGCCATCCTGCAGGTCTAGAGCCCCAAAAAGGTGACATGCGAGACCAGAAAGGTGCACACCGGAGGCAGGCATGGTCTGGATAATCACGCCCTTTAACTAATTCGTGCATGCAGATTTATGTACTAGCTTGATCCATGTGCCCATGCTTGATAATTCTCACCGCGGTACGTTCCGGTGAAGAAATAAAATTTCCATTGTGTGTGTGCAGGCCGTTCGGGGCAGCCGAGCCTGTCGTGGGCGCTGCGGCTGCGGATCGCCAAGGGCGCGGCGCGCGGCCTGGCGCACCTCCACGAGTGCAGCCCGCGGCGGTACGTCCACGGGGAGGTCAAGCCGTCCAACGTCCTCCTCGACGCCGACTACAACGCCCTCGTCTCCGACTTCGGCCTCGCGCGCCTCCTCACCATCGCCGGCTGCGCGGACGCCGCCGGCGCCGGCGCCGGCGGCATACTGGGTGGCGCTCTCCCGTACGTCAAGCCGGCGCCGGACCGGCCCAACGCGTACCGCGCGCCCGAGGCTCGCGTGCCCGGGGCGCGGCCGAGCCAGAAGTCGGACGTGTACTCCTTGGGCGTCCTGCTGCTGGAGCTGCTCACTGGGCGGTCGCCCGAGCAAGCGTCGCCCTCCGCTTCCTTGACGCCGTCGATGTCGTTCCCGGGGCCTGGTGCCGCCGACGGGAAGCAGCAGCAGCAGCAGCAGCCGGAGATCGTGAGGTGGGTGCGGCAAGGGTTCGAGGACGCGCGGCCGCTGTCGGAGCTGGCCGATGAGGCCGTGCTGCGGGACGCCGGCGCGCGCAAGGAGGTGGTGGCGGCGTTCCACGTCGCGCTCGGCTGCGTCGAGGCCGACCTGGACAGACGGCCGCGGATGAAGGCCGTGTCCGACAGCCTCGAGAAGATCGGGTCGTGAGAGCAGTACGCTGCCACTGCCATGCTTCCGTTGTCCGTTCTCACAACTTGGTTATCACACGATCGACGAATTTCTCTCTTTCTTTTTACTTAATCATCATCATGTGTTATATATCATTTCTAGGCACTTTCGTGTCGTTTTTTTTTCCGTGGTCTTGTCAGAATTGCCAACTGTACCTCTGATCCCAACAATCCCAATGTTGGAATTTCATCGCGGCTAAGAGCGGCTCTCTCCGGCATATGCGGTATCGCTGGCGGTTTATCTGGTTACACAGCGCGCGGGGCAACGGAGAATTCAGACGCACTAACACAAAAATTTGGGCGTCAGGAAATTTTCAGATTAACGGACGTGCCAAACCAGTGCGCCGCAAACTTTCGTCGAGTTCGCCGGAGTTTTACAGAAATTTAAAAAGTTCGACGGAAATTTAACTAAAACAGAAATTTAAACTAAAACATCAGAACTTCAGTAAGAGAAGCCGCCGCCGCCGTCGGAGCACGACGTTGTGACGTCGGAGGTCGTTCACATATATTCCCACTTGGAATCGTCGGACGGCCAATCCTTGTCGTTGTCGGCTTCCACCTCCGCCATGACTGCAGCGTCCCTGCCGCATCCTCCGCCCGGCGCTGCGCATAGAAGGTGCACTCGCGGCCACGTCCTCGGGAAAGCGCTCGGCCGACAGAGCCATCGCCTGCTCGGCGATGGCGAGGCGGCACTGAATCTGCCTGTTGCGGCGGTTGTCCTTCCCCGTGACAATGTTCGGTAGCGGCGCCAGGTCTTGCGCCTGCTGCCGCGTCGAGACGTCGTGGAAATTCGTGCCGTTGCGCGGCCGCCCGAGATTCCACGCCGCCGCCGCTTCCCACGCGCATGCAGCTTCGTGGGATGTCTTGAAGGTCCCGAGGCCGATCCGGGTGTCGCCGCTGCGGATCTCCGCGTAGAAGGTGTCGTTCGGCCGCGCCCGGATGCTGCGGTAGCCGCTCAGGTTTCGGCGCGGCAGCATTGCGGCGGACAGCGACGCGTGGAAGAGAGAGAGGGGAGATGGCGCAGGCGGCGGCGCGTGTTAGAGGACGGGAGAAGGCGCGAATGCTTCTGTGGCCGTTGCTCACGGAGCCGTGCGACAATTTGTACTGCTCGACGTATTCCCGTGACCGCTAGAGCTTCCCTCGTTGGCCTGCGCGCGCAAAATCGTTCTTTTTTCGGGCGGACGGGCCCGTGGGATGGCGCCTCCGCTGGAGATGCTCTAACAAAGCAAGAGAGAGAAACAGGGGTCTTGCCCACCACACTCCTCCCACCTTGTGCCGTGATCGAAGGCACATCCATACGTTTAATTCTCACTTGATTCATCCAATTTCAGTTCTAACTTGGTGTGAAAATTTCAGTTTTAACTTATGTAAAACCCATATGACTTGCAACTCATGTTAATCCATTTGCAACAAAAAAAAAAGTCTGATTAGCAACCTATGTGCAACTAGAGAACATATGAGTTGCAATCCATATACAACTCATAGACCGCACGAATCACCATGTAAACCGGGCGGTTATAGAGCTAAGTGAGATCTAACTTTCTTTTTGTTAGACAATGTAACCGTACTGTATACGGTATGGAGTAGTGCTCCAAACGTATACGTACACAACCGGTACACGCCACGTATGGGAGCTCTTCCCTACTCTATAACATGCAACCGATGCCCCCTAGCAGGGTTACGCATCGTTCCCCAAACATCGAGATGGTACCAGAGCAATCTTTCTCATAAACCTAGTTGCCGACAAAACCACAACCAGCCGCCGCCTCTGCCGTGTGATCTCACCGGCCGCCGCAGCCGCCGCCAAGCCTCAAAACCAAAAACCAGCCACCGCAGGTTCTCTGTAGTTGCTCCCTCAAGCCACAACCAAAACCATAACCCTAAAGCCACACCCGAAAAACCAATCTACAAGCTACAAAGAAAACCAAACCCCAAATCCCCATCGACATCGACAAAGATCCAATGGCAAGCTCCACTGTGCCCTCCGTTGCTGCTTCACTTGGCTCGCCTCCTACGCAGAAGTTGACCCGCACAAATTTTTTGTTTTGGAAAACCCTCTTCTCCCCGACTCTCCGTGGCGCCCAGGTGATGGGGCTGCTTGATGGCTCCGATCGGGCTCCTCCTGCGACGCTCGAAGTTGAAGAATCCGGCAAGCGCAAGACCATTGTCAACCCTGATTATGCGTCGTGGATCGCGCGTGATCAAGCAGTTCTTAGCTATCTGCTCAACTCCCTCAGCCCCGACATCCTGGCACACGTCGTGGGGTTGGAAACTACCTCTGCTGTCTGGTCCGTCATTGTCTCCATGTTCTCATCACAAAGCTTGTCCAAGGTGAACCACCTTCGGACTTCTCTCAGCAGCACCAAGAAAGGTTCCCTCACCGCAGCGCAGTACTTCTCTCAGACGGCTCGTACAACAATGTCGTTGCTGATGTCCACGGGAACCCTCACACCACCCTCGAAGAACTCTACGAACAAATTTGTGCTCATGATCTTCGACAGAGCATGCTACAGCAGACGGGAGATGCGTTCACCTCTTCGGTGAACTTAGCCAGGCGTGGACACGACAACCGCACTCGTGATGACCGCGTGACCGCGGTGATCGCGCCCGTGATGATGACCGTGGCGGGCAAGGAGGCTACCGTCGCTATGATGATGGTCGTGGTAATCGCTCTTTCCGCGCGATGATGATCATGACCGTGCCTACAACCGCCGCAGCTATGATGATGATCGTGACCGTGGCTACAATCGCCGCGGCTATGAAGATGATGCGCGTCGCGGATATGATGATGGCATGCGCCGTCGCTTGGATGCAAACCGCGATGGACGAGATGGTGACATACGCCGTGATGGTCGTGATGGCCGTGATGGTCGTCGCCGTGACCATGCACCCACTCCCTTCGTGGACGTCACGTGCCAAATATGCAAGATACATGGGAATCCTGCGAACGACTGCTGGTTACGCTACAAAAGCAGTAGAGATTATTCTGATGATGATAACGATCGTGGAAACGATCGTGGCCATGATCGCAAGGAGAAGACCGCCAACATTGCCTCTTATGGTGTGGACACAAATTGGTATCCTGATACTGGCGCCATTGATCACATCACCGGACAACTGAATAATCTATCTACACATGAGAAGTACATGGGTCGTGAACAAGTTCATGCTGCAAATGGTAATGGTATGCAAATCTCTCATGTTGGTCATTCAGTTTTGCACATTCCCAATAGTTCATTACACTTAAACAATGTGTTGCATGTTCCAAGTTCATCCAAAAATCTATTATCTGTCCACAAACTTACTCTAGACAATGGTGTGTTCATTGAAGTTCACCCATTTTTCTTTTTGGTCAAGGATCGGGAAACAAGGGAAACACTGTTCCAAGGACCATGCCGTGACGGCCTGTATACACTAGTGCCCATCTCTAGTGGATCATCCAAGCAAGCCTTTCTCACAATAAAGCCGACGTCTTCCACGTGGCATCGCCGTCTAGGACATCCCTCTTCGTTCGTTGTGAAGCAAATTCTTAGGAAAAATGAACTCCCTTATTCCCCAAAAATAAATCCCTATGTGTGTGATGCTTGTCAACTTGGCAAGAGTCATCAATTGCCATACCCTATCTCCACTAGTGTTTCCATTGTTCCAATGGAACAAGCGTTCTCTGATGTATGGGGTCCAGCACCTGCTTCGGTTGGCAAACATTGTTACTATGTTAGTTTTATTGATGATTATAGCAAATTCACTTGGATTTATTTGCTTAAGAATCATGGTGAAGTTTATCAAGTTTTCCTTAATTTTCAGCAATTTGTTGAACGAAAATTTGAAAGGAAAATTAAAACCATGCAAACAGATTGGGGTGGTGAATATGAAAAACTGCATAGTTTCTTCCAAAAAGTTGGCACCTCTCATCATGTATCATGTCCACATGCCCATCAACAGAATGGTTCTGCTGAACGCAAACATCGTCACATTGTTGAGGTTGGGCTATCCTTACTTTCAAATGCATCTATGCATCTTAAGTTCTGGGATGAAGCATTCCTCACTGCCACTTTTCTCATAAACTTGCTTCCAAGTAAGGTCATTAATTTTGATACTCTAGTTGAACGTCTTCTTCACACTAAGCCCAACTATGACTCCCTTCGTATTTTTGGACATGCATGCTGGCCAAATCTTCGCCCCTATAATGCTCGCAAACTTGCTTTCCGCTCCACTCGTTGTGTTTTCCTTAGGTATAGTCCACTTCACAAAGGAGTCAAATGCCTAGACGTGAGCACTGGACGTCTTTACATATCTAGAGATGTCGTGTTTAATGAAAATGTGTTCCCTTTTGCATCCCTTCATCCAAATGACAGTAGACGTCTTTGGTCTGAAATTTTATTACTCCCACAAATTCATCGTCCACTTCCGAAACTAGTGGGAATGTCCAAACTAATGATCTCATGCATTTTCCTATTATACCTGTTGTTACTAACAATGGTCAGGAACATAGGGAACACACTGGCGCAGATAGTTCCTCTTCAAATTCTGCATCTACAAAAAAAAAATCGAGTGAAAATGGTGCTCATGCGGCGGAAAATGAGCAAGAAATCACATCCATGCTACAAGACAACGACGCGGGATCCGATACTGATCCTGGATCTCCCTCGGATCACCCGCACGCTGACTCCAATGCTACTTTTACTGATCCCCATGCAGATCCTGTCAGACCCGCTGTGTCCCCGCCTCCCTCGCCGCCATGTGCCTCTCCAGGCGGGCCGGCCGACAGCGCCCCGGCTCCCGACAGCGACAATGCCTCCGAGCCGCACATGGGCGCGGGCAGCCCAGCGTCGCCCGCCTCCTCGAGCCATTCCACGTCGCACCCTGCTGACCGAGCCCGTGAGCGATCCCCTGCGCCGGCTCCTTTTGCGACTGTTGGTGTGTCTGCCGCATTGGATCACCCTGGATCTTTTGCATCTGCTGATTCTGCAGTTGGTTCTGTTCCTGGTCCGTGTACACGTGCTAAACAAGGTATTGTTAAGCCAAAACTCATCACCCATGGTATAGTTTGTTATGAGGTCAAACATGGTCGTGTGCGGTATGGTCTTCTCTCTTCCACAGGTGAACCTCGTTCTCTTAAGGAGGCTCTGGATCATCCTAACTGGAGGCAAGCCATGAATGAAGAAGATGATGCTCTTATGAAGAACAATACCTGGCACCGTGTTCCTCCTAGTCAACACAAAAATGTTATTGATTGCAAATGGGTCTATCGCATCAAACAGAGATCTGATGGTACCATTTACAGATATAAAGCTCGCCTTGTTGCTAAAGGATTTAAACAAAGGTATGACATTGATTAGGAGGACACGTTTAGTCCTGTTGTTAAAGCAGTCACCATTAGATCTGTTTTAGCGGTTGCAGTTTCTAGAGGTTGGAGTTTACGGCAGCTTGACGTTAAGAACGCGTTCTTACATGGTGTTCTTGAGGAAGAGGTTTATATGAAACAGCCACCAGGTTTTGAAGATCCAAATGCTCCAAAATTTCTTTGCAAACTTGACAAGGCACTCTATGGTTTGAAACAGGCCCCCAGAGCATGGTTTTCTCGCTTGATCTCTAAACTTCATGACCTTGGGTTTATTCCCACAGGCTGACATATCTCTCTTTCTATACAACCGTTCCGGCATTACAATTTATCTCCTTATTTATGTCGATGATATTATTGTGGCTAGCTCTTCTGATGCAGCTGTTACAGTCTTGGTTCAAAAGCTTAATGCCCACTTTGCCATCAAGGATCTAGGTGACTTGCACTTCTTCCTTGGTCTTGAGGTAAAAAGAATACATGATGGTTTGTTTCTTACACAGGAGAAATATGCCTCGGATTTACTCTCCAAAGTTGGCATGAATGACTGCAAACCTGCCACTACTCCCTTGTCCTCCACAGAAAAGTTAACTCTGACTGAGGGGGAGCCATTAGACACAGATGATTGTACAAGATATCGCAGTATAGTGGGGTCTCTTCAGTATCTCACCTTAACACGCCCAGATTTATCCTTTTCTGTTAACAAGGTTTGTCAGTATCTTCATGCACCCATGACATCTCATTGGACAGTTGTTGAACGTATTATTCGATATGTTAGTGGCACTATAAAACTGGGTATCACTTTTCAGCGGTCCTCATCCACTTTCTTAAGTGCCTTCTCAGATGCCGATTGGGCTGGCTGTCTAGATGACAGACGCTCCACATGAGGGTTCGCTATATTTGTTGGTCCCAACTTGATATCATGGAATTCTAGAAAACAACCCACAGTGTCCAAATCCAGTACTGAAGCTGAATACAAAGCTCTTGCGAATGCCACAACTGAATTAATTTGGATTGAAGCGCTTCTAAAGGAACTTGGAGTAACATTGACAGATAAGCCTTGCTTATGGTGTGATAATTTAGAAGCTACATATTTATCTGCAAATCCAGTCTTTCATGCTCGTACCAAGCACATCGAAATTGATTTTCACTTTGTTCGTGAAAGAGTAGCAAACAAAAGTTTAGTCATCAAGTTCATATCCAGTAAAGATCAGATTGCTGATGGATTCACTAAAGGCTTGCCTGTTGTTAGTCTTCACGAGTTTAGGCGTAATCTAAATCTTCTTTGAAGTTTAGATTAAGGGGGATGTTAGACAATGTAACTGTACCGTATACGGTATGGAGTAGTACTCCAACCGTACACGTACACAACCTATACACGCCACGTATGGGGGCTCTTTCCTACTCTATAACATGCAACCGATGCCCCCTAGCAGGGTTACGCATCGTTCCCCAAACATCGAGACTTTTTAGATCATCTGGGGCACACGCCCCCAGCTCCATTTATATATAAATGGAACCACGATTCTCAACGAAGGTTCCAACAGAAAATAAAAGGAAAACTACAACCTAGGTAGTTTTTGCTATTCCTAAGAGTGCAGGTTACTACTCAGTTTTGCCCACAACAAAGACAATGAGTTGTGATTAGAGCCAACAAAAGAATCTCACAAAACCAACAGAGTTGGGGTGAGATAGTGGATAGGCCGCAGACTTCACATCACCACGTGAATCGGGTTGCTCTCTTCGGGATGACTCTAAAGATATGAGAGCGTAGCACGCCCTCCATGAGCTGCAACTGCGGCTTCAGACTTCCAAGATGTAACCAATTCGAAGGACGTGCATCTCATCTCTCTGACAGCTGCAACGACATCTTCAGGGATAGCACATCTTTTCCACGAATAACACGAACTTGCCCTGCATCAGCTGCTTGAAAGGTTTTTGCCAGTTTCGGAGGTACATTAGAACCAGGCACCACACATGTTTCATATTAATCCACGAAACATTGTTAAACACCAAATAGTTTCTATTGTTCCAGATACCCCGTAGGATAGCTGAAGACTCTACATTAAACTGCAGAAATTTCTTATTACAGAGCCACTTGGAGGCAATTGATTCGAAATCAGTGACAATACATCCTTCCAAAGAAGTCTAGAAACTATGCAATCAAAGATAAAGATGCTTGACAGGTTATCCTTGTAAAGATTACACTCTAGATGTTTAGCTATTCCTCTTCTTCTCAGGTTATATCTAGTCATTAATTTATTTTGTGAGAAGAGCCACAAGAAGACTTGGATTCTAGGAGGAATTTTCAAGTTCCACACGGCAGGAAAGAAAACTTGAGTGGTCTCTCTAAAATTAGCTATTGCGTACATTGAATTAGAGGAGTAAAAACCTTTAGACTCATAATGCCAGATCAATTGGTCATCGTCAGTAGAAAGGGTAACACTCCTAACTATATGAAGCAACTCATGACATTGACTCATCATGGCATCAGAGAACTTTCTTCTATAAGTACGTTTAAGTTGGCCCCCATCCTAGAGATCAAAGGTGGTTCGGGTCTGTCGATTGGAAACAAAATACAAGTCCAAGAATTGTGTGACCAAAGGGGAATTCCCAAACCACACATCCTCCCAGAACTTGACTTTCTTACCATCTCCTACATGTCATCCATAACATACTGTAACTGCTCTGAAAGCCCACAAAACACCTTTATAAAAAGCGAAGATTGAACATCATTGCAACAAATAATGTTTGGATTCTTACTGTTGAATCTATAATACGTTTCCACAGAGACCCTTCCCCTTGAATATGCCTCTTGACCCAAGAGCCCAATAGGCAGAGGTTTAGATCTTATAGATTAGGGATATCTAGACCACCAAATTACTTATTCATACAAATGGAATGCCAATTAGCCAAGTGGATTTTGTGGTTGCCTTGCTCATCATTCCACATAAAGTTGGCCATTTTATTGTTAATCATTTGTAAGGCCCACTTGGGAAACTTGGAGAATGATAGAAAGTAAATAGGGATACTGGCCAGGCAAGATTGGATCAAAATGAGTTTGGCAGAAGAGGAGAGTAATTTCCCCCTCCGGTTACCAATTCTTTTGATAATGCTCTCAATCAGAGGGAGACAATCTTCCTTTCTAAGACTATCAATATGCAAAGGGATACATAGGTATTAAACTAGAAAACCTCCTTTGACACATTGGAAAATGTCGAAAAAAGGTTGGGTTTCTAATTCAGTCATATTAATGGGGATAGTTTCACTTTTATGATAACTAATGTTCATGCTTGAGATCTTCTTAAAGCAAGTGAGAATCCACTTTAGAGTAACAGCAAAGGAGGCATCATTATCCATGAAGAGTAAAGTGCCATCTGCATACTGCAGGCACACAACACCCCTTGGGTTGAACAAGGGACAGAGGCCCTTGATTAAACCATGAGAGCTGCCCCTAATTAGCATATTAGAGAAGACATCCACAACTAGGTTAAAAAGGAGAGGAGCAATGGGATCACCTTGTCTAAGGCCCTTCCCAATCAAGAAGAATTCACTTCCAGTATCATTAACTTTGACACCTACTGAACCCCCTTGAGTTATTTGTCTAACTAATCTAATAAAAAAAGTGGAAAAAAGCCTCTAAGATCTATGATTTCACGCGCAAAATCTAGGTTGACCCTATCATAAGATTTTGCATAGTCTATCAGACAAACTAAGCCCTGAGCTTTAGATTTATGGACCTCATTAATAACTTAATGAGTAGTTATTACACTTCCTAAAATGTATCTTCCTTTAATAAATGTAGATTGCTGGTAGGAAGTTAATCTATTGATGGCTGCTCCAAGTCTATTAGTCAGTACCTTAGTAAAGATTTTAAAGGAGAAGTTAAGAAAACTAATAGGTCTATACTTCATCATTGTTTTAGCATCAATTTCTTTTGGATCAAGGTAATCATTAAAACTAATAGGTCTAAACTTCATTGTCTAGGTAACTCCAAGTACCTATGAGTAACAACCTCCAAGACACTCCAAGTACACCAAGAGTAACAAGCTTCCAACTTCAACTCAACTAAATCCTTGTAGAGAACTCAAACCGATGCAACCTATACAATGGCAAGAACACAAGAAGTGCTCAAATCCTTCAATCTCAAATCCCACCAAAGAAACAATTCTATGGAAGGATAAGAGAGGAAAAACAAGGAAGACCTCTACAAATGAATATCAAATATATAAATCCGAAGGCTAATACGTCCCAAACGTATCTATAATTGTTGATGCTCCATGCTTGTTTTCTTTATGTTTCCCCATGTTTTCTACATATTTTTCTTTGTTTTTCGGATGATTTCATGAACTAACCTATTAACAAGATGCTTAGAGACATATTCGGTTTTCTGTTGTTTTATGTTTTAGAAAAGTTCTAAAGAAAATATTCGCCAAAAGTCCTGAAAATTAACGAAGGTCATTTTTTACCCGGAACAAAGACAAAGCCCAAAGGACAGCTAGAGGGGATCCAGAGTCCCACGAGGCGAATACCAGGTGCGCCCCCCTTTATCCGCGCCTAGGGGTCATCCCGTGTCCTTGGGCACCGCCTCTCGTCGCCTCTTCGCCCATAAATATTCCCTTGACCTAAAACTGATGCATAACGGAGGATTTTTCCAGAAACACGTCCGAGCTGCGCCACCATACAAAACCCAAATTCAGGGGAGATAAGTATATGTTCTGGCACTCTGCCGGGACGGGAAGTGCCCCCGGAGCCATCTTCATCGACGTTGCTGCCTCCCACGATGATGCGGCAGTAGTCCCTCCGCGGGGCTGAGGGCTCGTGCTAGTAGCTATATGGTTATCTCTCTCTCTCTCTCCATGGTGTGATCTATATGTGATCGTGAGCTATGTTATTACAGCGGAATTCTATGATGTTTCCCCTTCGTTATGTAATCTATTATGATGTTGCTCAAGTGATTTTATCTAGTATAATATTCCGGAGTCACCTTTGTCCCACGGTGCCACGGTGACAGTGCGGGTGTCGTGTGTGACTCTATGGATCATGGATTAGAGGGATACTTATAATGAACTTGTTCTTATTCTATTGGATTGAATTATGGAATCATGAGGTTTCTTGGTGATTGTGTTTACTATAATCTCTACAATGCCAAGGTGATAGTGAGGGTGCTGTGGATGTATAAGAAAGGTACCATTCAAGAGATAGGTTGTTGTGTTTGTTAGTACTATCTTTGGATGCTCAAAGTGACAGGGTTGGTGTATCCGTAGATGTGGAACATGAACTTTAAGGTGTGCTTATCTAGCCTTATGTGATTCTCATCTTATTTGATCCATTAGGAACGATTTCTGAGTAACGTCCATCATGCATAGTGTTAGAGGAAATATCATGTGTTTTATTATGTTAATATTGTTGAGAGTTACCACTAGTGAAAGTATGATCCCTAGGACTTCTTTTAGCCATTGCTACACCATTTACTTTTATTTTTGCTACATATTACCTTGCTTCCATTATTATTTCATATCACACATAAAACCTCTTTCACTTAATATTACACCACTTCCACTGTATCTTCGCCGAAGCAATGCATCTATACAATTACCATTGTATTAGGTGTGTTGAGGATGCAAGAGAATCATCCCATGACCACACCAACAACTATTTTCTGGTGTCGTTTATTACTAGGATATTCTATTAAGTGCTTCTTGGGTGTGGTTGAATTGATAACTCAACTGCTAAGGCTTATAGGTATTCTTTGTCTCCCCTTATGTCGAATCGATAAATTGGTTTACACTTTTCCTTGAAGGTTGTTGCGATCCTTATACTTATGGGTTATCAAAGGCTTCCCCTCACTAAGAGGAGAGATGGATTGATGGTATAGATCTAGATCTCCTCTCTCTTTTCCCTTTAATTGGAGGAAATACGCGTGGAGAAATAGAGAGAAAACAAGCTCCAAGAGGTCAGCAATGGTGGAGGAAATTTTTCTTAAGAAGTGGGGAACCAATGGGGAATAAAATCCCATAAATAGGTCCCCACGAAATCTGCCCGTTGGGGGAAATTGGGTGCCCCAGTTAGGGCCCGACCTCATGCCGGCTTCCCGGTCTCGTAGCCTGTCCTAGGGGCCGGTCGAATGAAAGGCTGGCCGGCCAACTGGGCCGTCTAGCCTTGACAAGAGATAGGTATTAATTGGAGTTTGATATCTGACTCATAGATATTTGCTTGCATCTCTTGCAAATTTGACATCCTTCGTTTGATATATATTTTTGGATCTCGCTATTTTGTTCTTTGAGGTATATTTTAATTGGTATCCCTCAAGTTTCCTTTGGCATTTTATCTTAACTTGGTATATTTTCCAATTGGTATCTTGTCAATCATGAGTTTATTTGGTATGGTTTTAATTGGTATCTCTTTTCATGTGTTGATTTGGATTTTTGATATAATTTGAATAAGTCTATGCCATTTCACACCTTGATGTGCATATCTTGGTTTACTTGGTGTTTTTTCCAAATTACACTTTTTTGTTCTTGAAAATCTTTGAATTCATATGTACTAATGTATACGATATGGAATATTTATTTTCCTTTAATTATGATATAGAGTAAACTCCAACAAATCTTAAATCAGCCAAGATATGCATCAAATTCAGTTTCATATGTATATGCACATATTCACGTGGAGTTTGTATCATGTATCCTAGTTTGTCTAACTATTTCGGACCTAGTGAGTTTGGGGACCATTTTGTATTTTAATATGTTTTAGGTACGTTAGAGACGTATTGGATGCTTGTCTCATTTGCAAGAAATGTGTGATCACCGCATGCTTTTTGGAGTTAAACTAGGATTATGGATGAATTCTTATCTACTACCACATCCACAATACTATCTCGGTAACAAATATCCACCTCATGCATATATTTCAATTTTTCAACCTTTTTATAGGTTGCAAATGTTGTGCTTAGTGCAAAGCTCTTACCAAAAAGTTTTTATTGCAAATGTGAGTAATATGAGGTGATTGGAAAGCTCTTGTGAAGTTGATCCCACATCACAAGTTTCTGCACCAGTTTACTACTACCACATGCTACAATTCGATGTTCGCAAGTTTGTGTACAACCATTTTAATTAGCTCTTGAAAATTTATGACATGATAGATGTATACTAGTATATTTGTTTGGCTTATAACTAAAATTATGTGTTTTGACACGATAGATGCATTGATTGTAGGAACGCTTGGTGCATAGAATATATTATTTGGTACCACGCCCCTAGTTTAGTTCTGAGTTGTGCATCACGTATGTCCCCTTTAGAGTATCTCCAGCCGCCCCCCCCAGCGCAGCAGGCGAAACTGTTTTGGTGGTTTAGCACGCAAATTGTTTTTGGCCTAGGGGGAAGGCAAACGTTTCTAGCCGCACACCCAGGTTTTGGCCCTCAAAACAAACAAAAAAGATATAAATTCAAAGTTATGCTTCCCGCTACAAAATGGCCTAGGCTCGGAGATCAACATGGCCACAAATGTCTGGCGATCATCATGTTACAGTTCGGCAAAAGCACGGCATAGCACGGCTACAATGTCCGACGAACGGACAACAGAGTATGTGATCAAATGGCTGGCTCCTCGGACAAAGGAGTTGATCCGTCAGTTGGCGCAGAGCCCAAGGAAGGTCAGCTCGGCGTGGCCTCGGGCGCGTTGGTTCTCGTCATCAGGGTGTCCTCGAGCGCGGTAGTGCCAACGTCGGTGTAGCCTCGGGCGCAGGTTATGTACTCGCCAATGTTGTCATCATTTGATTCAGGATGACGCCACGCTCCACCATGTACCACGCCTTCACCTGAGGTTTCATCGTTGTCGGGTCGGCACCCACCAGGAATGCCATGTTGGTGTTCCTCTTCTTCGATGCAACGTTGATTTTGAGAAGCTCGATCTTGAAGGCCTGCCTCTCCATTAGATAGTCCTACTTCGATTTCGCCTGCTCCTCCCTCATGTTGGCATGGTTTTTGGCGTCGGAGATGCACATGTCGGTCGACGCCTGTAGTCTTTCAGCTGCAGGCGCCGAGTCCCTCGTTGCCTTGGCCTTCTTATTGCCGATTGGATGCCCTTTGAACGCCTCTGGCGCAGGCGCGTCCGGGTTGTAGACATCGTCCTTGCTCTTGGTGAGAGTGAGCCGACACTTTGGCCACTTCTCGCACGACTCGATCCTACCACATGGAGGAACCTGAACTCCCTATTATTGTTATCCGGGCGGCACATGTCGAACATCTAGACCATTTGCACAAGAAGTGACAAACGTCATCGAATGGATAGGGCGAGCAGCCATGGTCGGTGACGTTTGGACGTACCTAGCGCTCGATGTTGGCACCACTTTCTGAGCGGGCGACAACCTCTTCCTGGAGGCCATGACATTTGTGCAGGCCTACTGAATGGTTGCCCAATGGTTGGCCATCGCCTTCTCGCCGTGGTCCGTGTGTATGTCGGCGAACTGGGGGTCAATCAGCTTGCGCTCGTCGAACACCGTCTTGACCCTTCTCCAGCAGTTGTCGGTGTTCTGATTCGCGTCGGTGATCAGGTCGATGCTAATGGTCTTCCATGCTTCGGCAAGGCAGTCGTCTTCCTTCGTCGTCCATTTGAGTCGGGGCTCGATCGTCTTGGTGGTCTACCGGCGCTTCCATTCCCCCTTGGTCGCTTCCTGCACCGTCTCCATCTATTCTTTATCCACCTCCTCATCCCCAGCATCATCGACCTCGACGTAGTTCCCATCGCCGTCGGTTTCCTAGCGCCGAAATTGAACTTGGGGCAAAGTGGTGTCAAGAAAAGAACCATTTGGGTTGCCAAGCCTATTGTGACTAACCTCTTAGGACCCAACTTGGTTGGGGACCAACAAGCTCAAACTTGATCAATAGGTGTTATTGGAGGGCACTGGAGACTTGGCTATATCAAGAAGAATTAAGGGATCTTCATCACGCATATTTTCCTTAAGCCAAGTCATTTGGATTATCATGTCTCTATCTCACATTCCATGCTCCTTCTTGCGGTAACTTGTATTTACATTATATATACATTGAAATTTGATTGCCCCTTTGCATGAATTGGTTTTGTACCTTGCTTGTATTTTGTATATGTTGTGCTTACTACTTACTTATCCTTGAGTAATCTAGTATGTGTTTGTCGGTTCGCATAACATGTATGTGTAAGTTTGCTTTGAGCCTTATTGCATCTTGTTTGTATCTTATTTGGATCTTTTGAGTGATTAATGGACTATCCCATTTTGGGAATGTAATATTCCTTTGGCACTTCACAATCCTAAAATGTGTGTACATGAGGAATACCAATTAGTGTCAATATTTTAATATTATCTAGTCTCTATGTGGTATGTCATACTCATGAGAAATTTGAATTCTAATGTCTATTAATTATATCTAGTTGGTCTTTGTTTGACTCTTGCTAAGAAGATACGGATTATAACATTATGGGGGAGTAATAGGCTTTGTCCATATTACAAGCCTAAAGAATGTGAACATTTGAGGTTTTGCCACCTAGAATTGATATTGTTGATTACCATGTTCCTGTGTGGCATATGTGCTCAAACAGGTTTCAATTTTCTTAAATGATTTTATTTGCTCATCTTTTGGTATCTTGTTTGTGAGAGAGTTTCTTGGTGCGGTTTTCCTCAAATTTGCACTAGTATTTACCTTCTCGGAAAACAGTTGCTTCTTGATATATTAATCATTGCTTTGCATGATCATTCGACTATTGAAGCCACCGAGAATCTCTAGTTAAGCGTGGTGTTTTCATTCCTATCCTTTTGTAAGATTTTGTTTTGTAAATATGATCATGAATATGTATGAAACATACCACCGAGTAATAACTCCTCTCCTTGTGCTTGACAAGTGATAATCTTATTTGTGGTATAATGTATTGATCATATTTACTTGGGCTATTTCTTATTTTTCCCATATTTATTGCCAAGTAATTTCTTTTGTGCTCACTCCCATTGTCTTCCTTTCCCTTTTAGAATCCCTTTGTTTTACTCGTATTTGGTTAGTGTTCTAATTGGTAAAGCTAAAGCAAGGATCCCACTTGTGTGCGTATTGTATTCAAATACAAAATTATAAGTAATGCACAAATAATGGGGGAGCTTTCCAATATTATTTAGAACACTATTTTTCTTCATTTGTCTTTAGATCTTTCTCAATTGGTATTTAATCCTTGTGACAAGTCTATTTGGAAGACAAAGCCTTTTCGTCTTGGTACTTTGTGCCATCATGAAAAGTGTTGAGGGTTTGGTTTAATTGTTGGAACCTTGCTCTTTTTTGGGGTTGGTTGTCTTCTCATTGATATATTTCAAATTGATCTATTTTGGATATTGGACGTCTTTTCATTAATGCATCTTTCATTTGGTATCTCTTTTGGGAGTTCAATATCTCATTTCCTAATTTAACTCTTATTTGGTTTCTTTCAAGTGTTAAATGGTTCTTTGTGTATCTCATTTTCACTTGATTTATTTTCAAATTGGTTTCTTATCAACCATGTGTTGATTTGGATCTTTGGTATGATTTGGACAACCTTTTGCGTGTCACAATCTTGTGCACCCTCTTTGGTTTTCTTGGTGTTTTTGTCCACACCATATCCCTTTTGGTTCTTGAAAGTATTTGCATGCATGTTTACCAATGCATTTTTTATGGAATACTTTACTTTCTTTGATCTGATATGTAGGGTAAACTCCACCAAATCCAAAATCGGCGGAAATCTCAAAAGCAGGAAGCTGGCTAGTCTTTTTTCCAGGTGACGGTAGTACTGGTGAAACCACCGGTAGTACCACCCCTGATATTCTCCAGCACATCTCCAGGAAGGCAACCTCCGGTGGCGGTACCGGTGATACTACTGGCAATTCGATGCTCTGTTGGTACTTCACGAAAGCCATAGCGGAGGCCACCGGTAGTACCGGTGGGCGGTAGTACCGCTGGTGGCACCGGTACCTCCGACGTTTCTTCAGGATTCCAGGGGTTGTCCACCACCGGTGCTGGTACCGGTGGTGGTACCGCCAAATCAACGCTCTGTTGGTACATCGCGGAGGCAACGACGGAGGCCACCGGTAGTACTGGTGGGCGGTAGTACCGTTGATTCCACCGGTACCTCCGGTGTTGCGGATTCTGGTGAGCAGGGAGAGATCCCTTCGGACTCTGGGACACTAACCACACCGGTAGTACCGACTGGTTTGGGGGAGGAGTATCTATTGCACATATTTATGTGGATCTTATCCTATGTATTGTAGTTTTTCTAACTACTTTGGACCCAATAAGTTTGGGGCCCATTTTGTACTTAAATGTGTTTTAGGTACATTTGAGATGCATTGGATGCTTGTCTCATTCTCAAGGAAGGTGTCGTCACCATGTGCTTATCGGAGTCAAGCTAGGATGACGAATTAAATATTATCTACTCCAACATCACCTTTGCCATCTCGGTAACAAGTATCTACCTCATGCATACTTTATCTTGTTTTCAACCTTGTGTAGGTTGCATCTTGACATGAAAATATTTTATTTGCATATTTCTTTTACTTCGTTGTAATACTTGTTGCTTCTATAAAAGCATTGCAACTATCTCTTTTTCACCTATTGATATTTGTGATGTTTTTTTTTGTTTGTGTTGCATTTTCATTTATATCCCTCTAAGTATAAAATTGAGCTATGTGCCATGCTTTCATTAAAAAAAAATCTTATTGGTGTATTTATGACTTTCTCCTTGATATCATGTTCTTTTCTTTAGTAACTATTTTATGTGTACATGTTTATTTGTGGATGTATATGAAAGTAAAGTATAGGCACCTAGAGGGGGGGTGAATAGGTGCTACGAATTTTTTTAATTTTTCTCAAAGTTTAGGCTTGACAAGAAGGTAAATTCTCTAGATAGTGCAACTAGTGGTGAATTTACCTATATGACAAGACAAGCAATTAATGCAACAAGTACAAGTAAGTAAAGAGAGGGAGGAACGAGGTAACCGATGGAAGCACACGGAGACACGATGTATTTCCGAGTTCCTCCTTTTTAGGGGAGTACGTCTCGTTGGAGGGGTGTGAGCTCGCCACAAAGGCCTACTCAACGCCACTAAGGCTTCACCCTATTCTCCGATGAACTTCGCCACAAAGGCCTAGTTCACCTTCCACTATAGAACCCCTTTGAGGCGGGGATCAAATCCTTTACAAACAACTTGGGGCACACACCCACAACTTAATTGGGGGCTCCCAACTCTTCTTGAATCACCAACAAGAAACAAGATGCCTAGGTTCTCCACAAGAGGAAACCCTAGGCAAGATCCCTCTAGCTAGAGAGGGGGAAATGAAGAACGGCTCGGTGAAGATGTAGATCGGGGCCTTCTCCTTCAATCCTCCAAAGATCTTCAAGATTGGGTGGAGGGATTGGGAGTTATGAGGGATTTGGTGAGTTCTTAAATGCTCATAAATGCTAAGGGGAAGAACTAGATCTTGAGGAAGAAGACGAGGGGTATTTATAGTCCCTCCTCACAACTAGTCGTGGTGCAGGAAAAAAGGTACCGGAATATCCGGTCAGCTAGCTCCACGCAGATCTGCAGTGCTGGACCGGATTATCCGGTTGATCTGGAATAATCCGGTACAAATAATCCGGTAGATGCCAGTACGCAAATCTTCTAGTCCTTAGCCATTTTTCCACTTCTTCAACTACAACCGGAATATCCGGTATAGATATGAAATATCCGGTACAAATAATCCGGTTGACTCCAGGAGCTCCAAGCTTCCAGTCCTTAGCCATTTTTCGCAGCAACCGGAATATCCGGTCCAGGATGAATAATCCGGTCCGAATAATCCGGTTCACTTCTGTGAGCAACACTTTCAGTCCTTAGCAGTTTTTCGCAACAACCGGAATATCCGGTCCAGGAAAAATAATCCGATCCGAATAATCCGGTTCACTTCTGAGAGCAAAACTTCCAGTCCTTAGCAGTTTTTCGCAGCAACCGGAATATCCGGTCCGGGATGAATATTCCGGACCAAATAATCCAGTTCACTTCTGTATGCGAAACTCTCAGTCCTTAGCCATTTTTTAGCTCCTTTCTCAGCAACCGGAATATCCGGTCCAGGATGAATAATCCGGTCCGAATAATCCGGTTGAGTTCTGTCCCAAAACTTTCAGGCCACACTTCACCGACATTTCGGTGATCGATGCCGATGTTAAGTATAACACCTGCACACTAAACACCTCGATAAATAATGTACTTAGTATTGTTAACTAACACACAAAACACTGGGAAAACGAAATGCACTTTCAGTATATCATCATGATTTTTGTCTACTTAGAAACTTATACACATAAGATGAGTTACTTTTTGATTGGGCATCCTCTCTTGGTGCTCAACCAATTTTTTAAGTGCCTTGGATCTTCTTATCTATGATCTGTTGCACTTGTTTTGTGTTTTAAAAGATATTGGGGGAGTGATGATTCCATATTTGTGCACTTTGTATTTAATTGCAATAATTCCAAATAGTGCATGAACATTGGAGAGCTTCTACATTTTCAGTAAAACACTTTTTTGCTAAAATCATGAAATCTTGTGTTCAATCGCTTTTTTTTATCATTTTGATTGCTTGCCTTTCTTTGGAAGAAGTTTAGAGAAATATAATATCATTTGCAATCTTTTTGGTCCTCAATATAGCTTGATCTCCCCCATCTATTCTTCATTGAATATGCATTCTTTTTCTCATATTATGAGAAATGCCTAAATTATGGGGGAGCTCTTACTATATTGGTTGTCTAAAATTTTCCGCCCATTTCGGCAATGGATGCCAATGGGGGAGAGATTTAAAGGGTTTAAGGGAATTTGGTTTTATGATTTGGTTTCATTCTTAATGGTTTACCTTTCATTCTCTTGCATCCATGCTTGTTTGCTTTGCATGTTTACTTAATTCATTATATAAACCCTCGTTAAAGGGATTGTCATCAATTACCAAAATGGGAGATTGAAAGTGCATGGTTCCCCATGTATGGTTTTGGTAATTAATGACAATCCTTATAGAGTAACGTTTGCATTGAGACATTCTTATAGGTTTGTCATTGGCACCACTTGAACTCCATTTGTTGGATTCAAGGTTGGATGCTATCAAGATCATAACTTATAATGAATATATCTATATGATCAATAATAAGAATTGTCATTCTATTATTGACCATATTACAAGCATGTCTTGAAGGAGATTGTTTGAACATTCATGTTTACCTTCAAGACATCATCATCATGAATAAAGAGAAGATACTTGGTTGATCAAGTAGGTGTGCAAAGCTTGCCACCCATATGGAGATTATGGTCAAGTGGAGATGGTCATGTGATAAGCTCTCTCATATTAGCTTATGGGGGAGCAATTTACAAGTCTTCATGAAGCAAAGCGCAATCAAGAAAGGTGGTCCAACTTGAGGTGATTAAGATTGTCATCATCTAGCTAAATTGGATTGCACAAGACAAAGGTATGACTTAGATAGGGTTTCCATTGGCACCACTTGAACTCCATATGAGTTTTTATATATTTTCATGTTCTTCATGTCAATCTCAAGTTCATCAAAAATGGATTTCGTATGAAAAACTTATCGGATTTTTGATATTGGACGTTTCTACTGGTTGTCCTTTATAGATAGGTAAAACCTTTCATCATTTGGTTTTATCTTCCCATTCTGTACTATTATGTTTCTCACCATATTTTTGTAGCGCTCGTCGTTGCGATTTCAACGAGCCCAAGAACATCGAAAACTGATTCCGGATGCAAAAGTTACGACCGTTTTCGTACCGAGTGTTCTGCAGTTTTTCCCACCACCGGTAGTACCGGTGCCGGTACCACCGGAAACCCCTACGGGATGCCCGTGATGGTACTACCGGTGAAACCACCGATAGTACAGTTTCCTGGGGCAGTTTTTCAGCCCGTTTGGTGTCCTAACTCACCCGGGGGCGGTGGTACCAGTGGTTTCACTGGTAGTACCGCTCCTGCGCGTTTTTGCCCCCAACGGTTGGATATTTGGGCGACCTATTTAAGGGGCCTTCTTCCCCAATGGTTGCCCAACTCTTTGGGCAAGTTTGACCTCCATTATTGAACTCCAAAAGCTTGCTGTCTCTCAATCCCTCCAATGATTCTTGCTTCCACTAGAGGGAAAAGAGAGTGGAGATATAGATCTACAACTCCACCAATCAATCACTCCTCTTTGTGAGGGGAACCTATTGGATCTAGATCTAGGGATTCATTTGTTGTTTTCCTTGTTCTTCCTCCTTCCTCCCTCCATAGAATTAGTTGCTTTGGTGGGATTTTGAAGAGAAGGTCTTGACCACTTTGTTTGTTCTTGCCATTGCATTAGGTGCATCAGTTTGAGCTCCCCACGGGATTCGTGAAAGAGAAGTTCGTGAGCTTGTTAGTCTTGGGTGTTTGGTCACCAGAGAAATTGTTCCTCTTGGGTGTATTGAGCACCCTAGACAGTTAGTGCTTGGGGCTTCCACCTTGTTGCAAGAAGCTTCTTCGAGAGCCTCCAATTGAGTTGTGTACATAGCCTCAACCCCGTGGAAGGTTTGGACAACGCCTTCAAGTCGACCTCATAGTTGAAACGAGCATCCCCCTCACCGGAGAAGCTCAAGGAGAATAAGGTGTGCACATCTGTGCTATTGAGGAGCGCCTAGGTGTCTCCCCACCTCTCCAACGAAGACGTACTTTCCTTGGGAAGGAACTTCGGTAATCACATCAGTGTCTCCTTGTGCTTCGGTTAGTTCTACACTCTAGCTTGTTACTTATGCATTTACCTTTGTGATAGCCTTTATTTTTGAAGTCATCTATCTTGCTATCACATAGTTGTATATCTTGCTTAGCATAAGTTGTTGGTGCACTTAGGTAAACCTAGCTTGTATAGGTTTTGTGCTTGATAAATTAAAAGCTAGATTTATTCCGCATTTACACAAGCCTACACTGTAATTATTTTAAAGCGCCTATTCAACCCCCTCTAGGCGGCATCCTGCTACTTTCACCTTCTTCTTAGACCGGAACGATCCCCTTCGCCTTCTCCACCGCTAGCCACTGCTTCTCAATAGCTCGCCATGACGCCCGTGGTTGAGCCTTCCCCATTGACCTCCGCCAAATGAGGAGGGATCAGCGAATGGCGTCACATGACACCAATGAGCATGGGGACTCCGTCCTGCTGGCGGGTACAGTCGACCTCGACGAGCTTTCCACGACGATGTACCCGATCTTCTACCAGTCGGTGATCTCAGGGATGGTTCCCCCATTCTCTCCCTTCTTTCACGCCATTCTTGATCACTATCGTATCCACCTCCTTCATCTTTCTCCCGACTCCCCCCTTGTTCTCTCCGTCTTTGCCTTCTACTGCGAGGCGTTCCTAGGCGTCAAACCGTCTGTGGCCTTCTTCCGCTGCTTCTTCGAGCTATAGGAGGATCAGGCGGATCTGGGAATCGGTGACCTCTCCTTCCGCCCAGGGACCGGCTTGGGGGCCGCATTCCCCCACATGGAGGCCCTGGCCGAGGCCCCTGACTTCCGCTCGAGGTGGCTGTTCGTCGAGGTTGGGGAGTTCTGTGACCTCCTAGAGTTGCCGGAAGCTTCACCCGTACGGCACCCGTGATGGTTCTTGGAGGAACTCTCTGGGCATAATCTTCAGCCTCTGATAGAGATGGTGCACACACTCCATGACTATGGCCTCACCTTCGACATGCTTGTGTCTGAGATGATCCAGAAGCGTTTCGCCCCCTTGCAGCGTCATGAGAGGACCTTATGGTTGTACTCGGGTCCCTGCGACCCAATGCGCCTGGATCATCACCTCACCAGAACACTAGTAGGGAAAGGGCTACCAGTGACGAACAAATATCAGCTACCGCTGGCGAACATGTGTTCGCCAGCGCTAGCACGCCAGTGGTAGCAGGTTACCGCTGGCGAACACCACTTCGCCAACGGTAGTGCATGTTACCGCTGGCGAACAAGGCCTTGTTCGACAGCGCTATGTTCGCCAGCGGTAGCTCCTCTGTTCGCCAGCGGTATTTGTTCGCCAGCGGTAGTAAACCTGTTCGCCAGTGCTACGGTTCGCCAGCGGTAGGTACTTTGTTCGCCAGTGGTAAGTTTCACAGGTTTGGATTTTTTCTTTTTTTTTGTATAACAGTTTGTATATTCTGATTCTGTATATTCCCAGGTCCAAATACATTCAAATTCTATAATTTGGATTTTTTGTATAACAGTTTGTATATATGTATATGCAATACACAAACCGAGATCCAATATCGATAACGAAAATAATAACACATCGATCTCAATAACATCCTTCTCATAAATATTAATACACATCGATCTCTCGAACCATTACAAAAGTATGACACATCGATCTCAATAACATGCTTTTCATAAATAGCCATCTAATTAGTTTAACGATTACAAAAGTATGACATCGATACAACGCGCGATATAGATCAATCACAAACAAGACATATATATATGCGGCCCGCCTCCGCTTGCGATCTTTCGCTAGGGCCAGCGCGCCGTCGACTTCTTCATCTCTCTGTAGACCAAGATAAAAGCATTAGACCGGCAAAGGAAATCACAAGTTCTTATTAGGAGCAATTCGTAACGAATCGAATACATACCGTCGATCATTTCTTCCTCGATGTTGTGATCTTCTGTTTCTTCTCCGGCGGGAACGGAAGAGCACCTTCTAACGAGTTGAATGGTCTCTCGTCAGTCTGCTCTAGCACACATTGTCGCAACTCATTGTTAGATGGTGGGGTACCGTTCCAGTGGAAGGTAGATCCTGAAGTTACTACATCCTTATAGATGATTGTGCAGAGCTTGCGCTGGATGCGACCAAAGTTTTGTCTGTACTCAGCATCAGACCATTCCACGATGCTGCGAGACCATTTGTCCACAGCAGCCATGTATTGCAGACTATGTTGGTCCTTCACGATCTCCGTCATGTGTTGGATGAGGTACCATGCCTCCATTTGGCCGCCTGGCGCCTGCTTGGGGCAGGGAAACTCTGTTTTGTGTCTGAACACATATTTTCCTTTAATTTGTTTCTTCCTGTCGCAGAATCCTTCCCCCCTGATGTTGCCATCCATAGCATCATTGAGAACAGTCTTGATGAGGGTGTAGTTCTTCTCCTTCATCGTACTCCCGGAGTCGAGATATACTGCGTGCGCGTCTCTCGGGTAGAGCATGATGAGGGTGCCGTATTTGTTTCTGCGCAAAACAGGAGAGTCCATATGGTTAGTGAGCAACACTTGTTCACTAACTATATATGCGCAAACTTATGTAAAGATGGGAAATATAACTTACTCAGGAAAGTAGGGCACGAGGGTGATCCTCTTGTTCATATGGTTAGTGAGCAACACTTGTTCGAGGTACTTTGTCGCTTTTGCCCTACCCCTGGGGTTGTTCAAGTACATGTCGTGCATGTAGTAGGGGTCTGCTAGCCCGATGTTTCTGACATTCTCTACGGATAGCTGATGCGCCAAGCTGAGCGTAAACAGACGGACGATTGACGAGTGGAGTGATTTCATGTGGAACATCCGGAAAATGTCGTCAAATCTAATGATGATTTTGTTTGCGTTGCCTTCAGTGACAAATCCCGCCGTAGATGGCACCTTTGCGACCAAAACCGGCAGCGTTGGATTTTTCTCTTTGAGAAGCATCTCCTCCATATATAGTACACCGTCATGGACGCTACGCATATCACCTGTCAGCAAGGAGACCAACCTCGGCGGAAGCATCGGTTTCCCCAACTCATGGATCTGATGCCAGTCGGTTATGGGTATCCTGTCCAATACACGTCCTGTCTGCGGCTTAGACTTGGTCCCCTCCACCGGTTGGCTCATCGATGCAACGGCAGGAGCCTTCTTAGTTCTTTTCCGTGCATACTTGATGTTAGGCTGAGTCTTATGAAATACATCCGCTACCGCCTCTTTGAGGGCATCCTGGCTGATGACTTCTTGCTCGGGGACTGCCGACTCTTGAGAAGAGAAAAGACGCTTTGTGCATCGATATTTATCCGCTTCCTCCGCTGGAAAGAGAAGTTGATCAAGATCATCCAGGCCGGGCGCCCCCTCGTAAGGATCGTCGACGAGGTAGTCATCCGGGTTCTCATCTTCGTCGCCGTCGTGCTGCACGGACTTTGCAGGTGAGAAATCCTTGTGTTGGCTCGGGTGCCCCGACCCCTGGACCGGTGTTGGAGTGTTGGCAGGAGTACTTTCCAAACGAATTAGTGATTTCGGCCAGGTCAATGGCCAAACCAAGCATTGCTCCAGGTTCAACTCGCTGTCGGCTGCGGGTGGTTGGTTCGGAGGATCGAGAGCACCGCAACCAGGGAGCACCCGACTTAACGTCACTCTGAACACGTCCTCGGGCATACGAACGCCGTGGGATACGCGGTTCAGAGGTGTGATGATTTTTCCTTTGGCGACATCCTTTAACTCGCCGTTCACATTAAGGAGCAATGTGCATCCCGTCTCGTCGGCCTGCGAAACGTCGCGCGATCGTTGTTAGAGACTGATGCCGTCACGAATCAAGTCATAATATATAATTAAGCAGTGCACGTTGAATTACCGTGAGGGCATTGAGCTCGGACAAGGGGGATGGACCGCTAAGTGTCGGCGGCGGCGTTGAAGAGATGTGGCGGGGCGGCGACGGATCTTTGCGACCTTCCGGCTGAGGGTTGGGGGCCGGCTCGTTCCGCGCAGCAGACGCCACGACGGGGGCCGCGTTCTGCGGCGCCACGACGGGGGCCACGTTCTGCGGCGCCACGCCGGGGGCCACGTTCTGCGGCGCTGGCTGCACCATTTGGGCTATGTTTATCTGCGGGAGCGGCCCTTGTCCTCCACCTAGCATCCACGGAGCTAAGGACTGAGCGACGGTCGAACAGATGGTAGGGAGGAGCTCATTGAGCCTCTCGTTCACAAGCTCGTCGACCGTCTTCTCCGGGCCCTTGTTCCGCTCCTTACGCTTTTCCTTGGTGTCGGGGTAGTATTGCGCATGCCGATGACCCTTTCCGAGGCCATGCACATGGCTACGATTCGGCTTCTTGTCAAGGGGCACTCCCTTCATCGCGTTAAGCGCCCTAATGAAAGGGGTGTCATACGGGTCCTTGTTCGTCGTCGCCGAGGACCCCCCGTCAGATTGAGATTGGCGTTCTTTTTCTTGTTCCTCGAGATACTTATTCTCGAGCAGCTTGACCTTCTCGTTCAACACAAGATCGCCGGGCTTTTTGGGATCTTCCCTGTAATGGGCCCTGACAAAATTTCTCACCTGCGGGTCGGTGATCTTGTCAAACGGGTTCGGCCCTTCTCTCTTCGAATCCTCTTTTTCCCATACTTTCTGCTTCCCAAGGTAACCCCGGCTTCCGAGATTGTGAGGGCCAATGTTCTTTTTTCGCTGTTCTTTCCCCCATTTAGTCAGCGCAATCCTTTCCGGTTTGAGTTCGTCGATCTTGAATTGGGCCAAGTCTTCCTCGGAAATGGAGGGCCACATCTTATGGATCTCATCAAAATCCTTACCCTTCGCAAGCATCTGCCGCAAACTGGATCTCCAAGTCGTAAACGCCTTGGCGAACTTGTTCAGTGCTAAGGAGTTGACCAGATTCTTCTTCAGGTCCTGGTTGTCGTAAGGATCCGGGAATTTATACCTTGTGTGCAGCTTCTCAATCAACAGGGCGGCATTAGCCTTGTTTTCTTTAGCTTTGAGGTGCTCCATGTTAACGTTGCCGAAGTCTCGAGCTATGCAGCCTATCTGGTTTCCATAGCCCTTGGCATAACTCTCCGGCTCGAGGGGAGCACCGCTGGGGTCCACTTCCGTGAACTCTTCCCGCATGGTGGCGAGCATGTTGTGCCGCCTCTCTTTGCGCCTAGCCGCCGCCTCGCTACCGGAGGCGGTATCCCCGGTGCCACTACCGGTTTGATCACCTTCTGCACCCGATGTATCGTTGTGTGGCTCTAGCTCCTGGCGAACGGTTTCGTCCATCTCGTCGTCTGCATCGTCGCCCTCCATCTCTAGATCCGGGTGCGGATCTACGGGTCCGCCTCCCGCGCTTAGCATGGAAAGCCACGCATCGTCGTTGTCTCCGCCGTGTCCGAGACCAGAACCACCCGCCTCGTCGTTGTGAGCCATATCTAAGGAAGGAGAGAAAACCCGAAATAAGTTCAACAAATCCTACAATTTAGACGATGTATACCCCATATGAGTCCAAATTTCTCGGACACTCTAAGTTGTGATATTTTTAGCAAAGATCATGCCAAAATTCACGGAAAATTTCGGCATGACCTTTGCTAAAAATATCACAAATGAAGTACCCAAATTTGCCGGAACGGAAATTAATCAACATTCCGGCAAATAAGGACTCACGTGGGGTACTTGCACATAAAATCCCACCCCTCATATTATCATCGTCATCCACACGAAGGTGGGCACATATCCACACGACCACACACCATCTCCACCATCCATCACCACCAACCATCATCACCACGCCATATCCATCACAACCATCCATCACCACCATCCATACACCACCATCCATCACCACCAACCAGATTCATATTTAGATATCAAGACAGGATCGACATGAATATAAATTAGCACATAATTTCTAGCTACTCAACCTACACACAACCACTCGTCACTAGCTCATCAACATAAAAACATTCCTAACACACTACTGCTGTATGCTCTAAGTGAATAACTCATTCCTAACTCGCCTAATATGTTTAAGTGAATAAAAACCATTGTGTTGCATGCTGTATCATCACTTGAGCAAACCAAAAAGAGAAAAAAAAAAGTAAAACAGGAAGACCTGATACTTTCAAAGCAAACAAACAGGTGTATATCAATTAATAATAAAGTGGCAATTCAAAACAAAATTAGTAAAACCTAACACACTACTGCTGCTGTATCATCACTTCATCATCAGCTATGGTTTTACATCAACCAGACAACAACCATCAATAGGTTCAGGTTCCTGTATTATATGAATTATATGAATTTTCAAAACAGAGAATGTAAAACCTATGTGATGCATGCACCATGATTTTTGGAAGGATCAAACATTGCTATTTGTTATTGTCCTGAACAACTAGAAATGAAGTGCTACTTGTTATGCCAAGTGATCGCAGCAAGTGAACAAAATTTCTTTCATCAAGAGTTGGCAGCAAACTCCCTCCCTCTCTTTCTCTGTTTGAACGAAGCTAACACAACTATCATCCATAAATCCAGAACAGAGCCCAATTGAGACAGATAGAAAAAAAAATGCTTGCAGCCACATACTTGCAGCCACATAGACGCAACATTTGCAGCCACATACTTGCAGCCACATACTTGCAGCCTCAAATAAAATTGTCCAGGATCATGTCATTCGGCATTTTTTATTTGTTTGATTTATGTTCAGGTTAGCTAACCGCTTGGGTATGATTATTCTTTGCAAACTAACCATGCAGCCCACATGCAGCCCACATAATTCAGGAAGAAATGGATACCAAGATAACACTTTTGGGGGCTTCAATACAAGCCTGGCAGCTATTTATATAGTTGAAACTAGCATTTCAACAACATTCTGAAAATGTTTTTGCCATTTTTATTGTAGCATTCTGGTTGTATTTGGCAAATGGCAACATTCAACATGCACCAGCCAACTAACATAACTTGATTTCTTTCCTTGAAAAAACCCCAGAGAAGTTGTATGGCATATCTGGAATTTCATGGAGCTCGCAGTCACTAACACCTAGTAGCAGTTACTAACCTAGCAGTAGTATTTTTCTTCAATCCTTCCTCCCTGACTCAGACACACTAACCTAGCAGTAGCATTGTGATTCATGCATGCCATGTCAGTCATTGTGGTGATGTTGTCATTGATTCAGAGCATGAGTCACTTTGGACACTACATCTAAATTCAGAGCATGTTGCAATAGTTGACAAGTACCATGACCTCCAAGTCAGGGTGTAAGTTGATGTGGGAGGCCCACGGACCCACATATCCCGCCCCGCAAAACACCTTAAGCGGACGCCCACGGGCTGACTAGCAAAATACGTGGGCATTTGCGGGCTGTCCACGGCGCCCACTTATCCCGCTTGTCATTGACACCACTCGAGCCAAGAAATGGCTATAAGCCCATGCCCGTGGTCATATGCACTACCGCTGGAAACATGCGAAACGCCCGAACCATCACGTTCGTGCCGCCATGACGAATCTGATGCTGGCCGGCGAAACCTCGGCAAGACAACAAACCAGATGCAGCATCTTGTCACACACTCAAACAGTGTCGCCGGGAGCTACGGCGCGGCATACTCGTGGCCTTCTTCTCGCCGGGAACTCTCCCGGTTCCGGCGGCAGCACCAAGTCAGTGCCTGGGCAAGTACTACGGCGGCAACACCAGCATCGCACGACCACCCCTTACTGATCACCCAGTCTGCCCACGCTCCATTTTTTCTGGACCTATACGTAGCAGGGCTACCGCTGACTCCGAAATACATGGACTTGAGTAGCTCCACGTCATGGACGTCTCAGTTCAGCTCGTGCTCAGTTGTCGAGCACTGATGCCAGTTCATGCCGCTGTGGTTTAAGTGGGCATCCCATGTATCCCACGTACCCGCAAAACTTAGTCGTGGGTTTTGGCGGGCGTCCCACAGAAGTTATGCGGGCACTTGTGGAAAGAAGCGGGCCTCCCGCTACGCATCCCACTTGCACCCTGACCTCCAAGTACATGATCACCACATGGCAACTTTAGCCACTACATCTAAATAGGCAAAAACTGATTGTTTGTTCCCACTGGAATTTTTTACTAACTGGTTTATTTAATGAAGGACCTTTTCTAGTTTCTACCTTGGTGAAGAAATGAACAAATACAAGTTTTCATGTATTATCCTTTGTTGCAACTCAAGCAATCCCAAAGTGGATGAATTGTCAGTCCCATTCACAAAAATACATCACTCTGAATACAAAACTTGTCAGTATCCATTCACAAAATAGTTTGAGAAAAAGTGCAAGCATGCAGGAATTTGATTTCGGGTAGAACAGAAACAACAATTCAGATCAAATATCAGATCAAGTACATCCAGGAACTCAAGCAGTCAAGCTAACAAATCAAATCAACACGTCAGTGAAGCAAAAAGTACCTGTAGAACTTCTGTCGAACAGGTTCTGTGCGTGGCAGAGAGGGGGCGGCAGCGGGCAGCACGCCGGCGATGCCGCTGTAGAGGCACGGCGGCAGCCGCAGGGGAGGAGGAGAGAGACGCGCGGGCCGCAGGCGTGCCGTTGATCGCCGGAGAGTGGCCGGCCGCCGTCGATGGAGCCGCGCAGGGGAGGTTCGGGCAGGGGAGGAGAGGGCCGGTGTGGAGGAGAGGGTGTGGAGGCAGTGGAGGGGAGGTACGTAGCAGTGGAGGGCGCGGTGGTCGCCGGACAGGGGAATCGCCGGAGAGACGACGTCGACAGGCAACTACCGTGCGCGCGCGCGATTGAATTGAAGCGATGAAAACGGCTAAGTCCCGCGCGGCCCCTGTGTAGCTCTCTGGGGGGCTTACCGCTGGCGAACGTGACTTCTGGTTCGCCAGCGCTACGCTACCGCTGGCGAACAAATCTTTGTTCACCAGCGGTAGCGTAGCGCTGGCGAACCAGCAGCCACGTTCGCCAGCGCTAGTTTTTTATTTATTTTTCTTTGAAATGATTTACTTTATTAATTTTTCTTGAGAAACATTACTGTTTTATTTTTATTTATTTCTTTGAATTGATTTATTTTCATTTATTTCTTTATTTTGTTTTCTTTAATTATTTGTTTAAATTATTCAAAGACATTTAATTTATAATCAATCAAACACATTGCAAATTAATTTCAAACACATTACAAATAATAATGTTTTATTTTGTTTTCTTTAATTATTTGTTTAAATTATTCAAACACATTTAATTTATAATCAATCAAACACATTGCAAATTAATTTCAAACACATTACAAATAATAATGTTTTATTTTGTTTTCTTTAATTATTTGTTTAAATTATTCAAAGACATTTAATTTATAATCATTCAAACACATTACAAATTAATTTCAAACACATTACAAATAATAATGTTTTATTTTGTTTTCTTTATTTGTTTAAATTATTCAAAGACATTTAATTTATAATAAATCAAACACATTGCAAATTAATTTTCAAACACATTACAAATAATAATGTTTTATTTTGTTTTCTTTAATTATTTGTTTAAATTATTCAAAGACATTTAATTTATAATCAATCAAACACATTGCAAATTAATTTCAAACACATTACAAATAATAATGTTTTATTTTGTTTTCTTTAATTATTTGTTTAAATTATTCAAACACATTTAATTTATAATCAATCAAACACATTGCAAATTAATTTCAAACACATTACAAATAATAATGTTTTATTTTGTTTTCTTTAATTATTTGTTTAAATTATTCAAAGACATTTAATTTATAATCATTCAAACACATTACAAATTAATTTCAAACACATTACAAATAATAATGTTTTATTTTGTTTTCTTTAATTATTTGTTTAAATTATTCAAACACATTTAATTTATAATCAATCAAACACATTGCAAATTAATTTCAAACACATTACAAATAATAATGTTTTATTTTGTTTTCTTTAATTATTTGTTTAAATTATTCAAAGACATTTAATTTATAATCATTCAAACACATTACAAATTAATTTCAAACACATTACAAATAATAATGTTTTATTTTGTTTTCTTTATTTGTTTAAATTATTCAAAGACATTTAATTTATAATAAATCAAACACATTGCAAATTAATTTTCAAACACATTACAAATAATAATGTTTTATTTTGTTTTCTTTATTTGTTTAAATAATAATGTTTTCAAACACATATAGTTTCGTCGCATACAATTGGCAGAAAAATATATACATAGTTTCTCATCAGTGTTTGATTTTTTTGCCTTTTTTGGTCGCAGTTGCATAATTTAACCCCACATTATGACTTCTTCTTCTGAATGGAAGACCATGCCTAGGTAGCGTAGTTCTGCTTCTTCTTGTTGTGTATGTTGCATGACTATCATCATCATCTTCTTGATCATCGTCAATATTTGGGTCGCCGAACGTGTCGAACTCGTCCTCGTCAACGACTCCATCCATTCCGATGATATTTCTTTTCCCTCTCCTCACGACAACACGGCTAGGCCTTGCGGGGTCTGTTATGAAGAAGCATTGGGACACATGCTTAGCCAATACCCATGGCTCATTTTGCGCTGTGACATTCGCGCTTGATGAGGTTCCGGCTTCGGGAATAACCATGGTTGTAAAGTATTGGTCTTCTTTTCTGACGGTCGACATCCTAGCCCATCTGACGCGGAACATAGGCACCTTCTCTCCAGAGTAGTTAAGCTCCCATATCTCCTCGATCCTTCCGTAGTATCTTAACTTTTTGTCACCGGTGTAGGATTCCATCGTTACCCCTGAGTTTTGATAATCGGAAGTTTTGTCTTTCTCCTCTGTGTAGAAGGTGAACCCGTTGATATCATATGCTTGAAACGTCGCTAGGTTGGGAGCTGGGCCATGTGCCAAGGCGTACAATAGTTTATTTTTCGCACAATCCCTTGGCGGTGGATTAGCGACGATCACATCTTTAAACCAACGCAAGAAAGTGGAGTTATGCTCTCTGATTATTTCTCCTTCGGTCCTCCGCTTGCCTTGTTCACTGTACTTTTTCATAATCGAGCTCTTGTGTTTTTCCACCCAAGTATCGACCATGTCAATGTGTTGGAGAGCTACTAAGTTTGCCCTGTTAAAGTCGGTGCGTCGACAAGCCCGATCCACATGCACTTCTCTACGTCCATTTTTGTGACCTACTCCATCGAGCTTGCCAATGTGCTTGTTTCTGGGCAGACCAACTGGGTCCTCCACGTCCATATGATTCGTGCAGAAAGAGATGCACTCTTCGGTGAGAAAGCCCTGAACGATGCTTCCGTCTGGACGAGCTCTGTTGCGAACATATCCTTTGATGACCCCATTCATCCTTTCAAACGGCATCATGTTGTGCAGGAACAACGGCCCGAGATGGATGATATCGTCCACGATATGGACCAACAGATGAACACATATGTCAAAGAATGATGGTGGAAAGTACATCTCAAGCTCGCATAGTATCACGACAATCTCTTCCTGCAGCCTTGAGATATGCTTCCCCGTGATCGACTTTCGAGATATAACGTCGAAGAAGTTACAGAGGCCAAACAGGGTTTCCCGGACGTGTTTGTCCATTATTCCGCGGATCGCAACCGGAAGTATCTGCGTCATCATCACGTAACAGTCATGAGACTTCATCCCGCTAAACTTTTGTTTCTGCGCGTCGAGGAATCTGCTTATTAGCCCTGAGTAACCGCTAGGGACTTTGACTCCGAGAAGGCACATCATCAATTTTGTGATCTCGTCCGGACTAAGAGTGAAGCAGGAGGGGGGGCAGTAATAGTCATTCCTCTTAACCCTTTTGGCCTTGCGACCATCCGTCTCCTCATCACACGATTGATCGCCGTCTTCATCATCCGGGCGTCCCCCCAGAAGATCTACCCTAATACCAAAATATTTCAGGTCGTTTCTTGCTTTCACCCCGTCTTTGGTCCTCTCCGGCATGTTGAGCAGCGTGCCAAACAAACTTTCAAACACATTCTTCGTGATATGCATCAGATCAAGGCAGTGAGGCGTATCGAGAATGGGCCAGTATGGCAAGTCCCAAAACACCGACCTCGTCTTCCATACATCCAGAAGCGGTTTTGGCGCCTTTTGCTTCTTTCCAGGCTCTGGGCATTCCTTCCAATCATTCAGCAAATTGTAGATTTCTTCGCCGCACCTCTTACGTGGAGGTCCACGGAGCTCATCCTCACCGTTAAAAAGGTCTCCTCGCCTTCTCCACGGGTCTTTGTTGGGTAGCCACCTTCGATGGCCAACGAAAACTGTTTTCGAAGACCCAGGATCTTTCGGAAGTTGCATAAACGTGGGGTCATCCATGCACCTCACGCAACCGTTATGTCCGTGGCACACCTGGCCCGCCACATATCCGTAGCCTAGTAGGTCGTGAACCGTACAGAGTAAGACAGCTCTCATTGGGAAATATTGTTCACCGAAGGCGTCCCATGTGTTCACCCCTTCCTCGGCCCATAGCGTTTCCAGCTCATCTTTAAGCAGCTTCAGGTATAGATTTATGTCGTTGCCTGGTTGTTTCGGCCCTTGAATTAGCATACTCATGTGAATATACTTCCTCTTCATGCACAACCAGGGAGGGATGTTGTACATCCATACAAACACGGGCCAGGTGCTATGGGTGCTGCTCTGGTTGCCAAACGGATTGAGTCCGTCGGTGCTCACACCCAACCTGATGTTCCTTGCCTCCGCCCCGAACGTTGGATATTCACAGTCAATTGCTTTCCATTGACTTGCATCTGAAGGATGTGTCAGAATTACTTTTTCACTTCGATTTGGATCTTTCAAAACTTTATTCCTCCTTTTCGCGTGCCAGCGCATGAGCTCTGCTTCCTTGCGGTCCGCGAAATACCGTTGCAGACGGGGAATGAGTGGAAAGTACCACACAACTTTCCGAGGAGCTTTCTTCTTCCCTTTCTTGTATCGAGCGGCGCTGCAAACTGGACAAATGGTTTTGTTCGCGTCCTCTTTCGGATAAATGTAGCAATCGTTGATGCACACATGGTATTTTTCGTGAGGTAAATCAAAGGGGCACACGACTTTCTTGGCCTCGTCGCAACTTTTAGGACAGGTGTTGCCCTCTGGAAGGACATCGTGCCAGTATTGCAGGCTTGCATCGACGCTTATGTCGCTCCATTTGTATCTCGCCTTCATCTGCAGAACATCGAGGGCCACTCTCAGGCGGGACTCTCCCGGACAGCAGCCTGCATACAACGGTGTCTTCGAGTCTATCTCTAGTTGCGCCAACTTCGATTGCTCTCTAGCAGCAGATATCGAGTTAGTCGTCTTTCTCAAAAGCAGTTCTTTCAGATGAGGGTCACGCACAACTTCCGTTAGGGGTGTCCCTGTGTCCTCGTGATCTTCTTCCACGTCTTGTTCAACATCTTCTCCATGATCATGTGCTGGGTCATGAGGCTGATCTTGGTCCTGCTGTAGTTGGTCCTGCTGTAGTTCTATTCGATCGTTGCTATTGTCCTGTTGCACATCATTTCCTACCGCCGCCGCCCCATGGACTTCATCATCTTCATCATCACTTACCCACTGACTGTTATACCCATCCATTAAACCATACCTTAGGAGGTGACTGAGCAAGTCTCCGGTAAAGGGATTGAGCAAGCCCCCTAGTTTGCACTTTCGACATGGACATCGTATCTCCTTGCGGCCATTTTGTAACATGTCTTGTGTCGCGTGTCTCAAGTAACTATTCACGACACGTTCACTCTTAACGACCACCATTATATGTCGCCTGCACGAGAGCGCGCGCCTATATAATTAATATTAGAACCAAACATAATATATATATATATTTCGATATTCACGGAAAAAAATCGGCATGACCTTCCTACAAATTGGAGGTTAGAGGAGTGCCAAACTTTGCCGAGACAAAAATGAATCAACATTTCGGCAAAGTGGCAACTCATTTTCATATCAAAAATTTCACTTCATGTCGTATTCACGAAAAAATTCGGCATGACCTTCCTACAAATAGGAGGTTATTAGGGAGTGCCAAACTATGCCGAGACGGAAATGAATCAACATTCCGGCGATAGTTGGCTACTCAATTTCATTCCACAACAAATTGCGCACACATGCATTTATCGTCTCCATCACACGACCATTGTTGAATCCGGTGAAATTTCACACATATTGCATATCGCGTGTATCCGGACAAAATTTATATACAAACTCATTTAATTATATATTATCATTCATCCCACCTCAAATGAATAGATGGCCACACGATGATATCCGGAGAATTTTGGAGCTTTGGAGAGAAAGGGGTTAATTCTAGATCTAGATGGCTAGGGAGGGAAAATTTGGGGTAGAAATGATGTTAGGAGGGAGATAAACATATATATACCAACTAAAATAAATTTAGTTGGTTCAAAATAGAGTAGGAGGGTGGAGAAATTGGCATAATTTCAAGCTAGAGAGAGAAGAGGGGACAAGGTGAAGAAGAGAGTGGAGGGGAAAGTGGGTAGGTGGGGGTGCCACTTTATGGCTAGGATCTGCGGAATACCGCTGGCGAACAGGTGCTGCTGTTCGCCAGCGCTAAGATGCGTGCTGGGCCCACATATTAGCGCTGGCGAACAGCAGCACATGTTCGCCAGCGGTTCTGGGCGTAGCGCTGGCGAACAATAAGCGCAGTTCGCCAGCGGTAAAATGAGGCAGCGGCTGTAGTGTTTCAAAGCGCGCGCAGGTGGGGCCCAGACCTAGCGCTGGCGAACAAGGGCGGTGGTTCGCCAGCGGTAGTGTTTCAAAGCGCTGGCGAACAGGTATTTCTGTTCGCCAGTGCTGTTAGCGCTGGGCAACGACAATTCTCGTTCGCCAGCGGTATGGTGGTGGCTATAAGCCATTCCCTACTAGTGGAATGCACACCGTATCCACGGCTCTTATGGTGCTGCTCGGCTTTGACATGCCATCGGGGTTGCCCCCCGGCTTGACTCCTCTCTGTGATGTGCCGCCGGTGGATAGGGAGACGATTCTGGAGATGATGCCGCCCTTCGATAGGTGAGGCACTCTTGCTGAGGGGATGGAGCCACGCGAGGACAATCCGTACGCCTCGGACTCCGTCGAGGAAAGCATTGAGATCCTCCCCTCTCCCAAGCCGTCGCAGTAGGCACTTCCTCCATGCGGAGGCGCCGTAGGTTGCCGCTATCTTCTGATGAGGAGGATGAAGTCGGGGACTCCATGCGTCAGTTGACCCGGGGGTGACGAGGAAACCCGCGTGGTGCCTAGTGAGCATTTCCTGGGGAATAAGCCACGGGTAGATGACGGCCCGTCGTCTTCTAGAGTCGCGACCGAGAAACCCCTGGTGGTGCGTCCTCCTCGGTGCCGCCCCATGTAACATCCCAAGTATGAAAAACACCATTACAATGCTTGCTCCTTGTTAATTTATGTTTTGCATCATGTCATCATAAGCATTGCACTTGTTTTTCCATTTGAATTTCAAATCACATTTCAAAACCTTTGTTTCACCCTTGGTCTGTTACAATTTTTTCAAATGAAACATTCAAATCAAAGCATGCATTTGTTTCCAATAAACTTGTATTTCCAAACTTTTAACTTGCTAAAGTTTCAATATTTCAATCATTGCCAAAATTCAATCAAATTCTTTTAAATTTCAAACAGCAACAAAAATTTAAAATTTTGAAAAATAAAACTTTGCACAACTGGGCTTTTGCAATAAATAGCTAATAAAAATTATCACCAAAAAATTTTCCACCCCAACACCCTATCCTTTTCCCTCTTTTCTTCCTACACAAAATAAGGTGAACAAAAAAAAATAGAATCAGAAAGCAAAAACGAAAAAAAGAGGGGGAGGGCAGGCCAGCCCAATTGGGCGGAGCCCACCACACCCCCACGAAGCCCAGGCGCACGACCTCCCTGTCGTCTTCCTCCTCTGTACGGAGACAGAGGAGGGAAGGCTCCCCCACCGAGCAGGGTTTCCCCACCTGCTCCACCTCCTATTTCTACCCCCTCTCCCCTCCAGACCCTAGCTCTCCTATCCCTTCTTCCTCCTCCAGCCGCCGTCGCCTCCTTTCTTCCCTCTCCCTTCCCCTTTCTTCTCTGTTCCCTGAACCCGAACAGCAAAACCACCGTCAGAACCCCACCGGTCGTCTCCTCCATGGTCCTCCTCACGACGAGATGACGGTGGGAATGGAAACCCCACGCCTCGTACATCTTCTGCGCGGGAGATTCGGGGCCGGAACGGCCTAGGAGCGCCGCGAGCTCCCTCCTTCTTCCCCGTCGGCCACCCTGTCGCTGCGCCATCGCCACCGTCTACTGCTTCCGCTCGCCGATCCGCGGTGAGCCGCCCCTGAATCTCTCTCCCCTCTCTCCTCTCCCCTCTCCCCTTTCTCCTTTCCCTCCGCGAGCAGGGCGTGTGCCCACTCCCGCGCGCGCGACAGCATCCGCGGCGAGCAGGTCGCCGTCCGTCGTTGCCATCGTACGTTTCCTCGACGTGTTCAGTTAACTGAACATTTGGTTCAGTTTCGACAGTAGGCCAGAGAGGTTACCTCAAAATCCATTGCACTCAGAACCTAACAAAACCGAGCGAGTACCCCAGTGGCACCCGCGCAGCGCGCACACGCAGGAGGTCGCGGGATCGACCCCCCCCCCCCCCCCCCGCGCGGAATAACCCATCTTTTTATTTTCTTTTTTCTATATCCAGAATCAAAAGTTTATTCGCACACAAGTCCCTGTAGATATTTTTCCTAGTCCCTGTAATTTAATAAAATGGCAGAACACACCCTATACTTTGAAATTGCATAACTAATTCATTATAAATCCAAATTTTATAATTTAAATATGTTTTCCACACCAAATTAAATTCTCTACCTAAATATAAACTTTGTTTACTGTTTTGAATTTTTTTAAATTGATGAAATATTTGAATCCTTGTTTAATTCATTTAATTTTGCAAAATTCATAACTTGGGCATAAAAATTCCAAATTCAACAAATAAAATATGTTTTCTATACCAAATTAAAATCTCTACATGTTTAAACCATTTTTATACTGTTTTGAACCTTTCAAATGGTTTCAAAATTTCAAATTCACACAACTCTCTCAAATTTGGTCAAATTCATAACTAATTCAAATTTAATTCAAATGGCACATATAAAATATGTTTTCCATTCAATTTTTCATGTACTTTGCAAATATCAACTTTGTGTTCTGTTTTAAATAAATTAAATTGTTGAAAACAACTGTTCTTATTTAATGCATTTAAAATTGTCAAATTAATAACTTGCTCATTTTAAATCCTTTTTCAACAAATGAAATATGTATTCCATCTAAAATTTTGTGTTCTTTCCAAATATGAATTTTGTTATCTATTTTGAACAATTAAAATGGGTGAAAACAACAAATGCTTGTGTAAATCATTTAAGAAGCCAAATTTCATAACTTAATAAATAAAAATTCCAACTTGGTAAACCACATTTCAAATTGCAGCTATTGTTGTTTTCCTATTGTTTTCCTCATCCATGCATCATTCTAATTAACTTTCACATGATGGTTATTTGTAGATCATTTAATTCAACCTTAATTCATGGGCTTTTCTATATGCAACCCAAATTGCATATGAGCCCATTTAAATATGTTTACCATGTTCACTAGCGTATCCTTGATGCATCAATTAAATTGCCATGCATCATCCCATGTTTGTGCATTATGCCATGTTATTGATTGTTTGTCTCTCTGCGTTGTCTGTTTGCTTCTTCTCGAATAGACGACGACGTTGAGACGGACGAGGTTTACGACACTACTTCAGAGGAGTTAGCCCAGTACCAGGCTACTGAGTTTGCAGGCAAGTATTCACTCACATGAACCATTGTGTCCTTTCCACATTGGATACCGATACTTTCCGTTGTCTAATCTGCTAGCCTTAAGATTCGTTGCTTGTGTTCCGATCCTATCACATGTTATCCTGTAACCCTGATATAGCCTATCCTCCACACCTATAACCCCGTTGCTTGTTGCCTGTGTCTTACTAGCATGCTTAGGGTTGTTTATGCTCGAGTATGATGTCCGTTATTTCTTTACCATATTTATTATGTTCTGGGGGCTCGATGTTTAAACAACAACCTGTTAATGTTTGAGGAAATGCTAATTTGATGATAAGGCACCGGCAGGAGGCCGGGTATGGTTTTGAGGCCTGCTAGTGTCGAACTCAGGAAAAGTTCTTGTCCTCTGGATCCATGTTGAGCGCGCTAACCGCATGTGGGAAGCGTGTATGGGCGCCCCCCCGCAACTCTGATTCGATTCGCATCTCGTCCAAATCGCCACACTTAGTTCGGGCTTTCCATTTGATGCACGCATATGCAGGTACGAACCCTCGGCGCCAGGGTGGAACTTTTGTAGTCGGCATTTAGGGCGGCGTGGTCTTCCAGTGCTATGAGGGCCCCCCTTCTCTTCGTGGGGGCGCGCACGCACAGCACGTGGTTCTTTGGGCTTGATGCGAAGAAGAGTTGGGTTGTGTTGAGTGTTTCGCTTGGTGGGTTTGATCCCCGTCTGGCGGGATATTCTTACGTGTACGGCCAAATTGGTGCACCCCTGCAGGGTTAAATCTTCTCGAGAAGCCGTGTTGTCCGTGGTTATGGATGACTTGGTGATAGGGCTGGCTAACAAGGATTAGACAACTTACACCTAATCAATAATAAGTTGACTAGTAATAGGCTTATTGACACAATAACTGGAACCTTCATTAATCCAACTGTGTGAGTTATCCTCGGATTGCTTCTTTGGACAAGGGGCGAGATCCAGGATGGGTTTGTTTGAGGTTGTTGGTAGTTGGTTCCGTTGCGCTATCTTATCCCTTTCTTTTAGCCGGATGTTGTAGCGTGTCTCTGTAGTTGGTTAGGCAGCCCGCTGCCGCATCTTTGTATCACCTATCTTCCATTGAACCAAAGCATCTGTACTTGGTGTTGCCGGGTACACCTTGGTATCTTGTGCGTCTTGCTTGCCAGTACTCGTCTGTACTGACCCCTTTGGGGCTGCGTGTTCTGCAGACTACGTTTCCGAGGATCCCCATGGTGGCTACTACGTGGAGTATGACGAGGCTGCTGACGAGTAGATAGCGTACCCGGGCAGGATCCGACGCTTCGTGGATGGGCTCCGTCTTTTCGTTTCCGGCCTCTTAGGCCTATTTGGATCTTGTCTGTACTCAGACACTTTGGATGCTTCCGCTGTGATGTAATGATGACTTGTTGGGACATGTGTCCTCTGCATTACTGTATTCGATATCTCTGCTCTAGTGAGAGCTATTTGCCACTTATTTCTATTTCTTTGTGTCTTAGAGATTTGTTGTGATATCACTTGTTCAAATGCCGTTGACGTACCATGTGTGTATGTTATGAAGTACGTCAATGGAAGTAGTCGGATTTCTATGGGATGGTTTACGCAGACGATGAATAGTAGAGGATGGTTGTCACACGTTTACGTGTTGGCCTACTCATATTGAGATGCGGGTGCCGGTATGCCCCCTAAGCTATTTGTCTACTTTTTAGCGGGTTGTGAGTATCCTCTAGAAGTCCGGGTGCGACAAATGGTATCAGAGCCTGTCTGCCTGTAGGATCCCTTTTACTGGTCGCAGTTGAGTCTAGAAACTATTTTGTAGCTATATAGGAAAAATGAAACGTGAGAGTAGGAATTCTGTTCTTTTATTTCTTTTCCCACCCACCCTCCCTTTTCTGGTAAGGAAGTGCAACGTTGTTTTGTCTTCTCATCTAAACTTTCAAGTTAGGATTTCTCGTATCCTGGTCTCTCTAGGATAGTTATATCTACTAGACCATAGGAATGGAGATGGTTGTGACATGATTTATCATGTTGCCTACTCACGATTGAGAACGGAGGCACATAAGCCCCGGAAGCAGATCCTCTATTCCTTAAGCAGTAGATATTGATCCTATAGAAGCCCGGATGGGTTTTCCGTAGTACCCTAGGAGTGTTTGGTCTCGTGTTTCCCGAATGTTGCTTCGATTTCCTGTTCTTCTCAAGATCCTTTTCGTCCGTTGGAACCTTGTTGTTGCTTGCCACTTCAGTTTTTCTACCGGCGTCTAATCAAAGCTTCCCCGATCATCTGCAGATGGATCTCAGGTTCTACCCGCAGGTGGTTCGTATGACTTGTTGCGAGAGCACTGCCGGTTATCCGGAGATGCTGAGAGACATGGTCACTTTTCTGGGGTTCCGTTGGGCACCAGAGTACCAGGTCTACGAGCAGCAGCGAGAGTTTGACCAGACCTACTACCAGGCTATCGTCTACATTCTGTCAGATGATGGCATGAGCGTAGTCCACCGCTACGAGGCAGTGGGTTCCACAGTGGATATGGCTGTGTAGCAGGCAGCTTATGTGAGTCTCACCGTCCTTCGTGCTGACTACTGGGGATTTGACGATTCTATCTATCGCCACATCCCCCGTGGTTACATCACTTCGGAGGGAGATCACTTCACTCTCTACGACAACTTGGATGTTTATGAGCATGATAACTCCAGGCTGCACACCACCGCTCAGTTTGTGAGGCACAGTGACGCAGTTGCCCGCACACTATCTCAGGAGTTGGCTTCAGTCAGATAGCATCTTTACCTTGCTTTGACTCGTCTGGCGACGTACACCACAGACTTTGTTGGAGACGAGTGCTTCGCACGTTTCGATCAGCCAGTTGGGCATCGTGTGCCAGATGCTGGAGGTTACGAGCCGATCAGAGGTCCACTCCTTAACCTTGGTGCTGGTTACACTGGGATTCCCCGCTTTGGAGCACAGGGAGTCGACGCTATGTACTTCACCACGCCTAGAGTCGGCCTCAGACCACGTCAGATCTACGTGGATCGTCGCTCCACCTACTTTTGTGGGCGTCCTCCTCACCGTACCTCTCGCCGTAGTCCTAGCCGCCGTCCTGCGTGATGAGCATGGGAGTACCGATGTATCCATTCTTAGCTATGTTTAGTTATCCTTTGGAATTCGAACCATTTATGGTGTGTTGGATATTCTGATGTATTTGAACATGTGATGGTGAACCTTGTGGTTGTCTATTCATGCGTCGGAATAATCTCTCTTTCGGTTTCCAAGTCTATCCTTTTCTATTGTTGTGCTAAAATGCATTTCCATTCAGGATGCCGCCAACAAGGAACAACACGCCTGAGCCACCGCCAATCGCGGAGCTGTTTACTCAGATGACCCAAGTCATGACGCAGATGGCCCAGTTCCAGGCTAATCAGCACATCAACCAGACAGCTCCACGAGTCAGCATCAAGGAGTTTCTCAGTCTGGGCCCAAGAGCTTTCGTGGCCACACACGAGCCTCTGGACGCTGATGACTGGATCCTTGAGATAGCCAAGGCTCTGGAGACTGCACACGTAGCTGAAGAAGACAAGGTCAAGTATGCCTCCTATCTGCTGAAGGGTCAGGCAGCTACTTGGTGGGAAAACTTCCAGGCCATGAGAACTGGGATGCCAGTCACGTGGGATTGTTTCAAGGAGGCCTTCCTGAAGCACCACATTCCAGATGGTCTCATGGAAAGGATGCGTGAAGAGTTTTGCTCACTCAAGCAGGGCAAGCTGGACGTCATCGGGTATCAGAGTGAGTTCAATCGCCTCGCTCGGTACGCTGGAGATGAGGTGTCCACTGAAGCTAAGAAGATGGCAAGGTTCCGCAGAGGTTTTAACCCGGAACTCAAGTATGCCCTAACCAATATCAAGGCCAACAGCTTCGAGGATCTCGTTAACACCACGCTCAATGAAGAGAATGGGCGCAAGGCGTTCGAGGAGTCTCGCAAGCACTCGCGTTAGGGTGGTTCCTCCTCCAACATGAACACCCATCCGCAGAAGCGCCGCATCTGGGTACCAAATGGTGCTGTCACTCGGGCTCCATATGCCCAAACTTCTCCAGGCTTCGCTCCCCGCCCACCCAACCCTGCTCAGATGCATGATCAAAGGGCTTCGATGGGGCAGCCAAGGCCAGGGCCTCCTCGTGTCGTCACATGCTACAAGTGCAAGCAGACGGGGCACTACGCCGACAAGTGCACGCAGAGGCAGCTACCTCCACCACCACCTCGTCCTAACACAAACCAGGCAATGGTGCGCGCTCCCCCGCCTAAGGCCTTCAACTCCAACAACAGGCCTGTCGGGAGGACCGCAAGGGTGAATCATGTCAAGATCGACAAAGCTGAGGAAGCTCCTGACGTCGTTCTCGGTACATTCCCCGTAAACTCTTTTCCAGCTAAAGTGCTGTTTGATACTGGAGCATCACATTCTTTCGTTTCAAAGATCTTTGCGACAGCAATTAAACTCCCTTTTGTTAGTTTGGGTTCCCCGCTAGTGGTCAACTCCCCTGGAGCAACTATGCAAACTTCCAAGATCAGTCACAAAAATCAAATTCTAATTGGAGGCCATATATTCCTTGCTTCCCTCATACTGCTTGGCAGTTCTGACATTGATGTCATTCTTGGTATGGATTGGCTGAAGGCCAATAAAGCAAGGATTGACTGTGCTCAAAAGTCAATAACTCTGTCCCACCCTTCTGGCCAGATAATCTATTCTCCACATGAATCAAGTTCCATTCAGCTATGCACCCTCGATGCAAAACCTCTACCTTCACTTGAAAATGTTCCGGTGGTTTGCGAATTCCCTGACGTCTTTCCAGAAGAGTTGCCAGGAATGCCTCCGGACAGAGCTGTTGAGTTCGTGATCGAACTTGAACCAGGTACTGCTCCAATCTCTAAGCATCCCTACAAGATAGGAACTCCCGAGCTGAAGTTGTTGAAGGAACAAATTGATATGTACATGGAAAAAGGTTACATTCAACCTAGTTCCTCGGCTTGGGGTTGCCCAACTCTGTTCGTTGCGAAGAAGGATCACACAAAGAGACTCGTTGTTGACTATCGTCCTCTTAACGAGAAAACCATCAAAAACAAGTATCCAATTCCTCGTATCGATGATCTTTTTGATCAACTTGCTGCAGCATCAATATTCTCTAAGTTGGACTTGAGAATGGGTTACCATCAAATAAAGATCAGAAAAGAGGATATTCCAAAGACAGCCTTCACCACTCGCTACGGTCTATATGAATTCACCGTCATGTCCTTTGGTCTCACCAATGCACCGGCGACCTTCTCTCGACTAATGAATTCTGTCTTCCATGAATACCTCGACAAGTTCGTTGTGGTATATCTTGATGACATTCTTGTCTACTCAAAATCCGAGGAAGAGCATGAAGAACATCTTCGTCTCACTCTCATGAAGCTTCGCGAGCATCGTCTCTATGCCAAATTCTCCAAATGTGAGTTCTGGATTTCAGAAGTTGTTTACCTTGGTCATGTCATCTCTTCCAAGGACATAGCCATTGATCCAGAAAAGGTTAAAGCAATTGTTGATTGGAAACCTCCAAAGACGGTGAAGCAAGTAAGAAGTTTTCTTGGCTTGGCTAGCTATTGCCGTCGCTTCGTCCCAAACTTCTCCAACATTGCCAAACCTCTCACTGACCTCACAAAGAAGGACAAGAAGTTCGTCTGGTCTCCACAATGTGATGAAAGTTTCAATCTCCTGAAGACTAAACTCACTTCTACACCAGTTCTGGTTGGCCCAGATCCTACCAAACCTTTCCAAATATTCTGTGATGCTTCTCTCCAAGGTCTAGGTGCAGTTCTTATGCAAGAACATCAAGTTGTGGCTTATGCTTCACGTCAGTTGAACACACATGAGCTCAATTACCCCACTCATGACCTTGAACTTGCAGCAGTTGTGTTTGCCCTCAAGAAATGGAGACAATACTTGTTGGGTAATCGCACCGAAATCTTTTCCGATCATAAGCGTCTGAAGTATATCTTCACTCAACCAGATCTAAACCTCAGGCAAAGGAGATGGATTGAAAAGATTAAAGACTTTGATCTTACCATTTCTTACACTCCAGGCAAGGCTAATGTTATGGCCGATGCTCTCAGTCGCAAGTCGTATTGCAATAATCTCATGATCATGGAAAGCCAACCTCCTCTTCATGAAGAATTCCAGAAACTCAATCTTGGTCTTGTTCCTCAAGGCTACCTTGCAAACTTGACAGCGAGTCCAACTCTCGAGGACAAGATTCGTTCTGAACAACTTCGTGATGCTTAAATCAAGAAGATTGTAGAACACATCAAAGCAGGCAATGAGAAATTCGAGTGCTTCTCAATTGATGACAAGGGAACTGTGTTCTTCGAAGGACGCATTGCAGTTCCTAAAATTCAAAGCCTCAAAGATGTCATTCTCAAGGAGGCTCATGAAACTCCTCTCTCCATACACCCTGGAAGTACAAAGATGTACCAGGATCTCAAGACACTGTATTGGTGGCCTAGCATGAAACGTGAAATTGCTCAATACGTTTCTGAATGCGACGTTTGTCAACGTGTTAAGGCAGTTCATCAGAAAACAGCCGGTCTTCTCCAACCTCTGAAAATCCCTGAATGGAAGTGGGACATGATTGAAATGGACTTCGTCACTGGTTTTCCAAAGTCCAAGAGGGGCAACGATGCAATCTTCGTTGTCATTGATCGACTCACTAAAGTCGCTCACTTCTTTCCTGTCAAAGAGACAATCTCAGCTAGTCAGTTAGCAGAGCTCTACACAGCAAAGATTGTTCCTCTTCATGGTGTTCCATTGGAAATAAGCTCAGACCGTGGAAGCATCTTCACTTCTCATTTCTGGAAAAGCTTTCAAGAAGCCTTGGGCACCAAGCTTTTGTTCAGCACAGCCTACCATCCTCAGTCTCAAGGGCAAGTCAAAAGAGTCAATCAGATTCTCGAGGATATGCTCAGAGCATGTGGTCTCTCTTTTGGCATGAAATGGGAGGAATGTCTTCCATATGCTGAATTCTCCTACAACAACAGCTTCCAGGCAAGCCTAGGCATGGCACCATTTGAGGCTCTCTATGGCCGCAGATGCAGGAGTCCAATCAATTGGTCTGGAGCTGGTGAACGTTCACTCTTAGGCCCTGACATTGTTAACGAGGCCGAAGAGAAAGTTTGCATCATTCGTGACAATCTCAAGATTGCTCAGTCTCGTCAGAAAAGCTACTATGACAGCAAGCACAGGGACATGGTCTATGCAGCTGGAGACAAAGCATATCTCCGTGTAACTCCCCTCAGAGGCACTCATCGTTTTGGTGTCAAAGGAAAGCTTTCACCAAGATATATTGGTCCCTTCAACATTCTCTCAAGGCGTGCAGAAAATGCCTATCGTCTTGAACTTCCAGAAAAACTATCCAAGGTGCACGATGTGTTTCACGTGTCACAGCTCAAGAAATGCTTCAAAGATCCAGGTCGTGCAGTTGATCATGATTCCATTGATCTGCAAGAAGACCTCTCTTATGAAGAGCACCCTATTCGAATTCTCGATGAGACCGAGCGCAAAACTCGCAACAAGAGCATCAAGTTCTTAAAAGTGCAGTGGTCTCATCATTCCGATAAAGAGGCAACGTGGGAGACCGAAGAGGATCTTCGCAAGAAGTATCCGGACCTTTTCTCTTCTCAGTAGGAATCTCGGGGCGCGATTCCTTCAAGGGGGGTGTTTTGTAACATCCCAAGTATGAAAAACACCATTACAATGCTTGCTCCTTGTTAATTTATGTTTTGCATCATGTCATCATAAGCATTGCACTTGTTTTTCCATTTGAATTTCAAATCACATTTCAAAACCTTTGTTTCACCCTTGGTGTGTTACAATTTTTTCAAATGAAACATTCAAATCAAAGCATTCATTTGTTTCCAATAAACTTGAATTTCCAAACTTTTAACTTGCTAAAGTTTCAATATTTCAATTATTGCCAAAATTCAATCAAATTCTTGTAAATTTCAAACAGCAACAAAAATTTAAAATTTTGAAAAATAAAACTTTGCACAACTGGGCTTTTGCAATAAATAGCTAATAAAAATTATCACCAAAATTTTTTCCACCCCAACACCCTATCCTTTTCCCTCTTTTCTTCCTACACAAAATAAGGTGAACAAAAAAAAATAGAATCAGAAAGCAAAAACGAAAAAAAAGAGAGGGGGAGGGCAGGCCAGCCCAATTGGGCTGAGCCCACCACACCCCCACGAATCCCAGGCGCACGACCTCCCTGTCGTCTTCCTCCTCCGTACGGAGACAGAGGAGGGAAGGCTCCCCCACCGAGCAGGGCTTCCCCACCTGCTCCACCTCCTATTTCTACCCCCTCTCCCCTCCAGACCCTAGCTCTCCTATCCCTTCTGTTGGGACGCGTAGAGATAAACGAAAACTTTTCCTACGCGGTACTCCCAAGATCTAGCCGAGGTAGAAGGCCACGAGTATTACCACTAGACGCGCAGGTGCGGATTATCGATGCAGCGCGTCGGGGCAGTGCAGTCCCACGATCCGATCCGGTCCGGCCGATCCAATCCCTCGAACGTCGAAGTGCTGAACGTACAGCACCTCTGCCGGTATCCACACGTACGAGGAGGAGCTCCGACGGCAGACTGCTAGGTCTGGTGCGACGGCTGGACTGAGTGGGGCTAGGGTTCCCAACGCATAGGAGAGTGGACTAACGTGCCCGCTGGGCAACCTGCGCCCCTCTTTATATAGCGTATGGTAATGGGCTGCACAACACTTGTGGCCCATTCCCTCTGTGAGTCCGACTCACTAACTCAGTCCATTTCCGGTTCGGGTCCAACCCAACCAATACTTGCTCCCGCTCTTAAGTGTGCGACCCTGCAGGCTCATGGCGACTTGGACACGATTGGAGTCCAACTCCCAATCGATCAATCGGTAGCGGCTCCTAGCAGAACGTGCCGACTCCCAAGTACCATTGAGTCATGACGACATACCTTTCAATGTGATATTCATCTTAGTCCTTTTTGCCTCACGATATACCTTGTCGAGCTATAGGCGATTTATCGTCATCCCTTAAATAGCTCAACTCTCTTCTCGATCCGTGATATGTGATTCACCTGACTAACTCTTAGTCAACAGACACAGTTAACACTTAACTGAGTTGCGCATGGCCATGCTTCCTGAATCATATCACTCGAGAGGGCCCAGAGAATATCTCTCCATTCGGAGGGGCAAAATCCCATCTTGATTATCCACATCACGCAGCTTGCTTCTCATTCGACCCGAACTCTGCCTTTATAGTTGCCTTGTCACAGAACAACGTTTGACAGAACCTAAGTCGGTGATCCACAACTCGGATTGTGCGACAACCTCAGGTCTAAGGATTACATTGATTGAGACATGCAAATGACGACTTGATCGTTGCATCTCAATGTGGGTCAGTCCGACTTGCTAAACTCTTTAGTCAAGTCCGTGAACGTTGGAATGGCATCACCATGCCCATGACAAGTGGAACCGTGTCATCAGCCAACACTCACATTAGTCTAGGGTGTGTGTCCAGCACAACCTTAACGACCAGGGACAATTAGTATGAACAACATGAATACATAGTTCCACAATCGAATCACATATTCAATGACATATATCAGATGTTCAAACCAAAGGACGACTTAATAACTTTATGAATACATTGGGAATTACATCATACATGATTGCCTCTAGGGCATATTCCCAACAGTCTCCCACTTGCACTAGAGTCAATCATCTTGGCATCATATGCCTAGGCATCTAATGCCCATACCTCTCATGTGCGCCTCATGCTTAGGCTGTGGTAGCGCCTTTGTCAACGGATCTGCAATGTTTGCATCCGTGTGTACTTTGCATAACTTGATATCACCTTGTTCGACAAACTGGCGAATGAGGTGGTACCGCATGAGTATATGTTTGTTCTTCTGGTGTTGTCTAGGTTCCTTGGCTTGTGCGATAGCACCATTGTTGTCACAATATACGTCCAAAGGATTGGACGCGCCCTGAACCACACCAAGATCAATCAGGAGGTTCCTGATCCAAACAGCTTCCTTTGCCGCCTCTGAGGCAGCAATATACTCAGCCTCTGTTGTAGATGCAGACACCGTATCTTGCTTGGAACTCTTCCAGCTCACAGCCCCTCCGTTCATCACGAACACGTATCCAGATTGCGAACGAGAATCATCTGAGTCGGTGAGATAACTCGCATCCGTGTAACCCTTTACACTGAATTCCTCATCACCTCCATAAACTAGGAACATTTCCTTAGTATTTCTCAAATACTTAAGAATGTTTTTAACCGCTGCCCAGTGGGCTTCGCCAGGGTCAGCCTGGTATCTGCTCGTAACACTTAGAGCATAGGAAACATCTGGCCTAGTACAAATCATGGCATACATGATGGATCCGATTGCCGAAGCATACGGGATCACACTCATCCGACTTCGCTCATCAGTCGTCGAAGGACACTGAGTCTTGCTAAGTTTTATACCATGGGACATTGGTAAGAATCCCTTCTTGGACTCTTCCATTTTGAATTTCTTTAAAACCTTGTCCAGATATGTACTCTGACTCAATCCAATGAGCCGCCTGGATCTATCTCTATAGATCCTGATTCCTAATATGTAAGTTGCCTCACCCAAATCCTTCATTGAGAAACTCCTTTCCAATGACTCTTTGGTTTCTTGCAACATCATGACATCATTTCCAATCAGCAATATGTCATCCACATATAAGATTAGAAAGTTTACTTTGCTCCCACTAAACTTCTTGTATAAACAAGAATCATGATCGCTCTTGATGAAGCCAAACAGTTTGACTACCTCATCAAAGCGAATGTTCCAACTCCGAGATGCTTGCTTCAACCCATAAATGGATTTCTGAAGTTTGCATACCTTGTCAGCATTAGCTGGATCGACAAAACCTTCGGGCTGTATCATATACACGTCCTCGGTTAAATTTCCATTCAGGAAAGCCGTCTTGACATCCATCTGCCATATCTCATAGTCGAAATAGGCTGCTATGGCTAACATGATCCGAATTGATTTAAGCATCGCTACGGGCGAGAAAGTCTCGTCGTAGTCAACTCCTTGAACTTGTCGGAACCCCTTCGCGACAAGTCGTGCTTTATAGACGGAAATATTTCCATCCATATCAATTTTCTTCTTAAAGACCCATTTGCACTCGACGGGTCTTGCACCGTCAGGCAGATCAACCAAGTTCCAAACTTGGTTTTCATCCATGGACTTTAACTCGGATCTCATGGCTCCAAGCCATGACTTGGAATCAGATCCCACCATCGCTTCCGAATAAGTTGCCGGCTCATTACTGTCTAACAGTAAAACATCTCGAGCACTCTGAAATCTGGCAGATCTCCGTGGTTCAGGTGCTGTTACCGGTGTAGGTACCACGACCGGCTCAGCCTCTAAGGCGTTCGCCGACTCGCCCCTAGCCGGTTCCTCTCGAATTTCTTCGAGTTGCACCGTGCTCCCACTGACTTCCCGACTGAGAAACTCTTTCTCAAGGAAGACACCATTCCGAGCAACAAACACTTTGCCCTCTTCCCGGTTGTAGAAGTAGTACCCCAAGGTTTCCCTCGGATACCCCACGAAGATACACTTATCCGACTTGGGTGTGAGCTTGTCCAACTGAAGTCGCTTGACAAATGCCTCACAACCCCAGATCTTAAGAAAAGACAAACTTGGCTTTTTACCAGTCCACATCTCATGTGGTGTCTTCTCTACTGACTTTGATGGTACTCTGTTTAGTGTGAAAGCTGCAGTTTCTAGACAATAACCCCAAAATGATAAAGGTAAATCTGTCCGACTCATCATTGATCGTACCATGTCCAACAAGGTCCGATTTCTCCGTTCCGATACACCGTTTCTCTGCGGTGTACCCGGCGGAGTGAGTTGAGGAACTATTCCACAATTCTTTAGATGGTCATCAAACTCATGGCTCATGTACTCGCCTCCACGGTCCGACCGTAGAAACTTTATTTTCTTGCCGAGCTGATTTTGTACCTCACTCTGGAATTCCTTGAACTTTTCAAAGGCTTCCGACTTGTGTTTCATTAAATAGATATATCCATACCTACTCAAATCATCAGTGAAGGTAATGAAGTACTCATAACCACCTCTGGCTGTCGTGCTCATTGGACCACATACATCACTATGTATTAGTTCCAACAAGTCGGACGCCCTTTCACAACTCCTTGCAAAAGGTGTCTTGGTCATCTTGCCTAGTAGGCATGATTCTCATGTCTCGAATGACTCTAAGTCAAACGAAGTTAGAAGTCCATCATCATGGAGCTTCTTCATGCGCTTCCAACTTATATGACCAAGCCGACAATGCCAAAAGTAAGTCATATTAAGATCATTTGGTTTCAACCTTTTAACATTTATGTTATAGACCGATTCACTATCAAGATTTAAAATAAATAACCCGTTCTGAACGGGTGCAAAGTCATGAAACATATCTTTCAAATATAAAGAACAACCATTATTCTTAATATTCGACTCATAACCTTGTCTCATCAAACATGAGGCGGAAATAATGTTTCGACTAAGCGCTGGAACATAATAACAATTATTTAGTTCCAAAATAAATCTGAGGTAAATGAAGTTGCATCGTGCCGACTTCCAACGCAGCGACTCTCGCCTTGTTGCCGACCGAATATCAACCTCTCCTCTTGCCACGCTCCTAGTTCTTACCAGTCCCTGCAACGAGTTGCATATGTGAATAACTGATCGGTATCATATACCCAAGAACTATTAGGTGCATCAGCAAGATAAATGTCTATAACATTGCACACAAGCGTACCTGAGTTGGAAGTCACACCTCCACTCTTGGCTCTGTCAGCCAAATACTTGGTGCAGTTCCTCTTCCAGTGGCCATCTTGCTTGCAATAGAAGCAGTTGGCTCCGGCTATAGGAGAAGGTTTAGTCTTTGAGGGAGCACTCTGGACAGGGCCATGGGTACTACCTCCTGACTTATCCTTCTTCTTCTTAGTCCAAGAACTCTTCTTGAACTTAGCCTTATTCTGCACCATCAACACTTGACTGGTGCCTTTCTTGATATCAGCCTCTGCCGTTTTGAGCATCCCATGTAATTCAGTGATACTCTTATCCATACCATGCATATGGTAGTTCGAGATGAACGAACCATACGCACTAGGAAGAGAGTTCAGAATTATATCAGTAGCGAACTCTTCGTTAATTGGGAAGCCCAGCCGATCCAAAGACTGTATGTAACCAATCATCTTGATTACATGCGGACTCAGTGGATCGCCGTCTTTCAGCTTACAGCCAAGCAAAGCTTGAGAGACTTGATATCTCTCAGTCTTTGCTTGAGCCTGGAACATACTTTTGAGGCTTTCGATCATATCGTAGGCCTCAACATTCTCGAACTGCTGCTGCAAGTCCGGTTCCATGTGTGCAAGCATAAGACAGCTGATTTCCGTAGACTCATCTCTAGCCTTACGGTAGGCATTCATGACAGCGACAGTCGCATCGTCATCAGGCTCATCTGGAAGTGGAGTTTCTAGAACATGTTCTTTCTTGTCATGCTTGAGGACTATCCTCAGATTACGATACCAGTTGGTGAAATTAGTTCCATTAAGCTTATCTTTCTCTAGGATTGACCTCAACGCAAACGCGGACAACTGAGGAAGGTTGCTAGGTGCCATTGATCTACAACAGAAAATACGCAAAAACACTTAAGACATGTATTCATAAAAGAGCAGGCATATTAAACGCTTTAATACTTATGCTCCCACTAGAACCAACATCCCTCTGATGGTTGCTAAGTGATTCAAGATCCTAAATAAGCAAGCCGACTAGTGAGCTTTAGCATCACCGCTAGCCGTCAAGTGATCTAGGTAGGCAACACCTTGCCAATCGTATCTCTATACGACTCCTGTTAGTTGGGTGACATCACATGCCCCGGCTCCCAACCTACCTCGCCCCGAGCCCCACAACCGTTGTGATGGACTCGTCTAGATTACCAAGTGCTTCTGCTTGTAAGAGTCCGACTCAAACCCACCTAACCGGAAAGAATTGGTAGCACCTCAATTTTATGAGCCCACTACCAAGAATGTCCGACTTGTGATGGTGCAGCACTGGCGGGGCGACCGACTAGACCTTCTTTGAGGGATTAAAGAATCTACCAACTATCTAAATAGAGGTAAATAGAGACATAACAATAACACAAATAAAGCAATTATAATGTGAAATGGTATGGCTCTCTTCATGGTGATCTCCATCTCCACAAAGCTTGCAAGTCGACTCGTGCCAACTTTTGTCACGTGCCATCTTGCTCCATGTAGCCGACTTGTACATCGACTTGCATGCCTTCCGGGTTCTCCAACAAGCTACACTAGCTAGTAAATGAAAATTTTACATAGAGAATCCGACACGCAGGCCGGTATACTATAAAATGACAGCACCTAGGCTCCAGCTGGCTGACACAAACATGATACGCAGATCATGTATGGATTACACACATCACATGCACATAAGCCATACCATTCACAACTTCCTGCAAAAACAAGTTATGCATAGATACGATATCTACCGGCGTTGTGAACTCGCAACGACATCTAAGGCGCTACGACAGGGCGAAGCCGGCGGTCCGGTCATGGATTTCTTCATCGGATAAAACGATTTTACCCGAATCTGATCCGTATTCCGATTCGACCAAACTCTTTGATCTTCGATCACCGCAACTGGATTTATGTGTCACGGTATACCCCGATGGCGGAAACCGACTGGTAGGGGTAAGTTGTTCCACGACCTTAGCAGTATGATCACGGAAACCAGATCATCCATTAACCCCGAGTACGATTGATCCAATCAACCTTGTACAAAACCGATCTATCTCATAGACCGACCACCAAAACAGCAATTAGATCACATCTAACGCTAACTACATATCACATATGTACGGATCTCGGGCCTAATACCAGAAGCTACCGCTCTGATACCACTGTTGGAACGCGTAGAGATAAACGAAAACTTTTTCCTACGCGATGCTTCCAAGATCTAGCCGAGGTAGAAGGCCACGATGATTACCACTAGACGCGCAGGTGCGGATTATCGATGCAGCGCGTCGGGGCAGTGCAGTCCCACGATCCGATCCGGCCGATCCAATCCCTCGAACGTCGAAGTGCTGAATGTACAGCACCTCTGCCGGTATCCACACGTACGAGGAGGAGCTCCGACGGCAGACTGCTAGGTCCGGTGCGGCGGCTGGACTGAGTGGGGCTAGGGTTCCCAACGCATGGGAGAGTGGACTAACGTGCCCGTTGGGCAACCTGCGCCCCTCTTTATATAGCGTATGGTAATGGGCTGCACAACACTTGTGGCCCATTCCCTCTGTGAGTCCGACTCACTAACTCAGTCCATTTCCGGTTCGGGTCCAACCCAACCAATACTTGCTCCCGCTCTTAAGTGTGCGACCCTGCAGGCTCATGGCGACTTGGACACGATTGGAGTCCAACTCCCAATCGATCAATCGGTAGCGGCTCCCAAATACCTTTCAATGTGATATTCATCTTAGTCCTTTTTTGCCTCACGATATACCTTGTCGAGCTATAGGCGATTTATCGTCATCCCTTAAATAGCTCAACTCTCTTCTCGATCCGTGATATGTGATTCACCTGACTAACTCTTAGTCAACAGACACAGTTAACACTTAACTGAGTTGCGCATGGCCATGCTTCCTGAATCATATCACTCGAGAGGGCCCAGAGAATATCTCTCCATTCGGAGGGGCAAAATACCATCTTGATTATCCACATCACGCAGCTTGCTTCTCATTCGACCCGAACTCTGCCTTTCTAGTTTCCTTGTCACAGAACAACGTTTGACAGAACCTAAGTCGGTGATCCACAACTCGGATTGTGCGACAACCTCAGGTCTAAGGATTACATTGACTGAGACATCCAAATGACGACTTGATCGTTGCATCTCAATGTGGGTCAGTCCGACTTGCTAAACTCTTTAGTCAAGTCCGTGAACGTTGGAATGGCATCACCATGCCCATGACAAGTGGAACCGTGTCATCAGCCAACACTCACATTAGTCTAGGGTGTGTGTCCAGCACAACCTTAACGACCAAGGACAATTAGTATGAACAACATGAATACATAGTTCCACAATCGAATCACATATTCAATGACATATATCAGATGTTCAAACCAAAGGACGACTTAATAACTTTATGAATACATTGGGAATTACATCATACATGATTGCCTCTAGGGCATATTCCCAACAGTCCTCCTCCAGCCGCCGTCGCCTCCTTTCTTCCCTCTCCCTTCCCCTTTCTCCTCTGTTCCCTGAACCCGAACAACAAAACCACCGTCAGAACCCCACCGTTCGTCGCCTCCATGGTCCTCCTCACGACGAGCTGACGGTGGGAATGGAAACCCCACGCCTCGTACATCTTCTACGCGCGAGATTCGGGGCCGGAACGACCTAGGAGCGCCGCGAGCTCCCTCCTTCTTCCCCGTCGGCCACCCTGTCGCTGCGCCATCGCCACCGTCTACTGCTTCCGCTCGCCGATCCGCGGTGAGCCGCCCCTGACTCTCTCTCCCCTCTCTCCTCTCCCCTCTCCCCTTTCTCCTTTCCCTCCGCGAGCAGGGCATGCGCCCACGCCCCCGCGCGCGGCAGCCGCCGCGGCGAGCAGGTCGCCGTCCGTCGTTGCCATCGTACGTTTCCTCGACGTGTTCAGTTAACTGAACATTTGGTTCAGTTTCGACAGTAGGCCAGAGAGGTTACCTCAAAATCCATCGCACTCAGAACCTAACAAAACTGAGCGAGTACCCCAGTGGCACCCGCGCAGCGCGCACACGCAGGAGGTCGCGGGATCGACCCCCCCCCTCCCCCGCGCGGAATAACCCATCTTTTTATTTTCTTTTTTCCAGATCCAGAATCAAAAGTTTATTCGCACACAAGTCCCTGTAGATATTTTTCCTAGTCCCTGTAATTTAATAAAATGGCAGAACACACCCTATACTTTGAAATTGCATAACTAATTCATTATAAATCCAAATTTAATAATTTAAATATGTTTTCCACACCAAATTAAATTCTCTACCTAAATATAAACTTTGTTTACTGTTTTGAATTTTTGAAATTGATGAAATATTTGAATCCTTGTTTAATTCATTTAATTTTGCAAAATTCATAACTTGGGCATAAAAATTCCAAATTCAACAAATAAAATATGTTTTCTATACCAAATTAAAATCTCTACATGTTTAAACTATTTGTATACTGTTTTGAACCTTTTAAATGGTTTCAAAATTTCAAATTCACACAACTCTCTCAAATTTGGTCAAATTCATAACTAATTCAAATTTAATTCAAATGGCACATATAAAATATGTTTTCCATTCGATTTTTCATGTACTTTGAAAACATCAATTTTGTGTTCTGTTTTAAATAAATTAAATTGCTGAAAACAACTGTTCTTATTTAATACATTTAAAATTGTCAAATTAATAACTTGCTCATTTTAAATCCTTTTTCAACAAATGAAATATGTATTCCATCTAAAATTTTGTGTTCTTTCCAAATATGAATTTTGTTATCTATTTTGAACAATTAAAATGGGTGAAAACAACAAATGCTTGTGTAAATCATTTAAGAAGCCAAATTTCATAACTTAATAAATAAAAATTCCAACTTGGTAAACCACATTTCAAATTGCAGCTATTGTTGTTTTCCTATTGTTTTCCTCATCCATGCATCATTCTAATCAACTTTCACATGATGGTTATTTGTAGATCATTTAATTCAACCTTAATTCATGGGCTTTTCTATATGCAACCCAAATTGCATATGGGCCCATTTAAATATGTTTACCATGTTCACTAGCGTATCCTTGATGCATCAATTAAATTGCCATGCATCATCCCATGTTTGTGCATTATGCCATGTTATTGATTGTTTGTCTCTCTGCGTTGTCTGTTTGCTTCTTCTCGAATAGACGACGACGTTGAGACGGACGAGGTTTACGACACTACTTCAGAGGAGTTAGCCCAGTACCAGGCTACTGAGTTTGCAGGCAAGTATTCACTCACATGAACCATTGTGTCCTTTCCACATTGGATACCGATACTTTCCGTTGTCTAATCTGCTAGCCTTAAGATTCGTTGGTTGTGTTCCGATCATGTCACATGTTATCCTGTAACCCTGATATAGCCTATCCTCCACACCTATAACCCCGTTGCTTGTTGCCTGTGTCTTACTAGCATGCTTAGGGTTGTTTATGCTCGAGTCTGATGTCCGTTATTTCTTTACCATATTTATTATGTTCTGGGGGCTCGATGTTTAAACAACAACCTGTTAATGTTTGAGGAAATGCTAATTTGATGATAAGGCACCGGCAGGAGGCCGGGTATGGTTTTGAGGCCTGCTAGTGTTGAACTCAGGAAAAGTTCTTGTCCTCTGGATCCATGTTGAGCGCGCTAACCGCATGTGGGAAGCGTGTATGGGCGCCCCCCGCAACTCTGATTCGATTCGCATCTCGTCCAAATCGCCACACTTAGTTCGGGCTTTCCATTTGATGCACGCATATGCAGGTACGAACCCTCGGCGCCAGGGTGGAACTTTTGTAGTCGGCATTTAGGGCGGCGTGGTCTTCTAGTGCTATGAGGGTCCCCCTTTTCTTCGTGGGGGCTCGATTAGCCGCGCACGCACAACACGTGGTTCTTTGGGCTTGATGCGAAGAAGAGTTGGGTTGTGTTGAGTGTTTCGCTTGGTGGGTTTGATCCCCGTCTGGCGGGATATTCTTACGTGTACGGCCAAATTGGTGCACCCCTGCAGGGTTAAATCTTCTCGAGAAGCCGTGTTGTCCGCGGTTATGGATGACTTGGTGATAGGGCTGGCTAACAAGGATTAGACAACTTACACCTAATCAATAATAAGTTGACTAGTAATAGGCTTATTGACACAATAACTGGAACCTTCATTAATACAACTGTGTGAGTTATCCTCGGATTGCTTCTTTGGACAAGGGGCGAGATCCAGGATGGGTTTGTTTGAGGTTGTTGGTAGTTGGTTCCGTTGCGCTATCTTATCCCTTTCTTTTAGCTGGATGTTGTAGTGTGTCTCTGTAGTTGGTTAGGTAGCCCGCTGCCGCATCTTTGTATCACCTATCTTCCGTTGAACCAAAGCATCTGTACTTGGTGTTGCCGGGTACACCTTGGTATCTTGTGCGTCTTGCTTGCCAATACTCGTCTGTACTGACCCCTTTGGGGCTGCGTGTTCTGCAGACTATGTTTCCGAGGATCCCCATGGTGGCTACTACGTGGAGTATGACGAGGCTGCTGACGAGTAGATAGCGGACCCGGGCAGGATCCGAGGCTTAGTGGATGGGCTCCGTCTTTTCGTTTCCGGCCTCTTAGGCCTATTTGGATCTTGTCTGTACTCAGACACTTTGGATGCTTCCGCTGTGATGTAATGATGACTTGTTGGGACATGTGTCCTCTGCATGACTGTATTCGCTATCTCTGCTCTAGTGAGAGATATTTGCCACTTATTTCTATTTCTTTGTGTCTTAGAGATTTGTTGTGATATCACTTGTTCAAATGCCGTTGACGTACCATGTGTGTATGTTATGAAGTACGTCAATGGAAGTAGTCGGATTTCTATGGGATGGTTTTACGTGTTGGCCTACTCATATTGAGATGCGGGTGCCGGTATGCCCCGTAAGCCATTTGTCTACTGTTTAGCGGGCTGTGAGTATCCTCTAGAAGTCCGGGTGCGACACCCCAGGGTGTGGCGCTTCAACAGCGAGTAAGAGGCCTCGCCTCAGGTCTCTCCTTTGGTTCTTTGGCTTCATGCTTTGACGAGTTGATGTTGTTTGTGGCAGGGAATAGGTCGACGATGCCGCGGGCGGGATGCTGGGGGCAGGCCCCTAACCCAGTCGTTGTGCTGCAGGCGGACCAGCCCCTGGTGGTGGAAACTGCGGACGAGGCTCCCATCGAGGCCATGCCACCCCCTGAAGTCCTCTTGGGGGCGCTTGCGGAGGAGTCCTTGATGCCCCCATCAACTACTTGCTTGGGGTGGGCATCGCTGCCTTGCCGGGGCCGGGCGAAGCCAGAGTTGGTGTGGAGGCTGCGCCTGGAACCGGCGCGATGCCTGACGAGGCTCCTGCTGATGATCGGTGGCCGCTTTTAATTGACGCGGCCTCTAGCTCGGGCCAAGGTCTAGGCTCCCTTGTGGAAGACCTGGCGGGGTAGATCCAAGGCGTCATTCCTTCCCGGGCCTCCTCCCACGCATGCGCCTTGTCCGCTGGGTTGGAACGCCTTGTAGCCCTGGGCGGCCAGCTACAGGAGACCGCTGCCGCCGGCCTGGCGCTAGAGGAGGCAGCGGCCACAACAAGGCGGCAATGCTGACTGAGGCTGAGTGCGAGCACCGTGATGCTTCCGTGTCGCTGAAGGAGGCCCAGCTGGCCCCGGCGACTGCGTGGGGCGGCCAGGAGGAACTTCGCTTGGAGAGGAACCATCACTCCTTGGAGGTTGAGGAGTGGCTCCGCACTCACCGAGAGAAACAGGGAGAGCTCGCCTCCAAGGAAAAGGCGGCCAGCAAGGTCAAGGACGACCTCGCCAAGCGGGAGGAGAGGTAATGTGACGCCCCGAGATCGGGCACTATGCAGATTTCAGCATTCCCGCCAAAATCCACATAATAACCGATTCCAGGTTGCCACGTCTGATAACATTACAACAGTCCACGAATAATCCACAACAACAACAGAAAAGATATATACAAGATGACTCAAACGAGTCAGGGATACAACTGATACAATACAAAGATCCAAATAACAGCGGAAGAAACAACATAGCGTCCGACTACGGACAAGATACAAATTGGACTAAGAGTCCTGAAGATAACCGAGAGCGTCCAACCCCTGCCCAGGCCAAGCCGGAGGGATTCCCAAGCTAACGTCGTCAAACTTCAAAACCTGTTGACGGCAATATTGAATATGCAGCCACGAAAAAGGATTCGTGGGTCAGTACGGTTAAGTACTGGCAAGTGAATAAACCATACTCACAAGATACCGGCGTAGCCAGTCATCACAAGATACAAATACTTTGGGTTCAACGGAAAGGAAGGGATTATTGCAAATAAGCGGCAGCGGGCTGCACCAACCAACTGCAGAGACTCACTACAACATCCGGCTAAAAGAGGGGGATAAGATAGCGTATCGTAACCAACTACAACTACTCACCAAACAAACCCATCAAAGGTTACCCCCTACTAAGGAAGCAACCCAAGGATAACTCACACTGTTGGATTAATGATGTTCAACTTATTGTGTCAATAAGACTATTACTAGTCAAGTTATCATTAGTTAGGTGTAAGTTGTTCTGAGTACTTGTTAGCCAGTACTTTCACCAAGTAATCCATAACCGCGGAAAACACGGCTTGTCGAGAAGATTTATGCCTGCAGGGTGTGCTCCAGTACCCGTACACACTCGAGCCACCAACTAAAACTCAGGTTGGCTCGACACGACCCAAACCGTCGCTACAACCCATCCTAGGAGCCACGGAGCTATAAGGTCCCAGCCACGCAGCCGAATACTCAGCGCAGGTGTGCAAAACTCCTGCAGGACACAACACCCCGGCACTACAGGCCTCGCCCTATATGCATCATCATCATCATCAGTAACCAAGGGGGGCCAACCCATTATGCAAAGGAGCAAATGGAACACCCGAACTAAGTGTGGCTCTTCGAACAAGCTGCAAATCAGGTCTAAGTCGAGGGGGGTCCCATACTACCACCCGGATGCGGTGAGCACGCTCATCATGGATCAGTAGACAAGACTCTTTTCCTAATTAAGTTCGACACTATCAGGCTTCAAAACCCTAACCCGGGCCTCCTGTCGGTGCCTTATCATCAAATTATTATTACCCCAGACATTAACATGTTGTTGATTGAATTGAAACCCAACTATCAACTAAACAGGTGATACGACAAAGGATAACAAGACTCGAGCACAAACAAATCTAAGCATGCAACTACGACACGAGGGCCAACAAGGTAAACAAACAACAGTTAATAGGAAGTGGAGGGAAGGCTATATCAGGGCTGCAAGTAAACATATGGTAGGATTGAGACACAAGCATCGAATCAACAGGCTAGAATAAGAACAACGGAAAGAATCGGTAACAAGTGATGAAAGGCAGCCATTTGGTAGCAAGTGAATATACTTGCCTGGAATCCAGCAAGTAGAGGTACATCCGCAGAACTTGTCGTTGCTCACATCATCTCAACGTCCTATCCGGGAAGAGGCAACGAACCTCGAACAAACACCGGATGCAACAATTACTACTACGGCAAAAGATCCAGCATGAACCTATTTTATATGCATGGCATGGCAAGATGCAACAGGGGAAACAACTTAAGCAATTTAATCGGAACCGGAGTCCGGAGAAATAGGAATTGGTTCAAGTTGTTTAGCTAACCAACAATTTCATTGTTATTTAGCATGGCAACAATAGAGTAGATGAGTTAGGCAATTTAAATGGAATGGGGCAACAGTTGTAATTAATTAGCCCACACATTCCATATGTTGTCATATAGATGAACATGCATAACAAAATGGTAAGATGCACAATGCAAGATGCAAACAGGGACATGAATGGCATGAACATGTTAATGACATGGATCTGATTGGAAAACATATTTTATTGGTTGAGAAACACTTTTAAATGATTTAGTTAAGCATATTACCAATTTAAATGCATTAAATAAGAGGTGAAACAATTATTCAATTTAGATGTTGCAAACCAGAAAACAAAGTTGATATTCAAGTGTGGCATTTGATTTTGGATGGATTTCATGTTTTGAGTATTTAATTTGGAGCAACCATTTGAAAGTTATTAATTATGCCATTGAGTTTGTCATTTTTAAGAATTATTAAATAACATTAATTTTAATTGCCCAAAATGCAAAACCAAGTTGATAAACAGAAAGTACATTGAATTTGGACTGAAAAACATATTTTATTTGGGTTATTTGAATTAAGTATGAATTATTTATGGAATTAACCAAAATTAAGAGGATTTGTTTGAATTTGAAATTTGAAACAATTTGAAATGTGCAAAACAGAAAACAAATGTTATATTTGGAAAGAGCATTTAATTTTGATTGGTGTACATATTTTATTTTTTGAATTTGGAGTTTAAATGGATTTATTAGATGCATTTGAATGACAGGGACCTGATTGTGATTGTTAGGGGCCTGGATGTGAAGGAAACAGTGGGGACTGGGCCAATCTGCGAAAACTGCGCCCAAAAATGTGTCCTACACCAAGCCACAGCGACCCTGGCTCGCTGCCAAGCGGGCCCAGGCCACGCTGGAGCACGCGCGGCGCGGGTGGAATCTGTGCTGGCCTCCACGGTCGCTGACCAGTGGGGCCAGCCGCGGGCGCGCGGAAAAGATCAAAAAAGTGGGGGCTTTCGCCTCCCCAGGGTTCGATCCCGTGACCTGATGCGCGTGCGCAAGGAACAGCACCAATGCGCTGTCGCTGAATTTGTTGTCAGGTAAGGGGTGCGAGCAAGGCTGAGGTGTATTCCTTGCGGTGTGTTAACTGAACCCAAAAGAACCGCTCGTTCTCTGACAAACTAAACGGCGACGAGGCAGCAGAGGACCGCGGCGATCGACGGGGTGGTGGAGTGCAGGGGTGGGGTGCTGGTGCGTGGACGTGTGGGGTGTGGTGAGTGTCGATGGGAGCAGGAGGAGGGGGAAGGGGATGGGCTCACCTGCGGTGTAGTCGACGCAGAGGCTTGGGGCGGCCGACGGCGGTGCAGACGGCGGCAGCTCGCCGTCGCGGCCTCCCTGGGGGCTCCCAGCATGCGTCAAGGAGGCGAGGGTCGAGGTGGAACCACCACGGTTCCATCCCCGTGGTTGGCTCGGCTTGAGGGGAACCATGGCGACGGCGAGCGGCCAGCTTCTGACGGCGGCGTTCGGTGGTTGTCGGGGTTCAGAAAAAAGCAGAGGGGAGGTGGAAGGGAGAGGAGAAATTGGCGGCGCCGATGGCTGGAGAGGGAGGGGGCTTAGGGTCTAGGGTGAGCAGAGGGGTAGGCTAGGTTTTATGGGGAGCTTGTGCTTGTACGGAGCAGCATCGGAGGGGGGGAGATGATCTTACGGTGAGGAGAGGGTTCGTACGCGTGACGACAGCGAGGAGGAAGAAGATGCCCTCGACGAAAAGGTATCGGGCCAGAGAGGGGAAAGAAAAGGGGAAGTGGGTTGTGGGCTGGCCTGTCTCCCACAGCTCACCCTCTTCTCTTTTTATTTATTTTTCTTCCCTTTTTTTTGTAAGTAGGAAAGAAAAGAGAGAGGGAAAAGGATAGATTTTTGGTGTGTTTATTTTAGGAATAATTTTTATTAATTTGCAAAATAGTGAATAAAAGCAATGTTAGCATTGATTTCAAAATTTGAAATATTAGTTTGATTTGGAATTTTTTGGAAATAAACAAGTTTTATTTAATAAGCTCAAACAATTATGTAAACATCATTGAATTTAATTGTTTGCAAAAATTTAATTTTTAAACCACGATTGGATCATGACAATTATGATTGATTTTGAAGTGAATTTGAATTTGTCATTAGTGTGTTGATTAAAGGGAGTTTTTATTTAACAAGCAATTTAAATAAATTCAACTTCAAAACTATTGGAAATAATTGAGTTGTTTTAGTTTGCAATTTTTAAATTGAAAATTTTGAACAATGTTTGAAAGTTTAATTTGGTTTGAGTTTACCAGTTGTTTTGGAAACATGGTGCAATGCATAGGATGCATGTGATGCAAAGCAAAAAGGAAACAAACAACTTTCTACTTAGGGTAACACCCCAGGTGTTACAGACGACACCACTAACAAGGGATTGCGCCCTCGCAATCCACCTGCTAACCCGGGAGGGGAAAGAAGTTCGACTATCGATTCTTCATGCTTCCAGTTGGTCTCCTCGACACCGCTAACAAGGGTTTCTCGACACCACTAACAAGAGCTTCTTGCTCGGGCTGATGACGATATTCTTCCACCAGGAATCTTCCGATGATCGAACCTATTAGGTTAAAGGCTCAGAAAACGTCCACCCACGTAGGATCCTAACACTTTGAAAGATTGAGTACGAGAGTAGACTCCAAAACAAATGAGATAGAAGGGGAAGTAGAATAGACATAAGGAGAAAACAAGAATCCTATGGAGATGTTTCGAAAATAGTTTAGCAGAAATAGTTTTTGACACTCTAGAAACACGACCGTTAGCGAGGTTAACCTACAGGCTTTGCGGACCCGTTGCTTCGATAACCATTCGTATCGAAACAATATCGGGAATCGGAAACCTGGCTCTGATACCATTTGTGACGCCCCGAGATCGGGCACTATGCAGATTTCAGCATTCCCGCCAAAATCCACATAATAACCGATTCCAGGTTGCCACGTCTGATAACATTACAACAGTCCACGAATAATCCACAACAACAACAGAAAAGATATATACAAGATGACTCAAACGAGTCAGGGATACAACTGATACAATACAAAGATCCAAATAACAGCGGAAGAAACAACATAGCGTCCGACTACGGACAAGATACAAATTGGACTAAGAGTCCTGAAGATAACCGAGAGCGTCCAACCCATGCCCAGGCCAAGCCGGAGGGATTCCCAAGCTAACGTCGTCAGACTTCAAAACCTGTTGACTGCAATATTGAATATGCAGCCACGAAAAAGGATTCGTGGGTCAGTACGGTTAAGTACTGGCAAGTGGATAAACCATACTCACAAGATACCGGCGTAGCCAGTCATCACAAGATACAAATACTTTGGGTTCAACGGAAAGGAAGGGATTATTGCAAATAAGCGGCAGCGGGCTGCACCAACCAACTGCAGAGACTCACTACAACATCCGGCTAAAAGAGGGGGATAAGATAGCGTATCGTAACCAACTACAACTACTCACCAAACAAACCCATCCAAGGTTACCCCCTACTAAGGAAGCAACCCAAGGATAACTCACACTGTTGGATTAATGATGTTCAACTTATTGTGTCAATAAGACTATTACTAGTCAAGTTTTCATTAGTTAGGTGTAAGTTGTTCTGAGTACTTGTTAGCCAGTACTTTCACCAAGTAATCCATAACCGCGGAAAACACGGCTTCTTGAGAAGATTTATCCCTGCAGGGTGTGCTCCAGTACCCGTACACACTCGAGCCACCAACTAAAACTCAGGTTGGCTCGACACGACCCAAACCGTTGCTACAACCCATCCTAGGAGCCACGGAGCTATAAGGTCCCAGCCACGCAGCCGAATACTCAGCGCAGGTGTGCAAAACTCCCGCAGGACACAACACCCCGGCGCTACAGGCCTCGCCCTATATGCATCATCATCATCAGTAACCAAGGGGGGCCAACCCATTATGCAAAGGAGCAAATGGAACACCTGAACTAAGTGTGGCTCTTCGGACAAGCTGCAAATCAGGTCTAAGTAGAGGGGGGTCCCATACTACCACCCGGATGCGGTGAGCACGCTCATCATGGATCAGTAGACAAGACTCTTTTCCTAATTAAGTTCGACATTAGCAGGCTTCAAAACCCTAACCCGGGCCTCCTGCCGGTGCCTTATCATCAAATTATTATTACCCCAGACATTAACATGTTGTTGATTGAATTGAAACCCAACTATCAACTAAACAGGTGATACGACAAAGGATAACAAGACTCGAGCACAAACAAATCTAAGCATGCAACTACGACACGAGGGCCAACAAGGTAAACAAACAACAGTTAATAGGAAGTGGAGGGAAGGCTATATCAGGGCTGCAAGTAAACATATGGTAGGATCGAGACACAAGCATCGAATCAATAGGCTAGAATAAGAACAATGGAAAGAATCAGTAACAAGTGATGAAAGACAGCCATTTGGTAGCAAGTGAGTATACTTGCCTGGAATCCAGCAAGTAGAGGTACATCCGCAGAACTTGTCGTTGCTCACATCATCTCAACGTCCTATCCGGGAAGAAGCAACGAACCTCGAACAAACACCGGATGCAACAATTACTACTACGGCAAAAGATCCAGCATGAACCTATTTTATATGCATGGCATGGCAAGATGCAACAGGGGAAACAACTTAAGCAATTTAATCGGAACCGGAGTCCGGAGAAATAGGAATTGGTTCAAGTTGTTTAGCTAACCAACAATTTCATTGTTATTTAGCATGGCAACAATAGAGTAGACGAGTTAGGCAATTTAAATGGAATGGGGCAACAGTTGTAATTAATTAGCCCACACATTCCATATGTTGTCATATAGATGAACAGGCATAACAAAATGGTAAGATGCACAATGCAAGATGCAAACAGGGACATGAATGGCATGAACATGTTAATGACATGGATCTGATTGGAAAACATATTTTATTGGTTGAGAAACACTTTTAAATGATTTAGTTAAGCATATTACCAATTTAAATGCATTAAATAAGAGGTGAAACAATTATTCAATTTAGATGTTGCAAACCAGAAAACAAAGTTGATATTCAAGTGTGGCATTTGATTTTGGATGGATTTCATGTTTTGAGTATTTAATTTGGAGCAACCATTTGAAAGTTATTAATTATGCCATTGAGTTTGTCTTTTTTAAGAATTATTAAATAACATTAATTTTATTGCCCAAAATGCAAAACCAAGTTGATAAACAGAAAGTACATTGAATTTGGACTGAAAAACATATTTTATTTGGGTTATTTGAATTAAGTATGAATTATTTATGGAATTAACCAAAATTAAGAGGATTTGTTTGAATTTGAAATTTGAAACAATTTGAAATGTGCAAAACAGAAAACAAATGTTATATTTGGAAAGAGCATTTAATTTTGATTGGTGTACATATTTTATTTTTTGAATTTGGAGTTTAAATGGATTTATTAGATGCATTTGAATGACAGGGACCTGATTGTGATTGTTAGGGGCCTGGATGTGAAGGAAACAGTGGGGGCTGGGCCAATCTGCGAAAACTGCGCCCAAAAATGTGTCCTACACCAAGCCACAACGAACCTGGGTCGCTGCCAAGCGGGCCCAGGCCAAGCTGGAGCACGCGCGGCGCGGGTGGAATCTGTGCTGGCCTCCACGGTCGCTGACCAGTGGGGCCAGCCACGGGCGCGCGGAAAAGATCAAAAAAGTGGGGGCTTTCGCCTCCCCAGGGTTCGATCCCGTGACCTGATGCGCGCGCGCAAGGAACAACACCAGTGCGCTGTCGCTGAATTTGTTGTCAGGTAAGGGATGCGAGCAAGGTTGAGGTGTATTCCTTGCGGTGTGTTAACTGAACCCAAAAGAACCGCTCGTTCTCTGACGAACTAAACAGCGACGAGGCAGCAGAGGACCGCGGCGATCGACGGGGTGGTGGAGTGCAGGGGTGGGGTGCTGGTGCGTGGACGTGTGGGGTGCGGTGAGTGGCGATGGGAGCAGGAGGAGGGGGAAGGGGATGGGCTCACCTGCGGTGTAGTCGACGCAGAGGCTTGGGGCGGCCGACGACAGTGCAGACGGCGGCAGCTCGCCGTCGCGGCCTCCCTGGGGGCTCCCAGCATGCGTCGAGGAGGCGAGGGTCGACGTGGAACCACCACGGTTCCATCCCCGTGGTTGGCTCGGCTTGAGGGGAACCGTGGCGACGGCGAGCGGCCAGCTTCTGACGACGGCGTTCGGTGGTTGTCGGGGTTCAGAAAAAAGCAGAGGGGAGGTGGAAGGGAGAGGAGAAATTGGCGGCGCCGATGGCTGGAGAGGGAGGGGGCTTAGGGTCTAGGGTGAGCAGAGGGGTAGGCTAGGTTTTATGGGGAGCTTGTGCTTGTACGGAGCAGCATCGGAGGGGGGAGATGATCTTACGGTGAGGAGAGGGTTCGTACGCGTGACGACAGCAAGGAGGAAGAAGATGCCCTCGACGAAAAGGTATCGGGCCAGAGAGGGGAAAGAAAAGGGGAAGTGGGCTGTGGGCTGGCATGTCTCCCACAGCTCACCCTCTTCTCTTTTTATTTATTTTTCTTCCCCCTTTTTTTTGTAAGTAGGAAAGAAAAGAGAGAGGGAAAAGGATAGATTTTTGGGGTGTTTATTTTAGGAATAATTTTTATTAATTTGCAAAACAGTGAATAAAAGCAATGTTAGCATTGATTTCAAAATTTGAAATATTAGTTTGATTTGGAATTTTTTGGAAATAAACAAGTTTTTTTTAATAAGCTCAAACAATTATGTAAACATCATTGAATTTAATTGTTTGCAAGAATTTAATTTTTAAACCACGATTGGATCATGACAATTATGATTGATTTTGAAGTGAATTTGAATTTGTCATTAGTGTGTTGATTAAAGGGAGTTTTTATTTAACAAGCAATTTAAATAAATTCAACTTCAAAACTATTGGAAATAATTGAGTTGTTTTAGTTTGCAATTTTTAAATTGAAAATTTTGAACAATGTTTGAAAGTTTAATTTGGTTTGAGTTTTCCAGTTGTTTTGGAAACATGGTGCAATGCATAGGATGCATGTGATGCAAAGCAAAAAGGAAACAAACAACTTTCTACTGAGGGTAACACCCCAGGTGTTACAGGTAAACATGTGCTGAGATCGAGCTGAGCCTTAAGCGTGAGCGCCTCGACACCTTCGAGGCGGAGTTGCGGCGGGTAGAAGCCCGCACTCAGGAGAAAGTCGACACCTGCAACACTCGCCTCACCAAGGCGAGAGCTGATCGCGAACGGGGCATTCGGGAGGAGGTCACGACAGGGCGCGCGGCCATCCGTGGAGACCTCTTGAAGGAATTTGGCAAGAAGAACAAGGACATGGAGGACAAGTTCACCTAACAGAGAAGGGAGCTAGAGAATAAAGTGAGGGAGATCGAGGAAGACTTGGATAAGGTCCGCCGGAAGCGGGACGAAGAGAGGAGGGCCAAGGTGCAGGCGGCCAAGGAGGCAGTGAAGCACCAGGCATACCTTCTCGCCCTGCAGGAGCAGATCGATCCGCTCATGGAGGGGAAAGAAGAGAGTCGGGCCTCTGCCCAGCAGGCGCGTGAGCTATAGCGCCAGTTCCATGCGTTGTTCCGTAAAGCAGTGCGCATGACCCGCACTGTCGCTGATCGCCTGCACGTCAAGACGCCGTACCTTCCCCTCGAGTACACTAGCGCTGGCTGCGTGAACTATTTCTCGTTGTTCATCGCTATGCTCGTGGAAGAGGTCCAGGATCTGGACCGGGACTTGAATGAGGAGGTCCGCCAACTGTTGTCGGTGGCGATTGGTCATGCCTTCTCCCGGCTCTAGCTCGCCAACCCCCTCTTCGACTTCAGCACCCTCTCCGAGCCTATCCTGCGTGATCTCCGGGAGACCCTCCAAGTCCAGGTGCCTGAAGCGGTGGTCGCCTTTATCGAGAAGTTCAACCCCCCGAAGGGTCCATCTTCGTCGAGCCCTCCCGATGTCGACAGGGTGGGAGGGTCTAGTGATGATGCTACAGACTCTAAGATCCATCATTCCTCCGCGTTGCTACAATCTTCGTTTCCTGATGCATGTAATAGGAAGTAGGTGAAGCTTTTGGTGAGTGACAACTTCGTTTTGTTGGTTTTTAGTTTAGTGGTACTTCCTTGCGGTGATACTTAGCTTTTCCGTGGTGTTTTCCTTCAAGACACCTTGCTTGCATCCTTCGCGGCGGGCCTCCTGTTGGTCCTTGTGGAGGACCTTTCCGGGCTCCATGCGAGGGGTTGCATGCTGGGTGCTTGATCCTTAGGAGTGAGGCTCTTGCTTCTACCTGCAGTTTGTGCCTATGGAGAGGTGCGTGCTTGGTTGTTCCTTCATGAGCATCTCTGAGGAGAAACGCCGAGGGGTTTGGCGAAGTGTTTGTGTGCGGTAGCGACCCGCTCACATACACTGTTTGATCCCCCGCTCGTGGGATGCTTTCGAGAGGAAAAAGGCCTTTGCGTGCCTCTCTAGAGAGAGGGAGGATGCATTCTTGGATGAACGCACATGATGTTTTGTTGGATGAAAAATCCTTGCATGCCGGCATGCAAGGAGAAATTTCTTTGTGAAAGCAACAAGATTTTACTGCTAGGGTGAGGCATTATTCTCTTACAAAACGCTTGGGGATGTCGTGAACTTGTGGTCCCCCAAGAGGCACTTGACATCATCGTGTGGACACGGGACTCCCATCATCATGGGGTTGATACTCGCGCGAGTTCAGGTGCAAAGCTTGAGGATGTAGAGGCCTTGTGGCGCCCTCAAGTAACAAAAGATTGCCCCGCCGGAGCGAGGCTCCCACTTGTGTGGGTAGAAGCTCTCGCGACCTTGTGGTCTGCCTGGTGAGAGCTCCCTGAGACCCTCACAGAGAGAGGTCCTAGCGTTGTTTCTACCGTGGCATCACGGGGTCCCCTCGAGGGTACGTCACCATGGCCTTATGGGGGCCATGGAGCGAGCATGTGGTGAGCGCTCCTCCCTAGTATGGAGGCGCGCTCGCATGGGGAGCAGTGGCAGCCCCCGAACCTCTTCTTGGGAGCGTCATCGAGGTGTCCCGTGTTGTCTTCGTTGGCCGGGTGGGAGATGGCTAGGCCTGGAATTCGAGTCGAGCCGAGCTGGCTCGGCTCGACTCGCTTAAGCTCGGTCAACTGGCAAGTTAGCTCGAACTCGACTCGTTTAACAATCGAGTCCAGAATCAAAGCTCGACTCGGCTCGGTGAACTCGCGAGTAGCTCGGTAGACCCTGACAACAAGAAAAATATATGAATTTATGCAAAAACAAGACTCAAACTCGGCTCGTTTAGCTCGAACTTGACTCGTTTAGCTCGAACTCGGCTCGCTGAAGAAAAATGTACAAATTTTCTGTTTCAAGCGAGCTAAACTAGTAGCTCGGTAACTCGTCTCGTTTAGCTCGAACTCGTTTACTGGAAAAGGTAAAAGCTCGGCTCGGCTCATTTAATTTTGAGTTCGAGTCGAGGCGAGTCAAGTTGCGAGTTAATTATTTAGCTCGCGAGTTTCGAGTTTTAATTCCAGCCCTAGAGATGGCCACCTCCTTGCAGGCTCGCTCGACGGAGCGTGTTGCCTCCTCCACCTCTCCATGGATGGTGATGGCGCCAGCAGGCCCGAGTAGCTTGGCGAGGTTGTACGCGTAGTGGGTCACAACCATGAACTTCGCGAGAGCTGGGTACCCAAGGATGGCGTTGTAGGGGAGGGTGATGTGTGCGACGTCGAAGTCAAGAGCCTTGGTGCGGTAATTCTGGCGAGTGCCGAGCGTGACGTCGAGGCGCACCTATCCCGGGGGACCGTGGTGTCGTTGGTGATGCCGGTGAATGGCTTTGTGGGGGCTAGACACTCGTAGGCCACCTGGATTCGCTCGAACATGGACACCAAGATGACGTTGAGGCCCGCACCCCATCAAGTAGGGTCTTGTTGATAGCGATGTTGTTGATGGTGGGGGTGCAGACTAGAGGCAGAGTTCCCACGGTCCTTGTGGACTTGGGGTGGTCGGTGATGTCGAAGGAGACCTTGTGGTATGACCACTTGAGTAGCTTCGCTGCGGCTGTGCCTGGGTGGACAACGACGATCTCGCACGAGATCTTCTTGAAGTGGCGGTTGGAGAGAGGAGCTTGTGCTCCACCAAGAATGCAGGCCATGTAGCCTATGGGCTCTTGGTAGCCCCCGAAGTGTCCGTCGACCCGACCCTGGTTACCCTGAGCGTGAGGCTACACGGTAGTGTTCACCTGAGGTGCGGGTGGGTTGGGACGCTGCAGCTGCTACGGAGATGGATGCTGTTGGGGCGGCAGGTAGCCCCTGTCGTTGTAGCCACCTGAATTGTAGTTGTCGTACCCGTTGTAGTGGTTCGGGCCGCGCTCCTCCTATCTCCCCCCAGCGCGGCCTCCACCTCGCCCAGGACTGCGCCAGCCACCGCTTCGAGGGTAGCCCTCCTGGCCACCCCTCATGAAGCGGTCTCCTTGCATCTTCTCTAGCTGGAAACAGTCCTTCGTGGCGTGTGAGTGCATCCCGTGGAACTCACAGAAGGGGCGGTTGTCCGCCACGGGTGCGGCGTCACTGCGGCCCTGCTTGCGTTCTGGCTCGGCAGCCAGAACGGCCAGAGCTTTACGTTTGGCGTCGCTACGCACCTTGTTCTTACTCTTGGGGCCACCATCTTGGGCTCGTTAGCAGGTGTGTTGTGCCTAAAGAGGCGTCCCTCCTTAGCCTTAGCGTACCTATCGGCCATATCCAGTAGGTCGACAGCAGAGGTGAGATCTTCTATGATGCCGAGTTCTTCGAGCATACGCTCGTTGGTGACCCCGTCCCTGAAGGCAGAGATGACGTTTGCGTCGATGTTGCAGGCGATCTTGTTGCGCATCTGACTGAAGCACTGCAGGTACTGCTGAAGCGTTTCGCTAGGCTGATGGCGTATGCCGTAGAGGTCGTTGCAGGAAAGAGGGCGCTCGTAGGAGCCCTTGAAGTTGGCGATGAAGTGGAGGCACAACTCCTCGGACGACCCGATGGAGCCCTCTTGCATATTCATAAGACAGATGAGGGCTGGGCCCTTGTGAACCATGGGCAGCCAGTTCGCCATGCACTTGTCATCCCCATTTCCAGCTCCTACGCTGATGCAGTAGATCTGCAGGAAGTCGAGGGGAGGAGTAGTGCCGTCATAGCGAGATGGCAGCGTCGGGTTGAACTTCGGCGTCCAGGAGACCGTGCGAAGTTACCTAGTGAACGTGAGGGCGCCGCCGACATAGACCGTGGCGTGCGCGTCGAGGTCCGCCGGGCGGTTGGCGAGGCCGGCCTTGGCGAGGTTGTGGATGGTGCGCCGCTCGCGCTCGTGGCAGCGTTCAATCTGAACGCGCGCATCCGATGGAGTACGCAGGATCTGGCAGTTGTTGCTGCTCTTCTCAGGCATCTTGGTTGTGAGTGCCTTGTCATGGAAGTTCGTGCGGGGACCGCCTTGCACCGGCGATGTTAAACTGTGAGAAGGGGCGGTGCGTCATGGGCTTGCGCGCTCCTACGCTGACCAGTGTCGCCTCCCTGCAGCTCCCGCGGGGGACGTTTGCGATGGTGGCGAGCTCCTGGAGGCGGGCGAGCCATACGGCGTGTCCTTCAGGTGCGGGCGGGTGTGTAAGCAGCTCCCGAACCAGCAGCAGAGCTGCTACGGGAGTAGGTTGCTCCTGGCGTCTCTGCGTTCCTGGCAACGGCGGGGGCGGTTGCTGAGACACAAGCGCGTCTTGCTGCGACGTGTGGGAGGAAGCTTCCTCCTAGTCGTCATGTCCGCCCTCTGAGCCAGTGGTATTCCGTTGTGGCGCATCGTTGTCATTGTCGTTGCCGTTCGGCTCGACATGCCCTCCGCGGCGAGCGCGCTAAGAGTGGGTGAGGCGCGGGCTGGTCTGAGTGGAGGGTACCACGGTAATGAAGAAACGAAGGAGTGCCTTGACCCCCTACCTGGCGCGCCAAATGTTGGAGTGGGCTCGTCTGTCCTAGACAGTGTAGCTCTCAGAGGTTCGAACACTGGGGGCCAAACACACTTCCTTTGCTTCGAGACGGGGCTTCGAGAGGGAAGCTTTGGCACGACAACAATGGAGACACAGAGAGTTTTACCCAGGTTCAGGCCACCAGTGTGGTGTAAGACCCTACTCCTGCTAGTCCGATGGATTGCACTGCGGTGGTTATAGTACAAGATGCGACCTTGTGCTCGGAACAGACTACTTGTGATCTATGATGGTTCGAGATCCCTTCTTCCAAGGGCAGTAGGTACCCTTCTTATACTGGCGTTTCGACCTCCTTCCCGCTCATTTGGCGGGAAAGGGTTCCCACAAAGTGCCATGCACGGTCTTGGTCATCGGGGGACAGCTCCACCGTCCATGGCGTCGCGGTGGGGGAGCCTGATGACGCCGCCTCCGTCTTGTAGCGCAGACTTGGTCTCCTTGCGCCAAAGTGGTAATCCTAGGGAAACTCTTTCTGCCCCGCCAGTTGTCCCCCTGGTTTTTATACACCAATATGTCAATTTTGGACAAAGAGCTCTTGCACCACCGTGCGGCTTCTGCCAACGCACGGAAGCATATGCGTCAGCGGCACATGCCTTGTCCCCCTGCTGGTGGATGGATCCCTTCGAGAGGAGTGAGATGCCGGGGTAGAGCTCCTCTCGAAAGGAGGGTGTGCCAAGGCTTATCGCCAAGGGCTTAGGTGAACCCGCCGAGGGGGCATGGACACCCTCGGGGATTGCGTTGCTCGGTCACTCCAAGAGATGTTTGTTGGGCCGGGAGACAACAGATGGGCCAGGATATCCCGGAATCCAGGGGTCCGACATAGACCCCGAAAGCTTACCCCGGAATATTCCGGTAAGGTGGTCGGAAATTTTCGGGGGTCGGAAATTCCGGGCATATTTCGCGGAAATTTACAGGGGCCGGATTTATGCGGCGGAAAATTCCGACCAAAATTTCCAGACGTGTCCAGAGAGGTTGCACGGAAGGAAATGGTGGGGAATTTTTCGGTGCAAGTATCGACCACCGGAAATTTTGAGAATCAGGACACGGAATATTTCGGGGGCCACATATTTGCCACGGAAAATTCCGCCCCAAATTTCCGGACGTGTCTAGAGAGCGGGCACGTGAGGAAATGTGAGGGATTTTCTAGGGAAAATACCGGGACACCGGAAATTTCCGGGCCTCTAGCCGGAATTTCCGGGCTGCCAGAGCCAAGAATTCCAAAGATAGACAACAAACACGAACATGGGCCAACTTTTGATTTTGGAAAACGGAAATCATGATTTCGGAGATAAGGATGGGGCCTGGGAGAGTAAAGCTCGGACTGATAATAGTGACATACATGAGCTTGCAAGAATCAAACAAGAAGAGCCAAGCTCAAGTAATAGTCTCAACCAGAAACGAAGAGCTCGAAAAACAAAAAAAAACAAAAAAAAAGGAGAATGTTGGTGGCCTAAGCCACGATGTTTGAGTGTGTGCCTTGGCGCCGTGAAGATATATCTTGAACCCAAAAGCACTACTCACATTGAAGCACAATAAGTCACCTAATGACTAGATATGCATGAAAGCTTAATTTTCGCATAATAAGACGAGTGAAACTCATGAATTGAGTTATGCTTCCCCTATATCCATTGTGACGCCCCGAGATCGGGCACTATGCAGATTTCAGCATTTCCGCCAAAATCCACATAATAACCGATTCCAGGTTGCCACTTGTGATAACATTACAACAGTTCACGAATAATCCACAACAACAACAGATGAGGTATATACAAGATGACTCAAACGAGTCAAGGATACAACTGATACCATACAAAGATCCAAATAACAGCGGAAGAAACATCATAGCGTCCGACTACGGACAAGATACAAATTGGACTAAGAGTCCTGAAGATAACCGATGGCGTCCAATCCCTGCCCAGGCCAAACCGGAGGGATTCCCAAGCTAACGTCGTCAGACTTCAAACCTGTTGACTGCAATGTGGAATATGCAGCCACGAAAGGGATTCGTGGGTCAGTACGGTTAAGTACTGGCAAGTGGATAACCCATACTCACAAGATACCAGCGTAACCAATCATCACAAGATACAAATACTTTGGGTACAGCGGAAAGGAAGGGATTATTGCAAAGGAGCGGCAGCTGGCTGCACTAACTAACTACAGAGACTCGCTACAACATCCGGCTAAAAGAAAGGGATAAGATAGCGTATCAGAACCAACTACAACTACTCACCAAACAATACCCATCCAATGTTACCCCCTACTAAGGAAGCAACCCAAGGAAACTCACACGGTTGATTAGGGTGACATTCATTTTCATGCGGAGGTAATCTATATTACTAGTCAAGTTATTATCATTAGGTGAAGGTTGTCTGAGTACTTGTTAGCCAGCACTTTCACCAAGTCATCCATAACCGCGGACAACACGGCTTCTCGAGAAGATTTAACCCTGCAGGGATGCACCAATTTGGCCGTACACGTAAGAATAACCCGCCAGACGGGGGATCAACCCACCAAGTGAGGTACTCAACACAACCCAACTCTTCTTCGCATCAAGCCCAAAGAACCACATGTTGTGCGTGCGCGGCTAATCGATCCCCCACGAAGAAAAGGGGGACCCTCATAGCACTCTAAGACCACGCCGCCCTAAATGCCGACTACAAAAGTTCCACCCTGGCGCCAAGGGTTCGCACCTGCACATGTATGCATCAAATGGAAAGCCCGAACTAAGTGTGGCGATTTGGACGAGATGCGAATCGAATCAAATTGAGGGGGGCACCCATACACGCTTCCCACATGCGGTTAGTGCGCTCATCATGGATCAGTAGACAAGACGCTTTTCCTAATTAGGGTCGACACTAGCAGGCCTCAAAACCACGCCGGGCCTCCTGCCGGTGCCTTATCATCAAATTATTATTACCCAAAACATTAACATGTTGTTGATTGAATTGAAACCCAACTATCAAACTAAACAGGTGATCAGACGGACAACAAGACTTGAGCGCAAACAACACTAAGCATGCAACTACAACACAAGGGCCAACAGGGTAAACAAACAACAGTTAATAGGAAGTGGATGGAAGGCTATATCATGGCTGCAAGGTAAACCTATGATATGATCGAGACACAAGCATCGAATCATAAGGCTAGCATAAGAACAACGGAAAGAATTGGTAACAAGTGATGAAAGGCAGCCATCTGGCAGCAAGTGAGTATACTTCCCTGGAATCCAGCAAGTAGAGGTATATCCGAAGAACTTGTCGTTGCTCACATCATCTCAACGTCCTATCCGCGAAGAAGCAACGAACTAGGACAAACACCGGATGCAACAATTACTTCTACGGCAAAAGATCCAGCATGATCGAGATATGGATGCATGACAAGTTTAAGGATGCATCAAAGATAAACTAGTTGACATGGTAAACATATTTAAATGGGACCATATGCAATTTGGGTTGCATATAGAAAAGCCCATGAATTAATGTTGAATTAAATGATCTACAACTAACCATCATGTGAAAGTTGATTAGAATGATGCATGGATGATGAAAACAATAAGAAAACAACAAGGGATTCAATTTGGTATAAAGTTTACCAAGTTTGGAAATTTTATTTATTAAGTTATGAAATTTTGGTTTCTTAAAGGTGTTAGACAAGCAATTGTTGTTTTCACCAATTTTAATTGTTCAAAACAGATAACCAAATTTATATTTGGAAAGAACACAAAATTTTAGATGGAAAACATATTTCATTTGTTGAAAAAGGAATTAAAATGAGCAAGTTATTACTTTGACAATTTTAATTGCATTAAATAAGAAACAGTTGTTTTCAGCAATTTAATTTATTCAAAACAGAAAACAAAGTTTATATTTGCAAAGTTTAGAGAATTTTGATTGGAAAACATATTTTACTTTTCAAATTTGGAGTTAAAATGAATTAGTTATGATTTATGCAATTAAATCAATTTAAATTGAGCCGGAAGCCCAACATCTAATTTAGGAGGGTCACGTTATTTATCTACCCATCAAGATTAAATGTTGTTTAACATGGCGAGATAATATAAAGATGAGTTATGCAATTTTAAATGGAACCGGGACAATATTTAATTGTCCCAACTCATTCCATATTTAATTATTAGATGATTGCTAATTACCCACAACCCACACAATGCAATGCGACATGATGAATGATTTAATATGAACAAAATAGATGACATTTAGAAAATAAGCATATAGGGTATAGGGTTAGGGTTTGGGTTCGCACGTTGGAAAGAGGATCCAGGTTCAACGCCGGAAACTTCGGAACGTGGAGGAAGTAGACGACGTCGGGGACGTAGGGGAAGTAGTCGTTCTCGTTCCGACGGGGGAACTAGTCGAAGCCGAGATCATCGTATCGTAGAGGAAGTAGGCGTAGTCGAGGAAGTAGATGTAGTAGTGGAAGTAGTCGTTCGGCCATAGGTGGTCGTTGTCGATCTTGTCATCGAGGTCCGAAGAGGAAGTAGACGTTCATTCTCAAACCACACGATCATCGTCGTCGACGTAGTCGTAGTAGTCGTGGGCGATCCGCAACATCGTTGTCTCCGAGGTTGGTGGCGGACATGTCGGTCCCAATCTTCACGGCACGCACGAAGGCGGCCAACGCAAAGCGAACACGACGAAGGCGATGTAGTCGTTCACGGTTCGTCGAGGGAGTAGTCGTGGTCGTGGTTCGAGGTTCTCGGAGTGGCGGTACTTGTCGGCGATGATCTTGTCGATGCGGTACCGTTCGGTGTACAACTCGGCAGCGTCACGGTCACGAAGAAACGAGCATGAAGGCCTCGGCCATGAGGAATAACGCACGGGCATGAAAGGGTCCCCGCGAGGCAAAGTGATTCTTGTGGACATTCCACCAAGCACCTGGCGGGCATCAACGGAGAGGGCGAACCGCACCGCTGCAGGTTACGGAGAGGACTGGTCGGAGGGTTGCAGCCATGGAGGACCTCGAGAAACGACGGTCTAGAGGTGTAGATGGCCACAGCGGCGGCCGGTCGTGGAGCCATGGAGGACCTCGGCCGCGGGCATGGGACGCAGTCTGCTAGGCGAGAGGACGGTCGGCAGCACTTCAGGGCGGAGGAGGACCGGGGATGGAGAGGAGGGAGGCGACGGCTTCGTCCTCGCTGCGAGGCGCCGGAGGTAAGCTCGGCGAGGGCGTCCATCCACGCGGGGAAGACGGAGCCGCAGCAGCCCGCAGCAGCTGCCAGAGAGGAGGGAGAGGGAGATGGCGGCCGCCGCCGCTGCCGCACGGAGGGGGAAGGTGCTCCGGGCCGTGGCCGGAGAGGAGGGGCGTGGGGCGGAAGGGAGGCGCGAGCTCCGTGCGGGGAGGGCGGAGCTGAGGAGAGGGAGCAGCTGGAAGGGCGTCGTCGGCAGGGAGGGGAACGAGCTCGAGAGGGGCGCGGCCAGGAAGTCGCCGGCGGGTGCGGGTGGAGGCGGAGGATGGAGGCGACGGGAGGAGGGAGACGGGGATTGGGGCGATGGGGGGAGGACGACGCTCGGGAGGATGAGGACGATGGGGTTCGATCCCCTTCTGCGACGGTGTGCGTGTGTGCGTTGTGTTCCCGTGTGTGTGCGTGTGTGGGGATGGGGTGGGCTTAGGGTTAGGTGGTGGGCTGGCTGGACTGGGCCTTGTTGACCTGGTCTGGCCACTCCAAACATTTTTTTTCTTTTTTTTTGTTAACAGTTCATCGAATAGTTTCAAATATTATTTCGGGGTTTTTATTCTAAAATAGAAAAGAAGGATAGGAATTTTATTGTTTTCTTGCAAAACCCAAAAATAGAGTTGCTCAAAAATAATAACTCGGGTTCTTAAGAAAATATGCAAGGTTATGGAGTGTGATGCGATGAAGATGCATGATGCCATGATGCGAAAAACAAACAACCAAATTCTAATTAGGGAAAACCCCGGGTGTTACAGCCGACACCACTAACAAGGGATTGCGCCCTCGCAATCCACCCACTAACCCGGGAGGGGAAAGAAGTTCGACTATCGATTCTTCATGCTTCCAGTTGATCTCCTCGACACCACTAACAAGGGAATCTTGCTCGGAGTGACGACGATGTTCTTCCACCAAGAATCTTCCGATGATCGAACCTATTAGGTTAACGGCTCAGAAAACGTCCACCCACGTAGGATCCTAACACTTTGAAAGATAGACAAGGGGGGAGACTCCAAAACAAATAAGATGGGAGGGGAAATAGAATAGAGATAAGGAGAAAACAGGAATCCTATTGAGATGTTTCGAAAATAGTTTACCAGAAATAGTTTTTGACACTCTAGAAACAACGATCGTTAGCGAGGTTATCCTACAGGCTTTGCGAACCCGTTGCTTCGATAACCATTCGTATCGAAACAACTTTGGGAATCGGAAACCATGCTCTGATACCATTTGTGACGCCCCGAGATCGGGCACTATGCAGATTTAAGCATTTCCGCCAAAATCCACATAATAACCGATTCCAGGTTGCCACTTGTGATAACATTACAACAGTTCACGAATAATCCACAACAACAACAGATGAGGTATATACAACATGACTCAAACGAGTCAAGGATACAACTGATACCATACAAAGATCCAAATAACAGCGGAAGAAACATCATAGCGTCCGACTACGGACAAGATACAAATTGGACTAAGAGTCCTGAAGATAACCGATGGCGTCCAATCCCTGCCCAGGCCAAACCGGAGGGATTCCCAAGCTAACGTCGTCAGACTTCAAACCTGTTGACTGCAATGTGGAATATGCAGCCACGAAAGGGATTCGTGGGTCAGTACGGTTAAGTACTGGCAAGTGGATAACCCATACTCACAAGATACCAGCGTAACCAATCATCACAAGATACCAATACTTTGGGTACAACGGAAAGGAAGGGATTATTGCAAAGGAGCGGCAGCTGGCTGCACTAACTAACTACAGAGACTCGCTACAACATCCGGCTAAAAGAAAGGGATAAGATAGGGTATCAGAACCAACTACAACTACTCACCAAACAATACCCATCCAATGTTACCCCCTACTAAGGAAGCAACCCAAGGAAACTCACACGGTTGATTAGGGTGACATTCATTTTCATGCGGAGGTAATCTATATTACTAGTCAAGTTATTATCATTAGGTGAAGGTTGTCTGAGTACTTGTTAGCCAGCACTTTCACCAAGTCATCCATAACCGCGGACAACACGGCTTCTCGAGAAGATTTAACCCTGCAGGGATGCACCAATTTGGCCGTACACGTAAGAATAACCCGCCAGACGGGGGATCAACCCACCAAGCGAGGTACTCAACACAACCCAACTCTTCTTCGCATCAAGCCCAAAGAACCACATGCTGTGCGTGCGCGGCTAATTGAGCCCCCACGAAGAAAAGGGGGACCCTCATAGCACTCTAAGACCACGCCGCCCTAAATGCCGACTACAAAAGTTCCACCCTGGCGCCAAGGGTTCGCACCTGCACATGCATGCATCAAATGGAAAGCCCGAACTAAGTGTGGCGATTTGGACGAGATGCGAATCGAATCAAATTGAGGGGGGCGCCCATACACGCTTCCCACATGCGGTTAGTGCGCTCATCATGGATCAGTAGACAAGACCCTTTTCCTAATTAGGGTCGACACTAGCAGGCCTCAAAACCACGCCGGGCCTCCTGCCGGTGCCTTATCATCAAATTATTATTACCCAAAACATTAACATGTTGTTGATTGAATTGAAACCCAACTATCAAACTAAACAGGTGATCAAACGGACAACAAGACTTGAGAGCAAACAACACTAAGCATGCAACTACGACACAAGGGCCAACAGGGTAAACAAACAACAGTTAATAGGAAGTGGATGGAAGGCTACATCATGGCTGCAAGGTAAACCTATGATAGGATCGAGACACAAGCATCGAATCATAAGGCTAGCATTAGAACAACGGAAAGAATCGGTAACAAGTGATGAAAGGCAGCCATTTGGCAGCAAGTGAGTATACTTGCCTGGAATCCAGCAAGTAGAGGTACATCCGAAGAACTTGTCGTTGCTCACATCATCTCAACGTCCTATCCGCGAAGAAGCAACAAACTAGGACAAACACCGGATGCAACAATTACTTCTACGGCAAAAGATCCAGCATGATCGAGATATGGATGCATGACAAGTTTAAGGATGCATCAAAGATAAACTAGTTGACATGGTAAACATATTTAAATGGGACCATATGCAATTTGGGTTGCATATAGAAAAGCCCATGAATTAATGTTGAATTAAATGATCTACAACTAACCATCATGTGAAAGTTGATTAGAATGATGCATGGATGATGAAAACAATAAGAAAACAACAAGGGATTCAATTTGGTATAAAGTTTACCAAGTTTGGAAATTTTATTTATTAAGTTATGAAATTTTGGTTTCTTAAAGGTGTTAGACAAGCAATTGTTGTTTTCACCAATTTTAATTGTTCAAAACAGATAACTAAATTTATATTTGGAAATAACACAAAATTTTAGATGGAAAACATATTTCATTTGTTGAAAAAGGAATTAAAATGAGCAAGTTATTAATTTGACAATTTTAATTGCATTAAATAAGAAACAGTTGTTTTCAGCAATTTAATTTATTCAAAACAGAAAACAAAGTTTATATTTGCAAAGTTTAGAGAATTTTGATTGGAAAACATATTTTACTTTTCAAATTTGGAGTTAAAATGAATTAGTTATGATTTATGCAATTAAATCAATTTAAATTGAGCCGGAAGCCCAACATCTAATTTAGGAGGGTCACGTTATTTATCTACCCATCAAGATTAAATGTTGTTTAACATGGCGAGATAGTATAAAGATGAGCTATGCAATTTTAAATGGAACCGGGACAATATTTAATTGTCCCAACTCATTCCATATTTAATTATTAGATGATTGCTAATTACCCACAACCCACACAATGCAATGCGACATGATGAATGATTTAATATGAACAAAATAGATGACATTTAGAAAATAAGCATATAGGGTATAAGGTTAGGGTTTGGGTTCGCACGTTGGAAAGAGGATCCAGGTTCAACGCCGGAAACTTCGGAACGTGGAGGAAGTAGACAACATCGGGGACGTAGGGGAAGTAGTCGTTCTCGTTCCGACGGGGGAACTAGTCGAAGCCGAGATCATCGTATCGTAGAGGAAGTAGGCGTAGTCGAGGAAGTAGATGTAGTAGTGGAAGTAGTCGTTCGGCCATAGGTGGTCGTTGTCGATCTTTTCATCGAGGTCCGAAGAGGAAGTAGACGTTCGTTCTCAAACCACACGATCATCGTCGTCGACGTAGTCGTAGTAGTCGTGGGCGATCCGCAACATCGTTGTCTCCGAGGTTGGTGGCGGACATGTCGGTCCCAATCTTCACGGCACGCACGAAGGCGGCCAACGCAAAGCGAACACGACGAAGGCGATGTAGTCGTTCACGGTTCGTCGAGGGAGTAGTCGTGGTCGTGGTTCGAGGTTCTCGGAGTGGCGGTACTTGTCGGCGATGATCTTGTCGATGCGGTACCATTCGGTGTACAACTCGGCAGCGTCACGGTCACGAAGAAACGAGCACGAAGGCCTCGGCCATGAGGAATAACGCACGGGCATGAAAGGGTCCCCGCGAGGCAAAGTGATTCTTGTGGACATTCCACCAAGCACCTGGCGGGCATCAACGGAGAGGGCGAACCGCACCGCTGCAGGTTACGGAGAGGACTGGTCGGAGGGTTGCAGACATGGAGGACCTCGAGAAACGACGGTCTAGAGGTGTAGATGGCCACAGCGGCGGCCGGTCGTGGAGCCATGGAGGACCTCGGCCGCGGGCATGGGACGCAGTCTGCTAGGCGAGAGGACGGTCGGCAGCACTTCGGGGCGGAGGAGGACCGGGGATGGAGAGGAGGGAGGCGATGGCGTCGTCCTCGCTGCGAGGCGCCGGAGGTGAGCTCGGCGAGGGCGTCCATCCACGCGGGGAAGACGGAGCCGCAGCAGCCCGCAGCAGCTGCCAGAGAGGAGGGAGAGGGAGATGGCGGCGGCCGCCGCTGCCGCACGAAGGGGGAAGGTGCTCCAGGCCGTGGCCGGAGAGGAGGGGCGTGGGGCGGAAGGGAGGCGCGAGCTCCGTGCGGGGAGGGCGGAGCTAAGGAGAGGGAGCAGCTGGAGGGGCGTCGTCGGCAGGGAGGGGGACGAGCTCGAGAGGGGCGTGGCCAGGAAGTCGCCGGCGGGTGCGGGTGGAGGCGGAGGATGGAGGCGACGGGAGGAGGGAGACGGGGATCGAGGCGATGGAGGGAGGACGACGCTCGGGAGGATGAGGACGATGGGGTTCGATCCCCTTCTACGACGGTGTGCGTGTGTGCGTTGTGTTCCCGTGTGTGTGCGTGTGTGGGGATGGGGTGGGCTTAGGGTTAGGTGGTGGGCTGGCTGGACTGGGCCTTGTTGGCCTGGTCTGGCCACTCCAAACATTTTTTTTTGTTAACAGTTCATCGAATAGTTTCAAATATTATTTCGGGGTTTTTATTCTTAAATAGAAAAGAAGGATAGGAATTTTATTGTTTTCTTGCAAAACCCAAAAATAGAGTTGCTCAAAAATAATAACTCGGGTTCTTAAGAAAATATGCAAGGTTATGGAGTGTGATGCGATGAAGATGCATGATGCCATGATGCGAAAAACAAACAACCAAATTCTAATTAGGGAAAACCCCGGGTGTTACAGCCGACACCACTAACAAGGGATTGCGCCCTCGCAATCCACCCACTAACCCGGGAGGGGAAAGAAGTTCGACTATAGATTCTTCATGCTTCCAGTTGATCTCCTCGACACCACTAACAAGGGCTTCTCTACACCACTAACAAGGGAATCTTGCTCGGAGTGACGACGATGTTCTTCCACCAAGAATCTTCCGATGATCGAACCTATTAGGTTAACAGCTCAGAAAACGTCCACCCACGTAGGATCCTAACACTTTGAAAGATAGACAAGGGGGGAGACTCCAAAACAAATAAGATGGGAGGGGAAATAGAATAGAGATAAGGAGAAAACAGGAATCCTATTGAGATGTTCCGAAAATAGTTTAGCAGAAATAGTTTTTGACACTCTAGAAACAACGACCGTTAGCGAGGTTATCCTACAGGCTTTGCGGACCCATTGCTTCGATAACCATTCGTATCGAAACAACTTTGGGAATCGGAAACCATGCTCTGATACCATTTGTGACGCCCCGAGATCGGGCACTATGCAGATTTCAGCATTTCCGCCAAAATCCACACAATAACCGATTCCAGGTTGCCACTTGTGATAACATTACAACAGTTCACGAATAATCCACAACAACAACAGATGAGGTATATACAACATGACTCAAACGAGTCAAGGATACAACTGATACCATACAAAGATCCAAATAACAGCGGAAGAAACATCATAGCGTCCGACTACGGACAAGATACAAATTGGACTAAGAGTCCTGAAGATAACCGATGGCGTCCAATCCCTGCCCAGGCCAAACCGGAGGGATTCCCAAGCTAACGTTGTCAGACTTCAAACCTGTTGACTGCAATGTGGAATATGCAGCCACGAAAGGGATTCGTGGGTCAGTACGGTTAAGTACTGGCAAGTGGATAACCCATACTCACAAGATACCAGCGTAACCAATCATCACAAGATACAAATACTTTGGGTACAACGGAAAGGAAGGGATTATTGCAAAGGAGCGGCAGCTGGCTGCACTAACTAACTACAGAGACTCGCTACAACATCTGGCTAAAAGAAAGGGATAAGATAGCGTATCAGAACCAACTACAACTACTCACCAAACAATACCCATCCAATGTTACCCCCTACTAAGGAAGCAACCCAAGGAAACTCACACGGTTGATTAGGGTGACATTCATTTTCATGCGGAGGTAATCTATATTACTAGTCAAGTTATTATCATTAGGTGAAGGTTGTCTGAGTACTTGTTAGCCAGCACTTTCACCAAGTCATCCATAACCGCGGACAACACGGCTTCTCGAGAAGATTTAACCCTGCAGGGATGCACCAATTTGGCCGTACACGTAAGAATAACCCGCCAGACGGGGGATCAACCCACCAAGTGAGGTACTCAACACAACCCAACTCTTCTTCGCATCAAGCCCAAAGAACCACATGTTGTGCGTGCGCGGCTAATCGAGCCCCCACGAAGAAAAGGGGGACCCTCATAGCACTCTAAGACCACGCCGCCCTAAATGCCGACTACAAAAGTTCCACCCTGGCGCCAAGGGTTCGCACCTGCACATGCATGCATCAAATGGAAAGCCCGAACTAAGTGTGGCGATTTGGACGAGATGCGAATCGAATCAAATTGAGGGGGGCGCCCATACACGCTTCCCACATGCGGTTAGTGCGCTCATCATGGATCAGTAGACAAGACCCTTTTCCTAATTAGGGTCGACACTAGCAGGCCTCAAAACCACGCCGGGCCTCCTGCCGGTGCCTTATCATCAAATTATTATTACCCAAAACATTAACATGTTGTTGATTGAATTGAAACCCAACTATCAAACTAAACAGGTGATCAGACGGACAACAAGACTTGGGAGCAAACAACACTAAGCATGCAACTACGACACAAGGGCCAACAGGGTAAACAAACAACAGTTAATAGGAAGTGGATGGAAGGCTATATCATGGCTGCAAGGTAAACCTATGATAGGATCGAGACACAAGCATCGAATCATAAGGCTAGCATAAGAACAACGTAAAGAATCGGTAACAAGTGATGAAAGGCAGCCATTTGGCAGCAAGTGAGTATACTTGCCTGGAATCCAGCAAGTAGAGGTACATCCGAAGAACTTGTCGTTGCTCACATCATCTCAACGTCCTATCCGCGAAGAAGAAACGAACTAGGACAAACACCGGATGCAACAATTACTTCTACGGCAAAATATCCAGCATGATCGAGATATGGATGCATGACAAGTTTAAGGATGCATCAAAGATAAACTAGTTGACATGGTAAACATATTTAAATGGGATCATATGCAATTTGGATTGCATATAGAAAAGCCCATGAATTAATGTTGAATTAAATGATCTACAACTAACCATCATGTGAAAGTTGATTAGAATGATGCATGGATGATGAAAACAATAAGAAAACAACAAGGGATTCAATTTGGTATAAAGTTTACCAAGTTTGGAAATTTTATTTATTAAGTTATGAAATTTTGGTTTCTTAAAGGTGTTAGACAAGCAATTGTTGTTTTCACCAATTTTAATTGTTCAAAACAGATAACCAAATTTATATTTGGAAAGAACACAAAATTTTAGATGGAAAACATATTTCATTTGTTGAAAAAGGAATTAAAATGAGCAAGTTATTAATTTGACAATTTTAATTGCATTAAATAAGAAACAGTTATTTTCAGCAATTTAATTTATTCAAAACAGAAAACAAAGTTTATATTTGCAAAGTTTAGAGAATTTTGATTGGAAAACATATTTTACTTTTCAAATTTGGAGTTAAAATGAATTAGTTATGATTTATGCAATTAAATCAATTTAAATTGAGCCGGAAGCCCAACATCTAATTTAGGAGGGTCACGTTATTTATCTACCCATCAAGATTAAATGTTGTTTAACATGGCGAGATAATATAAAGATGAGCTATGCAATTTTAAATGGAACCGGGACAATATTTAATTGTCCCAACTCATTCCATATTTAATTATTAGATGATTGCTAATTACCCACAACCCACACAATGCAATGCGACATGATGAATGATTTAATATGAACAAAATAGATGACATTTAGAAAATAAGCATATAGGGTATAGGGTTAGGGTTTGGGTTCGCACGTTGGAAAGAGGATCCAGGTTCAACGCCGGAAACTTCGGAACGTGGAGGAAGTAGACAACATCGGGGACGTAGGGGAAGTAGTCGTTCTCGTTCCGACGGGGGAACTAGTCGAAGCCGAGATCATCGTATCGTAGAGGAAGTAGGCGTAGTCGAGGAAGTAGATGTAGTAGTGGAAGTAGTTGTTCGGCCATAGGTGGTCGTTGTCGATCTTGTCATCGAGGTCCGAAGAGGAAGTAGACGTTCGTTCTCAAACCACACGATCATCGTCGTCGACGTAGTCGTAGTAGTCGTGGGCGATCCGCAACATCGTTGTCTCCGAGGTTGGTGGCGGACATGTCGGTCCCAATCTTCACGGCACGCACGAAGGCGGCCAACTCAAAGCGAACATGACGAAGGCGATGTAGTCGTTCACGGTTCGTCGAGGGAGTAGTCGTGGTCGTGGTTCGAGGTTCTCGGAGTGGCGGTACTTGTCGGCGATGATCTTGTCGATGCGGTACCGGTCGGTGTACAACTCGGCAGCGTCACGGTCACGAAGAAACGAGCACGAAGGCCTCGGCCATGAGGAATAACGCACGGGCATGAAAGGGTCCCCGCGAGGCAAAGTGATTCTTGTGGACATTCCACCAAGCACCTGGCGGGCATCAACGGAGAGGGCGAACCGCACCGCTGCAGGTTACGGAGAGGACTGGTCGGAGGGTTGCAGCCATGGAGGACCTCGAGAAACGACGGTCTAGAGGTGTAGATGGCCACAGAGGCGGCCGGTCGTGGAGCCATGGAGGACCTCGGCCGCGGGCATGGGACGCAGTCTGCTAGGCGAGAGGACGGTCGGCAGCACTTCGGGGCGGAGGAGGACCGGGGATGGAGAGGAGGGAGGTGACGGCGTCGTCCTCGCTGCGAGGCGCCGGAGGTGGGCGTCCATCCACGCGGGAAAGACGGAGCCGCAGCAGCCCGCAGCAGCTGCCAGAGAGGAGGGAGAGGGAGATGGCGGCGGCCGCCGCTGCCGCACGGAGGGGGAAGGTGCTCCGGGCCGTGGCCGGAGAGGAGGGGCGTGGGGCGGAAGGGAGGCGCGAGCTCCGTGCGGGGAGGGCGGAGCTGAGGAGAGGGAGCAGCTGGAGGGGCGTCGTCGGCAGGGAGGGGGACGAGCTCGAGAGGGGCGTGGCCAGGAAGTCGCCGGCGGGTGCGGGTGGAGGCGGAGGATGGAGGCGACGGGAGGAGGGAGACGGGGATCGGGGCGATGGGGGGAGGACGACGCTCGGGAGGATGAGGACGATGGGGTTCGATCCCCTTCTGCGACGGTGTGCGTGTGTGCGTTGTGTTCCCGTGTGTGTGCGTGTGTGGGGATGGGGTGGGCTTAGGGTTAGGTGGTGGGCTGGCTGGACTGGGCCTTGTTGGCCTGGTCTGGCCACTCCAAACATTTTTTTTTCTTTTTTTTTGTTAACAGTTCATCGAATAGTTTCAAATATTATTTCGGGGTTTTTATTCTAAAATAGAAAAGAAGGATAGGAATTTTATTGTTTTCTTGCAAAACCCAAAAATAGAGTTGCTCAAAAATAATAACTCGGGTTCTTAAGAAAATATGCAAGGTTATGGAGTGTGATGCGATGAAGATGCATGGTGCCATGATGCGAAAAACAAACAACCAAATTCTAATTAGGGAAAACCCTGGGTGTTACATCCATGCCTACATCTTAACCAAAAAGCACGTGTAATGGAGGTATTTATGCAAGGTATCCAGTGAAGTTAGATGAACCGATGACATTTAGTTCATTCTCAAACCCTAAATCTTGGTTCATCTAGGGCCTTCGTGAAGATGTTCGCAAGTTGGTCCTTGGTAGACACATAAGAGAGATCAATATCACCCTTCTCAACATGGTCCCGAATGAAATGATGACAGGTCTCAAGGTGCTTCGCCTTGGAGTGAAATATGGGGTTGTAGGCGATCTTGATGGCACTCTTCTTGTCACATAGGAGAGGTGCTTTGTAAAAATTAACACCATAATCCCTCAATGTTTGCCTCATCCATAGAAACAAGCACAATAACTTGCCACAGAGATATACTCGGCTTCGGTGGTGGAGAGAGCAATGCAATTTTGCTTCTTGGAAGACCAACACACCAAGGAGCGACCAAGAAATAGGCAACCCCCGGATGTGGATTTCCTATCCATCTTCTCTCACGCATAATCCACACCCGAATACCCAATGAGGTGAAAACTTGAACCCTTGGGATACCAAAGACCAAAATTTGGGGTATGAACTAAATATCGAAAGATTCGTTTAACCGCTTCAAAATGACTTTGCCTCAGAGAGGCAAGAAACTTTGTACATTTACCAACACTATACATGATATCCGGTCGAGATGCACAATAGTAAAGCAAAGATCTAATCATGGAGCGATATACCTTTTGATCTACCTCCTTACCATCCGGATCGGGTTTCAAGTCAAGGGTTGTGTACATGGGGGTCTTCATGGGCTTGGCTCCATGCATGTTGAACCTCTTGAGCATGTCTTAGGTATATTTGGCTTTCTTGATGAAGGTTCCTTCGGGATGTTGCTTGATTTCAAAGCCAAGGAATACTCCAATTCTCCCATCATGGGCATCTCATCGGTCAAAAGCTTGCAAAACTCTTCATTGAACTAGATATTAGTAGATCCAAAAATGATATCATCTACATAGAGTTGGCATATGGACAAGTCACCTCCGACCTTGTTGGTAAAGAGGGTGGGATCGATTAAACCAATATTAAACCCTTGATCCACTAGAAACTCTTTAAGGTGCTCGTACCACACACGTGGAGCTTGTCTAAGTCCATAGAGCGCCTTATCGAGCTTATAGACGTGATTGGGGTGGTTGGGATCCTCGAAATCCGAGGTTTCTTGACATATACTAACTCATTAATGGGACCATTTAGGAAAACACTTTTAACATCCATTTGTTGTAACTTGAAATTATGATGAGATGCATATGCAAGAAAGATACGAATGGATTCAAGATGAGCCACAGGGGCAAAAGTTTCACCGAAATCGACGCCTTCGACTTGAGAAAAACGTTAAGCCACCAATATCGCCTTGCTGCTAATGATGATGCCATATTTGTCTTGTGTGTTCTTGAACACCCACTTGGTGCCAATAACATTCTTGCAATCCTTGGGTCTAGGCACTAACTTCCACACTTTGTTGCGCTCGAAGTTGTTGAGTTCATCATGCATAGCCTCAAGCCAGTGTTGATCTTCGGGAGCTTCATAAACTTTCTTGGGCTCAATGAAAGAGACAAAAACATGTGCCTTGCTAAAATCCGCCAATTGCCTTCTAGTGAAAACCCTTCCTCGAACTTGTCCAAGAATCATGTCCTCCGTGTGACCCACACGCTCAAGACTTTCTACTCTTCTCTTTGCTCTACGAGCTAGCATCACCTCCAAAATTTATTTAGATATAGCTTGGGCATCACCTTCTTCATCGGAGTCATGTCCATCTTGATCTTGGCCTTGATCATCAATGGGTGAAGGATCACCACTTGGTTGAGCTCTCTCAACAATGTGAGGATCTTGATAATTGCCTTGATTGTTAGCTTGTCCTTGTTCATTATCTTGGCATTGATCATTAGCTTGAGATCTTGGTGCATCTTGTTGGATAGCTTGTGTATTGATGGGTGTAGTCAATGGATCCACTTGAGTAGATCATAGTCCTTCTCCCTCCGTCATTTGGTAACCCTCCATGAGGATTATTTCATCAATCCCCATTCTTCTTATGACAATGGGAGGAATTGCATCTCCTACAATACCGTGATCTATGCGGCCCCCTTGGGACCCATTATCCTCATCAAACACCACGTCTATAGCTTCTTCAACTTGTCCGGTGGACTTTTTTTAGACTCTATAGGCATGAGAATTTGTGGCATATCCAACAAAGATACCCTCATAAGACTTGGTCTTGTATTTTGACAAGCGCTTACCTTTCTTGCGAATGAAGCACTTGCAACCAAAGACCTTGAAGTAAGATACATCCGGCTTCTTGCCCGTTGATGTCTACGCACGCTTCTATTCTTGTAGACAGTGTTGGGCCTCCAAGTGCAGAGGTTTGTAGAACAGCAGCAAGTTTCCCTTAAGTGGATTACCCAAGGTTTATCGAACTCAGTGAGGAAGAGGTCAAAGATATCCCTCTCAAGCAACCCTGCAATTACGATACAAGAAGTCTCTAGTGTCCCAAACAAACCTAATACAATTTTCAGTTGTATAGGTGCACTAGTTCGGCGAAGACAGGGTGAAATACAAGTAATATGATTGGTTATAAGTGATAATAGCAATCTGACATAAAAATGGCAGCACAAAAACATGTAGCAGAACTTGTTGTAAATGGTGTTTCAATTCTTAGAAATAAGGCCTATGGATCATACTTTCACTAGTGAATCTCAACAATAATAACATAATTGAATGCATAAATATCTCTCTTCACTACGCTACCCCGAACCAATCTCCGGCTGAATAACAAACACCAATCATTTCGTAGGGCTATAAAAGCACTCCTTAGGGCTCGCATTTCCCCATCTAGGTAACCCCCATACTATCACCATGAGACCTAGATGGTTTCAAACAAACACCACAATTTCATAGGGTCATCCAACAAAAAATATAAATATCATGCTAAACCACACGGTGCACACACTGTCACCTTTACACCGTGATCAAAGTGTCTACGGATATCTCATAACATAACCACTTGAGTAGCATAACAGATGAAGAGTAACATCTACTTATTCAACTAGATTACAAAGCTCATGATCACATAAAGATCACACCATGGGAGAGAGAGATGAAACACATGGCTACCGGTAGAGCCCTCAGCCCCGGGGGAGAACTACTCACTCCTCATCATGGGAGTCAACAACTGCGATGGAGATGGCGGTGGAGTTGATGGAGATGGCGGTGGAGTCGATGGAGATGGCTCCGGGGGCACTTCCCCATCCTGGCAGGGTGCCGGAACAGAGATTTATGTCCCCCAAAACTTGTCGGCGGCGGCGGCGGAGCTACAAAACTTTTCGTGGAAGGAGGCCGATAAATTTAGGGTTTATGGCTCGGGGGACTTTATAGGCGAAAGGACGATGACGGTGGGCGCCCGAGGGGTCCACACCACCAGCTAGCGCGGCCAGGGGGACCCGCGTCCACTCATGGTGTGGTTCCTCCTCTAACCCCCTCCGAGTCTCCTTTGGACTCCATTGTGTGTCGGGAATTCTAAGACTTTTGGCTTTTGTTTTGTCCAATTCCGAGAATATTTCCAAGACAACTTTTATGAAATAAAAAACAACAGAAAACATGAACTCACTCTGTGGCATCTTGTCAATAGGTTAGTCCATGAAAACGTCTGTAAAACAAAGGAAAACATGTGAAAACATATAGGTATTGGATAAAAAATAAGTGTGGAGCATAAAAAATTATAGATATGTTTGAGATGTATCACCCATGAGAATCTCATAATGGGTCTTGTTCAAGTTCTTGCGGAGATACAACCGTTTGCTAGCATGACAACCGGTGGAGACGGCTTCGGCCCAAAAATTACAAGGAGAAGAGAACTCCGCAATCATTATCCTTGCCGCATCCATTAGTGTCCGGTTCTTCCTCTCCTCTACACCATTTTGTTGAGGGTATAGGGAGTGGAATATTGATGAAAAATCCCCTCTTCTCTAAGAAATCCCTCCATTGTGTAGTTCTTGAACTCGGAACCATTATCACTCGAGATAGCCATGATGCTGCATTATGTTGGCACTCAACCAAAGTGATAAACTAAATGACCCTCTTTTGAGACTCACTCTTCCTCTTGAAGAAATACACCCAACAATATCTCTAGTAATTTTCCACAATCACCAAGCAATACTTCTTGCCTCCAAGACTATCATAAGATAGTGGACCCAAAAGATCCAAATGAATAAGCTCGAGAATTCTTGAAGTGGTGATGGTGGTCTTTCTAGGATGGGATTCTCCATGTTGCTTTCCAAGCACGCACAAGCTACACACACGATCTTTGGAAAACTTAGCATCTGTTAGTCATAGAACATGATTTCCACTTTGAAGGTCAAGCAACGTCCTCATATTTGTGTGGGCTAACCGGCAATGCCATAACCAACCCACATCAACTTCAGCCATTAGGCATGTCACGGCACACGTGTGTCCCCTTAGAGTAGTCCACTACATACATGTCATTCTCGACATTCCTAACAAAGGATACTTTAAGAGTCGTTCCCCAAGTGATGCACCTAAAATGCATCTACTTTTCCAATCACTTTGCTTCATAATTTGATGTGGAGTCTTCCCATATTTGAATAAAACTGCTGAATTTGAGGTTGTTTTTGGCAAATTCTCGTTTCTGGTTGTTTTTGCAGGAAATTAAATTGTAGAAAAATACCACATCAATTTTTATGGAAAAGAAGGACTTCGTGCAAAAGATGGACACGAGGAAGTGTCCGAGCAGGAAAGGAGAGGGCCCCACGTGTCCAGATTCCTTGGCCACGTGAGCCCACCTATCTTGGGCCTCAGGCACTGCCTCTCCTTCGGCTTTCGCGTACCCCCTCATATATACGAAAAAGTGGCTGACCTAGAAGGGGAGCTATTCTCGAAACAGAACACTGCAACCACCAAGATCTTCGTTTTCGGAGACGGATTCATCCATGATTTCGCCCCCGGAGGAGGATCCGGAGGCCATCTTCGTCGTTATCTTCACTGCCTTCATCTCCATCGACCATGACTTCCCTTACCATCACCATGTGTGAATAGTCTGTTGTAGGCATATGAGGTGGATGGGGATTGGATGGGATTGATCTTGTAATGATACCCGTTGTTCGAGATTTTATGGGTTTATCTTGAGGATACTTATGTATTGTGTTGATGTACTTATGCTATGTTTAATGCTTTCTAGTAGGGCCCGAGTGGCATGATTTCAGTACTGAACTTACTTTTCCTCCTCACATAATTGAGTTTGGTATATATCTGCAGAGTGTATTGCCTACTATTATGTTGAACCTGCGAACCCTAAAAGTGACATATAAGGAAAACAAGGGAGAGATGTCTTAGTTTGAGGATTCTATGTGTTCATGAAGTGTTAATGCGTTGTTCCGGGCTATTCGAAAGGGTATACCTTAATTACCTATAGTTCCAAGTTGGCCCCGGTGAAATGGGCAGGTAGGACAATAGATGTTGTATAAATTCTCTTGGTTAGTACGCACAACTTTTTTCGGAACACATACCTACATATATCGAGTTAGAGAAAAGCCCCAATGCTTATGCTTTCCTAAATGGTCCCATAATGAGTTAGTATATGTCAAGCAACCTCCAGGCTTTGAGGATCCCAACCACCCCAATTATGTCTATAAACTCGATAAGGCGCTCTATGGACATAAAAAAGCTCCACATGCGTGGTACAAGCACCTTAAATATTTCTTAGTGGATCGTGGGTTTAATGTTGGTTTAATCGATCCCACCCACTTTACCAAGACGGTTGGAGGTAAATTGTTCATATTCCAACTCTATGTGGAATGCATCATTTTTGGGTCTACTAATACTTTGTTCAATGAAGAGTTTTGCAAGATAATGACCGATAGGTTTGAGATGTCCATGATGGGGGAATTGGAGTATTTCCTTGGCTTTGAAGTGAATCAATATCATGAAGGAACCTTCATCAAGCAAGCCAAGTACACCCAAGACATGCTCAAGCGGTTCAATATGCACGATGCCAAGCCTATGAAGACTCCCATGTCCACAATCCTTGACTTGAAACCCGATCCGAATGGTAAAGAGGTAGATCAAAAGATATACCGCTCCACGATTGGCTCTTTGCTTTACCTTTGTGCATCTAGACCGGATATCATGTATAGTGTTGGTAAATGTGCAAGGTTTCAAGCCTCTTTTTTTAAGAAAATGCAAAAGATTTTGCGTTTCATTTCATTGAACAAGAAGATAACACGGGTACAACCTCCACAAAGGACACACACACACACGCGACCATCCTCACCAAGCAACTACAACTAGGTAAGGAGGTGCCCTCAACTACAAACCAACAACATCAGGTCTCTCCAGCCTTGCCTCTAGCCAAGGATGGCGAGGTGTCGAGGCTCAGAGAAATAGGGCAGTAACACCGCCATTGCCAAACACCTCCAGGGACGATTTCAGCTCCAGAACTGCCCGGTCCAACATACCTCCACCCTTGTGTGCCTAGAGAGAGAGTCGGCGGGGTGAAAGGCAGGGACCGGCTGGGACTGGTGTAGAACTCGCCAGAGAAGTGTCGGCGCTGGCAGAGTTGCGCCCCGGGTATCCACCTCCTGTGTAGCATTCAACACCACAACACCACATCACCAACCTCACGCTGCTGCATCAGGTACTCCAAGTGCAGCCATGGCAGCGCCTTCAAGAAGGGAACAGTGCTAAGACGCTGTCGCTGCCCGTTCTAGCAAACCGGGCCTAGGTTTTCCCTCGGTGCTCGGGGAGGAAGTCCGACCAGGGTCATGTCAGCGCCTCCAAGGAGGTAACGACACCCTCAGGCGTCACCGTTGACAGCGCAGGCCGTCGCCGCATGGGGGTTTCGCCCCGACCCGTGAGCAGGGATTTCAAAATACCGTGATGTCGGGGCAGACCAGAGGTGGCGAAGTCGTCACTGGGGGAGTCCATCATAGTGAGGGAAACCTAGAATTTGTTGTCTCTCTAGGAGGCACCGGCCAGCGCAGGGCCTGCAGGCCGGCCACCGCCAGGAGCGCGTCCAGCAGACAACACGGGGTCACCTGCACTGGGCCGCCATGCACTATGGCCGCTGTCGCCGTGCTCTGTGGCCGCTTTCGTCACCGGGATCCGCCGGGGCACATCAGAGCAGTCAATGCCCATAAGGCTGCTGCTCGCTCGCTCGCCAGCATCCTCTCCATCAGCAGCGGACGGGGAGGGTCTAGGTCGCGCCCAGATCGGCCCCGAGCGCCGCCGCAAGCCAGCGCGCCGCACATCCTCCTGGTCCTGGGACCATGTCGCTGCCACCAGTCCCCCGCCCAACCGCTCCGACTCGCCTTTTCCCCGCCGCCTTGCCGGACAACCGCGCAACCCACGGGGAGTCTCTTCTCCGTGCCAAGAAGCTTCGCGAGGGTGCGCACGCACACGCCATTGCCAAACACCTCCATTGCCAAAGCGGCGGCTAGGGAGGTAGGGGCTCTGTGGCTTTTTGTTAGGGTTTGGAGTCGCCTCCAGAGTTGCCCGCACGAGCAACTCGGAAGGAAGAGGGAGCCTTTCGTTTTTCCTGTTTCAAGCCTCTCCGAGGAAAAGTAATTTGGAAGCGGTTAAATGAATCTTTCGATATTTAGTTCATACCCCAAAATTTGGTCTTTGGTATCCCAAGGGTTCACTTTTCAGCTCATTGGGTATTCGGATACGGATTATGCGGGAGAGAAGATGGATAGGAAGTCCACATCCGGGGATTGTCAATTCCTTGGTCGCTCCTTGGTGTGTTGGTCTTCCAAGAAGCAAAATTGCATTGCTCCCTCTACCACCAAGGCCGAGTACATCTCCGTGACAAGTTTTTGTGCTCAATTGCTTTGGATGAGGCAAACCTTGAAGGATTATGGTGTCATTTTTGACAAAGTGCCTCTTCTTTGTGACAACGAGGGTGCAATAAAGATCGCCTACAACCCCGTTCTTCACTCCAAGGCAAAGCACACTGAGATTCGTCATCAATTTATTCGAGATCATGTTGAGAAGGGTTATATTGACCTCTCATATGTATCAACCAAGGATCAACTTGCGGATATCTTCACGAAGGCCCTTGATGAACCAAGATTTCGAGCTTTGAGGAATGAACTAAATGTTATTGATTCGTCTAACTTCACTTGATACCTTGCATAAGTACCTCCACTATACGTGCTATTAGGTTTGGATGTAGGCATGGACATAGGGGGAGCGTCACTCAACTCATGAGTAAACACTCCTCGTATTATGCGTAAAACAATTCTTCATTGCATATGTAGTCACTTTGTGACTTATTGTGTTTCATTGTGAGTAGTACTTTTGGACCCAAGATACATCTTCACGGTGCCAAAGTACACACTCAAACATGGTGGCTACGGCCACCGACCTCCTCTTTGAGGAGTTGGTTTTATTTGGACTTTTCACGTGCATATCCTTATTCCTCTCGGAAAATTGCGCAAGTTTGGTCCTTCCTTGTTGCATCTTGCGAACTTGTGTATATTCTTGCATCTCGTATGACAGTTACAATTTTCCATTCCCAAGCCTCAGTTTTTTATCTCGGTGCGCAGAAACTGGGTCCAGTGGTACTACCGGTGGAAACATCAGTACCTCCACTATAGGCACATGTACTACCGGTGCATCACCGGTACTACCGCTGGTGCGTATTTTTTGCCCAGCGGGCTAGTACCGCGCTGCACTGATTGTACAGGGAGCGGTACCTCAGGTGTTTCCACCGGTAGTGCCGCTAGCTGAGGTTTTGTGAGGATAACTACGGACGAGCAGGGGAAGGGGCCATTATATCCAATCTTTCCCCCACTCTACCTAGGTTCTCTCCGCTCCAACCGCCCACCTCCCCCACGCCTTCCTCCGCCGGGAGGAGCCCCTCCACTGCCGGTAGGCCCTCTCCTCGCTATGAGGGACCCCGTGCTTCTTCCTCCCTTTTCAACCCGTGCCATCAATCCCGGTACGAAGTTCCCTCTCTCTCTCATCTAGTTGATGGATAGAGATGTACTAGGAACTCCATGTTTTCTCCATGTTCTTGCGGTTAGGGTAGAAATGCATCTTGTACAAATCCTAGGACTCTCGATTAGTTGGAACAATCTTCGCCGGTTTACGATGGTTCTATGTTCATGTGACCCCATTTTTACCGACGATTCTTCGTACTAATATCGATTTTGATTCCTTTGATTTGAGAACATAAAACCCTTGGCATTATCTTGTCTTTATGCTCCTTCTTCCTACATTCATTCTCAGATACTAGCGGCTCAAGGGAGGCCATACCAAGAAGAGGGAGGGTAGAATGACACCACGAGTGGACAAAATTGAAGAGATTCGTGACCCTTCTCAACCCAAGCGCAAGCCAAGATTCCCTGCTCCGGAGAAGACTCTACCTCGGAAAGAAAAATCTACATCTCAAGTGCTTGAGGCCGTATTCCTTGCTACTCGGCGTGAAAACCCCTATGTCATTGAACGGGACCACTTGATGCCTCAGTTTCGGGGGCGGAATACCCGCTTTCACATAGTGTTCCAAGCACAGATATACAAGTATATACTCATGAGGAAGACAAATGACAATGTGGCCACTCAACAGGCCATTTTCCTTGACCATATGGAGAGGAAGCCAGACTATTTTCGCGAAGCCCTTGCCATTGTTGATGCCTTTGGTCTTCGTCCTATCATGAAGCTGCAACAAGACTATGATGAAGGGCTTGTATGTGAGTTCTTGGCTACCGTTCACCTTGCAAACGAAACTGAGCTATCAAGTGGTCTGATGTGGGAATCCTTCTTGGTGGCTATCCGGATCATGGTCCTTTCGGTGGTGGCCCCAAGTATGATATTGAGTGGTTTTGAGTTCACTTCGCCTCCGGGACGACAATTAACAAGGATATACTCACTCCCCTCTACTCATGGAAGAAGTATGCCGTCGGATTCATCAGGGCCCTCTACCCCACTTATGATATCATGATTTACATCTATCAGGAGACAATCAATCCAAGGTTGGCAATGTGGACTAAATCCAAGGATATCTCAAGAATCTCATGCTTCTTACTCATGAGAAAAGGCTCCACGGTTTGACTCAAAAGCTTGATGTTCTTGCCTTCATATGGAATGAGATGTGGTCTGCCATTGTGCTCCGGAAGAATGCATGCATTGGGCCTATTATCATGAAAATCATGTTGCATCCTTGGGATGACAAGCACCCGGAGGACCCCACTGATGACTCTTCGTGGGTCTCTCACAAGGAGAAACGACTCCTTATCAAGGATCACGCCACCGTTAATGGTTCTCGCACGTACCCCACCTTTCTTCTCTCCTTGGCCTCCTCCAGTTCTAGGGCCGGTCGTCCCCTCCCCTCTCTTCTCTGGCGGCTGCCGGCGTCGAGTTGGGCGAGGGTCCCATCCCTGTATAGCAGTACTCTAGGCTTTCTTCTTAGTATAGTATTCGTTGTTGTCTTGTTGCTAGTTTGGAGTGCGCTGGTGCTTGCGGGCCGCATCCGGCGTTCGACGGCTCTCCTCTTCCTCGTGGTGCTCCTGTGGATGGAGCCGGAGGTGGAGAAGGGTGGCGGCGGCGACATCTCCGTTAATAAGTCTGTGATGTTCCCTTCCAGTTGTGCATATGGCGACCTTGCACTAGACTTATCTCCTTTCATCAACCGTCATGGAGACGACAAAGAGGAGATGAGGGGAGGTGCTAGGCATCGTTGTGCGCACAGTGATTCTCAAGCTGCGATTCTCTGGAGATCAACAGTAGAGGACGAGCGACGGCGGCTGCCGTCTTGCCTCTACCCTTCATTGCCAATTGGCGGCCCTCCAAGGCCACGTTCCACTGGCCCTTCAACCTCCTGGCCAGATGCCGATTCGGAGGTCCTTCAACTCGAGCCGAAGACACATCAGAGATGCTATCCCAAGTGGTTCGTCCCCGGCGATGGCATAGCTGCTCTGGCCGTTGAGTTCGTCATCAACCTGCGGTGGAGGGAGGATCCAAGGACTCGATTGCATTTTTCTTTTTCCTTTTGGGGTTCTCTGTGTAAAAGTGCAGGTCCTGTTTACCTTTTTCTTATTTCTGTGGACCTTTCTGTAACATGTATTTCCACCGCTTGGTTATAAAGCAGCTTCTGGGTCCTTCGAGGCCCAATCCTTGTTCAAAAAAAATTCAAGGATCACACCAAGCTCGTTGAGCATCCCACTCCAGCTACTCGCAAGGGCAAGGCCAAACCTAGGGTCGTGATTGATGATGAAGAAGAAGAAGCCGAGCCCTCTCGCCCCCTCCTTCTGACAGTGCATTCAAGTGGATGGCTCGTGCTCTTAAGAAGGTGTTCCGTGTGAACAAGAAGATTGAGCAGCATTAGTGGGAGTTACACTATGACAAGGAGATCAAGCACCGCAGGGCCGCTCAGGCTGCTAGGCACCTTCGTCGTGATGCCGGGGAGTCCGTGGATTCTCCCGTTGAGGACAACATTACTACTTGGGGCAGGTGGCATATCAAAGATTCCAAGGGACACATCATTGAGTGGTCTGATGAGGAACTTGGAGAAGAGGTTACTAGCTCTCGTCGCCGTGCCCGTCCTCCAAGCATGGATGACCTCTCCGAGTGAGCCTTGGGGCATTAGTATCAATATTTCTCCTTTTTGGTATGTTGATGCCAAAGGGGAGAGATATATCTATTTAGGAGTGTTTGGGTATTTGCATGGGTTTCCCACAAGCATTGATACTTATGTTATCTCTTCGTGCTTGTGAGAGTTGGTTATTTGTGAACTTTGGTGTTTTATTACTCGTATTTGTGAACCCCATCATGCATGGTGTAAGACATGTGAACCTCGATGTTTTTAATTTTTTATCGTACTTGTGTGGTTCACTATTGTGTGTGTGAGCAAGTTATCTTCCTTTCTATCGTATCTATCTTGCTCGGTCCATTGATCATGAAGGGAGCACAACTCTAGGGGGAGCTCTGTCCATGTTGATTAGACCTCGTGTTGCAAATTGTTGTGTTGTCATCAATTACCAAAAGGGGGGAGAATGAAAGATCATCTTCCGTTTTGATAATTGATGACAACACAACTTAAGGACTCATCATTTTATAAGTATGTGCAGGATCCATTTGCATCACTCGCGTAGTGCCCCAAATCCCATAAAATATCCATAAGAGCACTGAGGCGTTTTTCCGAAGGAAAAGAGCTCAAGCAACCTAGTCTGGGAAGTGGTTTTTCTAGTTGGCGGTAGTAACGGTGAAACCACCGGTAGTACCGCTCCCCGGTACTCCCCAGCATAGCCCAGGCGGGGCATCCGGAGGTACCTCTGCCAAATTTCCCTTCGGGTGGCACACCGCGGAGGCTACAACGGAGTCCACTGGTAGTACCGGTGGGCGGAACCTCCGGTGTTTCCACCGGTACCTCCGCTCCTTCGGCAGGATCCTAGCGAGCAGATTGCCACAGGTGGTGGCTTCGCTAAAATGGGGTTCTATTGACACATCGCGGAGGCCAGGGCGGAGGCCATCGGTAGTACCAGTGGGAGGTGCCTCCGGTGTATCCACCGGTACCTCTGGTACCGCGGAACCAGCAGTGAAGGGAAGAGCCACTCAAGCGCTGGAGGAAGGGGCTCACTGGTAGTACCGGTGGAAACATTGGTACTACCATAGATGCAGAAAACGGCCCAACGATCAGATTTGGGAAGGGGTATTTAAATCCCTTCCCCTTCCTCATAAATGCTCTAGCTTTACACACTCTCTCCCTTAGCCATTAATGCGAGATTCAACTCCTAGATCTCCCTCCCCAACCACCCAAACACTCAATAATTTTGTGGAGAGCTAGAGGAGGCATAGATCTGTGATTCCACCAAAGGAATTGCAAATCCATCCACCACATCCTAGTAGATCTAGAATCCTACTAAGGGACTAGAAACCCTAGTAGATCTTGTGTTTGGAGCTTCCACCTTGTTGCAAGAAGCTTCAGATTGATTGAGAGCCTCCATCCATCTTGTGGAGTGTCCTCAACCTTGTGTAAAGGTTTGGTCAACGCCTTCAAGTCGACCTTATAGTGAAAACGAGAATCTCCCTCACCGGAGAATCTCAAGGAGAATAAGGTGTGCACATCCGTGCTATTGAGGAGTGCCTAGGTGGTTCCCCACCTCTCCAACGTAGACGTACTTCTCTTTAGAAAGAACTACGGGAAACATATCCTTGTCTCCTTGTTTACACTTGTGGTTTATCTTGTTACCTTACATATTGCTTCCGTTGCGTATTGTATTTTGTATCACATAGGTTGCTCATCTAGTTGCACATCTAGATAACCTTGTATTACTTGTTTATCCCAAACTAAAAAGGAAAAGAAGAAAAAAATGGTAGTCAACCTATTCACCCCCTCTAGTTTACCATATTGCACTTTCAATTGGCCCCGGTGACATGGGCAGGTAGGACAATAGATGTTTTGCAAATTCTCTTGGTTAGTACGCACAACTATTTTCGTAACACATACCTACATATATTGGAGTTAGAGAAAAGCCCCAATGTTATTTGTATTTTATTATATGACCAATCTTATTCATGCAACACCCCACTGTCACCTCATGCCTACGTTTTAAATCTCTGAGTTACATTTTCACTTTTTAGGTGAAAACTGGGAAACCCTGGTTACTACTGCTGTTTTATTTTGGTTACTTGAATCATATTACTACTATCACCATTGCTGCTACGAGTTTATTGATATACATGTGTGATTGAGAGTGACTTCTTAATTGCCAAAGTCTTACAGGTTTTCTTGTGTTCCCCTTGAGTCGAACTATAAATTTGGGTAATATTTCCCAACAAAGATTTCAGCGATCCCCTATACTTGTGGGTATCACCAAGTGACAATCATGTTATCCTTATTAAAGAAAGAGGTAAAGATGCAATTTGCAAGTTGAAGAACCGGCATAAGATTATAGCCAAGGGACTCAACAAGAACGTTCTCAATTGATAAATCATTTGAGATAGCTACCTTGCCTCGTCCCAATACCTTTAGCTTGGAGTTATCACTAATAGTGACGCAATTTAGATAAGGTGAAGGAGGAGTGAGATCACTCATTGCGTCTTTGCTTCCGTTTATATGTTGGGATGCACCACTATCCACCTTCCATTTACCTGACCCGGAAGCACTTCCCTACAAGAGATCAATTTCTTGATTTAGGTACCCATCTTTGAATGAGTCCTCTTTTGTTAGCAACAAGGGTCTTAGGAACCCAAATAGTCCAATGATAATCATCACCATAAGAAGTACCAACATATTTAGCATAAACATGACCATCTCTAGATTTCATGAGAACATAAGAGGGGTTATATTTTCCGGCAAAGTCATTGTGAGTGGTGCTACCCCTAGAGGTGTCACCACCCACAATGGTGTTGGTCTCCTTCTCCTTAATCACCTTCCCTTATTTCAAAAAGCTAATATTTTGTGAAGGAGAAGTGACTTTGTTCTTCTTGTTGTTCTTCTTCTTTGGCTTAGCAACATAGCCAAGTACCTCCTTTCCATTCTTGAGTCTTTGAGAGCTTATCACATCATTAAGAACTTTCTCACCTCCTACAAGGTTAGTTGTAGCACAAGAGTCGCTAGGTGATATAACAATTCTAGTAGAGGAGGAAGGCATAACTTGCTTATTAGAGTGTTGAGCTAGGAGTTTGTCTCTAGACCTTGTTAATTTGCCATGAATTTCTGTAAGAGACATGAGCTCCTTTTCTAGTTTTTCATAACAATCAACAAGTCCATCATGAGATATTCCTAGATCAACCTTTTCATGTTCACGAGTTTTAGCTAAAGCAAGAGATAGTTCATTATCCTTCCTAAGTTTGGAAACACTCATAGCATAAGTCTCTTCAATACTAGATAGTCTCTCCTCAAAAGAAGCTCTAATGGAACACTCTTTCTCAAGAGCATTTTCAAGCTCTTTGTCATTGTTAGAATGACCTCCTCCATAACTTTCTTCCTTTTCATCTACAAGAGAGTTAGCATCATCAAGTTACCTCAAGTGGGAATTCACCTTCTCTTTGGTTTCACCTTTAAGTCTAGTCAACCAAGATCCTAACTCTTTGGCCTCATCATCTTCCTGACAATTTCTTTCAACACAATCCGATAACGAAGGAGGATTAGTTGCAATAGTTTTGGAGTTGGAAGAGATTACCGACGTGGCTTTTTTCCATGAGACATGTAGGTTGGATAGGCACGTTCTCATTGGGGGATTCAAATAGAGAGACCGATGAAGCGGAAGAGGTAGCTATGGCGACATGGGCCACACCTACCACTTCATCTTCTCCTTCATATCCGGAGATGTACGTTTCCAATGCGGCCCCTTCTTGAACATATAGAACTCTTTGGACTCTTCTAAATATTCCTGGCTAGTGATGAACCAGGGTCAGGTATATAAAATGTTAGATGAACTGAAGGATTCATAATGTTAAATTCTTATTGTTAAGATTCCTAGTGAAGAACTAGGGTTAGGGATATAAAATGTTAGAAGGTTTGTGAGATTTTCCGTGAGACTTTGTCCTCGTTAAGGCTCAACTAGCATGAGGCTAGTCCCTCTAGAGGAGCGGCATCGCTTACCTTTGGAGAGGAGCTCTACCTCCCCCCGCTCCTCTTATGAGGACATTCCTCTCAAAAGGGAACATGTCATGGGAGGATCAAGTCCGCTAGTCATCTTATTATAAAAATAGGGCTCATGCCTTCTTTTGGAATAAGGTAGTAATGCGATAGGGTTTTGCAAATAGTTCTTAGCAAACATTTCAAAGGATATGAGCAAGTGATGAACTTGCTTGTAATAGAAGTGGTTGTTCAAACCCTTCGGGGTTCTAGAGTTTGCGAGTTCTTGTTTTGTGGAGCCTTGGTATTGTATTTGCAAACAAGCTTGCCTTCATTTTCCTCTCTTGGCTCACGAGGACACTCTTTGACAAAGTGATTTGCACTTCTACAATTGTAGCATGTCCTTGGCCACTCCCCCTTCTTCTTATAGTTCTTGTTTCTAGGGGGCCTTAGAGCACCAGCCTTATGATCTTCCCATCTCTTCTAATAGCCATGCATAGAAAGAGCAATGCACTTGTGAGCACCCTTGTATGTGTCCTCATAGTCCTCCTCATCATCATACTGTTCAACTTCTTTCACTTGAGCAATCGCTTTTGACTTCAAAGCTAGGTTGGGAGTCTTTCCCATTCCTCTTGAGCGGGCAAGGGCATCATCATCACTCTTGTGAGATAGATATATGGAAATGAACTCACTAAGAACACCAATGGAGTTGCGAGAATTGTAGTCCGCCATTGTACGAATGCTCGTGGTGAGGTTCTTCTCGAAAGGAGTGATGGCCTTAACAAACTTCTAAAGGGGACTACAATTCTGTTGGTCGACTTGAAGGCGTTGACTAAACCTTTACACAAGGTTGAGCCTACTCACAAGATGGTTGGAGGCTCTTAACGGTCCGATACTTAACACTAGAGTTTCTCTAGGATGACAAGGCAATCAAGAGATCTACAAAATCCCAAAGGGGAGTATGGGGGAAATCGATTTTTGGCTAGATGAATATGTAGATCTAGATCTTTTCTACCAAATCCTTGAAGGGTATCAAATTTGGTTGGTTGAGTAGGGACATCTAGCCAGTTAAAGCTTTGTATTCATGGAGGAGAGAGAGGGATAGACGAGCTAGCTGTCACAAGGTAGGAGACAACTATTTATAGCCCTCTCCAAAATATGTCCGTTGCAGTCTTCTAGAGCCAAAAATTTCTGGGGTAAGTGCCGGAAATTTCCGGGCACACAGGCCGGATATTTCCAAAAGTCCGTAGGGCGGATATTTGAAAACTCCGAGGGCCGTAAATTTCCGGCCAAAATTTTCGCCCCTTTCCACAGAGTGGGCATACACGCCGTCTTCGTCTTCAGGGCTATCTTCACAATCCGGATATTTCCTCCAGAAATTTCCGGTCAAAAGATCCGCCCCACTCCAGAGAGCGGGCAGTTCTTGACGCGCTTGTTATTTGAAGCCGGATTACAATAGGCCGGAAATTTCCGGGGAAGGGCCCAAAATTTCCGTCCTTTAACTTCCGAAATATTCAGGCCTCCTGCGGAATATTCCGCCCCTGTTTTTGTTGAAACATTTTTTCCAACAGGGGACGATTCTTCAATTTGATCCATAGACTTTCCGGCTGTGAACGCTTAAACAAACATTGGACGGTAATACCTCTGTTGTAATTAACACCAAAACTAGATTAGAGCAGACATGAGCTTTCAGCTAGCTCCCCTACACCCCGTGTAGGTACGGGCTCGGTGTCCCCGGAAATATCCGCCCTACGGACGACGCGAGACTCCTCCTTCTTCCGGCCGCCGCGTCCCTGGCCTTCTTGGCTCTCTCCCTCCTTCGCTGGTCGGTGTTGACCGTTGATCTGTGCTCAACATCGGCTTTCTACTCGGTCTTCGTCATGCCCGATGGCCTCGCCATCGGCTTCCTCGGCTTCAGCTATTCTTCGTCACCGGCGAGGCGCGACTGCTTATACTTTTTGGGCGACATAGTGGGCTGCGGATATGTAGAGCGAAGGAAATGACGGAAGTTGCGACGACGAGGGGGTTTTGTTGGACGCGATGGAGGAAAAACACGGGAAAATGACGCCAAAATAGGTCACTCTCGCCGATAGCATGGACCCCACGTTTTCGCTTCTGCCGGTGCCCCAGGAGCCACTGATGTGCTGGGTTTAGTTTGGTTTTGCTGCCTGTATTTTCGTTCCAAACCGAGTAAGTTAGTAGATCGGATAGACGAAAAACGGCGCCCGACGAAAAATACTCGTTTTGGAAGTCTCTTGGCGGCTGCTGGAGATGCAGGTTCCTCCGCGCCCCCAGAAAAAACAGATAAGTACAACGCCATAAACGTGCCGTTCTCGTGCGCGCACGCGCAATTTTCAGATAAAGAACGTTATAAAATTGGAGATAAATGTTATCCTGATCACCGGAAAACAGTAGGCAGATCCGTACTGTAGATCCGTATTGGCCTAAATCCGGCTTTTGCCTCTCCCATGCTGTCCATCATACTCAAGTATACTCCCCATCCTTCGGGTCCCACCTGTCATGGTCAGACAGGACGTGCCAATCGGGCCATCGGCTGCAATTTCCTTCAGTCTGGGTGTCAGATCGTCAGTGAAGCGCACTCCGCCAGCACCACGAACCCCGAACGTCCTCGAGTCCTCCGCCGAGAGCGCCAAGCTGCAACGGCGACGGCAACAGAGGAGAGAGGTAGCCACTAGCCAGGCCTAACAGCGGGATCGGGCAATGACAGGTGAGCCTCCGTCCCGACGCCTGCGTGCCAAATGCCGTCCCTCCGCGTGTCTCGCCGCCTCACCCAGAGGTGTCTTCTCTCCCTGCAGCTGTCCGGCGGCAGGCGGGCGCGAAGCCCAGGGGCGGTGGCGGCGCGGCAGAAAGGAAAAACGCCTGGCTGGCGGCGGACGGGAGCAAGCGGTGGGGGGAGAAGTTCTTCCTGCTCTACACCCCCTTCTGGCTCACGCTCTGCCTTGGCGTCGTCGTCCCTTTCAAGCTGTACGAGGTACAATACTACTCGCGGCCCTCGCCTTCTGCTCGATCTAAATTTTCGTGGATCCTGGAACGAAGATAATGGATCGTGAAACAAGATTCGATCTTGGTTATTTTGTTTTCTAGTGACTGGATCAGTTTCTTCTTGTTGAGCATTCCTGGATTTTTGTTGTTGTGATGTGCAGAGGTTCACGGAGCTGGAGTACTTGGTTCTCGGACTGGTGTCAACCGTACCTGCTTTCCTCATCCCTCTCTTCCTCGTTGGGAAGGTAATTTGGCACCCTCCTCCTATTCTCTCAACTTTGAAAGATTTGTTCGATGTGCCTTCAGAGAGTAACCCTGATGTAGCAATATTTACACACCAGCATCACTGTTTAACGAAATTAAGGTGTCTACTGTTCGGGGTGGGGGAACCAGGCATAAATATTTCATTGCAGTAACGATGATAATTAGAGCTGAGAAAGTAAGCATTTTGGTGTTTTTCGATCAGCTTGGATTTCATATTTCCAAGAGTAGCACCAGTTCTTCTTGCCTTTACAGAGGAGTCCATTATTGCTACAGTACATAACAAGAGTGGGGAAAGATACAAAACTTTTAAATGCTGAGCGGAAAAAGTAGCAAAAACTGTAAAGTGGGGAGAGAACAGGAGCACAGGGGAGTTGAGGACGGGCTTCTCTCACTTGTAGCTGTCTGATTGAGCTTAAGTTTTGCATTGCATTTATCTTCCTATCTCCTATCCCAAGACTGTATTATCCTATTTTAGTCCATCAAAAATGAAATTTCGAACTTATTCTTGTACTGGTGTATGTATAACATCCGTATAACTGGAGGTTAACTTCTATAGTTCTTTCATTTCAGGCAGACAGTATTAGAAGTCTGAAAGATCGTTACTGGGTCAAGGTGAGTATTTTCAGTGTGGATATTTTGTAAGCCAATTTGAGTCCTAGAAATGAACACTACCTTGAAAATTCCCACAGTTGTATGCAATATGATTCTATTTAATGGATCTGATTCATAATTATATGTTCAACTACAGAAAGATGTATCAAATATCTGATTTAACTTTCACCTCTGTAAAAGATGTATCAAATATTTACCATTTTTTTTGGTCAAGTGTCACTCAAGAGTCTTGAAAGCTTTTGTAATAGAAAACTCAGCAAACTACTCTTTATAAACAATCACTAGTGATGTATATTCTTCAGTTACGAAAATACTTTCTCTGTTACCAAACTATTAATACAGGTAACCTAAGAAGCAGTATTTCTAATTGTCCATGGACTTAGTTATTTGGCAATGCATTTTGTCACATTTTCATTGAAACTGTTTGCTAATTGCATGATACACTTTCCATTGCAGGCTAATGTTTGGATCATAATTTTCAGTTATGTTGGCAACTACTTTTGGACGCATTACTTCTTCACCGTTCTTGGTGCATCGTACACTTTTCCTTCATGGAGAATGAATAATGTAAGATCTTCATCACATAAGGGATGGGCGGGTGGAGAACTTTCACCTAGAGTGCTGCTCTTCAAAAATGTTTACTTCTGCGATATAAGCATGATTTTTGTGTACGTACTGAACTTATGAACCAGGTTTATCATTTTATGTGTGCGTGTGTGTGTGGGGGGGGGGGGGGGGGGGGGATGCATATTTGTTGAGTACCATACCCCGGCGCTACTAGTTCACAACTAGTTATTGTCTGGTTTAGTCTGCACCACATTATGTATCTTACTGATACACACCAGATACCTATCTGTCTGGCAACCCTTCTGTCGTAATTTTTGTGTCTAATGCATCCGTGGATAGTAAATGACATTTAAATTCCATGCCATTTTCTTTTCTTGATACTACTTATTGCAATGTACTACACTGAATCTATTTATTTATTTGCAACAGCTTACTGATTTTTCTTCATGTTTCAGGTACCGCATACAACATTTTTTCTGACTCATGCTTGCTTCTTATTTTATCACATGGCATCAAATATGACACTTCGTAGATTACGCCACTCTACAGCTCACCTGCCACAGTCAATTCGGTGGTTGTTTGAAGGCGCATGGATTTTAGCATTCTCATACTTCATTGCATACTTGGAGACCCTAGCCATTGCAAATGTATGTTCCATGCTCCAGCATATATTTCTTCATGCATAGAGTGCTATAAATACTATGAGAATTTTCTCCCCAGTCTAGTAGTATTTAACATTCTCTGCTTGCTTATTGTGGCAATCTTCTATAACCTCTGCCTTAGTTCTAGAATACGAACTACTTTTGATTGAATCCAATTTGTTAGATTTTGTGTGTGTATGTCATGTTGCTTAATTTGGCAGAACACATCGACTCTAACGATGTATCCTGCTGGACTAGGTTCATATTACAGAGCATGCAGATAGTCCCTTCTAGTCTCTAGTTATTGGGTAATTGGGGATACGAACTTCTAATTTTGTTGTTAGCTACTAGGCTTAGTAGAACTAAAACTGAGTATACGAGGTGCAGTTTCAGTGCTACTAGGCACGAGGAGGGAAAGGTTAGCTTTGATGGGCAGGTGGTAACCAGAGAGAGATACGTTTCGATATTTGGGGTCTATGCTGCATAAGAATGGTGATATTGATGAAGATGTGGGCCACGAATCAAGACTGGTTGGATGAAGTGGCGCCAAGTTTCTGGCGTCCTCTGTGATAGGAGAGTGCCACAAAAGCTAAAAGGCAGGTTTTATAGGACAGCTATCCGACCTGCGATGTTGTATGGTGCGGAATGTTGGCCAACCAAGCCACGACATATCCAACAGTTAGGTGTAGCAGAGATGCACATGTTGAGATGAATATGCGGTCACAAAGAAAGAACCGGGTCCGGAATACGTGAGAGAGTTGGGGTATCACCGATTGAAGAGAAGCTTGTCCAACATCGTCTAAGATGTTTTGGACATATTCAACGAAGGTCTTTGGAAGCGCCAGTGCATAGTGTACGGATAAAGCGTGCCAAGAATGTTAAGAGGGGTCGTGGTAGACCAAACTTGACATAGGAGGAGTCTGTTAAGAGAGATCTGAAGGATTGGAATATCGCCAAAGAATTAGCCATGGACATGGGTGCATGGAAGTTAGCTATCCACGTTCCAGAACCATGACTTGGCTTCGAGATCTTATGGGTTTCAACTCTAGCCTACCGCAACTTGTTTGGGAATGAAAGGTTTTGTTGTTGTTGTTGTTGTACTAGGTTATATCAAGTTCTTACATATTGCCATTGTTAATATAAATCAGTGGTGGTTTGTCGACGACTTTCTACCATTCACCCCAGCCATTGTGAGCCAGGAATTAATTCTCTGGTGCACCTGGAAGAATAAGATGGCAATTAAATAAATATAATCAAATTGTTTATATTTACATACAAAACAGAGTTCATACATATTTTTAATCAGCACCCACCTATTGCCACTTAATGTTTCGAGAAGATTATCGTTTCGTATTGTTTCTTGACATGGAGAAAATCCTTAGCTCCTAGTGTAGATTGTATCATCTACTTGACTAAGATTCCATTACCTTATGTCTGATGATTAAAAGCTGTAGTGATTTTATCTATGTTGTTTACATTTTTAGTATCAAAGCCACGGGTTTTCATCAGCCTCGTTTATTTTTCCACTCATGAGAGTTCAAATACTAAGGTAGTTGGGAAAAGAATAAAGCAAAACACTGCCCCCATGATGCAACCATTAGTGGCATCACATAACACTGTGATTCATAAAATTGTGATGTGCACATGTCATTATTCGTTTTTCTTAGAGAAGTATGTCATTATTTTTAATAAAAACATAATTGATGTTGTTTCCACTTACTAGAAAGCTAAATGTTGGCTTTGAATATAATAGTATCTTCTGCTTCCACATTATTTTATTTATTTATAACGTTTTCCCTTTCTGTTACTCAAGAAACTATATTCTGATGTTACCGTGGACCTTTGCAGTTTCCGTATTACGAGTTCGTTGATCGGGACATAATGTACACAGTTGGATCAATGTTTTATGCAATATATTTCCTTGTCAGCTTTCCTATGTTCTCAAGGTAAAGTTGAGTCATAATTTAGACATGTTCACCAGGTTTCATCAATAATGTTTTCTTTGCTGAGCTATGTCATATGTTTTCTTAAGAATACCCTTTTTTCTCATATTTCTGTCATGCACTTCATCCATCAAGCTGTTTGTTGAGATAACATTATCTGGTTCCAAACTCGGTCCATTGTTTGCCAAAACACTCATTTTGCAGTAGCTGGCTGCTCATAGCTAGCTTGACTATCCCACATAATATAGTTCTAAATTCCAACTACTTACTTTCACATCATTTCAGTTGGGTAGATAAGCCTCTTAGACTCTTAGTGCCCCTAACAGAAATAATTTGATCCTTTTTGCTGGTAACAAAACCTCTTGTTTTCAATTTGTCTGACCTTTTGGTTTTTTAATCATCTCCTGACGGCACACTAGAATCTTGCATCAGTACACTTATCTCTTAAAAAACACAGCAGTTATCAAGACTAATAGCAGCTAAGCACCTTTAAATAACCCTCTGTGACCAGTAGGAACCTGCATAAACATAAGCATGAGACATACTCAACTTTGTGTAACTCTGCTATTTTTCCTCAGGATTGACGAAAAAGCAGAGAAGTGGGACCTTTGCAGGGTAGCCATTGACGCTTTGGGCGCGGCGATGCTCGTCACGATAATACTCGATCTGTGGCGCATATTTCTGGGGCCAATCGTACCCATACCAGAATCAAGACAGTGCGGCCAGCCAGGGCTTGCATGGTTCCAGGTGCAGAATGAAAGCGTCTAATTCATTATTCATGAACGCTGTGGATTCCTTGTTCCCACGTGTACCACTGCCACCGTTGTTGTACAAGACTGTTCAGTTCTCCATTGGAGGAATGTCAATTGCACGGTGAAGGCGTGCTTCTTGTCGATGGACCAATTCATTGTTTGCATGTAGTAGTATTTTCTTCGTGGCCATAGCGAACTTGTTCTAGATATTCAGCCTGATATCAGAACTCTTGTTGTAGAATGCATGAGCATCAGTCAGATGAATAAGCTTGTGGTAATAAAGATTTCTTTTAAAGTTTATTCATTGTTTATTTTATTTCGATTTCCCCTCTTCCCTTTGTTGTTAACCAGAAAGGGATTGTCTGCGCAACATTCTTTTGTACTGATTGAGAGAGAACTTGCAGTGTTACGTCGCGCAGCTTCAAAATTGAGAAAGTCACCACACGTGGCTCGCTATTTAGGATTCTTCATGGGCTGTTTGGTTCTTGTAGCCTTGGAGCGTTTGATTCACACTAAAAAAAACCTTTGCTCAAATACCTATTTCATGTCCCTGGTTCGAACACCAATGGGTCGAAGAAATTCTTATATTTAGCGATAGAGGTAGTAGTATTTTTTTAGAGGATTTCAATTATTTAATTTTCCAATCCATTCTAATATCTTGCTTAAGTTTCTTTGTTTCGTTTAATGTTGCGTTAAAAACTTTGGATTCTAATTCCGTAGGATACAAGAATATATGACATTTTAATCCTATGTTTAAAAAAATATATTATTCATGTATTTTGAAATCCAATGGATCAAAGGTGCTCTGAATCGAAACCTGAACTTGGCTCCAAATGTAGCTAAAAACCCGGCCGAACCTACGTGACGACAAGATCTGTTCATGTTGGCGATTGTCATTTTCCGGCACATCCAAGCTTACCTACATCAAAGTTCCAACCAATTCCTATTAGTGGAACTTACAGATGGTGAATTTCGGGTTAAGTTTGATGAAATATAAGTCTCCTTTTGCGACTACGATGACGATGTCGAAACTCATATATGACTGGACGACACGTGGATTTTCATTAAATGCAATGAACTTATTTGTATAGAGTTATAACAATCGACGGGTCAATCTCAGCGGCCTACATTTGAGAACAGATGTAACTTTGTTGTGAAGACCGGATTAGTTCAAGTTCAAACACTCCACCGCGCACCACCTAAAATGATCCACCTTGCTCCTTAAATGGAACGGAAGGTGGTAAAATCGGTCATTCACTATCCAGACTATCAGTGTCATTACAGTTAGCTCTTCATTCTAGATCAATAGCTAGAAATCGTATTCGTCGTCAACATAACCGTGCTGCTGATTGTAGGTGAGTGATGCTACCCTCTTCATAGAGCACTGATTGGAGCAACTCTAGCAGATTACCTAAATTTTGGGACTCTAAAACTGCGTTGCAGCCCCTTTTACCAGTTTTGGGCAGTCTTACAAATTCTACATGCTTTGGAGCCGTCCGACCATTTTACCATTTTTACAAATCCTCTAATGTAGAGCTGAAAAAGATCATCCGCCTTTGGAGCCGTCTGACCATTGAAATGAATCGACCCCGCGCGTTCAATCAATGAAATAATTTTTTTTTTTGCGTGTATCATTTTTCTATGTATGCAACATGACATGTAGTAAAAATCTTTCAACAAATGTTGGGTCTGATCAATGTAATAAAAAGACCAAAACTTTTTTTTTGAGCATGTAGCATCGTGTGTAACAATTTTTCCCAAACATTGTAAAAACTTGTGACGTGTAGCAAAATAACGGTGTAGCATTTTGAATTCGTCAATGTAGCCAAAATTAACACCTAGTGTAACAATTTCCCATTGATCGCAATAAAAATGTTGGAAATCAATCATCGTCCATGTCGAGATCAGTGCAAAGACGGCGGCCATCTGCATGAGGATGGGGGCCGGCGACATATGTTTACCGTAGCGGCGGAGCTCCGTGGGAATAACAAAGCAATAAGGAATATATGGGGTCTGGGAGCTCCTCACAACGGCGAGGTGCTAAGCCGCTCCCGACATTGCACGTCAGGGGATTCTAGAAGCGGTAGATCCGGACGAACTTAACTGGTGGTATACGCGGCGGCGACAACAGGTGGTAGTCTCCGCATCGGCAACGGACGGTGTTCTTTGGAAGGTTGCCTCTCGTAGAACTGTCCTGGTGCCATGTATCTTTGCGAGATGCGATGCGCGAGTCCCAACTGGCTGTAGCTACAATCGCTTGGAGAATAAAGTTTCTCTTTATTTTATCAGATAAACTCAAATTTTCAAAGGAGTATTCTATTTTATGCCTGACTTCTACAAGTTATAAACGTTTTTATGGCACTTACAAGATTCTCTGTAAACTAAAATCCTACTATACCGACACGATTTCACCTGAATCCGACGAGTTCAACCAAAAAATTGAGCCGACAAAAAAATGAAGAATCTCGAAACAGGTTTTCACCCCGCTTTATAAATAAAGCTCAACACTGAACTAACATAATATGCTAATGGTAACCTCTTACAAAGTAGATAAAAGATAGAAAATAAAATAAATAAAGAGAGCCAAACTTGCCACCAAGGACAACGGAGCATGGCCGAATTGGCGAGGCTCTACGATGATGCCCCAAGAGGGTAACGACGTAGCACGTCGTCGCTATCGAGACTGAAATGGTCAGGGTTTTCACCTGGAGTCCTAACGCGGCGAAGGTAGCCACGACAGCGCCCTCAAGAGGGTAGCGATACCCGCATACATCACCGCCATTGGCGCCAGAGCGTAGAGATTTCTCTCAAAAAAACCTTCACACAACATCCGCACAATTGAACTTCCCACTTCCTCCAAGAATGGACTCCACCACGATATGGGAGTTGCTGGCACCAATGCCAGAAACTCCCACCGTTCGCTTCGCGTTATCCACATGGCCGCCAAAGAGCAAGGCCATCACCGCTGACACGGCGCTCGCCGTAGAAACGTCCGTGCAGTCCACCTTCCAGGGTAGCCGCCTCGGCGTCCACGACCTCGAACAACGGGAGTGAGAGCACCATGAGGTCAGCGAATCATGCAAGGTAGGACAGCCACCAGTCCAAACCCACGTGGAAGGTAGCAACAACTGAAGATCAACCGTCCACCCGTCAAAGTCGATCGTCGACCAGGCAGCAGTAAGGCTGGTCACAGTGGGAGTAACATCGGTAGTAACATAAGTGACACGTAAGAAAAAAGATGATGTAGCACATATTTAATGAGAAGAGAGATGAAGGTGATAACTAACTATGTTACCGTAACATCACACATTCCAATACACAATGAGTCTACAGCCTAATAAATATGACACTACACATATGTTACTACCCACTGGGAAGATAGTAACATAGTCCAGAACAATGTGTATGTTAGAGTATGTCTAACAGGACCCTTAAAATTTCGCCCCCTAAATCGCGTGTAGAGGGCCCTGCACACGAAATCTAGGAAAATTTGTGCTCAAATTTGCAAGTTCATCTAGCAGACCCCCTATCTCCGCCCCGTATGTTTGAATTTGAACTTCGCGGGAGAAAAGATGAACTCGATTTTATTCAGATGATCACCATTGCTACATGAAATCGAGCTCGAGCTCGTCCTAACCTAATCTAGTCTAGGAAGACGACGGGGCCGGAAGCCTCCATCGCCTTGAACTGCTCGACGTCGGCGACGGCCTTCGCCTCCTCCTCCGCTTCCGCCCGCGCCGCGGCCTCTGCTTCCTTCTTCGAAAGCTCGACCGCCGCCGCGAAGGCGGCCTCCTCCTCCTCCTCTGTCGTCGGTACCTCCTCCTCCTGCGCTGTCGCCGCGCCTCCTCCTCCGCTGCCGCTTGCGCCGTCGCCGCCGCGCTTGCACTGCTGGTGCAGCTCCCAATCCGCGCGCCATTTCGCGAATTGGGGGCCGCTCATCGGCCGCGGCGGCGGGTCGACGGTGTGGTACCTCCCGCCCGCGGCGTAGTCCGCCAGAGTCGGCGGCATGGCCGCCGGCCACGCCGCGTACTTGCAGGCGGCGCGGTGGCTCCCTGCAACGGAATGTTTGCAGTGGAGCCGCCACGCCTCCTCGAGCGTCTCCGGCTCGCGGCGGCGCTTGGAGCGGGCGGTGGAGGAGCCGGAACCGTCGGGGGAGCTCATCGCGGTGGAGGCGCTTGGAATGGGGCGGCGGCGCGCGCGTAATTTCTCACCGGAGCTGCGGCGGCGCGCGGCGGAGCTAGGGTTGCGGGTGGGGGGTTGGACCCCCACCCCAACCCTCACCCACTATAAGTACGGGGCGGAGGGGGCGGTTTCGCAGGCCCCGTAAAATTTTAGTACGGGCCAGGCCGCATACGGGGGCTGCTAGACGGCCGTTTTGGCCCGCACCCCGTATGCCGCCGGAATTTTACGGGGCGCTCGCGTTATAAGGGGCCTGTTAGACATGCTCTTACTAGTCATTGTTACTCCACATTGTGACTAGCCTAAGGGCTAGATCAGCTGGATCCTGCCAAGTGGAGAATACACTTGCATTTTTAGAATTCCAGCTCGTGCAATGTGCACGCACAGATGGAGGAAAATGATCACGAAACAATTCGTGTGCTATCTGTAAATATAGGTGATGTAGGTGTCAAAAAATCGGAAAGGCTTTTGATCGAACAGCGGTGAGCCGGTGACAATTCACCACGCACCTTCATCTCCCGACGCGTCCTCCCTCGTCTCTCCACGCGTCGGTAGCAGCTGTCCGTCCCCAGCTCTCCTTTGGAAGTCGAGCCTCTCTCACCACCCAGCACAAAACCCCCTCCCCATCGTCGCCTCTGCCACCCTTCTCCCTCACTCACACACTCACCCACGCTCCCAAGAAACCACGGCCGCCAAAGCAGCGGCAATCACCTAGCTAGCTCCGATGGGGAGCCGCCGTCCCAAGAAGCTCCCTCCGACCCCCTCCGAGTCGGTGGATGAGGCGTTCATGTTTCCGGTCGGCGCGGAGGTGGAGGTGCGCAGCGACGACCCCGGCTTTGAAGGTTCCTTCTACGAGGCCACCGTCGCCTGTCACCTGATCTCCAGAAGAGGCCGCGGCCGCCGCTACACGCTGGCCTACTCGACGCTCCTGGCCGAGGAGGGGGCCCCGCTCAAGGAGACCGCGGCGGCCGCCGATGTGCGGCCACGACCGCCGCCCGGTGAAAACGCGCGGACGGGGTTCGCGATCTGCGACATGGTGGAGGCGTTCCACAACGAGGGATGGTGGGCCGGAGTCGTCTCGGCCGTTCCGCCGACGACGGTGACCGGGGATCGCCCGCGGGGGTTGTACAAGGTAACGTTCCCGACGTCGCGGGAGACGATGGAGTTCGAGGGGACGGCTCTGCGGCCGCACCGCGTGTTCAAGGACGGGCGGTGGGTCCCAGCTGCAGAGGTGGTGAGTGCCCTCGCTCCATCTTTCCAGTACAAAATTTGTGTTGCAACATGTCCCAAATGGATTGTTTCAGGTAGCATTTTATTTACTAATAAAATTTAAAACATGAAAACTTGTTTATTTAATAATCTTTTTTTAAAAAAAGAATTATCTCAACTTTATTGGATGAATTGTAGCTAATTTTCTAAACTTCCAAAATTAAATTTACAGGAAGTAAATAAAGGAAATTGCATTGCATGGTGGACTAGTTAACACACGCACAGTGCCCCTCATGGGACATCATCCTGATCTTGGTCATCATGTGATACTTACGCTCACTTAAAATGACTTACTTTTACACTACGGAGGCCTGTCAAATACTACGCATGTTTAAGATGTTTTAGGGCCCAGAACATACATTGCATCAATATTGATTCATCGGGCATGCACTGAAATTTAACATATTGAGGGTTTTCAAACTAATCACACTTGTACTGAAGTTATATTTTCATGTTAAACAGTTCATGGTGTGTTCGTGCAATTTATCACTTGAGAGTTCTTGGTGTCTTTATCATCTGAATTAGTGTACAAATTTGTACTGGCCTGTATTATTATCAGTTTGGGCTGTGCTCTCTGTCCTTATTTACGTCATACATTTGCCGGTTAAGTGATAACAGATACCTGAATAGAAGCATTGTTCCTAAATGTTTCTTCAAAATTAATGATATTCCCAATCGTACTTCTGGGTGTGGTCTCTTATGGATCCAGATGATATTTCCAGGATTAATGAATTAACCATACATTTTTATTTTAGATCCCTTATTGCTTTCATGCCGATCCCTACCAATAGGGAAGCATACTACAGTACATGTATGCTCTTATCAGGAACCCTCTCACAGATGGTAGTATATGAATTGATTTGCATCAACATAGAATTGATACAGCCAACTGCATGTATTATTTGATAATTTGTGGCCCTACATAAAAATAAATAGTTTCATGACGTATGTTGTCTTGTGTTGCTAACTTCCAAGTAAAGGATGCGAGTGGACCATCTAAAAATAATAAGGGCTGGGGACCAATATTTTATTTTTCTAGTGAATCCTTCTGTCGTCGTTATAAGCTGGAAATAATTTTTAAGTTTGCAATAATGGGCTTAAGATTTTATGTTTTATTTGACAAGTGATATTAGGAACGGTTTCGTACGGACTGTGAACAAAAAAAAAGTAACATCTTCAGCATGTTCTTTTTCTTATGGAACAAACATTTCCAAATATTGATAAATTTTACATACATATCTGCCCTTTATTTTTGAGACAGGTGGAATATTGGAATTATACAAGCTTACTTTTTATCAAGTGGGTCAGGGTAAACATTGGTACGATAAATCTCTAAAATATATTTTACCAGATTATTTGAAAAATCCCGTGCTTTAGAAAGGCATTTGAAATGTGCGTGTACGGATATCTTTCTTGTTAGGTGGAAACAAAAATTGTGCAAGTGGAAGAGCTGATTTTGGTATGTTTGGATGGCGCCCAAACTTAACCTACCAATTTTGTTGGTCATGAAAAATGTTTTTGTCTATGTTTAGACTTCGGATGGTTGACATTTTCTTTTGGCATGCCAATGCCCCTTTGCCTGCTCTACTTCCTGCATTTTGCCAATATTGGCCAACTCATGAGCAAGCAAACGGTTGAACAATTTTTTTTTCTTTCCAAATATTTGGTAGGGCAGGGTTGGGCTAAAAACCAAAACAACCAACCCCACCCTTACAAATAGAAATACTAATATTACAAAATTATTTCTAATACCCTTGTTCTATGTAGGACAATGGAAGTCCTTTGTTCAGCGAGGGAAACCAAGTTGAAGTGAGGCAGCCGGCACAAAACTTTGGTAGATCCTGGAGTCCAGCTACTGTTTCTAAAGTGATTGGTGCTAAAAATTTCCTAGTACAGTACACCCATATTGAAAAGAATGGAGAATTGGTTACTGAGATTGTAGATACTCAGTATATTCGGCCAGCATGTGCCATCACCCATATGGACTCTAGGCACAGATTTTCTCCATCTTCACATATTGAGGTATTTCACCAAGGTGACTGGTCGCCTGGAGTTATCGTGGAAGTATCAAGTAGTGGAATCAACAAGAAGTATGTAGTAAGGTTGAAGAATCACAAGACAGACAGGGAGCATGTGGGTGTGCTGACGGTTGAAAATACTCAGCTAAGGCTACCATTTGACTGGGTCGGAAAAAAATGGGTACGCTGCTTGATAGAGGTACACACACATTGCATATCCTATATTTTCTGGCTTATGTAATTCTTTTCTAGTCTTATTTTGAAGTGTGTATGCCTTCACGGAGCAAGAGATCCTAACCAAACTACAGTTGATTGCAGTGCACTTGCATTTATTTATAACCTTTCAGATTTCAAATAGATTCGTCAATATTAGCTTACTTTGGATCCTCTTATCACTATTGTCGCAGCACGTGACTCATTTGGCCCATACCCGTTGTTCAATGTTTTATCAGGGCTAGTGATTATTCTGTTATCCTTGGATAATGGAACCCAGCTTCTTGTTGTGGTCGTAGGGAAAAGAAAAAAAAATCAGATCTAGTGATGCTTCCCATCAGTTGGTTCTCAATTTTTTGGGCCCAGTTAATTGATAAACTTAATCCTGTTATGAATGATATCTGCATCTTGTAAGTTCAGGCAAATATATGCGCACCTGTAACCAGAAGCACCTGCAAATGTATTAGAAACATGCAAGTTTATTTGTAGCTTTATTTTTCTGGTAAAGTTTATTCATAGGTAGAATATTATCCCTGCTCTTCCTTTCAAATTACAATGATATTACTCAGTGTTACCTCAGACATGTCTTGAAGATTGTAGACTTAGTTACTAGTATAGTAGTGCTATGATGTATTTGTGCGTTTTTTTTCCTTATGCTCAGTTTTTGCGCAGAAATAATGTTGATGAGATGCAATACCTTTTCCATTTCAGAAACCTGCTAAAGGATCTCGATTAAGTGCTAAAAAAAGGCCAATTTGTGCTGCCAAAGCATTGTATGATGAAGGTGATGGTTCCTGTCGTGACAAAAAGTTGAAGAAGGCAGATGCTGCATCAGAATCAATTTCTCCTCTCTTGTCTGATCGTAATAAAGAATATGCAATCAATCATATGTCCCGCTCATATCCCAAAGAAACTATGGAGCAACGAAATGTTGTATTAGCATTAGAGTCTCAGTTGTCAGTTCTTTCACTGCCACCAATGACAGCACTTGGTCATCTGAGTCCATCTTCACTTATTCCAAGCTGTCATCTTGAACAATCATCTCAGATGGTTATCGAACCTTGCACGCCACGAGGCCCATATTTAGGAACACGATCCTATTGGTCAAAAATAGTATTAACTGATCAGGAACAGCAGTCTACTGTTGGAGGTAGGACTGATCTGTTAAGACAAAAAGAGGAATGTGGTGCTTTTCAAACAGCTGATGCTCGAGGGGAGAGGACTGAAACTGTGAGTTATTACTTTTAACATATCTCCTTTAAAATTTTAACTTGGTAAGGGACCATTCAAATTATCAGTTATTCTTAATTGCTTCTTACATTTTTAATTACAGGCAAAGAAAGGGATAGCTGATAAAACTCTTGAGGAAGATGACGACATTATAGCTATCTTTGAAGACTGTAAGTTTTGGACTATGAACTTTTAGTGGTACAACAAAGACTGTAAATGCTAACTAGTTTTTTTTTGCAGTGGGTCAACTGCCTAATGATATGATAGCTGAATGTGAAGTACTTTCAGAAATGAACACAGGGAGTTGTATTGACCTGACACCACACAAAGACACCAGAGGTATGTGTACTGATTACAGAGAATAATTTCACTATGTTACTAGCACTTGTATAATGATGCTTTCCATTTTCAGGTTCACAAGAAAGGAGTGGAATGCATGATCTTAAGCAAGGTGGCTATGCCGGTGAAACAAATGCTGAGCAGGATACTGGTGAAGATTTATGTCAGGATACATCTTTAGCTGCACTCGAGGGTGACAAAGCTATGACAGAAAGTCTAACCAAGGAGTTCCCAGGCAGTAGACAATCCATTGAGAAGTCGCCAGTAACTCGGATCTCTTCACTTGGTATGAGCACTTGTACTGAAACAGAAGCTGGCAATAGCTTGGCGTTGGTCGTCCAGCATCTTCCATTTGCGAAGAGTTCCGCGTTGTGGGCAAAGCTTGAGGCACTGGAAATATTCAGTAAATTGCCACAGAGACCACATTTCCAGCTGTTGCAGCACCATTGTCCAGACCTCTGCGAAGGAATGGCATTTGGTTTGATGTACACTTTTGCTCTTTTAGCTGAAAGCATCAACAGGCTGGAGGTTCAGGACGAGAACGGACTGCTCGAAGAGAAGATGGAGGTTCTTTCTTTACTGGAGGCAAATGGTTTTGATGTCAGGGCCCTGAAGTCACGCTTGGAAGCTTTGCTCGACGCAAAGAATAGCCGCGTTGAACTACAGGATGCTATGAACAGGTTGGAGGAGCTGATTGCGAAGAAAGAAACCGAGGGCCGAGAACTTAGCACCCGAATTCGCATGCTAGCTATGGCTCTCCATCAACTCGATCTGCATGCCTATCTCATGCGCGACATGATGAGGTCTGCCATCTCCCAGAAGATGAGCAATGATATGGAGATCTCAAAACTCAAAACAGAAGCAAACAAGCTGGAGCGATCATATCTATGCATCTCTGCGCCACGGTGAGTTTGGTTGGAGCATGTCAGCACGCTTGTGTAGGTAGTTACTAATGGCAAGTGTTGGAGAACACCAAGATGTTGTGTAAATAGTTCTTAATGCTATGCTGGAATCAGCGGTACTAGTGCTGAATCTTTTGTTTGTATGGGGGCTTTCTATGTTGTCTGGTTGTTTCAGCCCTTTCTATGTTGTTTCAGCCCTTCTGTATTATGTGTGTACTGTTTCAAATCCAAAAAAGCTAGCTCGTTTTGGCCTGGCGGTGTACTATTCTCAGTGCTGTGTGCCTGTTTAAACTCAATAGAGGTTTGTGTTTGATGATCCTGGAATGAGGATGGTGTTCTATACTTATCTCGTATCAAGTGGTGCTTCGGCGAAAGCTTTGTGCGGAGGCTTCGTCTTTCCTTTTGCTCCATGCATGCCTGCATCCATTTCTGGTATTTGCTATGCCTACTGCAATTTTTTTTTTTGATATATGCTATGCCTACTGCAATTTTTTTTTTGATATAAACGATCACTCAGTGCCACACTATTTTATATTTTCGACACTAGCACGGTTTTCACGATATTTTGGACACTGGCATGGATTTCATGATTTTAATACATGTACCAAAAAAATAAAAAAAATATATCAAAATTCTAAAAGTACGGTTTGAGACATCTGTACATATGATTTACTAGACCATAAAAGCGTGCGTTGCCGCGCCCGTCCTATTTGAAGAAATTATTTAAATTTTAGAAATTTTAACCTTGTTTGAAAAATCTTAAATCGATATTAGCTTCATGTGGGTATGGTGGCCTACAATCATCTTGCAAAGTGGGGCTTAATTATGTGGAGAAATTTTTGTATTGCAGGATGTGAACGGGGAGTGATTAAAGAAATGTTAGCTGAACCGGTTAGTGCAAATTTAATGGCTTGTTATGATGCTCAGTTACCTTTGGTTAATTAGTAGTATTACATCTATTGGAAAACTGAACGCGCTACCAAGACAAAACGATAAAAAAAAATTACAAAAAATTCCCACTACATATGACTAAATGGCACGAAGTAACCATGTATATGCTGAAACAAAGTCAAAAATCAAAGAAGAATACAGTTCAAATTGTACCATCATCTAAAAAGCATTATCTAATTATTTAAGAGGGAAAAAGTGTCAATAATAAATGAAAACAAGAAGACTCTGTAACATTTCAGTACTACCTGCACAGACGGAAACAAGACAATTCATTGGAAACAAGACGATTCATTGGAAGCAAGTTATCATTTAATGCTACACAACTAAACTATCAAACCTACAAACATGGATGAAGCTTACAAGGGACAAGATCATGACTTTATTATAATTTTTCAACTCCGCATGACATAGCTAGAAAGAGGTTTACACCATATGCTCCATTCAGTTTGGCACAGTGCTTAGCGATGGAGCCCCTTTGAAGCAATCTGCCTATCTGGGCATAATCGTTGAGAAGGGTTGTGTTCGCAACATCGCAAATGTCTCAAGAGAAACCATTCCCTATATCCAAAATACTCTGCATATATCAATTTAGTTTTGAGTATGCTGGAAGATCAAATAAGAGACAGAAAATTTTAAAACAAAATTTGCAGTTGCGGAACTCCATAGAGTGAATGCTTACCTACAGATTTTTTTTTTTTGAACAGTGAGCGCCCCGTAGGGGCAGAACCTTCATTGATAAAAACCAGTGGATGTACATGAAATTACAGAAGACCCCAAGAAATAGGAAAAATACACATAGGTCCTCAGCATTTGTAAGGAGGCCCCTCTCGAGAAATATGAAATCGCAATCGAGGCCTGCTTCTTCTCCACTGCGGAGCCGCGAGCGCAGCCGCTGCAGCCAAGGAATTCGGCGGGGACTACGCCACTTGCCTCCATCCCAGCATACCCATCAGCCACCACGCTCCAGGAGGGCCTCTCAAAGGAGGTAAGACCGCCGTTCTTCGGCTTGAATGCCCTGATTCGGGCCATGGATGACGGAGATCCAACTCGGATCGCCGCTGAGATGCTCCAAATACAGGTTCTTCAGCTCGAACTCCACCCCAACTCGCTCTCCATCCGCCCATCCCCCTTCTGCAACACCACCATAGTGCCCCGAGAAGAGAGGAAACAGGAGGCCTTCGAGATTGTCGGAGTGAAGCAAGCACCGCCGCACCGCCGCAAGGATAGCAGCTCACCATACCCAAAGTACCTGCCACGGACCTGGGATAGCAAGCGTAGAAGATGGCGATGAAGAAGCACCACGAAGACGAACTTATTGAGGCAGAGGTCGATCCCCATCCTTCTCTTTCTCCACCTGAGAGCATGAAAAGAGATGGAATCCGGCCACTCCAGCGAGATGTCCGCCCTCCCGCCGGCAACGCTGCCCTTGCAGACCTTATTATCGGAGATGCTCTCCGCTCTGTCCACCGCCTGCGACACCGCACGCCACCACAGCGTCACGAAAACGGAGCAGAGCTTCGAGGATCCCCATCCATGGCTGCAGAAGGATGGGGAGCTACTCCAGCACAACACCACGAAGGGAAGCTTCGCCCTAAACCTAATACTACAGATCCCTACTATACACAACGGGGGGAGCCACCCCAGCCCATCTCTGCGCCCTCCAGCGCGCACGCCGGCGGCGAGAGAGGCCCGGCCCGAGGAACCCCGGTTGACTCTCAAAGCGGCAAGCAGGAGACAACACGTCACACAAACGCAGGCATAGTGTTTCTCTCTCTCGCCGGAATTAATGGAGGCCTCCATGCTTACCTACAGATTGTGAAAAAATATCTCGACATAAGATCACTCCCAGCAGCAGAAGAAGCTCCCCGCATTTCCATCCTGTGAATGTTTAAATTTTATTTAAGACAAACATCAAGCTCCCCGCATTCCCATCCTGTGAATGTTTAAATTTTATTTAAGACAAACATCATTATCACTATGGGATGTTCCAAATAAATTGGCAAATAATACGTTGCAGCTGGGCACTAGGCCAATCTTAGTTCACCGACTTTGATAGGAACCATGAGCTACCTTTCCTTGGACTTGTGGTCCTTTCATGGGTTGAAGATGCACATGGAGAGGGCAAGCTGGATTTGAATGTTTGATGTCATGACACCATTCAATGCATGAGCTTGCACCGTTGCACACTTGCACTCGGGACGAAGACAGGCAGGGGTCTTGGAGGTGACGGGCGCGGGCGCTTGCCGGAGGGCAGCAGATCGAACCGGCTTGCATGACATCGCCGGTGGCACATCCCGTTCCTCATTTTGCCCTTGCCTCTCGCACGACAGTTGTGAGGGGAAGGAGTACCAGAAGTCACCACATTCGTCACGATCGCAATCACGGCCCTAGCCACCTCAACCCCTCAATTGGGAAGCAAACCGAGGAGAGGTGTGTCGAAAATTGAAGATGTAGCGACAATTAGTCAATCACATATGCTTCTAAAGCACAAGCAGAGACGAATGAACATACTTCTTTTTGGCCGTTTGATTGAACATATAATTAGTTCATTAATCCTTGCCCTCTTAATCTGGTGCAGATCACTACTTGAGCTACTGACAAAACTTGTTTGCTGGGCATCTGTACCTTGGACACTTTTTTTTTGGCCACAGAGTTTGATTAGACGTACCAATTGGTTCACAAATTCTTGCCCTTTTAATCTAGGACGTAACACTACTTGAGCCGCGAACAAAACGTGTTTCGTGGGCATCTGTACCTTGGGCTTTTACTTGAGAACGCTATGTATTTTTTTTTCTATAAAGTCATATCCTGTGATATATGTTACACGCAATAGCAAAACAACGATGAAATTGAGCAAGATCGAACCAACGGGGACACGGGATTTTTATGTGGAAAACCCTTCCAACAAGGAAGAGAAAAAACCACGGGCGCCAACCAGTAATACTTCACTATTTCGGGTGAGGTTTCAAACGCGCCGGGATTTACAATATGTGGCTTATCCCGTGCGGCGGCTTACAAGAGGTATATAAAGGCGGTCCTGACCTAAGTAGGTCGGTAACGATGGATCCAACTCCAACTCGGTAACAACTCGTAAGCCTCCGGCGACGGGCCTCGCGTAGCGGAGGCCGAATTTTCCTTTATCTTCATATGAATTTGGATCACCACAAAATAACACTCCACCTTGAGACAAATTCCTTCTTGTAGCATAAACGAAACCTTCACCCTGAAACAAACAAAGAAAACACCTTCGGCGCCAAATAGTCTCTTGGGCTAAACAGTGATACCAACTAAGGTTGAGCAAAGCTCAAACTTAGCAACACGAACTGACTTTGTCATCATATCAGCAGGATTATCACGAGTACTAATCTTCCATACCTTCAGTTTACCTTGTGCAACAACATCACGCACATAATGGTACTTGACATCAATGTGCTTTGTTCTCTCATGGAACATCCGATCCTTAGTAAGTGATGCTTGTAAAATGCATAGATGAATTTTGCATATTTTCACATGGTTTTTTATTACATATTGCATCATATAAGGGTATAATTCAATGTTTTATAGTATTTTGGGGTTAAATTACAGAGTCCCCCAACTTTTATGGAATTAACACTGCCTGTCAGAAACCCCGTTTTCTATATTTTTGACGTTTCAGGGGGCAAACTTCCGCGAAATCACCTGAAAATCTGCGGGGGTCATTTTCTTCGAAGGAGAAGACTTGCGGGCGAAGGATCCACGAGAATTGGGCAAGGAGGCCCAAAAGAGGACCCTCCACGCGGCCAGATTCCTTGGCCGCGTGAGAGGCCCCCTTTTGGCCCCTGTGGCCCCAATTCCTTCCATCTTCGACTTACCAATTCCGTCTTGACATAAAACCGACTATAAAAAGGGTTCCCCGTACCCTTACGGAGAGAGCGCCGCTGAAACACCAAAACACCGAAACAGAGACCAGAAGTTCCAGATTGGAGGGGGAAAACTCCGGCGGGGCGCCGCCGGTGTGATCTCCTACCCCTCCAACGTCATCACCATCGACATCTCCATGAAGAGGGAGTAGTCCACCCCATGGCTATGGGTTTGTGGAAGTAGCACTTGTATCTCTCTCTCTATGTGCTTCACTAATTAGATCCGTATGAGCTGGCTCACATGATTACGGGCACCGTTGTAATTCCTATGTGGTAGATCTTTTCTATGAGTTATTGAATCTGAGATTGCAATTGTTTCTCTTGAGTTATTTGAGTAGATGTATTTTATGTACCCCGTTCTTATTTGCTAGCTTTGATCAATCTAGTTCTTGAGAGCGTGTGTGGGGTGATGGGTGCATTAGTTGGAGTAACGGGGGGGGGGGGGGGTGGCTAGTGCTGTGGAAGTGACAGAAGTTCAGCGATCCACTTAGGTTTTGTTAAACCTTTCTTAGGTACCTCACTAGGGATAAAAAGGAGTACCTTGTTACCGGGGATTTGAAGTGACACTAATCAATCTCCATGACTAGATCTAGCAAGTTCTTACTTCAACTTCATGTCACATTGCTTAAAGCTATACTCTAGTTTTTCCTTAATTATCGAGGTGTTATGATTTATTTCGCATCTTGGTGGAGTATAAGAAAGATCAATATGACCGTAGAGATCTCTATGCTAGGACGTGATGCCCATATGAAAGTACTCAATGTTAAACATGTTATTGTAATCTCACATGTAATTCTTTATGTCCACCGTCTACTTTATTTGAGAGAATGCAAGTGTGAAACCATGAACCCCGGTCCTATTTTAAATATAAGAGAACACTCTAGTTACTTTGCTGCAATTTACTTTACTTGCACTTTACTTTACTTGCATATACAATTCGAATTTAAATTATCTCCATCACCACTTGCATCACAAAAATACAAAAACAATCCATTGCATATTTATTTTCTCATTTGCATTTAGTAGTAGATTTAATTATTGCACATTTACTTTCAGTTTTGCGTTGCAATTTAGAAGTCTCACACCTTATGCTTGACAACCACTTGGTGAGGTTGAGGGCACAAAATTCTCTACTTGTTTGCAGGATCCTGGAGGAAGCTTGGAAGACAACTGCTGAAATACTGGCTCCCCAAGAGTTCAATATAAACCCTCGAGTCACCCTCGTGGGGAAGAAGTCTTGCCACTAGCTACACACTCTGCACTTGGAGTCTCAACCTAGCCATCAAGCGTTTTTATGGCACCGTTGCCGGGGAGCCATAGGTGAAGGAGTTGTCCAAGGGAGCTAACAAGAAGTCTTCATCACCAACAAGGTGTGCAAACACCTAAGCTTGGGGAGGTTGCACCTACGTGAGTACCGTCCTTTCTATCTCCACCTTCTTTTAAGTAGATTGTTTTGTTTCTTGTCTTATTTTTGTTTTTGTTCTTGTTTTTGTTTTGTATTGCATCTTTTATTTTAGTTTGCATTTTAGCTTTGCATTTAGTTATCTAGTTTATTTTAGTATTTCGAATTTTCCTAGTTACTTTACTTTTCAGTTTTGCATAAAAAATTAAAAACTACATAAAAACTGTTAAAATGGGTGATAGAACTAAATTAAGTGACTACACAAATACACCCAATGACCAATTCATTGCTAGGCCAATTACTACACCTGAAATACAAGCTGAAAGCTATGAAGTAAGTCCTAGTTTATTGAATTTAATTACTAGAGAGCAATTTGGTGGTAGTGCTATGGAGGATGCCTCTATGCATCTTCATGATTTCATGGAAATATGTTATATGCAAAAATTTAAAAATGTGGAAAGTAGTGTTTTAAAACTGAAATTATTTCCTTTTTCACTTAGAGGAAAGGCTAAAGAATGGTTACTTTCACTACCTACAGCTAGTATAAATTCTTGGGATGATTTAAAAGAAGTTTTCATTAAGAAATATTATCCTCCCATTAAAATTTTGCAAAATAGGAATAATATCCTCTCATTTAGGCAAAATGATAATGAACATGTAGCCATGGCATGGGATAGAATTAAATTAATGCTTAGAACATGCCCATCACATGGAGTAAATGAATTGACCATACTACACCCTTTTTATAATGGTCTAAACTACATGTCTAGAAATATACTTGATTCTGCTGCTGGAGGTGCCTTTATGAGTAAAACTGTAGGTGAGGCTAAGAGCATATTAGAAAGCATATTGCAAAATTATAGTCAATGAAATACTGAAAGAGCACCCAATCCCACTAAGAAAATAAACTCAATTGAAGAAACCAATGATTTGTCTTCTAAAATGGACACTATTCTTGCTTTTATTAATAAACAAAATATGGAGAATGTGCCTTTGCAGGAGCTAGTTGGTAGTAATTATGAAAGTGTGGATGTTAATTTTGTTAGGAATTATGGTAGCAATGGTTTTGGTAATGCTTACAATTCATATAGTAAACCTCCTTATGTGCCAAATAAACCTTTTGTTCCATATCCTAATGCTAATGAAAATAAGTGGAAGCCTTCTAATGAAATTTCTGAATCTAATAAATTGCTTATGGAACAAGTTGCTAGTCACAATGCTATGATACATGAGTTAAATAAGTCAATTGCATCCATTAGTAGTGATATTAAAGGATTGCAACTTCAATCTTCGAATTTAGATAAAGCATTGTCAAAATTAGCTGATAATCAAGCAACTCTATTAAGCATGTCAGCAGGAAAGCCACAAGCACACCATAGTGTAGGAATGAATTCTATTACTATTGCTGCTCCTATTATTGAAAATATTGATCATATTGCTGAGAATACAAGTGAGCATGTCCCTACTAGCTTAGAAGAAACTTTGAATGAAATAGTGAAGTACCCTGAATATTTACTTCCATATATGTCTTATCTTGCTAGCAAAGATGAAATTAGTCCTCATGAATCAAGCATGCTAGCTAAATTAGAGAGTAAAGTAGAGGAAATTATGATTCTTACTGAAATTAAGGATCCATTGCTTGATTTAGAAAAAAGTAGCTTGCAAGAACTTATTGCTACCCTACAAAAATTTGCTAGTGATCCCACTATAAATGTTAATCAATCTGGCTTTGGATCTTATATTGCTAATCATGTCTTGCAAGAAAAAATTTCTAGGTACAAGAATGAGGCCATGATACCTCCTAAGCTTGGGGATGCATGGATCCCCAAGGTGCTAGTTTCAATTGGAAAAGAAATTCACCATGCTATGTTAGATCTAGGTTCTAGTGTATCGGTACTCTCTAAAGAATTATATGAATTGCTAGAACTAGAAAATTTAGAGAAGTGCTCAAGTGAATTTGTCCTTGCTGATAACTCTACTAAACATGCTGTAGGACAATTAAAAGATGTTATGATTGAATTGCACATGACTTTCGTACCCGTTGATTTCATTATTATGGATATGGGGGATAAATCCCCTAGTCCTATTATTTTGGGTAGACCTTTTCTTCGTACTACAGGTGAAATCATAGACTCCAAGGAAGGGAATGTCAAGTTTCAGTTCCCACACAAGAAAAGCATGGAGCACTTCCCAAGGAAGAGGGGCACACTGAAGAACAAGCTCCCTCATGAGCTTTATCCCTCTTGATTATCAAGTAAGTAAAGCCTAGCTATATGGCTATAAAGAAAGCGCTTTACGGGAGGCAAACCGGTTGTTTTTGTTTGGATTTTCCTAGTGTCCTCTTGCTGTACCAAGAGATTAGTTTTTTTGTTTTAATTCTGGAGTTTTCAATAAAGAATCAAGTCAAACCCATTTGGACTTATAAGTTGCTATCCTAGTGCATGAAATTTCTGTTTCAGAACGAGTCTTCTCACCATATGATTTTACGTTTTTTATTGGTATGTCGGATTGAGCTAATTTTTTAGTATGTTCTGCAACTTTTCGTCCTCTGTATGCACAAAAATTGGCTTAATTTTTTTACGAGTCTAGCTTAGGGAAAAACGTTCGTTTTGCTGCTGCCGCTTTTCTGGACAGATTCTGCCTTCTTTTGTTTTATGCACTCTTTGGGCTTGGGAATCGAATTTCCATGATTCTTTCAAGAAAGAGAGTGAACATACACCATAATGAACCTTATTGTCTATCTACTGGAGCATTTGATTTGGAATTTTGCACAGCAAGCATGTGATTTGTTTGTCCTTGCTAATCTCACCCCATAGAAAAAGAATGGGAGAAACATGTTTTGTGAAGTTTTTTTTTTCACAGGGAATAGAAGAGCCGCGCCTCAAGACATCCAAGAATGGTGAAAGCCATAATCTTGGGGATGTGATGAACACCTCACTGGAGCTACACTCTTTTGGTTAGCACACGTCTACTTTCTGTTTTTCATAGCAAAGCATTTATCGTAGAGACTTGAAACGTCTAGTTTTTGTTTTTATTTTTGTTTTGATAAGACCAGCATCATTTTATATGAGATTTAGCTACTGGAGTTTGGGGTTGGAATGTATTGGATGCTAGTATTATGACTTGGAATAGGGATGCCATGGTTGATTTGAAGAGCTACATATGTTTGCATGATTTATAGGCTTTTTATGTATAGAAATTTGCAATAATGTTGTCTTGAGCTATCTCTTATTCATGTCCTTGATGTTAATTGCTGGTTTATTTAGTTTGTCATGAAATGAGTAGTTCTATGGACATATGCATGCATAGTAGCTGGTCAACTATCTCCCTCTTGCTAGCCCAAAAATTTAAAAATTCCAACAAGTAAAAACTTGTTTCCAACACTCCTTAGCCAAGTATTTCCAGTGAGTCCACCATATCTTCCCATTAGCTTCATTGCTATTCCGAGTATGTTCACCATGTTATTGTGTTATTTATGTTCTAAATTAAGATATTCACTTTATTAATTGTCATGGGTTGAACTTGGGATAGGACTCTCACGAACTTTTGAAGGCACACTTTACTTTTTATGCATCTAATAAACATGACCCAATAATGGGAGCCACAAGTTTTGCGTTTGACAAGTGTGTGGTTGGGAGCTAGCTATAAACGTGTATCACCGGAAAGCTTTCAACATTGCAAAAAAAAATTACATTTGGTTGATATCATGTACTTTTGTTTTTGGACTCCTGCCATGCCGAAATGAAATAGAGGAATAGTAAGTTTTGATGAGTAAGTATCGATATGACTAGAGAAACGCATTGGGCCGCTAACCCAAGCCATGCTTTATCATGGTGGAAATTTACTTACAGCTTGAGTGACTCTACAACACATCCTATAATAAAATAAGAAGCTACGCATAATAGTGAATGAAAATAAAAAGGATGATGAGTCTACTCCGTTTGTTCATCTTGTCATTGTAACATGGGCTTGTTTCCATGTCATGGGGCAAGAGGTACCTCTTTGCGGTTCTCTATGATGTCATTAATACTTATTATGATTGTACAAAGCTTATTAGGAATCTTAAGTTGAGTAATCATGGAGTAGGTTTTCACACTCACGGGGCATGAGGCTTTCAACCACCTTGTCATTCTCATTACTTCAATACTCACAATTTTAAGATGCTAGTGATAAAGGGGCAATGAGAGTCCTAGATCAATGGATACCACATTTCAATTAGTAATTTTAGTTGAATAATTTAGAGGCTAAATAAGACTTGATCATGTTTTACCTCTACTCAATTTTCTCCGAAGTGTCCACCATATTTTCTATTCTCCATTATGCTATTCTTTGACCAATATAGGATTTTATTTTTCATTTTGTGTATGCATTTGGTCCATAGTGCTTTTATTTCATTATACACTTTGTGAACTTTCATGAAGCATCTTTGCTTGCATATTTGATATTTCTTACAACATGAATTGTATATTGCTACTCATTTCTAGTATTAATCATTTGATTATATGTAGCATGAATAATCCTCCTTGATATCCCATGATTGTTTCAATATGCAAAACCCATCTTAGTTTTATCACCTTCATACTCGAGGACGAGCATGGGTTAAGCTTGGGGATGTTGATGCATGTAAAATGCATAGATGAATTTTGCATATTTTCACATGGTTTTCTATTACATATTGCATCATATAAGGGTATAATTCAATGTTTTATAGTATTTTGGGGTTAAATTACAAAGTCCCCCAACTTTTATGGAATTAACCCTGCCTGTCAGAAACCCCGTTTTCTATATTTTTGACGTTTCAGGGGGCAAACTTCCGCGAAATCACCTGAAAATCTGCGGGGGTCATTTTCTTGGAAGGAGAAGACTTGCGGGCGAAGGATCCACGAGAATTGGGCAAGGAGGCCCAAAAGAGGACCCTCCACGCGGCCAGATTCCTTGGCCGCGTGAGAGGCCCCCTTTTGGCCCCTGTGGCCCCAATTCCTTCCATCTTCGACTTACCGACTCCGTCTTGACCTAAAACCGACTATAAAAAGGGTCCCCCGTACCCTTACGGAGAGAGCGCCGCCGAAACACCAAACACCGAAACAGAGACCAGAAGTTCCAGATTGGAGGGGGAAAACTCCGGCGGGGCGCCGCCGGTGTGATCTCCTACCCCTCCAACGTCATCACCATCGACATCTCCATGAAGAGGGAGTAGTCCACCCCAGGGCTATGGGTTTGTGGAAGTAGCACTTGTATCTCTCTCTCTATGTGCTTCACTAATTAGATCCGTATGAGCTGCCTCACATGATTACGGGCACCGTTGTAATTCCTATGTGGTGGATCTTTTCTATGAGTTATTGAATCTGAGATTGCAATTGTTTCTCTTGAGTTATTTGAGTAGATGTATCTTATGTACCCCGTTCTTATTTGCTAGCTTTGATCAATCTAGTTCTTGAGAGCGTGTGTGGGGTGATGGGTGCATTAGTTGGAGTAACGGGGGGTGGCTAGTGCTGTGAAAGTGACAGAAGTTCAGCGATCCACTTAGGTTTTGTTAAACCTTTCTTAGTTACCTCACTAGGGATAAAAAGGAGTACCTTGTTACCGGGGATTTGAAGTGACACTAATCAATCTCCATGACTAGATCTAGCAAGTTCTTACTTCAACTTCATGTCACATTGCTTAAAGCTATACTCTGGTTTTTCCTTAATTATCGAGGTGTTATGATTTATTTCGCATCTTGGTGGAGTATAAGAGGGATCAATATGACCGTAGAGATCTCTATCCTAGGACGTGATGCCCATATGAAAGTACTCAATGTTAAACATGTTATTGTAATCTCACATGTAATTCTTTATGTCCACCGTCTACTTTATTTGAGAGAATGCAAGTGTGAAACCATGAACCCCGGTCCTATTTTAAATATAAGAGAACACTCTAGTTACTTTGCTGCAATTTAATTTACTTGCATATCCAATTCGAATTTAGATTATCTCCATCACCACTTGCATCACAAAAATACAAAAACAATCCATTGCATATTTATTTTCTCATTTGCATTTAGTAGTAGATTTAATTATTGCACATTTACTTTCAGTTTGCATTGCAATTTAGAAGTCTCACACCTTGTGCTTGACAACCACTTGGTGAGGTTGAGGGCACAAAATTCTCTACTCGTTTGCAGGATCCTAGAGGAAGCTTGGAAGACAACTGCTGAAATACTGGCTCCCCAAGAGTTCGATATAAACCCTCGAGTCACCCTCGTGGGGAAGAAGGCTTGCCACTAGCTACACACTCTGCACTTGGAGTCTCAACCTAGCCATCAGTAAGGTAAATAGCACTATGACTGTCATAAAATAGGTTAATGAAAGTATCATCTCCACAAAGCTCAGTAAACAGACCTTTCAACCAAACTGACTCTTTGCATGCTTCAGCAATAGCCATATACTCAGCCTCAGTAGTAGATTGTGCAACAACACCCTGCAAGGTAGCCCTCCAGCTAACAACACATCCACTGACTGTAAACACATAACCTGTGAGGGACCTCCTCTTATCTAAGTCGGCAGCAAAATATGAATCCACATAGCCGGCGAGTCCCTCACCAGTCTTGCCAAACTTCAAGCAAGCTTTGGATGTGCCGCGAAGGTACCTGAAAATCCATTGAACAACTTTCCAATGTTCTTTACTAGGATTAGCCATGTATCGACTGACCAAACTCATAGAATAAGACAAATCAGGCCGAGAACACACCATGTCATACATTAAGGAACCAATAACATTGGAATAGGGAACTCGTGACATGTACTCAATATCTTTGTCAGTAGTAGGACATTGCAATGCTGACAAATTGAAGTGTGAAGCAATAGGAGTACTAACATACTTTGCATCATGCATATTAAAACGATGAAGAACTTTCTTAATGTAATTCTCCTGACTAAGAAATAGCAATCTAGATTTTCTGTCTCTTGAAATTTCCATACCTAGAATTTTCTTAGCAGGACCAAGATCCTTCATCTCAAACTCACTACTCAACTGTTTCTTCAATGTAGTGATTTCTTTCATGCTCTTGGCAGCAATTAGCATATCATCAACATATAGAAACAAGTATATAGGAGATTCATCAACAAATTTAATGTACACACAACTATCATATTCAGACCTCTTAAAGCCATGTGACATCATAAAAGAGTCAAACCTTTTATACCACTGTCGAGGAGACTGTTTCAAACCGTAAAGGGACTTCTTTAGTTTGCACACGAAATCCTCTTTACCAGGCACTATGAACCCTTCAGGTTGGTCCACGTATATCTTCTCCTCAAGTTCTCCATGCAAAAACGCAGTCTTCACATCTAACTGCTCAAGCTCAAGATCATGCATAGCAACAATACTAAAAAAAAGTACGAATAGAACTATGCTTGACAACAGGGGAGACCACATCATTATAATCCACTCCAGGAATCTGGCTGAAACCTTTTGCTACTAACCTTGCCTTAAACCTTTGACGCTCACTTGGAGATAATCCCTCCTTTCTCTTGAAGATCCACTTACAGCGGACGGCCTTCTTTTGTTTAGGAGAGCGCACAATATCCCATGTGCCATTCTTCTCAAGTGATTGCATCTCCTCGTGCATTGCACCAATCCACTTGTCACGATCAACCGAAGCAATAGCTTCATTGTATGTAGCCGGTTCAACATCATTCTCCACCTGTTCTGCACAACTTAGAGCAAAATAAACAACATCATATTCCTCAATTAAACGAGTACGAGGTCCTTTATTCCTCTTCTCTCTACGCTCTGCAATAGACAAATTTTCTTGCTGCACAATAGGAGGTGAGGGTGGTACAATATCCTCCCCATAAATTTCAGTTTCCTCCTCATCCAGGTGTTCTAGCTCCACCTGCAAACGAACTCGTGGTTCATCCTCATCAGAAGAATCTGGCACAACATCAATCAACAAACTGTCCTCATACATAACAGATTCATTAAACACAACACTCCTGCTAAAGAAAGTCTTTTTGGTTTCCGGATTCCACAACTTATATCCTTTTACTCCTAAACCATAACTAAGAAATAAGCACTTAACAACTCTAGGCTCTAACTTTCCATTATCAACATGAGCATAGGCAGTGCAACAAAAAACTTTCAGTTGTGAATAATCAACTGACTCACCGGACCATACCTCAACAGAAGTTTTCTTGTCAAGAGGGATGGACGGTGACCTGTTGATCAAGTAGCAGGCAGTGATGGCAGCCTCAGCCCAAAAACGCTTGTTCATGCGGGCGTTGGACAACATGCAGCGAGCTTTGGAGATGATTGTCCTGTTCATCCGCTCGGCTACACCATTCTGCTGAGGTGTGTATGGGATGGTGTGATGCCAGACAATGCCTTCCTGCACACAATAATCATCAAAAGCATGCGAACAAAATTCGCCACCATTGTCAGTACGAAGCACCTTCACCTTTCTCTCAGCTTGCTTTTGAATCATAACTTTCCACTCTTTAAAAGCAGCAAAAGTATCATCCTTAGTTTTCAGGAAATAAGGCCAAACTCTTCTAGAGTAATCATCAATAATAGTAAGCATATAACGAGCACCACCATAAGAGGGCTTACGTGAAGGCCCCCACAAATCAACATGTACATAATCCAATGTACCTTTAGTGGTATGAACGGAAGCATTGAACTTAACTCTCTTATGCTTACCAAACATGCAGTGTTCACATAACGGAAACTTACTTATATTGCAGTTCTTCAGAAGTTCTCTCTTCACCAATTCTGCCATACCATGTTCATTCATGTCTCCAAGTCTCTTATGCCAGAGGTTAGTTGTACTTGGATCATTATTAGTAATAACAGCAGCAGTACCAGACAAAGTGCTACCTCTAAGGATATATAACTTGGCGGAATTCATATCACCAATCATAACAATGATATAACCTTTTGATACCTTCAGGCGTTTATCCCCTCTGGCGTACTTGTACCCGTCACAGTCAAGGGTACTCAACGAGATCAAATTTCTTGCCATGGATGGTACGTGTTTCACTCCCGTCAATGTACGTGTCATCCCACCATGGGTCTTGATCTGAACAGATCCAACGCTAACAATGTGACATTTGTTGTTGTTCCCCACACGCACAAAATCTTCAGTCTGCACAGCCTCATAAGAACTGAACCAATCTTTTTTACAACAAATATGAAATGAACAAGCAGTATCAAGAATCCACTCATCATCACGGGTAACACATGCAGCAAAAACAGCTAAGCATTCACCATCCAAACTATTATCACCAGCAACAACAACAGCCTTACCATTACCATTACCGTCAGATTTATTTTTCGGTTGGTATGTATCGTTCTTTTCTCCTTATTCTGCACCTTCCAGCAATCCTCAATGGTGTGATTGGTTTTCTTACAATACCTGCAGAACTATTCTTGTCCTTTGGACTTTGAACGGTCCCTGCCCTTATCTTTGTTGCTGTTGTAGTTGTTGTCTCGCTGCTCAGACCTGCCTCGTACTTGCCATGCATTGCCTTTGGAGGACGATGTGTTAGACTACACCATAACTTTCATCTTTTCCCTGGTCTGCAGGGCCTCACAAACTTCCGCGAGGGTTAGTTCATCGCGGCTTAACAGTATGGTACCCCGCAGGTTTGTAAAAGAACTAGGCAGCAAACATAACAACAGAAGAGCTAAATCTTCACCCTCATATTTTACCTCCATCGACACTAGGTCGGACACGATCTCCTTAAAGATCGACAAGTGATTCATTACAGAACCACCATCTTGCATCTTGAGTGAGAACAACTTCATCTTAACGTGCATCTTGCTGGTTAGATCTTTTGACATGCAGATCGATTCCAGCTTGAGCCACAACGTTGCTGCGGATTTCTCTTGCAACACCTCTTGCAAGATATCATTTTAGATAGATGAAGTTGAATCAACGACAAAGCCTTACGATCTTTGCGCTTATCCTCAGGACTCCACTCCCTCGCTTCCTTATTTCCGAAAGCATCCAGCGCCTCATCAAGATCCGATGCTTGCGACAGAACCGCACGCATCTTTACTTGCCACAGAGAAAACCTCGTCTTGTAGTCCAGCAACGATAGATCAAATTTCATCGATACCATCGCGAATCCCTAATCTAAAACAGGGATCTGATACCACTTGTTACATGCAATAGCAAAACAACGATGAAATTAAGCAAGATTGAACCAACGGGGACACGAGATTTTAACGTGGAAAACCCTTCCAACAAGGAAGAGAAAAAACCGCGGGTGCCAGCCAGCAATACTTCACTATTTTGGACGAGGTTACAAACGCGCCGGGATTTACAATATGTGTCTTATCCCGTGCGACGACTTACAAGAGGTATATAAAGGCGGTCCTGACCTAACTAGGTCGGTAGCGGTGAATCCAACTCCAACTCGGTAACAACTTGTAAGCCTCCGGCGACAGGCCTCACGTAACGGAGGCCGAAGTTTCCTTTATCTTCATATGAATTTGGATCAGCACAAAATAATAATATATACACAGTCACGAACAGAGATCCATAGGTAAGTGACTTTTGTCATGCTAACGAAGGCTGCAATCGATAAAACGTATTTCTCTGATTAAAAATTGAACTATTTGAAAACAGTGGAGAACAAATATATGTGAAGAAAAGAGGTAAGAAAAAGCTTCAATTGATCAGCAAAATCTGGTAAAAGTGCACAAGTAAATTTACCTGTCCAACAGCCATGGAGGTAAATGAAAGTTAGAGTGTTTAACTGAGCAGTCCTTGAATTAATACCCTAGATGAACAACCACGACTATGCCTGAAATAAAGAATAGGAGGTCAGTGGTAACTAACACATCGATGAAATAACAGACAAGAGGAAGGATGACGGGCAAACAGAAAATGCAACCTCAAGAAACCAATAACTCTGAACAACAATAGGAGGAAGAGAAAACCAGCCATTACAATGAGATTAACAACCATAATTACATGATTGAGTGGGTAAATTTCATAACACCATGATTAACACCCGGCGGTTTCATCCTGGTAACATGAATATGCCGTCGCCTACGAGAACGCTTGGGATCCTCGGATGATGGGCCAGGTGGACAGGCATGTGGAACAACCGCATGCCCTCAGGCCCTCGGCAAGGATCCTCGGATGACGCTGCCGTCAATGGACAGGACTCTATCGATTTGGGCAGGAAAAAAACGAAAAATCACCCGCGAAACCCAAACATCAGATTGATCAACATCGGCGACATGGATTCGGAATAATGAGCCTAACCTCGTACGCCGCCGCTCACCGCCGGCTCTCATCCGACATCGACCCCGGCCATTTTCTCCTTCCATGGCAACCCCGCACGCACCCTCGCAACTGCCCCCTCCATGGCGCCACCGCACACCCTCGCGGCCACCACTTCGGTGGTCCGCAACCCCCTCAATGCCCGTAAGATGGGCAAGCTCAATCGCCGCCCGCGCGCTGAAGCGCCGCTGGAGGGCTTCCCCGATGTGCAACGCCGCCTTGCGACCAAGCAATGGGGAGTCAGGACGAAACGATAAGGCGATGAAAAAATTGCAGAACTTCGCTCGGTAAGGACCAAATGATCAATTGCGGCCCAAGTAATGAGAGGTGGGCTATGGTGGTCTGCAGAGTAGCAGCGATAGAACGTCCGGTGGCCTGTCTCGCTGAATTGGTACGAGGTAAAAACCACTGCGGATTAGCGAGCGAATCTGCATCGTACATTGCTCAAATCGGACGGTTTAGCCTCCTAATCGCTGTGGTTGCTCCTACCATGACGTGTTTTACTGTTTCTTAATGGGTCCCCAACCTAGATAATTAAAATAATATGTGGCCAAAATATCAACTACACCCTCTGTCCCTATTTAGACGACGTACACCCTTTTGAAGTCTTGATCATCAATTTGAAATAGACCGGGCTCTCCGACGCCTAGAAGATGCCTGTGTAGCCACTAAAGAGCGACAGACATGTCTGTCCATTGTCGAGTGTCTGGCGACCTTTGGGTCCATCGCCGAACTGTCGGACGGAGATGGTCCGACTGTCCGGAGCTCCAGACACTCACCGGACATGTCCGACAACTATCTGGCAGCTCTTGTGAGAAACACCATCCTGTCCGGCAGCGAAACAATAGTTAAGTTGTCCGGCATCTGGAGCAAACTGTCTGTCGTCAAGACTCGGACTATCCGACGCCTGGATTCCTCCTCGACTCTGACGCGCCGTGAGGCATGAAGAAGGAGCGCCAAACATGTTCGACGACCCAAATGCTGGATTGTCCGGTGACCTACCTACGAGCAGAAAACAACCCATGTTCCTTGTAACTTATCGTCCCGCCCATCCCTTCGTCCACCTAGTATATAAGGCACCCTTTGGCCAAGATTTATAACTAGATATTGTATTTGAGATTTGGACCGAGCTTTGCTCTTTCTTCCCCTTGTAACTAGGGTTTCTACTCCATTAGCTACTAATACTATTGGATTGTATCAAGGCTATTTTTGTGATTGCTAATCTTTCTGCTTGGAGATTCTAGTAGTGTCATACCAATCTTTCTCAAAACACCATTGAGGTTCTATTAGCTCAAAGGACCGGTCGGGAGGATCAGTTTGATCAAAAGTAAGTTTGACTTAATTCGTGAGATCCGAAGGCTACCTTAGGAGTGTGTCGTCGGGGAATCTAATCAGTAGGATTTTCTAGTTGCAAGAACGTCTACAGCGAGGCAATGGAGAGATAGTACGGTGATGCTTCTACAACGACGATGTGATATAGAAAGGATGCCTGACATAGGCAGCGAAACAATGTGGTTTCTACTTTCTACGGCTACATGGTGCAGAATCGTGTGCAACAATCGCTTACCAAGGGTCAGTTAGGTGGTGTTAAGTTTGAACTTGTTTTGGCTAAGGGAAGGTAGGCTTGGTACAAACTGATCTCCTTCTTAACAGTGAAGGAAGCCATGGAATGCATTAACGAGTCACTTGCAAGGCGTTACTTATCGGCGGGCGGAATCGCACATCATTTTCATGCGTCATGGACACCTGGAAGGATAAGCGTGCTGTTGGAGGTATGCCCTAGAGACAATAATATTCAGTTATTATTCTATCTCCAAGGTCAGAATTAAGTTTATGTCATCATCCTACAACCACTATAGCACTTGAAAAGTGGGTTTTCGAAGGAAAATCTTTGTGCGGGTGTGAAGCCATAAACAAACAAGAGTTCATAATCTTGTCTGTAAGATTAGCTTATGGTTTGTGAGATGGTCATATTTTCCTTCTCATGGACTTAGAAGAAAGTCTAGCATATTGTTAGGGTAACAATAGTACTGAACCGACCCAAGTCTATGTTGTTGCTAAAAGAGACTAAACAATCATTATGTATTTTAGCAAATGTATATGCAGTTAACATTGACTATAATTCCTATACTATGAGAATATCTAGTGACCACATGATCGAAAGTTATACTTTAGATATCATCAATCGTTTTTCCGTAACTGGGGACTATAACGGTGATGTCTGGGTATGACCTAGAAAGTGTAATGGAACTAAAATCATTCAAGACTAGTACTTAAATCTTCTAGACGATAGAGAGATACATTCCCTCGGCCATCTCAGTATCACTGATGACATATCATCTGGCCAGACACAGCGTGATTTTATCATAGGGTCATCGGGGATATGGATGAGAAAAGAGAACGATATTGGTAAACGAGTTATGTGTGTTATGATCAAAGAGTTTGATCAGATCAGATCACATAGTCTCACCTCGTGATATCATTGATATCGTTAATTTAAGCAAATAAGTGCAATGATTAATTATATGGTTCCCTCGTTCTTGGGGAACACATAGGAGCCATCATGGACGTCCATGGTCCCGCTGTTGGTTATTATTTGGTAAATACCGGAACACGACTGTGTGTTATCGAGCCTTTACGGGTCACACTCTTAAGCCGTTCCAACCTTTTATTGATAGAAATAATATGTTATTATTGGTTTTATGAATGTTCGATGCCGTTACAATATCACAAAAACAAGTCCGGTGTCAATCGGAGTGGTTTCGGGGAAGTTACTATAAGAGAGAAATTATGTCGGTGTTAGGCATAATTTATATGAGAAATTACGGAAGACATGAGATGTCCCGGGGTGTTATAACTGTGTTTCTAACATCATTAGACAATATCAAAGATTTTACTTATAGGGGTAATGGGGTTCTGGAAGAGTTCCGGGAGACTTTCCTTATATGGAAGCAATGCAGGAGGGGAAAATTTCCTCCTATGAGAAAAACCTAATTTTAGAGAATGCCATGTGGGGCCCATGGTCTTAAAAAGTGCACAAGCTTTTCATAGAAATTTTCCTGAATTTATTTGAGAAATAAATGAATGGTAAAAAGAAAAGGAAAAAAAGGGGAAGTGCTTCTATTTGATCAAGGTTGTTCGGTTGTCTAAATTCCCATCTAAAACTATTGAGGGTATATTTGTTGGTTACGGTGCCGAATCCCACACTTATAGAGTCTTCGACAAAGCCTCACGGATTGTTATAGAATCTTGTAGTGTGGTTTTCAAGGAAAATGCTAGCTCCCAAGTGGCGCAATTTAATGGTTCTAATGTAGATGTTGAAATGCCTCAAGAAGCCATAGGAAGGATGGATGTGGGATTTTTCGCCCCATTGAGGGACACCTTATGGCAACTAGAAAAGAACTATTCTCTACTCAAATGGAGCCCTTCTCTACAATAGAAGAACAAGCCAAAGAGCCAAGTGATGCACCGACCCAAGAACATGTTCAAGACTCTCCTCTTATTGACCAAGTTACTATGCAAGATGCAACCACTCCTATCATTGAAGCTAGTCAAGGTCAAGGCCAAGATCAACCTTCTTCATCCTCCTCACTTCAAGTTGAAGCTAATGTGGATATTGATGATGCTTATGATGATGATAATGATGATGATGATGATGATGATGATCAAGGCCAACAATTCGGTCAACACGGGGACCCAAATGATCAAGATGATCAAGTGATTCCTCCTTGCAATAATGAGGAGATCAAAGCCCGTCGCGCTAGAAGGATTAGAAGAGCTTTGAAGCATATTGATGCATCTGACAACAAAGTGTTGGAAGATGTTCAAGCTAGAATATACACAAGAAAGCAATTGGCTAACTTTAGTGAGCATCAAGATCACATATCTATGATGGAACCAAAGAAAGTGTTTGAAGCACTTGAGGACTCCGATTGGGTTGAAGCTATGCATGATGAGCTCAATAACTTTGAGAGCAAAAAGGTTTGGAGGCTAGTTGAGAAGACAAAAGATTACCACAATGTTACTGGCACTAAGTGGATATTCAAGAATAAGCAAAATGAGCATGGTATTTTCATAAGGAACAAGGCAAGATTGGTGGATCAAGGCTACACTCAAGTGGAAGGCATTGACTTTGATGAAACCTATGCTCCCGTAGCTCGCCTTGAGTCAATCTGTATCCTTCTTGCATATGCATCTTAGCATAATTTCAAATTGCAACAAATGTATGTCAAAAGTGCTTTCTTGAATGGTCCACTAAAAGAGGAGGTATATGTTAAGCAACCTCCGGGGTTCGAGAACCTCAACTTCCCTAACCATGTCTACAAGCTCGATAAGGCGCTCTATGGACTTAAATAAGCACCACGTGCGTGGTATGAGCACCTTGGAGAGTTGTTGGATGACCGTGGTTTTGAAGTTGGGAAGATCGACCCCACCCTTTTCACAAAGAGGGTAAAGGGAGAGCTTTTCATATGCCAACTCTATGTGGATGATATTATCTTCGGCTCAACTAACCAAGCTTTTAATAATGAGTTCTCAAAGCTTATGACTGACAGGTTTGAGATGTCCATGATGGGAGATCTTAAATTCTTCCTTGGCTTTGAGATCAAGCAATTGGCTCCTGGTACCTTCATTTCTCAAGCCAAGTATACCCAAGACATGCTCAAGAGGTTTAATTTCCAAGGTGCAAAGAGAAGCCATCTCCTATGCAAGTCAAATGCCACCTCAAGCGTAATCCGGATGGTAAAGATGTGGACCAAAAGTTGTATCGTTGTATGATTGGTTCTTTGCTTTACCTTTGTGCATCTAGGACCGATATCGTTTTGAGTGTAGGTGTGTGTTCAAGGTATCAAGCGGCTCCAATTAAAGCCACTTGGTGGCGGTCCATAGGATCTTTCGGTATTTGGTTCATACCTCACGGTTTGGTTTGTGGTACCCAAAAAGGGAGCACAATTTTCTCTCAAGGGCTACACGGACTCGGATTGGGCCGGTGATCAAGATGATAGGAAGTGTACTTCCGGTGCTTGCCAATTTCTTGGTAGGTCCTTGGTGAGTTGGTCTTGCAAGAAGAAAAATTATATATCTCTCTCCACCGCCGAAGCCGAGTATGAGGCGGCCGCTAGTGCTTGCACCCAATTGCTATGGATGAGGCAAACCTCAAAGAGTATGATGTTCACTTGGACAAGGTGCCTCTCATGTGTGACAATGAAAGTGCCATCAAGATCGCCTACAACCCCGTGCAGCATACAAGGACGAAGCATATTGAGATTCGTCATAGTTTCAGCTAGGATCATGTGGCAAGAGGTGATATTGAGCTAGCATATGTCCCCACTAAGTATAATCTCACGGACATCTTCACGAAGCCACTTGATGATGCAAGATTCATGTTCTTGAGGAATGAGCTAACTATCATTGATTCTAGAAGTTTGACTTGAAGATCTTGCACACACCCCTATAGTTGAGACGTGTTTGAGTTTAGGTGTAGGCATGGACATAGGGGAGTGTTATCCTAACACATTGGGTCCTCCCTCCCTCTATTAAGCCAAAAGCAAAAATTCATTGTTATCTCTCTTTTTCTAATGTTGAATTGTGAGCTTTAATATTGAGAATTGGCAATGCACCCAAGATATATCTTCGCGGTTGCATACCATGATCTCTTACATGGTGGGTTAGGCCACCAACCTCTTCTTAGTGAAGAGTTGGTTCTCAGTTCGGGTTTATTTAATTCTCATTGCATTTCTCGTGTTTTCCCTTGCTAAGTGTTTCGTAGGAAAACCTCACTCACTTGGATGTTTTGTTTGTTTGTTTCTTGCAAATAAGTGGGATAAGTACTACTTTCAGTTGGTGTTTCTATCCTAAGCCTCTTTTCTTTAAAATCAAACTCTATCTAGCACAGAAGTCACTCCTTTGAAACTAGGAAGTTTCGGATCAGAAGTCAGCCGGAATTCCCGGTACAGTTTTGTACCGAAATTTCCAGGTGGAACCAGAATATCTGGTTCAAACTTGAACCGGAATATCCGGTCCGGAAAATCTCCTCAAATCTGAGGGGGCACGGGTTGGAGAGGCAGTTCCTGCCTTTCTCCCCTAACCTCCTCTTCCACCAAATCGCCGCCCCACTGATTCCTAGCCCCCCGGGCTACTTCCTCCACAGGATTTGCGTGTTCTTGGCCAGATCTTGTGCTCCATCTCCTTGGGATCAATCCCAGCCAAGAATTTTCATCCATGGACGCGGGTAATCTTCAATTTATTTGAATCTTGGTGCACTAACCCTACCCCTCCTTGGATGCATGTTTTTCTTGTCAATGCTTGGTACTGGATGTTCTCTAGGCCTTCTAATGCATACTAGAGACAATAGGTTAGCACCCCGTATCACCGATCTAGTTTTGAACCTAGTTAAAGATCAATCTAGTGCTGGATTCGTGGAACCGGAATATCCAGGTTCAGAACTGAACCGGAATATCCGGTTGGGTTCTGTCCCAAAAATTTCACTACCGTTTTGATCTTCTCTAGGATTGTTACTTGATCATTTTGTGGATGCTCTTCTATTGTTTTGACTGTATGATTCCTCCTTGTTGACTTGTGTGCATGTACCCCCCTTGCTCCCGTCTATGTGCTTCATTCACAGGTGGTTCTCAGGTAGAAAAGTTGAGCACTCGCAAGCGTCCTTCCTACAAGGACACTAGTGATGAGGACCCCGGTGTCTCTCGGCCTCCAAGGAAAGCCAAGTCTGTCGCTACGAAGCCTTCATCAAGGAAGAAGAAAGGCAAGGAAGCAAGGAAGAACTACAAGTCTGATGTGACCACTGAAGAATTTGCTCAAATTCGTCAGAAAAACTGGTACGACACTCTGAGGGACATGGAGATTGATGCTCGGTTCTGGTGCTTGGAACATTCCTACATATTTGCTAATATCTACTCTGACTACAGGTTCCCTGTTCGCCCGATGAATCCCACGAAGCTCCAGTTCATCAAGGACAAGGAAGTATTTGCTGATGCTACTAATATTATTGAGAGGTTTGGTCTCGGGAAGCTCATGGAGACTCGCTTCCCTTACAACACCGATCTTGTGGTCTAGTTCATGTCCACATTGGTGTTTGACTCAGGTGTTTTTTGCAGTTTGAAGTGAATGACCCAGGCCACACCATGTGAGGCTCAATTTTTCAAGCTGGGCAATGCTCTTGGCTATAGGTACCACTCTGATCCTCCACTTGGTCACCGTATGCATAATGTGGACAAACCTCAGCGTAATAAGAGTATGGCTGACATGTATGCTCCTAGGTACACTATTGGCAAGTTGGAAGGGCTTCTCCCATTCTATAATCAGGATGGTTCGCCTCTTTCGGTCTTTCTTGGTTCCTAGTGGTGGAAATAATAATGCACTCACCAGTCCGCTTTGAAACCTCCTGATTCTGGCAAAGCAATGTATTGAGGTCGAGGACCCTACTGCATTATACACAGTGGATATCATGGACATCATCTTCCACGAGCTCCGCAATGCTATGATTGGTGGGAACACTATCCCCTATGGACCTTATGTTATGATGCTGATCAAGGACACGATGGGGAGAGACTACCGTGAGCTGCCTATGCAAGATCATGCCTTCAAGAAGCTGTATGTGAAGAGGAAGAAAGTTGTTTCTGCTGCTCCTACCCCTCCTCCTGAGGGTAGTTCCTCTATGGGAGATGCCCCTTCTAGTGCTCGCAAAGCTGACTCCTCCACTACTATGCGCAATGTCAGGAAGCTTTCTTGGTTCCAGCGCAATGTTCTTTGCATGAAGGTGGATATCCACAAGGAGCAGTATCAGGCTTACCGCAGGGACACTGCTATGTCTAGCTCTCAGCGTCAGATACTTCACCATGTGAGTGGTGCTACTGGTGATATCCCTGCTGCTTTGGTTCCTGACTCGTACTCATAGTGGGCCTCTAAAGATTGTACCTCTTGGGAGTAGATTGAGGAGGCTCTCCGTGTCACTGTTGCCTCATCTAGTGCTCCTGTTGGTGATGACTTTGATGAGGAATATGAGGAAGTCGATGAAGATCAGGAGAGAGACGCTGAGGGTGCTTCCGAGACGTCAGCTGGAGAGTCCTGTGAGCACTCGGATGCTTAGCTTGACTATGGGACGCTAGCACCACTACCTTTCTCCTTTCTGGTGTCTTGATGCCAAAGGGAGAGAAGTAGTCTTAGGCCTACGGGATTTGCATGGGTTCGGGCACAAGCATATGCTTTTATCATTTATTGAAAGCTTGTGTCCATGTAGTTTGTTTCGTGATTGCTTGGTGAACTATTTGCTATTTGTCTCGTTTGGACTAGGTGTTGTGAGACTATGGTTATCTATGATTATCTATGCTCTATGTTGAGGATTATCTATTATTGTGCTTCGGTATTCTTGCTATTATCTCTACGCACAAGGTATCTCTTTCAACTTCCTCAACATATTGTTTATTTTGTTTACTTTGGCATGTTTGTATCACTTGTTGGAAATTACTCTCCTCATGGATATTGCATTTTTGCATATGAGGCAAACAAAAGATATGCATATGTGTAGGGGAGAAATTTCCATTTTGTTACAAACCTGAACTTGTCGAGGTTATATTGCAAAATCTTAGTATTGTCATCTAACACCAAAAGGAGGGAGATTGAAAGTGCATAACGTTTCCCCACTAATTTTGTGTGTTAGTTAATAATACTAAGTACATTATTTATCGAGGTGTTGAGTGTGTGATATGTCATAAACGTATCCTTATTTCTGATGTTCCATGTTGTTTTCATGTTATTTCCCACATGTTTGCTATACACTTTATGTCATTTTTATCGATTTCTGGGACTAACCTATTAACAAGATGTCACAGAGCGAGTTCCCTGTTTTCTACTGTTTTTAGTTTCAGAAAAGTTGTTCTAGAAATATTCTCGGAATTGAAAAATTCAAAGCCCGTAAGTCTTAGAATTCCCGAAGGTTCCACGGAGTCCCGAAGAGACCCGGAGAGGGGCCACACCATAGGGCGGCTCCCTCCCATTGGTCGCGCCTGTGGGTGGTCTGGGCCCCCAGGTGCCCTCTTCCATCGCTCTTTCGCCTATATAATCCCCCCGATATATCAACACTATATATATACCACTTTTTCCCGAGAAACACCCGAGGCCGCTGTCATCGTCATCCCGAGATCGGGAGGGTTCTGGAGCTCTCCCTGGCACCCTGCCGGGAGGGAATTGATCACCGGAGGGGTCTACACCACCATGCCCTCCTCCGAAGTGATGCGTGGGTAGTTCATCCCTGGACGACGGGTCCATAGTAGTAGCTAGATGGTTGTCTCCTCCACTTTATGCCTCATGTTTAGATCTCATGACCTGCCTCACATGATCGAGATCATCTTTATGTAATGCTACATGTTGTGTTTGCTGGGATTCGATGAATGTTGAATGCTATGTCTTCTGATTATCAATCTATAATGTTATCTTCATGCATATGTTATTTATGATCTTGCATGCTCTTCGTTATTAGTAGATGCTCTGGCCAAGTAGATGCTAGTAACTCCAAGAGGGAGTATTTATGCTCGATAGTGGGTTCATGCCTCCTTTGCATCTGTGCTCGAGTGACAGAAACATGATGGATGGAGGATGTGCTGTTGCAATTAAGGAGAAAACAACAATGCTTTGTCTAAGGATGAACCTATCGTTTACATTACACACTTTGCTTACTGCGATTATCTGTTGCTTGCAACTTAATACCCAATGTTTGTTCGGATGATATTCGGAGGGTGGATTATTTAGATGCAGTTGGATGACGGTCTATGTATCTTGTTGTAATGCCCGCATGAATCACATAGTAATCTTTATGTCTTGCATATGCACTACGGTGCAGCCTTCATTTCTGTCAATTGCCCAGCTGTAATTTGTTCACCACACATGTTATTTATCTTTCACGGAGAGACACCACTAGTGAACTGTGGACCCCGGTCCATTTCCTCATAGTGATAATAAACACATTGTTTCCACTGTTTTCACACTGCTGCTACTTCATATTGTTCTCATATTGTTTTCCACACCATACGTTTAACCTCTTTGTTTTCAGCAAAACCGGTGAGATTGACAACCTCACTGCTTGGTTGGGGAAAATTGATCTGATTGTGTTGTATAGGTTCCACGTTGCTGCTGAACCAGTAGTGCGCGCCTGCCATCTCAGCTGCATCAACCTTCTGAAGTTACTCCTTCCTCCTACTGGTCGATTCAACCTTGGTTTCTCTTCTGAGGGAAAACGTGGTGCTGCACTCTTCACACCCTGCGTTTTGGGTATCCCAACGAGCGTGTGTCCATACCGCATCAGTGTGGAGGTGTTATTTTCAACATCTGCATCGATCACAAAAACATCGGTGAAGTTAGATCTTTGAGATTTGGGACAGAGGGAAATCGGATTACTCTAACCGGATTATTCAAGGGCAACCAGAATTTTCGGTTAGGAAGATCTCAGCCCAGTTTGATACAGAGATGAGCCGGATTATTCCAACCGGATTATTCTGGAACAACCGAATATTCTGGTTGTGGCAGTTTGGGCTCAAAATGGCTAAGGACTGGAAGTTGGACTCGCAGAAGTCAACCGGATTATTGCAACCGGATTATTTCACATCAACCGGATATTCTGGTTCAGGATCCTGTTTGGGACAGAAGCGAGCCAGATTATTGCAACCGGATTATTCGCTCCAATCGGATATTCCGGTAGAGGTCAACACACTCGAATTCCAGATCTGAAGAAATGAGGCCAACCGGTTATTCCGGTTCAAGTTTGAACCGGATATTCTGGTTCCATTTTTCTGCTCAAACGACTAGATTTGAGGAGGGGGTATAAATACCCCTCCCCTTCTTCCTTGAGCTCTAGTTCGTCCATTGCATTGAATACCATTTATTGAGTTCGCCAAATCCTCAATTACTCCCAATCGCTCCCACCAAACTTGTTGATCTTAAGAGGATTGAAGGAGAAGGCCCCGATCTACATCTTCACCGATCCGTTCTTCATTTCCTCCTTATTCACTTGAGGGATTTGTGTCTAGGGTTTTCATTTGTGGAGAACCTATACCTCTTTCTATACTTGGTGATTCTTGGTGTTAGGAGCCCCAATTTGGTTGTGGGTGTGTGCCCCAAACTTGTTTGTAAAGGATTCGATTCCCGCCTCAAAGGGGATCAATATTGTAAGGTGGACTAGGCCTTTGTGGCGGGGTTCATTGGAGAATAGGGTGAGGCCTTTATGGCGTTGAGTAGGCCTTTGTGGCGAAGCTCACACCCCTCCAACGAGACGTACTCACTTAACAAGGAGGAATTCGGGATTACATCGCGTCTCCGCATGCTTCATATCGGTTACCTCGTTCCCTTCGCCTTTAACTGTGATTGTATTGTGTTTGTTGTTGTTATTGTCATATAGGTAAATTCACCGTAGTTGCATTATCTAGAGAATTTACCTTTGTGTCAAGCCTAATCTTGAAGAAAAATTAAAATTGGTCGTAGCACCTATTCACCCCCCCTCTAGGTGCCACTATTATCCGTTCAGACATCCTTGCAACTAGGCCTAGTTATGAGGTTATCCGATTGTTCAGAGCTCTTCTACGACTTCATCGAATCCGCTGCCCGGTGAGTCGTTATCCTGATCCTAGCATGTATGGGAATGCCTCTTTATCTGCATAGCGATATTGGCGGACGACGTAAGACAATTTTTTAAAATTCTGCAGCATAGACCAACACATGCTGCAAGTCATGCGAAAAAAATACATGGAAGAAGCATGTGCATGATGGAATAGAGGGACGTAAAGCTATGCGATGCGCGGTCTCTCCCCCGAGGGTGAGATGACTCCGCTCGACGGCAGCCCCCAACGGCGATCTTGTGCATATCTTCGAATTATGTGAGAGCTAGATCATCTCGTGTCCGGCCCCACGACACGAGACATGGCCGTGAGTGCTGACCTAGCTTGGACCATGACTGACCCACCCTCTATGAGAACCTGGCCTCCCGCGGATGTCTGGACCCTGTTAACGAGGGCAGAGCGACCCGAGGTCACCCACGCACGGGGCCGAGTGGCGGCGGGAGTAAGCACATAGCGACCTTGCGTAGGGCGTGTGTGATGTGTGATGTGCGTGTGTGTGTGTGTGTGGGGGGGGGGGGGGGTGGTGGTGGTGGGGGGGGCATCGAGGGTGGCGGCCTGATGGGCAGTGGGACAGGTCCCGGTGGATGGGTTACTCCTAGGGTCAACATGAGAAGGGCCATTGCTTTTGGGACGTCGACAGCAAAAAAAAAAAAAACCCCGAAGACCTTGGCTTCGCCTACTTATACTGGTAATTCCCGAAGGCCAATTAACAAGCAATCTATTTACACATTCAACACAAATCCAATGTATCTGAAGACAGAAATGATAGTCACGTCTCACATGATACATTTGGGCATTACATGATATCCACATCAACAAACATCATGTTAAAGTTGTTCGAAATGCAAACATGAAAAGCACACGAGTGCTTCAATACATACTTCTCGGGATGGAAGTTTTACAGATCACAAAGAAACAAAGCACCCATACCTTGTACAATCTTCGAAACATACCTTTAAAAGTAAGAACATCCCCTTATTCATTCTCTTACAAACACACTTTTGAGCACATATCTTGCACCGAACCACACATTGTAATACTTTTTGAGTGGTATCTTTGGGCTTGTCTCATGGATAGACCTCAAAGACACCTCGAGCTCCCAGTTTCTTCACAATGTTGTAGCCACTGAATCCTGCTTTCGTGAAAATCTCGCCCCAGTCAGCTTCGTCCCGCTGTCGGCCATTAGTCGCCACCATCATGGCTACGTCCATCAGGATCTCGGCTTCATGAGTTGGTCCTGAAGAAGATCCTACAACTATGTCGATAACAATCACTTTCCCTCCCTCTTCTCGCGAAGGAACGGCTTTCTTGCACTGAGCCAGGATCTTCACACAGTCCTTGTCACTCCAGTGGTGCAGCAAAAGCTATAAATGGGATTTTTTTAATGAAAATTTAGTGCTGAACTGAAACATATAATTACGGAGTATAATAATGCAAATAAAGATAGTAGGAATTTTCGCATTAGTTTGCCACGCTGTACCTTGACCAGCACAGCTTGAGCAGGTGGGACGAGCTTGAACATGTCACCTGCAACGTAGTTAACCATTCCATCGGCTGGTACGTTGTCAATCACCCGCGGAAGGTCGAGTACAGTGCACTTGGTCTTCGGAAAGGCCTCGACGATTGATCTCGCCGCCGCACCGTCGCCGCCACCGCAGTCGGTCAGGGAGTCCAGCCCCTGGAACAGGGTGCCGCACTCCCGCAAGACCGTGAGGAACCCGGAATTATCATGGGCCGCCAAGGCGTCGTTGAACACAGCGTCGATCTCGGGCTCTTCTTCCGCCATGCTCCCGTCGAAGAGGGTCACACCATGGAGATCCTCGAACGGCGACACCTGGGCGTCCTTCTTGAACCAGTCGGTGAGCCCCAACGCAGCCTCGACGCAGTGCCTCGAGGTTGCGGCGAGCACAACGGACGTCTGGCTCGGGTGTCCATCTACATCGACGCCGTCGAGCAGGAGGAAGGATAGTGGAGTCAGGCGGTAGACCCCCACGTCGGTGACGCTATCAGTACTGGCGAAGACGCCGGACACGGCCAGCAGGCGCATGATACGGCGGAGGTACGGCAGCTTGGCAGGTGGAAGGGACAGTGCGGCGACCAGATCTGGCACCGACGCTGCGCCACCCAGGCTATGGATGGTGGTCGGGATGCCGAGCTTGACGGCGCACTGGAGCGCCATGGACGTCATGTAGGAGAGGCTGTGGCGCCAAAGGTCGGCCTGCCCCTGCAAAAGCTCGGCCTCGGTGGGAACCGTCAACTGATGAGCCTGGGCCGCCATTGCTGTTGCTCTCTCGATCACTCTGCCTCTAGCTGAGTCTCTGTGAGGTGTTTTTATGGTGCCTTTTGCAAACAGTGTGTATCGATCAAGTACTATTGAGCACCAAATATATAGCGAGTCGCGTGGGGTTCCAGGTGAACAAGCAAGGGCATGGCACTATCACGCGTGTCCGGCGTGGAAATTTAAAAACAAATAGGGACACATCTCAAGAGTAGACCTGATCCATTATTGACATTTCTGCATGGTAGTGATAGTTGTATTGTTAAAGTGGCCATATACCGCATTATATAGGAGCTAAAGTGGATAATTAGATCTCTAATTGTCTTTTACTGGTTCTATTACCGTTATAAGATTGCATGTCATGGCTAAACCATAGACGACAAAAGATACAGTTGAGCACGTACGTCATGCATGATTATGAAGAAACTTCCACATCTTTTTATAATCGGACCCCTTCTATAATTTGGCCCCTAAAGATTACCGTTTTCTCCTCGTGTTCAAGAACATTGAGTCTTTGGGTGTTTGTTTACCTTTTTCTTTTATCAGTATATCTTTATATGCAGCTTTGAAGTTAGCATATAACATGTCAGCAGCAGAACACGGTCCTTGTCGGTACGGTGGCGTGAAGTCCTCCTGTACAGGCCAAGGTGCTATCACTCGTGTCCAGCGTGGGAATAATAAAACATCTTGGCCTTCTGCAAAATCTAGCCAAATTTGGAAAAACGCCGTTTATCAACCGGCTGATGCATCAGCTGGTTCGAGTTCGACGCGCGCCGACAATTTCCACGCGTCACAATTTTTACCGCCCGCATTTTGCTGTCGCTCTCGCTGCTCATTTCCTTGTCCACCTCACATTTTCTTATCCAAATGGACAAAGGACCACAGTAAACGTGAGATGCTATACTATTTGCTACAACAATGAGGGGACAGTGCATGTCACCGACGATATGTCACGCTCTACGGTCACGTCCTACTATTATTTGCTACATGTGGTGAGCGAAGATAGTATCAATACATTCATTGATTAAATGGTGCTAACTAAAAAGATTAGTATCCAAAATATTTTGGTGTTTCGTGCCTTGGTCCTGCAATATCGGCGACCTCTCCAGCAAAACCACCACCTATCCTACGAAGTTAAAGATAGAGCTCTCTAAATCGAGTCTGCACCCGCGACGTCGTCTGATCCTTTCGAAGACAAACCACACCTACATGAAGGCGATGGAGTAGTGAGAACGGGTCCGGGGTCGCTGGATCTAGCACCGACGGCCCTTTCGGCAAGCCAAATTTGTGGTCTATGGTGTCGACAAAATCGGGCCAGCATGAACAATGGTACATCTAAGTTTATTAAATGATTTTCTGGGGGTGTCTCCTTGGTGTGTTTACATCTGTAGGAAATGCCCTTATAGAAGGCCAAATATCAGTGATGTTTTCGCTTAAAACGCGCAATTGGTAATATGAGAGGCCATGGGTGGACCTAGAGGGTGGGCCACCCAGAATTTCGGGATTTTTTTTCTACATATAGTTTTTGACTAACGCTACTATTTTCGGTCGTTGTTCATACGTGAAATTGCAACTCCTTCATCTCTCAATTCGTTTATCGACAATAAGGGGATAGAAAAAGTAGACCTAACTCCGGCGGCTGCTGGAAGCTCACGCCTCCCCTCGCCGTTGTCCCGAATTCTCGCCGGCTTGGGCATAGAGCCGCTTTGCCGCTCCTTTCTCAGTCGGTCATTGCTATCTAGGACCGATGAATTAAGTTTATAAATGAAAATAAATAGCTTTTATACATGTTGTTTACAAATAGACGGTTTTTCATTGGGATGCCACAACATAGAGTTACCAAATCTTACTAATGTAATTTTCTGAGTCTACTGCCTATTTATAATCAACTGTGCGACATTTTTATTAGAATGTGTTTTTCTTACTCGGGGTTGCCACTGCCAGTGGAGGCATGCAAATTTTAGATACGCTGCAGTTAATCGTGCACCAGTGGTGGATTTACTCGTTGCTGCTACGTGGGAACATCTGTCCCTCGGACCAAAAACATATGAGTGACATGGCATATATTTGCGCGCCAGTAGTTATCTACATCGACGGCGTGCCAACCGGACGTCACTGGGAAGCTGGTATGGAGTGGCGTGTGGATAGATGCACGCCACCGGAAATGAGGCATAATAATAAGGGCTTATTACTTTCTTTCCCTATTTTGCTCTTTCGAGACTCGCACATGGACAAATAAAGTGTTTCCGTCTCGTCAACCCCTTTGACTCATGATGAAGCCCTTAATGTGTGGATCCAACAGAGTGCATGCACCCATGCTGCTCGTAGTTCCCACTTAAATCTTACAAATGGGACCATCGGAGGGGGAGTGCGTGCATGGAGCCATGTGCGTCCATGCTGCTCGTTGTCCTCGCTTTTAATGGTGCAGCCCCTTGGCCGCCAAAAAGCGGCATGATACGTCTCAAACGTATCTATAATTTTTTATGCTCCATACTTGTTTTCTACCCAATGTCTTTATGTTTTTCACATGTTTATCTTCGTTTCTCGGATGTTTTTATGGACTAACCTATTGACAAGATGCCACAGTGCGAGTTCATGTTTTCCGCTGTTTTTTATTTCAGAAAATTTGTTCTGGGAATATTCTCGGAATTGGATGAAACGAAGGCCAAAATCCCTATTTTGCTGACACGTACCCGGAGTCCGGAGGAGACCCGGTGGGGGGCACCGAGGCAGCCACACCATAGGGTGGTGCGCACCCTGGCCGCGCCACCACATGGTGTGGGCCCCTCGGGCGCCCACTGACATCGCCTTTTCACCTATTTATTTCCCCCGACGCAAAAACCCTAAAACATTCAGCCTCCACCCACGAAAAGTTCCATAGCTCCACCGTCATCGAAGACAAGTTTCCGGGGACAGAAATCTGTGTTCCGGCACCCTGCCGGGACGGGAAATTGCCCCCGGAGCCATCTCCATCGACTGCACCGCCATCTCCATCGTTGTTGCTGACTCCCATGACGAGGAGCGAGTAGTTCTCCCCCGAGGCCGAGGGCTCTACCGGAAGCGGTGTGGTTCATCTCTCTCTCCCATGGTGTGATCTTTATGTTATAATGAGCTTTGTAATCTAGTTGAATAGGTAGATGTTACTCTTCATCTATTATGCTACTCAAGTGGTTTTATTGTTGGGATCTCCGTTGACACCTTGTCCCACTATGTAAAGGTAACAATGTGTGCATCATGTGTGGCTTATCATGATTTATATATTTTGTGTTGGATGACCCTATGAAATTGTGGTGTTTGTCTGGAACCATCTAGGTCCCAAGGTGACAGTGTGGGGTTACCTATTGGGGAATGCGACTCTAAGGCGTGCTTTTGTAGCCCTACGCAATGATTGGTTTTCATTATCAAACATGAGAGTGATTCGGACTAGCATAGTGAAGAGAAGATATTTGTGTATTCAATTATATTATTATTGTTGAGAGTGTCCACTTGTGAAAGTATGATCCCTAGGTCTTGTTTCTAAGCATTGAAACACCGTGTACAATCCGTTCTGCTACATGTTTTCTTGCTACCATTTTTATTTCAGATTGTAATTACCACTTATAATCATCCATATTACTTGTATTTCACTATCTCTGTGCCGAACTAGTGCACCTATACAACTGACAATTGTATTAGGTGTGTAGGGAACACAAGAGACTTCTTGTATCTTAATTACAGGGTTGCTTGAGAGAGATATCTTTGACCTCTACCTCCCTGAATTCGATAAACCTTAGGTGATCCACTTAAGGGAAACTTGCTGCTGTTCTACAAACCTTTGCAATTGGAGGCCCAACACTATCTACAAGAATAGAAGAGTGCGTAGACATCAAACTCTTTTCTGGCGCAGTTGCCAAGGAGGTAAGGTAAAATTTACTCACATCCTAGTACTGTTGCTGGTGTGTGAGTGATCGAAGTTATTTCCTTTAGAATCTGCAATTATATTTTTTTGTTTCTTGTTTTTATTTTCATTAGTTAGACATATTTTTACTTGTTTCTTGGTTTTATCTTTAGGCTTAATGGAAAACAACAAAAATATGAGAGAGTTTTATAATCTTTATATTGAACTAGCACAATACCCGTGCGTTGCTACGGAAAGATCAAGTGCTCGATATACGAATACTCATTCAATGTGTCATGGCAAATTGATTTCATATTTATCATTCATTTTATCAGAGGAAACAACATAATTATGTAGTGAAGATGGTGCATTAGTTTTTTTTCCTGTACTTGTTGCCCATATATCTAGAAATAAGCATAGCAGGGAAAACTATAGAGCTTGTTCTACATGGTAATTACCATAACTATTATGGATGTTGTTTCTTTCTTTTTTACTTTTTTGAAGTAATTTTCTCATGTTTACAATAGTACAAAAGGATATGGATTTTTTTTGGGGGCAGATACAACTCCAGAGACTAAATATGAATTCAGTAAATCACCAAGTAACCATATAGAACTGTTCCATAAATTCATCGCTGCTGCATTCGATAGATACCAAATTCAAGATTCCAATGGCACTTAGAAATTCAGCAATATCTGATTTCCTTGTCAGATATAATTTTTTTACAGCTACAGCCTTCGTGTTTAAGAGGAAAAACTTAACTCGGCCAGAACCAAAAGACCACGCCTGCATCTCTCACTAAATTAGCTCAATAGCTGAAGCAACATTCCGGTGATTTCAATAGATTTGTTGCTAACGTATCTACTATCTGCCCATATTTTCCAACAATTGAGTAGGACGCAAGTAACCAGTGTACGGTATACAAGTACTTCCTCCGTTCCAAAATGTAAGCCTTTTTAGCGAGCTAAAACAGTTTGCTAAAAAGGCTTACATTTTGGAACGGAGGGAGTATTGAACAAACTTATATCCATTTCCAGACCAACAACCAGACACAGTCATAAGCGAATCATTCTTACTCAATCTTTGTCTGTACCGTGCAAAAGGCGCTACCTGGGTGATGAAAGAGCCTGGTAATGCCCCCCCGCTGCGAGTCTCTTCATGATCCACGGCAAGATCCCAACTCGTCCTCCCCCGCGGCCGTGCCAGTCTCCGAGATCGTTCCAGGCCATGGAGCAGGGGTTGGTGGACCTGAATCCCAGGGGCCTTGGAGCCGACTCAGTGGCTGCGATGCGGGCAGCCGACATGGTTCGGGAGGGCCGGCCGGCGGAGGAGAGACGAGCACCGCGAGGAGAGCTCTCCGTGGAAGCGAAGGCAACGAGGAGTCTCCAAGTGCGCTGCCGAGTAGCGAGTTCATGGCGAAGTTTCAGATGACAGGTCGTGGTGGTCCAGTACTCCAGTTGGAAGGTCGAGCTGAGATCTGGGTACTCGGGAGACAAGACGATGAAATCATGTTTTCGTCAACTATTTCCGGACGGGACCGGTGGAGGGCGAGGGAGAGTGATCATGGCTGGTCCGGCGGACCGCAGACGGCGACCAGCGCATGAGGCTCCATGGCGGCACAGATCAGAGATGAATCGTCTTATTTACCGCCAACTCGACCACCGGGTCTGCGACGGCGAGGAACGCGAGCAGGCCGCGAGCCCGGCCGGCGCGGCGAGCAACTTCGGGCACAGATCTTCGTTGCGGCGTCATGGCAGTAGGGCGGCGGATGCGGCATGACCGGGGAGCACATGGGGCTTGTGCTCGAAGACCCGCGCCACCGTCCCATGGGGATTTGGTGGAAGAACCGCGCCAGCGCATTAGAAGCACCTCGCCGACGGAGCAGGCAGCCGCCGGAGGTTTTGGGGGCAGAATAAATTGGACATGGGTTGGACCTGTCGATGATCACGCGACGTTCGGGGCTCCTTCTCCAGAATCGATTGGGAGACAAAGCAGGTCCACAACGGATTGGAACCATAGGCTGACTGGGAACGTACGTACCAACCAACCGCGGACGTACGAAAAAAATATGGCGGGCGAAATAAATTTATTCTTTAGAAAAAAATCCCAAATAGGTATAACTTACTGGTGGCAGTGTGGGTAATTTGTGTCCAACTTTAGGGGCAGTTTCAGTGACCTACCAAACCAAACCAGGGAAGCCTTAATGCCTTTATTATTAGGTATAGATTAGGACATGACACTACTAGGGAAAAGCTTACCCGTGACGCACCATTTTGCTTATCCGTGACGCACCTGGGCGCGTCACGGCTATCACGCCGCGCCTATGGGTTTAGCCGTGACGCACCTAGCTGGTGCGCCGCGCCTATTCATACCCGTGACGCACGGGCGAGGTGCGCCGCGGCTACTGGGAGGCGTGTCACGCGTAATTCCGGAGGTGCGCCACGGCTAGAAATTTAAGTACGTCACGACTAGGTAATGCCTCCACGGCTAAGTTCCTTGATGCGCCACGGGTATCCATTCTGGTGCGTCACGGCTATTCTCTCAGGTGCATCACGTGTATCCTTTTAGGTGCGTCACGGCTATACTATGCTGTATTTTTTTTAAAATAAGCAGTGCCGAATTTATACAGGTATATACAGCTCAAATACAGAAAAATATCAGTAGACAAAATGTATCAAAACAGTTCTCTGACAAACAAATTATATATCATAGTTGATCATACTGCTTAGAATTCCGAATAGCTACATCAAACAGTTGATTATGAATACAAAGTGTTTATCAGAGTCAAATAGATACAAGTGACCTACATCAGACGGTTAATCATCGGGACCAATTACATCGATCGATGATCCTTCATCATCGGGACAAGTGACCTATCTAGTCGCCGATAACCTAATCATCTAGCTAGGAACCATAGCATGACGAGCGAGGCGGCGGCGACAAGAGCGGCGGCAATGGTCTTCATCCACTTGTTGTTCTTCTTCTTCTTCTTTTGTTCCTCCTCGAGATGGATGAACCACCTAGCTTCCGCCGCCACTTGTGTTGTAGGATTTGTAGGCATTCCCTTTGAACTTGTTCACCTGCTCGAAGCAGTCTTCCCAGTGATCGTAGACTCCTGGAACCCTGCCTCTAAACACCACGTAGCACCTCGACATCTGTAATGACAAGGAAGAAAACCAAAAACAATAATTTTAAACATGTCTGTAATAACTAGTAAATGGAGATATATTACATAAATAAGATGAAAGAAAACACAAAGGATCAAATTGGCCATTCATATCTTGTGCTTGTTACGAGGTAGTACACGTGATGGCGATCCGGAGAAGGATAAAGACAAGGGTTTCTGAACTTCGTTGAAACTAAACAAAATCACATACGTAAGTGTTTGTGAGATCCGAACAAAGTTGGACCATTTCGTGCACATGCATAATGGGGACATTCTCCATAGCCCCGTCCGGGGCTATGAAAAATATCCCCATTACGTATATGTACCAAACGGTGCAACTCAGTTCTGATCTCACTAACAATAATATTACATATGCGACGTTCCTTAGTTCCAACCAAAACCCTCATCTTCATCCTTTTCCCGGATCACCACCGCCTGTAGTACCTCTTAAAAGGAACAAGATGGTCATCGGGCCTTGATGTGAAGTTGGACCTTCACATTTTGTGCCTGTTACGAGGTAAGTACACGTGATGGCGATGCGGGGGAAGGAAGGGTTTCTGGAAATCTTTGAAACTAAATAAAATCGTATATGTAATATAGTGAGATCCGGAAAAAATTGGACCCTTTTGTGCACAACCATAATGGCGACATTGTTCATAACCCCAGACGGGATTTCTGAGCAATGTCACCATTACGAATGTGCACCAAAGGGTTAAATTTCTTTCGGATCTCACAAACCATATTACATATGTGACATTATTTAGTTCGAAAGAAATCCAGAAACCCTCGCATTCGTTCCTTTCCCCGGATCACCACCTCCTGTAGTACCTCTTAACAGGAACAAGATGGTCATCGGTCTGTGTGCCTCATATTTAGGGTGGACACATACAAGCGGCCATAGGTGGTGCCGCTGCGCCAAGTGGGATGCACAAGATCCTAACTTTGTGAAAATCAGAAGGCGCACTGGACCACCTAGGCCATCTGAGTGTGAACCAACTCTTTTAATCATCGACATTTATACAAAAGATCGAACGAACATAGGACCAGAATAATATAAAAGCAAGATAATCAAGCATTGACATAATTGAGCATCAGTTACAGAATGGACGATTCATAACCGTAACGATGTGTGCCTCATATTTAGGATGGACACATACAAGCGGCCTAGGTGGTGCCGCTGCGCCATGTGGGATGCACAAGATCAAAATTTTGTGAAAATCACAAGGCGCACCGGACCACCTAGGCCATCTGAGTGTGAACCAACTCTTTTAATCGTCGGCATTTATTGAAGAGATCGAACGAACATCACAAGTAGGACCGCAATAATAAAAAGCAAGATAATCAAGCATTCACATAATTTAGCATCGGTTACACGATGGACGATTCATAACCCTAACGGTTGAGTTCAACTAATTTCGGAAAATGTAGCAAGCCTTACAATAGTTCTCACTCCTTCTGACTCATCCGCCCAGGGATTACAACATGACAGCCCTTCGGAGTGATGAAGGGCCTGTCGTCACATGCAGTTGCTAGGTAGGTATCTATGTCGCGGTTCGGCATGGCGAACCAGCAGTGGAATGTCCCGCTCTTGTTCACCACGTCATGAACGATTTTCATGGCAAAACACTTCTGGATATCATATATCTCTTCTCTAACCTTGTCATCGCCGACCATCGACAAGCGCGAGGCCCATTCTTGGACTTGACTAGGCAGGGTAAGGTACTGTTGATCTCGTACGTACGCCCGCATATGATGGATGACATAGTAGGTGTCCCTGTTACTGCCTGCCGGCTGCTTGACGCACGCGAAAGTCGTCGTGTGGGTGAACACCCGAGCGCCCTGAACGACCTTCTCCCTAGCGATTCTGCCCCCCTTTGCGTGGTAGCCGGTGAGAGCGTTATTCAAAACTTTCTTCATGTTGGAGTAGTCTTTCTTCACCGCACTCGCTGAGTCGAGATACGTGGCATGCGAACGACTGATACAAATGCAGATGAGTGTGCATTGTGTATATCCGCGCGGAACAATCCAAACAAAGTGTTGGAAAGGAGCGATGAAAATCTAAAGAAAATCACTTTCGATTCGGCTAAGAATATTGACTTACCCGGCAAAGTAAGGCACGAGGATGTAATCCTTGGTCTGGTTCGCCAGCATGAAGTCGTGGAGATATGTCGACGCGACTACCTGGTTCCCAACGCCGCACAACACGTCGTGGCGCATGTAGAAGGGGTCTGCTATCGCGATGCCCGGTGTATTATCCCTGCTGACTTGCACCGCCAGACCGAGCGAGTATAGGCGGACCATGGAGTAGTGCAGCGGATTGCTATGGAACATATCGAAGATGTCCGAAAACCGCAGTACTATCCTATCCGCGCCGGTTGATTCGACGAAGCCCAAGTCCTTTGGCACCATGGCAATGAAAACCGGGTATGATGGATCCTTGGATTCAATAAGGCGCGATTCAAGATAAAGAATGTTGTCATGCAAACTCCGCATATCCCCACTTGCGACATTGAGCTTGTTCTGGTTAAGCATAGGCTGACCCATCACATGAACCTTCGGCGTATGCTTAGATGTAGGTGGGTTGTCCTGAACACGGAGCGGCATCTTAGCAGGCTGGCTCGCGGACTTTGCGGCCTTGGATCTAGGTCCTCTTTTCCGCGGCTTCGGCACTTTAGGAATGCACTCCTTCTCAATCTCCTCATTAGCCGCCTTACGGATTGTGCCAGGGCTGAAAATAACTTCTCCCTTCGCACTTTTCTGAGTCTCGGTGCAGGGGGCGACATCTGGAGGCGTGTCTTCATGAGAACCGAATAGACGCTTGCAATTGGATTTATCCGCGGGAGGAGCCTCACCACGAGCCTTTGTGCTATGGTAGGGTTCTTCTGTGGGAGGAGAAATGTAATCTCCGCCATCAAAGTCATCATCGATGAAATCCATGGCATCAAGATCGTCATCCGCCGGGTGTTGTGCCATCTCCATGTCAGGGGTAGGCGACGGCACTACGACTGTCTTGCCATGGCTCCGCTCCGGTGCTTCTAGAGGGGTTGTTTTCGAGGTGGTGCCTCGCGCCGGTAGTTCTAGAGGCGATGTCTGCGGGGTGGCGCCCCTCTTCCCCAGGCGAATCTGTCTCTTCGGCCATTCCATGTTCCAAGGTAGGCACTGGAGCAGCGTCAGGGTATCGGGGTCATCTTCTTCCTGGTAGGGTTGAATGGGAGGCAACAAGTCGTCGTAGCCCGCCAGCACCCGAAGCAATCGAACTCTATATACGTCTTCGCGCATCGGCCTGTTGTGGAACCTGCGGGTTGACGGTTGAACGATCATACCCACAGCAACATCCTTCAACACGCCGTCCACTGTGTGTAGAAGAGTGCATGGAACGTCGGCGTTCTGGAGAAAACATGCAGGGCGTCAGAGATGCCAGTCTAAGGCAAAGGAAGATCGACGCTCCAACGCTTAACTATTTACCTGGCTGGCGATGGTGTCGAGCTCCTCTAGTGGCGAGGGGCAACGACGGCGGGCGTGCTAGTGATGACTTGCGAGGGACCGCCGGCGGCGGGCGTGCAACTGATGACCATTCGGTCGTTCGTTGGTGCACGCTCTTCATTCGGCGGAGGACCGCCCACTGTGGGCGCGCAACGGATGGTCAGGCGGCTAGAGGAGGGCGGACTCACCATTGGTGCCGTGTTGTAGGCGGGCGGAGTCACCAGTGGGTCTGCCACCGTGGCGTTGGCCGGTGAGACTCTGGACAAGTCTCTTGAGTTGCTGCCCTGCACGCTAGGCACCGGGCACGGCCCCACTCGACCTCCTTCATTCCATCGAGTAACCACATCGTAGATGGTAGGCAAAACGCTGCCCATTTGTTCTGCCAAAGCTTCTTTGACAATATTCGGAATATTAGCAATTTTGGCCTTGAGGTCTGCAATCTCGTGATCGCGGGCTTCGTCACGTTGGATATCTTCGACGGTCTTCCTTCTATTCCTTCTCGCCTCCTTGGGCTCCTTGAAGTACTCTCTGAGCTTCGTCGTCGTGCCCATGCCACAAACTCGGCCACCTGACGGCCTTTTGTGCTTTTCCTTCCCCTGCGTCACGTTCACCGCCTTGTTTAAATTGTCGTCCCACGGGCCGTGCAGCCTCGGCATGGATGCCGAGGTTCCACCACTTTCGATTTCTGTGTTCTGCACAATTAGCGTGAACCGTTTAGAATTCCACCGGTACACTATGATGCAATCGACTTGATCGTCGAGAGGAAACTAATTAGGGTGGTGTATTTACTTACCAAGTTTTTATACAACTTCATCACCTTCTCATCATCGGTAGTATACTCATTAGCTACCGGGTCATATGTAAACCGGGCCCTGATGAAGTTTTTCGTCCGCGGCGAGTACCTTGCGAGAGGGTCAGGGATGCCCTATGCTGCACGTCTGGCGTCCTCCTTCTCCCAATTGGGAATCACCGCTCTGTAACTGCTGCATCCCAGTTTGTGGGAACCTATGTTCAACCGCCGCATTTTCTGCCCCCAATCACTGTTAGCCTTGGCGACTTCGGTCTCGCAAAGTAGCTTGAAGTCCCGGAGTTCAGCTTCGGTGATGTTGCTCACTCGCTAAAACCTCCTCCAAGCTTTTTTTGGGGTTCAAGACCTTAACCTTCACCCGGTGTTTCCAGTTGGACAAGGCGGTGTTCATCTTACCAATGGCGGCATTGTTGACCGGATTCCCCTCCAGATTGTCGTTATTGTACTTAAACGGCTCTTCTGGCGGATGCGGGTACAAGTATCGTCCGTGCATCTTTCCAAAGAGAACAACCCGATAATGAGTATTATCTTTTTTCCTTAGATCGTCGGTGTTGAACCTGACAGTGTCCCGGACCATGCAACCGATTTGGTTTCCGAATCCTTTGACCATCCGCTCGGGCGCGATAGGATACCCACCGCTATCAATTTCCGTGATCTCTTCACGGTAGGTGCGAAGACTGTTCCTTTTCCGTTTTCTCGTTGCCGTCTTCTTCTTGGCTTGGCTACCACCATCTGTCTGACCGCCGGCATCAGTGGTGTCATTTCCGCCGGCGGCGCCACTAGTCGTGGCGTCATCCTCCTCGCCACCGCTAGTGTCCGCGTCAGCCCCGGCATCCGCCATCGGGTCGTATTGCTCATCTTCTTCGTCGGAGATTTGCCAGAACGACTTAGAACCGCCGGCCTCCTCGTTGTGTGCCATGTTCTGAAGGGGGAAATTATTGGTTAATCTAAAGGCAACAAAAAATCGACATACTACTCGATCACGGGAAAACGGCTAAGTCCTAAATTCACCAAAAAATCCGGCATGACCTTTGCTAATTTTCTAACACTAGAGTGACCGATTCTCGCCGAAATGGAAATTAATCAACATTTCGGTGAAAATGGGCAACTCATTTGAATTCCCTGAAAATTTTTAAACGGCTCGATGGCCGGACAGATTTCCAAAAGTGGTACCAACACCAAAAGTGGTACCAGCAGCAAATTGCACATTTTTACAAGTACCAATTGCAACACCAAAATCTATTCCCTGCAAATTTTGACAAGTCCAGCACCAAAATGTTGCTTTGACAAGTACCAGCACCAAAATCTGTTACATATTTAAGTGTAAAACAACAATAGCACTTCTCTGTTTGTGTACAAATTCCTAACAGCAGCAGCCTAGCAGTAGCTCTAGAAAATTCAGCAGCCTAGCAGCAGCAACCCCTCTATTGTTCTAGCAGCCTAACATCAAGTTCAGTTCAGTGAAGCAGCCTAACAACAACTCATAATTTTGCTCATAGGACCAGAAGAGACAGATGCAAGTGACAGGACCTGAGGACCAAGTATTGACAGATATGATCAGCTGAAAACCGCAGCAGCAACCAAACAAAACAGGAACACTTTGGGAAAGTTTCACAATCATAACAAGGAAATCTTGTCTTAATTATTAGATTAGATTGTTATGACTAGCAACAGCCAACATCCTAAAGTTTACAACACTTCTTTTTACAAATCATTCTCCAAAAACACAAGGATTTTACAGTAACAAGAAATTCTAGTATTGGAGATTAACCTCAGGCAGAGGCAAACAGTCCACCAAGTTGCACACAACAAATTCTTCTATTAAGATGTTTTCTTATCAAATTACAGAGGCAAACAATGATGTTATTTTCTTATCAAATTACAGAGCCAGAGGAAAACAGAGGCAAACAATGCTGTGATTTTCTTATCAAATTACATTTACAGTTGATGCAATAATCATATTTTAGTGAGCTTACCACACAAACACGAACACGAAATGACTTTGTAAAGAGAAGATATTTTAGTGAGCTTACCATATGTTATGCTCCTATATTGTAGTGAGCTTACCACACAAACACGAAATGACTTTGTAAAGAGAAGATATTACAGTTGATCTTAGCCAGATTACCGAGAAATGTATATGAAAGGAAATATTGTGGTATCTTCGATTGCTACTTAAGTTTTTCAAGCCAAAATAGACAGAATGATGCAATAGCAGACATAGAAGGAAAAACAATATTTTGATCCCTCTTTTCTCTGGTTCAATTTTTTACAAAGTCCATTTCTTCTCCTGCACCACAGCTCGAGCTACACAGCTCGAGCACACACAACAAAAACCTTCACCACAAATCAATCTCCACAAGTTAATCCAACCACCAGGAACCAGTGAAATCACAGATCCAGTGGAATCATCACAAGGCCAAGCTAGGAGCTGAAGTAGCAGGCCTGGAGCAAAGCAATGCAAGCAAGCAAGCCGGGAGTAAATCACAGCAAGCAAGTCCATAAGCTAACAACTAGCCAAAGCATCAACACATATCAGGTTGATTCTTTACACACCACTTAGCAAGAAATTGCTAAGTTATGCACAAAGAATTGAGTTGGGAATTTTTTGAGTTAGCACTAACCTGTGAGTTGTCAACTTATGATTCACGTTTAATGAATGTATATCAATACAGTTTCTCACCAATAGGCTGCTGATCAATACTCCGCTTGAAGTTAATTGTTTTGTTTGTAGTGTGGAGTATTAGGCTAATTGAAACAAAGCAAATTGCTTGTTGTATATTGCATTTTTGCTAATTACCTGATACATGGGTTAAGCCAATTGCTTAACTTACAACAGTGCATTTGTTCGGCACCTTAAACCGGAGTAGGTTGCAAGGGACCTCATAAATATAAGCCATTTGCTAGCACTGCTTGTGCAGTAGTAGCATGTGAGTATATTTACACATATTTGTATCATTTGCAAATATTTGTATCAGCAATATAAACATCTTATCCTAATTTTCTGTACTGCTAGGAGTAGGATTGTGAGTATTCCTGTGTTTTTGATTTTGTGTTCTGCTAGGAATATGATTTGTGTAATTCTAGAAGTAGGATTTGTGTAATGCTAGTGTGTTGGATTAAATAATGCTTGTACACGAGCATTTAGAATAATGCTTGAGTACTCTGTTAATGTCGGATTGTTTGCACAAATTTTGCACTGCTTGCTACGATGTTAAGCTATGCTCCAGCTGATGTGTTGCTTGCTGTGAGTACTCTGTTAGTGCAAGTTTTCAGGGGTACTCTCCAACTGATTTTGGAATATTTTTCTACTCGTGCAATATTTATATAATTACTGGACCAAGTTAACTAGACAATACTCCTGTAGAATTACTGCAAGTTACTGCAAGTGTGTTGTGTGTACATACATGCATATGGATGGTCCAGCATCTGTGTCCGCAAGCAAAAATTAGCCTAGGGTTCGATCTCCCATGTGTGATGTCTCAGGTTCGTATCTTAGGGTTCGATCTCCAAGAGATGGCCTAGGGTTCGATCGGTTTCAGAAACAAGAACAAGAAAAGGATAGAAGGGATGGAGGAGGGGCTTACCTGGGGCTCGGTGTAGTCGTTCACGTTGGGGAAGTAGGGGAAGAAGATGGTGGCCTTGGCACTCCTGCAGGTGGACGGCGTCGAGGACGAACCGGGCGGATGGCAACGCGACTCCTCCTCGTCCTGGATGGTGGCGCAGCTCCTCCTCCTTGTCCTGGATGGCGGCGTGACTCCCCCTCCTATTGGGACTCCTCCTCCTCCTCCTGGTCGTGCTCCGTAGTTGGCAGCGGGCGGTGGGGCGGTGGGCGGCGATGGAGGTGGGCGGTGCTCTTCTCGCTCGACGGTGGGCAGCGGGATGGGGAAGCGGCGCGGTGGCTAGAGGGGGCTAGAGGGGATGGGAAAGCGGCGCAGCGATGGCTAGAGGGGGCGCGACGGTGGATAGAGGGGCAGTGGCGCGGCGCGGTTCAGATGGATCGAGATTGGAAGAGATGAGATGGGGAAGAAGAGGGGAACGACCCGTGATTATAGGAGGGGATAGCCGTGACGCACCAGCCAAAGGTGCGTCGCGCCTATAGTAACCGTGGCGCACGAACTAACGGTGCGTCGCGTGTAACCTAACCGTGACGCACCAGCCAAAGGTGCATCGCTGTCACGACCCCGGACCCAGAGATATACATACTGTTATGTGCTCCTAGCCATGGACTCACAAGGGCTTCAGGGTTACCAGCCCCGGCCGCAACAAACAACGGCAGGCAGACCGGATTCATCGGCACGTAGTCCGGATCCCCGGTCTACTACTCCTTGTATCCATGCTAGTCATAACCAACTATGCATATCAAAGCGTCCACGAATCGAATGAAACTGAAGGAAACGGGACCAAGGTTATACAGAGCTGCTATGTGTCCAGAAAGTGCAACAACAATCGAGGGTTACTGGGGTTACCTCGCCCCAGGCCGATCAAATCGACAGGCGGGCTCGGACATGGATCATCGGCTCCACAACCCCTCGACTGCGACAACTATGCAGGCATAGCCAAAACTGTATAACAATGAGCTCGAAACCAACAACCGATCAAAGCAACACTCTAGACATGAAGCTGTATTAAACAGGTGTTACTAGAGTATAGCTTACAAACAGAGGTCACACGACCCAACATTACATCAGACAACGGAAGGCAAATTATGTTGCTAATCAACAAGAACCAAAAAGGCCTAAGAGGCCGCAACATAAGGCGACGTCCCAGCCCATAGATTCCAGGCTGCTACCTGGGAACCCCGAACTACTCGTCGATGTCCACGTTGAATCACCACCGATGTGAGATCTTCTCCTGAACCAAAATTTAAGCAAACCTGAGTACGGGAGGTACTCAACAAGACTTAGTTAACCTATTATATATCTGCTATTTCGAAAAGGGTTTCATGAAGGCTGATTTGCGTAAAGCAATCTTTGTTTTGCAAGTTGAGGAAGGAATAGCACGTCTCATGGAGTATTTTGAAAACAGATGAGAAAACTACTCAACTACTGATATCATCATCTTTTAATCCACCGAAACATATCAGCACCTCGTGCTTCAAAGATCACCTCCTCCAGTTGTTCCACACTATCTCATGCTCCAAGGTAACCCCTCTCGGCATCTCCGAGGAGGCATCCTTCAATCGTTATCAGCAAGTTTTAGTCATTCCGTTCAAGTTATCTATGATCACAGAATCCGTCACCAAGTCGTCTTTAACCGCAGACACGGCTTTTCGAAAAGATTTAACCCTGCAGGGGTGTACAACTTTACCCACACGTACCAACCGACTCTTAGTGCCACCAGGGTTAGCACTAGTCCGGGAAGTGCCGGCAGAGGGTGGTCGATTCCCAGCCTTTACCTTATCGAACCATATCCATGAGTCAACCCAAACAGGGCCACCCCGTCAACAGGGAGTTGGCCACCTCCTGACGGCACCTGTTCTGTGAGTCGGGAACAAGATCCGTGTACGTCCATCACTAGTCCCGGTCACGACCTAGTTTTCTCCAAAACATTTTCCGACTCACACGCAGATGGAAAGCTCAAACTACGTGGCTCAAGGATAAGGTTAAACAAGTTAGTCAGCCGGGCGGGGTTCATCGGCCCACGTGTGGCTGTACGCTCAGTCTTGGCTCGAAGGCGAGAACTCGCTCCTAGGGGCATGAACAGGACAAAACGCCACAACCCATTGTGGCCTCACATCCATGCCGTGATTAGTCAAGTTATCAAAGGTAACTCAAATCATAAACACCTGACATGGTAGATTCACGCATTGACCAGAATCATCAACTAGGCATGGCTAAGCAAGACTCACAATGTTTAGCTGAGCGCGCACAAACAAACCTATAGCTGCTAGGTGAAGTGGATCAGGATATCTAGGTTATGCAGTATATAGGAGAACTCTATCTACTGACATCAAATAGTTTGGAACCGAATGCAAAGTACGAGATTCAAATCACTTTGAAATCATATATGAGCAGATAAGAGGTTATGCTTGCCTTGGTTATAAGAAAACCAGATAAAGTCTTCAGGAATAAGTGCTTGACTTGTCGGTTAAGATCAAGTATTCGTCGTTGGATTGTTGGCCTTCTCTTCGGATTCACGTTCTACCGAGGGGGAAACAACACCGAAAGAGAAATAACAATCAACACATGGCATCGATGCAATGCGCAATATGTATGCATGAGCAAGTTAATGCACTGAAATAAAGCCCTAGACATGATCAATGGGTTGCTAGGGTTCGTATGTTAGTTATGAAATTTTACTGAAATTTGCCCGAAATGGACCCCGGAGGGGGTTTCGGACGGTTATGAAAGTGAGTACCATTTTGGTTGCTCAAATGGGGTTGAAAACATCATAACTAGATTCCAAATGTCATTTTGAGCAAAAAGGTATATAACTTTTAATTTTCTAATTTTAGTGAATAAAAACTTATTTTTATATTTTAAATGAATTAAACCACATTAAATAAAGGCCAAAATTCAACTTTGTCAAATATATGTGGAAATGACATTTTTGGATAGATCTCATTTTTCTGAACACAACCATATTTTTATTATATTTTTCTGGTTAATATTTTGGGAGATATTCAAGTTTCCATTCTTAAATATTTTCTGTAATTAATAAAACAGAGGGCCCACGTGGCATATTCTTTTTATTTAACATTTAAATTGTCAGCAGAGGCCTACATGACGTCGGCATGGCATCATCACGACGTCACGGTCGGCCGGAATGCCACGGCCGTGCTCACCGGCGGCGGTAGGGGCCGAATTGGCGCGAGAGGAAGGCACCAATCGGGAGAGGAGGACCGGGGCGACCTAGAGGTGGCGGCGCCGCCCTCTATAGGTCGCCGGAGCGACGGCGCCGAGCGCAACCTGCGGCGGCCGGCGGCGAGCAACCAAGGTAGGGAGAAATAGAGGGGGAGGGAGGAGGAGGAGAAGTCCTAGAGGACCGCCGGCTCACCCTGAGTGCAGGGAAGGGGTCGCAGAGGTCGGAGGAGCAGCGGCGGCGCCGGAATCGAGCGCGGCAGCCGCGGCCGGAGTTGGAGAAGACGACCCCGATTCGGCTCCTCCCGGGAATCCCTGCAAACGAGGCTGGGCAAGGAGGAAGGCGGGGACCAGGCGCGCCTCCTGGTCACCTCCAGTCGGCCCGAGGTGGCCGGGAACGGCGGGAATCGATGGCGGCCGACGGGCAGTAGGGTTAGGGTTCAGTTCTGCGAGAGTTACAGAGAGATCGCGTGAGTGGAAGAGATTAGGGAAGAGAGGGTTCTGCGGGGCTCCTTGTGACCCTATCCACGCGATCAAGCGGACAAGCTGGAGGTGGCATCGACGATGGCGGGAAGGACACGCACCTGCTGCTTTCTGGCTAGAGGTAGAAGAAAGAGAAAAAGAAAAGGGCAATTACAATAACCCCCTGGAACTTTTAAGATTTACCAAGAGGTCCTTCTGTGGTTGAAAACAGAACAAAATTGAACTTTTGGGGGCCTTTTTGGAAGAATAAAAATTTGGCAAAAATAATTGTTGGAAACCTTGTGAAATTTCCAACAAAACCATGCTTTGCTTTGGGGTATTTGAAATATTTTTCAACACAAATTTTTAGGAACCAAAATCAGTGCTTTTTGTGGGATTTTCTCCAACCAATTAAATTCACAAATTAAATTGTTTAAAACATGATTTGAATTTTTGATTCATGCATGTATGAGATGGGCACACACCACACACCCTAATGTATCAAAAATTGGGATGTTACAAATCTACCCCCCTTACAAGAATCTCGTCCCGAGATTCCTGAAGGAGAAGAAAGAAGGAACACCGGTTTTGAACGACCTTCTCGAACCTTACGGTTCTCTTCTTGAAGAGGTTGATCCATAGCACCTGCGAAGATCTCCAGAGGCTACACCTTAGGTAAGAGGGAAACTCTTAGGAAATGATCTTCACGAAGATCGAGTATCTCATGGCTAACTCATGACCAGAATGTTCGTAAAGAACTTTTGAGTTAACAGGCATGAAACACATCAAGATAACGGAGGGAAGAGAAGATGGTTTCAAGTGTTCGGACGATTGGTCTTGAAAGGATTTAGAATATGAGCTTTGCACAAGACTTTAAATCCTTTTGGGAAAGAAAGGTTGGACAACTTGTGAAACCGAGGGTTTCTTCAAACAGATCACGAAGATGGGAAGGATTGTCTGGGATATCACAATGTAATATCCGTAGACGAGGAAAAACAGGAGAAAACACTGTAATCGTGCATCGGAGAAGATTTTTGATACAGGATTATGTTCACTCTTCGGAGTGGACACAAAAGATAACGGAACTTTCACTCCATTCCATAACAGTTTTCTTGAAATCCTTGTCAAGGATCGGGATGTTACTTCATGGCAGAAGATAAGTAACCAAAGGATGTTGGAACACCGTAATGAAGGAGATATTCTTGGTCACACCATAAGAATGGATAACCAACGAGGATTGAAACACCAGAAGGAATAAGTAATCTCTTTCCTATGGTGTATTTGACGTAGCAATACATCTACCACATAGTTAAGATCCCACGACTGAAGTAACTGACAAATTCACACAATGTGTGAGAAAAACAGAACTTCAAGTATAAACAACTTGAGAAAGGGAACTGATCAACGGCGATTACGAAACACCAAGAGATGTTCTCCTGATGAACTTGTTTCCACTGAAACGAAGATTTGGAGGATCAACGGAGAGATATTGGAAAGATCAACTTCCAGGTTCTCCTGGACGTTCTAGATACCAATATCAGGCTCATGACAAGCCTTCTATAGGTCATCAAGTGAAAGTAAAACTCCGGTTTGGAAGAACGGGGAGGAAACTTGTTAGAATAAACCAGACAAGAATTCTCACGGAGAGTGGTTGTTCCTACGGATTCAAAGAGATATGACATTAGGCCTTCCGGCTAATTGTGTCAACCACAACATCAACCATGCCGGATTTTTGAATGGACCTAATTCAATACCCTTGAGAAAACACCAACCATCATTGCTGCTTGAGATTCAGCTCTAGTTAATGGATTGATAACTCAGACTCGATATGTTTGAGCGAAGAGATTGCACTGGTTACCAACGCGATACATTTACTGGATTCTCAAGATATGGACTACGATGTCAAGCTCAAAAAGATGAGCGAGATTGCAGAACTCATGTATTAGCAACTTGCGAAAGACGGTTGCACCTACATGGACTAATTGCAAAAGAATACATCGGAGTCCTGGTTGGGAAGATGATAACAAAGATAACGAAGTTCTTAAACTTCTTCTCTCAAGGAAAATCAGTCGGTGGCTTGTTGTGGATGCAAACTTAATCAAGTAAATGGAGGCAACAACCAACCATCTCAAGAATACTCCACACGTGCATGACCGAGGGATTATTCCCGAGGGAACAAGAAAACTTTACTCGAACCCATGGCGACAACTTTCACCAAAAGCACATGGACTGGAGTAAGCCACTTCGAACATCCAGAACACAACTTCATGATGACACAAAGTTGGTTCTCGAAAGTTTCCAACATTGTTGCCAATGTTCAACATGAGCCTCTCGCAACTTGGAGAAAATAGGAATGTCATCGATGGGCTCGACAACACGCTTATCAGGATACTCCGAGAAGAGAGATTCATATGATATATGAACAAGGCAGAACATTGGTCAGACTAAAGGACATGAAGGTGTACTCGGGAAAAACACTATGAGTGAAAACACCGTCAAGATAGTCCTTGAATTTGGACTTGATTTGACGATAACCCAAATCAAATCAAGGTAGAATGACATCATTTCCGCAAAGGAGATACTATCCTGCTTCAACACGGGGAAAACTAGATATCCCTTAACAAAGGAACAAGTTAGGCGAAGCTCTTGTCTTCCAACTCTCCAAGTTGTTGTTTAAGCTCAACCAACTAGTCCGGGATATCCAGCAGAGTTCCTTGGAGAAAGGAGTGATTCAAATTACCCCTTATTTATACATCACGGTCAGGTGACAAACCTGGTGATACTTCTAGCAAGACAACCAGAATATCACAACCTACCGGTATGTCTCGGAGTTTGAAAGGAATCTTGGTTTTCAAGGCAACTGATATGAACATGAGAACTTGGCGTGAACCTAACTCTCTGACCGAGGATATGCACCGGATTGAAAGAATTTGGTAACACAGTCAACTTCAAATAGAGACCGGGTGACCAATAGTGCTAAGAAGGATACAGATGTTTCTTAGACTTTTCAAAGCAATAAGAATTGCTAGGAACATCTGATACACACATCAATACACTGACCCATCATACTCAAGCATTCAAGCTTAGAGAAAGGGTGAGTGAAGACATGTAGGAGCATCACTTCATCAATAAGGCCATGAAACTTAACACAACCTCTTGATATAAAGGAGTGTGATACTCGGAGGTAGAACAGAATAGAGGCTAATAAAACTTCTTTATTCTGTGAATTACAAAACTTTGACCTGGTTCTTAAGATGAACGAGGTTCTGGAGTTTGTTTCTCCTAACATTCCAAGGTGGAAGGTTCTGACAGAAAACAAGAGCAAATGCATTGGAGGAATCCAACACACATATGCAACTTGGTTTCAAAACAACGGATTTAGATTTAAGAGCAACTGGAAAATAGGAACATGCTCCGGAGAATCCAGAGATCATGTGGAATGCACAGGGTGATACTCATTTGTAAAACCCATGCCAAAACGAGAGGTATAGCTGAAATAAGAACGAAGATGTGGAATTCTGGATGATCACTCTTGTTGTGATCCCTTCTGATTGCAAGAGCAAACCTATGGCTATGAGAGTTGAAATTTCCTAACCATCCCGAGGTAAAACAGATTCCTCGGGATTCCACGAAACAGAACTTGGGTTAAAGGTCAGCATCCTGTACCGATGACGTGAGCATCACATGGTTATGAAACCACATGGTTCAACCCACCACAATTCAGCACATTCCGGGACCTTCGGTTCAAGTCCAAGATTAAAACACAACGAAAGGAGTAACTACTCTCTTAATGTCTTAAAGGACACTATGAGTAGCAATCACGGAGTATCTTTCCAAGAAGACATACGTAGCTCCGGAAGAGTTTTGAACAGAGGATAACGGATACATTCGAGATGAGAAGGAAATCTCGAGGTTCAGGATTTGGGACTTTAGAACAGGAGTATGTGGAACCCACACAACACTGAGAGATTATGGATGGAAGGAAATCTCCCAGTTGAAACAAGGGATAACGGAACATGGAACACACACGACTCTAGAAACTGAACACTAGGTCAGCTTGGGTAAAAACGTCCTTGCCAAAGAAGGCACCTAGGTTTTGAATGACTAGAAGAGATAGCAAAACCTTTTTCAAATCAAAACAGGTAAGATGACCCAGAGTTAGAGCGATACCAGATACGGAGTAAAAAGAATCCTAAGAAGGTTTTTCACAATCCATTTGAAGTTTCAAGGTAGTTTTTACAAACTCTAGACTCAACATCGACCAAGCAGTAAGGTTTTCCTACAGGCAGTCCTGCTCTGATACCAAGACTTGTCACGACCCCGGACCCAGAGATATACATACTGTTATGTGCTCCTAGCCATGGACTCACAAGGGCTTCAGGGTTACCAGCCCCGGCCGCAACAAACAACGACAGGCAGACCGGATTCATCGGCACGTAGTCCGGATCCCCGGTCTACTACTCCTTGTATCCATGCTAGTCATAACCAACTATGCATATCAAAGCGTCCACGAATCGAATGAAACTGAAGGAAACGGGACCAAGGTTATACAGAGCTGCTATGTGTCCAGAAAGTGCAACAACAATCGAGGGTTACTGGGGTTACCTCGCCCCAGGCCGATCAAATCGACAGGCGGGCTCGGACATGGATCATCGGCTCCACAACCCCTCGACTGCGACAACTATGCAGGCATAGCCAAAACTGTATAACAATGAGCTCGAAACCAACAACCGATCAAAGCAACACTCTAGACATGAAGCTGTATTAAACAGGTGTTACTAGAGTATAGCTTACAAACAGAGGTCACACGACCCAACATTACATCAGACAACGGAAGGCAAATTATGTTGCTAATCAACAAGAACCAAAAAGGCCTAAGAGGCCGCAACATAAGGCGACGTCCCAGCCCATAGATTCCAGGCTGCTACCTGGGAACCCCGAACTACTCGTCGATGTCCACGTTGAATCACCACCGATGTGAGATCTTCTCCTGAACCAAAATTTAAGCAAACATGAGTACGGGAGGTACTCAACAAGACTTAGTTAACCTATTATATATCTGCTATTTCGAAAAGGGTTTCATGAAGGCTGATTTGCGTAAAGCAATCTTTGTTTTGCAAGTTGAGGAAGGAATAGCACGTCTCATGGAGTATTTTGAAAACAGATGAGAAAACTACTCAACTACTGATATCATCATCTTTTAATCCACCGAAACATATCAGCACCTCGTGCTTCAAAGATCACCTCCTCCAGTTGTTCCACACTATCTCATGCTCCAAGGTAACCCCTCTCGGCATCTCCGAGGAGGCATCCTTCAATCGTTATCAGCAAGTTTTAGTCATTCCGTTCAAGTTATCTATGATCACAGAATCCGTCACCAAGTCGTCTTTAACCGCAGACACGACTTTTCGAAAAGATTTAACCCTGCAGGGGTGTACAACTTTACCCACACGTACCAACCGACTCTTAGTGCCACCAGGGTTAGCACTAGTCCGGGAAGTGCCGGCAGAGGGTGGTCGATTCCCAGCCTTTACCTTATCGAACCATATCCATGAGTCAACCCAAACAGGGCCACCCCGTCAACAGGGAGTTGGCCACCTCCTGACGGCACCTGTTCTGTGAGTCGGGAACAAGATCCGTGTACGTCCATCACTTGTCCCGGTCACGACCTAGTTTTCTCCAAAACATTTTCCGACTCACACGCAGATGGAAAGCTCAAACTACGTGGCTCAAGGATAAGGTTAAACAAGTTAGTCAGCCGGGCGGGGTTCATCGGCCCACGTGTGGCTGTACGCTCAGTCTTGGCTCGAAGGCGAGAACTCGCTCCTAGGGGCATGAACAGGACAAAACGCCACAACCCATTGTGGCCTCACATCCATGCCGTGATTAGTCAAGTTATCAAAGGTAACTCAAATCATAAACACCTGACATGGTAGATTCACGCATTGACCAGAATCATCAACTAGGCATGGCTAAGCAAGACTCACAATGTTTAGCTGAGCGCGCACAAACAAACCTATAGCTGCTAGGTGAAGTGGATCAGGATATCTAGGTTATGCAGTATATAGGAGAACTCTATCTACTGACATCAAATAGTTTGGAACCGAATGCAAAGTACGAGATTCAAATCACTTTGAAATCATATATGAGCAGATAAGAGGTTATGCTTGCCTTGGTTATAAGAAAACCAGATAAAGTCTTCAGGAATAAGTGCTTGACTTGTCGGTTAAGATCAAGTATTCGTCGTTGGATTGTTGGCCTTCTCTTCGGATTCACGTTCTACCGAGGGGGAAACAACACCGAAAGAGAAATAACAATCAACACATGGCATCGATGCAATGCGCAATATGTATGCATGAGCAAGTTAATGCACTGAAATAAAGCCCTAGACATGATCAATGGGTTGCTAGGGTTCGTATGTTAGTTATGAAATTTTACTGAAATTTGCCCGAAATGGACCCCGGAGGGGGTTTCGGACGGTTATGAAAGTGAGTACCATTTTGGTTGCTCAAATGGGGTTGAAAACATCATAACTAGATTCCAAATGTCATTTTGAGCAAAAAGGTATATAACTTTTAATTTTCTAATTTTAGTGAATAAAAACTTATTTTTATATTTTAAATGAATTAAACCACATTAAATAAAGGCCAAAATTCAACTTTGTCAAATATATGTGGAAATGACATTTTTGGATAGATCTCATTTTTCTGAACACAACCATATTTTTATTATATTTTTCTGGTTAATATTTTGGGAGATATTCAAGTTTCCATTCTTAAATATTTTCTGTAATTAATAAAACAGAGGGCCCACGTGGCATATTCTTTTTATTTAACATTTAAATTGTCAGCAGAGGCCTACATGACGTCGGCATGGCATCATCACGACGTCACGGTCGGCCGGAATGCCACGGCCGTGCTCACCGGCGGCGGTAGGGGCCGAATTGGCGCGAGAGGAAGGCACCAATCGGGAGAGGAGGACCGGGGCGACCTAGAGGTGGCGGCGCCGCCCTCTATAGGTCGCCGGAGCGACGGCGCCGAGCGCAACCTGCGGCGGCCGGCGGCGAGCAACCAAGGTAGGGAGAAATAGAGGGGGAGGGAGGAGGAGGAGAAGTCCTAGAGGACCGCCGGCTCACCCTGAGTGCAGGGAAGGGGTCGCAGAGGCCGGAGGAGCAGCGGCGGCGCCGGAATCGAGCGCGGCAGCCGCGGCCGGAGTTGGAGAAGACGACCCCGATTCGGCTCCTCCCGGGAATCCCTGCAAACGAGGCTGGGCAAGGAGGAAGGCGGGGACCAGGCGCGCCTCCTGGTCACCTCCAGTCGGCCCGAGGTGGCCGGGAACGGTGGGAATCGATGGCGGCCGACGGGCAGTAGGGTTAGGGTTCAGTTCTGCGAGAGTTACAGAGAGATCGCGTGAGTGGAAGAGATTAGGGAAGAGAGGGTTCTGCGGGGCTCCTTGTGACCCTATCCACGCGATCAAGCGGACAAGCTGGAGGTGGCATCGACGATGGCGGGAAGGACACGCACCTGCTGCTTTCTGGCTAGAGGTAGAAGAAAGAGAAAAAGAAAAGGGCAATTACAATAACCCCCTGGAACTTTTAAGATTTACCAAGAGGTCCTTCTGTGGTTGAAAACAGAACAAAATTGAACTTTTGGGGGCCTTTTTGGAAGAATAAAAATTTGGCAAAAATAATTGTTGGAAACCTTGTGAAATTTCCAACAAAACCATGCTTTGCTTTGGGGTATTTGAAATATTTTTCAACACAAATTTTTAGGAACCAAAATCAGTGCTTTTTGTGGGATTTTCTCCAACCAATTAAATTCACAAATTAAATTGTTTAAAACATGATTTGAATTTTTGATTCATGCATGTATGAGATGGGCACACACCACACACCCTAATGTATCAAAAATTGGGATGTTACAGTCGCGCCTAAGCTAACCGTGACACACCAGCCAAAGCTGCGCCACGCCTATCCGTAATATCTACGTAAAACAGCTGCGCGTGGGATGGTATCAACAACAGATACTTAACCCAGTGGCTAGCACCCTTGCTGCCTAGCCTCCAACCCGGGTTCGACTCCTGTCCACCCCCAAATTTTTTTTAAAAAAATTTCTTACAAAATGATTCAAAATAAATCAATATATATATATATATATATATAACAAATTATAGTATATCAACATAGATGTAAATATAATGAAATTTGCAAAATCGATATAAATTCAAAAAATCTCAAATAAAGTGTTGGTTAATTTAGAAGTCATAAAATCTCAAATATTCTTATTACATCATCTTAATTTTGTCGAATTCATGCACACACACGGCAACATAATGATTCTTGTAGCTCTAGCTAGCGTTTTACAATTTCCTTTCCCTTCTTTGTCGCGGTTGAGTAATTCAGTCCCGGAACACCGTGACTTTTTCGGTGGAATGGGCGACCTGTAGGTAGCGTTGTCCTGCTTCTTCTTGTTGTGTATTTCGTTCCATCGTCGTTGTCATCTTCCATTTTCGGGTCGCCGTACTGGTCAAAGTCTTGCTCGTTGGCTACTCCATCCATTCCGATGATGCTTCTTTTGCCTCTCCGCACGACAAAACGGCTAGGCCTTGTCGGGTCAGTAATGAAGAAGCATTGGTCCACTTTGTTAGCCAAAAACCATGGCTCATTTTTTGCGGTGACATTCGTGCCGGATTTGGCTTCAGGTATCACCATGGTGGTGAAATATTGTCCTTCTTTCCTGACGCTCTTTGCCCATGTGACACGGAACATTGGCACCTTCTCTCCGCAGTAGTCGAGTTCCCATATCTCGTCAATCCTACCATAGTATCTTTCCTTGACGTCACCTGTTAATGATTCCATCGTTACCCCCCGAGTTCTGGTATAAGCAATTCCGGTCCTTATTTGCCGTGTAGAATGTGTAACCATTGATATCGTATGCCTGATATGTCATGAGGTTATGTTCGGGGCCTTGTGACAATGTGAGTATGAGTTTTTCTTCTTCAGAATAAGGCGTCTCTGGGTGATCGGTCATAATCTTCTCCCTGAACCACTGTGTGAAATGGATGTTGTGCTCTCTGATTATTTCTGCTTCGGTCCTATGTTGTCCCCGGTCACTGTAATACTTCGCGATTAGCATTTTGTGCTTTTCCAACCAAGGATCGACCACTGTTAGATGTTGTAGTGCGACTAGGTTTGCTCTGTCAAAGTCGTTGCGTCGGCCCTGAAAGTCGACATTCATTTTGCGCTGGCCCTCGCGGTGTCCCCATCCAGCGAGCCTGCCAAAGTGCCTGTTTACGGGCAGACCAGGGTTCTCATCTTTGTCTAGAAAATTCGTGCAGAAAGAGATGCACTCTTCTGTCAGAAAGCCCTTGGCAATGCTTGCGTCTGGACGGGCCCTGTTGCGGACGTATCCTTTGATGGAACCATTCATCCTTTCGAACGCCATAATGGAGTGTAAAAACGGCGGCCCGGGCTGGATGATATCATCCACGACATGGACAAGGAGATGCACCATAATGTCGAAGAATGCGGGCGGGAAGTATATCTCAAGCTCGCATAGTATCACCACGATCTCTTCCTGTAGCCTTGCGAGTTGTCACGCCAATCGACTTTCGAGAGATGACATAAAAAAAGTTGCAGAGTCCAAACATCATTTCGCGGACGTGCTTGTCCATTATCCCTCGAATTGAAACTGTAAGTATCTGCGTCATCATCACGTGACAGTCGTGAGACTTCATCCCGCTGAACTTCTGCTTTGGTACGTCTAAGTATCTGCTTATCTTCCCTGCATAACCGTAAGGAAATTTGACTCCAAGGAGGCACTTGAAGAATTGGTCGATCTCCTTCTCGCATAGCGTGAAGCACAATGGGGGACAGTAATATTCCGTCTTCTTGGCCTTTTTTCCCTTGCGGCGACCTTCCGTCCCATCTAACACATCATCATCATCATCGTCATCATCATCCGGTTTTCCTCCGTGGAGCTCGCCCCTGATATTCAAAAATCTCAAGTCGTTCCTTGCTTTCGGCCCATCTTTGGTCCTCTCCGGCATGTTGAGCAGGGTGCCAAGCAGACTCTCGCACACGTTTTTCGTGATATGCATGAGGTCAAGGCAGTGGGGCATGCGGAGAATCTTCCAGTACCTCAGGCCCCAGAGAACATACCTTGTTTTCCATACACCCTCCAACGGCGCCGGCGCCTTTCGCTTCTTTCCCGGCGCAGGGCACTCTTTCTAGTTCTTCAACAGCTCGTTGATTTCCTCGCCGCTCCTTTGACGTGGGGCTCTTCGCATCTCAACTTCATTGTTGAACAGATCTTTGCGTTTTCTCCACGGGTCATCCTTGCGAAGCCACCTTCGATGCCCCAAGAACACGGTTTTCGAAGAACCGGGGTTTCTCTCTAGCTGGAGATACGTAGTGTCATCCATGCACCTAACGCATGCACAGAATCCGTGCGTCACCTGCCCCGCGACATATCCGTAACCGAGGTAGTCATGCACCGTCGTGATGAGCGCGACTCTCATTGGGAAAAACGTTTCTCCATAGGCGTCCCACGTATTGGCTGGCTCGTCCCACAACGTGGCTAGCTCCTCTTCCAACAACTGGACATACATATTGATGTCGTTACCTGGTTGTTTTGGCCCTTGAATAAGCATACTCATCTATATGTACTTCCTCTTCAAGCACAACCAGGGGGTAGGTTGTATATACATACAAACACGGGCCAGGTGCTATGGGTGCTGCTCTGGTTGCCAAAAGGATTTAATCCGTCCGTACTCATGCACAACCTGATGTTCCTTGGATCGTCCCCGAATTCAGGGTATTCGATGTCTAGCGCCTTCCACTGGCTAGCATCTGAGGGGTGTGTCAGCATCGTGTCATCGTTCTCCGGATCAATTCCATCATCCTCTTCTGGCTTCTTCCTTTCCGCGTGCCATCGCATGAGCTTCGCCTGTGTGGGGTCTGCGAAATACCGCTGCAGACGGGAAGTTATCGGAAAGTACCACACCACTTTTCGAGGAGAGGCCTTCTTCCCTGGCTTGTATCGAGTTGCGTCGCACACCGGGCATATGGTTCTCTCCGCGTCCGCGCCCCGATAGATGATGCAGTCATTAATGCAAGCATGGTATTTCACGTGAGGTAAATCCAGAGGGCACACGACTTTCTTGGCCTCCTCGATGCTCGTTGGACACTTGTTCCCCGTGGGAAGACGGCTGTGCCAGAATGCCATGTTCTCATCGTAGCTCGCATCGGTCCATCGGTGTTTTGTCTTCATCTCGAGGGTCCTTAACGTTACGTTCAGACGGGTATCCTCGCTCAGGCATCCTTCATACAATGGAGTAACGGCGTCTATCTCCAGTTGCGACAGCTTCGATTTCTCTCTAGCAGCAACTCTGATGTTGCTAGTCTCCTTGAGAAGCAGAGCTTGGACATGAGGGTCCCGCACCCAGTCCGACGACGATGTACCTACATCTTCATCATGATGCCCTTCGTCTTGATTATGATCATGTCCGACATCTTCATCATGATGTCCTTCGTCTTGATTATGATCATGTCCTTCATCATGTCCGGGAGACTCTTCATCTTCATCACTTGTCGGGTAAAGAGTGTAGCCATCCATGAAACCACGACGGATAAGGTGCGACTCCAAGTCACCACAATCGTATCTGATCAAGTGTTGCAGTTTGCATCTTCGACAAGGACATTTTATCTCCTTCATGTTATTTCAAAACATTTTGTCCGTCGCATGTTTCATAAATCTAGCCACGGTGCCTGTGCTTATATGCATGGTTGCCTGCATAGTAAAGAAAGATCAAAGGACAAATTAATTAGAAGCAAATTACGTGATATATGGATGATGCATGCATGGTCGTCGACGGAAAAATTCGGCATGACCTATGCTAGATATAGGACATTCTCGGAGTGCGTGGTCGCCGAAATGGAAATGAATCAACATTTTGGCAACACATGTCAACTCATTTTTAAGACATCCACAACTTTCATCAAAAATACGCAACACAATTTCACATATGTATATATGCAACCATATGAATCTTTTTGTGACGACGCACCGGCCGATACCGAGCGAGATCAAGACACATACATACAACACAAATACATATCCCTCCAACAACTCACCAACTATAGATTTTGCCGACTCGAGACCGAGAGAGTACGTGTGTATGTGGCTATAGGGAGTGAAAAAGATGGAAGAGAAAGTGGTAAAGTGAGATGGGGTGGAGAGAAGTGTTTACTAGATTCCCCTCACATATATATATCAAATAAAATAGGTTAAATAAGTTTTACATGGTGGGAAAATGGGGGAAATGGGGTGGTGAGGAGGTGGGGGGCGACCAGATCTAAAATGGGGTGGAGATATGGGGGATGGAAGGTGGGGGGTGGTCCCAACCACTTAAATTGCTCCCAGGTATACCCGTGACGCACCGTGCTGTTGGTGCGTCACGGCTATGTGGGATAGGCGCGTCGCACCTGGCTGTGGTGCGTCACGGCTATAGATCCTACATGGGGAACATATAGCCGTGACGCACCACAGGCAGGTGCGCCGCGCCTATCCCACATAGCCGTGACGCACCAGTGGCTCGGTGCGTCGCGGGTATGCCTCGGAGGCTCGCCACCCCGGCCCCACACATAGGCGCGACACACCATATGTTTGGTGCGCCGCCGGTAAGGCTATAGGCGCGACGCACCAAACCGTGGTGCGCCACGGCTATTAGGCGTGACGCGCCGTAATGCTGGTGCGTCACGGGTATCATCACTCCTATAGCTGTTTTTCTAGTAGTGTGATTCTTTTGAAGAGAAAATTAAAAAAAACCTATGTTAGTTTGCTTGCATAATAGTGATAGTAATGTTATTAGCGTTAATTCTTTGAACACCATTATTTCTAATGCGATGGAAAATTCTAAGCTTGGGGAAGCTAGTTTTTATGAAAATGATCTTCTTTGTTCCTAGCTTTAGAGGAGAAAATTTGCTCTGATGATATTTTATCTCCCATATGTGATAATTCTAATGATACTTGTGATATTTTAAATCCACCTACTAAAAGTATTCCTTTTAAAATACCTATGAAAATTGTTGAACGTGTTATGAATAACTGCTATTTTGGAGATGGAACTGTCCATCCCGGTGATCATTTACTCTTTATACATGAATTATGGGAGTTTGTTCAAGTGTGCAGGTATTTCAATGGACCAAGTTAAGAGGAAGCTATTCTCTTTGTCACTTAAGGAGAAAGCAAGGGAGTGGCATGAGCTACTAGACGATCCTCATCATTCAGAGTGGAAGGAGCTTGAATCTCTATTTTACTCTAAATTTTATCCTCCTCATGAAATGCATTTAGATAGGAATTACATTTATAATTTTTGTCCTCGTGATGGAGAAAGCATTGCTCAAGCTTGGGGGAGACTAAAAAAATTAATACTCAAATGTCCTAACCATGAGATTCCTGAGGAAATAATTGTTACTAATTTTTATGCAAGGCTTTAAGGACATTGCAAGGATTATATAGATGCCTGTTCAGAGGGTTCTTTCACAAGTAAGAAGGTTGAAGCTAAGTGGAATCTTCTGAAAACAATTCAAAACAATACTGAAGATTGGGATAACGACAAAGGTAAAGAATCATGTATAAACTATGAGTATGATTGCATTAAGTTGTTTGCTGAAGCTGCTGATTTTCAAGAGCTTAGTTCTAAATACGGTATTGATCCTCAAATTATTGTTGATTACTGTAGAGCCTTTGCTTCTCATCTCAATGTTCCTAAAGAAAATTGGGACATGTACCATGAACCTTTTAAACACACTTGCATGAAAAATGGAATTTTCATTAATGATTGCAATAAATATGCTCAAACTTGTGAAAGTACTATTTCTTATAAACATGTTAATTTTTTGGAGCACTTAGATATTGTGAAAAGAATCAAATCGAAGAATAGTATTGTATCCATCACAAGAATGAAAAAACTAGAACGTGGGACAGGGCTCTAAATAATCTTGGTGAAAAATTTTGTGCCCTCTGTCCTTTTATCTGTGAACTTTGCTATAAAGTGGGTCATTTCAATTTTCAATGCTCAGGCTATGATGATAGCCTTTCGAATCCAATGAGTACTGCAAGTTTGTATTGTGATGACATGATCACTCCTAATCAGCTGCGGTGACCCAGCACACCACTGCATGTGCAGTGCACAAGTCGTTGACATGATACTCACAGAAGGACTTATCTGTGAATATTACATCCCTCAGCGTGGTACACCAGAAACATAGCAGGTCCAAGCAAAGCTATATGATACAAACATTGTTCATTACAAACTCTCTAGAATCTCTTTGATGAATCAAAGAAGATCTCATGCAAATGAAACATCAGAAGAAGGAAGTCGAAGCTCCAAGCTGGAGAAGAACTCTAGCTTAGAACCTACTCCACTATGGTTGATGTCAGCCCTAATCTATGGCTTGTGAGAATCTAAGTTCATGAATGGTCACCTCCTCCAACTAGGTAGCTTGTCCTCCACCATCATTTTTGATGGAGTTGCTTCATCGGTTAAGTAGTATAGGACTCCTCCTAGCTTCATGAGATAGCGATGGCTTCCCAATGAAGACTTCCTTAGGGCTTCAACTCTAAGCAGGGGGTCAAACGGGAACGAATAAGTAACGCGCGTTACTCAACAAGTTCATGATATACGGTGGGTAGTTTGCTGCACTAACTACAGCTTTAGGCTCGAAAGAGTCATAGGCTAATGCAAGGTTTTTGAAAATCTTTATTCAATAGGTTGCTTTTAATTTAGAAGACTATGCCCGGCAGATCTTCACAGGACTAGAACTTCATGGAGTTGCCTTTCCTGTGGCGTTCGCAACTCCTTCCCGGAACAGGGGGTAACATGCCACATCCTTTTACACTCTTCAGAGGTGCGTTACTTTACCCATAGGCGATCAAGACCATGTTGCACAACCAGGTGTACATTCCTGTCCACTCCCACCCAGGTTTGGGGCCCGGTTGATGATCCAAGCCAAACCATGCTTCTCCGAACAACACATTCCCACCCATTACTGCCAACCAGGTGTACATTCCTGTCCAATCCCACTCAGGTGTTAACCCCTGATTCCACCCCTCATGATGGATATCTAGGCGCCCCGGGCAGAACATCATAGACCCCAGAGTGTGTGGGAATTAAGGGATCCCACCTATGTGCATGCAGCCTCGTAAGACCTACATCGTATGGCTCTGGCAGCCCGTTGACATGTGAACGGGAAAATATCACAGCTGACGCACAACACATTCCCACCCATTTCTGCCAACCAGGTGTACATTCCTGTCCAATCCCACTCAGGTGTTAACCCCTGATTCCAGCCCTCATGATGGATATCTAGGCGCCCCGGGCAGAACATCATAGACCCCAGAGTGTGTGGGAATTAAGGGATCCCACCTATGTGCATGCAGCCTCGCAAGACCTACAACGTATGGCTCTGGCAGCCCGTTGACATGTGAACGGTAAAATATCACAGCTGACTTACTCGCCCCATACAAGACCCATGGTTAACGTGCTATTTATTGCGCAAGAATCCTGACGACATTTGTTGTTAATTCCTAGGTAATACTTTCCCATGCAGATGGAACCTTCCTTTGACCTATTCATCTTACCATGGTTCCATCCACCCACCAAACAGAACACTACCACTAGGGTAGTCATTCAAGTAGTCATATTATTATAAAAATAGGATCATGCATTCTTTTGAGAATAAGTGGTAATACGATAGGGTTTTTGCAAATAGTCCGTTAGGAAATACTGTAAAGGATATGAGCAAGTGATGAAGTTGCCTGAGATAGAAATAATGACAATAATCCATGTCTTCGGGTTCGAGGGTCGCGTAGAGAAATCCCGAGATCTGAAAGATAGCAAAGTAGTCCCGGTAAGGACTACCGAAAACACTGGCAAGATGATACATGCATAGTAATGAGATGTGATGACCCACAAGTATAGGGGATCACAACAGTCTTCGAGGGAAATAAAACCCAAATTTATTGATTCGGCACAAGGGGAGACAAAGAATATTTATTAGCGTTAACAACTGAGTTGTCAATTCAGCTGCACCTGAAAGTAGACTTGCTCGCAACAATTTATCAGTGGTAACAGTTTTATAGCAGCAATAGAAATAAAATAACAACAATAGTAAAATAATAACAACAGTAGCAATCGCGAAAAACAGCAGGATGGGAAGTGCCGTAGGCATAGAGGGAAATGATGGACGAGCGTTGCATGGATACCATAGGTCATGTAATAATCTAACATGGGCATCTATTCTATTATTATATACTAAAAGCAATATACGGAACTAGGACGGAGACATCACGTTAATCCACATAGGCTAGAAATATATAATCCGTTGATTTTGATAGTGATGGTTGAGTTTAAAAGATGAAAAAGTTACGTACAACATTAATTGGGTACGAAAGTCGTTTTCAACACGTACAACTAAATCACGTCATGATCTTTAAAAAAGGAAAATCATATTATGTGATTGTACGTGCACATGTTTAATATATGGGCTAATATATAAGGACACGTCCGACTGACCAAAGAAACGTATGGTGACCGTGTCAATAATACATGAAAATACTACATATCGCATAGTTGTAGTGTGTCATGTTTGGGGTACATGGCAGAGTCCAAGTAAAACACAACTTGGAAAACAGTTCACACGTAACAAAGTCCTGCTTGATTTGGTTCACGTAACAGTCCTACTTGATTTGGACTAGTATCTCTTAATATCTTGGCCAACTTGAGTTATTTGGACTATCTAGACCTGCACAAATCAGGTAACTAGCTGCTTGAATTAGGACACGGTAGAGATAAAAAACGGTAAGTACTGAGCGTCCTCCGGAGGATCGGAATTTCCGATCCTCCGCCTCCTGCGCTTGACATGTGTCACGGGGCCACTCACGTACATGCACATCGAACAGAAAAAATAAAAGTCAAAGCGCGTCCATCTTAGTGTCCTCTCTGGTCGCAAACAACGCTCATCCCGGTTGCTCATCCTCGCAGAAAAACGCTCATCCCGTGGCCGGAGAAGATCGCCAGAGAAGACGTCGCCAGAGAAGCTCCGCCGCAACTTAGCCAACTAACGTCGATAGCAACACATGGCGCCGTGGGGAGCATCTGTGTGTACAGTCGGCAACATCGCCACACGCCGTTGGTAGCAACACCACACGCCGCCGGGTAGCAACTCCAAATTGCTATTATTGCTCTACGGATTTGCATCTAAAATAAAACAAACTGCTACAACAGGTACAAATATTTGCACCAGAAAAATAGAAAATTGCTATAAATAGACAAGTGAATTTGTATCACATGAGAAAAAATTTGCTATAAATCTTCAAAAAAAATTGCTACAGAAGTTACAAAAATTTGCGCAAAATTCGAAAAAAGAACAATCTATCAAAAAATAAAATTGCTACAACAGATCCGCGAATTTGCATCAGCAGGAAAAAAAAGGTGCTGCAAAACTTCGACATATTGCACACAAAAAGTAAAAATGCACACAAAAATCAGCGAAAAAATGCTCTGCAGCACCACTACAGACCTATGGGAGCACTGCTGCCCTCTCATGGCAGCACCACCGCTACCGTTGAAGGGCGGTAGCACCGCCATCCCCATGGAAGCACCGGCCCCGAGATCTAGCAGCACTACAGCGCACCGCTGATCCATGGAAGCAAACTCGCTTCCCCGCAGTTAGCATCGTCGTTGAGCGCTGGCAGCGCCTGGTCCCGACAGATCCGGCTCGACGGGCGCATGCTCCGTCCGCCCCTTGCAGAAGCACTGCTGGTGCTCTTCACAACAACGCAGGAACAACACCTAGGGCTCCTCACGACGCCTGGAGCAGCACCCAACGCTCCTCACGGGGCCAAGGCTATGGTGGTGGATTCTATTTTCGAGAGCCGGCGAGAGGAACAAGAAAGGGGAAACGAACGGACGGAAGAAACGAATGAGTGGACGAAAGCGACGGCGAAGAGATAAGGCAGGGTCTTGTGTCGTGGTGGGGCCATCACCGCTTCGCTCTCTCCCCTCGTGGGACGTGTGTCGCTGCGAGAGCGAGGAGGACGCGCGGACGCGATCCTCCGGGGGGTACGAAGCGTTTTCCATAAAAAAAGAGGGCACGGATGGAAGACATCCATGCCGTGCTATACATTGGACGCTAGAAGGACATGAATGAGTATATACAAATACTCTGAAATATATCAATATTGCTAATTAAAAAATCTAAAAATTGATAGCTAAAAAATAATTTTTAATCTGCATGTCTAAAGATAAAATAAAAACTTAAAAGTGATAGCACCGATATAATGTCAGGCATGGATTAAGTATGTGGTCAATATGGTCAGATGATGATAAATAATTCCTCTATATCTAATGAAACAGTATGGCTAGAAAATAAACATTCTTTTCAGCTTATCCAAATAGACATTCCATTATGATTAAGTATCACCTATTTTACATTATAAATAAAGAAAACAATCCACTCCCTAAATTTAGAAATAATTGTATTTATAGATTTTTTTCTTATACAAAATTTTAAAGTTGTCCAACTTATTAGAAAAATAATAATATTGCCTGTACCAAATTAATATAACTAGATGCATCTTGGAATGTAGTTTCATTATAAAGTAGTTTAAGATATTTATTAAATTTTCTATGAAATGGTTTAAACAAAAAAATAATTGATGAACTACAGAACTTGGAAGTACTCCTTTTATATGAACAGGAGGAGTACGGACTCAAATTCTCACAAAAGCATAATATCGAAACTCTAGTCATCTTGTGGACCCCTTTATTAGTATACCATAACTTAAGTCTTCATAGTCATACCCAACTGAGATCCAACCCACATTCAATTCTGCACGCCTACAGTAAAAAAAATAGAAGCATAATCTGTGGTAGTACTTTTTGACACAAAACATGTCTTAAAATATCATGGCGAGGCATAATCCATTAGAATGACATCCCAAAAAATGTAAAGAGAGAGATAGAGAGATATATCAAGATAGGTTAGAAAGGTAAAGAAGCTTTACATATTTAGTTCACCAAAGGATTAACGCTTTATTCGTTCCAATTAACACTCCACCTATCAAATTGTTTTGAAATAAAAAAATTCTATGACTAGCAAACAAACAGATATCAATTATTCTTGCTTTTGAAAATTTTATTTTGAATTATTTAGAAGATGTTCATCACAACAATCATGTTTCACACATTCTACCATTAGTATTTTCAGTGAAACTACAAAAACTAATTTCATGATAATTAAAGCCGTGATAAAATAATTGAAAAGTTCCAGTTTATCGCAATTATAGATCATGATGCCCTCGCATTTGCGAGGGCCGCCCTGCTAGATGAAGACAATAATAATAAAGCATCCAACTTCTAGGCAAACCATAGGCATGTGTTCCAATATAGTCATACATGCTCGCAATGAGAAACTTGCACAACATCTTTTGTCCTACCAGCCCGTGGCAGCGGGGCCTCTAGGAAAACTACTGGTAATTAAGGTGTTCCTTTTAATAAAGCACCATAGCAAAGCATTAACACTACATGAACACACGTGATCCTCACATCACAACCATCCCCTCCGGTTGTCCCAATTTCTGTCAGTTTGGGACCTCTGGTTCCGTACAATGACATGTGTAAACAACTTGCAGGTATGATGAAGAAACATAATTATACTCATGAAACAATAACATGTTCAGATCTGAAATCATGGCACTCGGGCACTAGTGACAAGCATTAAGCATAACAAGTTGCAACAACAGTACAAAACACTAACAATGGATACTAGGCACTATGCCCTAACAATCTGGCATTATTACATGATCAATCTCATCAAATCCCTTCCATCCCTCTCATCCTACAGCGGTGTCACAAACACATGGACGGGGGAATCATGGATGGTTGATGGAGAAGAGGTGGCACTGTCGATGGCGATGATCTCCTTCGAATCCCCGTCCCGGCAGGGCGCCAGAACAGGAATTTCTAATCCCCGAATCGAGTTTCGAGGTGGCGGCGGCGCTCTGTTGTGTTTCTGTGGAATATGACGAACCCCCTCGGTTTTTAGGTTACGGGGCATATGTAGTCGAAAGGGGAGTCCGAGGGGGTGCCGGGGTGGCCCACACCTATAGGCGGCGCAGCCAAGGAGGGGCGCCAGGGGGTGGTGTGGCCCCCTCCGGGCCCCCCTCTAGGACTCCTTGTGGCTCCTGGGGTCTTCTGGTGTTTTAAGATCAATGGGATCTTTTCTGGGCAATTTCTCGAAAGTTGATTTTTCTGCACAAAAACGAGACACCAAGGTAATTCTGCTGAAAACAGCATTAGTTCGTGTTTGTGGTATCCAAAACTCACAAGTTCATAGGAAAACAATAAGAAAAGTGTTCGAAAAAGGAGATACATTTTGGACGTATCAACTCCCCCAAGCTTAGCTTATTGCTTGTCCTCAAGCAATTCAGTGACAACTGAGTGTGATAAAAGACTTCTACGAACATATTTGTTTCATATGATGTAAATATACTCACGATATGATCAAGTGCTGAGGAAATTCATAATAAGATGTATGGAAGATAAAAGTCACCTAGTAGTTATGCAATCCATGAAGAGATGCCAACAAACTAATAATAAACAAAATGAAGTATATCAATATGTAGGATTGCAATGCTCATAATAGGGTATGATAAAGTGTACTCGATTGCCCTTAATAATGGAGTAAAACATAAATTATAGGGCACCTCTGAAGTTCAAATGAAGACTAGCCAAGATACAAGCATCAAAGTTATACCACAATCAATCGTGTTTTGGGACAAGCACATTGCACTAAGAATAACAACCATGCTCTCAAGAAGGTGCATAAAGCGAGAAGGTGAAGACTCAACATAAAAATAAAAGAAAGGCCTTTCGCAGAGGGATGCAAGGATTAACTCATGTGCTAGAGCTTTCATTTTATTAAACAGAGGTATTGAAAACATTTTTAAGAGAGATGTATGCTTATGTCAACGAATGGTAAACAGACAATACAGTACGTCACAAGCCAACAAGACTTCACAAGAGCGGCTCCCATAGAAGGACGCATCTGGTTAGAATGTCATCCCTCTTTCTCTTTTGTTTACAGAATTATGATTTGACTGATAAATCAGGGGGGAAATAGTAAAGAGAATTTGTTGTATTACTTTGGGGCTGGGAACCCTGCTGCCAGCTCTTCTATCAATTAGATACGCGGATGAAGCCACTAGTCTAGGGTGTGAAATCCAATCAACAAGTGAGATAAAGATTCTCTATTTACGACCTCATGAGCTAAAATAGGGGCACAAAACAGGAATAGTTTTTTCGAAGGTTTTAAAGGTAGCACACGAGAAATTTACTTGGAGTGATAGTTAAATACCACATATATAGGTATGGTGGACACATTTGCAAACTTTGGTTTTGGGAGTTGGATGCACGAGTAGAGCTCTGTAACATCCCAAGTATGAAAAATAGCCATTAGAATGTTTGCTCTCTGTTATTTTATGTTTTGCATCATGACATCATGTTCATTGCATTTGTTTTGCTTGTTTTCCATTTGTTTTCCTCTGTTTTCATTTGTTTTCCTTTGTTTTCTATTTGAATTTCAAATCAAATTTCAAACCTTTTGTTTCATACTTGTGATGTTACAATTTCCAAAATGAATATTAAAATCAAACTAATCAATTGTTCCCATTAAACTATAAATTTCAAACCATCAAATTGTTGAAGTTTCAATAACTCATTTAATAGCAAATTCACTTAATTCAAATTCCTTTCAAATTCAATTATATTTCCAAAACAGCAACTATTTTGAACTTTATGAAAATTACAAAACAACTCAATCCTTTGTTTCAAATAAACTTGATTTCAAAAGCTTTTAAATTGTTTAATGTCACCCTTATTCATCTAATATCAAAATTATTTAAATTCAATTAAATTTATAAACAGCACCATTATTCAATTTTTTTCTTGAAAATAAAAGTTACACATGCTGCTGTTACCAAAATCCAACTATACAAAAAATTTATCTAGTTTTCTAACCCTCAAACCCACTCCTTTTCTCTCTTTTCCTTTGAGCAAAAAAAAAAACAAACAGAAACAAAAAAATAAAAAAAAAGAGAGAGAGAGAGGGGCAGGCCAGCCAGGCCCAGCCCATCTCCCCCTCAGGCCCAATACCCCTTCGATCCCTTCTTCAACCTCTGTATGGATTTCATCCGTGCTACCCACGTAGCAGAGGGTAGCAGCGAACGGCCATCACCACCTCCTCCCCCCTATAAACCTAGCTCGATGCCCTAGTTCCCCTCTGCCCTACCTTCTTCCTCCTTCTCCCTCTCCCCCGCCTCCATTCTTCTCCTCCCCTCTGCTCTCTTCTCTCTGTACCCCTTTTTCTCTGAACCTGTACCACACCCGAAAATCCCCCTCCTCCCTCCGGCGATCGCCGTCGGTGGAGACCCCCTCCGGGCGAACTGGGGCCGGGAATGGGTCCCCCCCGGCGCCCTCTTCTTCCTCGACCCCGCGGCGAGGGCCGGGAAGGCCTGTGGCGCCGCCGCCATCCTCTCCTCGCCGTCGGCCGTCTCCCTGCTCCGCCCCGACGTGCGCCTCCTCCTGTACTTCCCTCGAGGTGAGCGCATCACCTCCCCCTATCCCCCTCGTCTCTCCTCCCTCTCCTCCATCCCCTCCACTCCCGCGAGCGTGCCTCCCTGCCTCCTCTCCGGCGAGCACACCACGCAGCAGCCGATCGCCACCGTTCGGGTTCAGTTGGTTAACTGAACCTTAAAATTCAGTAACGCCCCGCTGCTGAACAATATCCTCCTCGCTCACGACCCCCTACTGTCAACAAACGATCGAGTACCGCACTGGCAGCACCCCTTGCGCACCAGCAGGAGATCGTGGGTTCGAGTTCCCCCTCCCACAGATAAAAACCAAACTTTTTATTTCTTTTGTTTTGATACAGAGACTTCACAGAATGACACCCAGGTCCCTGTTAATTAATTCTAGGTCCGTGAAAATATTTTCTATATCCCTGGATATTGTTTAAATGGCAGAATAATACCTAAACTTCAAAAATGCATAACTATTTCATTTCAATTCCAAATTCAACATTTTAAATATGTATTCTGTACCAAATTGAATTCTCTACCCAAATATAAAATTTGTTTACTGTTTTGAATATTTTAAATTGGTGAAATATTTGAAAACTTGTTCAATTCACTTAATTTTGCAAAATTCATAACTTGGGCATAAAAATTCCAAATTCAACAAACTAAATATGTTTTCCATCCCATTTTTCATGTACTTTGCAAATATCAACTTTGTTTTCTGTTTTGAATAATTTAAATTGCTGAAAACAACTGTTTCTTAATTAATGCATTTAAAATTGCCAAATTAATAACTTGCTCATTTTAAATCCATTTTCAACAAATAAAATATGTTTTCCATGCTAAATTAAACCACCTTTCCAAATATAAACTTTGTTTCATGTTTTGGATAATTAAAATTGGTTAAATAATTTAAACCTTGTTTAAATCATTTAATATTGTTAAATTCATAACTTGGTCAAATTAAATTCCTTTTGAACATATAAAATATGTTTTCCAACCATAAAAGTATAAAATTTTCAAATATGAATTTGAATTAATATTTTGAACAAATAAAATTTAAATAATATTCATACTTGAATTAAATTCAATTAAATCTTGTTTAACTTGTTTAATTCATAATTAATTCATCTTAATTCCTTTTTCAATAATTGAAACATGTAATCCACCTAAAATTTTGTGTACTTTCCAAATATGAATTTTGTTAATTGTTTTGAACAATTTAAAATTGATGAAAACAACAAATGCTTGTGTAACACCTTTAAGGAACCAAAATTCCATAACTTAATAACTAAAATTCTAAACTTGGTAAACCTTATTTTAAATTGTTCCTATGGTTGTTATTTTTATGTTTTCGTCATCCATGCATCATGCTAATCCACTTTCACCTGTTGGTTAGTTGTAAAACAATTATTCCAACCTTAATTCATGGGCTTTCCATATGCAATCCAATTGCATATGGGTCCATTTAAACATGTTATCTTGTCAACTAGTTTATTTTGATGCATCAATTAAATGGTCATGCATCATCCCATGATTGTGCACTATGCCATGTTATTGATTGTTTGTCTCTCTGCGTTGTTTGTTTGCTTCTTCTCGGATAAACGATGACGTTGAGACCGACGATACTTACGACACCCCTTCTAAGGATCTAGCTCACTACCAGGCTGCTGAGTTTGCAGGCAAGTATTCACTCACATGAACCATTGTGTTCCTTTCAACATTGGATACCGATACTTTCCGTTGTCTATTTTGCTAGCCTTAGGAATCGTTGCTTGTGTTCGATCCTATCACATGTTATCCTTTAACCCTGATATAGCCTCACCTCCATACCTATAACCCCTTTGCTTGTTGCCCGTGTCTTACTAGCATGCTTAGGGTTGTTTCTGCTCGAGTCTGTTACCTGTTACTTTCTGTTACTACATCTTTATGTTCTGGGGCTCGATGTTTAAACAATCAACCTCCTAATGTTTGAGGTAATAATAATTTGATGATAAGGCACCGGCAGGAGGCCCGGCGTGGTTTTGAGGCCTGCTAGTGTCGACCCTAATTAGGAAAAGGGTCTTGTCTACTGATCCATGATGAGCGCACTAACCGCATGTGGGAAGCGTGTATGGGCGCCCCCCTCAATTTGATTCGATTCGCATCTCGTCCAAATCGCCACACTTAGTTCGGGCTTTCCATTTGATGCATGCATGTGCAGGTGCGAACCCTTGGCGCCAGGGTGGAACTTTTGTAGTCGGCATTTAGGACGGCGTGGTCTTAGAGTGCTATGAGGGTCCCCTTTTCTTTGTGGGGCTCGATTAGCCGTGCACGCACAGCATGTGGTTCTTTGGGCTTGATGCGAAGAAGAATTGAGTTGTGTTGAGTGCCCCGCTTGGTGGGAAAGGCCTTCCCATCTGGCGGGTTATTCTTACATGTACGGCCAAATTGGTGCACCCCTGCAGGGATAAATCTTCTCGAGAAGCCGTATTTTCCGCGGTTATGGATGACTTGGTGAAAGTACTGGCTAACAAGTACTCAGAACAACTTACACCTAACTAATGATAACTTGACTAGTAATAGTCTTATTGACACAACAATTTGACCCCTCATTAATCCAACTGTGTGAGTTATCCTCGGATTGCTTCTTTGGATAAGGGGCGAGATCCAGGATGGGTTTGTTTGAGGTTAGTTGGTAGGTTGGTTACGATACGCTATCTTATCTCCTTTCTGTTAGCCGGAAGTTCTAGCATGTTTCTGTAGTTGGTTAGAGCAGCCCGCTGCAGCATCTTTTGTATCACCCCTTTTCTTCCGTTGAACCGAAAGCATCTGTGCTTGATGTTGTTGGGTACACTTTGGTGAATTGTGAGTCTTGCTTGCGAGTACGTTTATGTACTGACCCCTTTGGGGCTATGGTTTCCGCAGACTACGTTTCCGAGGATCCCCATGGTGGCTACTACGTGGAGTTTGACGAGACTGCTGACGAGTAGACAGCGGACCCGGGCAGGATCCGAGACTTTGTGGATGGGCTCCGTCTTTTCGTTTCCGGCCTCTTAGGCCTATTTGGATCTTGTCTTAACTCAGACATGTTGAATGCTTCCGCTGTGTTGTAATGATGAATTGTTGGGACATGTGTCCTCTGGATGATTGTATTTGCTATCTCTGCTCTAGTGAGAGCTATTTGCAGCTTATTTCAATCTTTTGTGTCGTAGAGATCTGTTGTGATATCACTTGTTCCAATGCCGTTGACGTACCATGTGTGTATGTTTTGAAGTACGTCAATGGAAGTATCTGGATTTCTATGGGATGGTTTACGCAGACGATGAATAGTAAGAGAATGGTTGTCACACGTTTACGTGTTGGCCTGCTCATATTGAGATGCGGGTGCCGGTATGCCCCGTAAGCCATTTATCTACTGTTAACGGACTGTGAGTATCCCCCAGAAGTCCGGGTGCGACAAATGGTATCAGAGCCTGTCTGCCTGTAGGATCCCTTTTACTGGTCGCAGTTGAGTCTAGAAACTATTTTGTAGCTATATAGGAAAAATGAAACGTGAGAGTAGGAATTCTGCCATTTTATTTCTTTCCCCACCCACCCTCCCTTTTCAGGTAAGGAAGTGCAACGTTGTTTTCCCTTCTCATCTAAACTTTCAAGTTAGGATTTCACGTATCCTGGTTTCTCTAGGATGGTTATATCTACTAGACCATAGGAATGGAGGTGGTTGTGACATGATTTATCATGTTGCCTACTCACGATTGAGAACGGAGGCGTGTAAGCCCCGGAAGCAGATCCTCTATTCCTTAAGCAGTAGATATTAATCCTTTAGAAGCCTGGATGGGTTTTTCCGTAGTACCTCAGGAGTGTTTTGATCTCGTGTTTTCCCGATGTTGCTTCGATATCCTGTTCTTCTCAACATCATTTTCGTCCGTTGAAACATTGTTGTTGCTTCCACTTCAGTTCTGCTACCGGCGTCTAATCAATAACTCTGTTCCACCCTTCTAGCCAGATAGTCTATTCTCCAAATGAATCAAATTCCATTCAGCTATACACCCTCGATGCAAAACCTCTCCCTTTACTTGAAAATATTCCGGTGGTTTCCAAATCCCCTGACATCTTTCCAGAAGAGTTGCCAGGAATGCCTATCATCTTGAAATTCCAGAAAAACTATCGAAGGTGCACGATATGTTTCACGTGTCACAGCTCAAGAGGATCTTCGCAAGAAGTATCCGGACCTTTTCTTTTCTCAGTAGGAATCTCGGGGCGCGATTCCTTCAAGGGGCGTTTTCTAACATCCCAAGTATGAAAAATAGCCATTAGAATGTTTGCTCTCTGTTATTTTATGTTTTGCATCATGACATCATGTTCATTGCATTTGTTTTGCTTGTTTTCCATTTGTTTTCCTCTGTTTTCATTTGTTTTCCTTTGTTTTCTATTTGAATTTCAAATCAAATTTCAAACCTTTTGTTTCATACTTGTGATGTTACAATTTCCAAAATGAATATTAAAATCAAACTAATCAATTGTTCCCATTAAACTATAAATTTCAAACCATCAAATTATTGAAGTTTCAATAACTCATTTAATAGCAAATTCAATTAATTCAAATTCCTTTCAAATTCAATTATATTTCCAAAACAACAACTATTTTGAACTTTATGAAAATTACAAAACAACTCAATCCTTTGTTTCAAATAAACTTGATTTCAAAAGCTTTTAAATTGTTTAATGTCACCCTTATTCATCTAATATCAAAATTATTTAAATTCAATTAAATTTATAAACAGCACCATAATTCAATTTTTTTTCTTGAAAATAAAAGTTACACATGCTGCTGTTACCAAAATCCAACTATACAAAAAATTTATCTAGTTTTCTAACCCTCAAACCCACTCCTTTTCTCTCTTTTCCTTTTAGCAAAAAAAAAAAAACAAACAGAAACAAAAAAAGAAAAAAAGAGAGAGAGAGGGGCAGGCCAGCCAGGCCCAGCTCATCTCCCCCTCAGGCCCAATACCCCTTCGATCCCTTCTTCAACCTCTGTACGGATTTCATCCGTGCTACCCACGTAGCAGAGGGCAGCAGCGAACGGCCATCACCACCTCCTCCCCCCTATAAACCTAGCTCGATGCCCTAGTTCCCCTCTGCCCTACCTTCTTCCTCCTTCTCCCTCTCCCCCGCCTCCATTCTTCTCCTCCCCTCTGCTCTCTTCTCTCTGTACCCCTTTTTCTCTGAACCTGTACCACACCCGGAAATCCCCCTCCTCCCTCCGGCGATCGTCGCCGGTGGAGACCCCCTCCGGGCGAACTGGGGCCGGGAATAGGTTCCCCCCGGCGCCCTCTTCTTCCTCGACCCCGCGGCGAGGGCCGGGAAGGCCTGTGGCGCCGCCGCCATCCTCTCCTCGCCGCCGGCCGTCTCCCTGCTCCGCCCCGACGTGCGCCTCCTCCTGTACTTCCCTCGAGGTGAGCGCATCACCTCCCCCTATCCCCCTCGTCTCTCCTCCCTCTCCTCCATCCCCTCCACACCCGCGAGCGTGCCTCCGTGCCTCCTCTCCGGCGAGCACACCACGCAGCAGCCGATCGCCGCCGTTCGGGTTCAGTTGGTTAACTGAACCTTAAAATTCAGTAACGCCCCGCTGCTGAACAATATCCTCCTCGCGACCCCCTACTGTCAACAAACGATTGAGTACCGCACTGGCAGCACCCCTTGCGCACCAGCAGGAGATCGTGGGTTCGAGTTCCCCCTCCCACAGATAAAAACCAAACTTTTTATTTCTTTTGTTTTGATACAGAAACTTCACAGAATCACACCCAGGTCCATGTTAATTAATTCTAGGTCCCTGAAAATATTTTCTATATCCCTGGATATTGTTTAAATGGCAGAATAATACCTAAACTTCAAAAATGCATAACTATTTCATTTCAATTCCAAATTCAACATTTTAAATATGTATTCTGTACCAAATTGAATTCTCTACCCAAATATAAAATTTGTTTACTGTTTTGAATATTTTAAATTGGTGAAATATTTGAAAACTTGTTCAATTCACTTAATTTTGCAAAATTCATAACTTGGGCATAAAAATTCCAAATTCAACAAACTAAATATGTTTTCCATCCCATTTTTCATGTACTTTGCAAATATCAACTTTGTTTGCTGTTTTGAATAATTTAAATTGCTGAAAACAACTGTTTCTTAATTAATGCATTTAAAATTGCCAAATTAATAACTTGCTCATTTTAAATCCATTTTCAACAAATAAAATATGTTTTCCATGCTAAATTAAACCACCTTTCCAAATATAAACTTTGTTTCATGTTTTGGATAATTAAAATTGGTTAAATAATTTAAACCTTTTTTAAATCATTTAATATTGTTAAATTCATAACTTGGTCAAATTAAATTCCTTTTGAACATATAAAATATGTTTTCCAACCATAAAAGTATAAACTTTTCAAATATGAATTTGAATTAATGTTTTGAACAAATAAAATTTAAATAATATTCATACTTGAATTAAATTCAATTAAATCTTGTTTAACTTGTTTAATTCATAATTAATTCATCTTAATTCCTTTTTCAATAATTGAAACATGTAATCCACCTAAAATTTTGTGTACTTTCCAAATATGAATTTTGTAAATTGTTTTGAACAATTTAAAATTTATGAAAACAACAAATGCTTGTGTAACACCTTTAAGGAACCAAAATTCCATAACTTAATAACTAAAATTCTAAACTTGGTAAACCTTATTTTAAATTGTTCCTATGGTTGTTATTTTTCTGTTTTCCTCATCCATGCATCATGCTAATCCACTTTCACCTGTTGGTTAGTTGTAATACAATTATTCCAACCTTAATTCATGGGCTTTCCATATGCAATCCAATTGCATATGGGTCCATTTAAACATGTTATCTTGTCAACTAGTTTATTTTGATGCATCAATTAAATGGTCATGCATCATCCCATGATTGTGCACTATGCCATGTTATTGATTGTTTGTCTCTCTGCGTTGTTTGTTTGCTTCTTCTCGGATAAACGACGACGTTGAGACCGATGATACTTACGACACCCCTTCTAAGGATCTAGCTCAGTACCAGGCTGCTGAGTTTGCAGGTAAGTATTCACTCACATGAACCATTGTGTTCCTTTCAACATTCGATACCGATACTTTCCGTTGTCTATTATGCTAGCCTTAGGAATCTGATGGAGAGATGATAACCCGGTAGGCCAACGCCAAGGTGCAACCCGGCCCAAAGGACGCTGCGCAGGATCCGGCTAAGGATAAGAGAACTTCTAGAAGGCCCAAGTTCATAGGCCTGGTAACCCGGATTGTGGGTTACGATAAGAAAAGCTAGGGTTTGTATGCAGTGTCCGGGTAGGATTCAGGGTGCGCCTTGGAGGGAAAACCAGGGGGTCTGGGTGCTTTATAAACCGGCCCCTAGGACTAGTTGAGGGGGATCCAAGAGTTCTAGCAATATCGCCTGATATCGAGCATCCAGTGTAACACGAGAGTTGAGTTCATATATCGAGATCGGAGACTCGGCGACTTGATTGCCGGCTACCAGATCGAGTACCATCATGTTTTCCTCTGAGCTAAACCCTCTCCCAAATGCCTGTGTCGTCTTGCCCCAAGATCAGTTACCCCCGGTAACGTCTGCCGTGATTATCCCACGACAGTTGGCGCCCACCGTGGGGCCTGCGTCCAAAGGTGTTTACATCACGGGAGAAGCTCGGAAGAACATGGAGAATCTAGTCATCGGCGAGATCTACATCGACCACGAAGGAGAGAAGAGGGTGGACGATTCCGGCTGGGGACCAGAGTCGGATCACCTTGAATCCGGATCTATCATGACAATCGGCCAGATCAGCGTCTTCATCGGTATGGTACGTACTTCCGGTTTGATCCCTGACGACTTTGGGTTTGATTCTGTGTCAGGGAAGACCACCTATATCCAATCAGATGGAGAAGAATCAGTTGGGACAACGGATCCAATGGAAGAACCCACCACGAAGAGGGAACAGTCAGAGGAGCCGGCATGGACCCCGCGTGGCCGGATCGAGAAAGAAGGTGATACCGAGTCTATCCTGCGCCTGCTGGAGAACCGGTACGAGGAAAATAGTAGCGAAGAGGAACGGTATGAATTCGCGCCAAGCATTGTGCGCCGGGTTGCGGTTTACACGGCTCCCGCGACCAATCTCAACCAGGAGAACGTAACCGCGGCCGGGGCCGCACAAGCGTTGACCCGGCAGCAGGGACCGGCTGACGGAAACCCGGTTCTGGCCCAGGTTGATGGATAGTCGGCATCGGTTACCAGCCAAGCGGCGGAAAACGAGTTACACGCGAACACGTTTGGATTCCTAGCAAACCGGACACCAGGAGCGGGTCCTTCCAATCCACAACATTCGACCCTGTTCGACAACAATCTGATCCTAGATCCGACAGTTCTTGCCACAGTTATCACTCCAGAGAACGTGGCGGAACGTGTTAGGGATTTGGACGTAGCCCGTCGTGCACTGGAGCAGCAGAGAAGGCAAGTAGAAGCAGAAAGACAAGGGATGGCCACACGACAACGCGAGCTCGATGCACTGGAAACCCGGCTCCGAGAGGAAACGACTAGAATACATCAAAGGCACCAAACCAGATTGCCAGCATTGGGAGGAGTCATAAACCCGGCTGCGCTATTTATCACGCCTCAGGATCAGCCGATCCCAGCGGCAAATCAAGGAACCGCCCCTCAGCCGACAACCGGAGGAGTACAACCGGTAGACACGCAGGCCGGGTTACCCGTACCATAGACTGGAGTTACTACCGGCAATACTGTACCACCACCACCACCACCACCATCACGTTTTCGCACACCAACGGGTCATTACAACAATCCCATGGACAACGTATACGCGACAACGCTTGCACTGAATCAAATCCCCGTGAGAGAGTCACCCCACGCAGAGGAGACCCGGCGGGCGATAGATATGCTGCGCACTGCGGTGGCACAACAAGTTAATTACCCAGATCACAGAAGTGGAATGCATGGGACACCATATGTCAGTCAACAGCGAGGTGATGCCGGCAATATCCAGACAAGTTCGGCACGACGAAGGGAAGAGCAGCAGCAAATGCCGCCTCCTCCACACATTCAGGTAGTACCAGCAGCATCAGCAGCACAGGCCATCGTGGACAGTTCCAGAGCCAGGAGAGCCGTGGCTGGGTCTGCGGTACATGGGCCACCAGCAGTACCGCGTCCAGCTGTACCCCCTGCAGGATCACACGTTTCCCGAGTAAGACCAGCTTCGACCATTCTTGCAGGACCTAAGTGTCTTTCGAATAGCATTAGGGCTGAACCTTACCCGGAAAAGTTCAAAGAACCGGGTAAAGTAGTGAATTATGAGCCGACTATGGATCCGGAAACATGGTTGAGCAGTTATGAGATGGCAATGTCGATTCGCAATGCGTCCGAGAATCTTCAAGCAAAATTCATGTATCTAATGATGTCAGAGGGAGCAGCAAAGTTATGGTTCACCAATCTACCGGAAGGATCTATCAAGTCATGGGGAGAATTGAAAACTGCGTTTATCAAGCACTTTCACGGGACGTGCAGAAAGTTATTCACTATTGATGACCTAGAGCGATGTGTTCAGAAGAAGGGAGAATCGGCGCGCAGCTGGGTGCGCCGGGTTATGGAAATACTTCATTCATCTACAGATATTCAGCCCAAGGATGCGCTGCAAGCTATGGCAAAGACCTGCAAATACACACCTTTAGTACAAAAGTTAACTCGCATGAAATCTAGTCGGAATGCTTCAGAGGTTACGATGGGAGAACTGATGGATGCATGCAACAAACACGCCGCAACGGACACTACGGAAGAGGAAACTGACGATAAAAAAGCAAAAGTAAATACAAGTAATAATGGAAGAACCGGCAATGGGTCAGCGCCGGGTAACAACGGAAACAGCCAGAACAAGCGCCCGTTTGAGGGAGGCTCCGAGTTTGTCGCCAACACTGAAGCCGGATCTTCAAGACCCAGGGCAGAAGGAAATTTCAATACTGGAAATCACAATGGAGGAAACTATCAAGGGCCACCAAGGCCGAGTAATAATTGGGACATCTTCAGAATGGCATGCCCGAAGCACAGCAGAAACGGTAGGCCAGCTAACCACTCCTTGGAGCAGTGCGCCGACCTACAGAGGTGGAAGAATGAGGAAGTGAACAGAGCCATGCGAGGTGCAGGTCGGGGAGGAGGACCGGGTCCAGGTGGAAACCCGGGCAACGGCCCACCCCCAGCCGGTAACCCGGCAGCCGGAAATCAAGGTAACAACCAAGGGGGAGCTGGAGGTTTCCAGGCCAACCCCAAGCAGTTGGGTCAATATCACGTGCATACTACAGGAAGTTCCAACAAGGACAAGAAGATACTAAAACAGGCGGTAAACTCGGTGTCCTCGGCTGTTCCAAGGTACCTGAGGTGGTCAGAACAGGACGTAACATGGAGCAGAAGGGATCACCCGGAAAGAATAGAACACCCGGGAGTTTTAGTATTGGTAGTTGTGTCGCAGGTCAATGGGTATGAACTGAAAAAGGTCCTGATGGACGGTGGAAGTAGCATCAATATACTATATTGGGAAACCTTTCTACGCATGGGTCTCAAGGAGTCTCAGCTACAAAAAAGTTCAACAATTTTTCATGGGATAGTGCCGGGTCACTCAGCGTGCCCCGAGGGAAAAATCGCATTGGAGGTAGCTTTTGGGGAATCAAAGGATAATTATCGAGTTGAGTGGCTCACTTTTGAGGTGGTCAAATTGCGCAGTCCTTATCACGCGCTATTCGGAAGGCCGGCTTATGCTAAATTCATGGCTAGGCCGTGTTATGTGTATCTACAGCTAAAAATCCCGGGTCCTAAACAGACCATCACCATACATGGAAGCCGGGACATAGCGGCTGAGTGCAATTGTGACGCCCCGAGATCGGGCACTATGCAGATTTCAGCCTTCCCGCCAAATCCGCATAATAACTGATTCCAGGTTGCCACTTATGATAACATTACAACAGTTCACGAATATTCCACAATTACCACAGAAACAGATAGATACAAGATGACTCAAACGAGTCAGGGATACAACTGATACAAAACAAAGTTCCAAATAACAGCGGAAGAAACAACATAGCGTCCGGCTACGGACAAGATACAAATTGGACTAAGAGTTCTGAAGATAACCGAGAGCGTCCAATCCCTGCCCAGGCCAAGCCGGAGGGATTCCCAAGCTAACGTCGTCAGACTTCAAACCTGTTGACTGCAATGTTGAATATGCAGCCACGAAAAAGGATTCGCGGGTCAGTACGGTTAAGTACTGGCAAGTGGATAACCCATACTCACAAGGTACCGGCGTAGCCAGTCATCACAAGATACAAATACTTTGGATTCAACGGAAGGGAAAGGATTATTGCAAATAAGCGACAGCGGGCTGCACCAACCAACTACAGAGACTCACTACAACATCCGGCTAAAAGAGGGGGGATAAGATAGCGTATCGGAACCAACTACAGCTACTCACCAAACAATACCCATCCAATGTCACCCCCTACTAAGGAAGCAACCCAAGGATAACTCACACGGTTGATTAATGATGGATCAAGTTATTGTGTCAATAAGACTATTACTAGTCAAGTTATTATCATTAGGTGTAAGTTGTCTGAGTACTTGTTAGCCAGTACTTTCATCAAGTAATCCATAACCGCGGAAAACACGGCTTCTCGAGAAGATTCATCCCTGCAGGGTGTGCTCCAGTACCCGTACACACTCAAGCCACCAACTAAAACTCAGGTTGGCTTGACACGACCCAAACCATCTCTACAACCCATCCTCAGAGCCACGGAGCTATAAGGTCCCAGCCACGCAGCCGAATACTCAGCGCAGGTGTGCAAAACTCCCGCAGGACACAACACCCCGGCACTACAGGCCTCACCCTACATGCATCATCATCATCATAACCAGTAACCATGGGGGCGCCTCCCATTATGCAAGGAGCAAATGGAACACCCGAACTAAGTGTGGCTCTTCGGACAAGCTGCAGATCAGGTCTAAGTCGAGGGGGGTCCCATACTACCACCCGGATGCGGTGAGCACGCTCATCATGGATCAGTAGACAAGACTCTTTCCTAGTTTCGACACTAGCAGGCTCCAAAACCCTAACCCGGGCCTCCTGCCGGGGCCTTAACATCAAATTATTATGTACCCCAGACATTAACAGTTTGTTGATTGAATTGAAACCCAACTATCAACTAACAGGTGATACGACAAAGGATAACAAGACTCGAGCACAAACAAACCTAAGCATGCAACTACGACACGAGGGCCAACAGGGTAAACAAACAACAGTTTATAAGGAAGTGGAAGGAAGGCTATATCATGGCTTCAGGGTAAACATATAATAGGATCGAGACACAAGCATCGTATCAACAGGCTAGAATAAGAACAACTGAAAGAATCGGTAACAAGTGATGAAAGGCAGCCATTTGGCAGCAAGTGAGTATACTTGCCTGAGATCCCGCAAGGTAGCAGCACTTGTCGTTGCTCACATCATCTCAACGTCCTATCCGGGAAGAAGCAACGAACCTCGAACAAACACCGGATGCAACAATTACTACTACGGCAAAAGATCCAGCATGATCCTATTTTATATGCATGGCATGGCAAGATGCAACAGGGGAAACAACTTAAGCAATTTAATCGGAACCGGAGTCCGGAGAAATAGGAATTGGTTCAAGTTGTTTAGCTAACCATCAAGTTAAATGTTGTTTAGCATGGAAAACAATAAAGTAGATGAGTTAGGCAATTTAAATGGAATGGGGCAACAGTTGGAATTAATTAGCCCACACATTCCATATGTTGTCATATAGATGAACATGCATAACAAGATCTAAAATACACAAGATAAGATGCAAACAGAGATATGGATGGCATGAACATGTTAATGACATGAAACTGATTGGAAAACATATTTTATTTGTTTGATTTGGAATTGAAATGAATTGGTTATGAATTTTGGTAATTTAAATTGCATTAAATAAGAGGTGAAACAATTATTCAATTTAATTGTTGCAAACCAGAAAACAAAGTTGATATTCAAGTGTGGCATGTGATTTTGGATGAAAAACATGTTTTGAGTATTTAATTTGGAGCAACCATTTGAAAGTTATTAATTATGCCATTTAATTAACCAAATTAAGGATTATTAAATAACATTAATTTTAATTGCCCAATTTGCAAAACAAAGTTGATAAACAGAAAGTACATTGAAGTTGGACTGAAAAACATATTTGATTTGTGTGATTTGAATTAATTATGAATTAATTATGGAATTAACCAATTTTGAGATGAATTGTTTAAATTTGAAATTTGAAACAACTTGAATTGTTCAAAACAGGAAACAAATTGCATATTTGAAAAGTACAGGAAATTTGGATTGGAAAACATATTTTATTTTCCAAAATTGGAGTTTATTTGCAATTTCTATGGATGTTTGAATTGCAGGGACTGATTTGTGATTTTTCAGGTACTGGACGGTGAAGAAAACGTGGGGATAGGGGCCCTTGTGAGATTGCTGCGCAAGAAAAGGGGGTCTGCACCGCGCGGTGGAAAATAGCCGAAAAAAAGGTGGAGGATTGCCTCCGTGAGGAGTCGATCCAGGGATCTCCTGGGTTGCAGCGCAGCAAGCCAACCAATAGGCTATTCAAGTTCTCGTGTCAGTAACCGGATCGGTGGGATTAAGAGGCGACCGACGCGGTACTGAATTTTTTTACACCGCGCTTTCAGAGAACAGAACGATCGATCGAGGACGACGACTGCGCCCACCGCTCGATGGCGGGGCGGACAGAGCAGGGGAAGGAGAGGGGCCTAGGCCGAGGTGGGGGCCTCACCGTGGCGTGCGGTCGCAGAAGGGACGCGAGGCGTCGGTCGTCGAAGGGAAGAGGAGCAGGGAGTTGCCATCGAGCGGAGAGGAAAGGAGGGCGCAGCGGCTCCCCGCCGGCGGCAAACGCGTCGACGCCGCGGCCCTGGTGGCTCCATGACCCCGACGAAGGGGCGCCGCCCGAAGCTGGTTGCGCCCCGATTCCATTCCCGCCGGAATCGGGGCCGATCGAGGAGGGCAACCTCGGCGCCATGGCTCCAAAGGGGCGGCCATGGCAGCTGTCGCCGGTTTCTTCAGAGAACAACATTCAGACAGGAATTTTGGAGGGGAAAATCGAGGGGAGAGGAAGGCTGGCGGCGGAGGGGGAAGGGGGAAGGAGCAGCTAGGGTTTTGGGGGGGGAATCGCTTGGGGGAGGAGATAAGGAGGGGCAGGTGGGGAAGTGCGTGCTGCTGCTGCCTTTTTCTGCACATGAAAGCGACAGGGAGGGGGGGATCGACTGTACGGAGGTTGAGGGTGACTGGCGTGGGCTTGATGGGGTGGGCTGGTTGTAGGTGGGCTTGGCCTGCCTCTCAGCTCACCCCTCTCTTCTATTTTTTTCCTTCTTTTTTTTTTTGCAAAGCATGAAAGAGAGAGAGAGAGGTGAATAGAAAAGGGTTGGGGTTTTAAATCTTTTATGGACTATTTTTTTATTGACTAGCAAAACAGCAAATAACAGGGTTTGGTACTTATTTCCAACAATTTGGAAAATGAAAAATTGTTTGAACTTTGCTATTTGAAATTCATATAGGATTTCAGTTGATTTTTAAAGTTGACAAAGTTTATTTAATAAACCCAAAAACTTAGTGAGCTCAAAAGAGTGCAAGTTGTTAATTTTCTCAAACCACAATTGATCATGCCCAATATGATTGAAATGATTTGAAATTTAAGTTGAATTGGAAAGTTACCATTAGGGTTTTCAACAAGAGGGAAAATTTTATTAACAAGCAATTCAACTTCAAACTATTGAAAAACAATTGGAGTTGTTTAGGTTGCCATTTTTAATTATGAATTTTGGTCAAGCTTTAAAAGTTTTAATTGGTTTGAATTTTGGAGTGGTTTGGAAAACATGATGCAATGATTATGATGCATGTGATGCATGCAAAAAAAAAAGAAAAACAACCACTTCTATTTAGGGTAACACCCCAGGTGTTACAGACGACACCACTAACAAGGGATTGCGCCCTCGCAATCCACCTGCTAACCCGAGAGGGGAAAGAAGTTCGACTATCGATTCTTCATGCTTCCAGCTGATCTCCTCGACACCACTAACAAGGGTTTCTCGACACCACTAACAAGAGATTCTTGCTCGGAGTGACGACGATGTTCTTCCACCAGGAATCTTCCGATGATCGAACCTATTAGGTTAAAGGCTCAGAAAACGTCCAACCCACGTAGGATCCTAACACATTGAAAGATAGACAAGGGAGAGACTCCAAAACAAATAAGATGGGAGGGGAAAGAGAATAGGGGTAAGGAGAAAACAAGAATCCTATTGAGATGTTTTCCAAATTAGTTTAGCAGAAATAGTTTTTGACACTCTAGAAACAACGACCGTTAGCGAGGTTAACCTACAGGCTTTGCGGACCCGTTGCTTCGATAACCATTCATATCGAAACAATATCGGGAATCGGAACCAAGGCTCTGATACCATTTGTGACGCCCCGAGATCGGGCACTATGCAGATTTCAGCCTTCCCGCCAAATCCGCATAATAACCGATTCCAGGTTGCCACTTATGATAACATTACAACAGTTCACGAATATTCCACAATTACAACAGAAACAGATAGATAAAAGATGACTCAAACGAGTCAGGGATACAACTGATACAAAACAAAGTTCCAAATAACAGTGGAAGAAACAACATAGCGTCCGGCTACGGACAAGATACAAATTGTACTAAGAGTCCTGAAGATAACCGAGAGCGTCCAATCCCTGCCCAGGCCAAGCCGGAGGGATTCCCAAGCTAACGTCGTCAGACTTCAAACCTGTTGACTGCAATGTTGAATATGCAGCCACGAAAAAGGATTCGTGGGTCAGTACGGTTAAGTACTGGCAAGTGGATAACCCATACTCACAAGGTACCGGCGTAGCCAGTCATCACAAGATACAAATACTTTGGATTCAACGGAAGGGAAAGGATTATTGCAAATAAGCGACAGCGGGCTGCACCAACCAACTACAGAGACTCACTACAACATCCGGCTAAAAGAGGGGGGATAGGATAGCGTATCGGAACCAACTACAACTACTCACCAAACAATACCCATCCAATGTCACCCCCTACTAAGGAAGCAACCCAAGGATAACTCACACGGTTGATTAATGATGGATCAAGTTATTGTGTCAATAAGACTATTACTAGTCAAGTTATTATCATTAGGTGTAAGTTGTCTGAGTACTTGTTAGCCAGTACTTTCACCAAGTAATCCATAACCGCGGAAAACACGGCTTCTCGAGAAGATTCATCCCTGCAGGGTGTGCTCCAGTACCCGTACACACTCAAGCCACCAACTAAAACTCAGGTTGGCTTGACACGACCCAAACCATCTCTACAACCCATCCTCAGAGCCACGGAGCTATAAGGTCCCAGCCACGCAGCCGAATACTCAGCGCAGGTGTGCAAAACTCCCGCAGGACACAACACCCCGGCACTACAGGCCTCACCCTACATGCATCATCATCATCATAACCAGTAACCATGGGGGCGCCTCCCATTATGCAAGGAGCAAATGGAACACCCGAACTAAGTGTGGCTCTTCGGACAAGCTGCAGATCAGGTCTAAGTCGAGGGGGGTCCCATACTACCACCCGGATGCGGTGAGCACGCTCATCATGGATCAGTAGACAAGACTCTTTCCTAGTTTCGACACTAGCAGGCTCCAAAACCCTAACCCGGGCCTCCTGCCGGTGCCTTAACATCAAATTATTATTGTTACCCCAAACATTAACAGTTTGTTGATTGAATTGAAACCCAACTATCAACTAACAGGTGATACGACAAAGGATAACAAGACTCGAGCACAAACAAACCTAAGCATGCAACTACGACACGAGGGCCAACAGGGTAAACAAACAACAGTTAATAGGAAGTGGAAGGAAGGCTATATCATGGCTGCAGGGTAAACATATAATAGGATCGAGACACAAGCATCGTATCAACAGGCTAGAATAAGAACAACTGAAAGAATCGGTAACAAGTGATGAAAGGCAGCCATTTGGCAGCAAGTGAGTATACTTGCCTGAGATCCCGCAAGGTAGCAGCACTTGTCGTTGCTCACATCATCTCAACGTCCTATCCGGGAAGAAGCAACGAACCTCGAACAAACACCGGATGCAACAATTACTACTACGGCAAAAGATCCAGCATGATCCTATTTTATATGCATGGCATGGCAAGATGCAACAGGGGAAACAACTTAAGCAATTTAATCGGAACCGGAGTCCGGAGAAATAGGAATTGGTTCAAGTTGTTTAGGTAACCATCAAGTTAAATGTTGTTTAGCATGGAAAACAATAAAGTAGATGAGTTAGGCAATTTAAATGGAATGGGGCAACAGTTGGAATTAATTAGCCCACACATTCCATATGTTGTCATATAGATGAACATGCATAACAAGATCTAAAATACACAAGATAAGATGCAAACAGAGATATGGATGGCATGAACATGTTAATGACATGAAACTGATTGGAAAACATATTTTATTTGTTTGATTTGGAATTGAAATGAATTGGTTATGAATTTTGGTAATTTAAATTGCATTAAATAAGAGGTGAAACAATTATTCAATTTAATTGTTGCAAACCAGAAAACAAAGTTGATATTCAAGTGTGGCATGTGATTTTGGATGAAAAACATGTTTTGAGTATTTAATTTGGAGCAACCATTTGAAAGTTATTAATTATGCCATTTAATTAACCAAATTAAGGATTATTAAATAACATTAATTTTAATTGCCCAATTTGCAAAACAAAGTTGATAAACAGAAAGTACATTGAATTTGGACTGAAAAACATATTTGATTTGTGTGATTTGAATTAATTATGAATTAATTATGGAATTAACCAATTTTGAGATGAATTGTTTAAATTTGAAATTTGAAACAACTTGAATTGTTCAAAACAGGAAACAAATTGCATATTTGAAAAGTACAGGAAATTTGGATTGGAAAACATATTTTATTTTCCAAAATTGGAGTTTATTTGCAATTTCTATGGATGTTTGAATTGCAGGGACTGATTTGTGATTTTTCAGGTACTGGACGGTGAAGAAAACGTGGGGATAGGGGCCCTTGTGAGATTGCTGCGCAAGAAAAGGGGGTCTGCACCGCGCGGTGGAAAATAGCCGAAAAAAAGGTGGAGGATTGCCTCCGTGAGGAGTCGATCCAGGGATCTCCTGGGTTGCAGCGCAGCAAGCCAACCAATAGGTTATTCAAGTTCTCGTGTCAGTAACCGGATCGGTGGGATTAAGAGGCGACCGACGCGGTACTGAATTTTTTTACACCGCGCTTTCAGAGAACAGAACGATCGATCGAGGACGACGACTGCGCCCACCGCTCGATGGCGGGGCGGACAGAGCAGGGGAAGGAGAGGGGCCTAGGCCGAGGTGGGGGCCTCACCGTGGCGTGCGGTCGCAGAAGGGACGCGAGGCGTCGGTCGTCGAAGGGAAGAGGAGCAGGGAGTTGCCATCGAGCGGAGAGGAAAGGAGGGCGCAGCGGCTCCCCGCCGGCGGCAAACGCGTCGACGCCGCGGCCCTGGTGGCTCCATGACCCCGACGAAGGGGCGCCGCCCGAAGCTGGTTGCGCCCCGATTCCATTCCCGCCGGAATCGGGGCCGATCGAGGAGGGCAACCTCGGCGCCATGGCTCCAAAGGGGCGACCATGGCAGCTGTCGCCGGTTTCTTCAGAGAACAACATTCAGACAGGAATTTTGGAGGGGAAAATCGAGGGGAGAGGAAGGTTGGCGGCGGAGGGGGAAGGGGGAAGGAGCAGCTAGGGTTTTGGGGGGGGGAATCGCTTGGGGGAGGAGATAAGGAGGGGCAGGTGGGGAGGTGCGTGCTGCTGCTGTCTTTTTCTGCACATGAAAGCGACAGGGAGGGGGGGATCGACTGTACGGAGGTTGAGGGTGACTGGCGTGGGCTTGATGGGGTGGGCTGGTTGTAGGTGGGCTTGGCCTGCCTCTCAGCTCACCCCTCTCTTCTATTTTTTTCCTTTTTTTTTTTTTGCAAAGCATGAAAGAGAGAGAGAGGTGAATAGAAAAGGGTTGGGGTTTTAAATCTTTTATGGACTATTTTTTTATTGACTAGCAAAACAACAAATAACAGGGTTTGGTACTTATTTCCAACAATTTGGAAAATGACAAATTGTTTGAACTTTGCTATTTGAAATTCATATAGGATTTCAGTTGATTTTTAAAGTTGACAAAGTTTATTTAATAAACCCAAAAACTTAGTGAGCTCAAAAAGAGTGCAAGTTGTTAATTTTCTCAAACCACAATTGATCATGCCCAATATGATTGAAATGATTTGAAATTTAAGTTGAATTGGAAAGTTACCATTAGGGTTTTCAACAAGAGGGAAAATTTTATTAACAAGCAATTCAACTTCAAACTATTGAAAAACAATTGGAGTTGTTTAGGTTGCCATTTTTAATTATGAATTTTGGTCAAGCTTTAAAAGTTTTAATTGGTTTGAATTTTGGAGTGGTTTGGAAAACATGATGCAATGATTATGATGCATGTGATGCATGCAAAAAAAAAGAAAAACAACCACTTCTATTTAGGGTAACACCCCAGGTGTTACAACAATGAAGGAGATGCAGCAATGGCTGAACAAGCTTGTAGAAAAGAGGAACTCAAATATTATCGGTCTCAAGCAGACCCGGATGACAGAACAGCCTTGAAAAAGCCGAGTACTGAAGGCGAAAGGGCAAAGCTCAAGGCAGCACGAGATACCAAGATGGTGGCTTTCATCAAGGGTGATTCACTCAAACAATCCACCACAAGAGAAGAAATTGTGCAGCCGTTCACAGCCAGCCGCGTCATGGAAACGCCTTATCCGGATTGGCTGGCAAACCCGGTACTCATAGTAAAAAAGATCAACAAGTGGAGAATGTGCATCGATTACGTCAGTTCCGGACAGAATCCCAAGAAGAACTAAAACAATGTAACGGGCAGCAGGTTCAGACGCACTCTTTTCCTATCCAGGGTACCTAAGGGGACTGGAAGGTTTTTTAATGAGGCGGCCGGCTGACCCAAACTTTCTCGTATCAATAAAGAGATGGTTATCAAGTCCTATTTTTTTATGATCTTTACTTCGGTTACAGGTAAGCATTATTTATTGCTATCAGTACATCAGTATCATCAAGTATGTTGCACATATATTGGTCCTGGGGGCTGATTGCTTGAACAGCACAGCTACAAACCCAGGGACCCGGCCTTGATGCCTATGAGTTATAAGGGCCGATTACTCGCAAACGAGTACGGCTGCAATCTTATAACCGGACAAAGGAGCCAAATTTCTTGACTTTTCTTACTTAAGCTCGATGTGACTCGCACTAAAGTGGCATGATTTGCTCGCTTACGATTACAATCAGCCATGAAGCCCAATGGGACTTGCCTGACCCTGTTTTCGTATAGATGTAACAACATGGTATCCACGCGAAAGCCGGCTTACAGTACAAGATAGTCAAAAGGGTCATCTAAACCACAAGTTATGCAGAGTACAGGGATAATAGCCGGAAACTCAACGTTTATCAAGCATAACTTCAATACCTATGTGAAACGGCTCTGGGCTTGGGCTTAGCAGCAAGCAACTTGTTCCCTTGGAAAAACCATACATCCCAGACTCGGCATTTTGGGTCTCGGGGACTGGGGATTTTGAAAAAAAGGAAAAGTTGCTTAGTTGCTAAAACTCAAAAAACCCAAACATCCGAGTCTTGGGGACTTGGGGACTTAGAGAAAAGTCCGCTTGTCAAAATCCATGAAACTCGGAAACCGAGTCTCACAAAAGGAACCATAAAGAAAGTCGGATATCAAGAATAAACTCAAAAACCAGATAAATATCAAGTTCATCCAGAGGCCAGAAGAGGCACGAGGTATATCAAGGTATTAAAGTACGTTACAAGTCTTGGTACTAGTATCAAAGGTGCATAGGTGCATCGACAAGAGAATATCTGTTTCGAACAAAAGCGTCGAAACGACCAAGGTATCGTGATGGCATTTGTTTACTCGGCTTCTTGAATAGGGTCCACACCCTTGCCCTTGCCCTCCGGGTCTTGGTCCTGGGCTTGCTCCGCAGCTCTCCCGGCATCGTCACCCGGATTCTTCGCATCATAACGGACAGGCGGGAGGACAGCCGGTGTAGAGGTGGTTGGCTCCGATCCTAACTCGGCCTCCCTCTTCCCGGTTTCTTCCCTCCTCCTGGCCGAATCGGCAGCCTATTTCTCTAAAATGTCGAAGGGTGGGGGTGCTTCCTCCTTCACGATTTTGTCTTCAGCATCGTACGAACTCATAAGCGTACGCAGATCCATACTATCGGCCAAAGTGGTTGCCGAGTGACGCACCGCGGATTGTACGGCCTTGAAGTCCTTGGGCCCAAACTTGGAGCCATCCGCTTTGAATTCTGGAAACCCGGATATAACCTTTGCCGGCTCAAGCTTAGGGAAGTAAGCCTTAGCTAGCGCAAAGGCCCGGGTCATACCAATCCGGCATGCCGAGCGCTTCCAGATCTCAATCCATGCAGGCACGGTGGAGCAGGCTTGGATAAGATTTTCTTCACCCGGATATACCTCAGTTGGCCACTTCACGGCATCCAATATCCACTTGGTGCCGGCAAAGAAAGTCCGGAGCACAGTCTTTAGAGTTTTAGCCTTTGCAACAACATCTTCTTCTGGGGCTGCAAGGTTAGCACCTGCAGTCGAAACAAAGAAAGGCCATATCAGTAATTCCGGGTATCATGTAACAAAACAGAGGCATGAAAGCAATCAGCAGCAAGAAACTTACTAAGCAAGATACGATAAGTATCGGTAATTTGCTCCAACAGTTTTTTCAGTGCGGTTCGAGCAGTGGTGCACCTTTTCTTATATTTTGAAACATTTTTCTTCAAAGTTTCCACTTCATCCTCAAGGGCCTCTCTCCGCTTTACCTCGGCAAGCAGCAGTTGTTCGGTCTTGAGCAAAAGTTCATCAGACCGGGTGGCCTGTGCCTGTGAGAAACCAAAGTATGAGAATTAGTCGGGTATCATGGCAAGCCGAGTATCGCGCAGAATACCGAGCACAATTTCAACAAATTATACTCGGCACTTGGGGACTAGATGGATAAGAAGAGATATTAGGTTACAGTACCTGGTGCTCCGCTGCCATGCGCTCTAGCACATCTCTCTCCGAGGCCTTCATAGCAAGGAGAGCGCTCATCATCTGGTCAAAAGTATCATTGCCCAAATTAGAAGACCCGGGATCTTGGGGACTTGGAGAAGGGGCTCTCTTCTTGAAAGAGGGTATCCGGGTCGTCCGAGTATCGGAGTCTGGTGCCCCTCCTCCCGTGCCCAAGCCTGCAGTTTCTTCCTCCTCGAGTACGTGCGAGGCTATGGGATACTCGGCCTCTCGGTCGGCCGGGTTTATTGGTGGCACTTGTTGTTCTTCTCCGCCAGCTGCGGCATGCATATCATCAGTCAGGTTCTCCTTACCCGGGTCGTCAGTTTCCATATCATCTTGGTCGCTGACAGTGATCGTGGCCCTACGGGCAGTATAAGTAAAGCAGTTAGCGTACAACTGGGAAAAAGTGATGAAAAAACGATAAAGCATTAGGAAAGGAATTTTACCCGGGATTCACCATATAGTCTGAGGGGAACTCGCTGCTGGACCCGGACGAAACTGAAAAACATCGAGCGAGATGTGGAATTGTCCCGTAAGGGGATGGTTCGGGAAGACTTTGATACTTAAGAAAGGATTAAGAGAATACCAACGCGTCGAGCCGGAGACGACGGAATACCCGGATTAAGAGTGCCATCACCTGGAAAGTTCCGAGTTATTCGGCGCTTGGTCACGAGCGGTTCCTTCAAATACGACCAAGTGGATAATTTCCGGTTTAGCTCGTGCATGTTATCAAAGATATATGGTTTAGAGGCAAGGAAAAGGTATGGAACCTTGAAGACGACCCCTTGGGGTTTCCTCTTTGTTCCGGCCTTGACCGTTGGCTCATCTTCTTCCTCGTCGCTGGCGCATTCTACCTTGCCTTCAGCTTCTTCTTCTTCGTCTTTCTCCTCTTGTTCTGAAAATTATCAAGGTTTATAGTTGGAAAATGACGAAAGAGCAACGACGAGCTTTAAGTAACTAAGTAATACTCGGAATGTACCTTCATCCGAGTTAACGGTGTCCTCTTTCTCCTCTGGGCGCTCAGAGTTAGGGGGAGTATCAATCTTCCAAAAAGCATCATCGGCCTGAGATGAAGACGTAAGAATGAAGGTTAACATCAGTATCGAGTGGAAAGTGTGAAGGCAAGAGTATGAAAGTCGGATATTTACCTCAAGCGTCGGGTTCTCACGAGTGAAGGGTTCTAACCCGGCTATATTCCGGATTACCTCCAGCTTCTCTGTCAAGAATCCCTTGATAGTCTTGTTGGTATCTCCGGCTGCAAAGCTATTGGTGGAGTATCGGAGCGAGTCCGTGGTGTGCCCGTAATACTCGCACATTAACTTTGTGCGGATGGAGTTGGGTTGGATCCGGAAATCGACCCAAGTCTTTACCAGATTGAGCCCAATGAGACCTTGGGCCGAGAGGATAGTTATTTTGGCCAATAAGGGTTGGATTGCCTCCCTGTCCGAGTCAGGGGCAAAGGCGTTGAAGGTCTCGGAGATATCGAGGAGGCCCTCTGAGTAACCCAGCAACCTCTTTTCGCCGGGTGGGGAGGTGTCCTGGCAATAAAAGTATGAGAGTTGCCAGTGTTTGACGTGGGAGTTAAGAGTAAGAGGTGGCATTAGAGAATTCTTGCGGCGCTGGATAGAGACCCCGCCGCAAGCAAGAAGTGCTCCGTCACCGCTTTCGCGGCACGGTTTGCACTGAAAAAGGTCGATAAAGAGAGCCAAACTTGGCGGAGTGCACAAGTATGACTCGGAAAGAACGATGAAGTGGGAAATATTTAACACAGAGTTGGGCCCTATGTCAAATATTCGGAGGCCATAGTGGCTCAGAATGTCTCGAAAGAAAGGATGACCCGGAGGACGGAACCCCCGGGTCACGTGCTCCACAAAACATATTACCTCATCATCCGCAGGTGTGGGGCGGGTCTCGTTACCCGGCACCCTCCAATGGATATCCTTTTGAGGGGGGAGAACCCCTAACTCGGTCAGTTCTTCTAACTTGGCCTTCGTAACCGTGGACCGCGCCTAGTTGGCGGATATGGAGTTGGTGGTCTTGGCCTTGGCCGGCTGTTTCCCCTGCCTCTTGGGAGCCATGGGATTAACCTGCAAAGCACAAGATAGAAGGGTACAATAAATAAGACTCGGAAACCATGAGTCGTACGAATATTTGCGAGTGATATCGAGAAAACATGGAGGCAAAGAATTATCCGAGTATCATTCTGTGGAGCAAGGTTACAAGCTATCCGGGTATCAAACATCATTACAAAAACTATGAAGGGCTTACGTGTTGAAAGGTGTTTGGGGAAGATGGATGGTTACCCATGTATCTACTGCAAACAAAAGAGCCGGAAGAAGAGAATTTTCCGGGTGTCAACGGCAAGTGCGGAAATTTTGGGCGGCCCGAGCCTAGATTGGAGATTTCATTTCCAGATTCATGGTGAAATTAATGACTATAGGCAGTAGGGGAATGAAATGGAATCTATATTCAATCCATTGGATGAGCTAAAAGGAATTTGAGCGACCTAATTCGGCGTGGCGAGAAAAATGACCGGCGGGTTGACTTAGATCCAATCTGAAATAAATCTAGAAATTGCGATCTCAAGTTAATGGATACGTGAAGCTTACTGGAGGAGATTGGAGTAAAGCCCGGCGGAGGCAAATAGCGCAGTCTTGGTGCCCCTTTGTGACTCCCGGCGGGAATGTCGGGGGCGCGGCGGTGGATCTTGGCGGCGGCTCGGGGCGCACCGTGGCGGAGCGCAGCCGGCGGCAGATGGGTTCCGGCGATATGCATGAGGTTTCCGTAATGGTGTTGTGCGAGCGCAAGAAATGCGGAAGCGAAAAGAAAGAGGAAAAGGGGGAAATGAGCTGTTGGGGTTAGGTTCACCTCTAAATACCTATTTATAAGGGTACGGGTGGGCAAACCTAGCTCAACAAGCGGGAGCCGGAAATTTCGGAGTAACGGCTATCTGCCTGAGTTTCGTTAGATATGCCTTAAGTGCTGGACGAGATATCCAGATAGACATAAGAAAGAGATCTCCTCCGCAACATCAGGATCAATTATCGAGTAAAGTAAATCAGATCTTTAAACATTCTTATCAGGGTGTTGATCCGGAAAAGCTGAGCAAAGGACTTGGAGAAAGCCGGGTTATTGGAATAGCGTGCGCTTAAAAGAGAATCTCGTGAAGCCCAAGCTATTCTGGGGACTACTGATGGAGAGATGATAACCCGGTAGGCCAACGCCAAGGTGCAACCCGGCCCAAAGGACGCTGCGCAGGATCCGGCTAAGGATAAGAGAACTTCTAGAAGGCCCAAGTTCATAGGCCTGGTAACCCGGATTGTGGGTTACGATAAGGAAAGCTAGGGTTTGTATGCAGTGTCCGGGTAGGATTTAGGGTGCGCCTTGGAGGGCAAACCAGGGGGTCCGGGTGCTTTATAAACCGGCCCCTAGGACTAGTTGAGGGGGATCCAAGAGTTCTAGCAATATCGCCTGATATCGAGCATCCAGTGTAACACGAGAGTTGAGTTAATATATCGAGATCGGAGACTCGGCGACTTGATTGCCGGCTACCAGATAGAGTACCATCATGTTTTCCTCTGAGCTAAACCCTCTCCCAAACGCCTGTGTCGTCTTGCCCCAAGATCAGTTACCCCCGGTAACGTCTGCCGTGATTATCCCACGACAGAATCGTTGCTTGTGTTTGATCCTATCACATGTTATCCTTTAACCCTGATATAGCCTCACCTCCATACCTATAACCCCTTTGCTTGTTGCCCGTGTCTTACTAGAATGCTTAGGGTTGTTTCTGCTCGAGTCTGTTACCCGTTACTTTCTGTTACTACATCTTTATGTTCTGCGGCTCGATGTTTAAACAATCAACCTGCTAATCTTTGAGGTAATAATAATTTGATGATAAGGCACCGGCAGGAGGCCCGGCGTGGTTTTGAGGCCTGCTAGTGTCGACCCTAATTAGGAAAAGGGTCTTGTCTACTGATCCATGATGAGCGCACTAACCGCATGTGGGAAGCGTGTATGGGCGCCCCCCTCAATTTGATTCGATTCGCATCTCATCCAAATCGCCACACTTAGTTCGGGCTTTCCATTTGATGTATGCATGTGCAGGTGCGAACCCTTGGCGCCAGGGTGGAACTTTAGTAGTCGGCATTTAGGGCGGCGTGGTCTTAGAGTGCTATGAGGGTCCCCTTTTCTTCGTGGGGCTCGATTAGCCGCGCACGCACATCATGTGGTTCTTTGGGCTTGATGCGAAGAAGAATTGAGTTGTGTTGAGTGCCCCGCTTGGTGGGAAAGGCCTTCCCATCTAGCGGGTTATTCTTACGTGTACGGCCAAATTGGTGCACCCCTGCAGGGATAAATCTTCTCGAGAAGCCGTGTTTTCCGCGGTTATGGATGACTTGGTGAAAGTACTGGCTAACAAGTACTCAGAACAACTTACACCTAACTAATGATAACTTGACTAGTAATAGTCTTATTGACACAACAATTTGACCCATCTTTAATCCAACTGCGTGAGTTATCCTCGGATTGCTTCTTTGGATAAGGGGCGAGATCCAGGATGGGTTTGTTTGAGGTTAGTTGGTAGGTTGGTTACGATACGCTATCTTATCTCCTTTCTGTTAGCCGGAAGTTCTAGCATGTTTCTGTAGTTGGTTAGAGCAGCCCGCTGCAGCATCTTTTGTATCACCCCTTTTCTTCCGTTGAACCCAAAGCATCTGTGCTTGATGTTGTTGGGTACACTTTGGTGAATTGTGAGTCTTGCTTGCCAGTACGTTTATGTACTGACCCCTTTGGGGCTGTGGTTTCCGCAGACTACGTTTCCGAGGATCCCCATGGTGGCTACTACGCGGAGTTTGACGAGACTGCTGACGAGTAGATAGCGGACCCGGGCAGGATCCGAGACTTCGTGGATGGGCTCCGTCTTTTCGTTTCCGGCCTCTTAGGCCTATTTGGATCTTGTCTGTACTCAGACATGTTGAATGCTTCCGCTGTGTTGTAATGATGAATTGTTGGGACATGTGTCCTCTGGATGATTGTATTTGCTATCTCTGCTCTAGTGAGAGCTATTTGCAGCTTATTTCAATCTTTTGTGTCGTAGAGATCTGTTGTGATATCACTTGTTCCAATGCTGTTGACGTACCATGTGTGTATGTTTTGAAGTACGTCAATGGAAGTATCTGGATTTCTATGGGATGGTTTGCGCAGACGATGAATAGTAAGAGAATGGTTGTCACACGTTTACGTGTTGGCCTGCTCATATTGAGATGCGGGTGCCGGTATGCCCCGTAAGCCATTTATCTACTGTTAACGGACTGTGGGTATCCCCTAGAAGTCCGGGTGCGACAAGCTCATACTCAGTACATGTGAAGGCTAGCAATAGACAGCGAGCGACAATCAAGAGAGCAACAACTGTCATAATAATGCTTGCGACAAAACAAAATTAACAAGGGTATAAAAATGATACAAATACTCTGAGGCAAAATAAATCATCGAGGCTTAATTGACTTTTTGTTTTCAGACATGGCATGCGTGAGCATGTGCCAAGTCGATTCAAGCGAAACAATCAGAGGGAGATAACACAATGTCATACCCTTCTATGAATAAAATAATGCACGCAAACATTCATACGACATGCTATCTTATATTAATAAGTTGGAACTAAACACGTGAGAGCACGAACTACTAAACATCAATTAAAAAACATACACCTTACACGAACAAACTAAGCATGTTCACACGGATGAGTATATGTACAAAAATAAAACAAATAGAGTTTATACCAGCCTCTCACCACAACTTGGATTGTCGTAAATCTTCATTACTGCTCTTCACTTGTGTGGATCGAATAATATAGAATGATTATCAAGCTCTAATGGAGAAATGGAAGTCCGATGAACTCTGCAACAAACTTTACAAAACCAAAGAAGAACAACAAATATTTTTGGGTTTTCAAATTAAAACAAGAACAGAAAGGACAAGCAAACAAAGCAAAATATTCTTAGATTTTTGAATATTAAACCGAAACAAGAAGGTAAAGCAAACCAACAAAATAAACTAAAGAAACAAACGAAGAGAAACAACAGAAATATTTTTGGTCTTTTTGTATTTTTGAAAGCAAGAACAAAACAATAAAACAAAGAGAAACGAAAGAAGCTAAAGAAAACAAAAACATGGATATACAAAGAACCGACCGAACATGATATATAAATGAGTGTGATGTCGGTATACCTGCCCCCAAGCTTAGGCTTTTGTCCTAAGTGGAGATCAATCACGATGCGGGAAGTATCACCACTGTGGTGGGTCGTCCCTCGCATGGTCGTACTCGGGCGCGCAAGAAGAAGATGAAGCAGCAGGCACATAGTCATATCCAGAGTGCTGGTACGGGATCCCCGTGGTGTCGGAGGGCTGGACAAAATTACGGTCGTCTCCCTCTCCGGTATCCTCCCCTTGCTGGGAGTGGTGCTAAATTTATGCGTCCATCTCACTCTCAGAAAGCATCCATCCTTGCTTGTCATTAAGATTAAACAAAAGAGGTGTAGGCAAAAGTACTACTCTAACAGTTTTGGTCACTCTCCTCCCGGATTGTTTCGAGAAAGTTATTCCAAAAGATAAATTGTTCAAGTGAGCATGGGTAGAAAGAAACTTATGTTGAATCATGGAAACAAGGTCCAGCCTCTCTAAAGGAAACTGCAGGCATAGAGGGGTGGCTCAAAACCATGCAAAGCTAGCAAGCGCGAGGCAATAAGACCACCAATAATTCCGCCCTTCTCACGGTTAAGAGAGAGATGGTAAGCAATTAAAGCACCAGAGTTATAAGACCTATCACGTCTTAAGGCTGCTGAAATAAACGCCAAATCATAAACAGATAGCTTGTTGGCAGTTTTTTTTAGCTAACACACATTTAGAAATAAAATAAGCAAAGTATCGAATGATAGGGAGTTGAATTTCTCGTATTTTACCACTTTCCTCTGTGAAGCTTCTGCCTTGGCAAATCTCTTCATATAAATCCAGCTGTGGTTTAGGCTTCCCTCTTATCTTCTCACATGAACCCCACTCTGGTACGTTGATAGCTGCACAAAAATCACTGAAAGGCAAGTCTACAGCTTTATTGTAAATTTTATAATGCACCACAGGGTTAGTTGAAGACCATCTAAAGTGGAAATCCTGCACCACAAACATAGTTAGTTTAACATGTTGGATAGGTTCATCCTCAATAAAACGGCCCAATCCTGCATTATGGACAAGGGTATAGAAATCCTACAGAATTCCCGTAATCCGCATGAATTCCTGGCATGGATAAATCGATGGAACACTCTTTCTTCACGGTGCACATTCATGACCTCATGCAACTCCAACTCATGCTGGTTTAGTTGATGTACATTGTGCCCCATCTCTTAATTTTTTTAACAATCATCAGAAAAATTGATTTGAAGTAATTATAAGGTGGAAACTACCATAGGGACTTATATGAAAGCTAAACATGCATCAAAAATACATTATTTCTACTCAAATCAAGCATGCAAACTCACATAAGCTGTCACCTTTTGTACCAAAATACTCAAGAAATACTTCACCAAACAAAATTCTACTTGGACAATCGGAGGAGTCACATACCGGAGAGAAAATGCACCATATTTCAGCACAAATGATGGGCCTAGCAAAGAGATCGAAAAATCTCGAGGAAGAATAGCAAGAACTCGGGTTCCAGGAAATGTGTTGAGTTTGGGAGGTGAGAGAAGGAATTTGGCAGGGGAGAGAGTTAGTGGGGGCCAGGGGGCCCACACCATGTGCTGGCGCCATCAGAGGGTAGGCCGCACCACCCCATGGTTTGCCCTCAAACTTTATAGAGATAGTCCCAATCATAATAATTTCATATTCTTTTGGTGGTACTGGAATGGGACAATAAAATTCTCCAATCTTGATGGTCTCAATATTTTCAATTGAATTTAAACAATATCTTCTATCAATCTTCTTGGGAAAATAAACAGTATGCTCTTTATCATTAACAATAAAGTTACTTTTCGTTGATTGCAATCATTAACATTAATAAATGGTCTCCGAAGAATAATAGACATATTATCATCTTCAGGCATTTCCAATACAACAAAGTCAGTTAATATCAAACAATTAGCAGCAACTTGAACAGGAACATTCTCACATATACCAACATGAATAGCAGTAGACTAATCAACCATTTGCAAAGATATATTAGTGTGTATCAATTTTTAAAGAGAGATTCTCTTATAAAGAGAGAAAGGCATAACACTAACTCCAGCTCCCAAGTCACTTAAAGCAGTTCTAACATAGCTATTTTTAATAGAACAAGGAATAGTAGGAATACATGATCTCCAAGCTTCTTTGGAACCTTGCCACTGAAAGAATAATTAGCAAGCATAGTGGAAATTTCCTCTTTAGGAATCTTCCTTTTGTTACAGACAATATCTTTAATATATTTAGAATAAGGACGCAGTTTAATAGCATCGGTGAAAGGGATTTGCAAAAACAGAGGTTTCATCCACTCACAAAACTTGTTATAATGTTCTTCTTCCTTTGATTTGTGTTTCTTATTAGGAAAAGGCATTTCTTTTTGAACCCAAGGATCTCTTTCATTACCATGTTTATTAGCAATGAAATCCTCCTTAGTATACTTTGCAGTTTTAGTTTTCTTTTCAGGTTCAGCTACAGTTTATTCTTATTAGAAGCATCACTTTTATCATTACCACTTTCAGTTTTAGCACCGAAAATAGATATACTATTAGGAATTTTAGTAGGTTCAGGAGATTCTAAAACATTTTTATGTCTCTTCTTCTTTTTCTTAGAAGGAGAACTATTGTTTTTAGGTTGCTGAGAATCTTGTTCAATTATTTTAGGATGTTCTTCAGGATACAAGGGGTCGTGAGTAGAAACACCACTTCTAGTAATTATTTCACAAACTTGTTTATCTCTAGAAGCATTAGCTAGCATGTCTTTTTGCACTTTAGTAAGTTGATAAATTTGATTTTGAACCATTTAAAAATGTTTAACAAGCATTTTAACATCATTAGAGGTTCTTTCAATAATACCATGTGAATTATCAATAGCTCTAGAGTTTTCTATGAGGTGATTTTGCACTCTCCTATTAAAGTTGTCTTGCTTAACAACATTATTATCAAATTCATCTAATCATTGATCAGGTGGTTTAGAGTACGGAATATCTCTATTATCAAGTATTGGAGAGAGTGTACCTCAACAGTTGATGGATGAGAAATAGGCTTACATAATTCTTCACCTCTTCAGATTTAATACCCCTCTCTTTAAGAGATTTCTTGGCTTCCTTCATCACTTCATCATTTAATTCAATCATCCCTCTCTTCTTGGGTGTTGGTATTGGTGTTGGCTCTCGTGTAGGTGTAGGCTCAAGTATATTCCAATCATCATTATTTTTGGCTATTTTAGCCATTAATTCCTCAGCCTCTTCTGGAGTTCTTTTCCTGAAAACACAACCAGCACAACTATACAGGTATGTCCTAGATTCAACAGTTTGTCCATTATAAAATATATCTAGGAGCTCACTTTTAGGTAACGGATATCCAGGGCTAGCTCTTATTAAAGAACAAAACCTTGTCCAAGATTCAGGCAATTTTTCCCCTTCAATTTCTCAAAGTTAAAGATATCATACACAACAGCATGTTTGGCACTAACAGGAAAATATTTTTGAAGGAAAGCATTAACCAAATCCATAGGATTAGTAATAGATCTAGGTGACAGATTGAGAAAGGGAAGGTCTTGGTAACAAAATAAGTACGCAGTATAGTATCATCAGAAAATAAACTACTCAAAGATGAAAGCTCATTCATGTGTTCCATATCACTTTTACTTTCAGTTCCACAAAAATGTTCCTTCTCAACAATAGATATATAAGATAAATCCAAAGAGAAATCATAATCCTTGTCTCTAATGTGTATGGGAGATGTGGCAAACTTAGCATCAAGAGAAGATTTATATTTCACAGCATGTCTTGCAAGAAGACTCTTAAGAGCACTTGCACCAGTAGTAGCACGAGCTTATTCAACAAAATCATCATTAAGTTCAATATTGGTTTCATCAAGATCATCAATAGGCTCAGGTGAATTAACAGGTGTACCAATATTTTCAACAAAAATTTCAGCATTTTTAATTTGTTTAGATTTAGCAATTGTAGCATCTAGGAAATGACCTAGAGAACCAGTATCAACAAGCACAGGAGAAGCATCATAAAAAGTATCAGAAGCATTTTCAGACTCAGCAGAAGTAATAGTACGTGTAGCATGTGGTGGAGTAAGAAGGTTACTCATAACAGACGGTGAATCAAGAGCAACAGATGTGTTCAGAGTAGTACCTCTTCTTGTAGTGTATGGTAATATAGAGACTTTTCCATCACGAGTCTTGCCCATGATGAAAGGCTTGCAGCGAACAATATCACGATCAAGTGAGCAAAGAAATAAAGCTATGCTCCCCGGCAACGGCGCCAGAAAATAGTCCTGATGACCCACAAGTATAGGGGATCGCAACAGTCTTCGAGGGAAGTAAAACCCAAATTTATTGATTCGACACAGGGGGAGCCAAAGCATTTTTATTAGCCTTAACAACTGAGTTGTCAATTCAGCTGCACTTGAAAGTAGACTTGCTCGCAACAATTTATCAGTGGTAACAATTTTATAGCAGCAGTAGAAATAAAATAACAACAGTAGTAAAACAATAATAGCAGTAGCAATCGCGGAAAACAGCAGGATGGGAAGTACCGTAGGCATAGAGGGAATGGATGGACGGGCGTTGCATGGATAACATAAGTCATGTAATAATTTAAAATGGGCATTATAGATAATACTAATAAAGCATCCAACTTCTAGGCAAACCATAGGCATGTGCTCTAATATAGTCATACGTGCTCGCAATGAGAAACTTGCACAACATCTTTTGTCCTACCAGCCTGTGGCAGTGGGGCCTCTAGGGAAACTACTAGTAATTAAGGTGCTCCTTTTAATAAAGCACCGGAGCAAAGCATTAACACTCGATGAACACACATGATCCTCACATCACAACCGTCCTCTCCGGTTGTCCCAATTTCTGTCACTCTGGGGCCTCGGGTTCCGGACAATGACATGTGTAAACAACTTGCAGGTATGATGAAGAAACATAATTATACTCATGGAAAAATAACATTTTAAGATCTGAAATCATGGCACTCGGGCCCTAGTGACAAGCATTAAGCATAACAAGTTGCAACAACTGTAGAAAACACTAACAATGGATACTAGGCACTATGCCCTAACAATCTTGCATTATTACATGATCAATCTCATCCAATTCCTTCCATCCCTCTCAGCCTACAACAGTGTTTACTCACACATGGACGGGGAATCATGGATAGTTGATGGAGAAGAGGTGGCGGTGTCGATGGCGATGATCTCCTTCGAATCCCCGTCCCGGTAGGGCGCCGGAATAGGAACCTCTTATCCCCGAATCGAGTTTCGAGGTGGAGGCGGCGCTCTGTTGTGTTTCTTTGGAATATGACAAACCCCCCTCGGGTTTTAGGTTACGAGGCATATGTAGTCGAAAGGGGAGTCCGAGGGGGTGTCAGGGTGGCCCACACCTATAGGCGGCGCCGCCAAGGGGGGCACGCCGGGGGGTGGTGTGGCCCCCTCCTGCCCCCCCTCCGGGAGTCCTTCTAGCTCCCGGGGTCTTCTGGTGTTTTAAGCTCAATGGGATCTTTTCCGGGCAATTTCCCGAAAGTTTATTTTTCTGCACAAAAATAAGACACCAAGGTAATTCTGCTGAAAACAGCATTAGTCCGTGTTAGTGGTATAAAAAACTCACAAGTTTAGAGGAAAACAATAAGAAAAGTGTTCGGAAAAGGAGATACATTTTGGATGTATCAACATGCATAGCTAAATACCCTTAAAATACCCCAGCTTATAAGTGTAAGCTACATTTGATACGATAAATTAATAACACAGGTTTTAGGTGATTTGTTTCATTACTTGTGGTGATGATGTTGTTGCTTCTTTTAGGTTTACTTGTGTTTCACTTTTATTTAAAAAACAATTGTTATCATGTTTAAGTAGAAGTATTTATTACTTAGTTAGGTACTAAGACAATACCACATGGAAAACAACTACACAAAAGATAAGAGACACATTTTATTTTATGTTCAAAAGTGTAGAGCTAATAACAAAGAGTTAATTGAAAATGAGGAACTAATACAACTAAGTCTATCATCACATAACTTGCTAATGACTTGTGGTGATAGGTTTAGTAGGTGTGGAAACATGAGGGTTTTATTAATAAGGAAAATAATATTATGGTAGTTATTTTTGGTTAGAATGGAACATGAGAGAATTTCATTATAATTTCAGAAATAAGTTTACAAGTAAAAAAAATGTTTTATGTTTTACATATTTGAATTGGAAATGCTTTTCTATTTAATTTGATATAACATTTGATTTTTTCTGAAAAGATTTGAATAAGTTATTAATTTATTAATTTAAATGAATTAAATGACTAGGCAAAATATTGCACACATGGAAACTTGTTCAAATGACTTGGAAAATAACATAAATGAGTTGCATTTGTCATTTTGAGCATTTTGGTATATAACTTGTAATTTTCTGAATTTTTGAATTATTTATTACTTTTCTTAATTTTAAATGAATTAAGTTAAATTCAAAAAAATATTTAAATTTGAACTTCATCAAAAACTTTTGAAAATTTGATAAGCATGTAAATTATATTCTTCTAAACATTTATGTATTTTATTTGTATTTTTCTGATAGGGAAATTAAAAGTTATTGCATTAATAGGATTTATTTATTTTCTGCCCTTTTAAATTGACAGGTGGGTCCCACCTGTCATGTTTGATTTTTAGATAAAAAATAAAAATAATAAGAAAAGTAAAAAATGGCATGACATGATGATGACGTCATGGCTGCGTCAGCACCGGAGAAATCCTTCTCTGATGGATTTGAATCCGATGACTGAGCTCGAGTTGGTGAGACTAACCAATTCTATTTGAGAGAGGGGTTCACGGGGAACCTATAGGTGGCCGCGCCGCTGTCTGGTGGTCACCGGAGTGACCACAACGAACAATGGCGCGGCGGCGATCAATGGCGTACAGTGGTGAGATGATGCGGAGGGCAATGATCAAAACAGGAGATACCCAGAGGTTCGCAAGCTCACCAGGAACATGGTGAGGATGTTGGTGAGGCACAGCGTGGTCGGAATCTCCGGCACGCTTCCGCGAAGCCGGAACAGAGATCAAAGGGAACCGAGAAATTCTCCGGCCTCCGATCTTCCCGGCCCGCGAGATTCATCAGGGAGGTAGAGGAGGACACGACGCACCAGATGGTGGCCTCGGTTCCTCACGGGGTGACCGGAGTCGACGGCGACGAGCGACGACCGACACGTTAGGGTTAGGGTTTGGGCTCGGTTACACACACAGAGAGAGAGAGAGCAAACGAGCGAGTGAGATAGGAGAAGTAAAGAGGAGCACGACTTTCTTTAGCTCTTATCCGCGAGCGAGGAGGCGGCCAGGAGGTGGCAGTGGTGGTGATGCCACGGGTTCGATCTCCTCTACGTTCTGGCAGAGGAAGAAATAAGGGGAAACGATATGGCAGTTTTCAATAACCTCCTGAATTTTCTGATATTTACAACAAAGTCCTTCTATTTAAAGAATCTGAGAAGAAACCGACGGTTTTAGGGCCTATTTGTAAACATAAAAATTATTAAAAATCATATTTAGAATCCTTATCAAATTTTCAACCTCGCTACACTTTGTTTTGGTGAAGTTGATCAATATTTAAATTTTAAAGTAGGGTACTCAATCAAGTGATTTTTTTGTCTTTTGTCTCCATTTAATTTATTAAATGGCTTTAAAGTTTTTAGGCATGATTAATATGAGCACACACAACAACCATGTGGATACCAAAGTGGTGTATCATAATTGGACAATTTTAGCTATAAGTTCTTTTGAAGGAAACAATTTGTAAACTTCTTAGTAGTGTTGTTTATACATTCTAAATAAAATCACCCAATAGGGAATTTTATTCCATGACATACCAAATGCTTTTGATTAGGTAACATACTTGTTTTCTTTTGTGTGGATTTGTTATTTTCATATTTGAGGTTCTTATCGATTCTGGTTGGCATTTCTTTATATTGTGTGTAAGCCCTTTTTGATATATAAGTACTTGATCAGGTGTTAAACATGAGTGGCTTAGGCTCCCATTGATACCCAATATCAAGAGACTATATGTTTGTTTTCCAACCTTGTTTAAAACTATGGATATTATCCAATGTTGTTTTTAGAACATGTAATCATTTACATGTTGGTGTATGGATGAATTCTTGTTATTATCCATTTGTCTTATGGACGAGAAGGATCTGGAAAACAAGGTGGTTAAGATTGTTACCATCTACCTCAACATAGCACAAGACATTGGGTGCAATTGCTTGTTATGATTTCTTACTTGAGAATTGTTTTCATTAAATATAGTATTATAAGTTCCTCATCTCTGATGAGCTTGACAAAGTCATAGAGGTTATAGGTTCTCTAATAGTACCTAATGATTCATTGGATATTTTCTTATGCTCTATTACTGAGGAAGTTTTGCTTCTTGTGGTCTTCTATTGCCTGCAATATCCTTGTCTCTAGTTGCCACTAGTGTTCAGTTACTGCCTTTGTCACTTGCAAGTAAGATCATCTCTTGGATTCCAACTTCAATTGTCTCACCCTTGTGGTGAAGACAACCAATTACTCCAAGAAAAGATTTCTCTTAGATGATTATGAAGAAATGTAAGTGTTCTTGATGACATCAATTTGTCCTATGCATATAAGACGAATCTCTGAACAAGTTTGCAAGGCTTGCCCCAAATTACTTTTCATATCCAAATGGCAGAGATGTACTAGGTTCTTCAACCTTTTGTTTGTTTGTGTATGACACTCAATTGTTTGAGTATACAAAAGTGATTTGTTAACAAGGTTGCAAGACTTGTTACCAAACTACTTCTATATCACACGAACATTGTAATATCACACTATTTCTGGAGGAATTGATAAGAATAGACTAAGATATAAGACTTTCCAAATACTCTTATTATAGATTGGAATATCACTTCTAGAACACTCTAAATAATCTCCCGAAGGTCTTCTTGTGGTAGTTCCTCCTTTCTTGTGGGTTTGCTTCACTTGCAGAATGTCTTCGAGAAGGTTGAGAAACAAGATAGAATGGTCTAGACAAAATAACAAGATCTGGATTAAGATTTAGTTCATGCTTTTATTCTCCTTCCATATGCTTCTCATTTTATTTCCCATAGGATAGGTACTTGTTTCATTATGATTGGTTTTACTTAGCTTTCAATTAAATACCTCTAATAGAGGTTATAACTTGTTGTCATTCATTAGCTGTATCCAGAGATACTTTAGTTGTTGAATGTTGGATTTGAATAGACATGTGGAGTGTTTGTGGAATGCTGACTTAAGATAGTAAGTTGATCAGATGGTTCATTGATGTGTTGAGATCTCGTATTCTTAATTGTATAGGCCAAATGAGACAATGAGCATACGAAGGTCATTGGGTTTTAATGATTTAAATCATAGTTGTTAGTTGGTTTCTCAAGGTATCGGGTTGTTACTTTGTATTCTTCTTTGGTAGTCTTGGTCATGCAGAATGCAGACATAGAGGTTTGGGAAGATCACATATAATGATCAGGATTTATCACTAGTCTAAGAAGGTTTGTTTCATCTTTTAAATGCTTCCTTTCTTGTTGATGAGATATGCACATATTCTATAAATATGTTAATAATAATAGTTATGTCATTTCCCACTTGTGAGGTCTGAGTTAATACTTGTTTGTATCACTTGTGTTCTATTGAACCTTTGTTATTTACTTGTGAAGGTTCACTTAGTAGTTATAGATAATTTGGAAAGATATTGTGTGAATGGTTGATAACTTAAGAGTTCATGATTAGAGAACCTAAAATATTTGTTGATGAGATTATTCCATCAAGAATTAATATCTTGTGGAAGTGTGATCATCAGATTTGAGATTTGGATACTCACACTTTTTTTAGTTCTAGATACCTAATGAATTATCCCAAGTCACTTATAGACTTGTGGTTAAGGTTGTTGAGAGTTTGTGTTTGATCATAACTAATTTTGGTTTGTCTTATCAAATGATTTGGTTTGTAAGATACATCTTATAAAGATCACTCTAAATGTACTCTCGAACAGATGATCTAAACATATTTCATCGTGTCAAGAGAAACATTGGTCACTTTGCTTCGTTTAAACTTTCACGCCAAAATTTCCCGTATTTTTAGATGCATGCTTTGCAAAGGCACATATTATATTTGGATCCTTATAGCTTCCCAAACACTAGGATTTTACATTAGCATGATGAACTTACATTATTTTTGGGGTGTAATGAGTTATCAAGAAAAACTTCTTTGGTAGTTATGAGTGCTTTTGATATGAATAGCGTCCTGCATGGATGTCATCTTTATTGTGTTGATAACTGCCACGCAAATACTTACATACAAAATATTAGGAAAGATTAGACATTACCAAAATATGACAGGACTTATATATGTTTTGCTCTTATAATTGAAAAGGAGGAATCCTCCAAAGTTTCTTCTATTGTTTCTGACAATAAACCAGGGTATGTGGAGAAGCTTCCTTTCAAGCCTCTCCCTCTTAAAGAGGGGAAGAAGAAGAAGAAGAAGAAGAAGAAGAAGAAGAAGAAGAGGAGGAGTAAAAGGACAGAGGTAAAGGTATCTTCCCCTAAGCATGTTTCTACTATTATAGTTGTTGCTGATGAGTCTAAACTCGATGATGAACCTATGCCTGTTACTTATGATAGTGATCATGATTGGGAGAACACACTACTTTTTATATTGAAAATCTCTTTGGTACTAATTCTTAAATTTTGATGATAATAATTGTTGTACTATTAGTATTATCCATGTTCCTTCCAATGATGATATAGAAAGCTCTAGGCTGTGGATGATGTGTTTGAAAATCCTTTTTCTACTGATGATTATATGTTTGATACATCTCCTTCTAGTAAAAATGATGATATGTTACAAATGAACACACTTTGGAAGATAACTATTCTATTGCTTATGATGATACTATGCCTCCAGTCTTTGATAATTAATATAAATAATACTATAACAAAGGATATAATCACAATCATCCTCATGAAACTTGTCATGGTTATGGAGGGATTACCCAAAGCCATCTCCTTAATATACAAGTTGTCTATCATGTTCGAGTTCTTTATGATGATTACAGTAATGAATATGATATTGTCAGTCCACCTACTATTTAGGATAAAATTAATTATGATTACAATATGCCTCCTATATTTGATGACTTTGTTGATGAGAATAATAATGACATCTATTTTGTTGAATTTTCTCCCACTACTATTAATGAGAATGACTATGCTTATGTGTAGAGTATTAATCTTTTATGCATGTGGATCATGATAATAATGTTTTATGTGATAGTTATATTGTTAATTTTATTAATGAAGCTACTGAAATTTATTATTAGAGAGGGATACATGGTTTTATGAATCTCAATAATATCAAGTTTCCCTTCTTTATGTTGAAAATTTTGAAGTTGCACTTATTTTGTCTTCCTATGCTAGCCACTTTGTGCTTTATTGACTTTTTTTTACAAGATTATTTTGCATAGGAAGTGGGTTATACTTAAATGTGTTTTATAGTTGCTTCTTGATGCTCTCTTATTGTGCTTCAATTCTTATTCTTATGTGAGCGTCTTCAAAAAATTATCATGCCTAGCTAAAAGGCTTTAAAGAAAAGCGCTTTTGGGAGACAACCCATTATATTTTTTATTTGAGTTTTCTTTTGTTTTCTTTGAGTCTTGGAAGTTTTTACCTCTGTAGAAACCTCTCCCTATGTTTTTTTTGTTTTTTTTGCAAAGAGTAGTCTATAATAGGGAGGAAGTAATATTTGGGGAAGTTGTTGTCCTGAAACAGATTCTGTGCTGCCACCAAAAAAAATAGTTCTCTCAGCCAGACCATCGAATTGATCTAAAATCTTTTGTGCACATGCCCCAGATTATTATATAACTCTAAATAGTTTTGCACTTTTTTTTTGAGCAAGATAAGATTTTCTATAAAATCAATCTTTACCTGCTGTTCTGTTTTGACAGATTTCTGCCAACATTTGGATTTGCCTCTTAATATTTTCTTTTGGTGTTCTTTTGAAGGGAAGAGCTTTAAAAGAATTTGTGACAGGAGCTAATGGGTGTTATAATTGTGTTGAAACTGAACCAAAGTGGCTTTACTATTCTGATTACACTAATATTTCTAATGAAAATTGTGAGAAGTTTTGTATGGAGGACGTTTTCAAGTGTAGTGAGAGAAGAATGATATGATGAGACAAAGGATGGAAAAAAGCTCAAAATTGGGGATGCCCATGTCACCCCAAGAAATATCCAATAATTACAAGCATCAAATCTTGGGGATTCCCAAGGCATCCCCTTCTTCATCAACAAAAATATCAGGTCCTCTTTCAAGACACTATATTTTTATTGCTTCATATATTATGTGTTATTCTTGGAGTGTAAATTATTTTTTGCTTTTAGTTTTTTTTTCTTTGATGTAGTATATGTTTGGATCCTAGCATATTTTGTTTGGAGAGAGACACGCTCCGTTTATATTGCTTAGAACACTCTAGTTTTCACTCTTATTGTTTTGTGAGTGTTCACTTTTTGCTAGTACTGCGTTTAGCTCCTTTTTTTCACTCGTATTTTGTTTAGATCTTGTTGGTTTGCTTCAGTTTTATATGATTAGATCTCTTGGCGTTGATGAATATTATCTATGAGAGTTCTTTCAAACAAGTTAATTGGTGTTGGAGAAGAGTAAAATATTTCATGCTTATAGTGGTGCAATGGAAAGCTTGTTTAGACTGGGGCTTAGACTTAATCATGTAATGTTAGATGTTATTTTAATTATATGCTTAGTATTTTATGATGTAGCATGACTTGTCTCAAATAGCTGAGTGCTTAATGCGCCATTGAAAGAAATCATTTGTTGTTTTTATCACATCGAAGCATAATATTGTGGTATTCTCCTTCGAATGCTTTATTTGGTTGACTTGGTGCATGCTCACACCATGTTATGACTACAAACCAGTCACCTCTAGACTCTATGATTATTTAGTTTTTGACTTGTAACTTCATTTATGCTTTGATTAATAATGTTTTTGTCTCTATGCATGATTATGGCCATTATTCCTCTCTTAATTTGCTGCTCCCAGTCTCTTGCTAGCCTTCACCTGTACTGAGTATGAGCTCTACTCGTGCATCCAACTCCCGAAAAACCAAAGTTTGCCAAATGTGTCCACCATACCTACCTATATGTGGTATTTAGCCGCCACTCCAAAGTAAATTTCTCATGTGCTACCTTTAAAACTTTCAAAATTATACTTGTTTTGTGCTTTGTTTTATCTCATGAGGACGTAGGTAGACGATCTTTATTTCACTTGTTAATTAGACTTTACACACCTGGACTAGTGGCATATCCGCTTATCCAATTCGCTAGAAGAGTTGGCAATGGGGTGCCTAGCCCCAAATTTGGTTATTTCACAATTCTTTTCACTCTTTGTGCCCATGATTTGCCAGTTTAAGCATAATTGTGTAAACAAAAGAGAAGAGGGATGATCTACTGACCCCAGTAGAAAGAACGTCCTTCAATGGGAGCCGCTCTTGTAAAGTCTAGTTAACTTGTGACGTAATATATTGTTTATTTACCATTCGTTGACATAGACATACACCTCTCTTAAAAATTGTTATCAATCTCTCTGTATTAATCAAATAAAAATATCTAGCACATGAGTAATCCCTTCTTCCCTCTATGAAGGTCCTTTCTTTTACTTTTATGTTGAGGTATTCATCCTCTAACTTCATGCACAATTAATAGAGCATAGTTGTCATTCTGAGTATAATGTGCATGAGTCCCAAAAATTATTATTGATTGATTCATGATATGTTATTACTTTTTCTCAAATTATTTGTATCTAGTAACCTGACATTTATGTTTTTCTATCACTTTAAGGACAAGCGGAATACCACTTTGGTATGTTGTCTTTATGCTCGAAATAAACATATAACTTTCAGTGCATTATTATTGATGATTTTTTTTGTGTTACTTTTCATGTTTCAACATAGTTGCTAAGTTGCATTATTGAAATTATATATATCATGCCTATGTTAAGTGTACTTTGACCTCAACTTGCAATGCTTTTACATAACGTTGATCAAGATTGTGTTGGCAGCATGTCACCTCAAAAGTTATTTTTTGTCACTTACCTACTTGAGGACGAGCAGGAGTTAAGCTTGGGGATGCTTGATATGTCTCAAACATATCTAGAATTTTTGATGCTCCATGCTTGTTTTCTACCCAATGCATTTATGTTGTCCACATGTTTTCCTTCGTTTTCCACATGTTTTCATGGACTAACCTATTGAAAAGATGCCACAGTGCCAGTTCCTGTTTTCTGCAGTTTTTTATTTCAGAAAAGTTGTTCTGGAAATATTCTCGGAATTGGATGAAGCTAAGGCGAAAGTCCCTATTTTGCTGGCACGTACCCGAAGTCCGGAGGAGACCCGCAGGGGGGCACCGAGGCAGCCACACCATAGGGTGTCGCGCCCCTGGCCGCGCCACCACATGGTGTGGGCCCCTCGGGCACCCACCGACATTGCCCTTTCGCCTATTTATTTCCTCCGACGCAAAAACCCTAAAACATCCAGCCACCATACACGAAAAGTTCCGTAGCTCCGCTTCCATCAAAGACAAGTTTCGGGGGACAAAAATCTTTGTTCCGGCAGCCTGCCGGGATGGGGAATTGCCCTAGGAGCCATCTCCATCAACTCAACCACCATCTTCATCGCCGTTGCTGACTCCCATGATGAGGAGGGAGTAGTTCTCCCCCGAGGTTGAAGGCTCTACCAGTAGCTATGTGGTTCATCTCTCTCTCCCACGGTGTGATCTTTATGTGATCATGAGCTATGTAATCTAGTTGAATAGGTAGATGTTACTCTTCATCTATTATGCTACTCAAGTGGTTTTATTATTGGGATCTCCGTAGACACCTTGTCCCATGGTGTAAAGGTGACAGTGTGTGCACCGTGTGTGGCTTATCATGATTTATATATTTTTTTCTTGGATGACCCTATGAAATTGTGGTGTTTGTTTGGAACCATCTCGGGCCCAAGCTAACAGTTTGGGGTTATCTAGTGGGGATGCGACTCTAAGGCGTGCTTTTGTAGCCCTACACAATGATTGGTGTTCGTTACCCAACCGGAGAGTGGTTCGGAGTAGCATAGTGAAGAGAATATATTTATGTATTCAATTATGTTATTATTGTTGAGAGTGTCCAGTAGTGAAAGTATGATCCCTAGGCCGTTTTTCTAAGCATTGAAACGCCATTTACAACCAGTTATGCTACATGTTTGCTTGCTGACATTTTTATTTCAGATTCCAATTACCACTTATAATCATCCTTATTACTTGTATTTCACTATCTCTTTGCCGAACTAGTGCACCTATACAATTGAAAATTGTATTAGGTGTGGTGGGACACAAGAGACTTCTTGTATCTTAATTGCAGGGTTGCTTGAGAGGGATATCTTTGACCTCTACCTCCCTGATTTCGATAAACCTCGGGTGATCCATTTAGGGAAACTTGCTGCTGTTCTACAAACCTTTGCACTTGGAGGACCAACATTGTTTACAAGAATACAAGTGTGTGTAGACATCACGGCATCGCCTACGCTGCCAGACTGGACGCGCATATGCTCTCTTGCCTAGTATGTCCTTTCGCACGCCGAGTTGAATTAATGCCCCATTTAGTGGTCACCATTACTGCCGATCCAGATGAAGTTGCCTAGAAAAGGACTCATTTTGCTCTCCTATTGCACCCACGCCCGATCCTTTTATCTTTGGGTTGATCTTTCCATGGCTAGTGTTCGCGGAAGCCACTCGAACCATCGCCGCAATGTCATGTGTGCTTAGTTTCTTGAGTCAACCGAGGGTGGCCGCAGGAGAAGGACACATCGGCGCCGGGTCATGCGTCCTTCGAGTTCGGGACGCACTCCTCCGAGCACGAGTCGGGGCAGGGCTCCTATGATTCGAGAAGCACTCCTCAAGCAAAAAACTAAGGTCATGGCCATATCCATGTGTATCAGCCCCCAATGAATACTAGTTCTTGTCTTGTTGACCTTACTATGATGGCACAATTCGCCGCAAACATGTGTATTGATATCGTCAACAATTTGCCAAAGCAAGATTAAAAAAAGCCCTATTTTTATTATTTGTTTAGTGCCAAAATATCTGTTTTCGTGAAGTAGGTACCAAAAATGCCGCCACTGATTGGAAAATGACCAATCACAATTTTAACACAAAATATTTCACGCATAATCACAATTTTTTTAGCATTGTAACAATATTCCACTCGTTAAATGAGTTTAATAGCATTTACCAACGATTTTTTAGTGCCAAAATCCCAGTTGCCTCCATGAGATATGCACCGTGTGAAAATTGTGAAGTCCATTTTTCACTCAATTTAAAATAATAAGAATGAGAATGACGGTAAAATTCAAAGTCGTTGCGGCATGCATGGTTAGCGGGTCAAAATCGTTGATGTGGCGGCGCGCGCATGCATGCATGGAAAAGGTGCAGACGTGGTGGCTGCAGCTGGGCCACAAATGAAGACTCTCACGGATCGTAGTCAGAAAAATTGATCGAAACCGTCCACGCGATCCAGCGACACGTAGCCCGCCCGAACAGCCTTCCTTTTGGAACACATTTCGCATGACAATCTTTTTTACAAAGTAAAAGAAACCGGATTGATCACCTATCATGTATATTATGTTTAAATAACATTGAAACATTGCAATATCGTGTATGTTGTATTTTGATGCAATAATAAACTCGACTTCAAATGAGCATTGTAGGGTTACGTAGCTGAATAACAAAAAAATTCCTAGCAACGATAATCGGTAAAGGCAAGATCTATTACTATGCATATTTGAAGTAACGGACGAGACCGGTGATCATTCCTTTGAAGACAGAAGGTGGGGATTACACTCCTGCATAAGCGTTGCTGACGTAGACAATCGTAGCTGACCTCACAGTCATGTAGTCAAAGCAGAGGCGACTCAGTGTACAAGAGGGCACCACCTCGTAGTTTCACACACGTATGGGGTAAACAACGACTTTGGACTCCGGTCAAGGAAAGCATCGGAAGTTTGAGAAGTGGATTGAAGAGACCACAACACGACAGTGTGCGTATGGTGGAGAGAACCTCGACTCGTACGCGGCAACAAAATAGGAACCAAGAGGTGAGAGGAGAGAGATAAATTGATGTCTTGGAGGAGGGTTGCCTTCCTATTTAAAGAAAGAGGAGGGGAGGCAACCTTGTTGGCTTAGCCATGTGGGACTAATTCCCACATGGTTGGTCGGCTAAGGAGGGATGCCGCAACCCCTAATGGGCCCCAAGGGCCCATGCAGCTAGCTCCTCTCCCACTTTTTCCCCTGTTCCCCTAATGGGCCTTTTTCCCACTAAAGCCCATTTAGGGAAATAGATTAAGAAGTTAAATAAAAATATATTTCATTATTAATTATATTAATTAATAATAAATACATATTATTTAACTTATGCTAGCACAGAAACACCTTTCGTTGCCCTCCGTTCTCCATCGGATAAATCCCGGAACTATTCCGGCTCTTTTCTCCCTTATTTTTCTTTGGTGTCAAATCAAACCTATCGTCAAATACCCTCAAGTCTGACACCCTACAGTTCGGGATCACTCCAGACATGAACAAGATCCCTCTCCGATCAATGATCAATAGCGGTATCTAGAAACCCATGATGGCCCATGTGCAGCCCACGATTATCTTTGTCACGTGAACTTTAAACATCAAGTTCCCACTCCTTTTGCCATGAAATTCTTAGTTTGTCCGAGACTCGATCTTCGGTATCCCCATACCAAGTTCCATATCATTACCGACAAACATATCTACTCATTCCCGTGATATTGCATGTCTGTGGCCTAGTCACGGGCTTGCAAGCTTTACTTAATGCAACATCACGGAGTGGCCCCAAAGTATTTGTTCATAACCCGGATTATAAAATCCCGCTCTTGGTGCATATTCCTCTATGTATCTATTTGGAAATGTGATATAGACCTTTATGATCACCCAGTTACATTGTGATGGTGGTTGCAATCAAGGCAACCTTGGAGACAGTGGTTAAATATGATCCCACGGTCAGAGGTTTGGGTACTAAGTTTTCTATGTTACCACAATGTTGAACTATGCAATTAGATCTCAGTGTGATATTACATATTTGGTGTGTGTACATCAAAGAATTCCTCCAATGACATGACTCCATTGCATATGACATAAATGTCCATGATAAGGAAACCATGATCATCTGTCTCCCAATGGACTAGCTAAATAGAGACTAATAGGGGCATAGTTTGTTTATATACCACACGTGTATTAATGTTTCCGCTTAATACAATAATAGCAAAATATAAAATGATGCATCCCAACCCATTCCACCAAGCTCTACATCGGTACCCATTGGTCCCATGACAAGATCCCACGCAAAGGCGATACAAGATAAGGTGAACTCACTCCTCTCTCTCTATCCGTCCGATGACTTGGTGAATGGTGTGTTACCTCATGGAAAGACTATGTGTGCTCATGTTTGATCCCCAATGAAGCCCCAAGTCGGTGCCCAAGAAGCTCGAGAAGATACTCAAGATGGTGCCCAAGAAGCTCGTGAAGATGGCCAGGGAAGGTGGCCCCAAAGAATAAGAAGAAAAGGAGGAAGAAGGAGAAGGGCCAGGAAACCCGGCCTGCAACCCGGGTAGGCCGGCCTCCAGGCAGCCCCCCTAACAGAGCCGCCCGGCTTGCATCCCGCAGGCCGGCCACCCTACAGAGCAGCAAGGCCTAGTGATGGAAATGGGTACCCTGTACCCTCATATCCTGCGGGTAAAAACTCTATTAGGGTAAGGGTTTGGGACTAAAAGATACCCATGGGTATATAAATGAGAAAATCCCATGCCCATCGGGCAGAGAGGGTATGTGTAACATCCCAAGTCTGAAAAATAGCCATTAGAATGTTTGCTCTCTGTTATTTTATGTTTTGCATCATGGCATCATGTTGATTGCAATTGTTTTGCTTGTTTTCCTTTTGTTTTCCTCTGTTTTCATTTGTTTTCCTTTGTTTTCTATTTGAATTGCAAACCAAAATTCAACCCTTTTGTTTCATCCTTGTGATGTTACAATTTCTAAAAAGATATTTCAAAATAAAACAATTGTTTGTTTCCATTAAAGTGTGATTTCAAAACTGTTGTTTTGTTCTATCAAAAATTCATTTAATATCAAACCCTTCTCAAATTCAATTATGTTTTCCTTCCAAAACAACAACCCTTTTGAAAGCTATGAAAATTGCAAAACAAATCAATGATTTGTTTCCATTAAATCCATAAGGTTCAACTATTTAAAAATTGTGGTTTTAATAATTCACTAAATCCAAATGTTATTCAATTCCAATAAAGTCCCAAACAGCAAACCAGTTTTGAAATTATGAAAAACCAAACAACCATTTGGTATCAAATAAATATGAACTTTAAACAAGCTTTTGAATTGCTTAAGTTTCAACTAATCATTTAATTCAATTATTCCATTAAATTCATTTATTTTATCAAACAGCAAATAACTTGAAATAATTTTTTGGAAAACAAAGTCTTTGCAATGTTGCTGTTGCTATAAACAACTCATCCAAAATTTTCTACTAATTCTCTACTCTTAAAAACCTCCCTTTCTCTCTTGTTCCAATCTGCAAAAAAAAAAAAAAAACAGAAACAAATAATAAAACAAACAACACACACATGAGAGAGAGAGGGGCAGTAGGCCCAATTTTCCCTCCTAGCCCATCTATTTTCCCTTTGGCCTTTTCTCCTCAGGCCCATACCCCCTTGTCGTATTCCACCTCCTGTACGAACACCATCCATGGTGTACACGTACATCAGAGCAGCAGGGAACGGCTGTGCCTCCTTCCCCCCTCCTTAAAACCCTACCCAGTGCCCTAGGGTTTCCCCTAGCTCCCTCCTTCCTCTTCCCCCGCCATCCTCTCCCTCCTCCCTCTCTTTTCTCTCCACTCCATCTTCTCTGTAACCTGCACCCGAAAGAAAAAAAAACAGCTCCTCCAAGTCCGGTGGTCGCCGGAGCTCCGGACCCTCTCCGGCCGCGGTGGGGGCGGGAATGGAACCGCCCCACCGCGGGCTACCGTCTCCCCCCTCGGCTCGAGCCGGGAGGGCCCCCATCGCCGGCGCCAACTCCTCCAACACCGGCCAATGCCCTCTGCTCGTCCTCTGTACCTGCGTCCGCCCCGACCCCCTTCCTGCTCGAGCGCCACGGTGAGGCTCTCCCCTCCTCTCGCCCTCGCCCCTTCCTCTCCTCTAGGGCCGCCTCCCTTTTCCCCTTGGCCGCCCCCCTCTCCGGCGAGCAGCCGCTGGAGATCCCCATCGAACTGGTTCTGTCCGCCCCCATGTTCAGTACATGCAGGTTTTGGGTTCAGTTAAAAAGTCCCGCAGCAGAAGCACTTACCCCCCTTGAGGCCCCTCCCTAACACAAAGAAGCCATCAGCTCCACTGGTTGTGTTCCCCTTGGCGCATCAGAAGGTGCAGGGATCAAATCCCACCCCCTGCACCATTAACAAAATTTTTGTTTTTCAATTGTTTGGTCACAAAACTTTCTGGTTATCCCACCTAGGCCCTTGTAAATTATTTCTAGACCCCTGAAAAATATTTTCCAAGTCCCTAATAAGTTAAAAATGGCAGATTTGCACCCAATTTTGGAAATTGCATAAATAAATCATCCTAACTCCAAATCCAACATTTTTTATATGTTTTCAATACCAAATTAAATGATCTATCCAAATATAAAATTTGTTTACTGTTTTGAATATTTTAAATTGGTGAAACATTTGAATTCTTGTCAAATTCACTTAAATTTGCAAAATTCATAACTTGCTCATAAAAATTCCAAATTTCACAAACCAAACATGTTTTCCAATCAACTTTTCATGTACTTTCCAAATATAAATTTTGTTTGATGTTTTGAATAATTTAAATTGCTGAAAACAACTGTTTCTTGTTTATTGCATTTAAAATTGCCAAAATAATAACTTGCTCATTTTAAATCCAATTTCAACAAAGGAAATATGTTTTCCATGCAAAATTAAACCACCTTTCCGAATATAAACTTTGTTTTCTGTTTTGAACAATTTAACTTGATGAAAACAACAAATGCTTGTGTGACACCATTAAGTAACCAAAATTCCAACACTTAATGAATGAATTTCTAAACTTGGTAAACCTTATTTCAATTGGTTCTATTGTTGTTATTTTGTTGTTTTCCTCATCCATGCATCATGCTAATCCCCTTTCATATAATGATTAGTTGTAAAACAATTAATTCAACCATAATTCATGGGCTTTCCATATGCAATCCAATTGCATATGGGTCCATTTAATCCTGTTTCTATCTTGTCAACTAGTTTATTTTGATGCAACCATTAACTTGTCATGAATCATCTTGATTGTGCACAATGCCATGATAATGATTGTTTATCTTTCTGCATTGTTTTTTTGCTTCTTCCCGGATACACGACGACGTTGAGACCGACGATCCTTACGACACCCCTTCTAAGGAGTTAGCTCAGTACCAGGCTACTGGGTTTGCAGGCAAGTTATCACTCACATGAACCACTGTGTTCCTTTCAACCTTGGTTACCGATACTTTCCGTTGTCTATTTCTGCTAGCCTTAGTAGTAGATGTTTCTGTTACGAACCTATCACATGTATCCTTTAACCCTGATATTGCCTCACCTCCATACCTATAACCTTTTGTTTGAGCCCGTGTCTTACTAGCATGCTTAGGTTGTTTTGCTCGAGTCTGTTACCCGTTACCTTCAGCTACTATTGTTACTATGTTCTGGGGGCTCGATGTTAATCAATCAACCTGTTATTAATAATATGCTGATAAGGCACCGACAGGAGGCCCTTTGTGGTTTTGAGGCCTGCTAGTGTCGACCCTAATAGGAAAAGGGTCTTGTCTACTGATCCATGATGAGCGTGCTCACCGCATCCGGGTGGTAGTATGGGACCCCCCTCGTCTTAGACCTGATCTGCAGCTTGTCCGAAGAGCCACACTTAGTTCGGGTGTTCCATTTGCTCCTTTGCATAATGGGTGGCGCCCCCATGGTTACTGGTTATGATGATGATGCATATAGGGCGAGGCCTGTAGTGCCGGGGTGTTGTGTCCTGCGGGAGTTTTGCACACCTGCGCTGAGTATTCGGCTGCGTGGCTGGGACCTTATAGCTCCGTGGCTCCTAGGATGGGTTGTAGAGATGGTTTGGGTCGTGTCAAGCCAACCTGAGTTTTAGTTGGTGGCTTGAGTGTGTACGGGTACTGGAGCACACCCCTGCAGGGATAAATCTTCTCGAGAAGCCGTGTTGTCCGCGGTTATGTGACGACTTGGTGAAAGTACTGGCTAACAAGTACTCAGACAACTTACACCTAATGATAATAAATTGACTAGTAATAGTCTTATTGACACAACAACCTGATCCATTATTCATTAATCCAACTGTGTGAGTTATCCTCGGATTGCTTCTTTGGATAAGGGGCGAGATCCAGGATGGGTTTGTTTGGAGTCAGTTGATAGGTTGGTTAAGACACACGATCTTATCTCCTTTCTGATAGCCGGAAGTGGTAGTAACTCTGTAGTTGGTTAGAGCAGCCAGTTGCAGCATCTTTTACATCCCCTTCCTTCCGTTGAACCCAAAGCATCTGTGCTTGGTGTTGACGGGTTACACTTTGGTGATCTGTGAGTCTTGCTTGCCAGTACGTTTATGTACTGACCCCTTTGGGGCTGTGGTTTACGCAGACGACGTTTCCGAGGATCTACATGGTGGCTACTACATGGAGTATGACGAGACTGCTGACGAGTAGATAGCGGACCCGGGCAGGATCCGAGACTTCGTGGATGGGCTCCGTCTGTTTGTTTCCGGCCTCTTAGGCCTATTTGGTTCTTGTCTGTACTCAGACATGTTGAATGCTTCCGCTGTATTGTAATGATGTATTGTTGGGGCAGGTGCCCTCTGAATGATTGTATTTGCTATCTCTGCTCTAATGAGAGCCATTTGCAACTTATTTCAATCTTTTGTGTCGTAGAGATCTGTTGTGATATCACTTGTTAAACGTCGTTGACGTACCATGTGTGTATGGTTTGAAGTACGTCGACGGAAGTGCCTTTGATCTCTAGTGGATAGTTTACATCGACGATGGAATAGCAGGGCTTGTGTTGTCACGCATAAGCGCAGGCCTACCAGGAAGCTGGGACGTGGGAGCAGTTATGCCCCATAATCCAAGCATCTGCTATCCAGTTCGTACGGTGAGTATCCCCTAGAAATCAGGGTGCGACAAATGGTATCAGAGCCTGTCTGCCTGTAGGATCCCTTTTTACTGGTCGCAGTTGAGTCTAGAAACTATTTTGTAGCTATATAGGCAAAACAAAACGTGAGAGTAGGAATTCTGTTCTTTTTCTTCTTTCCCCACCCACCCTCCCTTTTTCTGGTAAGGAAGTGTAACGTTGTTTTCCCTTCTCATCTCAACTTTCAAGTTAGGATTTCACGAATCCTGGTTTCTCTAGGATTGTTATATCTACTAGACCATAGGAATGGAGGTGGTTGTGACATGATTTATCATGTTGCCTACTCACGATTGAGAACGGTGGCAAATAGGCCCCGGAAGCAGATCCTCTATTCCTTAAGCAGTAGATACTGATCCTTTAGAAGCCCGGATGGGTTTTTCCGTAGTACCTCAGGAGTTTTGTTCTCGTTTTCCCCGATGTTGATATCCTGTTCTTCTCAACATCCTTTTCGTCCGTTGAAATCTTGTTGTTGTTTTCCATTTCAGTTCTTCTACCGGCGTCTAATCAAAGTTTCCCCGTGCATCTGCTAAACTCTATTCCAGCTAAATTGTTGTTTCATACCGGAGAATCACATACTTTTGTGTCAAGGATCTTTTCCACAACATACAACCTAATTCTGATTCCACTAAGCAATCAAATCTCTGTTCACTCCCCGGAATCTCAAATGTTGACTTCCAAGATAAGTAAGAACAATCCAATTCTAATGAGAGGCCACATATTCCTCGTTACTCTCATGTTGCTGATTCTGACATTGATGTCATCCTTGGTGTTCCATTGATGTCAATAACTCTGTTCCAACCTTATTACAGATAGTCTATTCTCCAAATGAATCAAGTTTTATCCAGCTATACACCATCGATACAAAAACCTCTCCCTTTACTTGAAAATGTTCCGGTGGTTTGCAAATTCCCTGACGTCTATCCACTGTGCACGACGTGTTTCACGTGTCACAGCTCAAGAGGATCTCCCCAAGAAGTTTCCGGACCTTTTCTTTTCTCAGTAGGAATCTCGGGGCGCGATTCCTTCAAGGGGAGGCGTTTTGTAACATCCCAAGTCTGAAAAATAGCCATTAGAATGTTTGCTCTCTGTTATTTTATGTTTTGCATCATGGCATCATGTTGATTGCAATTGTTTTGCTTGTTTTCCTTTTGTTTTCCTCTGTTTTCATTTGTTTTCCTTTGTTTTCTATTTGAATTGCAAACCAAAATTCAACCCTTTTGTTTCATCCTTGTGATGTTACAATTTCTAAAAAGATATTTCAAAATAAAACAATTGTTTGTTTCCATTAAAGTGTGATTTCAAAACTGTTGTTTTGTTCTATCAAAAATTCATTTAATATCAAACCCTTCTCAAATTCAATTATGTTTTCCTTCCAAAACAACAACCCTTTTGAAAGCTATGAAAATTGCAAAACAAATCAATGATTTGTTTCCATTAAATCCATAAGGTTCAACTATTTAAAAATTGTGGTTTTAATAATTCACTAAATCCAAATGTTATTCAATTCCAATAAAGTCCCAAACAGCAAACCAGTTTTGAAATTATGAAAAACCAAACAACCATTTGGTATCAAATAAATATGAACTTTAAACAAGCTTTTGAATTGCTTAAGTTTCAACTAATCATTTAATTCAATTATTCCATTAAATTCATTTATTTTATCAAACAGCAAATAACTTGAAATAATTTTTTGGAAAACAAAGTCTTTGCAATGTTGCTGTTGCTATAAACAACTCATCCAAAATTTTCTACTAATTCTCTACTCTTAAAAACCTCCCTTTCTCTCTTGTTCCAATCTGCAAAAAAAAAAAAAAAAAAACAGAAACAAATAATAAAACAAACAGCACACACATGAGAGAGAGAGGGGCAGCAGGCCCAATTTTCCCTCCTAGCCCATCTATTTTCCCTTTGGCCTTTTCTCCTCAGGCCCATACCCCCTTGTCGTCTTCCACCTCCTGTACGAACACCATCCATGGTGTACACGTACATCAGAGCAGCAGGGAACGGCTGTGCCTCCTTCCCCCCTCCTTAAAACCCTACCCAGTGCCCTAGGGATTCCCATAGCTCCCTCCTTCCTCTTCCCCCGCCGTCCTCTCCCTCCTCCCTCTCTTTTCTCTCCACTCCATCTTCTCTGTAACCTGCACCCGAAAGAAAAAAAAAACAGCTCCTCCAACTCCGGTGGTCGCCGGAGCTCCGGACCCTCTCCGGCCGCGGTAGGGGCGGGAATGGAACCGCCCCACCGCGGGCTACCGTCTCCCCCCCTCGGCTCGAGCCGGGAGGGCCCCCATCGCCGGCGCCAACTCCTCCAACACCGGCCAATGCCCTCTGCTCGTCCTCTGTACCTGCGTCCGCCCCGACCCCCTTCCTGCTCGAGCGCCACGGTGAGGCTCTCCCCTCCTCTCGCCCTCGCCCCTTCCTCTCCTCTAGGGCCGCCTCCCTTTTCCCCTTGGCCGCCCCCCTCTCCGGCGAGCAGCCGCTGGAGATCCCCATCGAACTGGTTCTGTCCGCCCCCATGTTCAGTACATGCAGGTTTTGGGTTCAGTTAAAAAGTCCCGCAGCAGAAGCACTTACCCCCCTTGAGGCCCCTCCCTAACACAAAGAAGCCATCAGCCCCACTGGTTGTGTTCCCCTTGGCGCATCAGAAGGTGCAGGGATCAAATCCCACCCCCTGCACCATTAACAAAATTTTTGTTTTTCAATTGTTTGGTCACAAAACTTTCTGGTTATCCCACCTAGGCCCTTGTAAATTATTTCTAGACCCCTGAAAAATATTTTCCAAGTCCCTAATAAGTTAAAAATGGCAGATTTGCACCCAATTTTGGAAATTGCATAAATAAATCATCCTAACTCCAAATCCAACATTTTTTATATGTTTTCAATACCAAATTAAATGATCTATCCAAATATAAAATTTGTTTACTGTTTTGAATATTTTAAATTGGTGAAACATTTGAATTCTTGTCAAATTCACTTAAATTTGCAAAATTCATAACTTGCTCATAAAAATTCCAAATTTCACAAACCAAACATGTTTTCCAATCAACTTTTCATGTACTTTCCAAATATAAATTTTGTTTGATGTTTTGAATAATTTAAATTGCTGAAAACAACTGTTTCTTGTTTATTGCATTTAAAATTGCCAAAATAATAACTTGCTCATTTTAAATCCAATTTCAACAAAGGAAATATGTTTTCCATGCAAAATTAAACCACCTTTCCGAATATAAACTTTGTTTTCTGTTTTGAACAATTTAACTTGATGAAAACAACAAATGCTTGTGTGACACCATTAAGTAACCAAAATTCCAACACTTAATGAATGAATTTCTAAACTTGGTAAACCTTATTTCAATTGGTTCTATTGTTGTTATTTTGTTGTTTTCCTCATCCATGCATCATGCTAATCCCCTTTCATATAATGATTAGTTGTAAAACAATTAATTCAACCATAATTCATGGGCTTTCCATATGCAATCCAATTGCATATGGGTCCATTTAATCCTGTTTCTATCTTGTCAACTAGTTTATTTTGATGCAACCATTAACTTGTCATGCATCATCTTGATTGTGCACAATGCCATGATAATGATTGTTTATCTTTCTGCATTGTTTGTTTGCTTCTTCCCGGATACACAACGACGTTGAGACCGACGATCCTTACGACACCCCTTCTAAGGAGTTAGCTCAGTACCAGGCTACTGGGTTTGCAGGCAAGTTATCACTCACATGAACCACTGTGTTCCTTTCAACCTTGGTTACCGATACTTTCCGTTGTCTATTTCTGCTAGCCTTAGTAGTAGATGTTTCTGTTACGAACCTATCACATGTATCCTTTAACCCTGATATTGCCTCACCTCCATACCTATAACCTTTTGTTTGAGCCCGTGTCTTACTAGCATGCTTAGGTTGTTTTGCTCGAGTCTGTTACCCGTTACCTTCAGCTACTATTGTTACTATGTTCTGGGGGCTCGATGTTAATCAATCAACCTGTTATTAATAATATGCTGATAAGGCACCGGCAGGAGGCCCTTTGTGGTTTTGAGGCCTGCTAGTGTCGACCCTAATAGGAAAAGGGTCTTGTCTACTGATCCATGATGAGCGTGCTCACCGCATCCGGGTGGTAGTATGGGACCCCCCTCGTCTTAGACCTGATCTGCAGCTTGTCCGAAGAGCCACACTTAGTTCGGGTGTTCCATTTGCTCCTTTGCATAATGGGTGGCGCCCCCATGGTTACTGGTTATGATGATGATGCATATAGGGCGAGGCCTGTAGTGCCGGGGTGTTGTGTCCTGCGGGAGTTTTGCACACCTGCGCTGAGTATTCGGCTGCGTGGCTGGGACCTTATAGCTCCGTGGCTCCTAGGATGGGTTGTAGAGATGGTTTGGGTCGTGTCAAGCCAACCTGAGTTTTAGTTGGTGGCTTGAGTGTGTACGGGTACTGGAGCACACCCCTGCAGGGATAAATCTTCTCGAGAAGCCGTGTTGTCCGCGGTTATGTGACGACTTGGTGAAAGTACTGGCTAACAAGTACTCAGACAACTTACACCTAATGATAATAAATTGACTAGTAATAGTCTTATTGACACAACAACCTGATCCATTATTCATTAATCCAACTGTGTGAGTTATCCTCGGATTGCTTCTTTGGATAAGGGGCGAGATCCAGGATGGGTTTGTTTGGAGTCAGTTGATAGGTTGGTTAAGACACACGATCTTATCTCCTTTCTGATAGCCGGAAGTGGTAGTAACTCTGTAGTTGGTTAGAGCAGCCAGTTGCAGCATCTTTTACATCCCCTTCCTTCCGTTGAACCCAAAGCATCTGTGCTTGGTGTTGACGGGTTACACTTTGGTGATCTGTGAGTCTTGCTTGCCAGTACGTTTATGTACTGACCCCTTTGGGGCTGTGGTTTACGCAGACGACGTTTCCGAGGATCTACATGGTGGCTACTACATGGAGTATGACGAGACTGCTGACGAGTAGATAGCGGACCCGGGCAGGATCCGAGACTTCGTGGATGGGCTCCGTCTGTTTGTTTCCGGCCTCTTAGGCCTATTTGGTTCTTGTCTGTACTCAGACATGTTGAATGCTTCCGCTGTATTGTAATGATGTATTGTTGGGGCAGGTGCCCTCTGAATGATTGTATTTGCTATCTCTGCTCTAATGAGAGCCATTTGCAACTTATTTCAATCTTTTGTGTCGTAGAGATCTGTTGTGATATCACTTGTTAAACGTCGTTGACGTACCATGTGTGTATGGTTTGAAGTACGTCGACGGAAGTGCCTTTGATCTCTAGTGGATAGTTTACATCGACGATGGAATAGCAGGGCTTGTGTTGTCACGCATAAGCGCAGGCCTACCAGGAAGCTGGGACGTGGGAGCAGTTATGCCCCATAATCCAAGCATCGGCTATCCAGTTCGTACGGTGAGTATCCCCTAGAAATCAGGGTGCGACAGTATGGGCATGGGATTGCACTACCCATACCCGCATACCCTTCAACCCGTATAAATTCTGTTAAGTGGGCCATATTGTATAATTAAACCTAACCTAATTTTCATATTTGTTGTTGTTTATGATTATGTGATGTTGTTTCTTTTCTCCGTTCGTGGTCCAGATTACAGCGGGGGGAGTTTCGAGACCTTTTTATGGAGGCGTGTGCACGGCTGGAGCAAGTGGCGAGGGATATTTTTATCCCACATGGATGACCGCTTGATCTACGGATAGCAGCTTTATAACATCGACAGTCTACATCTACTAGATTTGTTTAGACATGTCGTATTTTATCTTTCGGTTTCGGATTTCGGTTGTGTACATTTTATGATGCAGAGGCCGGATGTAATGCTTAAATTCTTAAGTAATAAAATCCCTTTATAAAAAAATGTGATGTTGTTTCTCATTCATGATGAGTTGTTTCTTATGCGCAAGTGGTGTTGTTTATGAGAAGTTCTATTTGTTTACAATATGTTGTTATCTATAAGTATGGTGATATTTATAAATAACTTATGGTTGTATGATGTTGTTTATGGCCATATTTTGGCTCAATTTGTTATGTTACTAATATGGGAATTATTTACCGCGGGCAACCCTTTACCCTGTCGGGTGACGGGTATGGGAAAAAGTTGTACCCGTTGACGGGTATGGGCAGGGGTGACGAGTAAACTCGAGGGGGGCGGGCAAGGGTATGGGGTGGATCCACCCGCACCCATACCCTAGGGGTGCCATCCCTAGCCCGGTCGGCAGCCCGGCCTAGCTGGCCACCCTACAGAGCAGCCCGACCTCCAGCAAGGCCAGACCATCCTCTAGTCCGGCTTTCCCGCACTGCGTGAAAAGAGAGAATATTCCCCTGTAGTCCCCCTACCTACTCTCTAGACTATAAATAGACCCCCTTGGCTTCAGATCTAGGTTAGAGATGAATTGAGATTTGAGCTTTGCTCCCCTATGTTCCTCTTTTGAGGCTACTTCTAGTGTGTATCTAGAACTGTATCAAGGATACTCCAATCTACGTGATTTGGATCATATCAAGATTTCTTTGAGTGAGCTAGTCTTTCCCCTTGGGATTCAACTAGACACTTCCCAATCTTTCTCAACTAACCCTTGAGATTCTATTAGCTCGGCGCACCAGCCGTGAAGGTGAAAAGGTTTCAATCAGAGTAAGTTTGACTTGATCCGAGATATCCGTACGCTACTTATGTCTACGCACGCTTCTATTCTTGGAGACAGTGTTGGGCCTCCAAGTGCAGAGGTTTGTAGAACAGCAGCAAGTTTCCCTTAAGTGGATCACCCAAGGTATATCGAACTCAGGGAGGTAGAGGTCAAAGATATCCCTCTCAAGCAACCCTGCAATTAAGATACGAGAAGTCTCTTGTGTCCCCAACACACCCAATATACTTGTCAGGTATATAGGTGCACTAGTTCGGCGAAGAGAGAGTAAAATACAAGCAGTATGGATGATTATAAGTGATAATAGCAATCTGAAACAATGTTCAAGATATCGCTTATCGGGAACTTATCGGTCGATCCCTGATAAGTGGTACATCGGCCGATTTATCAGAATATCGGCCGAAATATCAGAATATCGCCCGTAATATCGGAGTATCGGCCGAAATATCGGCCAATTTATCTTATCGGCCAGACACCGGTAAGCGATAAATCGGCCGATTTATCGGAATATCGGCCGATATCCTTAACAGAGATCTGAAATAAAAATGGCAACAAGCAAACATGTAGCAGAACAGGCGGAAAATGATGTTTCAATGCTTGGAAACAAGGCCTAGGGCTCCTACTTTCACTAGTGGACACTCTCAACAATGCTCACATAATTGAATGCATAGATATCATCTCTTCACTATGCTACTCCGAAACACTCTCCGGTCGAATAATGAACACTAATCATTGCGTAGGGGCTTTAACAGCACTCCTCCAGTGTATATTCCCTCTCTAGGGCACCCCAATGTCACTACGAGCGCCAAAGATTAGTAAACAAACGCCACAGTTTCATAGGTTCACCTTCCAACACAAGATGTAAATATCATGCTAAACCACACGGTGCACACACTATCACCTTTACCCCGTGATCAAAGGGTTTACGGAGATAACAAAACCACTTGAGTAGCATAATAGATGAAGATCAATCTACTTATTCAACTAGATTACAAAGCTCATGATCACATAAATATCACACCATGGGAGAGAGAGATGAACCACAAAGCTACCGGTAGAGCCCCCAGCCCCGGGGGAGAACTACTCCCTCCTCATCATAGGAGACAGCAACGACGATGGAGATGGCGGTGGAGTCGATGGAGATGGCTTCCGGGGGCACTTCCCCGTCCCGGCAGGGTACCAGAACAGAGAACTGTCCCCCGAAACTTGTCGGCGGCGGTGGTGGAGCTACGGATGTATTTTGTGGAAAAGGTCAATTCCCCTAGGGTTTATGCCTTGGGGAGTATATATGGGCGAAAGGGCGATGTCGGGAGGTGGCCAGGGGGCCCACATCCCTAGGTGGCGCGGCCAGGGGGACCCACGCCACCCCATGGTGTGGCCACCCTGTGGCCCCCCTCCGGGGCTCTTCGGGACTTCTGGATGCTTCCGGGACTTTTAGGACTTCTGGCTTTCGAATTTTCGAATTCCGAGAATATTTCCAGAACAAGTTTTCTGAAACTAAAAACAGCAGAAAAGAAGGAACTGGCTCTATGGCATCTTGTTAATAGGTTAGATCCGGAAAACATAAGAAAACGTAGGAAAACAAACGGAAAACATGTAGGAATTGGCATAATATCAACATGGAACATCAAAAATTATAGATATGTTTGAGATGAATCAAGCATCCCCAATCTTAGTTCCTACTCCTACTCGAGTAGGTAAACGATAAAACAAAATAATTTCTGAGGTGACATGCTACCACAGAATCTTGATCATAATATGTAAAGTAGAACATGTAAACTAGGATCAAATGAACTAAAGCTGTGATCTATATTTGATATCAACAAGTAATGCATAAACAAAGAAGAAAGAAGTAAAACCTTTAATGAATCAATACTAAAAGGTTATCAACCGTGCAAAGTTTATTAGAGATGATTTAAGCTTTCAAGAACAATAATATCATTCACGTAAAACTATCTTCACAACCCCTGTTAGGATCAAGTCAAGCTTTCCACACGATGCAATCCTTGAATCTTAAACTATTTGCGCACTCAAGCAAGTGTTCTGCATTGGTCCCTGGCACCGGGATGTTATGGCTAAGAGAACATTATGGGGGGGTTTGGAAGGTCAATGGAAGAAAGGCTAACAAAGCTGAAAGTAGTCATTAGACAAGAGAAAGCCTTACAACCGAAGCTATGCAAGGAGTAGGGATTGCCACACAGCGGATGCACATAGAGCTATAAGTGTATGAAATCTCTCCAATGGAACTACTGGGGGTGCATCCAACTTTGGGGGTGCATCCAACTTTCTTGCTCACGAAGACCTAGAGCTCATTTGAGGAGGCTCATCATTGGAATATACAAGCGAAGTTCTATAATGTAAAGTTCCCCACATAGTTATGAATGAATGATATGAAAACTCTCCCCAAACTGAAGTATTGGTGCTAAACATGAAGCACAGGTGTGGTATAAAGGATAGTGATGCCCCCATCTCTCTTTATTCTCTCTTTGGCCCTTTTTTATTTTTTTTGGGCTTTTTCATTTTTTTTATTTTTTTATTTATAAATATCCTCACCGGTAGGGGCAACATCCTATATTACAACGAATCATCACACTTTTAGTACTCATAACTCATAAAGAAATATCTCTGATGTCTCTAACTGCATGCTCCTGCCAGTGTAGCAGTATGCATAAATAACCATGAAGCTCATTATCAAGTAACATAATGGAGGTGAATGTTGTGCAGCAATATATCTCAGAATGGCTATGGAAATTCCATAATAGGTAGGTATGGTGGCTGTTTTGAGGAAGAATATATGGGCTTATGTGTAGGAGAACAATGTCCTCCCACGAGATTTGGATGCACTGGCGAAGTTTGGACAAACTCTCAATGTGAGAAAGGGCAATGCACATTACCGAAGAGGCTAGCAAATATGGATGGTTAAAGTGCCAGGAACCGCAACATACACTCACGAGTTAAAATATTACAACAAGAAAATCATCTTACAAGGTACAATGCAAATCACTCCAAGAAGTTCCGTGACATTGACAAGTCACTGTTAGCTACCCCGACTGTAGCGCGTAACAAAAGGCCAATCAGAAATGTATCACTCGTAGCAATCATATACTGTTGTTTCTATCAGCTGGTAATTTAAGTATGGCACATCTTCCAGTTTCTTAGACCAACCATTAAAATTTTCTACTTACTAGTCCTTCCCGTTTATCCATTAAGCAAATTAATATCTCAAAACAATAGCAGTGATTCAAGTGAAGCAGTTTAGTGATCTACAAGACCATGCAAAATTTTTCACTATACCAACTACCACATAAGCATTTCTATTCTCAACCAAGAACATATATGAGACCCACCTAACTACAAAATCTAACATCTCTTAATAAGAGATGCATGAAAACAAAGGCTAAACGCAGTATTAGCAAAAAGTTAACACTCACAGAACAATAAGAATGAAAACTAGAGTGTTCTAAGCAATGAAAACAGAGTGTGTCTCTCTTCCACACAAGTATAATAAGATCCAACCATTTATTACAGCAAAGAAAACCAAACAAACTTAAAACAAAAATAAAATACGCTCCAAGTAAACCACATATGATGTGACCGAATAAAAATATAGTTTCACTAGAAGTGACATGAAAATTTGTTGATGAAGAAGGGGATGCCTTGGGCATCCCAAGCTTAGACGCCTGAGTCTTCCTGGAATTTTCTGGGATGTACCACCGGGGAATCGCCAAGCTTAGGCTTTTCATTCTTCTTTATCACATCATATCATCCTTTTCTCTTGACCCTTGAAAACTTCCTTCACACCAAAATTCTCACAATCTTCATTAGCATCGTTAGTCCAATTAAAATAATAAATTCACATGGTTCAGTTTCAAGACAAGTATAACACTTAAAAACACATTAGCTACTTTCACAAGTTCTTTCAAAATTCTTTTTTTCAAAAGAACACCAAAAGAAAGAGATTAAGATGCAAATGCGATAAATGGCAGAAATCTATTAAAACAGAACAGAAGGTAAAGATCAATTTTTCAAAAATATTCTATTACTCAAATCAAAAAGTGGTCTTCTAAGAAAAATTGCGTATATAACTCAGTATTAAGCACAAAAAAGCTCAGATCAATTTGAGTTTTCTGTGATGTTGAACGGAATTAATAGTGGACAACAGAAATCTATTTCCTGCGCAAAAATCCAAAATATGGCCTCAACTTTCTACTAGAGGCTATACTTGGCTCAACAAAAACTCAAAAGACAAGATACAGCGGGGGTTTCTAAGGAAATAAACAACACCAGGTGCAAAGCACATGAAAGAAAACAAAGGAAAACGGGTTGAAAACAGCGGAATAAAACGGGTTGTCTCCCGGTAGCTCTTTTCTTTAACGCCTTTCAGCTAGTCATAGTGATTTTTAAAAGATGCTCACATAAGAATAAGAGTTTAAGAATTAAGAACAATAAGAGAGCACAAAAAAGCAAATATAAAACACATTTAAGTCTAACCCACTTCCTATGAAACATAATCTTGTAGAAAAACAAGTCAATAAAGCACAAAGTGACTAGCATAGGAAGACAAAATAAGTGCAACTTCAAAAATTCTTTACTTAATAATAAAGAGAGGAAGACTTCTTCCGGTCCAACCTGATAATTTACTGTTTTGTCCTTCCACCAAAAGGATTAAGGTTTGTTACTCTTTTTTTGGTTCGTTATTTGTTGGTATGTGGCGCCAAGGTGTCGCGCTCGTGATTTCCATCTGGTGCGTGGTTTGGGCCTGCTAATCGGCCCAGACAATTGAGTCGGCCGAGCGCACTCCCGATCCTATTCCTAGGTGATGCCATGGTCGATCCTTTTGTGCAATCTTAACAGAACAAGGTGTCCATGACGGAATCTCAAAAAAAAAAGGTGTCCATGACGGAATCTCAAAAAAAAAAAGGTGTCCATGACGGAGACCACTACACCTCAACGCACGGCGCACCTATATATCAACCAAGATCACAGGAACCAAAAATACGTACACGTACACACACCCAGCCGAAAGCGACAGGAGACGCACGACCAGATCGTCGCTGTCATCGACGGGACAAGAGCTCGCCCACATTGATAGCGAGATATCCCATCAAGCTCGCGACGGGAGCCATGGGTGTACTGCTGCTAGGGCGGGCTGGTGGAGCTTCTCAAAGTCAAGACGGAGTACAAGCGGCACAGAAGGTTGCCGCTGAATCGCCGACTCAGGATGATCAGAGAGCCAGACCAGCTTAAAAAAAACGAGATGGCGATTAATATCGGCCGCCCAGTTTCCTTTGTTGGGCCAGCCACCCCAGAGAGGCCTCGACGCCTGGCCCGTAGCAACCGTGGGTCCACATCCATGGGCCAGCCTAGGGCCGTCCTTACTCCTTGGTCTGGCCGGCGAGCCGCTCCGTCTTTCTGACGACTAAGCCGAGCGCCGCTGCTCCAGCGCGGCCCTGCTTGGGCCGGAAAACTGGCCAACGAATTCTGTGCGATTTCAGAGTTTGGAGAAGATGGGGAACACGCCCTAAAGTTATCACTCTCTCATACATTGAAACCCCTCCCCTGCAAATTGCGATAACGGCCGCCAAAATCATTGAACTCATCTTCACCGGGTCAGTCGGAACATTGCATGGATGCGCTCCAATCCTGCACATACTTCACCTCGATGGCGTCCGTGAAGAAGACAAGCATGCACTTGGTGACTTGCATTGGCCTAGAGCTTGGGACTGGTGTACGGGTATGTAATTAGCACACATCTGCTAAGGCTAATTGAAAGCAAGACCATGTCAACTTGTCAAGAATTATGTAATATTTAAACCAAAAAAGAAGTATGTAATCTTTTAACCAAACCATCTATCTGGAAGTTTTTCCTATTCGTTAGCTATTTGGTATGTGTCTCTGTTAGATAGAACTAATCGGATATGATCGAGTCCTGATGGCTAACGATGTAATCAACTTGGTCTCCAAGTTTACTTGTAACACAATGTACCCGAGTATATATATACGAGGCATGAACCGTGGCTAGCCATCGAGCCGCCCGGACCTTTTGTACTTTCATGGTATCAGAGAGTTCTATCCTAAAACCCTAACCCCAGCCCTTCCCCAACCCTGCCACCATGACTCCCAATGAGATCAGCGCAACGATCCGCGAGATCAAAGAGAAGGAGAATAAGCTCCAACGCCGCACCGACGAGCTCAACGCGCGCCTCCACGCTTGACACGGGCACCACCGCCTTAGATTGCCAAACCTCCGTCTCTGCCGATCTCAACGGCAAGAAACCCATCGCAGCTGAAAACACCACTTCCCCACCCATCCAATCTACATACGCCACCTCCATTAAGCTCCATGTCCCAATCACCCTCGATCTGAACGAGGGCAACTACTCCAACGAGCGCGAGCTCTTCCTCGTCGCGCGTGGCTGCTATGGTTTGAAAGCCGACGTCGTAGGCAATGCCGAAGCCACGCCCTCCGATACCTCGTCTACTTCGTAGCTATTTACCACTTCAATTAGTATCATGATTGTCACAATATATGAATTTGGGCTTACCCGGCTATGACTCATTCAGGTTGACATTTTTTTTAGTTTCCAATTTGGTGTAGAGACAACTCAACGTCAACGTATGAATTCGAAACCATGGAGAACAAGTTTGAAGACATTCCTCATATTTTGTGGTGTTATAATATTCACGTCGGCTCTGTCTCGCGCCAAAGAAGGTGAGAACTAGATGATGCGATATCTCATCAAATGAAATCATGAGAACCAAGCATGGGACTTCATCTCTGCCTCGACAACTGCTCAGTTTATCTCATTGTCCGCGCCGTGAATTCCTTGTTGCCGTTGTCACCCAAGTATATCCTTAATCCTAGAGCTATACGTTATTTGTTCTTAGAGGATGTTTAAGACCTTCACTTACCTGCTTGGAGGTAAGATGAGAATTAGATTATAGCTATAGATTATTCAAGAGAAATTGAGATTTATAAATTGGAAAAGCCATTAATGTTAGGGAGTGAAAGATAAGATAATTTTTTTTGACATGGGAAAGCTAAGATACTTACAATTGGGTGAAAAAACAATCTAGATAAAACTTAAACTGTTAGATACAAAACATAACTGGTAGTATTTTCAGATGGGAAAAATATAGTTTTTAACTTAGACCCGTTGCAACACACGGGCAGTTTTGCTAGTTCAACATAAAGAGGGGAAACTTAATGTTGTTGAGATGCATAAAACCATGTTTCCCTCTCTCATAATAACTTTCAGTAGCATAATGAATAAAATAACAATATAATTATCACATAAAATATTCTTATCATGAGCCACATGCATAAAAGAATTAATACTCTCCACATAAGCATAGTCATTCTTGTTAATAGTAGTGGGAGCAAATTCAACAAAATAGCTATCATTATTATTCTCATCACCATAATCATCAAATATAGGAGGCATATTGCAATCATAATTAATTTTCTCCTCAATAGTAGGTGGACTGAAAATATGATAATCATTATAATCATCATAAAGAACTCCAACATGATAGACAAGTTGTATATTAGGGAGATGGTTTTGGGTAATCCCTCGATAACTATGACAAGTTTCATAAGGATAATTATAATCATAGCCTATGTTATAACATGTTTTATAATAGTTATCAACGACTTGAGGCATAGTATCATCATAGACAATAGAATAGTTATCTTTCAAAGTGGATTCATTTGTAAACATATCATCATTTTTACTAGAAAGAGATGTATCAAGCATATAATCATTAGTAGCAAAAGGATATTCAAACACATCATCCACAAGCTCAGATCTTTCTTTACTATCATTGGAAGGAACATGGATGGTACTGATAGTACATCAATTATCATCATTTTCAGAATTGGTACCAAAGAGATTTTCAATATCAAATGTAGTGTGTTTCTCCCAATCATGATCACTTTCATAAATAACAGGCATAGGAAGATCATCGAGTTCAGACTCATCAAAAACTATAATAGGAGCTACATGCTTAGGAGGAGATACCGTTACCTCTCTCTTTTTACTCCTCCTCTTCTTCCCCTCTTTAGGAGGGAGAGGCTTAAAAGGGAGCTTCTCCACATACCCTGGTTTATTATCAGGAACAATAGAAAGAACTTTGGAGGATTTTCCTCTTCATTAATAAGAACAAAACACATATTAGTCCTGTCCTATTTTGGTAAAGTCTCCTCTTTTATAACATTTTGTATGTAAGTATTTGCATGGCAATTATCAACACAATAAAGATGGCAACCATGCAAGACACTATTCATATCAAAAGCACTCATTTCTATCTTAATAACTCTTCACACCCCAAAAATAATGTAAGTTCATCATGCTCATTAGGGGTGATCATTTCATCACAATACAAACTTGCAGTGCTCATAGGATTCGAAAGGCTACTATCATGGCCTAGGCATTGGAAATTAAAATGACCCACTTCATAGCAAAGTTCACAAATAAAAGGATAGAGGGCACAAACTTTTTCACCAAGATCATTTGGAGCCCTATCGCACTCTCTAGTTTTTCATTCCTATGATGGATACAATATTCTTCTTCGATTTGATTCTTTTCACAAGGTCTAAGTGCTCCACATATATTAACATGCTTATAAGAAATAGTACTTTCAGAAGTTTGAGCATGTTTATTGCAATCATCAATAACAATTTCATTTTTTATGCAAGTGTCTTTAAAAGGTTCATGATATATGTCCCCATTTTTAGGAACATTAATATAAGAAGCAAAGGATCTATACCAACCGACAACCATTTGAGGATCAAGACCATATTTAGCATTAAGCTCATGAAAATCAGCAGTTTCAGCAAAAGTCTTAATGCAATCACACTCATAGTTTATACCTGATTCTTTACCTTAGTTGTTATTCCAATCTTCATTATTGGTTTCAGTTGTTTCAAGAAGATCCCATTTAGCTTCAACCTTCTTACTTGAGAAAGAACCCTCTGAACATGCATCTAGATAATCCCTGTAATGTCCTAAAAGCCTTGCATAAAAATTAGTAACAATTATTTCCTTAGGAAGATCATGGTTAGGACATTTAAGTATTAATGTTTTCAGTCTTCCCCAAGCTTGAGCAATGCTTTCTCCATCATGAGGCCAAAAATTATAAATGTAATTCCTATCTAAATAGAGTTGATGAGAGGAATAAAATTTAGAGTAAAATAGAGATTCAAGCTCCTTCCACTCCAAATGATGAGGATCATCTAGCAGCTCATACCACTCCCTTGCTTTGTCCTTAAGAGATAAAGAGAATAAGCTCTTCTTAACTTGGTCCATTGAAATACCTGCACACTTGAACAACCCACATAATTCATGTATAAAGAGTAAATGCTCACGAGGATGGACAGTTCCATCTCCAAAATAACGGTTATCAATGACAAGTTCAACAATTTTCTTGGGTACCTTAAAAGGAATGCTTTCGGTAGGAGGATTTAAAATATCACAAGCATCATTAGGTTTATCACATATGGGAGATAAAGTATCATCAGAGCAAATTTTCTCCTCTAAAGCTGGGGAAATAAAAAGTTTATAGAAACTACCTTCCCCAAGCTTAGACTTTTCCATAGTACTAGAAATAATGGTATCCAAATAATTAATGCTAATAACATTGCTATCACTATTATGCAAACAAACTTCCATAGATTTTTTAATTTTCTCTTCAAAAGCATCATGTCCTAATTCAAGATAAATATTATAAAGTTCTATCATATTTTTGTTGTTTTCCATTAAGCCTACTAGTAAAAATGAAAACAAGAAGCGAGTAAAAATAAGACTGACTAGTGAAAACAAGAAACAAAAAGATATAATTGCAGAATCTAAAGGAAATAACTTCGAGCACTCACACCCGAGGATGTGAGAGCCTTTTACCTTACCTCCCCGGCAACGGCGCCAGAAAATAGCTTGATGTCTACGCACACTTCTATTCTTGTAGACAGTGTTGGGCCTCCAAGTACAGAGGTTTGTAGAACAGCAGCAAGTTTCCCTTAAGTGGATCACCCAAGGTATATCAAACTCAGGGAGGTAGAGGTCCAAGATATCCCTCTCAAGCAACCCTCCAATTAAGATACGATAAGTCTCTTGTGTCCCCAACACACCCAATATACTTGTCAGGTATATAGGTGCACTAGTTCGGCCAATAGAGAGTAAAATACAAGCAGTATGGATAATTATAAGTGATAATAGCAATCTGAAATAAAAATGGCAGCAAGCAAACATGTAGTAGAACAAGCGGAAAACGGTGTTTCAATGCTTGGAAACAAGGCCTAGGGCTCCTACTTTCACTAGTGGACACTCTCAACAATGCTCACATAATTGAATGCATAAATATCTTCTCTTCACTGTGCTACTCCGAACCACTCTCCGGTCGAATAATGAACACTAATCATTGCATAGGGGCTTTAACAACACACCTCAAGTCTATATTTCCTCTCTAGGGCACCCCAGTGTAATTACGAGCGCCAAATATTAGTAAACAAATGCCACAGTTTCATAGGTTCACCTTCCAACACAAGATATAAATATCATGCTAAACCACATGATGCACACACTATCACCTTTACCCCATTATCAAAGTGTTTACAGAGATAACTAAACCACTTGAGTAGCATAATAGATGAAGATCAATCTACTTATTCAACTAGATTACAAAGGTCATGATCACATAAAGATCACACCATGGAAGAGTGAGATGAACCACATAGCTACCGGTAGAGCCCTCCGTCCCGGGGGAGAACTACTCCCTCCTCATCATAGGAGACAGCAACGGCGATGGAGATGGTGGTGGAGTTTATGGGGGAGCTTCCCCGTCCCGGAAGGGTGCCAGAACAGAGATCTGTCCCCCGAAACTTGTCGGCGGCGGCGGCGGAGCTACGGATGTATTTTGTGGAAAAGGTCGATTCCCCTAGGGTTTATGCCTCGGGGAATATATATGGGCGAAAGCGCGATGCCGGGAGGTGGCCATGGGGCCCACACCCTCAGGTGGCGCGGCCAGGGGGACCCGCGCCACCCCATGGTGTGGCCACCCTGTGGCCCCCCTCCCGGGCTCTTTGGGACTTCTGGATGCTTCCGGGACTTTTAGGACTTCTGGCTTTCGAATTTTCCAATTCTGAGAATATTTCCAGAACAACTTTTCTGAAACTAAAAACAGTAGAAAACAAGGAACTGGCTCTGTGGCATCTTGTTAATAGGTTCGTTCCGGAAAACATAAGAAAGCGTAGGAAAACAAGCGGAAAACATGTAGCAATTGGCATAATATCAACATGGAACATCAGAAATTATAGATACGTTTGAGACATACCAGCTACCCCCGGGATTTGTTGAAGGGTCATTTGATTGGTAGGGTTCGCTAGTTATCGGTTACCCTTGTTTCCCCTGAATTCCCCTCGTGTTCTTCCTCGTGTTTTTCGTTCTTCCCCTTATGTTTTTCGTCAATTCGTGAAGATCGGGCCAACCTAGAGGTTTACCCCTCATCATCTAGTATCAAGAGCTAGATTTCCATGAATCTGACCTCCCCATACGCCCTTGTTCCACCAAAAAAATTCTCTCCCATTCCTAAATTCGAAAATTTCCACCAAAAATAGCCTCAAAAGGGATTTTGGCCGATGAGACGTTTTGTTGAGTTTTTTGTAGATTTGATCCATGAATTTGGTTTTTAAGACCATTTCCCACCTTTATATTCATTCACTTTTCCAAAATTTTCCAGGAATTTTTCTTGGATTAGAAGGAATTTCGAAATTGGCAAAAATTACATAAAATTCCTGCAGTTTCGATTATTAGACAGATTTTGTAACTTGTTTTTCTTTGGCATGTTGGTCCAATTTGAGTGATTAAAATTTCACCGTGAAGCCCTTGCACCATCACTACAAGGATTCCGGTCTATTGCAACAAAATTGTTTGTCGCAATACATGTCGTTTCGTCGCAATAGGTACCTATTGCCACAAAACGACTTTCGTTGGCAGCCGTTGCAATTGGACGCATGGTAATAGGTTGTTGCCACGAAAAAGCAATTGTAGCAATAAAAGTGTGCAACTGCAACAACCCGTGTCAACAGTCACCTGATGCCCCGGTTTGGTTTGTGGAGATAGATTTAATGCAACATTGAAAGAATTGTGGCGACTGATAGCTCGTGGCGGTAGATAATTGTGGCAACAACCTATACCAACGACGGTGGTTTCATGTCGCATACTTTTTCGTGGCAATAGTAAACCGTGGCAAGAAGCTATGGCAACACACATTCCAACCATTGCAACAGGAGATTGCGACAATTTAAACTTTTCGTGGCGATCCTCTATTTCAACAAAACGTAGTTTGGCGGCCCTAAAGAGTTACCGCAACTTCCAACATATTTGTAGTGAGAAACTATTGCGACAATTTAAATTTTTCATGACGGTACGTTATTTCAACAAAACTTAGTTTTGTGGCGCCAAACAGTTACCGCAACAAACAAAAAAATGTGGCGCCAAATTTTTGCGACAATATAAAGTGCTACGTTGGAACATCCTGGTGCAACAAACAGATAAGCGTGGCGACTGAGATTTGACACAACGATATATTTTTCGTGGTGCTTACATGTGGCAACCAAAAGTGGCTTGTGAAATCATAATTCTCATAGCAAATATCCATCACATGAAACTCAAATATAATTTGTCCATCCTAATTAAATTCCTGGACTAACTTGTCTATCATCTATAGTGTCCAGTCCAGCTAATTCTTTGGATCCTGTAATAAAGAAATAAAAGAAAAATAGTTCATAATCTAAAATTTTGGCATACTATTCCTATATGATGATTAACAAAATCAGGATCAGATGTGCAGGAAGAAATCCATTCCTATTGAAAGCTTCTTCTGTGAAGAACTTAACAGTTCCTTCAACAACCTACTCGATCACAGGTCTCAAGTAACAAAACAAGCGTGCTCAAGTTGTGTTTGGATAGGTATTGCATACTGAACATTAGCCGTCCTAACCAATTTAGAGTCATACGAACAAAGAAGAATTTGTCTAGGCTGTCAAAAGAAGATAGGGGTCGTTTTTGTCACAATAAACCATGTGTTTGCCAAATATTTCTTTCCGTTGGCCGCTCTAGGAATTAGTGGAGTACTAAACTATCAGTGTCCTTTATCGGTCATGTAAATTGTGTATCGTGAACTATTTCGTATCAAGGGTGCTTGGGCCGCTGGTTGCATCCTGGACAGAAAGTATACAAGAAACATACATAATTATCGATGAACGTGGGTGCTCTAAAATGTCCATACAATGATCTTATTATCACAGATAATACTGCTGGAGGTAAATATAATACTGCTGGAGGTAAAAATTCATACTTTCACAGGTCAAACTAGTGAGCACAAGATGTGTGGTAAACAAACTAAAAATGTACTAACAGGACAGTTTGTTCTACTTGGCTAGTTTTGTGGTTAGTTTTGAATTACAAGTTCCAGTTGATTATTGATCTCTGTGAGTTAGAATTGTCCACCTAATAGGTTGCAGCCAGTGTGGTTGGTGGAAGAGAAAACGAAGCAATCAGCCATAATTTTTATTCACAAACTATAGTAGTGCAAGAAGTAGAGATGTGAGTGTGACAGACCACACTGGTAGAAAAAGGCCTTCCATACGCCCCCTTTAGTCTCCAAAATGTCCGAACCGTGACTAAAGGGGTCTTTAGTCGCGGTTCGGGAGGCGACCCGCGACTGAAGGTCTTGAGTGGCGGTTTGGGAAGCGCGCAGAGGGCTTTAGTCCCGGTTGGCCTGGCCACCCGCGACTAAAGGTCCGAACTGCTCGCCTCCCGGTCTTTAGTCCCGGTTGGCCTGGCGACCCGCGACTAAAGTTTCGAACTGCTCGCCTCACGCGCGGTTCTAATTCGCGAGCGAGGCAGAAAGGCCTCATTGCTACAGTGCGCGCGTGGCTCTCTCTTCTTCTTCCTCCACCATGGATTCTCCCGTTTTGAAGATTCTCCCGGTGGCCAAACCATGCGGCAAGACTCTCCATGTCGCCTATACCAACAATTGAGAGATTCTCCCTGAAGCTCTTGACCGTTTGAGGAAACTCTATGAAGCCGATGAACACCACAAGTTCTTTGGGCTTGATCTCGAGTACACGGCCAATCAAGAGGATGTGGCCGTCATCCAGATTGCTTACAAGGAAACCGTTCTGGTCTTCCAATGGGCAAGGTACGCACACAATCTCTTGTAGGATAGTTGTTGCATTTTCGATTTGTTGTTGCATTGAAAGAATACACTTGTTGCAACATTATCTAACATGTGTTCCATTTTTGTTGATGTAGTAGTGCAAAGAAATGTCCAGAACTTATGGATTTTCTTGTCAACAAAGGTTTCGACTTTTGTAGCGTCGATATCACAAATGACCAGCAGAAGATGATGCGCACCTGGAATATTGAGATACCTAAAGACCACTACATTGATCTTCAGGACTTGATCCATTTTGATGAGCTGGACGGGGACAAGACCGGGATGGCTCAGATGGCAACTGCCTTCATCCACCACGACTACAGAACGATGAAGACTAGTTTCCCCTCGAGAAATCACAACTATTGGGGGAAGAACCCACTTGACCTTATCAATCTCCAGTATGCAGCAATAGACCTACATGTTGCAACAAAGAACCCACTTGACCTGATCAATCGACCAACATGTTAATATGATTGATATGATACTAGTATCACATACATGCGTGCGAAACACTTGGATGCGGGACGGGATGGAACTCGGAAGTTAAGCGTGCTAGTGCTAGAGTAGTGGGAGGATGGGTGACCGAGCGGGAAGTTTGACCACGAGTAAGTAATTTGACTAGAGATAATTGTAGTTAGACACTAAGCAAATAATAAAAATTCTGAAAAAAAGGGAGTGAAAAATAATTAGAAACCCAAATGAATTAAAAAAAATAACGAAATAGCCTTTAGTCCCGGTTCGTGTTACAAACCGGGACTAAAGGTCCTCCGCCCCCGGCGCACGCCAGCCGCCCAAAGGGGGACTAAAGGGGGGGGGGGCTTTAGTCGTGCATATTTAGTCCCAAAGTTGCACGGCCGGGATTAATGGCCTTTGCGAACCGGGACTAAAGGCCTATTTTCTACCAGTGCCAGTGTGTGCCAATGAACGCAACAACTAGCTAATTGTGAAGGCCATTGACATATACAATGCATGTGAACATGAAGAGAGGGCAAGGTTGTGACTTACAACTGCTCTAAACATTCGATTATTCCTTGCTGCAGCTTGTTGCGCATTTGAAGAAATAACACTTGGCCTTGCAGCTAGAATCCTGTTAGGACTATAACTCAATGAAAGAGCCTTTTGCAAGTTCGGATTACAATTTTCTTTGTAAGTCCTCTTCTAAGGCACCAGCAAATAGAAGTACACTTTTAGCAATGCAAGTAAGCAACATAAATCTTACAATTTCGCAAGCATATGACTATAATCACCTGATGTGTTCCCATCTGTTGGGACAACTGTGCAAACTTTTTCATCATGTCGGTCTCAAATTCCAGTCTAGATCTTCCCTCCTCTTCTATCAATCACATAAGTGGTTAAGAATTAAGAACGATGTTGTTTACATTTCAGAAAGGAGTACTGTGCATCATCTCTTTCCTCTGAATCGTGCTCATTATCTGACGCATCCCTAACTGCATGTTAATCAGAAATGTTAATTACTTAAAGCAGCCATAAAAAAGTGACCAGAAAATATCCATTCAAGTCTATACTCAAGCTATTATGTAAATGAGATTTGGAAGAAAATAATAACCTGGGACGGTGTACGTTTGATGGATTCGGCTGGATCCCATTTCATCATCACGTTGGGCTCGGATGGTGCAACATTAACCTTGGGCCTCTCCTAAAACACATACAACTGCACCCTGTTCTCATTATTGTGCTCGGATATCATATTCCTCACATCCGAGTCATGATCGATGAGAACCAGATGTCCTCTGCCATACGCGTATTTTTTTCCTGTAGTAGAGGAAATGAAACCGACGAGAAGCGAACACCTTCAATCGTGTTCATCAACTCATACAAGAAGATGTTGGCCCTGCAGATAGATGCTTCTAAAAGATTTTGTTTTTTATTCTCATCTTCAAAGTACAATGATCCAAATCTCACGGTCCATCTACAATAACATGGAAGTAAAAAATCAGCATAAAGTAAATCTTCGAATGGCTACAATCAGACAGCAACGCAACAGCAAACATCACTATTCAGCTACAACTTACAAGTGGCTGCTGCCTAGACCGAAGCAACATGCATGTCTTAACTATTCAGTTTACAAATTCGGACAGCATAAATATCACTATTTTGTTTACAAATTCAGACAGCCAGAAATTTTAACTACATATTGAAAATTTCGACTATTCCTTTTATATGGGATGGACAAGCAAAATATACAAGCAAACTCATTTTATATGGGATAGACAAGAAAAATATACAAGGAAACTCCCCATGTGAACACCTGTACTTTGGTAAACTGATCCTAAAAAAATAGACCGATAGCTATACAAGGAATATATTCATATTCAGGTCTTCATAAATCAAAGCACTGGTTACAATCATGAGCAGCACTAGGAAATAAAGGTTGTACTTTTAGCTACAGCATGAGCAGCAATAGGTAGTTAAATCAGTTAGCAAAATATGGGCCATTGCAGTCAAAGTATATTGCTTAGTAAATCCTCAAAACAAAATATCGGGGGATATAAAAAGAAACATGTGTCTTTTGATAACATTGGCAATGTAACAGAACACATAAGATGCTAGCAGCACAGATTATTAGGAAGACACGTATCTCACAATAGATTGCTGCTCAAACTCTTCCTGTTCAGATTGAAATTACTAAATTAATCTTGGATAAACATTTACTCTTTGTGAGATCCTACTGACTAGAGGACACCCAAGACTTGCTAACAATCGTTGTATAGACGCCTTAGAAGCCGAGCTGACAACAATTGAAGAAGGCATGGCGATGGGAATAGACACAAGCATCTGCAAGCACTGAGGGGGAAATTCCATAGGACAAAACATTCATGGAAAAAATGGCAAGCCATAGAACAGATAAATGGAGGCAGTGTTATGATTAAAAACAATATACCACTCAAACAAATTTAATGAGTAGCAAAACATTATTAAAAGTACTCAAAAGTACCAAGGGTCATTCTTAAAGAAAAAATGAATTATCCAACAAAACAGACATGTGATTTACAAATGTTCTTGAAGTTCTAGGTTAAACATATATTGCATATATCCCTTTCCAAAAACATTATATGCATAAATGTTTACAGGTTCCTGTTTGAACGTGCATTTGATCTATCACCAAATTAATTACATTCGATCTATCCCCATGCCACAGTAGTGCTACTCAAACTTACGTCTTCCACAGCTTGTACTTCTACTCCTCCATGGTCACCTCCTTCTCCACCAAGCTGAACCCGTCTGGATGTACTCTAGAGTAATTTGCAGCATGAATATAGTGCAAATGACTACGTTCAACTAAAGGCTACCAGGTGAATAATGAAGTAGCACGCGTTCTTGAGTACAAGCTTTGCATGTTCTACTCAAAGAAAAGATTCTCTAAACTTCTCAAGTTTGGTGGGTCTAGTGAAGAAGAGGATTTCATCTTTATATGTCTCTTTCAGTCTTTCTCTCCGAAGAATAGAAGGATATGTCCATGCTGCCTTACCTCCCTGACATCTAGAAATGCTTTGTCGTTGCCGCTATGACATCCTCCTCGTGGAAGCAGGCTCCTCAAATCCCTAACCTCGTGCAGCACTCCCTCTCCTCGGTTGCATTTTCTCAAACACCTCCTGGGCAGCGTGGCTGAAACTTTTAGTGGTGCAGGTAGACCAGGATCGTGGGCAACGTGGGGGCACTGAGGACGCTCACACGCTTCCAAAGCTGGGGACGCCGAGAGGATCATCACCACACACCCACGAACCGTATGGCTGCCATGTCGGCACCGGCGTTGTAGGCCTTCTGCGTTAGTTCACGCTAGCACTCATTCTGATTCAGAACCATATTCACACACAACACACACCAGATCCATGGCCACACACAACAACAGGATGTTGGAGGAGGTGAGGTGCCGGTGGGAGATCCCGGAGGTATTCCTCCGCGACCGAATCTGCTCGCTGCCGCGCGGATCCCTGCTGCTCGCACGATTCCATCCCTCCGACGAGTCCGACCAGTCGCTTGCCGGGAAGAGGGCCCTGGCCGTGCTGCCCACGGGTGGCAACTGCACTTCCCGTACACCACTTGCGGTCCCGTGCCGCCACGCCTCCCTCCCCTTTGCGGTGTCTATGCTACGCCTCGTGCCGGGGAGTTGGCCCCGGGGTGCCTCTGTGCTTCCATGCCCTCCCGCTGTTCGGTAGTCGGTACAGATAAGGAAGAAAGAAGGGAATCGATACCATGGGGATACTGTAACATTGGACTATGGGTTGATTTCTACTTTTCTGAGGGGGTAAATCAAAAAACAATCGCGACGTACGACGGTCACCTAAAGGCACATTATATAGTAGATATAAATCTGAACAATATAAATTATACATCTTATCAGAAAATACATAGATGGTTTTGGTTAACGCTCCACATTTTTTGGTTTTGGTTAGTTAAAATGAGTGCAGTTAATAAATAATTTTAATACTCCATAAAATTTGCAAAAATCATAACTCAATATCTATAAATCTGAATAATATAAATTGTACATCAATAATTATCAAAAAAATAAATAGATGATTTGTTGGTCCTTTTTTTTGCAACACTAGGGGTTGTTGCAATATGTTCTGCATATTACCATGGATGAACAATTTGTGGCAATATGTAATAGTTATTGCAACATGATGAATCTGAGGCAAAAGGTCACCATATTACAACCAATACATATTTTGTTGCAATACGAAGCCATTTTTTTGCAACAATGTCTATGACTAGTACCACATACCAGAATTGTTCCAATATATGTCTGAATATTACCACAAAGATTTAGTTTGTTGCAATAACTAGTCTTTATTGCAACAAAAATGACTAATTTAAGAAACACAACGCAACTGTCGCGATATCACTACTATATTACAACTCTGATACAACTTGTGGCAATACGTGGCTTTTATTGCAACAAAAGGAAGACTTACCGCGACGAAATGAAACTGAGGCAATATGTTGCTCCTATTACCAAAAAATGTAATTTTGTTGTAATCTCGCATTTTACTGCAACGAAACGTAGATGTAGAAATAAATTTTGTTGCAATATACATGTTTTCCTGTAGTGCATCTACAACACCACATCAACGGATCGACACGACATCGACAACCACCGGACACAAGTCTGTGATCATCAATCAACTAGGTATAAACTTCCTTCCGCTTGAACTCATCCCTCATTTGCGTACCTTACCCATTCGGACTAGCTCTTTTATATTGCTTGGAGTTGCACTAGTGGGACCGAGAGTGCACGTTTGGCACTTGCGAGAGCGTATTTTCGACTAGGCTTGGCATTTTCGAAAAAAAAAGATAAAAGGGAAAAATATAAAAAAAACATAGATCTCAAGTGCTATCAATTGTAGGAGCGACTAGCTTCGTGAGAAAACTAGAAAGAGTGACCGGTTACCCATAGTGCAAGTCTAGTTGCCATTTCAAAATTTGTAATTTGAGCCAACATTCTCTTTGTGTTGGTGTGGCATTGAGCTTAGTCTTTGTTAGGAACATTTTGTCTCCGTTCCTCCAATGGCCGCACTAACCCCATTAATCATTTGTGTGTGTGCTCCTTTGTTTCCTCCTCTTGTGGATTTTGGTTCTTTCGTAAATTTTCATCGTGGATCATTTCTACTTTTCACAACAAACTTCGTTGGATTTGGTTGATTTCCCTAGCCACTCTCCTAACCCATTTGAGCTCCTCATAAAGTGTGTGTGTTGTTGGTTGTCCTTCGCGTCTCTTTTCTCAAGTCTTACGCTCTCATTACAAACGCTTTGCCTTCGGCAAGCCACTTGACCCAATACTACAAAAAAGGTAAGAGTTGTAAGTGCTAACCACATTTTATACCTCACTTGCTTATTTGAGATGACTAGGGAAGGTGACTTCACAAGTCCGAGCTCGGATAATTATGGAAAATACTTCTAGATCGACAACGCCCACAACTTTGTTATACACCGTGAGCATGTGAAATTCCGTGATGTAGCGTGTGATGGCTTGGAACGCTATGAGAGTCGCCTGCGAGAACACCATGCAAGATTCAATGATCAATTGACATGCATGAACATCAACTTAGCAAATCTTGCTAACCGCCCTCGATCATCTTCATCTTTACACTGAACAAGGAGTTCCTCAAGGTCAAGCCAACCTCGTGAACAACGTCATGCTCCACACCAAGCTCGTCGCCGTGATCGCCATCACCACATGGAAGATGGTGGACTTCACCTCCAAGGGCATGATCCCCCACCTTCTCCACAACCACACCTCCGCAATTGGTATAATGACAGAACGCCACCTTCACCACCTCGTCGACATCAACAAGGACGTGATGACCCTCTTCAACACCAGCCTCAATGCCTAGATCTTCGTCAACACCATACACAACCTCCTCCAAACTCCAGAAAATGACTATGGTCAAAATGACTTCGTGAAAGGTGCTTGCCCACATCGAAGGCCTCCAAGGCATAATGTGCATCGCCACCACAATGACCGCCAAGAACAAGACCTTCCTCACAACCGTAATCATGAGAAAGGCCATACTCAACACCGTATCCATGATCAAGACCGTCCTCAACACCGTCGCCATGAGCAAGACCGTCCTCAAAACCATGAGAATGATGATAGTGAATGTCGGAAAGCAAAACTTCATCATCGACAAGAAACTCCTCATGGAAATAGGGGACATCCATCTCCTCAAGGTCATCACGAACATGATGATATCGACCCATACGATCATTCTCTACCTATCTATGATGAAGACCCCAATGAGAACAACCGTCGTGTAACATCCCAAGTCTGAAAAATAGCCTTTAGAATGTTTGCTCTCTGTTATTTTATGTTTTGCATCATGGCATCATGTTGGTTGCATTTGTTTTGTTTGTTTTCCATTTGTTTTTCTCTGTTTTCAGTTGTTTTCCAACTGTTTTCATTTGTTTTCCTTTGTTTTCCATTTGAATTTCAAACCAAAATTCAAACCTTTTGTTTCATCCTTGTGATGTTACAATTTCTAAAATGATATTTCAAAATAAAACAATTATTTGTTTCCATTAAAGTGTGATTCCAAACTATTGTTTCATTTCTATAAAAATGCATCCAATAATCAAACCCTTTTCAAATTCAATTTGTTTTCCATTTGAAATCCCAAACCAACATCCAAATAGTTGTTTCCAAATAAAAACCTTAATTGTTTCCAATTATCCCATAATGTTCAACTAATAAAATGGTGTTATAAATTCCACTAAGCCTTTCCAAATTGGTTTTCAAATTCAAAGCAAAATCATCATCAACACCTCAGTTGGAAATTATCAAATATCAAACCTTTCCAATGTGTATAATCCAACTAATAACAGGGTTCACCCTATTAAATTGTTGTTTCTATATTAATTAACCAAATATTCCAATTCAAAACAAATAGTTTTCAAACAAAACCAATTTGAAACTATAAAAAATAATAAGCAAAACTTTCTCTCATCCCTTGTTTTCTAATTAATTCTTTTGGGTCACTTTATTAAAAGGTTGATTTCATTAATCATTTCAAATCTTCAAAATAATCTAATTTTGGTTTATTCCAAACAGCACCAAAAACTTAAACATTTTTGAAATCCAAATTGGTTAGCTGTTTGAAGTTAACATGACAAGTTCGCCCTATTTTTCTATGAATTTTTCCTAACCCTAAAGGCCTCCTTTTCTTCCAATTTTGTTTGCTACAAAAAATAAAATAAAAGAAACAAAAATAACAAAAGAGAAAAGGAGGAGCAGCAGCTAACTAATCTATCCTAAGCCCAGCCCACTTCTTTTTCCAGCCCGATACCCCTTCTTCCTCGCTGGCGTCACCCTCCTCTGTACGAACACATCCATCACCAGACGATCTCCCCCTCCCCCTCTGGATGAGCTGCCGTACAAGGTCTCACCCTCCTTAAAATCACCACACCTCCCCCTCTGCTCGAACCCTAGAAACCCTAGAGCCCATCCATCCCATCGCCGCCACCTTCCCTCCCCTCTCTGCTGGTTCGGTGTTCTCTGAACCCTGAACCCACGATCACCACCACCGAGCCCCCATGGCCGCCACCTTCCCATCCCCCATGATCACCTCGGGAGGCAACCTTCCCCGGGAATGGAACCGGCTGCGCACCCGCTCCAACTTCGATGTAGGCGTCACCGCCCGAGGAGGCCTGGGTCGCCGGCGCCATCTCCTCCATCGCCGGCGTTCTCCACTGCCTGCACCTCCCCTGCACCGCCCCGTCCGCCTCCTCCTTGCTGCGTCGAGCCCAAGGTGAGGCCGCCCCCGCCTCGGTTCCCTCTCTCCCTTCTCCTACTCGCCTCCCATCACCCCTCGCAGCAGCCCCACGGCCACCGCGGCCATGAACCACGGCGAGCAGCCCAGCTGCAGGGATCGTTTCCTTCCGGGTTCAGTAGCGCAGGAAATTTCAGATTCAGAAAAACAGTCCGCGAGCCACAGCATATCCTCCCTCGATCCCCTTCTCTGTCACGAAAAACACGAGAGCGCACTGGTTCCATCCCGTGCAGCGCAACGCTAGCGCACTGGTTCGAATCCCGGCCACCCCTTTTCTTCCTGGTTTCTTTTCCAATTGTTTCAGTATTTGTTTCTGCACCTTATCCTCACCACGCGACCCCTTCTGTCACGAATCAGCACACCAGCCCAACTGGTAGCAGTCCCTTTGTGCTAGCAGCAGGTTGGGGGTTCGAGTCCCCCTCCCAACCATTAACCAAAACTTTTATTTTTCCAATGTCTGGGCACAGAAACTTCTCAGTAATCACCTGTAGGTCCCTGTTGTTTACTTTCTAGCCCCTGCAAATTAATTCTAAGTCCCTGCTATTAATTTCTAAATCCCTGGATATTAATTAAAATGGCAGATTGCACCCTAAACTTCTAAAATGCATAAATAATTCATTTTAACTCCAATTTCAACATTTTTAATATGTTTTCAATACCAAATTAAATGTACTTTCCAAATATAAATTTTGTTTGCTGTTTTGAATAATTTAAATTGCTGAAAACAACTGTTTCTTGTTTATTGCATTTAAAATTGCCAAAATAATAACTTGCTCATTTTAAATCCAATTTCCACAAATGAAATATGTTTTCCATGCAAAATTAAACCACCTTTCCAAATATAAAATTTGTTTCATGTTTTGAATAACTAAAATTGGTTAAATAATTTAAACCTTGTTTAATTCATTTAAAATTGGTAATTTCATAACTTGATCAAAACAAATTCTTTTGGAACATATAAAATATGTTTTCCAACCCTAAAAGTATAAACTTTTCAAATATGAAATTGGTTTAATGCTTTGAACAAATAAAAATTCAAATAAGTTCATGTTTGAATTAAATTCATTTAATTCTTGTTTACCTTGTTTAATTCCTAAATAATTCATTTGAAATCCTTTTGCAACAAGTGAAACATGTAATCCAACTAAAATTTGATGTTCTTTTCAAATATAAACTTTGTTATTTGTGTTGAACACTTTAACTTGTTGAAAACAACAGTTGCTTGTGTGGCAAGTTTAAGTAACCAAACTTTCCAAACTTAACCAATGTTCTCCAAACTTGTTTTACTCTTTTATCACTTGCATCTATTATTGTTATTTGCTGTTATTTTGTTGTTATCATCATGCATGCATCATGCTAACAACTCTCACATAATAATTAATTGTAAATCATTTGTTTCCACTTATTTCAATGGATCTTTTCCATATGCAATCCAATTGCATATGGGTCCAATTAAATTGTGTTATCTTGACAAGTAGTTTATTTTGATGCATCTATTAACATGACATGCATCATCCCCATGTTTGTGCACCTATGCCATTATATTGATTGTTTATCTTTCTGCAATGGTTGTTTGCTTCTTCCCGGATACACGACGACGTTGAGACCGACGATATTTACGACATCCCTTCTAAGGAGTTAGCTCAGTACCAGGCTACTGGGTTTTGCAGGCAAGTTATCACTCACATGAACCACTGTGTTCCTTTCAACATTGGTTACCGATACTTTCCGTTGTTCTTTTCTGCTAGCCTTAGCAGTAGTTGTTTCTGTTACGAACCTATCACATGAATCCCTTAACCCTGATATTGCCTCATCTCCCTTCCTACAACCATTGTTTGAGCCCGTGTCTTACTCGCATGCTTAGGTTGCTTTGCTCGAGTCTGTTACCCGTTACTCTCAGTTACTATTCCATTATGTTCTGGGGGCTCGATGTTTAATCAATCAATCAATCATGCTACTGTTATTGTTAATTAATAAACTTGATGATAAGGCACCGGCAGGAGGCCCTTTGTGGTTTTGAGGCCTGCTAGTGTCGACCCTAATAGGAAAAGGGTCTTGTCTACTGATCCATGATGAGCGCACTAACCGCATGTGGGAAGCGAGTATGGGCGCCCCCCTCAATTTGATTCGATCCGCATCTCGTCCAAATCGCCTCATTTAGTTCGGGCTTTCCATTTGCTGCATGCATGATTTTGCGAGCCCTTGGATCCCGGGTGGAACTTTCGTAGTCGGCATATAGGAGGACACGTTCTTAGAGTGCTATGAGGGTCCATTTTCTTCTGGGCTCGATTAGCCGTGCGCCTAAGGTGCTTTGGGCTTGATGCGAAGAAGAGTTGAGTTGTGTTGAGTGCCCCGCTTGGTGGAAGGGCCTTTCCATCTGGCGGGTTATTCATGCGTGTACGGCCAAATTGGTGCAACCCTGCAGGGATAATCTTCTCGAGAAGCCGTGTTTTCCGCGGTTATGGATTACTTGGTGAAAGTACTGGCTAACAAGTACTCAGGACAACTTAAACTAATGATTCACAATCTCACCCAATGATTAACAACTTGACTAGTAATAGGATTATTGACACAACAATCTGAACCATCATTAATACAACTGTGTGAGTTATCCTCGGATTGCTTCTTTGGATAAGGGGCGAGATCCAGGATGGGTTTGTTTGAAGTTATCTTTCAGTTGGTTGCAATCCTCGATCTTATCCCCTTTCTGTTAGCCGGAAGTGGTAGAAATCTCTGTAGTTGGTTAGCGCAGCCAGTTGCAGCATCTTTTATATCCCCTCTCTTCCGCTGAACCCAAGGCATCTGTGCTTGGTGTTGACGGGTTACACTTTGGTGAACTGTGAGTCTTGCTTGCCAGTACGTTTATGTACTGACCCCTTTGGGGCTGTGGTTTCCGCAGACCTACGTTTCCGAGGATCTACATGGTGGCTACTACGTGGAGCATGACGAGACTGCTGACGAGTAGATAGCGGACCCGGGCAGGATCCGAGACTTCGTGGATGGGCTCCGTCAGTTTGCTTCCGGCCTCTTAGGCCTATTTGGTTCTTGTCTGTACCCAGACATGTTGAATGCTTCCGCTGTATTGTAATGATGTATTGTTGGGGCAGGTGCCCTCTGAATGATTGTATTTGCTATCTCTGCTCTAATGAGAGCCCTTTGCAACTTATTTCAATCTTTTGTGTCGTAGAGATCTGTTGTGATATCAGTTGTTCAACGCCGTTGAAGTACCATGTGTGTATGGTTTGAAGTACGTCGACGGAAGTGCCTTTGATCTCTAGTGGATAGTTTACATCGACGGTGGAATAGCAGGGCTTGTGTTGTCGCGCATAAGCGCAGGCCTACCAGGAAGCTGGGACGTGGGAGCAGTTATGCCCCATAATCCAAGCATCTGCTATCCAGTTCGTACGGTGAGTATCCCCTAGAAATCAGGGTGCGACAAATGGTATCAGGGCCTGTCTGCCTGTAGGATCCCTTTTTACTGGTCGCAGTTTGAGTCTAGAAACTATTTTGTAGCTATATAGGAAAAATGAAACGTGAGAGTAGGAATTCTGTTCTTTTTCTTCTTTCCCCACCCACCCTCCCTTTTTCTGGTAAGGAAGTGTAACGTTGTTTTCCCTTCTCATCTGAACTTTCAAGTTAGGATTTCACGAATTCTGGTTTCTCTAGGATGGTTATATCTACTAGACCATAGGAATGGAGGTGGTTGTGACATGATTTATCATGTTGCCTACTCATGATTGAGAACGGAGGCGTGTAAGCCCCGGAAGCAAATCCTCTATTCCTTAAGCAGTAGATATTGATCCTTTAGAAGCCCGGATGGGTTTTCCGTAGTACCTCGGGAGTTTTGTTCTCGTTTTCCCCGATGTTGTTATCCTGTTCTTCTCAACATCCTTTTCGTCCGTTGAAATATTGTTGTTGTTTTCCAATTCAATTCTTCTACCGGCGTCTAATCAAAACTTCCTCGTAAACTCTTATCCAGTTAAAGTGTTATTTGATACCGGAGCATCACATTCCTTTGTGTCAACAATCTTTTACACAACATACAACCCAATTCTGGTTCCACTAAGCAATCAAAACTCTGTTCACTCCCCGGGATCTCAAATGTTGACTTCCAAGATAAGTAAGAACAATCCAATTCTAATGAGAGGCCACATATTCCTCGTTACTCTCATGTTGATGATTCTGACATTGATGTTATTCTTGGTGTTGCATTGATGTCAATAACTCTGTTCCACCCTTATTACAGATAGTCTATTCTCCAAATGAATCAAGTTCTATCCAGCTATACACCCTTGGTGCAAAATCTCTCCCCTTTACTTGAAATGTTCCGGTGGTTTGCAAATTCCCTGACGTCTATCTAAGGTGCACGATGTGTTTCACGTGTCACAGTTCAAGAGGATCTCCCCAAGAAGTTTCCGGACCTTTTTCTTTTCTCAGTAGGAATCTCGGGGCGCGATTCCTTCAAGGGGGGGCGTTTTGTAACATCCCAAGTCTGAAAAATAGCCTTTAGAATGTTTGCTCTCTGTTATTTTATGTTTTGCATCATGGCATCATGTTGGTTGCATTTGTTTTGTTTGTTTTCCATTTGTTTTTCTCTGTTTTCAGTTGTTTTCCAACTGTTTTCATTTGTTTTCCTTTGTTTTCCATTTGAATTTCAAACCAAAATTCAAACCTTTTGTTTCATCCTTGTGATGTTACAATTTCTAAAATGATATTTCAAAATAAAACAATTATTTGTTTCCATTAAAGTGTGATTCCAAACTATTGTTTCATTTCTATAAAAATGCATCCAATAATCAAACCCTTTTCAAATTCAATTTGTTTTCCATTTGAAATCCCAAACCAACATCCAAATAGTTGTTTCCAAATAAAAACCTTAATTGTTTCCAATTATCCCATAATGTTCAACTAATAAAATGGTGTTATAAATTCCACTAAGCCTTTCCAAATTGGTTTTCAAATTCAAAGCAAAATCATCATCAACACCTCAGTTGGAAATTATCAAATATCAAACCTTTCCAATGTGTATAATCCAACTAATAACAGGGTTCACCCTATTAAATTGTTGTTTCTATATTAATTAACCAAATATTCCAATTCAAAACAAATAGTTTTCAAACAAAACCAATTTGAAACTATAAAAAATAATAAGCAAAACTTTCTCTCGTCCCTTGTTTTCTAATTAATTCTTTTGGGTCACTTTATTAAAAGGTTGATTTCATTAATCATTTCAAATCTTCAAAATAATCTAATTTTGGTTTATTCCAAACAGCACCAAAAACTTAAACATTTTTGAAATCCAAATTGGTTAGCTGTTTGAAGTTAACATGACAAGTTCGCCCTATTTTTCTATGAATTTTTCCTAACCCTAAAGGCCTCCTTTTCTTCCAATTTTGTTTGCTACAAAAAATAAAATAAAAGAAACAAAAATAACAAAAGAGAAAAGGAGGAGCAGCAGCTAACTAATCTATCCTAAGCCCAGCCCACTTCTTTTTCCAGCCCGATACCCCTTCTTCCTCGCTGGCGTCACCCTCCTCTGTACGAACACATCCATCACCAGACGATCTCCCCCTCCCCCTCTGGATGAGCTGCCGTACAAGGTCTCACCCTCCTTAAAATCACCACACCTCCCCCTCTGCTCGAACCCTAGAAACCCTAGAGCCCCTCCATCCCATCGCCGCCACCTTCCCTCCCCTCTCTGCTGGTTCGGTGTTCTCTGAACCCTGAACCCACGATCACCACCACCGAGCCCCCATGGCCGCCACCTTCCCATCCCCCATGATCACCTCGGGAGGCAACCTTCCCCGGGAATGGAACCGGCTGCGCACCCGCTCCAACTTCGATGTAGGCGTCACCGCCCGAGGAGGCCTGGGTCGCCGGCGCCATCTCCTCCATCGCCGGCGTTCTCCACTGCCTGCACCTCCCCTGCACCGCCCCGTCCGCCTCCTCCTTGCTGCGTCGAGCCCAAGGTGAGGCCGCCCCCGCCTCGGTTCCCTCTCTCCCTTCTCCTACTCGCCTCCCATCACCCCTCGCAGCAGCCCCACGGCCACCGCGGCCATGAACCACGGCGAGCAGCCCAGCTGCAGGGATCGTTTCCTTCCGGGTTCAGTAGCGCAGGAAATTTCAGATTCAGAAAAACAGTCCGCGAGCCACAGCATATCCTCCCTCGATCCCCTTCTCTGTCACGAAAAACACGAGAGCGCACTGGTTCCATCCCGTGCAGCGCAACGCTAGCGCACTGGTTCGAATCCCGGCCACCCCTTTTCTTCCTGGTTTCTTTTCCAATTGTTTCAGTATTTGTTTCTGCACCTTATCCTCACCACGCGACCCCTTCTGTCACGAATCAGCACACCAGCCCAACTGGTAGCAGTCCCTTTGTGCTAGCAGCAGGTTGGGGGTTCGAGTCCCCCTCCCAACCATTAACCAAAACTTTTATTTTTCCAATGTCTGGGCACAGAAACTTCTCAGTAATCACCTGTAGGTCCCTGTTGTTTACTTTCTAGCCCCTGCAAATTAATTCTAAGTCCCTGCTATTAATTTCTAAATCCCTGGATATTAATTAAAATGGCAGATTGCACCCTAAACTTCTAAAATGCATAAATAATTCATTTTAACTCCAATTTCAACATTTTTAATATGTTTTCAATACCAAATTAAATGTACTTTCCAAATATAAATTTTGTTTGCTGTTTTGAATAATTTAAATTGCTGAAAACAACTGTTTCTTGTTTATTGCATTTAAAATTGCCAAAATAATAACTTGCTCATTTTAAATCCAATTTCCACAAATGAAATATGTTTTCCATGCAAAATTAAACCACCTTTCCAAATATAATTTTTTTTTCATGTTTTGAATAACTAAAATTGGTTAAATAATTTAAACCTTGTTTAATTCATTTAAAATTGGTAATTTCATAACTTGATCAAAACAAATTCTTTTGGAACATATAAAATATGTTTTCCAACCCTAAAAGTATAAACTTTTCAAATATGAAATTGGTTTAATGCTTTGAACAAATAAAAATTCAAATAAGTTCATGTTTGAATTAAATTCATTTAATTCTTGTTTACCTTGTTTAATTCCTAAATAATTCATTTGAAATCCTTTTGCAACAAGTGAAACATGTAATCCAACTAAAATTTGATGTTCTTTTCAAATATAAACTTTGTTATTTGTGTTGAACACTTTAACTTGTTGAAAACAACAGTTGCTTGTGTGGCAAGTTTAAGTAACCAAACTTTCCAAACTTAACCAATGTTCTCCAAACTTGTTTTACTCTTTTATCACTTGCATCTATTATTGTTATTTGCTGTTATTTTGTTATTATCATCATGCATGCATCATGCTAACAACTCTCACATAATAATTAATTGTAAATCATTTGTTTCCACTTATTTCAATGGATCTTTTCCATATGCAATCCAATTGCATATGGGTCCAATTAAATTGTGTTATCTTGACAAGTAGTTTATTTTGATGCATCTATTAACATGACATGCATCATCCCCATGTTTGTGCACCTATGCCATTATATTGATTGTTTATCTTTCTGCAATGGTTGTTTGCTTCTTCCCGGATACACGACGACGTTGAGACCGACGATATTTACGACATCCCTTCTAAGGAGTTAGCTCAGTACCAGGCTACTGGGTTTTGCAGGCAAGTTATCACTCACATGAACCACTGTGTTCCTTTCAACATTGGTTACCGATACTTTCCGTTGTTCTTTTCTGCTAGCCTTAGCAGTAGTTGTTTCTGTTACGAACCTATCACATGAATCCCTTAACCCTGATATTGCCTCATCTCCCTTCCTACAACCATTGTTTGAGCCCGTGTCTTACTCGCATGCTTAGGTTGCTTTGCTCGAGTCTGTTACCCGTTACTCTCAGTTACTATTCCATTATGTTCTGGGGGCTCGATGTTTAATCAATCAATCAATCATGCTACTGTTATTGTTAATTAATAAACTTGATGATAAGGCACCGGCAGGAGGCCCTTTGTGGTTTTGAGGCCTGCTAGTGTCGACCCTAATAGGAAAAGGGTCTTGTCTACTGATCCATGATGAGCGCACTAACCGCATGTGGGAAGCGAGTATGGGCGCCCCCCTCAATTTGATTCGATCCGCATCTCGTCCAAATCGCCTCATTTAGTTCGGGCTTTCCATTTGCTGCATGCATGATTTTGCGAGCCCTTGGATCCCGGGTGGAACTTTCGTAGTCGGCATATAGGAGGACACGTTCTTAGAGTGCTATGAGGGTCCATTTTCTTCTGGGCTCGATTAGCCGTGCGCCTAAGGTGCTTTGGGCTTGATGCGAAGAAGAGTTGAGTTGTGTTGAGTGCCCCGCTTGGTGGAAGGGCCTTTCCATCTGGCGGGTTATTCATGCGTGTACGGCCAAATTGGTGCAACCCTGCAGGGATAATCTTCTCGAGAAGCCGTGTTTTCCGCGGTTATGGATTACTTGGTGAAAGTACTGGCTAACAAGTACTCAGGACAACTTAAACTAATGATTCACAATCTCACCCAATGATTAACAACTTGACTAGTAATAGGATTATTGACACAACAATCTGAACCATCATTAATACAACTGTGTGAGTTATCCTCGGATTGCTTCTTTGGATAAGGGGCGAGATCCAGGATGGGTTTGTTTGAAGTTATCTTTCAGTTGGTTGCAATCCTCGATCTTATCCCCTTTCTGTTAGCCGGAAGTGGTAGAAATCTCTGTAGTTGGTTAGCGCAGCCAGTTGCAGCATCTTTTATATCCCCTCTCTTCCGCTGAACCCAAGGCATCTGTGCTTGGTGTTGACGGGTTACACTTTGGTGAACTGTGAGTCTTGCTTGCCAGTACGTTTATGTACTGACCCCTTTGGGGCTGTGGTTTCCGCAGACCTACGTTTCCGAGGATCTACATGGTGGCTACTACGTGGAGCATGACGAGACTGCTGACGAGTAGATAGCGGACCCGGGCAGGATCCGAGACTTCGTGGATGGGCTCCGTCAGTTTGCTTCCGGCCTCTTAGGCCTATTTGGTTCTTGTCTGTACCCAGACATGTTGAATGCTTCCGCTGTATTGTAATGATGTATTGTTGGGGCAGGTGCCCTCTGAATGATTGTATTTGCTATCTCTGCTCTAATGAGAGCCCTTTGCAACTTATTTCAATCTTTTGTGTCGTAGAGATCTGTTGTGATATCAGTTGTTCAACGCCGTTGACGTACCATGTGTGTATGGTTTGAAGTACGTCGACGGAAGTGCCTTTGATCTCTAGTGGATAGTTTACATCGACGGTGGAATAGCAGGGCTTGTGTTGTCGCGCATAAGCGCAGGCCTACCAGGAAGCTGGGACGTGGGAGCAGTTATGCCCCATAATCCAAGCATCTGCTATCCAGTTCGTACGGTGAGTATCCCCTAGAAATCAGGGTGCGACACGTCGCCCCAATGAAGATAACAACATGAGCACCATTCGATCCAATGTTCATAAGTTCCATGGAGAGTACGACCTAGATGTTTACCTCTCTTGGGATCTCAAAGTTGATAACATCTTCCGCACCCACAACTTTAGTGATGAGAAAAAGGTCGCTACGACTTCTCTTGAATTTGAAGGTTATGCCCTCTTGTGGTGAGAACAAGTGCAAGCCCAACGGATAGCCAACCGCTTGCCTCCTATCAACACTTAGAATGAGATGAGAGAAGTCATGCACGCAAGATTTGTACCTCCTCACTACATGAGAGATTTACTCAAGGAGCTTCAAGAGCTCAAGCAAGGGTTGAAAACGGTTGATGAGTACTATAAAGAAATGGAGACCGCCATGAGAGAAAATGTGACGGAACCTCAAGAACACACCATGACCCGCTTTCTCAATGCCCTCACTCACCCAATAAAAAATTGTGGATTTTCAACAGTATGACAATCTTGTAGGCCTTGTCCATGAAGCTCTCAAGGCCGAGCGCTAACTATTCGAGGATCTCAAGTATTTGAAGTAAAAGGCCTATTTCGCCTCTAAGTCTTTAACCTCAACACTTCCCATTGCTCAGGCATCTACACGAAGTTCCTCCAAATGCAATCCAAGAGCTCCAAATGCAACAAACGAGTCTCCTCAACACTTCAAGAAACAAGTGCCTACAACCACTAGCAGAAGTGCTCCTCAAGTAAAGTATAGCTCAATAACTTGCTTCGAATGTGGTGGTAATGGACACACGTCTTTTTAATGCTCAAAAAAGATGATCATGATTGTCAACCAAGATGATGAACATGATTCAATGAGTGAAGACGAATACTATACTATGCACCAAATTGTTGTCAACCCCTTGCATTAAGAACAACATGACAACGAAAGCATCTATTGTGATGTGGACAAAAGCCCATCCTTGGTGGTTAGAAGAGTGATAACAACATATTCACAAGAAGAGCAAGATCAACGATGCAATCTCTTCCAAAGAAGAGCCTGAATAAATGGGAAGTCCATCAAGGTCATCATTGACGGTGAAAGTTGTCATAACCTTGCTAGCAAAGAGATTTGTGAAAAGCTACATTTTACATACAAGAAGCACCCACATCCTTACCATGTGCAATGGCTTAGTGACTTTGGCACCTTCAAGATCCAACAAATGGCCAATGCCTCCTTCAATATTGGTCCATACGACACTACTAGGGAAAAGCTTACCCGTGGCGCACCGTTTTTCTTATCCGTGACGCACCTGGGCTCGTCACGGCTATCACGCCGCGCCTATGGGTTTAGCCGTGACGCACCTAGCAGGTGCGCCGCGCCTATTTATACCCGTGACGCACGGGCACGGTGCGCCGCGGCTATTGCGTGGCGCGTCACGCCTAACTCCGAAGGTGCGCCACGGCTAGTAATTTAGGTGCGTCACGGCTATTCTATGCTGTATTTTTTAAAAAAGGCAGTACCGTATTTATACAGGTATATACAGCTCAAATACAGAAGAATGTCAGTACACAAAATACAGAAGAATATCAATAGCTCAAACACAGGTATGCAATTGATAGAATAAATTTTCATAGCAGAAATATTACATAGTCTAGAAAACAAACATATATACTACTAATAAATCCAGGAGTTAAGTCTCGAAAACAACCATATTACATATTTTCGATCATCACCACATAATCTATCTAGCGGGCGCGGATGTAGTCGATGACCATCATCATGTCCAAGTTGGCGATGTCACTATTCCTCATGGTGATCAGAATAGCTCGGCCAACCTCCATACCACCTCTTGCGAAATGGAACTGCCCCCATGCTTGAGAGTTGAGGATGACCCGACCATCAGCGTTATCCCTGGTGATCGGAACTACGGTGACAGGTCCTGATTCTCCACGGCGTACTCCAATGGTACCTTTATGCTCCATGCCAGCACTGTCCGCTACCGCCAAAGGTATTTTCTACAACACACAATTCCAAGAAAGAATAAAAGCACAATGTCAAATACCGGATAAGAAAGTGTTAAGAACATAAGCAACTATACGAATAAGAAAATGTTAAGAAACATACCATGACATGTACATTGGAGATGTTAGTGTTGGTGATGCGATGCACGAAAGGGGACCCGATGTAGCTATCTATCTGGGCAAATTTCTGAAGGACACGGTCCTTCTCAAACTCGCTAAGATTCGCTCTTTGAGCAACCACCACATGTTTCCATGGGCCCTCCTCGTCCATATCATCCTCAGTGTCCATATCCTCGGTGTTCTCAGTTTCCTCCTCACTCCCGCCATCCTCGCTCGCAATCCCGCCCATATACACAATTTTGATGCGAGGTTGCGGTCCTTCCATAGAGAAGTGAATGTAATCACCTCCGCTTAAGTTGTACGTGGCGATTAGCCTGCAATTGTGGCCCGCAGAAGTAGGTCTTCGTTCTTTCTTTTTTGACTCGAAGAATGTAGGTGGTCCCGTGAACATTGAAATCCACGTTACTGCCAACTAACTCGTTGAATTCTTCGCGAATATTGCATGGTAGAATCTAAAAAAGAAATATAAAGAATATTTTGTTAATAAACACAAGTCTCAAGCTAGATAGTAAAACGAAAGAACAAGTTAACATAAAAAGAATTGTTAATTACCAACGAATTAACGTCACCGTCGTGGAGTTGAAGCATAAAAGAAGCCCCAGTGAATCGTCCTTCGGCACATCGAGACCGACATACTTCGCAAGCCATGTTCTATTTAATTAAGAAAGTACACATAGAGGTTAGAGGAGCATAGCTATCACAAAACAAAGACAAATGACAGAACCTACCTATCACAAAACACAAACTTGCATGCCTACATATACCATTTAAGAGAAAAGAAAAGGAAACTAGGATTATCATTGTGTTGTAACAGAGAGCATGATTCCTTATTCTATCTCCTACCCATAGATTCTTTTTCTTCTCAAAGCAGCCCCACAGAATTAGATTGTGAAGATAACAGTGTGTCATTAGTTAATGACAATGTCTGCAAGGTCAAAATGTACTAGCCTTTTTCTTCTCAAACATGTGTCATTTGTTGTCTATGGAGATTGAAGCAGGTTCCCTCCTAATAGGCTACTGCTCTGTCAAACTTAACAATAATGTAAGTAGATTGAAGCAGGTTCCCTCCTAACACAAGTCAAACTTAACAATAATGTAAGTAGATTGAAGCAGGTTCCCTCCTAATAGGCTACTGCTCTGTCAAACTTAACAATAATGTAAGTAGTGCATAATCTCAGAAGCAGCAAGCATAAAACCATGAACTTCATGGAGCAGAGCACCTAAACAGCACCTTCCATTAATAATACTAACTTAAAATAATATGCAGAGAAGAAAAACTGGGGTTCAGTCCCAGTAAAATCAAGGAGAAACTGGAGCTACTGCTCTGTCTTGGCTTGCTGAAAAGTTACTGAATTTTTGCTAAGTGTTAAGAAAACAGAGAGGTTAGCTGAATGTTGGGTTTGTTTTCAGGCCTTTAAAATTCTCTAAATTTTATTTTCCAAGCATGGTTTTGTTAAGCAACTTTAGTACTTTTCAAAACAGTAAGAGAATTTAAAAATGAACTTCAACTCCTTGGTGAAAATATCCAAGATCAAACCTTGTCATATAAAAATGAACTACAACCACTAGTTTCATCTACTAAATATAATAGTTCATTGATAAATTCATAATAGTAGGGCTCCTTGTCATATAAAGAGGAAGATACAATCAATTAGTAATTCTTGTAAGCCTGTTGATTGGATCTTCAACTCTATGGCTGAAAAATACAAATGCAACCAAGAAAATTTGGAAACAACTTGCCATACAGAATGAACTCAATCCTGTCCTAGTTGATATGCAAACATACTATCAAAAAGAGTCATCTATAGTAACAGCAGCACAGATTTACAGCAAAGAGTACATCAGGGAATCGATCATCATCTGGTCCTCTGTATCATCCGTAGAAACAGCGTCCCAAAGATAGATGACAAGGGTTCCCATGCAGAGCGAGGCGGCTACTGCAGCACGACTACTGCAGCACGCCCTCGACTGCTGGAGATGCTCTAACGCATCTCGCCCTAAAACCTTAAAGTGGTCACTGTCAAGACGCTGCTATGACTTCGGTACCTACTCGTTCACGACGAAACAAACAACATTTATTCGAGTTTTCTGCACAACAGGAATCTTAAACATAGAGTCGACCTTGCATAAGAAAATAATCTTAAACATATGTTATCTGAAAACAGATCAACTGTGGAGGCACAGTGGCAATAGATCTTGACTTCACTGTCTTCCCCTTCTCACTCACTCACGCTCGACAACAAGAGCTGATGGCGAATTAATTAAGGAGGCACATCGTCACGCCAGGAATCATTTTCAATCGAAAGGGTCAGCAACGATAGTAGACATCTGATGATGGGGGCTAGTGTCGGGCCTGCAGCAAAAGATTCAGATGAGAGTTGCTCTTGGCGCCGTAGGAGTACTAAAAATCGTTATGGTGCATCTCATCACCACCATGGGTTCCCTGCGGCAGATGCCCCGACTTGCAGATGCGCCCGTATGGACGCGGACATGTAGATTGTACAAAAGCCGTACTGTAGACTGTGTGACCTCGGCTTGCGGAACGGGCGTTGGTTGGTGTTGGTGGCGCGGTGGGGCGGGGATCAGCCGACGGATCGTCACCGAGACAAAGGAGAAAGCAATTGACGGCTCGACGCGATGGACTTGAGGTTAACTAAGGTCAATACCGCCGGCGGCGATGGCACGCGCGCGAGGGAGAAGGGGGGGCTTACCCTTCAAGGCAGACGGCCGGTGTCGATGCAGAAGGGCGGCGCTCCTCGTCCTCCTCCCCCGCGGCTCCTCCTAGTCGATGCAGAAGGGCGGCGGCGCGTTGATGCAGAAGGGCGGCGCGCGGTGCGTAGTGTTGGTGTGTGTGGTGTGGAGAGATCGAAGGAAGGAGGGGAACGGCTGTAGGCATGTACTCTCCGTAGCCGTGGCGCACCAGCCCAATGTGCGTCACGCCTATCTAATCCGTGGCGCAGCGACGACACGTGCGCCGCGCTTTATACCACATAGCCGTGACGCACCAAAGGTACAGTGCGTCGCGGGTATGCCTCGGAGGCTCGCCACCCCGGCCCCACACATACGCGCGACGTGGCTCTCATTTGGTGCGCCGCGGCTATGCCTTTAGGCGCGACGAGCAGAAACGTGGTGCGCCGCGGGTAATAGGCGTGACGTGCCAAATGTGATGTGCGTCACGGGTATCATCACTCCTATAGCAATTTTCCTAGTAGTGCGAAGACACCATATAGTGTGATGTGGTTCCAATGACCGTGTGTCATCTTCTCCTTGGAAGACCTTGGAAATATGATAAGAGTGCAATGCATGATGGACGCACCGAATCAATACTCCTTCAAATGGAATAACAAGAACCTCGTGTTTCATCCCATGACTCCAAGTCAAATAATTGCCGACAATGCAAAGAAGCTTGCACGTGCACAACAATAACAACAATCTTGTTAGTTGAGTGGTGAGAGAGAGATCCACCAAAAAGAGAGTGAGAGCCAAAAACCAAACATGAGTGAAAAAATGATGAGTGTTTCCAAAGGCCTTGCCTTACTAGCCACAAAACGTGACATGAGAGAGCTTCGAGGAAAGAATTCATTCTCCACTTTAGTTTGTCCTTGTGTGCAAAGGTGAAGCTCTTGATACTAACTCCATAACAAGCTCTCCTCCATATTTTTTACCCATATTGCAGGAATTTGAGGATGTATTTCCCGAAGCACTACCAACGATTCTACCTCCTCTTCGAGGCATCGAGCACCGCATCGACCTCATACCGGGTGCCCCTCTTCCCAACCGCCCTCCTTACTACACCATCCCCAAAGAGACCAAGGAAATAAAGCGAAAAATACAAGAACTCCTCGACAAAGGTTTTATTTGTGATTATCTTAGTCCTTGTGCCGTTCCGGTTATCCTTGTGCCTAAACAAGATGTTACTCTTCGTATGTGCATGGCTTGTTGTCCTATAAATGGTATCACTGATATATACAGAAATCCCATTCCTAGGCTTGATGACATGCTAGATGAACTATGTGGTGTCACTATCTTTTCCAAATTTGATCTTAAAAGTTGATACCATCAAATTTGCATGAGCACTGGTGATGAATGGAAAACTTGTTTCAAAACAAAATTTGGTCTCTATGAATGGCTTGTCATGCCCTTTGGTATTTCGAATGCTCCTTCAACATTTATGTGCCTTGTGAATGAGGTTTTGAGAGTCTTTATTGAAAATTTGTGGTTGTCTATTTCGACGATATCCTCATCTATAACAAATCTTTGGAGAACCACCTTGAACATATTTCTCAAGTCTTGTTGGCTCTTTGCAAAGCAAAGCTTTTTTTGCATATCTTGACAAATGCAATTTTTGCACCAACAAACTTGTTTTCTTGGGTTTTATGATTTCCTCCAATGGAATTGAATTCGATTAAAATAAAGTTGAGGCAATTGGAAATTGGCCTAACCCTACTTCCGTGGGTGAAATAAGACGTTTTCATGGTCTTGCCGATTTGTGAAGGATTTTTCAACAATTGCTTTTCCTTTAAATGATCTTACAAAAAAGAACGTACCGTTTGTTTGAGGGCAATGCTCAACAAAAAGGTTTCGATACTCTTACCGGAGCACCTTTGCTTGTTTTACCCGACTTTGAGAAAACTTTTGAGATTGAATGTGACGCTAGTAGAATTGCTATTGGTGGCGTTCTTATGAAAAATGTATGTCCAGTAGCATATCATAGTGAGAAACTTGATGGCGCTAGATTAAATTATCCCATCTATGACCAAGGGCTTTTCACTTTGGTTTGAGTTTTAGAAGTTTGGAAACACTACCTTTGGCCTAAAGAATTTTTCATTCCTTCCGATCATGAGTCATTGAAATATTTGAAGAGTCAAGCTAATATAAACAAAAGACATTCTAAGTGGGTTGAATTTATTCATTCTTTCCCTTATGTCATCAAATACAAAAAGGGTAAAGAAAATGTAGTTACAGATGCATTATCACGCAAGAATGCCTTATTACACGTCTTGAGATCAATGCGATTGGGCTAGATGAGATAAAAGACTTGTACTCTTCGGATGTTTTCTTTGGTCCTATATTTGCTATGTGCTTTTGAAGATTTCTACTTTGCATAAAGGTTTCTTGTTTATGGCTAACAAACTATGAATTTCAGAGTCCTCTCTTATCTTGTTGTTAGTGAAGGAATCACATGAAGGAGGTCGCATGAGAAACTTTGGAACAGACAAGACCTATGCCATGCTCTCCACCCACTACTATTGGCCTAAGATGAGGCACCAAGTGGAACGAATCATCATAAGATGTCCAACATGCCCCGAGCTAAGTCTACTTCCAACTCTCATGGTCTTTATATGCCATTGCCTACACCACACCTTTCTTGGAGTGGTATTAGCATCGATTTCGTGTTAGGACTACCACGAACTAAAACAAATATGGACTCTATCTTTGTAGTGGTTGATCTCTTTTCTAAGATGACTCATTTCATTCCATGCAATAGAAAGGATGATGCTTCACATGTTGCAACCTTGTTTTTCAGGGAAACCATTCGTCTTCATGGTGTTCCCAAGAAAATTGTTTCGGATCAAGACGTCGAGTTAACCTCCTACTTTGGAAGACATTGATGGCAAATATTGGAGTGAAGCTCCTCTTCTCCATTGCCTACCACCCGCAAACCGATGGAAAAAACGAAGTGGTGAACTGCACGCTCTCTACACTCCTTCGCGCCTTGATAAAGCCGAACCTCAAGAATTGGGAGGAATGCATCCTACATGCCGAGTTCACCTACAATCTAGCCACTCATCAAGCCACAAAGCGGAGCCCCTTCGAGTTCGTTTATGTATTCAACCCCAAGACCGCGCTTGAGATCCTACCATTGCCTCTCCACCAACAAGTTAACATGAACTTTGACAAGCGCATCGACTACATCAATAAGCTTCATGAGAGCACAAGAACTACACTTGTGAAGCACTACGAGCACCATGCCATCAAGATTAACAAGAAAAATAATCCCATCGGTGTTTCAAGAAGGCGACCTTGTTTGGCTACATCTTCGCAAAGACCGTTTTCCACAAGAGCGCTACTCTAAGAACAAGACTCGAGGTCACGGTACATTCAAGATTCTCAAGCGCATCAGTGACAATGCGTACAAGCTCGACATGCCACAATCCAAGTACCTTGTGCACAACTCCTTCAACGTGCGAGAACTATCTCTCTTCCATGGTAGTAAACGTGATGACAATAGTCACGAGTCGAGGACGGCTCTTTTTTAAGGGGGGGAGATGATGCAGCCCAACCCATTCCACCAAGCTCTACATCGATACCCATTGGTCCGATGACAAGATCCGGCGCAAAGGCGATACAAGATAAGGTGAACTCACTCCTCTCTCTCTATGCGTTTCGGTGACTTGGTGAATGGTGCGCTACCTCATGGAGAGACCCAATGTGTGCTCAGGTTTTATCCTCCAATGGAGGACCAAGACAGTGCCCAGGAACCTCGAGAAGATGCCCAAGATGGCGCTGAAGAAGCTCGTGAAGATGGCTGAGAAGGTGGCCCCGAAGAAGAAGAAAAGGAAGAAGAAGGAGAAGGCCATGAAACCCGGCCCATAGCCTGGCCAAGCCGCCCCCCTAACAGAGCCGCCCGGTCTACAGCCTGGCCACCCCACAGAGGAGCCTGGCCTCCAGCCCGGCTTTCCCGCATTGCGTGAAAAGAGGGAATATTCCCATGTAATCCCCCTACCTACTCCCTAGATTATAAATAGACCCCCTTGGTTTCAGATTTAGGTTAGAAATAAATTGAAATTTGAGTTGTGCTCTCCTATAAATGTCCCTCTTTAGAGGCTACTTCTAGTGTGTATCTAGAACTGTATCTAGGCTACTCCAATCTACGTGATTTGGATCGTATCAAGATTTCCTTGAGTGAGGTAGTCTTTCCACTTGGGATTCAACTAGACACTTCCCAATCTTTCTCAGCTTTCTCAACTAACCCTTGAGATTCTATTGGCTCGACGGACCCGTCGTGAAGGTGAAGCAGTTTCAATCAGAGTAAGTTCGACTTGATCCGAGAAATCCTTAGGCTAGTTATGGTTACCCTTGTTTCCCCCGAATTCCCCTCGTGTTCTTCCTCGTGTTGTTCGTTCTTCCCCTCGTGTTCTTCGTGTTCTTTGTCAATTCATGAAGATTAGGCCAACCTAGAGGTTTACCCCTCATCATAAAACATATTAGAAAAAAGTTGTATGTGACATACAATTGTTTTTCTAGTGACAGTTTGCGTCCTGAACGTGCTCCGTGGAATTGCACGAACACGTGGACGCACGTATGCACGTAAACATATACTTATAGCGTCAGTTCTCGTACAACATTATTGTGACACATCAAGATGGATACACCGTCTCCATCATTAGTTAAATTGACCAATGGGTCTATGCACGTCAACTGTTCGAGAGACGTATAACATGCGTCACAAGGTTCTTGGCGTGTCTACAGAGCTAGCATAGTCATATTATGAATTCATTGTGAATCAATAACAATGTCTCGTCACGTCAAATGCAGGTTTTGGCACCGAAGCAATCTTCCCGTCCAATCGGATCTGCAGGTGCTTAATGTTCTCGATTCATTCGCTACAGTAAATTGTTCCCACCTATAGTGGAAGTATAAATAGCATATTGCCGTTATCATTGCAGTTACTACGGTAATTCTCTCCGCATCATTGAGAAAAAACCACAACTCCTCCCCGAGAGCAATGACGGACGACGGCTCCGACTGGTGGCACAATGAAAAGTGCCTAGAGACGATGCTAGCGCCGAAGACTAGGAGGACCACATCGGCTGGTTTGACCGAAACCCGATGGCCGGTAATGAATCCTCCTCCTACAAGGACGAGGACAAGCAGGAATCCTCCTCCTCCTCCTCCTCTTATGAGGACAAGGACGAGGAGGACGACGACGAGGAGGAACACGAGGACCCACACGAGCACCATGACGACGACGCCGAGCACGGCGACAACAATGAGCATGTGCACGACGACGACAATCACGGGCATCACTCCTCCTCTTCCTTCTCCACTGATGACGACAATGCACCGCCAATGAAGAGGCATAAGATAACATTACTAATAGTAGCAGTAGTAGTTGTAGTACTTCTATAACATCTTTTGTAATGAACATCTTCTGTAATGAAATCAAATATGAATAGTATAATTTTCAAATATGGGTTTAAATTGTTTATTTTAGTCTTAATCTTCCAAATTACAAATTATTATCTCTAAATAGAAGAAACTAACTGTTGATCATGCTTTAACCAACGATTTTAGTTAGCAATAATCAATGTTCCAGAAAAGAAAAATTCCAACAGATCTTGTTCGGCTCTACCTGTCAGCATTTCCAGGGGACTAGTCCAGCCCTTTATTAAGTGGATGCAGGTTTCTGGGAGAGTGAAGTGGAGCGAAGCTCAGCCCCGAAGCATAGCGAGTGTCGACATAGAGAGAACCGAGCAAGCAGAATGACATCATCAATAAGCAGTGGCATGGATCGGAAGACTCAATGGCATGAGGCGGTTGGCCATGGAGAAGAAGATCAGATCGGCATGCGTGATCGGTTGGATTAGCTTGAAGCTCAAGTTGGGGAGATCGCACGGGCTGATGCATCACAATGGGTTACAATGGTCAGATCGTCCGGTTCAACCGGAGAGACCAACTCGACATGGAGGGAACAGGTGAAAATATGCTGGTCTCTGATGCACCTAATGTGAGTGTGTGGCTCTAAGATTCTGATGCATCTGGTGGAGTCATACAGGTTCAATTCGGCAATGGTGTGGACCAACATAGGAATAAAGGAGGCCGAGTTGGATGACGCAAGGTGACTTGGAGCTTAGGATAGTCACGCAGGCCAAACTATCTCGAATAAAAAAACTTCCTAGTTGGGTGTCGAGTCCTACTCAGCTACGACTTCCAAATCGTTTGAGAGTTAGGTACTACGAGATCTTGAAAGGAGGGGCTCAGGGGGTAACAGATCAAAGAGCTCATAGTTGCCTAGATCTAATTTGAGCACATGAATTTCAAAAAAAGGCGACGCTCAAGGAGGCTTTGCAGACCAAAAGAGGAGGCTCAGATCGGGTCGGTCGTTCTGACCTAAATGATCTGACCAACGGATGTTCACGAGAGAGAGAGAGAGAGAGAGCAACGCCGGGAAATCATTTTCGCATCAACCAGGTTTGAGGTGACAGAAGTTTGGTGGTACGGGAAACTTTATGTTATGGCAGTCGAGAGTCAAGGAATTGCTAGAGCAACAGGGAATTATGAGGATGATCAAGGCTGATGTTGCGAAGCCTTCCAAGATGGATGCTGAAGACTGGGATGAGATGAATATCAAGGCAACCGCTACTATTCGTTTGTATCTGTCTGATCAGGTCCTCTATCATGTGATCGACATGAATCTGAATGAAAATGGAAGAACAGTTCATGGATAAACTACACCCAATAAGTTGTATCTGAAGGAGGAGCTCTGTGGCCTGAAGATGCAAGAGGGGGCGTACCTTACTGAGCACGGAAATGCCTTCAGCCGTGTGATCTCATACTTGGAACGTATTTAGGTCAAGGTGGAGGAAGAGGATAGGGATATTCAGATGCTTACTTCGTCCTCGAAGTCCTACAAGGGCTTGGTTGCTACTACGACAAGACCAGTATCATTGGAAGAGAGGTTACTATGACATTGTCATCTTATGATAAAGGAGAGAAGAAAACACCCGAGGATAGTACTTATGTTGGTGCAATTGATGGTCGGAAGTCACAATGGTGTCAAGTCAAAGAAGAAGAAGAAGCCACACTGTTTTCATTGTAAGGAGTGGGGTTATATCAAGAGGTCATGTCCAACATGAAATAAGACAGATGGATCCGCCAATATTGCTGCTCGCAATAGATATCGAGCTTCTAGGTTTGGAGAGTGAATTGTTCGATGAAGTGTGGGTGTTGGATTCGGAAAGACATGGGGAAAATGTGCATAATCGAAGAGAGGGACATAAAGTTGCACGACACGTGGTCTCTCCCCCGAGGGAGAGCTGACTGCGCTCCACTACAGCTCCCACATGCGATCTTGTGTGAATCTCTGGATTATGTGATAGCCGGATCCACACGTTTCTAGGACCCATGACACGGGGATCTGCGCATGAACATGTCTATGAGAGCTAAGCTAGCTTGGAACATGACGGCCCCACACCGTCTAGGGGAACATGGCCTCCCGCGGATTGCTGGATTGTAACATCCCAGTGTTTGGGAAGTTATAAGGATCTAAATTTAATATGTGCATTTGCAAAGCATGCATCTAAAAGTACGGGAAATTTTGGCGCGAAAGTTTAAACGAATCAAGGTGACCAATGTTTCACTTGACATGATGAAATATGTCTAGTTCATCTAGTCAAGAGTACATTTGGAGTGATCTTTATAACATAGTATCTCTACAAACCAAATCATCTGAATACACAAACCATAATTGGTTGTGACCAATACTAACTCTTAACAAGTCTAATCTCAAGTCCATAAGTGACTTGGGATAATTCACTAGGTATCTAGAACTCAAAGAGGGGTGAGAATCCAAATCTCATAATTGATGATCATACTTTCACCAATGAGTAATACCCAACTTAACCATCTCATCCAAAGAGATGTCATCACCTATAAAACAACAACTCTCTAAGTTATCAACCAGTCACATCACACCTTTATAAACTATCTCATAATTGTTAAGTGCACATTCACAATCAAATAACAAAGGTTTAATAGAACACAACAGATACAAACTAGTGTTAAACTCAAAACCCACAAGTGGGAAATGACTTGATAATTGTATTAACATATTTATCGAATATGTACATATCTCATCAGTCATAAAAGAAGTATCAACAAGAAGAAATAAATCTTCTTCAACTATTGATAAACCCTGATCATTACATATGATATTCCCAAATCTCTATATCTGCATTAGGAATAACAAAGTCAATAAGGTGATGAATATAAAGTAGATCATGACACCTGGGAGAACAAATAACAACTTTGAAATAAGTCATTAAACCTCAATAACTTTCACATGCTCAATCATCTTATACAAGTGAACATATGAAATCTCAACACCTCAATGAACCATTTGATCCATTTAATATTAAGTCATCATTCCATAAGCATTTCACACCTCTACTCAAATCCAACAACTCTACAACTTTAGTATCTCTATATACAAGTTAAGATAACAACTAGATATAACCTCTATTAGAGGAATTGGATTGAATGCTAAGTAAAACTAATCATGTATGAGACAAGTACATATCTTTTGGGAAATAAAATAAGAAGTATATGGAAGGATATTAAAAGCATGAATTAATTCTTAATCTAGATCTTCTTATTTTGGCAATACCAATGTATCTTGTTTCCCAACCTTGTCTAAGTCATTCTGCAAGAGAAGCAAACCACAAGACAGGAGAAACAACCACAGGAAGATCCCCAAGAAGATTATTTAGAGTGTTCTAGAAGTGCTACTTAAATCTTCTATAAGAGTATTTGGAAACTCTTATATTTAGATATGATCTTATTAACTCTGTTGAAAGAGTGTGATACTCCAATGTTAGTGTTATATAGAATTAGTTTGATAACAAGACTAGCTACCTTGTTAACAGATCACTTTTGTATACTCAAACAGTTGAGTGTCATACACAAACAAACAGAAGGTTGAATAACCTAGAACATCTCAGCCTATTGTATATGATTAGTAATTTGGAGGCAAGTCTGATCCACTTGTTAACAAATTCTACTTATATGCATATAGCAACTTGATGTCATAAATAACTCTACATTCTTCTATAATCATGTAAGAACAATCTTATCTTGGAAATACTGGTTATTTTCACCACAAGGGTGAGATAGTTGAACATGGAATCCATGAGCTGATCTTCATTACAAATGACAAAGGCAGTACCAGAAGACTAGTAGCAACTGGAGAGAAGGACATCAAGCAATAGAAGAACATGAAGCAACACTGTCTCAATAAGGGAACATGAGCAGTTATCCAGTGAATCATTAGGTATTATTGGAGACCCTATAATCTCTATTCCTTGTCAAGCTCATCTGAGATGAGGAACATATAATTATATCTTCAATGGAAACAATTATGAAAAGAGAAAATAATAACAAGCCATTACATCCACATGTCTTGATATCTAAAGGTAGATGAAAACAAGCTTAATACCTTGTTTTCCAAATCCTTTTCATACACAAAACTACCTGAAAACAACAAAGATTCATATGCACATAACCATGTTAAGGATTACATGTATTTAAACAAACATGTGATAATATTCCCAATTGGAACTTATGTGGAAAACAAACAAATAAGTTTTAAAAACCACTCATGTTTTCCACTTGGTTAAGTACTAAAAACAACCAACATGACTTGCACTTACCTAAGTAAATGTCAACCAGAATTGTGAAGAGTTTCAATTATGAAAATTACATAGTATTATAAAAATAAAACAAGTTCCTTCAACCATTATAATCATTTGGTGTAACATGGAATAAAATTCCAGATTGAATAATTTTCACAATAGTGCATAGAATCAGTATCAAGTAGTTTTACTAAACTACTTTCTAGAAGGGATTATACCTAAAAGTGTCCAATTATGATACACCACCTTGGTATCCACAAGATGAAGTGTGTACTTTTATTAAACATGCTTTAGCATAATTTTTAAGCTATTAAATAAATTAAAAGAAGAGAAAGCAATAAAATCACTTAATCTAGCACCCTAAATAAAAGTAAAAATATTATTCAAATTCACCAAAACAAAACATGGTGAGATGAGAAATTTGATAAGGAACTCAAATATATTTTTTATTAATTTTTCTGTTCACAGATTGGCCCTGAAAACAAAGGTTTTCTTCTCAATTTATATAACAGAAGGACCTTGTTGTAAATTCCTGAAAATTCAGGGGATTATCGAAAGGTGGAAAAGAATTTCCTTTCTTCTTCCTGTCCGGCCAGAAGGCGGTGGCGGTTGCTGTCGAATCACCGTCGCGGTGTCATCTCCTACGTTCCTCCCTCTGCGTGGAAAAGGTCTGAGGTTGCCGTATTCCTCTCCTCTACCTCTTCTCTCTATCGCACACTCTTCTCACTCTCTGCTCTGGGAGAGAACCGAAACCCTAGCTCTCGGTCCCCGCCGCCGCGTCATCGACTCCGGCTGTCCCGGGGCGAATTGGGACTGCCGGGAGGTCCTCCTCGACCTCCTCTACCACCTCATCCAGCGCGGATGGCTGGAACAGAGGGAACCCAACGAATCGAGCCCTTCTTTTCCGACACCCGCGCCGGCTTCCGTGCAAGCTCAGGTCGCCGTCGAGTCTCCTCCGGCCACCGAGACCCCTTCTATGCATTCCTGGTGAGCAGGGGAACCTCCCGGATCTTTCTGTTTGTTCCCTCGAGGTCCAGAGCGTGCTATCGCCGACCCACCATCACCGCCGCCGCATAATCTCGCCGCCGATGATGCTCCGGCGACCATATGGTCAAACCGCAGCCACCCCTAGGTTCGCCTCAACTCGCTCTAGCTTGCTATCCCACCAATTCCAGGAATCAATCGATGAATCAATCGATTGCTTGAGCAACAGAGAGATTCCTCTCAGTTCGATGTCATAGTGACATCACTGTGACGTAATAGATGTTTTTCTTTTCCTTTTTATTTTGTTTTTGAATTATAGTATGACAGGTGGGACCCACCTGTCAATTTAAATAGGGCAGAAATAACTAAAATTTGATAATTCAATAACTATTAAAATATTAATCAGAAAAATATAAGTAAAATATGGAATTGTTTAAAAAATATAATCTAAATGATTATCAACTTTTAAAAAATATTTGATAAAGTTTAAAAATTAATATTTTCTTTAATTAAATTAAATCATTTAAAATTGAGAAAAATAGGAAATAATTCATAAAATCAAAAAAATACAAGTTATATACCAAAATGCTCCAAATGATAAATGCAACTCATCTATGATGTTTACAAAGTCATTTTACCAAGTTTTTATGTGTGCAATGTTTTGCCTAATCAATTAATTCATAAAAAAATAACTTATTCTAATATTTTCAGAAAAACATAAAATATTATATCAAATTGAAGAGGAAAGCATTGCCAATTCAAATATGACAAACATCAAACCTTTTGTTTAAGTTATAAACTTGTTTCTAAAAGTTTAGTGAAATTCGATAGTGTTCCATTACAACCAGAAAACAATTATCCCAACAATATTTTCATTATTAATAAAACCCTAGTGTTTTCGCACTTACTAAACCTATCATCACAAGTTATTAGTAAGTTATGTGATGGTAGAGTTAGTTGTAGTAGTTCATCATTTTCAACTAAACCCCTTTTTAATAACTCTACACTTTTGAACATAAAATCAAATATGTGCATTATCTTGTTAACGATTGTTTTCCACATGTTAGTGTTTTCGCGTTTAATCATGTGATAACTATTTATAATCTAAACATAATATCAATTGTGTGGTAAGTAAAAGTGAAACCCATGTAAGTCTAAAACCAGTAATAACAACATCACCACAAATAACAAAACAATTCACCTAAAACTCTTGTGAATAAGTTATCGTATTAAACATGGCTTACACTTGTAAGATGTGGTGTTTTCCAGGGTATTCCGCGATGCATCTCATTACTATGCATATATCATCCTTGCCATTGTTTTCTGTAGTCCTTACCAGGACTACTTTGCTATCTTTCAGATGTCGGGATTTCCTACGAGACCCTCGAACCCAAAGACATGAAGTATTATGGTTGTTTCAATCTCAGGCAAGTTCATCACTTGCTCATATCCTTTGCAGTACTTCATAACAAACTATTTGTAAAATCCCTATCGTATTACCACCTATTCTCAAAAGAATGCATGATCCTATTTTTATAATAATATGACTAATTGAATGACTACCCGAGTGGTAGTGTTCTGTTTGGTGGGCGGATGGGACCATGGTAAGATGAATAGGTCAAAGGAAGGTTCCATCTGCACAGGAACGTATTACCTAGGAATTAATCACAAATGCCGTCAGAACTCGGTGCGCCGTAAATACCGCGTTAACCATGGGTCTTCTATGGGGGGAGTAAGTCAGCTGTTATACTTTTCTCGTTCGCATGTCAACGGGCTGCAGAAGACGTACGTTGTAGGTTCTGCGCGACTACATGCACATGGGTGGGATCCCTTAATTCCCACGGACTCTGCGGGTATATGATGGTCTGCCAGGGGCGCGTAGATATCCATCGTGAGGGGTGGAATCAGGCGTTCAACCTGCTGGCAGAAATGGGTGCGCATGCGTTGTGCGGAGAAGCACGGTTTGGCTTGGACCAACAACCGGGCCCCACACCTGAGTGGGAGTGGACAGGATCTCGAGCCTAGTTGTGCAACATGGTCTTGGTCGTCCATGGGTAAAGTAACGCACCTCTGTAGAGTGTAAAAGGATGTGGCATGTTACCCCCTGTTCTAGAAGGAACTGCGAACGCTACAGGAAAGGCAACTCCATGAAGTTCTAGCTCATGTGATGGTCTGGCGGGCATAGTTTTCAGAAGTAAAAGCAACCTCTTGAAGAAAGTTTTACAAAACCTTGCATTAGCTTATGACTCTTTCGAGTCTAAAGCTGTATTTAGTGCATCAAACTACCCACTATATATCATGAACTTGCTGAGTAACGCTCGTTACTCATTCGATCCCGTTTGACCCCCTGCTTAGAGTTGAAGCCCTATTGAAGTCGTCATCGAGAAGCCATCGCTGTCTAAGGAAGCTAAGTGGAGTCCTATAGTACTTAGCCAGTAAAGCATCGTCATCAAGAAAGCTGGTGGAGGAGAAGCTATCAAGGTGTAGGTGGAGTCCATTCTTGGATTAGCTGTTACAAGCCATAGATTAGGGGCTGACATCAGTCGTAGTAGATTTAGTTCTAAGCTAGGGTTTTTCCCCGGCTTGGATCTTCGAATTGCTTCTTCTGATATTTCATTTGTAAGAGATCTTCTTTGATTCTTCAAAGAGATTCTTGAGATTTTGTAATGAAGTTTGTATCCTATAGTTTTGCCTGGACCCGTTGTGTTTCCGTTGTACTACTCTGAGGGATGTAATATTCACGGATAAGTCATTCTATGAGTATTATGTCATCGACTTGCGCACTACACATGCAGTGGTGTGCTGGGTCACCACTGATGGTATCAGAGCGAAGCGACCTTAGGTCTAAAACCATTTAGGAGATCTGTAGGTTGGTAAAGATTATAGGAAGCCATCTTATTAAACCACATTTCCTACAACTATGATGATCATTCACTTGAGAATGATATAAGCATACTTGTATAGAATGTTCTTACTCAACTGAGTAAATCTACTTATCTATTTTTCTTTATACATAGGTATGAATAGTTAGAAGTCTAGGATGTATCAGTTTCACTGAGAAAAAGAGTGACATAGTCAGAGATGATTAAGTCAAAGTGAGGATTACCCCATTCAATGAATTAATAGGATAGAGTAGAACATGGTATTGAGTTAGTATAGGAGTCATCAAGAATGGACGCTGAGAATCATTAAGAGTTATTAAAACTTTGGTAACTATGGGGTATATACCATATCCTCAGTTATCAAGTCTATAGGTGAATCATCATCGTATAGTATAGAATTAGGAGAAGGCATAAGCATTGATGGAAGCCACATTACTACTCCTACGATGTGATCAACAACATGAAGGATCAACAGATGCCATGAGAAGTTTATCGTAATTAAGATGAAGTAAATCAGTTGACATGGTACTCAGTCATAGATGTAACCAAGTTAGAAACAACTACTATAGGATTATTTTGTCTTAGTTTATTCCATTGCAGTAAGGCATGCAATTGGAGTAATTACCTGGGCAAAGAGTGGTTGCGTAGAACATGATTACAATGTAATATATACCTACTTGTAGTGTATAGCATTTAAGAGCCTTGGTACTTGAGATGTTTTACTCTAAGTACTGTTATTTCACAGGCTTTTGATGCATGAGTGATAAATGCATTTGGGATTTATTGCATCTTATTTGGATCTTTGATTGACTAGATATGTACATGAAGATTGAACTTGATGTGCAAATGCATGTGCAAACACTGAGTTCTATCTTGATGTTACTGGTCTAGAGGGTATAGGATTAGTATGAGAGCGGTCTGAAAATCTCAGCTGATTGGAGCAACCACCAAAGCTCTGGAAGACTAGGAAGTCAAGAAGGCAGAAGACAATGAAGTCCCTGATGGGAATGGAACACACTCCACATCTTGTTTGGAGTTGGAGATATACTTCATCAACACATGAAGATATACCACAAGTGATGCCAAGAAAATAACATGAGTTGTTATATCCTAGAAGGAAACATGTAGAAGATTGATAAGTTAACTTATAGAGTCACCCTATAGAAGTCCAAACCAAAGATATAGAAGGACCATAGGAAGCCACCAGTGGAATAGGTTATAGTCACCTATAGGGAAGAGTTAAAACTCGAGGAAACTCGAAGATAATTTCACTAAAAAATTGAGTCTTAGTCAATGTACACTACGTGTATAGGTTTCTTTGAGCAGTACTCCTCTTAAGACCATTAGCTTGAACTAAATGGAGTCCTAAACATAGACAATATCCAGTGTACCGGAAGAACTTTATTGGTTATTCATCACCTGGTGGATATACCAAATGTTCTTCAGAAAGTTATGAGAGATAGGAAACCATACCTATTCATCAGAGAATGAAACTTGGTATCCACTATATGGTGGAAATACCACGTGTTATTCGTGAGACCATTAGGAAGGCCTAGTAACAAAACAGAGTTGTCATAACAACATGTTAAATAATAGATCATTACGCAAGACAGTGGAAGGTGAACAAACCAGACAAGAGGCTACACATGCCAAGGTCAACACAAGAAACAGATGTGAAGATTCAACGGTCTACAGAAGTTCTCTCTACCTATCTTTACGTGAGAGAGATTGAACTTCGAGACGAAGTTCTTGTTAAGGGGGAGATACTGTAACATCCTAGTGTTTGGGAAGTTATAAGGATCTAAATTTAATATGTGCATTTGGAAGCATGCATCTAAAAGTACGGGAAATTTTGGCGCGAAAGTTTAAGCGAATCAAAGTGACCAATGTTTCACTTGACATGATGAAATAGGTCTAGTTCATCTAGTCAAGAGTACATTTGGAGTGATCTTTATAACATAGTATCTCTACAAACCAAATCATCTGAATACACAAACCATAATTGGTTGTGACCAATACTAACTCTTAACAAGTCTAATCTCAAGTCCATAAGTGACTTGGGATAATTCACTAGGTATCTAGAACTCAAAGAGGGGTGAGAATCCAAATCTCATAATTGATGATCATACTTTCACCAATGAGTAATACCCAACTTAACCATCTCATCCAAAGAGATGTCATCACCTATAAAACAACAACTCTCTAAGTTATCAACCAGTCATATCACACCTTTATAAACTATCTCATAATTGTTAAGTGCACATTCACAATCAAATAACAAAGGTTTAATAGAACACAACAGATACAAACTAGTGTTAAACTCAAAACCCACAAGTGGGAAATGACTTGATAATTGTATTAACATATTTATCGAATATGTACATATCTCATCAGTCATAAAAGAAGTATCAACAAGAAGAAATAAATCTTCTTCAACTACTGATAAACCCTGATCATTACATATGATATTCCCAAATCTCTATATCTGCATTAGGAATAACAAAGTCAATAAGGTGATGAATATAAAGTAGATCATGACACCTGGGAGAACAAATAACAACTTTGAAATAAGTCATTAAACCTCAATAAATTTCACATGCTCAATCATCTTATACAAGTGAACATATGAAATCTCAACACCTCAATGAACCATTTGATCCACTTAATATTAAGTCATCATTCCATAAGCATTTCACACCTCTACTCAAATCCAGCAACTCTACAACTTTAGTATCTCTATATACAAGTTAAGATAACAACTAGATATAACCTCTATTAGAGGAATTGGATTGAATGCTAAGTAAAACTAATCATGTATGAGACAAGTACATATCTTTTGGGAAATAAAATAAGAAGTATATGGAAGGATATTAAAAGCATGAATTAATTATTAATCTAGATCTTCTTATTTTGGCAAGACCAATGTATCTTGTTTCCCAACCTTGTCTAAGTCATTCTGCAAGAGAAGCAAACCACAAGACATGAGAAACAACCACAGGAAGATCTCCAAGAAGATTATTTAGAGTGTTCTAGAAGTGCTACTTAAATCTTCTATAAGAGTATTTGGAAACTCTTATATTTGGATATGATCTTATTAACTCTGTTGAAAGAGTGTGATACTCCAATGTTAGTGTTATATAGAAGTAGTTTGATAACAAGACTAGCTACCTTGTTAACAGATCACTTTTGTATACTCAAACAGTTGAGTGTCATACACAAACAAACAGAAGGTTGAATAACCTAGAACATCTCAGCCTATTGTATATGATTAGTAATTTGGAGGCAAGTCTGATCCACTTGTTAACAAATTCTACTTATATGCATATAGCAACTTGATGTCATAAATAACTCTACATTCTTCTATAATCATGTAAGAACAATCTTTTCTTGGAAATACTGGTTATTTTCACCACAAGGGTGAGATAGTTGAACATGGAATCCATGAGCTGATCTTCATTACAAATGACAAAGGCAGTACCAGAAGACTAGTAGCAACTGGAGAGAAGGACATCAAGCAATAGAAGAACATGAAGCAACACTGTCTCAATAAGGGAACATGAGCAGTTATCCAGTGAATCATTAGGTATTATTGGAGACCCTATAATCTCTATTCCTTGTCAAGCTCATCTGAGATGAGGAACATATAATTATATCTTCAATGGAAACAATTATGAAAAGAGAAAATAACAAGCCATTACATCCACATGTCTTGATATCTAAAGGTAGATGAAAACAAGCTTAATACCTTGTTTTCCAAATCCTTTTCATACACAAAACTACCTGAAAACAACAAAGATTCATATGCACATAACCATGTTAAGGATTACATGTATTTAAACAAACATGTGATAATATTCCCAATTGGAACTTATGTGGAAAACAAACAAATAAGTTTTAAAAACCACTCATGTTTTCCACTTGGTTAAGTACTAAAAACAACCAACATGACTTGCACTTACCGAAGTAAATGTCAACCAGAATTGTGAAGAGTTTCAATTATGAAAATTACATAGTATTATAAAAATAAAATAAGTTCCTTCAACCATTATAATCATTTGGTGTAACATGGAATAAAATTCCAGATTGAATAATTTTCACAATAGTGCATAGAATCAGTATCAAGTAGTTTTACTAAACTACTTTCTAGAAGGGATTATACCTAAAAGTGTCCAATTATGATACACCACCTTGGTATCCACAAGATGAAGTGTGTACTTTTATTAAACATGCTTTAGCATAATTTTTAAGCTATTAAATAAATTAAAAGAAGAGAAAGCGATAAAATCACTTAATCTAGCACCCTAAATAAAAGTACAAATATTATTCAAATTCACCAAAACAAAACATGGTGAGATGAGAAATTTGATAAGGAACTCAAATATATTTTTTATTAATTTTTCTGTTCACAGATTGGCTCTGAAAACAAAGGTTTTCTTCTCAATTTATATAACAGAAGGACCTTGTTGTAAATTCCTAAAAATTTAGGGGGTTATCGGAAGGTGGAAAAGAATTTCCTTTCTTCTTCCTGTCCGGCCAGAAGGCAGTGGCGGTTGCTGTCGAATCACCGTCGCGGTGTCATCTCCTACGTGCCTCCCTCTGCGTGGAAAAGGTCTGAGGCTGCCGTATTCCTCTCCTCTACCTCTTCTCTCTCTCGCACACTCTTCTCACTCTCTGCTCTGGGAGAGAACCGAAACCCTAGATCTCGGTCCCCGCCGCCGCGTCATCGACTACGGCCGTCCCGGGGCGAATTGGGACCTCCTCTACCACCTCATCCAGCGCGGATGGCTGGAACAGAGGGAACCCGACGAATCGAGCCCTTCTTTTCCGACACCAGCGCCAGCTTCCGTGCAAGCTCAGGTCGCCGTCGAGTCTCCTCCGGCCACCGAGACCCCTTCTATGCATTCCTGGTGAGCAGGGGAACCTCCCGGATCTTTCTGTTTGTTCCCTCGAGGTCCAGAGCGTGCTATCTCCGACCCACCGTCACCGCCGCCGCATAATCTCGCCGCCGATGATGCTCCGGCGACCATATAGCCAAACCGCAGCCACTCCTAGGTTCGCCTCAACTCGCTCTAGCTTGATATCCCACCAATTCCAGGAATCAGTCGATGAATCAATCGATTGCTTGAGCAAGAGAGATATTCCTCTCAGTGCGATGTCATAGTGACATCACTGTGACGTAATAGATGTTTTTCTTTTCCTTTTTATTTTATTTTTGAATTATAATATGACAGATGGGACCCACCTGTCAATTTAAATAGGGCAGAAATAACTAAAATTTGATAAGTCAATAACTATTAAAATATTAATCAGAAAAATATAAATAAAATATGGCATTGTTTAGAAAAATATAATCTAAATGATTATCAACTTTTAAAAAATATTTGATAAAGTTTAAAAATTAATATTTTCTTTAATTAAATTAAATCATTTAAAATTGAGAAAAATAGGAAATAATTCATAAAATCAGAAAAAACAAGTTATATACCAAAATGCTCCAAATGATAAATGCAACTCATCTATGATGTTTACAAAGTCATTTTACCAAGTTTTTATGTGTGCAATGTTTTGCCTAATCAATTAATTCATAAAAAAAATAACTTATTCTAATATTTCAGAAAAACATAAAATATTATATCAAATTGAAGAGGAAAGCATTTCCAATTCAAATATGACAAACATAAAACCTTTTTTTTAAGTTATGAACTTGTTTCTAAAAGTTAAGTGAAATTCGATAGTGTTCCATTACAACCAGTTAACAATTAATTATCCCAACAGTATTTTCATTATTAATAAAACCCTAGTGTTTTCGCACTTACTAAACCTATCATCACAAGTTATTAGTAAGTTATGTGATGATAGAGTTAGTTGTAGTAGTTCATCATTTTCAACTAAACCCCTTTTTAATAACTCTACACTTTTGAACATAAAATCAAATATGTGCATTATCTTGTTAACGATTGTTTTCCACATGTTAGTGTTTTCCCGTTTAATCATGTGATAACTATTTATAATATAAACATAATATCAATTGTGTGGTAAGTAAAAGTGAAACCCATGTAAGTCTAAAACCAGTAATAACAACATCACCACAAATAACAAAACAATTCACCTAAAACTCTTGTGAATAAGTTATCGTATTAAACATGGCTTACACTTGTAAGCTGGGGTGTTTTCCAGGGTATTACACGATGCATCTCATTACTATGCATATATCATCCTTGCCATTGTTTTCTGTAGTCCTTACCAGAACTACTTTGCTATCTTTCAGATGTCGGGATTTCCTACGAGACCCTCGAACCCAAAGACATGAAGTATTATGGTTGTTTCAATCTCAGGCAAGTTCATCACTTGCTCATATTCTTTGCAGTACTTCATAATAAACTATTTGTAAAAACCCTATCGTATTACCACCTGTTCTCAAAAGAATGCATGATCCTATTTTTATAATAATATGACTAATTGAATGACTACCCGAGTGGTAGTGTTCTGTTTGGTGGGCGGATGGGACCATGGTAAGATGAATAGGTCAAAGGAAGGTTCCATCTGCACGTGAACGTATTACCTAGGAATTAATCACAAATGCCGTCAGAACTCGGTGCGCCGTAAATACCGCGTTAACCATGGGTCTTCTATGGGGGGAGTAAGTCAGCTGTGATATTTTTCTCGTTCGCATGTCAACGGGCTGCCAGAGACGTACGCTGTAGGTTCTGCGGGACTACATGCACATGGGTGGGATCCCTTAATTCCCACGGACTCTAGGGGTCTATGATGGTCTGCCAGGGGCGCGTAGATATCCATCGTGAGGGGTGGAATCAGGCGTTCAACCTGCTGGCAGAAATGGGTGGGCATGCGTTGTGCGGAGAAGCACGGTTTGGCTTGGACCAACAACCAGGCCCCACACCTGAGTGGGAGTGGACAGGATCTCGAGCCTGGTTGTGCAACATGGTCTTGGTCGTCCATGGGTAAAGTAACGCACCTCTGCAGAGTGTAAAAGGATGTGGCATGTTACCCCCTGTTCCGGGAAGGAACTGCGAACGCTACAGGAAAGGCAACTCCATGAAGTTCTAGCTCCTGTGATGGTCTGGCGGGCATAGTTTTCAGAAGTAAAAGCAACCTCTTGAAGAAAGTTTTACAAAACCTTGCATTAGCTTATGACTCTTTCGAGTCTAAAGCTGTTGTTAGTGCATCAAACTACCCACTATATATCATGAACTTGCTGAGTAACGCTCGTTACTCATTCGATCCCGTTTGACCCCCTGCTTAGAGTTGAAGCCCTATTGAAGTCGTCATCGAGAAGCCATCGCTGTCTAAGGAAGCTAAGTGGAGTCCTATACTACTTAGCCAGTAAAGCATCGTCATCAAGAACGCTGGTGGAGGAGAAGCTATCAAGGTGTAGGTGGAGTCCATTCTTGGATTAGCTGTTACAAGCCGTAGATTAGGGGCTTATATCAGTCGTAGTAGATTTAGTTCTAAGCTAGGGTTTTTCCCCAGCTTGGATCTTCGAATTGCTTCTTCTGATATTTCATTTGTAAGAGATCTTCTTTGAGTCTTCAAAGAGATTCTCGAGATTTTGTAATGAAGTTTTGTATCCTATAGTTTTGCCGGGACCCGCTGTGTTTCTGTTGTACTACTCTGAGGGATGTAATATTCACGGATAAGTCATTATGTGAGTATTATGTCATCGACTTGCGCACTACACATGGAGTGGTGTGCTGGGTGAACACATGGATCCTCTTAGTGAGGGCAGAGCGATCCGTGGTCACCCAAGCACGGGGCCAAGTGGCGACATAGTAAGCATTCAGCGCCCTTGCGTAGGGTATGTCTGATGTGTGTGTCGTGTGGGGGGGGGGAGGGGGGAGGGAGTCTGCCGGCCCGAGGGGTGGTATGACTTATCCTGGGAGAGGGGTCCTCCTAGGGTCAGCATCGGATGGCCCATTGCTTTTGGGACGTGGATAGCAAAAAAATTCGAAGCATTTGGCTTCTCTTACTTGTACAGATAAGTCCGGAAGGCCAATTAACAAACAATATATTCACACATTCAACACAAATTCAATGTATCCCACAACAGAAATGATAGTCACATCCCACACAATTGGGTATTACATGATATCCACATCAACAAACATCACGTTCAAGTTATTCGAAATGCGAACATGAAAACAGAAAAGCACGCCGAGTATTTCAATCCATACTTCTCGGAATGGAAGTTTTACGGACCACAAAGAAACAAAGCATACATGCCCATACCTTGTACAATCTTCGAAACATACCTTTACAAAGTAAGAAAATCCCATTTATTTGAGCGCATCTCGCGCACCGAAGCACACGTTGTAATAGTTTTGAGTAGCATCTTTGGGCTTGTCTCATGGATAGACCTCAAAGACACCTCGAGCTCCCAATTTCTTCACAATGTTGTAGCCACTGAATCCTGCTTTCGTGAAAATCTCGCCCCAGTCAGCTTCGTCCCGCTGTCGGCCATTAGTCGCCACCATCATGGCTACGTCCATCAGGATCTCGGCTTCATGAGTTGGTCCTGAAGAAGATCCTACAACTATGTCGATAACAATCACTTTCCCTCCCTCTTCTCGCGAAGGAACGGCTTTCTTGCACTGAGCCAGGATCTTCACACAGTCCTCGTCACTCCAGTGGTGCAGCAAAAGCTATAAATGGGATTTTTTTTAATGAAAATTTAGTGCTGAACTGAAACATATAATTACGGAGTATAATAATGCAAATAAAGATAGTAGGAATTTTCGCATTAGTTTGCCACGCTGTACCTTGACCAGCACAGCTTGAGCAGGTGGGACGAGCTTGAACATGTCACCTGCAACGTAGTTAACCATTCCATCGGCTGGTACGTTGTCAATCACCCGCGGAAGGTCGAGTACAGTGCACTTGGTCTTCGGAAAGGCCTCGACGATTGATCTCGCCGCCGCACCGTCGCCGCCACCGCAGTCGGTCAGGGAGTCCAGCCCCTGGAACAGGGTGCCGCACTCCCGCAAGACCGTGAGGAACCCGGAATTATCATGGGCCGCCAAGGCGTCGTTGAACACAGCGTCGATCTCGGGCTCTTCTTCCGCCATGCTCCCGTCGAAGAGGGTCACACCATGGAGATCCTCGAACGGCGACACCTGGGCGTCCTTCTTGAACCAGTCGGTGAGCCCCAACGCAGCCTCGACGCAGTGCCTCGAGGTTGCGGCGAGCTACAACGGACGTCTGGCTCGGGTGGCCATGTACATCGACGCCGTCGAGCAGGAGGAAGGATAGTGGAGTCAGGCGGTAGACCCCCACGTCGGTGACGCTATCAGTGGCGAAGACGCCGGACACGGCCAGCAGGCGCATGATACGGCGGAGGTACGGCAGCTTGGCAGGTGGAAGGGACAGTGCGGCGACCAGATCTGGCACCGACGCTGCGCCACCCAGGCTATGGATGGTGGTCGGGATGCCGAGCTTGACGGCGCACTGGAGCGCCATGGACGTCATGTAGGAGAGGCTGTGGCACCAAAGGTCGGCCTGCCCCTGCAAAAGCTCGGCCTCGGTGGGAACCGTCAACTGATGAGCCTGGGCCGCCATTGGTGTTGATCTCTCGATCACTCTGCCTCTAGCTGAGTCTCTGTGAGGTGTTTTTATGGTGCCTTTTGCAAACAGTGTGTATCGATCAAGTACTATTGAGCACCAAATATAAAAGCTCCAGGTGAACAAGCAAGGGCGTGGCACTATCACGCGTGTCCGGCGTGGAAATTTAAAAACGATATAGGGGAACATCTGGCGAATCTACCTGATCCATCGACATTGCTGCATGGTAGTGACAGTTGTCTTTACTATTAAGGTTAGTGACGGTGACACGGTATCACACATCTAAAAAATTACGAGACAAATGCCACTCCACTTCTCTCCTCTTATACATGAGAGAACTAACTAACATGCATGCATGCACTAACAAACAATATCCACTCCACTTCTCTGCTCGTATACACACGGAACTAACTAATACACCGCATGCATGCACTAACAAACAATATCCACCTCAACTAACCCAATTATCCATCAAATTTTTAGTACTACTATTAAGGGATTATCCACGAAAATTAAGCAAGTATCCATCGCTAGCGTGATTTTGCCCGATCGATTGTGATCGTTTGGTGTGGGCCGGCCCAGTAAATATCCAATGAGTATATGTGGTGAACTCACGATATAAAGAACTCGCTAAAAAACCAAGAGCAATCGACCATAGCTGGAAAAAACCCGTTGCATCAGTCCATCCTCTACCTTCATTGGCTAGTGGAGGCTGAAAATAGAACCGCTCCGTGAGTCCAGCCTCTACCTCCAGCGGCTAGCGGATGGGGCGGGAGCGGCACTGCGTCCTCGCTAACTAGGTCCAGGTCGCGCAGGTCGTGGTACTCCATCTCCTATCCGATTCGCGCTCCACTACTTGCTGCATATCTCCACCCGCTAGCAGCCAGGGAAAAGCAATGAACAACACGCCACTCACACGTACCCAACCGAGTCATGTGTTGTTACTTGCGTACGTGTTCCAACCTATCTAGGTGATTAAGTGAGTACGGCGCTAGCAGCTGGTTACCGTATACCTGCATGAGTGAGAGCTAAAACATGGCAATATATGAGAAGCTTATTTATATGCCGACCGGTCGTGGCCGGTTTCCCGTTCATTGGTCGTCGACCACGTCGCAGCCTCGCCAACCCCATCCATGTCGCCAGGCTACACGTAGTCCAAGTGGTGTAAATGTGTTGTTGTCCAAGGGTCAAAACCACCACTCGCCTTGCTGGGGGCATCACCCACTCCAAGCTGGTAGTACCCGATAGGACCCCATAGGGAGCAGGAGACGTCCCCCACCCCATGACCGTGGGTATCCTGGCGGCTCTCGCTGCACCATCGGTCGGAGTTCTCGCTGGAGTCATTGCTCGTTCTCAAGTCCTTCGGCCACATCATGATTTCTACGACCGTTTTGTAGTGCCCCTCGCCACCTCTTGGAAGTAAGTCGTTGCCCTTCGGACCACAACGGGATACCCGGGATAATACTAACCATCCCCGGCACTACCAACGGCACCATCAGACCATCCCAACACTCGACATAAGCCTATTGGTCAGCTTCTTCTTCGACACCAGCACCGATTGTCATCAAGCACCAAACGACTACTTTAAGCACACCTCGACAAGCACCCGATTACGTCACACCGCTTACAACTTTTTGGGAGAGTGACATGACCAAGACAACCTAGGCATACGACAAGACCTATTAATGGAAATTTTCGTTTATTCCGTAGCAAAGCACGGGCATTGTGCTAGTATTGTTAAAGTGGACATACGTCACTTACCGCATAAGACAGGAGTTGAAGTGGATAATTAGATTGTAGTATCTATAGGGAAAATGGTTTCTACTCGTGGGTGTAACTACACCCACGTCTCATATACTACCGTACGGAGGTATGTGTCATACTTTTTTGGTTTGAGTATGTTCGTATACTATATCTAAGATATTCCAAAACAAGTTACGTGAAAATTATAAAATTGAACATGTAGTTTGCGCTATATATTCAAAATACCGGTATATATGTACGTATAAAAGGGGTATGTAGAAAAATTACACATACTACATAAAAAATAGTATATATACTGCCGAAATAGTAATATATACTGCATACTACCTATGCATACTCTTCGGTATGATAGATACTACATACATCATACTAAACATATGTGGGTGTAGCTACACCCGGGAGTAGCATAAATTTGTCCTATATATATATATATATATATATATATATATATAAGCTTGCATGTCATGGCTTAACCATAAACAAAGTTACAGTTGAGCAAGAGTTGCACGTACGTCATGCACAATTATGAAGAAACTGCCACATCCCTGTAAAAAAAAATTGCCACATCTTTCTATAATCGGACCCTTTCGTAATTTGGCCCAGGATTGTCGTTATCTCGTTGAGTTGAATTGTTTGAAGAAAATTGAGTCTTTGGATGTGTGTTTACCTTTTTTTATCAGTATTCTTGTATGCAGCTTAAAAATTAGCATTAACAGACAAGCCTTATCGGTAGGAGGCGTGAAGTTGTCTACAGGCCAAGGTGCTATCGCTCGTGTACGGCGTGGGAATAATAAAACATTTTGGACTTCTACAAAACCCATCCAATCGAGATTTCGGGGGATGGTCGTCGTTGGATGTGGCGCGTGATGGTATCGGTGGTCCCAATCGAGCTTTCGGCTTCGGGGTGGCGAAAATTACATACCATGCCACCCATAAGTTATAATTTCTTATTGTGTAACATCCCACTTTTTGGTAGTAAAGAATTGAGGTGTTGTATTCATGTCATAGCATGCATGAAAATTCTCATCCAAAATTTGAATTGGAGTTCAACTAAAACTTGCCCAAAAATCACTTAAAGCAAACACCCGAAAGTTAAATTCAAACCATTTCCAAATTATGCAAAAAAATATGTTGAGGTTGAAAATTTGATAAGGTTTTCGAATCTTATTTTTGCCAAATTTTATCTTTGCAAAAAGGAAACATTGTTTTCTTCTCAGTTTTTAATAGAAAAGGACCACTTTGTAATTTCCGCGATTGTTAGGGGGTTATGGGCAAATTGCTGGTTTGTTTCTTCCTCCTTCCGCCAGAAGGAAGCACACAGCTGCGTGCCTGCGCTGCCGTCGACGATTCCATGTTTTGTCTGTCTACTTGCCTCCGAGGATAAGGGCAGAGGACGCGGTGGTGCTCTTCCTCTCGTCCACCTCGCGCCAACTCCTCTTCCTCTCCATGTCTCTTCTCTGCACCACGAGGAAGCCGAAACCCTAACCCTACCGAAGTAGCCGTCGCTCACCGCCGACACCATGGGCACCCCCGCGCCTTGCCGTGGTCATCATCGCTCCCGCCATCCTCTGTTGTCCCTCCTCACAGTCGGAATCGAGACGAGACACCCTAAATCACCGCCGCCATCCCCTTCTTCCTCACAGCCGGCTGAGGCCACCTCTTTGATTCGCCGCCATCGGACCTCTATTCGCTTCACCGATGCCTCCATCGAGTTCCTGGTGAGCTCCTCTACACGAAGGTGCTCTCCGCCACCCACCCATCCCTATGTTCTGGGCCGTCCGCGTGCGCCGCCGTCCATCGCCGCGCGGATGCTCACCGGCGAAGATTTTGGTGACCATTTGGTCACCATCCGCCGTCCGAGAAATCGCCTTGAGCTGCTCTAGCTCCCCAGCACTTCCAATTTGCGAGTAATCCGTCGACTTCCTCAAATTGGAGTTCGACTGTGAGATCGAGCTCGGGTGACGTCATAGCATGATGTCACCATGGTCCCGTTCTGCTAGCGGGGTTTTCTTTAAAAAAAATTGGTAAAATGAATAAAATTTGAAATATGGGTCCCACCTTTAATTAATTAGAAAATGTTTTAATTTTAGAAATTGAATATCTTGTATTCTATTATTTAGAAAAATGTGAAAAATATATGGAAATGTTCGGAAAATTAAATCCTATTTCAATATGACATTTTCAAATGTGTTTGGAAAATTTAAAAATGTGAATTATTTGAATTTGAATTAATTCATTTAAAAATGGAGAAAATAATATTGTATTCAATAAATTCATAAAATTACAAGATATATGTCCAAAATGCTCTTTGAAACAAATGTAACTAATTTATGATGTTTTCAAACACTTTTGAGCACTTTAACTTTGACACACTTTCAGAATTACCCGAAGTGCCCTCCGAGGTCCATTTCGGGGCTAATTTCAATAAATATGCATAACTGCCATATGAACTCTAGAAACTTATTATACATATTTAGGGTTTCATCGAAGTGCATTAACTTGCTCATGCATACATATTTCATATTGCATCGATGCCTTGTGTTGATTGTTCTCTTCGCGGTATTTTCTTTTTATCAGTAGAATGCAACTCCAAAGAGAAGTCCAACAATGCCATTTGACGAATACTTGATCTTAATCGACAATTCAAGCAATTATTCCTGAAGCCTTTATCTAGTTGTCTGAAGCAAGAAAGCATAACCTCTTATCTTCCCATATATGATTTCAAATTGTTTTGGATCTCGTATATTGCATGTGGTTCAAAGTATTTATGATCTTTAGGTAGAGTTCTCCTATATTTGTTGCATCGCCTAAATATTCTGATCCAATGCTCCTAGCAGCCATAAGTTTGTTTGTGCACGCTTCGTTTAAGCCTGCGAGTCTTTCTTAGCCATGTCTAGTTATGACCTAATCCATCAGGTTGATGAATCTGGTCAATACGTGAATCTACTATGTCAAGTTTTTGTGATTTGAATTATCTTTGTTAACTTGACTAATAACGGCATGGATGTGAGGCCACAACGGGTTGGCGTTTTGTCTCGTTCATGCCCCTAGGGGCGAGTTATCGCCTTCAAAGCCAAGACTGAGCGTGCAACCACACACGGGGCCTAACAGACCGCGCTCGACCAACTAACTTGTTTGGCCACGTCCATGAGTCACATAGTTTGAGCTTTCCATCTGTGTGTGAGTTAGAAAACGATTTGGAGAAAATTTAGGATGTGACCGGAACAAGTGATGGACGTACACGGATCTTTCCCGAATCACAAAATAGGTGCCGTCAGGAGGTGGCCAACTCCCTGTTGACGGGGTGGCCCTGTTTGGGTTGACTCGTGTATAGGGTCGATGAAAGTGCATTTCATTTTCCCGGTGTTTTGTGTGTTAGTTAACAAAACTAAGTACACTATTTATCGAGGTGTTTAGTGTGCAGGTGTTATAATTAACATCTACATCGATCACCAAAACGATCGGTGAAGATGGGCCTAAGAGATTTGGGACAGAGAGCAACCGTATTATTTGAACCGGATTATTCTAGGGAACCGGATATTCCGGTCAGGATGGTTTGGATCCAAATTCGGGACAGAGATGAGCCGATTATTGGTACCGGATTATTCAAACCATACCGTATATTCCGGTAGAGAAGTTTCTGCTCGAAAATCGGCTAAGGACTGGAGTTGTGACTCATAGAAGTGAACCGGATATTCCTGAGGAGCCGGAATATCCGGTTCAGCTGCCTGCACGGGACAGTAGTCAACCGGATTTTTGGTACCGGATTATTCAGAGGGTACCGGATAATCCGGTTTAAGTCAACGAACCCGAGCAGATCCGGAGACCGGATATTCCGGTATGTGTTTTCCTGCAAAACGGCTAGTTTTGAGGAGGGGGTATAAATACCCCTCCTCTTCCTCCTTGAGTTCTAGTTCTTCCCCTTGACATTCAATAGCATTTAAGAGCTAACCCAAATCCGCAATAACTCCCAATTCCTCCCACCAAACTCGAAGATCTTTGGAGGATTGAAGGAGAAGGCCCCGATCTACATCTTCACCGAGCCGTTTTTCATTTCCCCCTCTCTAGCTTGAGGGATCTGATATCTACGCACGCTTCTATTCTGGTAGACAGTGTTGGGCCTCCAAGTGCAGGGGTTTGTAGAACAGCAACAAGTTTCCCTTAGGTGGATCACCCAAGGATTATCGAACTCAGGGAGGTAGAGGTCAAAGATATACCTCTCAAGCAACCCTGCAATTAAGATACAAGAAGTCTCTTGTGTCTCCAACACATCCAATATACTTGTCAGGTATATAGGTGGACTAGTTCGGCGAAGAGAGAGTAAAATGCAAGTAATATGGATTATTATAAGTGATAATAACAATCTTAAATAAATATGGCAGAAAGCAAACATGCAGCAGAACAGGCGGAAAACGGTGTTTCAATGCTTGGAAATAAGGCCTAGGGCTCCTACTTTCACTAGTGGACAGTCTCAACAATGCTCACATAATTGAATGCATAAATATCATCTCTTCACTGTGCTACTCTGAACCGCTCTCCGGTCGAATAACGAACACTAATCATTGCGTAGGGCTTAAACAACATCTCAAGTTTATCTTCCCTCTCTATGGAACCCCACTGTCACTACGAGCGCCATAGATTAGTAAACAAACGCCAACAATTTCATAGGTTCATCTTCCAACACAAGATATAAATATCATGCTAAACCACACGGTGCACACACTATCACTTTTACCCCATGCTTAAATAGTTTACAGAGATAACAAAACCACTTGAGTAGCAAAAAGATGAAGATCAATCTACATATTTAACTAGATTACAAAGCTCATGATCACATAAAGATCACACCATGGGAGAGAGAGATGAACCACATAGCTACCGGTAGAGCCCTCAGCCCCGGGGGAGAACTACTCCCTCCTCATCATAGGAGACAGCAACGGCGATGGAGATGGCGGTGGAGTCGATGGAGATGGCTTCCGGGGGAACTTCCCCGTCCCGGTAGGGTGCCAGAACAGAGATCTGTCCCCTGAAACTTGTCGGCAGCGGTGGCGGAGGTACGGATGTATTTTGCGGAAAAAGGTCGATTCTCCTAGGGTTTATGCCTCTGGGGGAATATATAGGCGAAAGGGCAACGTCGGTGGGCGCTCGACGGGCCCACACCCCTAGCTGGGGCGACCAGGGGGAGCCCGCGCGAGCCTATGGTTTGGGGGCCCTAGGGCCCCCCTCCGGGTCTCTTCGGGACTTCTGGAAGCTTCCGGGGAAAATAGGAACTTTGGCTTTCGTGGCATCCAATTCCGAGAATATTTCTAGAACAACTTTTCTGAAACTAAAAACAGCAGAAACATGGAACTGGCACTTGGCATCTTGTTAATAGGTTAGTCCCGGGAAACGTATAAAAATGCTATAAATAAGGGAGAAAACATGTAGCAATTGGAATAATATGATCATGGAGCATCAGAAATTAGGGATACGTTTATGACGTGTCAAGCATCCCCAAGCTTAGTTCCTATTCGTCCTCGAGTAGGTAAATGGTAAAACAATAATTTCTGAGGTGACATGCTACCACACAATCTTGATCATAATATGTAAAGTAGAGAATGTAAACTAGTATCAAATGAACTAAAGTTGTGATCTATATTTGATATCAACAAGTAATGCATAAACAAAGAAGAAAGAAGTAAAACTTTTAATGAATCAATACTAAAAGACTATCAACTGTGCAAAGTTTATTAGAGATGATTTAAGCTTTCAAGAACAACAATATAATGCACGTCAAACTATCTTCACAACCCCTGTTAGGATCAAGTCAAGCTTTCCACACGATGCAATGCTTGAATCTTAAACTATTTGCGCACTAAAAACAAGCAAGTGTTCTGCGTTGGTCCCTGGCACCGGGATGTTATGGCTAAGAGAACATTATGGGGGGCTTGGATGGTCAATGGAAGAAAGGCTCGCAAAGCTGAAAGTGGTCATTAGACAAGAGAAAGTCTTACAACCAAAGCTATGCAAGGAGTAGGGATTGCCACACAACGGATGCACATAGAGCTATAAGTGTATGAAAGCTCTCCAATGGAACTAGTGGGGGTGCATCCAAATTGCTTGCTCACGAAGACCTAGAGCTCATTTGAGGAGGCTCATCATTGGAATATACAGGCCAAGTTCTATAATGTAAAATTCCCCACATAGTTATGAATGATAATAATATGAAAACTCTCTCCAAACTGAAGTATTGGTGCTAAACATGAAGCACAAGTGTGGTATAAAGGATAGTGATGCGCCCCCTCTCTCTTTATTCTCTCTTTGTCCCTTTCTTTTTGGGCTTTTTCATTTTTTTATATCCTCACCGGTAGGGGCAACAACCTATATTACAATGAATCATCACACTTTTAGTACTCATAACTCATAAAGAAATATCTCTGATGTCTCTAACTGCATGCTCCTGCCAGTGTAGCAGTATGCATAAATAACCATGAAGCTCATCATCAAGTAACATAATGGAGGTGGATGTTGTGCAGCAATATATCTCGGAATGGCTATGGAAATGCCATGATAGGTAGGTATGGTGGCTGTTTTGAGGAAGATAAAATTTTGGCTTATGTGAAGAAGAACAAAGTTCTCCTATGGGGTTTGGATGTACTGGCGAAGTTTGCACCAACTCTCAATGTGAGAATGAGCAATGCACAGTACCGAAGAGGCTAGCAAATATGGATGGTGGAAGTGCCAGAAAACCGCAACATAGAACTCACAAGTTAAAAGATTACAGCAAGCAAATCATCTTACAAGGAAAATTGAAAATCAATCCAAGAGGGTCCGTGGCAGTGACAAGTCACTGTTAGCTACCCCGACCGTAGCGTGTAACAAAAGGCCGATCAGAAATGTATCACTCGTAGCAATCATATACCATTTTTTTCTATCAGCTGGTAATTAAAATGTGGCATGATTTAAAGTTTCTTAGACCAACCATTAAAATTTTATACATACTAGTCCTTCCCGTTTATCCATTAAGCAAATTAATATCTCAAAACAACATCAGTGATTCAAGTGAAGCAGTTTAGTGATCTACAAGACCATGCAATCGTTTCCACTATACCAACTATCACAATAGAATTCCTATTCCCAACCAAGCGCATATATTAGAACCACCTAACTACAAAAGCTAACAGCTCTGAATAAGATGCATGAAAACAAAGGCTAAATGCAGTACTAGAAAAAAGTGAACACTCACAGAACAATAAGAATGAAAACTAGAGTGTTCTAAGCAATGAAAACGGAGTGTATCTCTCTCCCACACAAGTAAGGTAAGAACCAACCATTTATTACAGCAAATAAAACCAAACAAACTGAAAACAAAAATAAAATACGCTCCAAGTAAAGCACATAAGATGTGACTGAATAAAAATATAGTTTCACTAGAAGTGACCTGATAATTTGCTGATGAAGAAGGGGATGCCTTGGGCATCCCCAAGCTTAGACGCTTGAGTATTCTTGGAATTTGCTAGTATGTACCACCGGGGTATCCCCAAGCTTAGGCTTTTCACTCTTCTTGATCACATCATATCATCCTCTTCTCTTGACCCTTGAAAACTTCCTTCACATCAATATTCTCACAATCTTCATTAGCAACGTTAGTACAATTGAAATAATAAATTCACATGGTTCAGTTTCAACACAAGTCTAACACTCAAAAAAACATTAACTACTGTCAAAACTTCTTTCAATACTCTTTTTCTCAAAAGCACACCAAAAGAAAGAGATTAAGATGCAAATGCGATAAATGGCAGAAATCAGTCAAAACAGGACAGCAGGTAAAGATCGATTTTTTCAAAAATCTTCTGTTGCTCAAATCAAAAAGTGGTCTTCTAAGAAAGGTTGCGTATATAACTCAGGATTAAGAAAAAAAAACTCAGGTCAGTTTGAAGTTTCTGTGATTTTTAACGGAATTAACAGTGGACAGCAGAAATCCGTTTCCTGCGCAGAAATCCGAAATATAGCCTCGACTTTCCACTAGAGGCTTTACTTGGCTCAACAAAAACACAAAAGAAAAGATACAGAGGGGTTTCTAAGGAAATAGACAACACCCAGGTGCAAAGCACACCAAAGAAAACGGGTTGAAAACAGCGAAATAAAACGGGTTATCTCCCGGTAGCGCTTTTCTTTAACGCCTTTCAGCTAGGCATAGTGATTTTTAAAAGATGCTCACATAATAATAAGAGTTGAAGCACAATAAGAGAGCATCAAGAAGCAAATATAAAACACATTTAATTCTAACCCACTTCCTATGAAAAAGAATCTTGTAGAAAAACAAGTCGATAAAGCACAAAGTGGCTAGCATAGGAAAGCAAAACAAGTGCAACTTCAAAAATTTCAACATAAAGAGGGGAAACTTAATATTGTTGAGATGCATAAAACCATGTTTCCCTCTCTCATAATAACTTTCAGTATCATCATGAAAAAAATTAACAATATAACTATCATAAGAAACATTATTATCATGATCCACATGCATAAAAGAATTAATACTCTCCACATAAGCATAGTCATTCTTATTAATAGTAGTGGGAGCAAATTCAACAAAATAGCTATCATTATTATCCTCATAACCATAATCATTAAATATAGGAGGCATATTGTAATCATAATTAATCTTTTCCTCAATAGTAGGTGGACTGAAAATATCATATTCATCATTGTAAACAGGTGGAACTAGAATATCAGAATCATTATAATCATCATATATTGGAGGCAAAGTATCATCAAAGAAAATTTCCTCCGTGTTTGGGGGACTAAAAGGATCATTTTCATAAAAACTAGCTTCCCCAAGATTAGAATTTTCCATAGCATTAGCAATAATGGTGTTCAAAGAATTCATACTAATAACATTGCTACTAGCATGCAAATAAAGCTCCATAGGTTTTTTAATTTTCTCCTCAAACACTTCATGTCCTAACTCAAGATAAATATTGTAAAGCTATCTCATATTTTTGTTGTTTTCCATTAAGACTACTAGTAAAAATAAAAACAAGAAGCGAGTAAAAATAAGACTAACTAGTGAAAACAAGAAACAAAAAGATATAATTGCAGAATCTAAAGGAAATAATTTCGAGCACTCACACCCGAGGATGTGAGCACCTTTTACCTTACCTCCTCGGCAACGGCGCCAGAAAAGATCTTGATGTCTACGCACGCTTCTATTCTTGTAGACAGTGTTGGGCCTCCAAGTGCATAGGTTTGTAGAACAGCAGCAAGTTTCCCTTAAGTCGATCACCCAAGGTTTATCGAACTCAGGGAGGTAGAGGTCAAAGATATCGCCCTCAAGCAACCCTGCAATTAAGATACAAGAAGTCTCTTGTGTTCCCAACACACCCAATATACTTGTCAGGTATATAGGTGCACTAATGATTATAAGTGATAATAACAATCTGAAATAAATATGGCAGCAAGCAAACCTGTGGCAGAACAGGCGGAAAACGGTATTTCAATGCTTGGAAATAAGGCCTAGGGATCCTACTTTCACTAGTGGACACTCTCAACAATGCTCACATAATTGGATGCATAAATATCATGTCTTCACCGTGCTACTCCGAACCACTCTCCGGTCGAATAACGAACACTAATCATTGTTTAGGGCTTAAACAACACACCTCAAGTTTATCTTCCCTCTCTATGGAACCCCAATGTCACTACGAGCGCCATAGATTAGTAAACAAACGCCAACAATTTCATAGGTTCATCTTCCAACACAAGACATAAATATCATGCTAAACCACACGGTGCACACACTCTCACCTTTACCCCGTGCTTAAATAGTTTACAGAGATAACAAAACCACTTGAGTAGCAAAACAGATGAAGATCAATCTACATATTCAGCTAGATTACAAAGCTCATGATCACATAAAGATCACACCATGGGAGAGAGAGATGAACCACATAGCTACCCGTAGAGCCCTCAGCCCCGGGGGAGAACTACTCCCTCCTCATCATAGGTGACAGCAACGACGATGGAGATGGCGGCGGAGTCGATGGAGATGGCTTCCGGGGGCACTTCCCCGTCCCGGCAGGGTGCCAGAACAAAGATCTGTCCCCCGAAACTTGTCGGCGGCAGCGGCGGAGCTACGGATGTATTTTGCGGAAAAAGGTCGATTCTCCTAGGGTTTATGCCTTGGGGGAATATATCGCCGAAAGGGCAACGTCGATGGGCGCCCGAGGGGCCCACACCCCTAGCTGGGGCAACCAGGGGGATCCCGCGCGATCCTATGGTGTGGGGGCCTTAGGGCCCCCCTCCGGGTCTCTTTGGGACTTCTGGAAGCTTCCGGGGAAAATAGGAACTTTGGCTTTCGTGGCATCCAATTCCGAGAATACTTCCAGAACAACTTTTTTGAAACTAAAAACAACAGAAAACAGGGAACTGGCACTTGGCATCTTGATAATAGGTTAGTCCCAAAAACGTATAAAAATGCTATAAATAAGGGAGAAAACATGTAGCAATTGGCATAATATGATCTTGGAGCATCAGAAATTAGGGATACTTTTATGACGTATCAGGATCTAGCCTAGGGTTTCCTCTTGTGGAGAACCTAGGCATCTTGCTACTCTTGGTGATTCAAGATTGTTGGGAGCCCCCAATTTAGTTGAATGTGTGCCCCAAGATGTTTGTAAAGGATTCGATTCCCGCCTTAAAGGGGATCAATAGTCGAAGGTGGACTAGGCCTATGTGGTGGGGTTCATTTGAGAATAGGGTGAGGCCTTTGTGGCGTTGAGTAGGCCTCCGTGGCGAGCTCACACCCCTCCAACGAGACGTACTCCCTTAACAAGGAGGAACTCAAGATTACATCGTGTCTCCGCGTGCTTCATATCAGTTACCTTGTTCCCTTCTCCCTTTACTCATACTTGTATTGTGTTTGTGTTATCCTTGTCATATGGGCAAATTCACCTCAGTTGCATTATCTAGAGAATTTACGTTTGTGTCAAGCCTAATTGTGATAGAAAAATTAAAATTGGTCGTAGCACCTATTCACCCCCCTCTAGGTTCCCATACTTTACTTTTAATTGGTATCAGAGCCTGGGATATTCTATCGGGCTTAACCGCCTAAGAGTTTAAGTATGGTTGATGAGACGGATACCGAAGGTTCCGTGGCGCCGGTATCTATGAATGATCTCAATGAGTTGAAAAATTCATTGACCTCATCCATAGACAACAAATCGATGAGTTGCGTCAAGTATTGATACAACTCTTTAAATCCAAAGGACCGGAGGTCACCGGCTTATCTCCTCCGGACGCAAATCCGGAGGGCGCCAAGAAAGGGGATGATGGTGATCCATCTAAAAATGCTTCCGCCGAAAACTCCACCGAGAAGGGTACGGAAGTAGATGAAGAATATCACTCTGTCAAAGGACGTTATTAATTCTCCTGATCCTCCCGTCCCACATCCTCATATAATTCCTAGGGGAGATCCACCTAAAATTGATGCATTTTCTTTTCGTGAATGGCAATATTACATGGAGAATCACTTGAACTCTTCTTGTATAGAGCTTTGGAGGGTCACTCATGATGGATACAAGCCTCATGACCCCAAGAACCTAACAAGAAGAGAAGTCGTAGATTGTCAATTCAACTACACTGCCTTGTCAATTCTTCAATAAGCCGTGGGTCCTAACCACATGCCGCATCTTCAACAATATTCCACCGCCAAGGAAACATGGGACGCTCTTGTCGTCATGTTTGTGGGCAATGAGAGCATGCAAAGGAATAGGTATGATGCCTTGAGCAATGAGGCCGAAGGGTTCTATATGCATGATGGAGAGAACCATAAAGACATGTACCGAAGGCTCAAGACTCTTTCCACCGCATTCTCCAATGTTGGTGCTAAGTACATTGGTGATGCTTGGATCAAAAGGAAGTACATGATTGCTCTCATGCCATTTGAGCCCACGGACTTGAAGAGCATTCAAGGAATACATGACTTTGCTTCTTTTACCTCAACCCAAGTTATGCAAGAGATGTGCTCCTATCAAGTGCAAACCAAGAATGCTCTTGACAACCGTGCTAGGGCCATAGGAATGCACAAAGGGGCATCTGTTGCTTTGAAGGCCAAGGTTGTGTCAAGAGAGGTTGAGTTTGAAGAAGAGGGCCATGAGGTGTTGGCTCCATTGAAGGATCAAGAATATGATCTTCTGCTCAAGGATATCATTGCTCTTACCGTGCAGAAGTTTTGGAGCAATCCTCCCAAGGCTAAGAAATATGTTGAGGAGAAGACCAAGTCTGGCTATGGCAATGATGGGACTCAACGAGTGAGGTCTTTCTTCAATTGTCAAGATAAGCACCATTTCATTGCGGAGTGTCCCTATGAAAATAGAGAACTCCATAGTGGCAAGCTCATTCGCAAGGACAAGTCCAAGGTTGACTACAAGAAACCTCACTTCAAGAAGAAACCATTCAACAAGAAGTCTCCCACAAAGTTTGTGCTAGTGACTCAAGAGGAATATGATTCTGGAAGTGATGAAGAAGAAGAAACCACAAGTGAAGTGGTCGATCTTGCTATTGCTTCTACTACATCATCTTAATCTCTATTTGAATCCCCCAATTAGAATCATACTCACCCTAATGCCAAGTGCTTCATGGCTAAGGCCTCAGAGGTATCACCTTCTCACATCTCTAAGACCCCAAGTGAACTTGAAAATCTTGCTAGTCTTAGAATAGAAGATAAAATTCTCTCTTTGGAACGTTTTATGTCTAACATACAAGGGGAGACCAAGAAGTACTCTTATCATCTCATAGCCAATTAGGAGTGGCCCATGAAGCTCTTGAGAAGAAAGGTGAGATTTAGAGAAGGGATGCGGATGAAATTGCATCCCTCTCTATGACTCTTGAGGAAGAGCATCATGGTATAGTTTCTCTTGAGGAGGAACTTGAATCTGTTGAAGAAACACATAATGAACTTGTGTCTAATATCACTAAGGAACGTGACCTTGCAATTGCTAAATATAAAAAGGCTAAAAAGGATAAGGTTGAGTTTGGTGTTGGTCATGGTAAACTAACCGAGGAGTTTGAAAAACTAACCGAGGCTCACAAAGCTTTGGAGAGTCAACATTCTTCCCTCAAAGAGTTGCATGAACAACTTCAAACTCAACTTAATCAACTTAACAACCCTAGCACCTCTACTTATTCTTGTGATCATGCAAATATTATTGAGGAACATGCTAGGTTGAAAGATGAGCTTGCAAGGCTCAAGGGCGAAGGCCCTCAAGTTGAGAAGGTTGTGGTCTCTACCCCACAAGTGGTGGCCCCTGGACCTCATGTGGTTGTTACTAGACCACAATTGAGTGCTCCAAGGCCACAAGTGGGCAAGAAAGGTCTTGGCTATGTTGCAAAGAAGAAGAACAATAAGAAGAAGAACAAGAAGAAGGCCAACAATGGTGCCTCGGGTGGTATTGTCATTAGGGACAACACTACTCGTAGCACTCCCGCACAAGCAAGCAATGTTGCTTTGAGTAGTAGTGTCATGAGGGACAACACTACTCGTATCATCTCCGCGGGAACTAACAATCCACACCATTTCTTATATGTTGATTATTATGGTGTTGTGCAAGCTAAATATGTTGGTCCTATTGAGGGTTACATTGACTATACTATTTGGGTTCGAAAGACCCTTGTTGCTAACACGAAGGGACCCTCCTCGGGTCCTAACTCCAGTCAATGATCTCTTGCAGGACTATGCTTCCGGTGGGTCTAAATGGATAATTGATAGTGGATGCACTAGTCATATGATCGAAAGCAAATAACTTGTGACGAAGTTGCGCCCAAATGACATTCAAGCAACCGTCACTTATGCATACTTGTCCTCGTCTAAGGTATCGGGGTTCGGCAAGGTTGTGATTGCTCCCGATATCACTATCGTGAATGTCATGCTTGTCGAATCCCTTGGTTTCAATTTACTTTCCATCCGCTCTCTTGGAATATTGGGTTTCTCCGTATTTTTTGATGAAGATATTGTGGTCCTTTTGAGGATCAAGACCCTTGACATCGCATACGTGGGACCTGTTGAAAATGAGTTGTTCGTGGTGGATTTTTCGAAGTCTACCAAATCTCAATCAATGTATCTTTTCGAAAAGGCGGACGTGGGGTGGTTGTGGCATCACCGCTTATCTCATGTCAACATGAGAACTTTGCAAAGTCTTCACAAAGGTGGCCTTATTGTAGGACTAAAAGAAAATGTTTCCTTTTCCAAAGATCACGTTTGTAGGTCGTGTGTTGAAGGAAAGATGCATGATATCTCGCACAAGACCAAGACTATTATTTCATCAAAGAGGATCTTGGAGCTTCTCCATGTTGATCTATTTGGCGTCGTGCTCGAGGCAAGTCTTGGAGGCAAGAAGTATTGCTTGGTGATTGTAAGGTCCGCCCCAGAACCACTGTTCAAGGACACCTTCGATATGCATACATTCACGATCCTAGGAAATTCAGTCGTGAACAACATTTCCAGTTGGTACACAGATACAATATCCATTACACGGTTGCGCAAAACACTTACAAAGAGACATGGTAGAGCCCAAGTCACGCCTTAACCTACAGGCTGCTGACTGGGAGACGATCCTAGTTCGCAAGTCCATCAGCGCAGTACTTCTCCTTGTAGATCTCCTCCTGAGATTCCTTCTCGATGTCTGGTAAGTAAATACCAGGGGCGAAACCATAATGAGTACATTTGAATGTACTCAGCAAGACATCCATCATGTAACTTACCAAATGCAAGTATGCTTATATGGTGTAATAGGTAGGCTATAAATAGGGTTCACTAACAATGGTGTTCATATAGGATGACACCACAGTTTCAGTCAGGTTAATCTGTATCTTCGTTGAAGAAGATACTTCAGAAGAAAATAATATAGTTTTTCTTTCTCATGTAAATATCACATGTACAAGAGGTTTTGTACAACTTTATTTAAAGAAAGTTTTCTCTTTGCAAAACTTCTTGGAATCAATTTCCAGAATTCTTGCTTAGAGGAGAAAAGTTTTTATTTGCAAAACCTTCTGTTTTGTAAAACAACTTCTGGCTTTCCGTCATTAGTACCTCCATGGTACAAAATTTCCTTCCTTTCCGAACTTCCCAAGTTCAACACCTTTTTGAAAACATTGACACAATGCTAGCTACATGGCCATTCAACTTTCCATATCCGAGGACGCGGCTTCTTCGAAAAAGTTGTACTCTGCAGAGGTGTACACATCCACTAGATCCAACACTCTGCCATGGACCACCCATGGATCGGCACAGGATATGCAAGCACCAGAGAATTGATCCTAACTGTCCACTCTGACACAAGCTAGTATATGCTCATTCCTTCAGGTGGGTTGTCTCCCCGGCATCAGGTCCCGCCTTGCCTAGTCGGAAGGCCCAGCTGTCGCTTCCGGGGGGGGGGGGGGTAACTTAATCCCTCACTTTGTATGTCCTGTTACACCCTCCTGGCGACACTTCGGTTCAGAGAATCAGCTTCTCTATAGCACTTTGGAATGAAACATACACTAACAAGTTCAAGCATCTAGATAGGCCCCATACCCATATAGGGGTAGAGTGGTAGTACGGTAAGGGTTGTCCGGCGAAGACTAGGTTATGTGTCATTTTTGAAAACACGTTTTTCCCAAAAATGACCAGTTCCACATTCCTCCAGAGAATAAGGATCCGCCTTTTCTCCGGGTTTTCCATAAACCAAACAAACCAGTGGCTCAATAAATTGTAACAAGTCAATAAAACACACTCTAAAACAGAATAACAACAAGGTACATTATTCTTAGCAAAATATCATAATGACAGGAGTCAACCATTAGCATACTAGTAGGAAAATTTACACAAGCATGCGCTAAGGGATAATTGCATTCCACAACCCATAAAGTCACACAACTACAATATAAATACCATAACAACATAAGGGAAAACATTCTAAACATGCTAGGGATCATCATACACTCCTAAAAATAAAAGGACAAAAATAAGGGAGCAAACTCAACATCTAGTGGGACACTAATGCAACACTAGAGGAGCAATCAAAACTATGAGAATGAACTTTTCCTAAACCATAGATACATGAATAACAACACCTACTAACAGTACATATACCTTACACATGCTAGTAATCAAATATACAAAAAAAATGCTATGAAAACAACTGCTCATACTAGTGAAAACAATATAGTTAGATAAAACAATCAATGCTACACATGCTCTCCTATGAAATAATGTGTAAGCTAACAGAGGTGATACCATCAGCACATCAGTACCAAAATGGTACTGGACTCACATAACCATCCCAAAAATATAGGTATATAATCATAGCAAAAATTGCTCACAATATCTAGTCCATAAAAATACTAGAAAACAATAAGAAACTAATTATGTTTCTATTTGTTTTTCCAATCATGCACAAACTTCCTAGAATACTAGTAATGAAAGAAAAACACTTAATAACAGTAACCAACACATTTACTCATGCTAGGAAACAAGTTTATAACAAACAATCATTTATTTTAAATCAAACACACAAGATTCAAAATAAACAGAAAAGTGATGTTTCTAGAAATGCACACCAAAAATAATCCAGAGCCCTAAAAATTATGAAAAGCTAGTATTTCATAGATCTAATCACACACAAGCTCATCCAATTGGATTCACATCAAAAATCATTTTTAAACTCTCTCTAAAAATCTTAGAAAAGGCTACTGGTATTTCACCAAATTGTATGGCATTTCCAAATGGTAGCTCACCTTGATGCAAGGTCAAGTCTTATTGATAGATCTATCCAAGGGCTACTCAAAAAAGTTTGGTTTGCAAGATTTGGCCACTTAAAACTCAAGTTATGATTAAAATGGTGAAACAGAGTGCTTCTGCCATTTTTATTAGTTCTTTCAAAATATAGCACAAAATGCATTTCTGTAAATTGGTGTGGTTAAGAATTAGTAGATCTAGCTCTGTGATTTTTGGTTTGGCAAATTTTGCTCGTTTGCATTTTCATTTCGAATTAAAGTAATATGCCTGAAATAGCTCTGCAGAAAAAGAAAAAGAAGCAACCTTCGCGGGTCAACGGGCTGGATCCCGGAGGGAGATGGGCCGCGCGGTCGAGGCCGGCCCGACAACCGAGCGCGCGCGCCGAACGGGTAAGTCGTCGTCCGATGCGAGATCTACGGCCGAGATTAGACGGGTGCGGGATTCAAATGGAGCCACTGGATGCAGATCCGAGGGGCCTGGAACGCCCACGTCGCCACGCGCCGGCGGCGACGCGAAGACGCGGCGGAGTCCGCCTCGGCCGCCGCAGGGGACACGCAAGCTCGCCGCCGGGAGCTCCGTTTGCCTCCTGGAAACGACGCGAGCGTCAGAAGGCTCCTGGAAGCGCCGCCGAGCTCAGGGCGCCCACGGAGAGGGACGGGAGAGCCGTCTAGCAAGGATGCGTCCGGGAGCCACGGCCGGCCGCGATGGTCCCGGAGGGACAGGGACCTGCAACGGTCAAGAACAGAGAGGGATGGCATCGTGAGGTTCAGGGGACTCGAGGGAATACGAGGGAACCAACGGGAGGGGATGAAATGAACCGATGCGGTGGATTCGACGATGGCTCGGGCGCGCGACTCCGGCCCGATTCCGGCGATTGGGCGCACCACAGAGGTGGGTTTGGAGGTGGTGAGTCGATTGGGCAGTAGAGGAGGGGTTCTGGATAGTTGGAACGCAAGAGGATGCTCGGGAGGGAGCTGGCCGCAGAGCACGGCCACACGGCGCCCACGGTGGTCACCGCGGCGTGGGCGAGCTGGCCAGGGAGTATCTCCTCGAGGGATACCATGCCAAGGAGGCTTGCCGTGGAGAGGAGAGGGGAATGCCACAAGGGCTCGGGCAGAGGAGGTCTAGGGAGGTGGGGGGAGTGGGTGCTCTCTCACAGCCCGTAGGTGTTTGTTATGAAGGAGAGGGGGAGGAGAGGGACCAGGGGGATGGGGAAACGTCTCTTCGAGCTAGGGAAGGTCAAACCTTCTAGAAGGTGGGGTCCATGGAGGCAGCAAGGGATGGGGAGGGCTGTGGCATGTCAGCCCATGCCATTGCTTAGGGTTTAAGTCAAGTGGGAAGAGGTGGATGGGTATGGCAGTGCCATTTGCGTCCAGGAAGTCAATGGGGGTGGGGTCTAGGTGACTAGGCATGCCAGGAATCCAAAGTGTGAGAAAAGGAAGGAAAAATATCACCCAATGATCATTTTCCAAAATAGAGCAGAAGGTGTTTGTGCTGGTTTTCTTCAAAAACTTGAACATAACATGTGCAAGAAAATATTTCTAGGAGGTAGGGAATGGAAAATGGGGTAGGGTAGTGGTGGTCTCCCACTTTTCTCAAATTGTTTCCTTTGAAAACATTCAATTTTCCAAAAACTGCTGTTTCTGTTTTTAAATGTTTTCTCCAAAATTTTGAATAGAAGATATGTTTGAAAACATGTTTAATGGATAGAGAATCAAAAATTGAGTCTAGGGGTGGTGGTCCCCAAATTTTCTGAAAACATTTGTTTCACAAAATTTTGGAAATTCAAAAAGTGCTGAAACTGTTTTTGGATGTTTTCTTCAAAAATTTGCAAATGACCAGCAAATGTTTTTGGATAACTAGGTCACATATGACCCTAGGAATGTTGGGGAATTTTCCCAAGAATTTTAGAAATACTTTTATTAACAAAAACATTAAAAGTCCATTTCTGGCTTTTTTGAAAATAGCATTTAATAAATAGGAAAATGTTTATAAACCAAATATTTTTGAGTTGGGGTGGTATGGTATATAATATAGGTATCAAAAGTGATTTTTAATAAACAACTCCTTTGAAAAATATTTGAGATACCAAGTGCAAAAGGATGATAACAGGAATTTATTCAATAAGCCAAAATCCCTGAGAAAGGATAAATCACTTGATCATGGGAAACAGAAATGGGTCACATGAATATGATGTGAAAGTCATGAATATGACAAGGAAAGGTTCACTTATCTCAAAAAGGATAGGAGTGATTTTTAGGAAGACTTAACAAAGGCATCATGATAACAGGGACATGATCCTATTTGTTGGGAAGACCTCAAGAGGGCTTTGGAAGAAAATGAATGGGTTTAATAATCAAATACAAACATAAGGGTAGGGCTCATAGATAGGTACCATTATATCCATGATGATATACTGGTCAAAGATCAGGTTTCCTCCTTATGGCAGGATGTCGCACCATGGTTTCTAGGGGATACTCATCGGGCCGAACTGGATAGCAGATGCTTGGATTATGGGGCATAACTGCTCCCACGTCCCAGCTTCCTGGTAGGCCTGCGCTTATGCGCGACAACACAAGCCCTGCTATTCCACCGTCGATGTAAACTATCCACTAGAGACCATAGGCACTACTGTCGACGTACTTCATATCAATCACGCAGGGTACGTCAACAGCGTTAAAACGGAATGATACCACGGAATGTCTCTAAGACACAAAAGATTGAAATAAGGTTGCAAATAGCCTTCACTAAGGCAGAGAATAGCAAATACAATCATCCAGAGGACACATGTCCCAACATAACATCATTACATCACAACGGAAGCATTCAACAGGTCTGAGTACAGACAAAACCAAATAGGCTTAAGAAGCCGGAAATGAAAAGACGGAGCCCATCCACGAAGTCTCGGATCCTGCCCGGGTCCGCTATCTACTCGTCAACAGCGTCGTCGTGCTCCACGTAGTAGCCACCATGGGGATCCTCGGAATCGTAGTCTGCGGAAACCACAGCCCCAAAGGGGTCAGTACATAAACGTACTGGCAAGCAAGACTCACAGTTCACCAAAGTGTAACCCGTCAACACCAAGCACAGATGCTTTGGGTTCAACGGAAGAAAGGGGAATACAAAAGATGCGGCAGCTGGCTGCACTAACCAACTACAGAACATGCTATAACTTCCGGCTAACAGAAAGGAGATAAGATCGAGTATTGTAACCAACTGAAAGTAAATCCAAACAAACCCATCCTGGATCTCGCCCCTTATCCAAAGAAGCAATCCGAGGATAACTCACACAGTTGGATTAATGATGGTTCAGGTTATTGTGGCAATAAACCTATTACTAGTCAAGTTATCATTAGTTAGGTGTAAGTTGTCTGAGTACTTGTTAGCCAGTACTTTCACCAAGTCGTCACATGACCGCGGACAACACGGCTTCTCGAGAAGATTCATCCCTGCAGGGTGTGCTCCAGTACCCGTACACACTCAAGCCACCAACTAAAACTTAGGTGGACTCGACACGACTCGAACCATCACTACAGCCTGTCCTAGGAGCCACGGAGCTATAAGGTCCCAGCCACGCAGCCGAATACTCAGCGCAGGTGTGCAAAACTCCCGCAGGACACAACACCCCGGCACTACAGGCCTCGCCCTATATGTGTGCGTCATCATCATCATCAGTAACCATGGGAGCGACCCATTTATGCGTATGAGCCAAATGGAACACCCGAACTAAGTGTGGCTCTTCGGACAAACTGCGGATCAGATCAAAGCCGAGGGGGGTTCCATACCACCACCCGGATGCGGTGAGCACGCTCATCATGGATCAGTAGACAAGACCCTTTTCCTAATTAGGGTCGACACTAGCAGGCCTCAAAACCACGATGGGCCTCCTGCCGGTGCCTTAACATCAAATTATTATTACCCAAGCCTTAGCAGGTTGTTTTTTACACATCGAGCCCATAGAACCTAATAGAAATACGATAACAGAAAGTAACGGGTAACAGACTCGAGCAGAAACAACCCTAAGCATGCTAGTAAGACACGGGCTCAAACAACGGGGTTATAGGACAGGAGGTGAGGCAATATCATGGTTTCAGGGTATCATGTGATAGGATCGTAACAGAAGCAACGATACATATGGCTAGCAGAAATAGACAACGGAAAAGTATCGGTAACCAATGTTGAAAGGAACACAGTGGTTCATGTGAGTGATAACTTGCCTGCAAACCCAGTAGCCTGGTACTGAGCTAGATCCTCAGAAGGGGTGTCGTAAGGATCGTCGGTATCAACGTCGTCGTCTATCCGAGAAGAAGCAAACAAACAATGCAGAAAGATAAACAATCAATATCATGGCATAGTGCACAATCATGGGGATGATGCATGTCATGTTAATGGTTGCATCAAAATAAACTAGCTAACATGGTAACACAAATTAAATGGACACATATGCAATTTTGAGTTGCATATGAAAAGCCCATGAATTTTGGGTTAGATTATTTGTTTTCCAACTAATCAACAGATGAAGGTGAATTAGTATGATGCATGGATGAGGAAAACAACAAAATAACAACAATAGAACCAATTTAAAATAGGGTTTACCAATTTTAGAAATTTATTTATTAAGTTAAATTTTTTTGGTTCCTTAAGGGTGTCACATAAACAATTGTTGTTTTCATCAAGTTAGAGTATTCAAAACAAATAACAAAATTTATATTTGAAAAGAAAATCAAATTTTAGTTGGATTACATGTTTCAAATATTGAAATTGGAATTAGGATAATTTAATTATGAATTAAACAATATTAAACAAGTTTTAAATGGATTTAAAACAAGTTTGAATTTAATTGAAGTTTTATTTGTTCAAAACATAATTTCAAACTCACATTTGAAAAGTTCACACTTTGATGGTTTGAAAACATATTTTGCATGTTCAAAATTATTTTATTTTGAGCAAGTTATGATTTTATCAAATTTAAATGAATTAAACAAGTATTAAATTATTTAGGCAATTTAAATTATTCAAATCATGAAACAAAATTTATATTTGAATTGGTGGTTTAATTTGACATGGAAAACATATTTTATTTGTGTTATTTGGATTAATTATGAATTAGTTATGGATTTTATCAAATTGCAATTGAATTATTTGAATTCAATTTTGAATTGCATTTTGAAAATTCAAAACAGAAAACAAATGTTATAATTAGGTAGATAATTAAATTTGGTGCAGTGTACATATTTTATTTGTATTATTTGGGTTTGTGAAATAAAAGTTATGTGATTTTTGAGTTTAGGGGTTAATCTGAAATAAAAACTGGACTGATAATTAAAATAGAAAAGGCAGAAAAGAAAAAGGCACCGAGCAGTGACCTACACAGGCCACTGCCAGTGGGCCCATCTCCTGTGTGGCGCCTAGGTGGCCTCCAGGGTCCATGACATGCGGGTCCCAGCGCGGGGCGTGGAAGGGAAAAAATTGGGGAGGCAAATGCCTCCCCTGGGATTCGATCCCGCAACCTATCGCTTGGGCGCTCGGTTGCTCTACCAGTTGGGCTACGAACGGTTCCTTGACAGGTATGCATAGCGATTGAGGTTAAGGTCTGTTCCCGTCAGATATTTAGACTGACGAATCTGAACTTTTGTTCAGGGAACTGCACACGCACGAAAGATCGAGGACGGCCGGTGCGGATGCTGCGGTTGTTCGCCGGGCGAGTGTTGTGTGCGCCCGTGCGGTGGGCGGTGCGGCCGGATGCGGGCGGTGCTGGCCGCCGTGGGCGGTGGTCGTGCGATGGGGGCGAGGCGCAGAGAGGCGGAGAGAGCGGGAGGAGGTGCGGGCTCACCTGCTGTCGAGATGGAGGGAGCAGGGGGCGGTCGTCGCCGGAGTTGGGGACGGCGGCGGCGGCTCGGAGGGGCTCCGGGGAAACGGAGGGCACGAGGCGGGAGAGGGGAGTCGGCCGGTTCCGTTCCCGGCCCAGGCGCGGCCGGGCGGGCACCGTGGCGGCGGCGCTCGCCGGAGGGAGGCGGCGGTGATGGAGTTCTCGGGAGGATACAGAGAGGAGCGAGAGAGAGAGGAAGAGAGGAAAGCGGCACTCGAGGGAGAAGGAAGAATGATTAGGGTTAGGAGGGAGGGGAGCTCGAGGAGCTTATAGAGGAGGGAAGGAGCTCGATCAACCGTTCCTTGCTCGAGCATGTCGACGTGGGCACTGGAGATGACTCCGTACGGAGGTAGGGGACGACCGTGAGGGGGTACGGGCCTTTGGCCAAATTGGGCTGGCCCCAACGTGGGCTGCCTCCTTTTGCCCCCTCTCCCTCTCTTTTTAACCTTTTAAGCTTATTTATTTATTTTATTTTTTTCAGATTTTGGGAAAAGAGAAAACAAATGGTTCTAGGGTTAGCAAAACTTTTGGGACAAATTTTTACTGCTTTATTTTTGTAACAACCTTGAAAATGAACTTTTGTTTTCCAATTATTTAATTGATGTTATTGTTTGGAAATTAAGTGATTTGAACAATTTTGGTATCAAAAAGAAATAATTGAATGTTAAGCCAATTTAAGTTTTTGATAACAATTTTGGTGGAAACAATTGTTGGTTTGTTTTGTAGTTTTTATTTGACACATTGTAACATAACAAGTATGACAATAAATTAATTTTAATGTTTTGTTTGGAATTCAAAATAGAAAACAGATGGAAACTATTGGATCAAATGCAAAGCAATGCAAACAAAAATCAAATGAATATGATGACATGATGCAAAGCAATAATAAAACAAGAAACAAAACATCTAGGGGGAGATTTTCATACTTGGGATGTTACAAAACGCCCCCCCTTGAAGGAATCGCGCCCCGAGATTCCTACTGAGAAGAGAAAAGGTCCGGATACTTCTTGCGAAGATCCTCTTCGGTCTCCCACGTTGCCTCTTTATCGGAATGATGCGACCATTGCACTTTCAAGAACTTAGTGCTCTTGTTGCGAGTCTTACGCTCAGTCTCATCGAGAATACGAACAGGGTGCTCCTCATAGGATAGATCTTCTTGCAGTTCAATGGAATCATGATCAACTGCACGATCTGGATCTTTGAAGCACTTCTTGAGCTGTGACACGTGAAACACATCGTGCACCTTGGATAGTTTTTCTGGAAGTTCAAGACGATAGGCATTTTCCGCACGCCTTGAGAGAATGTTGAACGGACCAATGTATCTCGGTGCTAGCTTTCCTTTGACACCAAAACAATGAGTGCCTCTGAGGGGAGTTACACGGAGATATGCTTTGTCACCAGGTGCATAGATCATATCCCTGTGCTTGCTGTCATAGTAGCTTTTCTGACGAGACTGAGCAATCTTGAGATTGTCACGAATGATGCGAACTTTCTCTTTGGCTTCCTTAACAATGTCAGGGCCTAAGAGTGAACGTTCACCAGCTCCAGACCAATTGATTGGACTCCTGCATCTACGGCCATAGAGTGCTTCAAACGGTGCCATGCCTAGGCTTGCCTGGAAGCTGTTGTTGTAGGAGAATTCAGCATATGGAAGGCATTCCTCCCATTTCATTCCAAAGGAGAGACCACATGCTCTGAGCATATCCTCGAGAATCTGATTGACTCTTTCGACTTGCCCTTGAGACTGAGGATGATAAGCTGTGCTGAACAGAAGTTTGGTGCCCAATGCTTCTTGAAAACTCTTCCAGAAATGAGAAGTGAATATGCTTCCACGGTCTGAGCTTATTTCCAATGGAACACCATGAAGAGGAACAATCCTTGTTGTGTAGAGTTCTGCTAACTGGCTAGCTGAGATTGTTTCTTTGACAGCAAAGAAGTGAGCTACTTTAGTGAGACGATCAATGACAACGAAGATTGCATCGTTGCCCCTCTTGGACTTTGGAAAACCAGTGACGAAGTCCATTTCAATCATGTCCCACTTCCACTCAGGAATTTTCAGAGGCTGGAGAAGACCGGCTGTTTTCTGATGGACTGCCTTGACACGTTGACAAACGTCGCATTCAGAAACGTATTTAGCAATTTCACGTTTCATGCCAGACCACCAATACAGTGTCTTAAGATCCTGGTACATCGTTGTACTTCCAGGGTGGATGGAGAGAGGAGTTTCATGAGCCTCCTTGAGAATCACATCTTTGAGACTTTGAATTTGAGGAACTGCAATGCGTCCTTCGAAGAACACAGTTCCCTTGTCATCAATTGAGAAGCACTCATACTTCACATTGCCTGCTTTGATGTTATTTGCAATCTTCTTGATCTCAGCATCACGAAGTTGTTCAGAACGAATCTTGTCCTCGAGAGTTGGACTAGCTGTCAAGTTTGCAAGATAACCTTGAGGAACAAGACCAAGGTTCAGCTTCTGGAATTCTTCATGAAGTGGAGGTTGGCTTTCCATGATCATGAGATTATTGCAATACGACTTGCGACTGAGAGCATCGGCCATAACATTAGCCTTGCCTGGAGTGTAAGAAATGGTAAGATCGAAGTCTTTGATCTTTTCAATCCATCTCCTTTGCCTGAGGTTTAGATCTGGCTGAGTGAAGATGTATTTCAGACTCTTATGATCAGAAAAGATTTCAGTGCGATTACCCAACAAGTATTGCCTCCATTTCTTGAGGGCAAACACAACTGCTGCAAGTTCAAGGTCATGTGTGGGATAATTGAGCTCATGTGCGTTCAACTGACGTGAAGCATAAGCCACAACTTGACGTTCTTGCATAAGAACTGCACCTAGACCTTGGAGGGAAGCATCACAGAATATCTGGAAAGGTTTGGTAGTATCTGGGCCAACCAGAACTGGTGTAGAAGTGAGTTTAGTCTTGAGGAGATTGAAACTTTCATCACACTGTGGAGACCAAACGAACTTCTTGTCCTTCTTTGTGAGATCAGTGAGAGGTTTGGCAATCTTGGAGAAGTTTTGGACGAAGCGACGACAATAGCTAGCCAAACAAAGAAAACTTCTGACTTGCTTCACCGTCTTAGGAGGTTTCCAATCAACAATTGCCTTAACCTTTTCTGGATCAATGGCTATGCCCTTGGCAGAGATGACATGACCAAGGTAAGCAACTTCTGGAATCCAGAACTCACATTTGGAGAACTTGGCATATAGACGATGCTCGCGAAGTTTCATGAGAGTGAGACGAAGATGTTCTCCATGCTCTTCCTCAGATTTGGAGTAGACCAGAATATCATCAAGATATACCACAACGAACTTGTCGAGGTATTCATGAAAGACAGAATTCATTAGTCTGGAGAATGTCGCCGGTGCATTGGTGAGACCAAAGGACATGACGGTGTATTCATATAGACCGTACCGAGTGGTGAAAGCTGTTTTTGGAATATCTTCCTTTCTGATCTTTATTTGATGGTAACCCATCCTCAAGTCTAGCTTGGAGAATATTGAGGCTCCAGCAAGTTGATCAAAAAGATCATCGATACGAGGAATTGGATACTTGTTTTTGATGGTTTTCTCGTTGAGAGGACGATAGTCAACCACGAGTCTCTTTGTTTGATCCTTCTTGGCAACAAACAGAGTTGGGCAACCCCAAGCGGAGGAACTAGGCTGAATGTAACCTTTCTCCATGTACATATCGATTTGCTCCTTCAACAACTTCAGTTCAGGAGGAGCTATCTTGTATGGATGTTTGGAGATTGGAGCAGTGCCTGGTTCAAGTTCGATCACGAACTCAACTGCTCTGTCAGGAGGCATTCCTGGCAATTCTTCTGGAAAGACATCAGGGAATTCACAAACCACCGGAATAGTTTCAATAGATGGTAGAGGATTTGCGTTGAGAGTGTAGAGTTGAACAACTGGATTTTGAGCATGGAAGTAGACTATCTGGCCAGAAGGGTGTGTGATTTTGACAGACTTAGCAGGACAATCAATGACTGCTTTGTTGGCTACCAACCAATCCATCCCCAGAATGACATCAATATCTGAAGAGTGGAGAGCTATCAAAGATGCCTGGAATGGAAGGTTTCCAATTGTGATCTCGATGTTCTGGCCAACTTTATTGCTTTGCCAGCTAGATCCCGGTGATTTCACTAGGAAAGGGATAGACAACTGTTCGAAGTTGATTCCACTGTTGTTTGCAAAGCATTGAGAGATGAAAGAGTGTGAAGCACCAGAATCGAACAAGACTTTAGAACGAAACGAGTTCACAAGAAGTGTGCCCATTACAACCTCTGGAGATTCTTCTGCTCCCTGGGCCTTGACATGGTTCACCCTCACAGTTCTCAAGACAGACTTGTTCTTGTTGCGGGGCTTAGTCGAAGAAGTGTGTACTATCACATGATTGACCTTAGAGGTAGGTAGTGATGGTAGCTTGTTCTGCGGGCACTTGTAGGAGTAATGTCCTGATAGACCGCACTTGAAGCATGTACTAGCAGAACGAGGAGATGTTGGACTTGGCTGAGATGGAGCACCTCCTGAAGATACCACTGGGGTGGGAGGGAGGGCAAGAAATCCTGCCGGGCTTGGCAAGCAGATGGGCGGTGTTGGAGTGGTATATGGAACCCAAACTCTTCGTTTTTGTGGAGGCATGATAGCTTTTGAGATATTAGCCTGTTCACGAGAGTGCTTACGAGATTCCTCAACCAATTTGCGCCCATGCTCTTCATTTAGAGCGATGTTGATGAGGTCCTCAAAATTCTTGGCCTTGACGTTGGTGAGAGCATACTTGAGTTCCGGGTTGAGACCCCTGCGGAACTTTGCCATCTTTCTCGCTTCCGTGGAGATTTCATCTCCGGTGTAGCGAGCCAGACGATTGAACTCTCTTTGGTATTCGAGAACGTCCAGATTGCCTTGTGTGAAACAATAGAATTCCTCACGCATTTTCTCCATGAGCCCATCGGGAATGTGATGGCGCACGAAGGCTTGCTTGAAATCCTCCCATGTGATTTCCACACTAGAACCTCTCATTTCTTGGAAATTCTCCCACCAAGACATGGATTGTCCACGGAGAAGGTAGGTCACGTAAGTAACACGGTCCTCGTCAGCCACATGAGCTACCACAAGAGTACGGTTCATTTCACGGAGCCAGTCATCAGCATCCAATGGCTCGGAGGCGGTATCAAACGTGCGCGGATTGAGCTCAAGGAACTCCCGAATAGACACCCGGGTGTTGCCATTACTCCCAAGGTCTTGGTTCTGCTGCATCTGCTTTATAACTTGTGTCATCTGAGACAGCACTTTCCCCATCTCAGGTGGCAGTGTGGGTTCTTCGTCACCACTTTCCATCCTGAAGAGGATACCGAGTTTAACACAGTAACCGGATAACAAAATCCAATATAAGTGCTTAAAAGGATTACTTCAGACGGTAAGTCGACAGCATAGAACAAGGATGGAGGTTAACAACGGATTAACAGATAAGTTGTTACAACAGAAGAGAAAGATTTGTGAAGGACGATATCGAAGCAACAACTGGTAACAGGAGACCACAAACACCTGAGGTACTACGGAGAAAAACCCCATCCGGGCTTCTAAAGGATCAATATCTACTGCTTAAGGAATAGAGGATCTGATTCCGGGGCTTATTTGCCACCGTTCTCAATCGTGAGTAGGCAACATGATAAATCATGTCACAACCACCTCCATTCCTATGGTCTAGTAGATATAACTATCCCAGAGAAACCAGGATTCGTGAAATCCTAACTTGAAAGTTTAGAGGAGAAAGAGAAAACAACGTTGCACTTCCTTACCAGAAAAGGGAGGGTGGGTGGGGAAAGAAATAAAATGGCAGAATTCCTACTCTCACGTTCCATTTTTCCTATATAGCTACAAAATAGTTTCTAGACTCAACTGCGACCAGTAAAAGGGATCCTACAGGCAGACAGGCTCTGATACCATTTGTCGCACCCTGGTTTCTAGGGGATACTCATCGGGCCGAACTAGATAGCAGATGCTTGGATTATGGGGCATAACTGCTCCCACGTCCCAGCTTCCTGGTAGGCCTGCGCTTATGCGCGACAACACAAGCCCTGCTATTCCACCGTCGATGTAAACTATCCACTAGAGACCATAGGCACTACTGTCGACGTACTTCATATCAATCACGCAGGGTACGTCAACAGCGTTAAAACGGAATGATACCACAGAATGTCTCTAAGACACAAAAGATTGAAATAAGGTTGCAAATAGCCTTCACTAAGGCAGAGAATAGCAAATACAATCATCCAGAGGACACATGTCCCAACATAACATCATTACATCACAGCGGAAGCATTCAACAGGTCTGAGTACAGACAAAACCAAATAGGCTTAAGAAGCCGGAAATGAAAAGACGGAGCCCATCCACGAAGTCTCGGATCCTGCCCGGGTCCGCTATCTACTCGTCAAAAGCGTCGTCGTGCTCCACGTAGTAGCCACCATGGGGATCCTCGGAATCGTAGTCTACGGAAACCACAGCCCCAAAGGGGTCAATACATAAACGTACTGGCAAGCAAGACTCACAGTTCACCAAAGTGTAACCCGTCAACACCAAGCACAGATGCTTTGGGTTCAACGGAAGAAAGGGGAATACAAAAGATGCGGCAGCTGGTTGCACTAACCAACTACAGAACATGCTATAACTTCCGGCTAACAGAAAGGAGATAAGATCGAGTATTGTAACCAACTGAAAGTAAATCCAAACAAACCCATCCTGGATCTCGCCCCTTATCCAAAGAAGCAATCCGAGGATAACTCACACAGTTGGATTAATGATGGTTCAGGTTATTGTGGCAATAAACCTATTACTAGTCAAGTTATCATTAGTTAGGTGTAAGTTGTCTGAGTACTTGTTAGCCAGTACTTTCACCAAGTCGTCACATAACCGCGGACAACACGACTTCTCGAGAAGATTCATCCCTGCAGGGTGTGCTCCAGTACCCGTACACACTCAAGCCACCAACTAAAACTTAGGTGGACTCGACACGACTCGAACCATCACTACAGCCTGTCCTAGGAGCCACGGAGCTATAAGGTCCCAGCCACGCAGCCGAATACTCAGCGCAGGTGTGCAAAACTCCCGCAGGACACAACACCCCGGCACTACAGGCCTCGCCCTATATGTGTGCGTCATCATCATCATCAGTAACCATGGGAGCGACCCATTTATGCGTATGAGCCAAATGGAACACCCGAACTAAGTGTGGCTCTTCGGACAAACTGCGGATCAGATCAAAGCCGAGGGGGGTTCCATACCACCACCCGGATGCGGTGAGCACGCTCATCATGGATCAGTAGACAAGACCCTTTTCCTAATTAGGGTCGACACTAGCAGGCCTCAAAACCACGATGGGCCTCCTGCCGGTGCCTTAACATCAAATTATTATTACCCAAGCCTTAGCAGGTTGTTGTTTACACATCGAGCCCATAGAACATAATAGAAATACGATAACAGAAAGTAACGGGTAACAGACTCGAGCAGAAACAACCCTAAGCATGCTAGTAAGACACGGGCTCAAACAACGGGGTTATAGGACAGGAGGTGAGGCAATATCATGGTTTTAGGGTATCATGTGATAGGATCGTAACAGAAGCAACGATACATATGGCTAGCAGAAATAGACAACGGAAAAGTATCGGTAACCAATGTTGAAAGAAACACAGTGGTTCATGTGAGTGATAACTTGCCTGCAAACCCAGTAGCCTGGTACTGAGCTAGATCCTCAGAAGGGGTGTCGTAAGGATCGTCGGTATCAACGTCGTCGTCTATCCGAGAAGAAGCAAACAAACAATGCAGAAAGATAAACAATCAATATCATGGCATAGTGCACAATCATGGGGATGATGCATGTCATGTTAATGGTTGCATCAAAATAAACTAGCTAACATGGTAACACAAATTAAATGGACACATATGCAATTTTGAGTTGCATATGAAAAGCCCATGAATTTTGGGTTAGATTATTTGTTTTCCAACTAATCAACAGATGAAGGTGAATTAGTATGATGCATGGATGATGAAAACAACAAAATAACAACAATAGAACCAATTTAAAATAGGGTTTACCAATTTTAGAAATTTATTTATTAAGTTAGAAAATTTTGGTTCCTTAAGGGTGTCACATAAACAATTGTTGTTTTCATCAAGTTAAAGTGTTCAAAACAAATAACAAAATTTATATTTGAAAAGAACATCAAATTTTAGTTGGATTACATGTTTCAAATATTGAAATTGGAATTAGGATAATTTAATTATGAATTAAACAATATTAAACAAGTTTTAAATGGATTTAAAACAAGTTTGAATTTAATTGAAGTTTTATTTGTTCAAAACATAATTTCAAACTCACATTTGAAAAGTTCACACTTTGATGGTTTGAAAACATATTTTGCATGTTCAAAATTATTTTATTTTGAGCAAGTTATGATTTTATCAAATTTAAATGAATTAAACAAGTATTAAATTATTTAGGCAATTTAAATTATTCAAATCATGAAACAAAATTTATATTTGAATTGGTGGTTTAATTTGACATGGAAAACATATTTTATTTGTGTTATTTGGATTAATTATGAATTAGTTATGGATTTTATCAAATTGCAATTGAATTATTTGAATTCAATTTTGAATTGCATTTTGAAAATTCAAAACAGAAAACAAATGTTATAATTAGGTAGATAATTAAATTTGGTGCAGTGTACATATTTTATTTGTATTATTTGGGTTTGTGAAATAAAAGTTATGTGATTTTTGAGTTTAGGGGTTAATCTGAAATAAAAACTGGACTGATAATTAAAATAGAAAAGGCAGAAAAGAAAAAGGCACCGAGCAGTGACCTACACAGGCCACTGCAAGTGGGCCCATCTCCTGTGTGGCGCCTAGGTGGCCTCCAGGGTCCATGACATGCGGGTCCCAGCGCGGGGCATGGAAGGGAAAAAATTGGGGAGGCAAATGCCTCCCCTGGGATTCGATCCCGCAACCTATCGCTTGGGCGCTCGGTTGCTCTACCAGTTGGGCTACGAACGGTTCCTTGACAGGTATGCATAGAGATTGAGGTTAAGGTCTGTTCCCGTCAGATATTTAGACTGACGAATCTGAACTTTTGTTCAGGGAACTGCACACGCACGGAAGATCGAGGACGGCCGGTGCGGATGCTGCGGTTGTTCGCCGGGCGAGTGCTGCGTGCGCCCGTGCGGTGGGCGGTGCGGACGGATGCGGGCGGTGCTGGCCGCCGTGGGCGGTGGTCGTGCGATGGGGGCGAGGCGCAGAGAGGCGGAGAGAGCGGGAGGAGGTGCGGGCTCACCTGCTGTCGAGATGGAGGGAGCAGGGGGCGGTCGTCGCCGGAGTTGGGGACGGTGGCGGCGGCTCGGAGGGGCTCCGGGGAAACGGAGGGCACGAGGCGGGAGAGGGGAGTCGGCCGGTTCCGTTCCCGGCCCAGGCGCGGCCGGGCGGGCACCGTGGCGGCGACGCTCGCCAGAGGGAGGCGGCGGTGATGGAGCTCTCGGGAGGATACAGAGAGGAGCGAGAGAGAGAGGAAGAGAGGAAAGCGGCGCTCGAGGGAGAAGGAAGAATGATTAGGGTTAGGAGGGAGGGGAGCTCGAGGAGCTTATAGAGGAGGGGAGGAGCTCGATCAACCGTTCCCTGCTCGAGCATGTCGACGTGGGCACTGGAGATGACTCCGTACGGAGGTAGGGGACGACCGTGAGGGGGTACGGGCCTTTGGCCCAATTGGGCTGGCCCCAACGTGGGCTGCCTCCTTTTGCCCCCTCTCCCTCTCTTTTTAACCTTTTAAGCTTATTTATTTATTTTATTTTATTCAGATTTTGGGAAAATAGAAAACAAATGGTTCTAGGGTTAGCAAAACTTTTGGGACAAATTTTTACTGCTTTATTTTTGTAACAACCTTGAAAATGAACTTTTGTTTTCCAATTATTTAATTGATGTTATTGTTTGGAAATTAAGTGATTTGAACAATTTTGGTATCAAAAAGAAATAATTGAATGTTAAGCCAATTTAAGTTTTTGATAACAATTTTGGTGGAAACAATTGTTGGTTTGTTTTGTAGTTTTTATTTGACACATTGTAACATAACAAGTATGACAATAAATTAATTTTAATGTTTTGTTTGGAATTCAAAATAGAAAACAGATGGAAACTATGAGATCAAATGCAAAGCAATGCAAACAAAAATCAAATGAATATGATGACATGATGCAAAGCAATAATAAAACAAGAAACAAAACATCTAGGGGGAGATTTTCATACTTGGGATGTTACACAGGAGGCCAAACTAGAGGAGTTAAACAGAACATAAGATGAGATATAAATAGGATATAACATGCCACTGATGTAAGGGCTTTGTTATTTGTAGATCTTATTAATTGAAACAACTCACAAACACTCACAACAGTTATAAATACTTTGAGACAAAGAAAAAGACAAGGTCACCTCATAAGCATGTAATACAAGACTTTAACAAGTTCCCTCAAGCAAAGGAGTTCTGCAGTTAAATTCTTGGATTTTTCCCTCAAGTGTTTTAAAGAAAGTTAGTGGTCAAGCCAAACCACTTAAGGAGGATTTTGATAAAAGAGGTTCACCTCAATTCTTGTTATTGATGTAACCATTTTGTTTTGGTTGGTTCCAACACCAACACTCAAGATCAAACAAGGCAGACAGAGGTGAAACAAGTTTAATTGTTAAGCATTTTTAAAAGTTTTTGTTGGCCCTAAATTTTGACTCCGCAACAACTGCATTTTGTTGGTTTCCAAAAAGTGGGGTGTGACAGATCTCCCCCCTTAAAATGAATCTCGTCCCCGAGATTCGTAAGGGAAAGAAAGGGAGTGGGTTTTCTCAACACACAGCCACACAACACAGTCAGGATCTAAAATTTTCTTTACCCAAGAAAAACAAAACAATTTTTTTTATAGAAAGAGTCAGCAGGCGAACTTGATCCATGAAAGTTGTTTTTCTCTGGTACTCCAAAATAAAATTCCACTTCCAAGCTTATAGAAAATTTTTTTGGCCACCCATAAGTGGTCACAGAGGCCTAGTTTTGCAGGGGTAGAGGCTATAAACAACCAGTGAACTTTCCATGATTTGAAAGAAAACCCAGGAGCTAGGTGCACCCAGATTTTTCTTGAGTGTTCAGCTGACGTGAGGGACTGGGCCCACTTGGCAGTCGGTGCCCTTCTCTCATCTTCTTCTCCTTCTTGCCTTTCCTTCTCATCTGGTGCGTACACCATTGGCATCAGGGCGTCCCGCCCATAGTGAGTCCATGGTGGGCTGACACCTTGCTCTGGGACTGCTGTGAGTGTGACATGTTGATGCTTTGGCCACTTGAGGAGGGATGCGTCGGTGGTTTCGCGCCATTTGCAAACACTGCCGCTGGATTCTTCGGCTCTTCCCGCGTAGTGCTTGATGAAGGAGAGGGCTCTGCTCTCGCTGCTATAAGAAGGGTAGCCGAGGTTCTCTAAATCGCACCACACGATGGGCTTCATTTCCCAGTCGATCGATGACTTCTTCAAGGAGTATGTCACCCTGCTGGAGCGAGCAAATCCCTTGGAGCACTTCCTCATCGTGCTACTCTTCAGCTGTTGCTTGGTGGGATCTGTCACCGTGATCCTGGTAGCCATGATCTTCGCATTCTGGGACATCCATGACTGGTGGTATGGTACCAGGGACAAGACCGTGGTGGGAGAAGGACGAGCTATAGCGCCGGTGGTTGCACCAGTGGAGACTCACGCTGGTGGCACTAGGCCTGGAGAACTGGAGGGGCTTCGTCGTCGACTGACTCGGGGTTCTGCGTCAGGTGAGGGTAGCTCACCTTCAGACTAGGCTCCACTAGTGAGAGCTAGGCAATGTTAGGGTCTACACCAGAGTAGGTGTAGTGGCCTGGGTTGGAAAACAGGCTTGTATCTTATTTTTCTGAAACTTTTATCTGTTAGGTGCAATGTTATTTCCTGAACGAGGTATCCCTTTGAAGTTTCCTGAGAGATTTGTAGTTCTTCAAGATCATTTTCCTTCTTGTGGAGTATTGTGGCAAAGCAATGTGCAGAGTGTAACCACACCAGGGCAGGCATGGAAGGGTTTTACTTCCAAAGTATTTTTAGAGGATTTTTCTAAGGGAAGATTAATTAGAGATAGCTCAAAACATCCTAGGTTTCTTTGGGCAACAAAACAATGTGGTTGTACTAGTTTTGTTAAGATGAGAAAACACTAGTGTAACCAGTTTTAAAAAAAAGTTTTTCACACTGGTAAGCAAGGAAGGGAAAACTACTCCACCAAAACAGAGCAAGAAAAATCATCACACATAATTCCTAACAGTCAGTACTCAAAAACAAGCAAAACAGGTACTTTAAAAGCTAACAGACGTCTAAAAAGAAACACGGAGGAAAAAGGGTAGCTCAGGTGAAATAACTGAGCAAAAACCTATGCATCCTATGGTTCTGAGTCAACCAGGGTTGTTTGAAAGTTTCTTGCCACTCTTCCTGATCTCGAGGACTTCCTTCACTTTGTTCAGGTTGGAGAGAGACTTGATTGGTAAGATCACTTCAGTGCAAGAGGTTGTGGCAGATCTTCATTCTTTGCATCTAAACCACCTGGGTGATGAGGTTCTCTAGAAGGAAATACTTTGGCTTCTTCCGGTTGCAAATCACTAAGGTATCCATGGGAATCGTCAAGCAGTTAGTTTTTCAAAGTTGTCAGAAGAAAAACCTTTTGGAAAACCTTTACATAAAAACCAAAGTGTGTACTATTTTGTTTTCAAAAAGTTGTCTGAAAAAGTTTTGAGCCATAAATTTTGTTTGAAACAGAGGTTATAAATTTTGTTTGAAAAATTTTGTTTGCAAAAGAGCTATAAGTTTTTTTTTCAAAAAGTTTTGAGCCATGAAAACAAAGGAGAAAAAGGACATGTGGACTATTTTCTATGGTTCCCAACTCTCGGGTTGTAAACTTAGCAATACTTTTGGGAGTAAGGGAGAGTAGGAGCTATGCTTAGGATTTCTTTGGATAAAACAATTTAGGTAGTAATATAGTTTTTACCAAAATATTTTTTTATTTTCCTAACTGACGTCCATTCTAACTAAGGTCTCCTAAAGTCAGGATAGCTCTGATACCAACTCTGTAAGGTCCGCCCCAGAACCACTGTTCAAGGACACCTTCGATATGCATACATTCACGATCCCAGGAAATTCAGTCGTGAACAACATATCCAGTTGGTACACAGATACAATATCCATTACACGGTTGCGCAAAACACTTACAAAGAGACATGGTCACCTGACCAAGTCCACACAACTGCCACGCAGGGCAAACACACAACACACACAGCGGAAGGATAAACACACAAACGTGGTAGAGCCCAAATCACGCCTTAACCTACAGGCTGCTGACTGGGAGACGATCCTAGTTCGCAAGTCCATCAGCGCAGTACTTCTCCTTGTAGATCTCCTCCTGAGATTCCTTCTCGATGTCTGGCAAGTAAATACCAGGGGCGAAACCATAATGAGTACATTTGAATGTACTCAGCAAGACATCCATCATGTAACTTACCAAATGCAAGTATGCTTATATGGTGTAATAGGTAGGCCATAAATAGGGTTCACTAACAATGGTGTTCATATAGGATGACACCACAGTTGCAGTCAGGTTAATGTGTATCTTCGTTGAAGAAGATACCTCAGAAGAAAATAATATAGTTTTTCTTTCTCATGTAAATATCACATGTACAAGAGGTTTTGTACAACTTTATTTAAAGAAAGTTTTCTCTTTGCAAAACTTCTTGGAATCAATTTCCAGAATTCTTGCTTAGAGGAGAAAAGTTTTTATTTGCAAAACCTTCTGTTTTGTAAAACAACTTCTGGCTTTCCGTCATTAGTACCTCCATGGTACAAAATTTCCTTCCTTTCCGAACTTCCCAAGTTCAACACCTTTTTGAAAAACATCTTTTTGAAAACATTGACACAATGCTAGCTACATGGCCATTCAACTGTCCATATCCGAGGACGCGACTTCTTCCAAAAAGTTGTACTCTGCAGAGGTGTACACATCCACTAGATCCAACACTCTGCCATGGACCACCCATGGATCGGCACAGCGATATGCACGCACCAGAGAATTGATCCTAACTGTCCACTCTGACACAAGCTAGTATATGCTCATTCCTTCAGGTGGGTTGTCTCCCCGGCATCAGGTCCCGCCTTGCCTAGTCGGGAGGCCCAGCTGTCGCTTCCGGGGGGTAACTTAATCCCTCACTTTGTATGTCCTGTTACACCCTCCTGGCGACACTTCGGTTCAGAGAATCAGCTTCTATATAGAACTTTGGAATGAAACATACACTAACAAGTTCAAGCATCTAGATAGGCCCCATACCCATATAGGGGTAGAGTGGCAGTACGGTAAAGGTTGTCCGGCGAAGACTAGGTTATGTGTCATTTTTGAAAACACGTTTTTCCCAAAAATGACCACTTCCACATTCCTCAGGAGAATAAGTTGAAGGGGAACGTAGCATAGAAAACAAAAAATTTTCCTACGCGAGAGATACCCGAAAGGCCAAGATCTAATCTAGGAGACGAAGTGCAACGGGCAACAAGAGGGTTAAGGAGAACACATACCCTCGAAGACTCAAAGTGGTACGAGATCAAATCTCGTTGTTGGCGTAGTCGTACTCACACCGATCCCGATAGCGAGAAGATGGCACCGCAATCCGGCGGTGCATCCGTGATCGGTCACACGTACGGTTGATGACGACCTCCGTTCCCTCGTTCCAGCGGGGCGCGGAAGTAGAGGATCCCTCGGAACTCCAGCAGCACGACGACGTGGTGGTGGTGAAGAATCCCACGGTCAGGGCTTCGCCAAGCCGGAGACCATGAAATGGAGCAGCGGGTGGAGGGAAAGGGAAGTGGCCAAGTGTGTGAAGGAGGGAGAGCTCTCACCCTCCTTTTATAGGAGAGGGGGGAGGCAGCCCAAGGGGGGTGCGGCCAGCCCCATGGTGTGCCCCCACCTCTTCCCTCATGATGTGAGTGTGGACACTCCACTCACACCCACTCATTTTCCTTTAAACCCCACTTAGAAAATCCAAGAGTTTTTCTTTAATAAATCAATAAAACATTTTTATTTCTTTATTTCAGCATTTGTTAATTCTATTAACAAACATTTGCATAAAGCACCTCGAATCATTTGTTAATTCTATTAACAACCATTCGACGAAAAACCCCTTGAACTATTTCAATTTTCCCCGAAACAATTTCGGTGCTGTCCAAAATATTCTTCGATATTCCGTATCCTCTCAAATGCGTCATCGAACCTTAAGTGTGTCACCCTACGGTTCGCGAATAAGATAGACATGATCGAGACTCCTCTCCGATCAATAATCAACAGCGGGATCTGGAGATCCGTGATGACTCCTATATATTCAACGATGACTCTCGTGATCGTGTGAACCAACAATGCCGTGAACTATTCCCTTTGTCTCGCGATATTTTACTTGTCCGAGATTCGATCATTGGTATCAACCATACCTTGTTCAATCTCGTTACCGACAAGTACTCTTTTCTCGTTTCCGTGATATAACATCCTTGTGATCATATCACGTGCTTGCAAGCGGTTTCGATGTGATATCACCGAGAGGGCCCAGAGTATATCTCTCCGTCATTTGGATGGACAAATCCCACTCTTGATCCATGATCCTCAACTAATACTTTCCGAATACTTAACGACACCTTTATAGTCACCCTGTTACGGTGTGACGTTTGATGCCATCAAAGCACTCTTCCGGTATCAGTGATTGACATGATCTCAAGGTCTAAGGAATAAGTTACTTCGTATGCTTGATATAACAATGTAAACTAAATGACTTGATCGCATTGCTATATTCTCTTTGGGTATATGTTCATCACATCATTCTTCTAATGACATGACCCCGTTATTAATAACATCCAATGTTCATGATCAGGAAACCTTGATCATCTATTAATCAACGAGCTAGTTAAAAGAGAGGCTTTACTAGGAACCATTGTTTGTTTATTAAGCACACATGTATCAACGTTTCCGGTTAATACAATTCTAGCATGAGAAATAAACATTCATCATAAACAAGGAATAAGATAATAACCATTTTATTATTGCCTCTCGGGCATATTCCCTTCAGTCTCCCACTTGCACTAGAGTCAATAATCTAGTCTGTAAGCACTTTAACACATATGGCGTACCAGTGTTATTACCATGCTTCGCATGCGGTAAACATCATCAAAAAGATCTGAACTGTTCAGGTCCTATTGTATTTGCATGTTCTTTGCGTCTACACGCATCACTCATTCTCTAATGAGATGGCTTTGTATATATATGGTCAATCGGTGAAAACTTAATTCCTCAGCTTAAACTGATGTCACTAACATTGTGAAAATGTAGCTTCATAGTGTTAGCATTCTTGGAAATTCACCAAGTTCCGGTGATACCTTAATTCCTCAGCTTAAACTGTTGTTACTAACATTGTGAAAATGTAGCTTCAAAGTTTCAGCATTCTTGGAAATTCACCAAGTTCAATAAAGAACTCCTTGACACAAAATACGCTTATTATCAGTTGTCAACACAACGATATACTTTAGCCTTTGTTGTAGTATATGTCACAATATTTTAATTTTGAAACTCTTTCAAATCCAGCATGGAACTTTCTTCCATCCTATTGTGCTACCGTTCATCACATATTTTAATTGAGATAAAATTACTTGAATAAATGACAAGACTATTAGTGTAACATATTACAACTAATATTTTGTCATTACTATATAGGAAAACATATCCTTAGCATTTCTAAAATGACACAAGGATCTCTCCCACTGTTGTCTAATCATCATATGAATTATCCTACTATAACATTTTATAGCATAGGACTCATCTGGTTGTGTACATAGCATGGAAACATTACTTAGAAATCTCAATTTCAATGATGCTCATCATGTGTCAAAACACATGAATCTTGCTCAATTATTTTCCATGTGACAAGAACTCCTTCTTGTCATTTTCATATTGACTTACTTCAATATTTCATCTATGTAATTTGGCTTCAATCATATCAGGTGCATCAATCCATCTTTTATAGATATCGATGCCCAATATCTTCTAAGCCTTTCATCAATATGAAATCGAAAATATTAACCATGTTAATTTAAAATACATATTTTCCAATCAACCATATGTCATCTACATAAAGTATTGGAAATATGTCATAGCGCTCCCACTTAATTTCTTGTAACTCTACAAGCATGTTTATCATTCATGATGGAATCAAACTCTTTTGATAACTTCATTAAGCTAAAGATTTCAACTTCGCTATGCTCACTTCAACCATTGAAGTGTGCATACCTTTCTAGCAACCTTTTTGAATTTTACAAAACTCTCATACTGTGTCAAGTACACATCCTTGATAAAACTTCCTTGAGAGGAGAGTTGGTTTTGTTATTCAACTGCCATATCATAATATGTAACCTTTTGCTAGAACTATCCGCAAAGACTAAAGCATCACTACGGAAGATCAAAATCTTGTAGTAGTTAACTCTTTGAACTTCGTCGAAAACAACTTTTCGATAAGTACAATTTTAATAAGATGTAAAATCCATGTCTTAATCGCTATATAGACCCTTTTGCTATCGCTAGGCATCATGCCTATCGAAAGGACTACCAAGTCACATACTTGATATTCATACAAGGATACTATGGCGGATATAATGACTCATAGTCAATTTTACGAAGTCAGTGCCCATCATTTGCTTCCTTTATAAGGTCCAGGTCCTTTGTTGTCAAAACAACACTTTATACTTAAACCACAAGTTGTTCAAAGTACAAAGTTTTTGGACTTTTCTGCTACAGTTCGCAAACTCATTTGAAGTATCTACAACATTTGTAGTGTCTTCTACTTAGTCAAAATAGTAAACCCCGGAACAACTTCCAGTGCTGCGCTACTCTTGACATGATAACGGAGATTCTGTAATCTTGTTGAGTTTGTACCGTGCTCCCACTCACTTGTTTCGCAAGAACTACTTTCTCGAGAAATCAACCCTTTCTGACAAAAAACATTTGTCTTTTGGTTCGGTGATAGGATAAATACCCAATGTTTTATTTGGGATAACCTTATAAACATATATTTATCCTATTTTGGTTGTAAACATTTTACACATGCTATGCATACCAAAACTTAAGAAAAATGACAATTCAGGTCATTACCCAAACCATATCTTATATGTTGTCAATTTCAACGGATCATGATGGTGCTCTTTTCAGTGTAAAAGCGGTTGTCCTTAATGTATAAACTACAAACATATAATGGCAATTTTATTAATCTTACCATGTCAAACAGGGTTTGATTTTGTCTTTTGAATACTCCAATCTAATGTGGGGTATTCGAGAAGTATAAGTTGTAGAACAATTTTGCAACTTCTCAGATGTTTTGCTAAACTTGTAACTCAAACTTTATCCTTTATGATCCAATCATAAAAACTTGATTATCTTGTTACATTGATTTTAACTTCATATTAACAACCTTTTGAACCAATTCAAAATGTCAAACTCTGTTCCCTTTAAATAGATATACTCACATATCTACTTAAATCATCGACAGAATTTTATGAAGGAAAAATTAATCCACCATACATGACTACACATAATGGACTATATACATCAATATGCATAATCTCCACTAAATTAGTCGTCCATTCTACTTTGGCCTAAGAACGGAATTCTAGTCATTTTTTTGGAAGAGGTCTCACAAGCGTCAATAAAATGACTCGTGAAGTCCATCAATATGGAGTTCCTTCATGTTTTCCTTTCCGATATGAACTAAAATGGTGGTGTCACAATTTAAGTGAAACTCTTCAACGTCTTGCAACGTTTAGCATTTAGTCTTATAGATGTTTACTTTACCAACATGATTTATATTAACATATCCATCAATTATGGAATATGATCATAGTTTGAACAATCTCATTTGTTCTCACAAAAGACTAGAACAAAATAACAAATTATTAAGTTCTTCAAATAAATCTTGACTGGTTGGTTCGATACGACAATGAACACAATAACACTTTATTTATGTTCTTGTCATAATCGATTCCACATCTATTACTAGTTCCTTTTAGGCCCTTGTATTTCTTTCATTGCGTTGCTTTGTATGACAACTCATACCAACCAATGTGGTATCAAAATACCAAAAATACTTTGTTAACTAGTAATACATCTATATCTTGTATATCAAGTATATACTCCTGAGCTGGACTTTTCCAGTTATCTTCTTTTCTGCCATATATCTATTTGTAATTCTATTTTCAATATTCCCTTTCCTTTATAGAAGAATCATTCAACATCAAACAATGCTAGTCTTACTAGCTCATTTTCTTTGGCGTGTTAGTCATATACTATCACCCATTGAGTCATACTTTGAGTTTGATTGTTCTACTAATATCACCATATTAATAGCATTCTTCTAGATTCCACTCTTAGCATTTTCCAAGTAAGGTAAACTACTTTACCCATACTTCTAATCCATCCCATCATAACAATTTTATGATTAAGCTATTATAGCTCGAAGGAAGGAATTTAGAGGATAATTTTTAGCATCCAATTTCTTGGAATATTCAAACGCCTAGCGTCTTCAATCATTGCATATATTCAGATAATATAAGCAAACATTGTCACGCTAAATTATACTCAGTCATGTTGCCACAAATAAGTTTCTAGATATCAATATATCTTTCACTTGATTGTTTCTGAAAACAACTCTTTTCAGTCCCTAAATCACCTTGATCAACAAAACATTCTTTTGAAGATAAAGTAATACGGAAGCAACCATGACTCTGGATTCTAAGTAGGAATTATTTGCTCTCTAGATTAATCAATCATTAACCACATGGAGCTAGGTAGGAAATACCAAAAATTTACAATAGGACTCAATTTTAAATTTCACTAATACGGTACCAATCTTAAATGGTATTTACCAGATCATAACAGTTATATCTCAATTAACAATCTAAGTGTAAGATAGTTATGAGGATGCCAATGACTACTACAAGTTGTGCAAATTCACTTTGATTTGTTGTTCATGATAAATAAGTTCAAGTTAATTCAAATTAAGCCATGAACTCCCACTCAAAAACAACATCCCTCTTAGTCGTCTTTAGTGATTACACGAACCAAATTCACTACACCAAAACCGATCATCACGTGAGATGATGTAGCTTCAAAGGCGAACATTGACATGTTCATCATATCATCCATATGACTCATGCTTTACCTTTCGGTTACGTGTTCCGAGGCCATGTCTGTACATGCTAGGCTCGCCAAGTAGAACCGTAGTATTGCGTGTGTTTCAAGGCCATGTCTGTACATGCTAGGCTTGAAAACACCCGTTGTATGCGAACGTTGAGTCTATCACACCCGATCATCACGTGGTGTCTCGAAACGACGAACTTTCTTAACGGTGCATACTTAAGGAAGAACACATTATTATCTTGATATTAAGTGAGAGGGATCATCTTATAATGCTAACATCGTTATCTAAGCAACACAAGATGCATAAAAAGGATTAACATCACAAACATCACATGAAAGGATAACGTGATATGATATGGTCCTTCTTGCACTTGATCTCCATCATGTGCATTATGGTATGATCTCAATCATTCCACCGGCGTGGTACCAAGTACCACGGTACCCCAAACTTGATTGTCCATCAATAAGAAGACAACCATATGGATACCTTCCGGTATATCAATAATTTACAAAATAGATCATCTCATAATCAAATTTGTAATATTGACCATATCAATTCACATGCCCAGCAAAAACTAGTTAGACGCTTCTAATTTATTTTTGCATATTTTACGTGGCTTAGGGCTTTCGAGGATAGAACCGTTCATACCTACGAACATCAACCACAACGTTGATAAACACATTTTTAACAACCCTTCATAGATTAGATCTTAACTATAGTAGGAGAAACAGACACCCGCAAGCCACTTATGCAATACAAGTTGCATGTCAGTTGTGGAACAAGTCTCATGTACGTGGACATGTAAGGTTAGTCCGGGCCGCTTCATCCCACTATGCCACTAAGATCATAAAATGGTCAAGGAGGTAATAACATGATCATCAACGCCCACATACACCTATGTGTTCTACCCGTACAAAACATCTACGCATAGATCCGGCTCTGATACCACTGAAGGGGAACGTAGCATAGAAAACAAAAAATTTTCCTACGCGAGAGATACCCGAAAGGCCAAGATCTAATCTAGGAGACGAAGTGCAACGGGCAACAAGAGGGTTAAGGAGAACACATACCCTCGAAGACTCAAAGTGGTACGAGATCAAATCTCGTTGTTGGCGTAGTCGTACTCACACCGATCCCGATAGCGAGAAGATGGCACCGCAATCCGGCGGTGCATCCGTGATCGGTCACACGTACGGTTGATGACGACCTCCGTTCCCTCGTTCCAGCGGGGCGCGGAAGTAGAGGATCCCTCGGAACTCCAGCAGCACGACGACGTGGTGGTGGTGAAGAATCCCACGGTCAGGGCTTCGCCAAGCCGGAGACCATGAAATGGAGCAGCGGGTGGAGGGAAAGGGAAGTGGCCAAGTGTGTGAAGGAGGGAGAGCTCTCACCCTCCTTTTATAGGAGAGGGGGGAGGCAGCCCAAGGGGGGTGCGGCCAGCCCCATGGTGTGCCCCCACCTCTTCCCTCATGATGTGAGTGGACACTCCACTCACACCCACTCATTTTCCTTTAAACCCCACTTAGAAAATCCAAGAGTTTTTCTTTAATAAATCAATAAAACATTTTTATTTCTTTATTTCAGCATTTGTTAATTCTATTAACAAACATTTGCATAAAGCACCTCGAATCATTTGTTAATTCTATTAACAACCATTCGACGAAAAACCCCTTGAACTATTTCAATTATCCCCGAAACAATTTCGGTGCTGTCCAAAATATTCTTCGATATTCCGTATCCTCTCAAATGCGTCATCGAACCTTAAGTGTGTCACCCTACGGTTCGCGAATAAGATAGACATGATCGAGACTCCTCTCCGATCAATAATCAACAGCGGGATCTGGAGATCCGTGATGACTCCTATATATTCAACGATGACTCTCGTGATCGTGTGAACCAACAACGCCGTGAACTATTCCCTTTGTCTCGCGATATTTTACTTGTCCGAGATTCGATCATTGGTATCAACCATACCTTGTTCAATCTCGTTACCGACAAGTACTCTTTTCTCGTTTCCGTGATATAACATCCTTGTGATCATATCACGTGCTTGCAAGCGGTTTCGATGTGAGATCACCGAGAGGGCCCAGAGTATATCTCTCCGTCATTTGGATGGACAAATCCCACTCTTGATCCATGATCCTCAACTAATACTTTCCGAATACTTAACGACACCTTTATAGTCACCCTGTTACGGTGTGACGTTTGATGCCATCAAAGCACTCTTCCGGTATCAGTGATTGACATGATCTCAAGGTCTAAGGAATAAGTTACTTCGTATGCTTGATATAACAATGTAAACTAAATGACTTGATCGCATTGCTATATTCTCTTTGGGTATATGTTCATCACATCATTCTTCTAATGACATGACCCCGTTATTAATAACATCCAATGTTCATGATCAGGAAACCTTGATCATCTATTAATCAACGAGCTAGTTAAAAGAGAGGCTTTACTAGGAACCATTGTTTGTTTATTAAGCACACATGTATCAACGTTTCCGGTTAATACAATTCTAGCATGAGAAATAAACATTCATCATAAACAAGGAATAAGATAATAACCATTTTATTATTGCCTCTCGGGCATATTCCCTTCATAAGTGTCCGCCTTTTCTCCGGGTTTTCCATAAAGCCTTTGTTTTGTAAAAACACAATCTTAGGGTGTCCACTTAGGGACTCGTATATTTAATGGTAATAAATACCATATGGTGGCTTATGGGCTTGGTAACACCAAGTTTCAACTACTGGCATAGTAGTATATATATATATAATAGTAGTATTCACTCAAAAATAGTTTTTTGGAAATCGAAGTTTTTGTAAAACGTTTCAGAAGTAAAACATGCATGATAGATAATGATAAGTGTATTATAATAGCAAGCATCAGGATGGCTTGCCTTAAATCTCTTTGTGTCCTTGGTCTTGAAGTTGCTTGATTTGACACACAGCTCTACGACTCCACCTTCTTCTTCCTCGTTGTTCTAACGTCGTAAAAATAAATAAAGACACACACTCAGCACCAGAAGGACAATAAAGTAATCAATCCACACCTACAGCAAGGCAACACATACTAATGCAATCACAAAAAAAGTTATCTAGAGAACTACCTCACGAACTCTCAGAGTGCAAGACTATCGTCAGGAAACATATGGTTTTAAAGGAACATATTCCACACCCCAATATCATAGGTTGAGTGGGTGTACCACTATCATACCAAGATATTAAGGAAGCTACAAATATAGCTTGAGGTAACAAGGGTGAGGCTACTAAGGTGTTCATAAACAAACAATGTAATATCAACCATCAAAGCAACACCCATGGCAGTGGGTATTAACAACAACACAAGCAATCAACCCAAACAAGTTTACCACTAGCCTTAAGCATATACAACAAGGTACTACTAGATATAATGATAACACTAGCACCAAACTTATGCTAAGGTAAACACCCACACAATTTCCAAACAGCAAAACAAACAAAACACAGATGAATTATCTAGTTATTCAATAAGCTAAAGTCTACACCAAAGCTAAGGAATCACTCAACAATGAAAGTAACCAAACAAACCAGTGGCTCAATAAATTGTAACAAGTCAATAAAACACACTCTAAAACAGAATAACAACAAGGTACATTATTCTTAGCAAAATATCATAATGACAGGAGTCAACCATTAGCATAGTAGTAGGAAAATTTACACAAGCATGCCCTAAGGGATAATTGCATTCCAAAAACCATAAAGTCACACAACTACAATATAAATACCATAATAACAGAAGGGAAAACATTCTAAACATGCTAGGGATCATCATACACTCCTAAAAATAAAAGGACAAAAATAAGGGAGCAAACTCAACATCTAGTGGGACACTAATGCAACACTAGAGGAGCAATCAACACTATCAGAATGAACTTTTCCTAAACCATAGATACATGAATAACAACACCTACTAACAGTACATATACCTTACACATGCTAGTAATCAAATATACTAAAAAAATGCTATGAAAACAACTGCTCATACTAGTGAAAACAATATAGTTAGATAAAACAATCAATGCTACACATGCTCTCCTATGAAATAATGTGTAAGCTAACAGAGGTGATACCATCACCAAATCAGTACCAAAATGGTACTGGACTCACATAACCATCCCAAAAATATAGGTATATAATCATAGCAAAAATAGCTCACAATATCTAGTCCATAAAAATACTAGAAAACAATAAGAAACTAATTCTGTTGCTATTTGTTTTTCCAATCATGCACAAACTTCCTAGCATACTAGTAATGAAATAAAAACACTTAATAACAGTAACCAACACATTTACTCATGCTAGGAAACAAGTTTATAACAAACAATCATTTATTTTAAATCAAACACACAAGATTCAAAATAAACAGAAAAGTGCTGTTTCTAGAAATGCACACCAAAAATAATCCAGAGCCATAAAAATTATGAAAATCTAGTATTTCATAGATCTAATCACACACAAGCTCATCCAATTGGATTCACATCAAAAATCTTTTTTAAACTCTCTCTAAAAATCTTAGAAAAGGCTACTGGTATTTCACCAAATTGGATGGCATTTCCAAATGGTATCTCACCTTGATGCAAGGTCAAGTCTTACTGATAGATCTATCCAAGGGATACTCAAAAAAGTTTGGTTTGCAAGATTTGGCCACTTAAAACTCAAGTTATGATTAAAATGGTGAAACAGAGTGCTTCTGCCATTTTTATTAGTTATTTCAAAATATAGCACAAAATGCATTTCTGTAAATTGGGTGTGGTTAAGAATTAGTAGATCTAGCTCTGTGATTTTTGGTTTGGCAAATTTTACACGTTTGCATTTTCATTTCGAATTAAAGTAATATGCCTGAAATAGCTCTGCAGAAAAAGAAAAAGAATCAACCTTCGCGGGTCAACGGGCTGGATCCCGGAGGGAGATGGGCGGCGCGGGCGAGGCCGGCCCGACAGCCGAGCGCGCGCGCCGAACGGGTAAGCCGTCGTCCGATGCGAGATCTACGGCCGAGATTAGACGGGTGCGGGATTCAAATGGAGCCACTGGATGCAGATCCGAGGGGCCTGGAGCGCCCACGTCGCCACGCGCCGGCGGCGACGCGAAGACACGGCGGAGTCCGCCTCGGCCGCCGCAGGGGACACGCAAGCTCGCCGCCGGGAGCTCCGTTTGCCTCCTGGAAACGACGCGAGCGTCCGAAGGCTCCTGGAAGCGCCGCCGAGCTCAGGGCGCCCACGGAGAGGGACGGGAGAGCCGTCTGGCGAGGATGCGTCCGAGAGCCACGGCCGGCCGCGATGGTCCCAGAGGGACAGGGACCTGCAACGGTCAAGAACAGAGAGGGATGGCATCGTTAGGTTCAGGGGACTCGAGGGAAGACGAGGGAACCAACGGGAGGGGATGAAATGAACCGATGCGGTGGATTCGACGATGGCTCGAGCGCGGCGACTCCGGCCCGATTTCGGAGATTGGGCGCACCACAGAGGGGGGTTTGGAGGTGGTGAGTCGATTGGGCAGTAGAGGCGGGGTTCTGGATAGTTGGAACGCAAGAGGATGCTCGGGAGGGAGCTGGCCGCAGAGCACGGCCACACGGCGCCCACGGTGGTCACCGCGGCGTGGGCGAGCTGGCCAGGGAGTATCTCCTCGAGGGAGACCATGCCAGGGAGGCTTGCCGCGGAGAGGAGAGGGGAATGCCACAAGGGCTCGGGCAGAGGAGGTCTAGGGAGGTGGGGGGAGTGGGTGCTCTCTCACAGCCCGTAGGTGTTTGTTATGAAGGAGAGGGGGAGGAGAGGGACCAGGGGGATGGGGAAACGTCTCTTCGAGCTAGGGAAGGTCAAACCTTCTAGAAGGTGGGGTCCATGGAGGCAGCAAGGGATGGGGAGGGCTATGGCATGTCAGCCCATGCCATTGCTTAGGGTTTAAGTCAAGTGGGGAGAGGTGGATGGGTATGGCAGTGCCATTTGCGTCGAGGAAGTCAATGGGGGGTGGGGTCTAGGTGACTAGGCATGCGAGGAATCCAAAGTGAGAGAAAAGGAAGGAAAAATATCACCCAATGATCATTTTCCAAAATAGAGCAGAAGGTGATTGTGCTGGTTTTCTTCAAAAACTTGAACACAACATGTGCAAGAAAATATGTCTAGGAGGTAGGGAATGGAAAATGGGGTAGGGTAGTGGTGGTCTCCCACTTTTCTCAAAGTGTTTCCTTTGAAAACTTTCAATTTTCCAAAAACTGTTGTTTCTGTTTTTAAATTTTTTCTCCAAAATTTTGAATAGAAGATATGTTTGAAAACATGTTTAATGGATATAGAATCAAAAATTGAGTCTAGGGGTTGTGGTCCCCAAATTTTCTGAAAATATTTGTTTCACAAAATTTTGGAAATTCAAAAAGTGCTGAAACTGTTTTTGGATGTTTTCTTCAAAAATTTGCAAATGACCAGCAAATGTTTTTGGATAACTGGGTCACATATGACCCTAGGAATGTTGGGGAATTTTCCCAAGAATTTTAGAAATACTTTTATTAACAAAAACATTAAAAGTCCATTTCTGGCTTTTTTGAAAATAACATTTAATAAATAGGAAAATGTTTATAAACCAAATATTTTTGAGTTGGGGTGGTAGGGTATATAATATAGGTATCAAAAGTGATTTTTAATAAACAACTCCTTTGAAAAATATTTGAGATACCAAGTGCAAAAGGATGATAACAGGAATTTATTCAATAAGCCAAAATCCCTGAGAAAGGATAAATCACTTGATCATGGGAAACAAAAATGGGTCACATGAATATGATGTGAAAGTCATGAAGATGACAAGGAATGGTTCACTTATCTCAAAAATGATAGGAGTGATTTTTAGGAAGACTTAACAAAGGCATCATGATAACAGGGACATGATCCTATTTGTTGGGAAGACCTCAAGAGGGCTTTGGAAGAAAATGAATGGGTTTAATAATCAAATACAAACATAAGGGTAGGGCTCATAGATAGGTACCATTATATCCATGATGATATACTGGTCAAAGATCAGGATTTCTCCTTATGGCAGGAGGCCAAACTAGAGGAGTTAAACAGAACATAAGATGAGATATAAATAGGATATAACATGCCACTGATGTAAGGGCTTTGTTATTTGTAGATCTTATTAATTGAAACAACTCACAAACACTCACAACAATTATAAATACTTTGAGACAAAGAAAAAGATAAGGTCACCTCATAAGCATGTAATACAAGACTTTAACAAGTTCCCTCAAGCAAAGGAGTTCTGCAGTTAAATTCTTGGATTTTTCCCTCAAGTGTTTTAAAGAAAGTTAGTGGTCAAGCCAAACCACTTAAGGAGGATTTTTATAGAAGAGGTTCACCTCAATTCTTGTTATTGATGTAACCATTTTTTTTTGGTTGGTTCCAACACCAACACTCAAGATCAAACAAGGCAGACAGAGGTGAAACATGTTTAATTGTTAAGCATTTTTAAAAGTTTTTGTTGGCCCTAAATTTTGACTCCGCAACAACTGCATTTTGTTGGTTTCCAAAAAGTGGGGTGTGACAATGATTGTCGATGATTATTCAAGATGCACTTGGGTTTATTTCTTCAAGTGCAAGAGTGAAGCTCAACAAACCATCATCGACTTCTCCAACCAAGTGCAACGTAAACACAATGTGAAAATCATGGCTATTTGGAGTGATAATGGTTCGGAGTTCAAGAACTACACTTTGAATGAATTCCTTAGTGAAGAGGGAATTCGTCATCAATACTCCGCCACTTACACTCCTCAACAAAATGGTGTTGCCGAGAGGAAGAATCGCACTCTCTTGGATATTGCAAGGACCATGTTGGCGGAGTATTCTTCTCCGCAATATTTATGGGCCGAGGCCATATCCACCACATGCCACTCCTCCAACCGCCTCTACATCCGCAAGGGCTTGGACAAGACTTGTCGCACCCTGATTTCTAGGGGATACTCACCGTACGAACTGGATAGCAGATGCTTGGATTATGGGGCATAACTGCTCCCACGTCCCAGCTTCCTGGTAGGCCTGCGCTTATGCGCGACAACACAAGCCCTGCTATTCCACCGTTGATGTAAACTATCCACTAGAGATCAAAGGCACTTCCGTCGACGTACTTCAAACCATACACACATGGTACGTCAACGGCGTTGAACAACTGATATCACAACAAATCTCTACGACACAAAAGATTGAAATAAGGTTGCAAATAGCTCTCATTAGAGCAGAGATAGCATATACAATCATTCAGAGGACACATGTCCCAACAATACATCAGTACATTACAGCGGAAGCATTCAACATGTCTGAGTACAGACAAGAACCAAATAGGCCTAAGAGGCCGGAAACGAACAGACGGAGCCCATCCACGAAAGTCTCGGATCCTGCCCGGGTCCGCTATCTACTCGTCAGCAGTCTCGTCATACTCCACATAGTAGCCACCATGTAGATCCTCGGAAACGTCGTCTGCGTAAACCACAGCCCCAAAGGGGTCAGTACATAAACGTACTGGCAAGCAAGACTCACAGTTCACCAAAGTGTAACCCGTCAACACCAAGCACAGATGCTTTGGGTTCAACGGAAGGAAGGGGAATATAAAAGGTGCTGCAACTGGCTGCGCTAACCAACTACAGAGATTCTAACACTTCCGGCTAACAGAAAAGAGATAAGATCGAGGATTGTAACCAACTGAAAGATAACTTCAAACAAACCCATCCTGGATCTCGCCCCTTTATCCAAAGAAGCAATCCGAGGATAACTCACACAGTTGAGTTAATGATGGTTCAGATTATTGTGTCAATAAGCCTATTACTAGTCAAGTTGTTAATCATTGGGTGTAAGGTTGTTAATCATTAGGTTTAAGTTGTCCTGAGTACTTGTTAGCCAGTACTTTCACCAAGTAATCCATAACCGCGGAAAACACGGCTTCTCGAGAAGATTATCCCTGCAGGGTTGCACCAATTTAGCCGTACACGCATGAATAACCCGCCAGATGGGAAATCACCCCACCAAGCGAGGTACTCAACACAACCAACCCTTCTTCGCATCAAGCCCAAAGCACCGCGTGCTGTGCGTGCGCGGCTAATCGAGCCCCCCGAAGAAAAGGAGGACCCTCATAGCACTAGAAGACCACGCCGCCCTAAATGCCGACTACGAAAGTTCCACCCGGGCGCCAAGGGCTCGCAAGATCATGCATGCAGCAAATGGAAAGCCCGAACTAGTACGGCGATTTGGACGAGATGCGAATCGGGTCAAGTTGAGGGGGGCGCCCATACTCGCTTCCCACATGCGGGTAGTGCGCTCATCATGGATCAGTAGACAAGACCCTTTTCCTAATTAGGGGGTCGACACTAGCAGGCCTCAAAACCACCCTGGGCCTCCTGCCGGTGCCTTATCATCAAATTTATTATTAATAGTAACATTAGCATGATTGATTGATTAAACATCGAGCCCCCAGAACATAATAGAACTAGTAACAGAAAGTAACGGGTAACAGACTCGAGCAAAGCAACCTAAGCATGCTAGTAAGACACTGGCTCAATCAAGGGGTGATAGGAGTGGAGGTGAGGCAATATCAAGGTTAAGGGATTCATGTGATGGGTTCGTAACAGAAACAACTACTACTAAGGCTAGCAGAAAAGAACAACGGAAAGTATCGGTAATCAATGTTGAAAGGAACACGATGGTTCATGTGAGTGATAACTTGCCTGCAAAACCCAGTAGCCTGGTACTGAGCTAACTCCTTAGAAGGGGTGTCGTAAGTATCGTCGGTCTCAACGTCGTCGTGTATCCGAGAAGAAGCAAACAAACAAGGCAGAAAGATAAACAATCATTATCATGGCATTGTGCACAATCAAAGATGATGCATGTCAAGTTAATGGTTGCATCAAAATAAACTAGTTGACAAGATAGAAACAGGATTAAATGGACCCATATGCAATTGGATTGCATATGAAAAGCCCATGAATTATGGTTGAATTAATTGTTTTACAACTAATGAACTTGTGTAAGTGAATTAGCATGATGCATGGATGAGGAAAACAGCAAAATAACAACAATAGAATCAAATTGAAATAAGGTTTAACAAGTTTAGAAATTCATTTATTAATTTAGGAAATTTTGGTAACTTAAAGGTGTCACTCAAGCATTTGTTGTTTTCATCAAGTTAAATTGTTCAAAACAGATAACAAAGTTCATATTTGGAAATAACACACAATTTTAGGTGGAATACATGTTTCACTTGTTGAGAAAGGATTTCAGATGAATTACTTATGAATTAAACAACTTAAACAGGATTTAAATGAATTTAATTCAAACATGAACTTATTTGCATTTTTATTTGTTCAAAGCATTAAACCAAATTCATATTTGAAAAGTTTATACTTTTAGGGTTGGAAAACATATTTTATATGTCCCAAAAGAATTTGTTTTGATCAAGTTATGAAATTACCAATTTTAAATGAATTAAACAAGGTTCAAATTATTTAACCAAGTTTAATTATTCAAAACAGAAAACAAAGTTTATATTTGGAAAGAGGGTTTAATTTTGCATGGAAAACATATTTCATTTGTGGAAATTGGATTTAAAATGAGCAAGTTATTATTTTGGCAATTTTAATTGCAATAAACAAGAAACAGTTGTTTTCAGCAATTTAAATTATTCAAAACAGCAAACAAAATTTATATTTGGAAAGTACATGAAAAGTTGATTGGAAAACATATTTGGTTTGTTGAATTTGGAATTTTTATGAACAAGTTATGAATTTTGCAAGTTTAAGTGAATTTGACAAGTTTTCAAATTTTGCACCAATTTAAAATATTCAAAACAGTAAACAAAATTTATATTTGGATAGAATATTTAATTTGGGACAGAAAACATATTTAGTTTGTTAAAATTGCAGTTGGAATGAATTTCTTATGCAATTTACAAAATTGGGTGCAAATCTGCCATTTTTAGTGAAACAGGGACTTGGAAAAAATTATTACAGGGGCTAGAAAGAAATAGAAGGGACCTAGTTGAGATTTCCTGGAAGTTTTAGGTATCAAAACAATGCAAAAAAATGTTTTTGGTTTACTGTGGGAGGGGGGAATCGAACCCCTCCCCTCCTGCTGCGCCAAGGGGGGGTGGAACCAGTAGGGTAGTGCTGCATTCGTGATAGATACAGGTAACTAGGAAGGTTAAGCTGTCGCCCGCGGGTGTAACTGAATTAAAACGAAAAAAATGGAGCAGCAAAGAGTGGGGGGTTGGGATTTGATCCCGCGACCTGGGGCTTGCACGCTGTGTGCTGCTACCAGATGGGCTGCTGCGCTCGTTTGATTGCCTATGGGGAGCTATTGGTTTTGAACCAGCACATCGCTGTAACTAAAAACTGCACACAATCGACCTGCTGCTGCCCTTCTCTGACGAACACAAACAGGCAGCGAATGCCTCCATGGCCGGCAACATCGAGGTGCAAACAGCAAGGGAACGAGAGGGGAGAGTAGGGGAATGGATAGAGGACCTCACCCTCGTCGCCGGGGTGGCCGCGACACGGCCGGAGAGTGGCGGAGATGGCGGCGGCGTGCTTCGGCGGCCGGTGGCCGGAGGCAGCAGGGAAGGGGCGGCGAGCTCCCCTCGATGGCGGCGGTGGTGGGGAGATAGGAGGGAGGAGGGGAGGCGGCTAGGGTTAGGGTTTTCTAGGGGCTAGGAGGTAGTTATAGGAGGGGGATGGGGGGAGCAGCACGTGCTGCAGGTCGCTGTCCACCATTGCGTTCGTCATCGTACGGAGGTGGGGGACGATAGGGAGTGGGCTGAGGGGAGTTGGGCCAGATTTTGGTGGGCTGGGTGGTGAAAAGAAAAGGAGATGGGCTGGGAGAAAAATGGGGTTGGGCTGCTGCTGCTCCTCTCTCTCTCCCTCTGTTTTATTCCTTTTGTTCCATTTATTTATTTTTTTGCTGAATCGACAAATGAAGAAAAGGAGGGTTTTGGGTGGGTAAAAACTTAGGAAAAATTAGGGTGAGTTGGTTAGCTCAACACCTACCAATGCCAACCTTGTTTTTTGAAAAAAATCAAATTTATTCGCTGTGTTGTAAATTGCTTTGAATTTGAATGAATTTTGGTTAATAATTTGTTATCTAAAACAAGATTGTTAATTATGGTAATCCAATGAGTTTAATTGGAAACAAGGAGTACATTTGTTTTGGTATTTTTTACAATTTGAAAATGGTGCTGTTGGTTGATTTGGAATGTGAGTTTGGAAGCAATTTGGAATTATTTAGTTGGAATAGAAAGCACCATTTTATTAGTTGATCAATGTGGAATGATATGAAAGCAAATTGGTTGTTTTATTTGAAATAACATTTTGGAAATTGTAACATCACAAGGATGAAACAAAAGGTTTGAATTTTTGGTTTGAAATTCAAATAGAAAACAAAGGAAAACAGATGAAAACAGTTGGAAAACAACTGAAAACAGAGGAAAACAAAAGGAAAAACAAGCAAAACAAATGCAATCAACATGATGCCATGATGCAAAACATAAAATAACAGAGAGCAAACATTCTAAAGGCTGTTTTTCAGACTTGGGATGTTATAAAACGCCCCCCCTTGAAGGAATCGCGCCCCGAGATTCCTACTGAGAAAAGAAAAGGTCCGGATACTTCTTGCGAAGATCCTCGTGAGCTGTGACACGTGAAACACATCGTGCACCCTGGATAGACGTCAGGGAATTTGCAAACCACCGGAACATTTTCAAGTAAAGGGAGAGGTTTTGTATTGAGGGTGTATAGTTGAACAGAACTTGATTCATTTGGTGAATAGACTATCTGGAATGTGGTGCTTCAGGAACGCTTCCTCGGAACAACCCCAGGTGATAGGAATGCCAGCTTTCATAGCCTGGTAGTTTTGGAAACAACAACAACCTTTCTGGCCAGATAGACTTGATATTTGGGAAGTTTTGATTAGACGCCGGTAGAAGAACTGAAATGGAAAACAACAACAAGATTTCAACGGACGAAAAGGATGTTGAGAAGAACAGGATATCAACATCGAGGAAAACGAGAACAAAACTCCTGAGGTACTACGGAAAAAACCATCCGGGCTTCTAAAGGATCAATATCTACTGCTTAAGGAATAGAGGATTTGCTTCCGGGGCTTACACGCCTCCGTTCTCAATCGTGAGTAGGCAACATGATAAATCATGTCACAACCACCTCCATTCCTATGGTCTAGTAGATATAACCATCCTAGAGAAACCAGGACTCGTGAAATCCTAACTTGAAAGTTTAGATGAGAAGGGAAAACAACGTTGCACTTCCTTACCAGAAAGGGGAGGGTGGGTGGGGAAAGAAGAAAAATGGCAGAATTCCTACTCTCACGTTTCATTTTCCCTATATAGCTACAAAATAGTTTCTAGACTCAACTGCGACCAGTAAAAAGGGATCCTACGGGCAGACAGGCTCTGATACCATTTGTCGCACCCTGATTTCTAGGGGATACTCACCGTACGAACTGGATAGCAGATGCTTGGATTATGGGGCATAACTGCTCCCACGTCCCAGCTTCCTGGTAGGCCTGCGCTTATGCGCGACAACACAAGCCCTGCTATTCCACCGTTGATGTAAACTATCCACTAGAGATCAAAGGCACTTCCGTCGACGTACTTCAAACCATACACACATGGTACGTCAACGGCGTTGAACAACTGATATCACAACAAATCTCTACGACACAAAAGATTGAAATAAGGTTGCAAATAGCTCTCATTAGAGCAGAGATAGCATATACAATCATTTAGAGGACACATGTCCCAACAATACATCAGTACATTACAGCGGAAGCATTCAACATGTCTGAGTACAGACAAGAACCAAATAGGCCTAAGAGGCCGGAAACGAACAGACGGAGCCCATCCACGAAAGTCTCGGATCCTGCCCGGGTCCGCTATCTACTCGTCAGCAGTCTCGTCATACTCCACATAGTAGCCACCATGTAGATCCTCGGAAACGTCGTCTGCGTAAACCACAGCCCCAAAGGGGTCAGTACATAAACGTACTGGCAAGCAAGACTCACAGTTCACCAAAGTGTAACCCGTCAACACCAAGCACAGATGCTTTGGGTTCAACGGAAGGAAGGGGAATATAAAAGGTGCTGCAACTGGCTGCACTAACCAACTACAGAGATTCTAACACTTCCGGCTAACAGAAAAGAGATAAGATCGAGGATTGTAACCAACTGAAAGATAACTTCAAACAAACCCATCCTGGATCTCGCCCCTTTATCCAAAGAAGCAATCCGAGGATAACTCACACAGTTGAGTTAATGATGGTTCAGATTATTGTGTCAATAAGCCTATTACTAGTCAAGTTGTTAATCATTGGGTGTAAGGTTGTTAATCATTAGGTTTAAGTTGTCCTGAGTACTTGTTAGCCAGTACTTTCACCAAGTAATCCATAACCGCGGAAAACACGGCTTCTCGAGAAGATTATCCCTGCAGGGTTGCACCAATTTAGCCGTACACGCATGAATAACCCGCCAGATGGGAAATCACCCCACCAAGCGAGGTACTCAACACAACCAACCCTTCTTCGCATCAAGCCCAAAGCACCGCATGCTGTGCGTGCGCGGCTAATCGAGCCCCCCGAAGAAAAGGAGGACCCTCATAGCACTGGAAGACCACGCCGCCCTAAATGCCGACTACGAAAGTTCCACCCGGGCGCCAAGGGCTCGCAAGATCATGCATGCAGCAAATGGAAAGCCCGAACTAGTACGGCGATTTGGACGAGATGCGAATCGGGTCAAGTTGAGGGGGGCGCCCATACTCGCTTCCCACATGCGGGTAGTGCGCTCATCATGGATCAGTAGACAAGACCCTTTTCCTAATTAGGGGGTCGACACTAGCAGGCCTCAAAACCACCCTGGGCCTCCTGCCGGTGCCTTATCATCAAATTTATTATTAATAGTAACATTAGCATGATTGATTGATTAAACATCGAGCCCCCAGAACATAATAGAACTAGTAACAGAAAGTAACGGGTAACAGACTCGAGCAAAGCAACCTAAGCATGCTAGTAAGACACTGGCTCAATCAAGGGGTGATAGGAGTGGAGGTGAGGCAATATCAAGGTTAAGGGATTCATGTGATGGGTTCGTAACAGAAACAACTACTACTAAGGCTAGCAGAAAAGAACAACGGAAAGTATCGGTAATCAATGTTGAAAGGAACACGATGGTTCATGTGAGTGATAACTTGCCTGCAAAACCCAGTAGCCTGGTACTGAGCTAACTCCTTAGAAGGGGTGTCGTAAGTATCGTCGGTCTCAACGTCGTCGTGTATCCGAGAAGAAGCAAACAAACAAGGCAGAAAGATAAACAATCATTATCATGGCATTGTGCACAATCAAAGATGATGCATGTCAAGTTAATGGTTGCATCAAAATAAACTAGTTGACAAGATAGAAACAGGATTAAATGGACCCATATGCAATTGGATTGCATATGAAAAGCCCATGAATTATGGTTGAATTAATTGTTTTACAACTAATGAACTTGTGTAAGTGAATTAGCATGATGCATGGATGAGGAAAACAGCAAAATAACAACAATAGAATCAAATTGAAATAAGGTTTAACAAGTTTAGAAATTCATTTATTAATTTAGGAAATTTTGGTAACTTAAAGGTGTCACTCAAGCATTTGTTGTTTTCATCAAGTTAAATTGTTCAAAACAGATAACAAAGTTCATATTTGGAAATAACACACAATTTTAGGTGGAATACATGTTTCACTTGTTGAGAAAGGATTTCAGATGAATTACTTATGAATTAAACAACTTAAACAAGATTTAAATGAATTTAATTCAAACATGAACTTATTTGCATTTTTATTTGTTCAAAGCATTAAACCAAATTCATATTTGAAAAGTTTATACTTTTAGGGTTGGAAAACATATTTTATATGTCCCAAAAGAATTTGTTTTGATCAAGTTATGAAATTACCAATTTTAAATGAATTAAACAAGGTTCAAATTATTTAACCAAGTTTAATTATTCAAAACAGAAAACAAAGTTTATATTTGGAAAGAGGGTTTAATTTTGCATGGAAAACATATTTCATTTGTGGAAATTGGATTTAAAATGAGCAAGTTATTATTTTGGCAATTTTAATTGCAATAAACAAGAAACAGTTGTTTTCAGCAATTTAAATTATTCAAAACAGCAAACAAAATTTATATTTGGAAAGTACATGAAAAGTTTATTGGAAAACATATTTGGTTTGTTGAATTTGGAATTTTTATGAACAAGTTATGAATTTTGCAAGTTTAAGTGAATTTGACAAGTTTTCAAATTTTGCACCAATTTAAAATATTCAAAACAGTAAACAAAATTTATATTTGGATAGAATATTTAATTTGGGACAGAAAACATATTTAGTTTGTTAAAATTGGAGTTGGGATGAATTTCTTATGCAATTTACAAAATTGGGTGCAAATCTGCCATTTTTAGTGAAACAGGGACTTGGAAAAAATTATTACAGGGGCTAGAAAGAAATAGAAGGGACCTAGTTGAGATTTCCTGGAAGTTTTAGGTATCAAAACAATGCAAAAAAATGTTTTTGGTTTACTGTGGGAGGGGGGAATCGAACCCCTCCCCTCCTGCTGCGCCAAGGGGGGGTGGAACCAGTAGGGTAGTGCTGCATTCGTGATAGATACAGGTAACTAGGAAGGTTAAGCTGTCGCCCGCGGGTGTAACTGAATTAAAACGAAAAAATGGAGCAGCAAAGAGTGGGGGGCTGGGATTTGATCCCGCGACCTGGGGCTTGCACGCTGTGTGCTGCTACCAGATGGGCTGCTGCGCTCGTTTGATTGCCTATGGGGAGCTATTGGTTTTGAACCAGCACATCGCTGTAACTAAAAAACTGCACACAATCGACCTGCTGCTGCCCTTCTCTGACGAACACAAACAGGCAGCGAATGCCTCCATGGCCGGCAACATCGAGGTGCAAACAGCAAGGGAACGAGAGGGGAGAGTAGGGGAATGGATAGAGGACCTCACCCTCGTCGCCGGGGTGGCCGCGGCACGGCCGGAGAGTGGCGGAGATGGCGGCGGCGTGCTTCGGCGGCCGGCGGCCGGAGGCAGCAGGGAAGGGGCGGCGAGCTCCCCTCGATGGAGGCGGTGGTGGGGAGATAGGAGGGAGGAGGGGAGGCGGCTAGGGTTAGGGTTTTCTAGGGGCTAGGAGGTAGTTATAGGAGGGGGATGGGGGGAGCAGCACGTGCTGCAGGTCGCTGTCCACCATTGCGTTCGTCATCGTACGGAGGTGGGGGACGATAGGGAGTGGGCTGAGGGGAGTTGGGCCAGATTTTGGTGGGCTGGGTGGTGAAAAGAAAAGGAGATGGGCTGGGAGAAAAATGGGGTTGGGCTGCTGCTGCTCCTCTCTCTCTCCCTCTGTTTTATTCCTTTTGTTCCATTTATTTATTTTTTTGCTGAATCGACAAATGAAGAAAAGGAGGGTTTTGGGTGGGTAAAAACTTAGGAAAAATTAGGGTGAGTTGGTTAGCTCAACACCTACCAATGCCAACCTTATTTTTTGAAAAAAATCAAATTTATTCGCTGTGTTGTAAATTGCTTTGAATTTGAATGAATTTTGGTTAATAATTTGTTATCTAAAACAAGATTGTTAATTATGGTAATCCAATGAGTTTAATTGGAAACAAGGAGTACATTTGTTTTGGTATTTTTTACAATTTGAAAATGGTGCTGTTGGTTGATTTGGAATGTGAGTTTGGAAGCAATTTGGAATTATTTAGTTGGAATAGAAAGCACCATTTTATTAGTTGATCAATGTGGAATGATATGAAAGCAAATTGGTTGTTTTATTTGAAATAACATTTTGGAAATTGTAACATCACAAGGATGAAACAAAAGGTTTGAATTTTTGGTTTGAAATTCAAATAGAAAACAAAGGAAAACAGATGAAAACAGTTGGAAAACAACTGAAAACAGAGGAAAACAAAAGGAAAAACAAGCAAAACAAATGCAATCAACATGATGCCATGATGCAAAACATAAAATAACAGAGAGCAAACATTCTAAAGGCTGTTTTTCAGACTTGGGATGTTACAAGACTCCATATGAGATCCTCACCAGCAACAAGCCCAACGTATCCTACTTCCGTGTATTCGGTTGTAAGTGCTTTTATTTGATCAAGGGTGTTAGGTTGTCTAAATTTCAATCCAAAACTATTGAGGGTATATTTGTTGGTTACGGTGCCAAATCCCACACTTATAGATTCTTTGACAAAGCCTTGTCATAGAATCTTGTAGTGTGGTTTTCGAAGAAAATGATGGCTCCTAAGTGGCGCAATTTCATGTTTCTAATGTAGATGTTGAAATGCCTCAAGAAGCCATAGGAAGGATGGGTGTGGGATTTTTCATACCCATCGAGGGACACCTTATGGCGAATCGAGAAGGACTATGCTCTACCCAAGTGGATCCCTCCTCTACAATAGAAGAACAAGCCAATGAGCCAGGTGATGCACCTACCCAAGAACTTGTTGACGACCCTCCTCTTATTGACCAAGTTACTACGCAAGATGCAACCACTCATATCACGCAAGATGCAACCACTCCTATCATTCATGCTAGTCAAGGTTAAGGCCAAGATCAACCATCCTCGTCCTCCCCTCCTCAAGTTGAAGACAGTGTTGAAGTTGATGATGATGATGCTGATGATGATGATGATCAAGGCCAAGTTGGTCAAGACGGGGACCCAAATGATCAAGATGATCAAGTGATCCCTCCTCGCAATAATGAGGAGATCGAAGCCCGTCGTGCTAGAAGGATAAGAAGAGCTTTGAAGCTTATTGATGCCCAAGACAACAAGGTCTTGGAATATGTTCAAGCTAGAAAATCCACAAGAAGGCAATTGGCACATTTTAGTGAGCATCAAGCTCACATATCTATGGTGGAACCAAAGAAAGTGTTTGAAGCTCTTGAGGACTCCGATTGGGTTGAAGCTATGCATGATGAGCTCAATAACTTTGAGCGCAACAAGGTTTGGAGATTAGTTGAGAAGCCCAAAGATTGCCACAATGTTATTGGCACTAAGTGTATATTCAAGAACAAGCAAGATGAGCATGGCATTGTTATAAGGAACAAGGCAAGATTGGTAGCTCAAGGTTACACTCAATTTGAAGGCATTGACTTTGATGAAACCTATTCTCCCGTGGCTCGCCTTGAGTCCATCTGTATCCTTCTTGCTTATGCATCTTCGCATAATTTCAAATTTCAATAAATGGATGTTAAAATTGCAAAGAGGAGGTATATTTTAAGCAACCTCCGTGGTTCGAGAATATCAACTTTCCTACCCATGTCTACAAGCTCGATAAGGCGCTCTATGGACTTAAACAAGAACCACATGCATGGTATGAGCACCTTAGAGAGTTTTTGGATGACCGTGGTTTTGAAGTTGGTAAGATCGACCCCACTCTCTTCACAAAGAGAGTAATCGGAGAGCTTTTCAAATGCCAACTCTATGTGGAAAATATCATCTTTCGCTCAATTAACCAAGCTTTCAATAATGAGTTCTCAAAGCTTATGACTGAAAGGTTAAAGATTTCTATGATGGGAGAGCTTAAATTCTTCCTTGGCTCGTGGTACTTTCATTTCTCAAGCCAAGTATACCGAAGACATGATCAAGAGGTTTAACTTCCAAAATGCAAAGATCAAGCCATCTTCTATGCAAGTCAAGTGCCACCTCAAGCGCAACCCGGATGGTAAAGATGTGGACCAAAAGTTGTATTGTTCTATGATTGGTTCTTTGCTTTACCTTTGTGAATCTAGGCCCGATATCGTTTTAAATGTAGGTGTGTGTGCAAGGTATCAAGTGGCTCCTAAGGAAAGCCACTTAGTAGCGGTCCATAGGATCTTTCGGTATTTGGTTCATACCTCAAGGTTTGGTTTGTGGTACCCAAAGGGGGCACAATTCTCTCTTAAGGGCTATACGGTGGGTGGGTGATCAAGATGATAGGAAGTCCACTTCTGGGGCTTGCCAATTTCTTGGTAGGTCCTTGGTGAGTTGGTCTTCCAAGAAGCAAAATGGCATATCTCTCTCCACCGCCGAAGCCGAGTATGTAGTTGCCGCAAGTGCTTGCACCCAATTCCTTTGGATGAGGCAAACTCTCAAGGAATATGATGTTCATTTGGATAATGTGCCTCTCTTGTGTGACAATCAAAGTGCCATCAAGATCGCCTACAACCCCGTGCAACACACAAGAAGGAAGCACATTGAGATTCGTCATCATTTCATCCGAGACCATGTGGCAAGAGGTGATATTGCTCTCGCATATGTGCCCACCAAAGACAATCTTGCGGATATCTTCACGAAGCCACTCGATGATGCAAGATTCATGTTCTTGAGGAATGAACTAAACATCATTGATTCTAGGAGTTTGACTTGAGGATCTTGCACACACCCCTATAGATGAACCGTGTTTGGGTTTAGGTGTAGGCATGGACATAGGGGGAATGTTATCCTAACACATTGGGTTCTCCCTCCCCCATTATGCCCAAAGAAAATTCATTGGTATCTCTCTTTTTCTAATATTGAATTGTGAGCTTCAATGTTGAGAATTGGCAATGCACCAAATTCCGTGCTGACCCGGAACGTTTTGAGCGGAACGTTTTGATAACGTCGAGCGTTTCCGTCGCGAATGGCTGAAAAGTGGAGTTTGCTCTCGACGTATTGGATTGGTCCGTCGCGGACTGGTTTTGCTCGACTTTTTGCTAGTTTTACGTCGCAGATTTTCGTCTCCGTCCCAGTAGCCCACTAAGAGCCCAGTTGCCTTCGACGAAACTTGCCTGGTCACGTAGAACGTCGCGAATTTTTCAGCGGGGCCACACATCCTGCCCTGTTTGACTGGCTATGACCACGCCCTTGGTGCCTGGACCCATCTTCAGGCCGTGTGCACCGTTTGTAGCCGTTGGTACTATGGGACCCAATTTAGCCGTTGACACAGCTGAACGTACCAATTAAATAACTCGACCACACCACAGCAAAGCCACTGCCGTCAATCCTCCGCCACCGCTGCCGTAAATCCTCCGCCGTTACCACACCGCTGCCGCTGTCGAGGACGCGCAGCTAAATTTCCCTCTCCTCTTTCTCCCTTGGCGATTCTAGGGTTCTTCCCTGTCTCCTCTGTCTCACATGGCGCGCAGGGAAAGCATGGCCACTAGCGGCGAGAGTTCATGCTCGTCGCACGAAGGGGGGTTTCCTCCTCGCCGCCGCAAACCTATCCTATACACTCCGGTGGCCTTGGACCACTCCAATGAAACAAAATTTCTGTGCGGTTTGAAGATGGCCATGTGGATTTCTTGGACCGACCATAATCCAGGCCGGAGATTACTGAAATGCCAAAGACGCTTGGTAAAGATTCGTGCTTTAGTTTCAGTTTGGTTGCAAGATTTTGCTTTTGGTTAAATTTTATCTTATTTTATTGAAGAAGTATGGCATTCCTTATGGTTGTGGAAAGTTCTCATGGCATGACCCGGAATGGACAGAATTCCAGGAACATGTGGTTCTTCAACTGCGTAATGCAGTGTTTAGAGAGAAGGACGAGAATAGCACATTGCACGAAGAGATAAGTGCACTGAGGCAGAAGCTAGATCAGGTGTTGCGGCAAGGGGTACACAAAGAAGGTGCTGATGAAGCTGCTGGAAAACCTGCTCATGAAGGCAAGATTCAAGATTCTGGCCACAATCTATTGATGATTTGTGTTGTTTCAGTTTTATTTGCAATGTGTCTTGGCATGATGATGTCTGGCAGTTGAGTAATGGCATATTAGCAATGTAAGGAAGATAATTGGGTAATGGTAGCACTTGAGTAATATCATGTTCGCACTTGTATGTACTCTATGTTTAATGCTATGGTTTTGACATATACGAGACAAATAGCTAAAAATCACACACACACACACACACACACACAAACAAAATTCAAAGAAAATGCAAGAATGCACTTCAGTTCAACACAAGCATACACACACGCATGCACATCAGTTCAACACAAGCATGCAAGCAGGCATGCACAACAGTTCAACACACAGCATGCAAACAGGCATGTGCATCAGTTCAACAAAAGCATGCAAACAAAGCATGCAAAATCAGTTCGACACAAGCTTGCCCACAGGCATGCAACACTAGTCTGCATCGTTATCATCTGCGGGCAGTGCACCCGGATCACTGTCATACTCCGCATATGTGTCGTCTACTTCATCCTCACTGACTTGTAATTCAGCGTCACCATCTTGTACTTCAGCTTCCTTATGCTGCACATACACTTTTTTCCGATCTTTGATATAAGCCCAAATCTCATCTGCTGAGAGGATGCGTGGAGCCATGTCAGTGTGTCCCAGAGTAGCCGGAGCCGAAGGATGGGATATCGGGTCAGCAGGAACATCCTCATTGTCAGAGACTTCGACATCTTGATGTGCTAGAATACTAGGCCTCTCCTCCTTATCATTGTCCTCCTCATCTTTGTCCTTCTCATGTTCGGACACATCAAAGGTCCGCCTATGCTCAAATTTTTGGACTATTCGCTAGTGTTCTCCCGCTACATTGTCTGGCATATAAAACACTTTCTGTGCCTGGGTTGACAGCATATACTTATCATCCTCGTACCACAAATTGTAAATGTTGATGCTCATGAACAGTTTATCATACTTTTCTAGTTTAAACCTGCGCATGCCCGCGCCTGGTTCAAGACGATACCAGTCACAGCCAAACAGAACAACTGTCCGTTTATGTTTCTCGGTAGAGATATTAGTCAGCTCTTTGATTTCCTTGAGGACACCATAAAAATCTCTTGCGTCCCCGCTGTGATCTCCAGCAGCCATGACTCCACTGTTTTGTGTTTTCTTGCCTTTTTCACGCTCAGCGGTGACAAACCGAACTATGTTCACATGACAAACTGAATATGTTTTAACTTTGCTGTGTGGGCCAAGTGCCAATGCGAACAACTCATCTTCATGAACTTATGGTCTTTCCCGTGCCTTGTTCATCATCTGTGTACAATAGAAAAAAAGAAAAACAATATGGTCAAAATCATGTAATGAAATGCAAAAGGTCAAACAGAAATGCAAAAGGAAACTTGGATGCTCTTTGAACCATCTTGGACAATCCTGGTCAACCCTAACTTCGACATCAGGTGTCCCTTCTTCCTCCAACTCTGTCCTAAACTTTCTGCAAACCATGAAGAGTTATTAAACTCCAGTAACTATGGGGTATACAATTTATGGGGTAACATAAAATTCAGACGTAGGGAACATACTGGATATATCCTGTAACCTTGCTGCAATTGTTTAGGACATACCAAGCCATTCTGTGAAGCTATGTTGACAGGGTCTCAGTGCTATCATGATTGATCGCACTATATGCTCCAACTAAACGCGCACCATGGCCAAACACATCACAAGATGATTCTTCTCTTTCAACTTTTTGTTGAACCTCATATCTCCGTTGTTGGTTGTACCTTGTCTCAATATCTTCTTTCAAGTATCTAGAGGAAAATGTCAAGCACTCGGAGGCAATGTACGCCTCTGCAATTGAACCTTCTGGATGGGCCATGTTCCTCACATATCTCTTCAAAGTACACAACATCCTCTCGATTGGATACATCCACCCATAGTTCACAGAGCCTCGGAGCAAAGCGTCGTCAGGTAAATGCACAACAAGGTGGACCATAACATCAAAACACTCCGGCAGGAAGATGTTTTCAAGCCTACACAAGATTACTGGGATTTCAGCTTTCAGAGGGAGCAGAACACTTCTTTCCAACCTTTTACTGCACAAGTCCTTGAAAATTTTGCCTAGGTCACCTATCGCCCGATAGACATCGTCTTTCAATAATCCCCGCAGCCCAGCAGATAATGTTCTCTGCAATAGGATGTGGCAGTCATGGGTTTTAAATCCCGAGATCTTGCGTGTTTGTACGTTGACACACTTGGACATGTTGGAACAAAAACCATCTGGATATGTACAGTCAAATAGAAACTGGCATAGCTTTGTCTTCACATCTTTGCTTAGGTTATAGCTTCCATATGTCATTACACATTAATATTTCTTTGGGTCCACGTCCGGGGGCATTACCGGTTGATCCAGTTGCATTTTTTTCTAATGCCAAGGTTATGAAGATCCTTCCTGGCATTGACGGTATCCTTACTCTTCCCTTCCAGTTCAAGGACGGTGCCAAGGATGATGTCTAAGATGTTCTTTTCGATGTGCATCACGTCGAGATTATGCCGAAGTTTCAACTTTGGCCAGTA